>CM072887.1:81361346-82745346 GCA_037013685.1 Acridotheres tristis | reverse complement strand
TGGAGCAAGAGAAGATAAACGTGGCTTAAGGAGAGGAGACCTGATACATTCATCTGTACAAACTCAAGCTTGAGTTTGCCAAGTTTTTGAAATTAAGTCATGGCATTTGCTAAGTGATTCAGCCAGCAGCCCAGTGCCTAGTTGGAGTTTGGATATTCAAAGACAGCCACAGATTTGTGTATGATTCATAAATAAACTTTTATGACTTGCAATTTTACAGAGCACAGATCTGGAAAATGAACTCCCAAGAGTGAAATATCAAAAACTGCCTAGTGCTCCTATGTGTTAATAGTTTTCCCATAATACACCCTGAGAAGTATGCCACTGGTTTAGTTGCTTTCCAGCCAAGAGTACCTTCCTCTAATGACAGCGAGTTTTAGTTTTGTGACCCTGAAAATAATTTGGTCCTCATATCTGTATGAGTGAAGATTTAGGTAAATGTGGCTGGCGTTGCTAGGACTGAAGCTTCCTTTTGTACCTGTCTGACTGATGATATGAGCAATACGAGCATTAAGTAATTGGTGGTGTGGTGTCACAATTGATTTTAAAAGCGAGGTAACTTCTACCCCGTCCACATATTCCTCCTTCTGCTGATTCTTAGGCAGGTGTAGAAGCAACTAGATCAGGAACTGATCTGCCTGGAGACAAATACTGTATTTGCTGAGTTAGCTTTCTGCCTAACTAGTCCTCTAGTATCACAATACGAAGAGATATTTTGAGATAGAATATGTACTTTTTCTCGGTTTTTTTAATAGAACTTAGGAACTGAAATCAGTCCCTAAGAGCATCATGTAGCATTACATTTCTTTCAGACTCATGCAGTTCTATGTGCAGGTATTGTATAGCATATATTTTTAATATTTTAAAAATAAAAAACAGTCTGTAGCCAAATGGATGGTATGCATGTGCTTGAGATATCTGTCTGCTGCATAAATGTTTCATATAAATATTCCATTATTGTAGTTCTACTGTGCTGAAGAACCAATGGCCTATTTAATTTCCAATGTATTATTTTATTCCAAGTATCTTCTTTAGTCCACAAATAACATGTTTGATTTCTGCACTAGACATAAAGACATTATTTAATGTAGGCATTTCTTAGAATTTCATGCAATTTTGTTGTATCTAAAAGCAGTTAAAGAGAATTGTCATACTTAGGTCGTGTGTTGTCTCAATGAATGCGTTGTTTTGATGAGACTCCTCACCCTTTCTTTTCTTGATCTCTAGTATAACATACAAACAGATCAGTACAGAAGTTGTGATAACGTCTCTGCCAAATCATCAGATAGTGATGTCAGTGATGTGTCAGCCATTTCCCGAACCAGCAGTGCCTCTCGCCTCAGCAGCACAAGTTTCATGTCAGAGCAATCTGAGCGCCCTCGGGGCAGGATCAGGTGAGTTCTCCCTGCACCTTCAATTGCATCACACTCCCTCTTTTACCCAGTGCCAGAATACAAACAGAAATTCTTGAAACTAAGTAACCACAACATCAGAATTTGTGAAAAACGTTATGTATGTACAAACTGTCTTCCATGGGTGGCCTAAGATGACATTGTTTTTGCAGTTTTGCCTCTAAAACAGAAAGCAAACTTCCCATGAGGAGTTGATAATGTATTTATCTCACTTGAACTTGATCACAGGCTGTCCTCTCATTGTTGGCTAAGAATCAGTGTAATCAAGATGTCAGTAAGGCATTACAGCAGAAATATTACTAGATTTTTTTAGTTAAACAGTTTTTTTCATAAAAGCTTGGGTTTTCTTCCTCAAAGTATTTTTCCCTACCTACCTGCCTTTATTTTTCTCTTTTCATGTATATGATAAATTACTAGATTGGATTGATTATTTATATAGTAATTTTGATATTTCTTGTTCAAAAGTAGTTTAATTCATTTGCATTATCAATAATCAAATACATCTTTCATCCTTGATACTAATCTATTCTGGGATTAGGGTTTTTTTAGATGCACTGTTTGGTTTTGTTTTCATTTAATTTGATGACAAAACTCTCAGCAGCTATAATGGCTGTAGGATTAGCTTGGTAATCTTTGATTATATCTGTCAGCCCCTGAACTGTCAAAGATTTTACTTTAGGTGTTATAAAACACAAAAAGAATTATGAACTATAAAAAAATTATCCCTACTAGAAAATCTTCCTGATATAAGCCTGATATAAGATCATTTACCACTCAGAACCCTTCTAGAGAGACTCAGTGTCTGAGAAGATCAGGTGCAGGAGTTTGGTATGTTTCTGCAAAAGGAAGAGTTGTTAGGAAAACTCAGAAACTGGCCTCTATGTTTGAGCTAGTTCCACCTCATTTTCTTTTCAAGGAATGTTCACAAGGGTATTTCAAGTCATATTTCAGATTGGTGAAGGTACAACCTGACAGCTGCAGTAATCCATGATCCAGCAGAACACTGCAGTGGAACTATAAATGTACTTAAAGTCATTTCAATTCATGTCTTTAAATGCTGCATTTTATTGTATTTTAGCTTGTCAGTATTTGACTCTTATAAGGGGCTTTTTTCATACCAAAATACTTTATTTCATAGATACAGAATTTTTCTCAACTAGGTCCTCTCACAGTGTCTTTGTCAGGTTCAACAAGAATAGGATATTTTTTTCCCATAATTATGTCTAACAGATTTTACCCGAAATTTTCCTTGAGTTCAGAATATCTGATCATAAATATCAAGGCTAGGAGAACCAGTAACCTTGTGTGAGCCTGGCAAGGGTGAAACCTGGGGTCAAATCTTCAACCTCTTTCATTCTTAGAAGTAGCAGAGCACTTTGGGTACAGGATTGGGTGACCTAGTATACAAAGCCAAGTGTCTGCAGTGGGAGTTCCAGTTCAGCTTCACTCTAGACCAGTAAAGTCAGATGTAATTGAAATTCAGATGCCTTCCCTTTCTGATACTGTCCACAGAATCCATGCCTCAGAAATCAGACAGTTTATGGTTGCTTGTTTTGATCTTCTCTAAATTCAGTTTGTACTTCCATAAGTGGACAAAATGTGTAGTAATAATATACAATGCAATTCCTTCAGTAGAAATATGAGGAAGAGATTAAAAGATTGGGGAAAGAGTTGATTTTATTAGGAACAATTATTTTCTTCTTGAGATTCATGCTGTGTAACTCCAGCCTTAAATCTATGTATCTTCAGTGGAATTCACCTAAAAAATAAGACACTATTAAAAAGAAGAAAACACCTATTATCTCAGACAGGTATCAAAGGCAGGACAGTCATCCTTTTCTAGCATTAATTGTTGAGGAAACCCTAGATAACTTGTTTAGATTGGTTGCTTTAATTTTTGACATTTAAGATTAAAAGGATTATTTCCCTCAATTACTAAATTTTCTTTAAGGTCAAGGAATTAGAAGTTTTAAGTTCAATTTTGATTAGTAATTTGAAATTCAAATTTTATTTTTGCCAAAGAATCCAGTTATTTATCAAATGTTAACATATATCAAACCGGATGAGATAGGATGGGATGGCATGGTTGAGCAGGAAGGGTAGCATTTTTGTCTACCTGTTTTTGTCATTCTGAAACCACCTATCCAGCATCATCTTCATTTGCAAGTGTGTCAGGCCAGTGGCCATGGCAGCTGTGTGAGCATAATGTTATATTTAAGGATAAAATTTGTTGAAGTGCCTTTTTAATGCACCTACTTTTTGTTCTCCAGATATGTTCTAGATATGAACCTAGTAAGCACATGGAAACTCAAAGGAGGTGGCTCAGCTCTAGGCATTTCACTGAATTAAGTCACTCAACAAGTATCCTTACCTTGAAGAGTAGTCCAGGGTTCAGATTAGAAACTTGAAGTGTTTGATGCAAGTTCTAAATATAAGTATATAAAATAGCTTCTTGCTTTCTAATTTGTTTAGCATTTTCAGGTATGTGTTAAAACAAATGGCTTTGTGTGGATGAGCTAGTCTGTATATGAAATTATTAGAAACTCTTTCTTGTTACCATCCTGGGGAGTATGGTTAACTGCCGTGCTCTCTAGTTGTACCTGCAGAAAAAAATACCAGGAATTTTTAGTGTGTGAACAAAAAGTTCTGGGACTTCTGGTTTGTGAATTTGGAGTTGGTGTGTGTCTTATGAGTGAAGCGAAATTACCAATCCATCTTTATGGAGGTTTGCTTTCATCAGTCATGGTCTTTATGCATTCATAATAGAGTCATGTAGTACTTTGTGCCTGCTTATGTTGAAGACGTTACTGAAATGTCTCTGAAACATTTCTCACATCCTAAATGGAGAGAAAGGAAATTTTTTCATGGTTTTTAAAGTGATAAGTAAGAGCCCATGATGATTAATCAGCACCATATGGGTTTGATCAAACAAAGAAGGACATTTGCTGATTTAATTAAAAATTATATCAGATTATGTCATTGCATCACTTTTAATTTGTAGCCTGTTTATGCAAAGATAGCTGGACTTCTTGGTGCTGTTAAATAGGGAACTGTCCTGCATGGTAAAGGTGAGGTGGAGGCTACTGTTTAAGAGGAATAATAAACTACCATAAGGTGTTTCACTTAAATCCAGTTTAATAAGATCTGCTAAATTTATGAAAGACTGAATAACCTTTTCTAAGGTGAATTTGGCTCACTGTATCTGGATTTCAAACAAATTGCCCCTGCATTAGGAATATTACTGTTATCTCTCATTTTAAATTTGAAAACCACATCTTATTAAGAATTGTGTTTTTTAATCTTGATCAATGTGTGATATAATATCATTATGTCCGTGCCAAATTTTAATCTGTTTTTACATGCTTTTTAAAATGGAATGCTTAAGTGTAATTAAAATATTTTATATGAGCTTATCAAGGAAAGAGGATAATGTAATGAGATGTAACAGTGGATTTAAACCACTTCTAATTTATTTCACATGTTATGCCATGCCGCTGAATGGCTTCTATCACAAACTCATGTATTGTTTTTGAGATTTATGTTCTCTGTATGTCTCAGAAGTTTGTACTGTCAAACTCTACCTGACAAACATTTTCTTCCCTGCTTTCCAGAACAGAATACACAACTTGTGTGTAGCTGTTGTTCCTTCTGACACTTAGCTCTAGTACACTTGAGCTTTAAAACACGAATGATGGAGCAGAGTAATGATGATTCAGGATCAAGTGAGGAAGTGGTTGATGGTTTGATAGGCAATGGATGCAGAGAGATGGAGACAGCCAGGACCTCCTAAACAACAAAACGGGGCAGGAAGGAGCCACCCACAGTTTATGCACATGAATAAGGGTGATTGAGAGAAGAGCATTTAGGGAAAGCTCTCATACCTTTTCTGGGAAATCAGCACAAGTGTGTGGCTCTCCGGATGTCCTGTCCTCTAAAGCATGGGGAACAAACTAGAGGAATTAGAGGTTTGCTGTGCAGCTGCAGGGCTATGGTCTTATCATGATTACAGAGAAGGGGTTTGATAGCTCGTATTACTGGAGTGCTGCAATCCATGGAAGCACAGGGCAGGATAGCAAGGAAGGGGTGTACCCCTCCATGTGAGGGAGCACAATATGCAGGGAGCTCTGCCTAGACATGAGTGATGAACCAGCTGAGAGTTTGTAGGTCAGGATTAGAGGCCCAACCAATGTCATGATTTTGTAGGTGTCTGCTATGGACTTCCTGATCAGGAAGAGGAATTAGATGAGGCCTTCTTCCAGTTGTAGGCTCTGGTTTTCATGGAGAACTTAAACCATCCTGGTATCTGCTGGCTGAGCAATGCAGAAGGGCACAAGCAATTCAGGAGGTTTCTGTAGCACACTGATGACAGGAGGGAAAGTCTGGAGCAAGGACTCAGCAGACCATGATATGATCAAGGAACATTTAAATAAACTGGACATATACAAGTTATTGGCATGTGACAAGATGAACCCATGAATACTAAATGAGCTGGTGTTGAGTGATGTCACTGCAAGGCCAGTCAATAATCTTTGGAACACAGCAGTCAGGGGATGTTCTTGAAGACTGGAAGAAAAATCATCACTACTACCTTCAAAAAGGGAAAGGGATCTTAGAAACCATAGGCCTGTCAGCCTTAGCTCAACCTCTGGGTAGGTGATGGAACAAATAATTGTGGAAAATATTTCCAAACATAAGGGGGTGATTGTGGATTGTCAGCATGAAGTTACAAAGGGCAGATCGAGCCTGACCAGCCTGATGGCCTTCTTTCATTAGTTGACTGGCTTGATGGATGAGAGGAGAATATTAGATGTTCTCTATTTTATGTCTGGTAAGAAGTTCAACACACTTTTCTAAAACACCCTTATAGACAAACTGAGGAAATACAGCCTAGGTAAGTGAACAGTGAGGCTGGAAACTGGCTGAATACCAGGTTTAGGGGATTGTGACACGTGACACAAAGTCCAGCTGGAGACAAATCACTTGTGGTGTATGCCTAGGGTCAATATTATGGCACTACTGTTTAACATCTTGATTAGTGTTTGGAATGATGGGGCAGAATGCATCCTCAGCAGGTGCTATCAGAAAACTGATAGGAATCGTTGATATAGTAGGGGGATATGACACTATTCAGAGGGACCTCAACAGGATGGAGAAATGGGCCATTAGGAACCTCACTAAGTTCAACAAAGGAAATAAAAATCCTGTACCTGGGGAGGAGTAACCCCATGTACCATTGCACCCTGGGGACTCACAGCTACACAGCTTTGCAACTGGAAAGCAGATTTTCAGGAAAAACCCTAGATTGTTTCTGGATGCTAAGATGAACCTGAGCTAACAATCCCTCCTTGCATTAATGAACCAACACTGTCCTGGGCTGCATTAGGAAAAGTGTTGCCAGCAGGCTGGGGAACATGATCCTTCCCCATCAGCAGAGCTGGGTAGCTCTAGTGAGACACATCTGGAGTTCTAAGTCTAATTCTGGGCTCCCCAGTACAAGAGACATGGAGCTACTGGAGCATGTCCAGCAAGGGGCCATGAAGATGGTGAAGAGATTAGTGTGTCTGTTGAGAGGCCAAGAGAGCTGAGTGTTCATCTTGGAGTAGAGAAGGCTCAAGGGAGATCTTACCAATGTGCATAAATGCCTGCAGAGAAAAAAGGCCAGACTCTTCTCAGTGAGAGGATGAGCACACACTGAAATAAGGCAAATCACACTAAGACATGAGAAAAATATTTTTTCTGCAAAATTTTTTAAGCAGTGGAACAGGTGGTGCAGAGATTTTGCACAGTCCCAATATCTCAGGATATCCAAACCCCAAGTAGATATGGTCCTGAGCAACCTGCTGTTATCATTCCTGCAGTATGCAGGTGAGTTGGACCTTGCAGTCTCCAAAGGTGTGCTCCAGCCTCACCTGTTCTGTCAGTGTTTTTCAGATTTTCATTTCATGCTGCTTATTATGGTTTTCTCTTACACAAAATGCTCAGTGTCTAGTTTGGAGCCAGGTCAAGTGACTGGAGGTTTGCCATCTCACTGAGGACAAACAACAGTGTTGAGCTGCAGATCTCTCAAGGTGATGCAGCCAGAGGCCATTCATTCTCTGGATTGGAGATGGATTTTCCAGAGGTTTTCCATCCTCCCATGTAGTACATTGGAGGTAGTTTGATACAATTTATAGTGGTGAGGGGCTAGAGAGTCTGAAGGGTCTTCTGACCTCTTTTCAGGCTCCCCAGTAATGCTGCTCGTTACATCATAAATCTTGTGATGTGACTGGTGCAGTACAGTTGTTCAGTCCTTCCCCCATCCTCTCTTTAGGCCAGGGCTGCAGTCACCTTTCTCAGCACACTGATTCACTAAAAAGCAGCACTACTGCACCACAGAGCCAGCTGAGCAAAGTTTAATTTCGTGTCATAACAGTGAAGGAAAACAACACACCAAGGTTTTTCATGCATTTCATGAGACTGAGGTCTGTGTTGAAGTAAAGAAACCCATTCATTTCATGTTAATTACAAAAGTAATTAAAATCTTTATATTGAATTTATGCTACAGTGACTAAGGGTGTAGTCAAGATACTTTACTTGTGAAAAAAATGAAATGTAAAATCTTTTAATTATTGATATAAATATTGCAAACAGAAATAGTGGAGGCAACAACAGAAGCTTATTCATCAATAAAAGTAAATCACCTGGAAAATGGGAACAAATTCACAAGTAATTTCAGACTGGCTTTGTGGAGGATATTCACTATGCCACACTCATTATCTAAACGTGGGAGAAGATCCTGAAAATGTGTGGAGTATAATAGATATTTTGTACTCTGCTTAAATTTGATCCCATATTTCTTCATGAATCAGTGTAAGGGTAAGTTCACATTATATAAAGAAAGGATTGAGCTCTATAAATTTGCAGTGGAATATGCAGTGCTGGAGCCTAGTATAGGAAGATCTGTTTGTGTATACCAGGTAAAATTGGGTATTCCTGGGGTTTATAGTTCTCATTGCTGGTATTCTGTAAAAAATAAATGTTACTTTATTTATTCGAGGTGTTATCAACCCAGATCCTTGTCTGGCAAAGGAGGTATCATGTACTTGGAATCAAGGTGGTTCCTCATTCTTGGATTCTGAGAGCTTTCAGGATGTCATACTAGAAGACATAGGAGATTATCTTGTGTGTTGCTTGTGCTGTGGCACTGCCAAGCAGATTTTAAAAACCCAAACCCCTGCATGCCTTGTGCATGCCTGGCTGTGTTCTATCAGGTAATAGTGATCACAGTGCTCTTGCTCAGAAGTAGATGTTAGGAATATATGAAGAGCTAGATCCTATCAACTACAAATCTCCACAGCTACACAAACGGTGATGTGGCAGCATCAGTCTGTATCATGTTGAAAGCTGGTCTTCAAATGACATTTTCAAAGGGATGTTTCCTGTGTTTTTGCTTAAATTCTGCCATGTGCAGCATTTCAAAGCATCACTGTGGAAGATCTGTTCCATATTTCTCAGGCCTAAAGCACCACAGAGTCAAATTACATACCTGCAGAAGTAGCAGAAATTATGAATCCCGCTGCATATATGTTCACTTGTGAATCAGATCAACCTTTTCAGTTATCGCATTTCTAAATATAGAATCTTGAACCAAGTTCTCATTTGCTATTTATCTTCCACATTATACCTGCTTCAAAGCCTGCAGAGCTAAGGTCTTTTATAAGGTTTTTGCAAATTTATAGATGACTGCAGTTGTGTTTGATCAGCTGGGCTATGGATCACCAGAATCAGTGCTTCAATATAATTTGTTTTCAGTCAGCTGTCAGAGCTCAATTACAATGGTGCTCATTGAAGAGTTTATTTTCTTAGAGTTTATTTTCTTAATGTGAACTGGCATGGCTTTGGAGATGTAATGCTGTTGTTCTCTTTTCTGAAGTTTCATTTATAATAGTCAAAATACTAAGTTCACAATTTATTTTTTTTAAATTTAACTTGACTGAAGAGTATTTGTTGACCTGGGTATTTCTTTCTCATGACAAATTGTAGATCCTGCAATTTTCATGTGCAAAAATTTTAAGATGATTAGGCTATATTTCTCATAAGTATGAAATCCTACCTCTTCGATGTAAATTGGAATTCCTCCTTTCTAAGAAAGAAATAGAGATACTAGAATTATTCTGCACTAATTAAAGTAATGAGTATATTTATAATGCAATATTTCTTTTGTATTAAAATGTACAAGTAACAGTAGGGGTTTTTTTGGTTTGGAAATTTATAAGCCAAAAAACCAACATTACCTTCCCAGGAAAGTAAAACCCATGAAACTCCTTCACAAGTCTACTCTCAAGGTAGTGATATATTTTTACAAGAATTAATACACTTTTAATGGTTAATAATAACATTATACTGTGGAATACATTGGCATAATAGTAACATTTTAAATCTGAGTTTAAAAAGAACACTAGTTCATATCTTTATTTAAAAACAGGGAGACTTCTGTCTGTGCTTAACAAACTGATACCTTAATTCAGCTTCCTCCTGGAGGAGTAAATGATCTTTGCCAACACAGAGAGGTATTTTAAATAAAAATTTAGCTCCTTGTCTAGTTTTTATGTACACCAAAAGCTTGAGCTGATGGAAAACTTGTCAATTTTCATGTAACTTTGCTGAGTAGCAGTAGTACGACTGCTACTTTGTTTAAAATTAAACAATTAAAATAGAGAAACGGGGATATAATAATAAACAGTGGAGGCTTTGAAACATGATACAGTTTTATTACAGTGCAAAATAAAATTTGTAGTTATTGCAAATTCCCTAGCAGGGTTAGCAAGGACTAAGAGCTTCACAGATGTGAAATGTGTTGTAGCTGTCATCAAAACTGATAAATGAAGAGTTTTTAAAAAACTTTAGGATAGTAATAGTGTTCATTTTTGAAAAAAAAAAACAAAAAACCAAAAGTATTTACATAGCAAAAAAACCTGTCAACATTTTGAGGCGAAGCCATAGGGATAAAGCTTTCTCTAAGCTCGTTTAGAGAATGAGGCAGGAATTGTAGAAAGATAAAGAATTGTCTTCTCACTTGCCAAGTTTATTAGTGCTCTGGGAAATTACTCTCTGCCCCATAGGTTTTATGTGATTAGTGACGAGTCATTTCAGACATGTCTTTGTTGGTGGTCATATGCTGCCTGTTGCAGAGGGGTTTATTGTGTCTTGATGCTGTGGACTCAATTCCCCATCATGCGGGAAGTTGGGAGCAAAACTCACACACAATTCTTTAAGGTTCTGGTTTGAAATCTCTTAACATGAGAGGTATGACTTAAAGAAGTTGTTTTACCAAATTGACAGGTACTCAGAAGAATTGGCAGGTACTCCATTTGTGCCAAATAGAAGGATCACCTCATTTAAATCTTTCAGTCAGGCACTGGCCTCTTCTCAAAGTGAAGTGAATTTATAATTTCGGTTTTGTTGTTGCTGGTTTTGGGTTTTTGTTTGTTTTTGTAGTTTTTTTTCTTGTAATTTCCTTCAAATGGGCCAGGCAATCTGCCATGGTATATCAGTTGGAAGTTAGAACATATAAAAGAAGAAATTCGACCATGGGCAGAAATCAGACATGGAAAATTTCTACCTAATTTTTTCATTTTTGACAAACAGAACAGATACAGGTAACAGGGGATGTAATTTTTGTCTAAAATCTCCACAGTGCAAGCATCCACTGCAACACTTGAAGTAAATTGCCAATCCTACTTTGTTTCTGATTATCCAAATCACTGCAGCTAAAATCCAAACTCCAAAAAAATTTCATTGACTGTGCACTTCCCAGTATCATTAAAGAGAGAAACACACTGAGCATGTACTGCCATTAGTTAATATTGCTGCTCAGGTGATCTGTCTTGGGGCAAGGACAGGCACTCTGATGTAACCTGAGTCACAACTTTTGCCTTTTTCAGGGGGAAATAGAGGGCAGTAGCCTCCAAATTATTACCATGAAGGCAATATAAATGAAAACATTTTAGATAAGCTGCTTAAAAAATATAATGTATCCTCTTTACCCCCAAAGAGTATATTACAGATGGAAACTTCTGGTTCTGAGGTCATTTATGTACAACACCAAGGTGAAGCCAGAGTAATTAATGTTCTAATTATCCATTTTCTAAAGATAATGATTTTTGAAAATCCGTCATTATAAACTGCTTTATGTATCTGTCAGAGAGGGAGGGAGATGGAGTCTTTAATCCCTTCAGAACATCTGTACATGAAAAATGTACTATGGAGCATTGCTTCTGCATTTTTAATTATCTAATTACGTTTCCTCTTTCAAAGAAAGTGTCACATCACTAGCAGTCTTTCTTAACAATTTGAAAAAGATGGAAAAATTATTTTAATTGGTGTTTCGTTTAATTACTGCAGTTGATAAAGATGAAATGTAATCCATAAACTTTTAGTTTAAGTACATTATTCTAATATTTTAAACGAGCAGTACTTGTTATTTTTAGATTAAAGAAATGTAGGAAAATAGTTTTAGCCATGGCTCAGACCTCAGAGTACTTCTCACTTGCTTTATCTTCATCTCAGTTTACTATATTTTTAAAGATTTTATCTGCATTTTTTTGTTAGTGATGACCTTGCACTGTCCTATTTAGCTTTTCAGATTCTCCTCCTGCATTTCATATTTTGTTGCTATTTCCTGTTGCTATTATCTACTTTTGAAAAGGAGCAATGAGTAATCTATTTAATGTCAATGGCGTAGCATTTTTTACATGAAGGGTAATGATACCACAGGTACTTCAGTACCTCATGCTTCAGAGGGGGAAAAAAACAACAGGGAAAATAACATTATTCCTGAATGTCATGCAAAGAAAAAAAAAATGAAAAACTGGTGAATTAGCTTTCGTGGTACTGAAGAAAGCTTACTTCAGTATTGAACTACAGATTTTTGTATTTGTCATACACACACATGCACACCTGATATCTATTTTCTTGATGCAGATTTAGTATTTACATCCTTTCTATATTTGGTACACTTTAACATAATATATATGGAGCTACATGCAGTCAAGTTTGGGTCATTTGAGCTGTTTGCCCTTTGATTCACATGAGCCTTTTCCACATCAGCTTTAATAGTAATAGTTAACCCTGAGCAGTGCCCTGGGGTGGCTGTTTTTGTGTTGGTTTCATTTTATGATTCATGACATTAGTTGGCTTCAGGCTGATGGTGCCTTGGGTTTGTGCAGGCAGACTCACGGGCTCCACATACAGGGACAATTGCTCTGCTTGTTTCATAGAATATAAATTCAGTTGAAATATTCATGGCAAATAATAAAATTCTGCTTATCTTTTGCTTGGAAAATCGTTAAAATCTGCTTATCTTTTGTGATGTTCAGACTTACTTTCTGTATTGTTATTCCTTCATTTCACAGAGAAATGCTAGTTTTGCATGTTTAAAAAGTAGAAATTTGTCAGAACTATGAAGCTGGCAAATTCAGTGGTCAGTGTGCTCCTGAGAAAAGCATTATCACAACTCAGATTCTGATATACTGTATTCCAATATGGAAATTTTCTGATCTTCCAAAGTAGGATTTTAACCAGTTAAGCTCCCAGAGGAAGCTGCTGTAATAAAATCTTCCCCAGCCCTTCCCTCAGTGAGAGTTTGCACATTGAACACAGTGGGGCTGAGGAGGTGTCATCCCAGAGGGAGCAGCTGTGTCACTGAGTGGAACTTTCATGCAATATAAGAATATTGTCAACAACAGATACAACTTACAAATTATTGATCTTTAAGTATCTTAATACACCAATAGGACTCTAATATGGTGATTGACAGCAGAAGCAAGGATTTTTTTGTGATTATAATAGATATTTCATGAACATATTTCATCCTAGAACAATCTAATATATGTTCAATGTGCATGTTAAATCAATATGTAGTTCCAGTTGGTACAGACTGTACGAAATTATTATTTGATCAAACTAACTTTTATGGTCTAAAAAATTATTTTGACTGGCTAGAGAGAGTTATAACATTGGATATATGTTTGTCATTTGGTTTGTAAAGCACTATGCTTCAATTAATTTAGTAAATGCTAATGAATATTTATAAATATTTAAAAATTTACAGTAATTTATCTTGCAGCAAATGTTATATATCATGCATAATATAAAATATAAATATTTTCTTAGAATGAAAAATCTGTATATAAGTAATTGTTTGTATTTATTGAGTATATATCATATAATACTAATAACAAGACACTTATTTTTAGAAATGCAATGTTTCTCATTATAAAAGTGTCTTCCCTTTGGTCCAGAGCTCTTATGTGTTTAGGAGATTATTAGTATTCATGAGCTACCTCATTGCAAAAGGGTGCCACAGGGGCTATGAGTTAGTACGTGATGCTGCATTTGGCAGGAGAGAGGGGAAGTGCAGTGGCTTGTGCTGCTGGGGACCAGGGATTCTGCTGAAAGATTCAAGTGGCTGCAACTGTCTGCAAAGAACTTGTAACATTATCTACACAGCAAGGAATACAGGGCATCATTTATTTACTCATGGCTTGCATGGGGAAAATGGGTGGAGTAAAAATGAGGGCTCATGAAAATAAAAACTTAAAGTATTTTTTTATACATCATCAGTAATTCTGAAGGAATGAAGGAAATGCTGTCATTTTAGCAATGGCTAATCATTTCAGATTTTTTCTGTGAAAGGATATACTTCCAGGTAGGTGAGTTTATGGACAAATATTTTTCTAGCTTTTTTACCACTGTCTTACTATCTTTTTCAGGTGGAATGTGCAGGTATTTTATGTAATTACTGAGAGATACTGAGTGTATATCTATATACCAATTTTCTCAAATCAAATGATTTTTTCAGTATGCTTTTATGGATCTTGAATACATATATAGTAGTTATCTGTGCATAAAAAGATAGATAATGATTTAATACAGGTACTTGGCCTGATTTCAGTTCTATATAGTTGTGTGTGCTGTACTTTAATATAAGCAAGTGTAATCCACAATGCTCTTGTAGAATGCTTATCTTATAGAATTTGTTTCAGGGTTAGTTTTTATGCTAGCTTGTAACTCAAACTACTTTTTCATTAAGTTTTTTTCTCTTAATACCTCATTCTTCGTTCCCACAGATAGAACTTTCAGGTAGGGGCAGCTTACAAAACCGAATGTGTTGCTTTCTTTCAGAACTCTGATGGCTGTCATGTGAATACAGTCTTGATGTTGCTTTCAGCTACAACTTTAGATGGGATTTGTCTCAACTGCATAGGTTTTGGCAAGAAATATAAGCATTTTTCTCTTGGTAGAGGGAGCAGTGTCTTCCCTGCTGATGCAGGAACCTGGGGATAGTGTCTGACCCCAGTGCTGAGGAGGCTTCTCTGCTCTTGCTGGGGTTAGAGGGAGGTTTTCTTTAGAAGTTAACTTGAAAAAAAAAAAAAAGAAGTTAAAAATCCAATTACTCTTTTTCTATGCTGAATATCTGTGAAATAATACACAGGCCCATATAGATTGTCTGTAACCATTCTTAATATGCATATCAATTATGTTGTTATGACTGTAACTAGAAATAACATAAGACGTTTTCAAAGCTATTCTTCAGAAGAAATGCTAAAGATCATAAAATAATTGTAAATAAAAATGTAGTGAATTAATTAATTTATGACTAAATGGACTAGACTAATAAATATGTTACTCTTCATTATCCTGTTACAGAAAACAATGTTCATTTATTATGTTACGATTACTAAGTTTAAATATAATTTGGTAATTTACCAATTTTAGTCACAAGCCTTCAAAAACTTGCATCTGCATTTAAACGAATGTGTTAATAATCCCAGCAAGTCTGGAAAAAAAAATTAGGTATGTTATTATCAAAACATAAGGATATATTCATGCAGGTCCTTGTCTTGTTTGTACTTCATAAATTAAACTCTAACAGTAGTGAATAAAGCAAGAATGTGAGCTAGGAGCTTTTTCATCAAGTGATAATCAGTAATGTAATGGTAAAACAGTGTGTTCTAAGGGTACTCAATTAGATGGTATAAGAATGCTGAATTTTAAATGCCTATTCTTTTGGGACTGTTTCAGTTAATGAAAAATAATAAACTAGCACAAGGATTAGATGAATGCAAGGAAAAGTTAATCTGTTTGCTTTGTTATGACAAGAGAATGTATTGGACAGCTGTAGGATCCTTGGTCCTATGCCATTATGCCCATTTCTAGCAAATTAATAGCTTTTTTGTTCTAGTACACTAGAACATATTTCCTAAGAAAGTAGGACTTCATATTTGCAAGGTAAAAACAAGTACAATTTGAATTCTAAATTTTTCTAGTTTTTGTTTTTTTAATTAAGACAAATTTAATTAAGATAAATCTTCTAGTTTCCTCTACCTATTGCAAAGAATCAAAAATGAAATTTTTTTAAGTCTTTGTAAAAAACAATTTATCTATTACTCAGAAACTTTCCGTGTTCCTTGAATTAGTGAACTCATACATCAAAGATGTTTTTTTTCCAAAAGTTACAATACTATATTTTATTATTTCTCAGCTGATGGACATCACTGCCTCCTAAAATGCATAATAAATAAAGTGAGATTAGAGCATTTCAGGTAAATTGTAAAAAAAAAAAGTGATGGCTGGCATAAAAATATCATGATTTTAGTATTTATTATATTCATAAACATCTGAAATTCAGTAGAGCACATTCAATAATAGGGTAAATAATTATTTATTTGCATGGCAGATTTTATAGTCCATTGAACTTTAGTGCTGGAAATTATAGGTTTATAGATTATTATGTCAGCAAAGCACCTGTTAATATAGTTGAAATATCAACAGATGCTCTCAAAAGAAGTATTTTCAGTTTCTTTCCCCTCTCTTACTGACATATTGATGCAGAAACTCAAGAATTGACAGAATTGATGACTCCAAGGCTCAAAAATGGGAACAAAATTACTACAGAAAGCTTTGTAGGGGCCAGTCTTGGCAACGTAGAAACAGGCACTGAAATCCAATTCCATGTGCTGTTGGAAGGAAATGGTCCATGTGGAAAGGAGTTGTCCATGTCTAATCCAAGTAGGAAGTAGGATCCTTCAAAATGAGAGCTGTGTGATTCTGCCCTCTCCTTGAGATAGTGAAGTGTCTCTTGCTTCAGAGAAGAAACCAGTTAACAGTGTTGTCTTCTATCACCCTAGAGGCCTTTTTTTGGTACTTGTATATATATGTGGGGAAGATGGTATTTTTTTAGTTTTGTGTTGTTTTTTTTTTCCCAGCTAAAATTCTTCCTCGAATGATTGAACATGTTTGTGTGTGCACTTGCATTTATGTGAGAGTGTGATGGGGAGAATGGTGATAAAATATAAAAGAATTCTATATAGAAACTTTAAAATACATATGTCTTCCATTTTTGCCTTGCAAACCCAAAAGCCAGTCAATAAAGTTTCTCTGGGACAGGAGGGAACATGACATAACCTATTTTAAGCTCAGTGTACCTCAGGTAGTTAGCAATAAAATGTGTTCTTGAATACTTCAGTGCATCAAGCAGCTTGTTCTGTTTGATGGTATAGGTGTTTTTTTATCTGTGCCTAACAGGAACAGATTCTAAGTGCTGAGGATAGTTAAAAACCTAGGCAGAGGTTGATAGTGATCTTTCTATTAAGTGTTGTCTGTTCAAAGACTTTACTTTTCCAACTTCCTTTTCAAAGAATACTGTCTGTTTTTATGGGATCTTGCCTATGGTCATGCATTAGTAACTCGTGGTAACTGCCAGTGAAACAGGGCTACACTGTTTTAATTATAGTTTAGGAATACACTTTTTTTATACTTTCCTGGATCTGTCTTGGGACAGGACCAATTCAAACTCCAGCAGGGCCCAGATCCAAAGAAGTTACAGGATATCATCCTTTCTCCCACTGATCCGTTCATTTTTCCCTGGCCTGATTTCCCATCTGTCTGAAACTTGTCATGACATAAAAAAGCCTCTAACCCCACTCTTTCTAATTTTGACTGGGGAGAGGTAGTGAGGGGTGGATGGGAATGGGGGACAGGAGCAGGTCATTGCATCTGCTGGGGAGGGACCTTGCTGGGAGAGACAACAGGACTGTTAGTTAGCAAATAAATTTGACTTCAAAATAGTGAAAAACTGAAAAAAAAATCCTAAAATAGAATGTTACCAGTAGGTCTACTAATCAGCAATACAAGGTCAAGGAATTTCCTACATGGCTGGCTGATTTAACAACTGCAACTGAAGTGAGTCCAGCTGCAACTTAAATTTGTCCCTACAGAATGACAGCTAACTTTATATTGCCATTAAAGATAGGGCATTGCTTGGTCGCAGCAGACTTAGGACTGTGTATTAGTAGGTCCTGTGTGTATTTGAGACTTTTCTCCAAACCGTATTTCTGAACACTTTATCCTGCATATAAACACTGGAGCAGAAATAGGATTTGTATAGAAACATTACAATGCAATTCAATAGCTAAAGGAACTCGAACAGAACTGACTGACAGAATGATTCATTTTTCTGTCAATCAATGAAAATTCTAGTGGGTTATTAGGGATTTTACCTCAAAATTATTTTGCCTTCATACTGGGATTATTGCACTTATCTTTAATGAAGTAAGAGACTGAAGACCTAAAAAATACCACATATTGCATTATCTCTGTGAAAAGTATGAAAATTTAGATTATGATGTCTTCATTTCTGTTATGTCTTAAGGCTTGGGGACCAGTACTGATAAGACACATGTGTTAAAGTACTGGCCCGTGTTAATTTTCTTTGGTTGTAAAATTGATGTTTAGTTTCTGTCTTGTGGGGATACAGACAGAAAGGCTTCACATAACTTCTAAATGTCTCTCTGTCACTCTGAAAAACATGGGGAAGTTTATTTATTTCCTTCAAAGAAGTGGAGAACAAACAACAGTATTGGAAATATGTACTCCGAGGAGCATCAAATTAAGCTTTTACTTGTGAGCCAAATAAATGGAAATGTATCAAAACTTAAAATTAATTTACTGATTAAAAATGAAAAAAAGGCTTTTGGAAATGCTGTTACACAGACAAATTAACATGTTTGTTTTTACTTTGTAACTGTAGTACATTTACTCCTAAAATGCAAGGCAGACGGATGGGGACTTCAGGGAGAATCACTAAGAGCACAAGTGTGAGCGGAGAGATGTATAAGCTGGAGCACATTGACGGGAGTCAGTCGGACACGGCTGTCGGCATGGTTGGAACAGGTGGGAAGAAAAGGCGTTCCAGCTTTAGTGCCAAAGTGGTTGCCATAGTGTCTCGAAGGAGCAGAAGCACATCTCAGCTTAGTCAAACAGGTGAGTGAGACACGCACTCTTTGGAAACAGGGCTCTCACTAAAACAGGGTTTACCATAATTTCATCTGTGGCATCTGTGTTACATGTGTATGCATACAGACTGCTCGAGATAGAAGATTTTCCAGCTGTGAATAAATTTCTGAGACACTAATTTTCTTTGATTATTAAACATCTGCAAGAAACAATATACAAGTGTCTTTTAGAATATGTGCCATAGTTGCTTTCTGTCCTGATCAATGAAAACTGTTGTCTCTTAGAAGCCTTATTTACAGGTAGGTCAGGAAATGCAAAGAGACATATGTTGGTATCAGCAGTGGATAATGGTTTTCCAAGACCAGCTTTTTATGTGTAGGAAATTTCTTTTAGCAGAAGAGTTGGGTATGAATGTGGGAACTGAAATCTGAGCAAATGAATGGCAGTTATGCAACTTGGATTAGAGGTTGTACCAGTAGTGCCAAAAAATATGTTTCTTAAAACTACCTTTGTTTTTTTAAGTCAAGAGTTAATCCAGTACTTTATATTTTTTTAAGTAATGCTGGCAAATGGAGGTCAGTGATTTCAGATAAACTACATGACAACACGATGCTTCACTAGGAGCACAGGCCTTCCAACTCTATTGTGACTCCAGAAATCTTAAAAGCTTCATATCAGCATAGCCTCTAGGAACAAAAGCTTGTGCAGAAAGATAAAAAAGGGAAGAAGAATGTTTTAAAGTAGCTGTCCTACTCCTGAACCCCAGTGAAGACTTCTGCTTTTGTCTTCAGTGGGAGAAGGACCTGACCCTAAGGGTCCTTTCTTACGAAAAGAAGGAAAACAAAGAGGAAAAGCTTTAGCCTAGCAGGCAATGCACTCATATTTCAGCATTTCTCTCACATAGTCAGGGTATCTAAACTAAGGTAAGTAACAATATTGTTTATTTAGATAATCAAATATTTCCCCCATTTCCTCTGGTTTTCTTTGATTGCCAGATGAGCAGTAGAATTGATCCTTTCACAATTAAAGCTTGGTCAGCTTTAACAAAAAGATTGTTGTACTTTTCTACAGTACTTTTAAGCCAGAAGTACATAATCATGCAATTGAACCAAATGATAAATGAAACTGGTGTATTTGAAGCCCAGAACTGTAATTATTATTGTGTTGTTCAGGAATGCACTGTGACTAAGTGTGAGACTAGAATATAGATAGTTGTATACAGTAAGATGCTATTTTAGATGTATCAGAATCAATGGTGTGCTCTAAGTAATAAAAAGTGGTGTTCTAATGTAGAAAGGATTTCTACGCTGATATTTTAGTCCATGTAAAACCTGAGCTGTGACTTCCAAGCACTTCTCAGTATCATCTGTTTGAATCTCATATTTTCCTATTCTTCATAGAAAGGTACTATAGCTATCCATGTTTTGCTTGGTGTAAATTTCAAAACAATAGGAATTTTGCAAGGAATGGAACTTCTAAAGTTTAAATGAAACTCAAAGAGCAAATCAAATATTAAAAACATTATTATGTATTATTCATGATTGTAAAACAGTTCAGCATCATCTTTACTTTATCTTCTTGTGACTCAGGCTAAGAGTATTACCTGTGGCATAATCAGAGCAAGTAAAATGTGTCATTTTTGGTTAGTCACTACTTTTGAATTTTGTCAAAAATTGGTGAATTAAATTATCAAAATTTTTAGAACAATATATGCATGAGACTTGATAGATTTTCCAACTGATGTTGTTGAAGACTAAATACTCATGTCCTAAATCAGGGACCCACTTTCCTTCCTTCCTTCCTTCCTTCCTTCCTTCCTTCCTTCCTTCCTTCCTTCCTTCCTTCCTTCCTTCCTTCCTTCCTCTCCTTCCTTCCTTCCTTCCTTCCTTCCTTCCTTCCTTCCTTCCTTCCTTCCTTCCTTCCTTCCTTCCTTCCTTCCTTCCTTCCTTCCTTCCTTCCTTCCTTCCTTCCTTCCTTCCTCCCTCCCTCCCTCCCTGCCTCCCTTCCTTACTCCTTCCCTCCCTTCCTTACTCCCTGCCTTACTCCCTTCCTCCCTCCCTATATTATACAAGATGAGAAATCTAAAAATGTCTATTTCATTTTAATGTGTTGTGCAACTTACTAATGTCTCCACTATTGAGAATTACAGAAAATTTCTGTTACGACAATATAATATATACTGGATACTTCTTTAAAATGTATTATGTGAAAATTAGTTCTAATAGCCAAGTTCTGAAGTTTTGGAACTGATGTGAAAATGTATGGGTCTTCAAAAGTGGTGCCAAATAGGAACTTCTGGGACAGATCTTCAGGAACCTGAGGTGTGCAGTTGATGCAGTATATATGTCTTTTAAAGGAAATATCAAAATATAGAAATAAATGTGTAGCCTCCATAAGTTGTTCAGGTTTTATTTCTATGACTTGCATGATTATAAGTAAGGGAAGTATGACACAGATAATTATTTGTTTCTGAAAACTCAAAATAGAAGATCAGAAATAAAAAGGCAGGTTTTTTTTTTAAGCATAGGTTCTATATTTTTATGGATTGAGTATATCTGAAATTCTAGTTTACTGCTCTCTTCAAAGCCAGTAAAGTTCATTACCGTCTCACTTTTTTCACTTGAAGAAATAGTCAAAAAGGGCCGAATTTGACTTTTTGTACATAATTCTTCCTTTCAGCATACTGCATGGATTTGATGTTATATAAAAATGGAAGTGGTGTGTATGAAACTGCTGCAAGGTAGCTATTATTTACAAGATTTGATTTTCTATTCAACTGAAAAAGTAATGTGTGTGTGTGGGTCTGTGCATACATGTTCTTGTCTATACATACATGCATGGATTTCTTTGCACATGTGGAGCAGATCCACTTGCATGTTGGAGTTAAATTCAGAATATGTGCCTTATAGATGGACAGTGAAAGAATTGGTTTCTATTTTTATGTAAATCTCCAATGAAATTATGTATTTTTGCTGCACCTTCCTTTTATGTTTAAGATTTCATAATATTTTAGTAACTGTTCTGTGAAATCCCTACTTACTATGTATTTGTTCACTGTGCCCACAAATTGGATAGATTAGATAGTTCACCAGAAAAATCTTTTAATCTTCTGACAGTATTCCTAATGAAAATTGAGCTCTTCTTATATTATCACACTTAAAAAGAATAAAGGAAAAAGGGAAAAAAAAAGAAACAAAATTCCCAAAATGACCACAGAAAATTGAAAATAGCTGCAGGCATACATAACCATTTTACTTATAATCCAACTTTTCTAGCTTTCTTTGTCAGCCTTACTTTTGGTAAATAAATATATACATATATACAGAATAAATATGTAACTGAAAATTTTTTGAATACAGCAACTAAACTTTAAATCACAGGAAAATTATAGGAAACTAGATTAGGATGAGAAATCATCATCAGTTGTCTTGATTTTGTGTTACAGCACTCTATTCCCTTCTACAGAAAATCTTATCTTGTAGTTTCCATACCAATGAGTGACTGAGGCTGGTATAGATCATACTGCATTTTGATTTGGGGTTCTAGGTTTTGAATGAGATTAAAACTTCTGTAATAGGAGGGAAGAAATTTATTGCAAAATTTGTACCGTATTTAGAGACATAATAATGTATTTCAAAGTGGACAGAAGCAATAGGAGGGGTATCCTCAGTAAAATGAGTCCTGGAGAGAAGGAAAACTTCAATCTCAGATAAACAGAAGTATTCCCATTCCTGGATTCCTCTCAGTTCTCCTGGTGCATGCAGACGTGTGCCTTAAGAAAGCAAAACAATTCCTCCCTTTTGCTTTCTACCCCCTGGTCAGCAAATAGTGCTTCAGAAAGATCATCTATTTGTAGAAGTACATTCCTCTTTAAGTGCCAACAGTGGCTTGCAACTGTTTTGACACAGATAAGAGTGGAAGAGATTCAGAACTAAGGGAGAACTAAGGAGCTTAGAAGGATGGGCAGCATTTCTAATTTGACATTACACTGATACCAGGTGAATTTTCTAAATTGCCATGTTTATGGTGTGAACCACAATGAGATTTTTCTATTTAAGAACCAAAGTCACTTGCTTTACATCTTCTGTTGGTGAAGTTCAACATCAACAACCTGAAATGAAGCCATAGGCATTGGCATTTCAGAGATAAATTACATACTATGAAACAGAGCTGAAATCAAGTGTTGTCACAAGGTGAAAACAGAATGAAGAAAAATTCACTTATGTGTGTCTCTGAAGTGGATACTTGGAGGGGATCTTGAAGTGCTTGTCTGCTTCCCTCAGGAAGTAACTTGCAACCTGAGCAAAAACACTATCTTACAACATATTTCCTTATGTAAAAAATAAAATTTCCTACTAAAGTATATTTTCTGTCATTTTATGTAATTTGCCCTATAAAGAAGTGGCTTTCCCTATGTTCTTTTGAATTAAGCTCCAAGTTCCCAATTTCAGATTAAGATAGTATCATCTAGGTGAAGAAATTGTCACTGAGCAGAAATCATGTACCCCTCAGTATATTTATGCTCTTTTTGTGAGCTCACTGCAGCTTAAAGCCCTCTTCTTCATCCAGTTGATGGCCCCACGTTTTAACTTCCAAGACTGGTCTCAAGACAGTTTTCTCTCATGGTTGGATGACTGAAGTTAAGGTAAAGACTTAGAAAAGAAAACCTCGTCCATTACTCTGTTGATGGAGGATATGATGGTTCACTGGAGGTACTTAGTGACTGTTAACAAACAAAAAAATAACCTTGCTTGGGAAACGTGGAAATTTAAGCAAAGCAGTGCTTAAATTGGGCCTTCCAGAGTGGACACTGCCATTAAATAAACAAACAAACCAAAAACCCAAACAAACAAAACAAACGCAAAACCAAACACAAACAAACCAACAAAACAATCAAAAGAATCAAAAACCAAAACTACATCCCCCCCAGTCTGTTAATCTGTTCTTAATTTTCTCAGTCTTTTTTTTTTTTTTTAAATGCTGGTAGAACTGTTTTTCTGTCCATCCTTGTAATAATTTTATGGTAAAATGTGGGATTTCCTACAGGCCTAGATGTCATGGACAGAAAAAGCAGATAATAAGTAAGAAATAAAGTATGCTGGAGGGCAAAGGCCTTTTGGTAGTTTGTTTGTTGTCTTGAGAACACCTTTAGTTCTTTGCATAATTCTGTTACTTTTTTACAAGGATTGTGACAACCTTTTCATGCAGTAGTCAGGCTTTTTTTTCTCCTGACATTTCATATTGGTTGCTTAATTGATAGAATGACAAGGGTGCATTTCTGAGCATGATTCTTTTACCTCATAATGTGACTTTATATTTTTATTACTGTAGTGAAAGAAATTCTGCTTCGTTGATAAGAACTGAGTGCTAGACAAAAGTTTAAAATACTTTATCTAGAATTCAGTAAATTATCTATTATTATTAGACTGGATAGAAAGCATGAGAATCAGTAAGGAATACTGGATGTCAGGAAGAAACCAGCTAGGAGGGAGGCATCAACAGGTTTTATTAAAACAAGGCAAAGAACGACTGTTAGTTGAATTTTAAGACAAAATTCACAGGCAGATTTTGTTAATATTTTATTGAGAGTTCGTGTTTATGCTGCTAGAATATGATGATGAAACTGATTTAGAATGTATGTCAGTTCCTGGTAATCCAAGGGGAGGACTCTTGGGAATGGTTCTCTGCCGGGCCATGAGTTAGACTTGATGATCTTTGTGGGTCCCTTCCAACTCAGCTTGTTCTGTGATTCTGTGATTCTTTGACTCTGTGATTCAGTTATTCAGTGATGGATGAACTTGAGGATAGAATAGTTTTTCTGAGTAGCACTCACAAAAGCTGTGACAATGCAGACTGCAAGTTCATTCCTTTTGGAATGAGTAATGAAAATTTTCAGATGAAGAAAAAAACGTGGAAGAGTTTTTGAATCTAAAGGACAGCACTATCAGAAACTGCTATAATAACAAATTGGTATAAATTGATTATAAATAACTTTTATATTTGTATCAAAATTACAATAAACTTTCTAACAGTCAGAACAGAGAGAGAAGTATCTTGAACCACTCAGAGCATTTAGAACAATAGGGAAAGAGTATTTTTTCTTGTTGTTTGTTTCTTATCTATTTTAATACTCTTTTGCTGTTTTCATAGGATTTCTTTTCTGATATTACTTTTTTGTATTGCCATCTCTTGTTCATCCAAGTGGAGTGCTATAAGATACCAGATTTTCTAATGGCAGATTCAGAAAATTAGCTTGGAATTCAGAATTAACATGAGTCTTACAGATGTAGAGTTACCTCACAGGTTTAACCTGGTCTACTGTAATTCACATGTTGTTCTCTGTTTTTTTTAGAGGAGAATTTCAAAGTATTTGCTTGTGTTGGGCATTGATCTCTGCAAGAATGCTTCATATTTACACATGAGTTCCTTACATACAGATATCTCTGTTCTGTTATCTTAAGTCTGTACAGTTTGAAAATCTTTTCCTTAACTTTAGACTCTGTGTACTTGAAAAGTTAAGTTTCAGCAGCCTAGCAGAAGTGTAGTGGTGTGTCCTGCAGGTCCCTCATTAACCTTGCTTGTCTGTTCAGTATTATCTCTGTGAGAGCTTCCCTATCGGGGTTGGGTTTTTTGCCAGAACAGGCCCTTAGAGCTTGCTCTGCATAGCTGTGATGATCTATGAGGATAATGGCTGTTGCACAAAATGAAAAATGGAGGGAGATTTCTCTTTTCAGCCAAGCTAATGTAGTGAGGCAGCAGAGTTGGTGATGGTGCCTTAGGGATGGTGACAGGATCTGGGCTCTGTACCTGACACCCAACAGGAAAGAGCAACCCTGGTCCCAGAAAAAACTCTGAGCTGCTCCTGCACCCAAATGTTTCTGCAGCAGGGAGTGGGGAAGAGGGGGAGGGTGATGAGCAAGCTGATGAAGAATATTGGAAAAAAAGAAAAATATCTGATTATTTTCATAAGCGAAGCTCTTTGTTCTAGTAATGATACTCAATTCTTTGAAACTCTTGAGTGAATGTAAGCATGTTCTCTTTTATTTACTGTTGCCGTCTTGCTGAGGAATTCACTACCCTTAATAGAAACACAGTTCAGTTCCAGTTACTCATCTTCCAAAAGATTTCCTAATAAGGGCTAGTATTTTCAAAGTCCCACTGCTCTGTTGAGTTAGTGTTACATGTGGTTCTTTTCCTTTTTCCTGAAATGCAAATTACGACTTTTTCTCCTGTTATGCAGTTGCTCGACTTGTACTCAAAAGCATTGCTCTGCTTTTGTATTTGCAACTTATCTGTAGATTTTAAATGGAGATATAAATGCAGCAATAACTGTTCTTAGGGCTATTTCCAATATGTAAGTAGTGTGGGATTGAGAAAAATTTATAGCTTTCTGAAAATGTAATCTTGATTATGCCTAAACTATTTCATGCATGTCTTGTATAATTTCAAAGTAAGCAAATGTATTTAATAAGTATAGCTTCATGCTATGTTTATATTGTATTTTCTTATGACAGATCTTAGAAAAAGGCCTACTTACAGTTCTGACTATATTTAACTGAGCTCTGTTTAAAGAAGATTTTTATTTGTTTCCTTATCTGATTCACACTGTTCACAAGCTTTACTTTGTGTAAGTATAAACACAGAGTTGAAAAATAACAAAATTATGACAGAAAAAGGAAATAGAGTGGTGCCAAAGGACTACCAAGAGGGGAAAAAAATTATACTATCTTCATGTTAAAATTTTCTATGAAAGTGCCTCTCTTTAAGAGAATGTAAATCTAAAACTTATAATTTATTACTATTCATATGCTTCTTGCCTGATTAGATCCACAGATCGTGTTTTGGAACTTGTAGAAATTTTTAGAGTACCTGCAGTCATTCAGAGGGAAAATGCTCTTCCTCTGTGGCACAGGAATTCATTCCTTTCTCATGGAAGAATAAAGCCCTCTTTGTTTAATCAGATGATTGAGCTTAATTTTGATAGAGCTGGTTTTTTTTTTCCTTTCAGAAGCAAGCCTTTTCTTATCTAACATAAACTTTGATTTATTTTCTTGTTTATTGAGATAGCCTGTTCAACACAGTATTTCAGATGCAGGTATCATATCTCTAAATCCAGTAGGGCCAAGAAAATATGTAGTTTGGTATACATAAGAAAATAAAACTAACTTTGCAAAAAATCTTGAAGGGTTTTGGTTTTGGGTTGGGGGTTTTTTGTGGCTTTTTGTTGTTGTTGTTGTTTGTATATTTTTTTGGGGAGGGTTGTGGTTTTGGGGGGGTTGTTTTTGTTTTGTTTATAGAACATTTTTTTAAATTATGCTTTTGATGACAGAATCTTGGTGGGCTGAGTTTAAAAAAAGGTTCATTTATTGAATCCAAAGAAGCATTAGATTTAGAAACATTATTTTAATCTTTTAGAACTTTTATATGTGAATGAGAAGATAAACTTTGAGAGTTTTTTCAGTCAAAATTTTTTATGGCTAGGAATAGAACTATTAGCAACAGAATCCAAATAAAAAGCAATAAACCTACCTAGAACAAAAAACTGCTGTTGTAAGAGATTTTCAAGGAAAATTATAATCACTATGATAATAATAATAAAATAAGAAAGCTTGCTGCTTTTACTGCAGCTGATTTGTGTTTATTAAAAAAGCTGTATACATATATAAGGTAGCTATATAAAATCTGCAATCTAGCTAACAGCCCTTAGATACTCCAAATTCTGTATCATAAGTAATGAAATATGCAGAACTCAGTAAAGTTATGGGAAAATATTCATATAGAGTTTAAAAAATTATATCTTTTTTTGCAAGCTATTAAGTTAGATGAAAAATTATTTCCCATCTAAAAGTTTATGATTTGATCTTTAAAGGACAAAATATAGCTTGAGTATTTCCAGAAATATGAATAAATATGAATGAGATTTTTAAATAAAATGCTAACAGTGTCAGAGCAGGTATCAGTTCACAACAGATTTCAGTATTGCTGAATCTTTTTTTAAAAAATTTCAACTGAAAACTTTCACCCAGCTTTGCTTTTTTCTGTTCCAAGAACCCTCTTGGTACAGTCTCTCCAGTAGGAGCTCTGCATATGGATAGGATAGAGTCTGAGTACACCTGAGGCACACTCTTAAAAGCAACTCCCTTCTCCAGTACTTTTCAGGTATCAAGAAGGGAGATTGGGTTCAGCTGGCTGAGACGCAGGTAACAGCAGCACTGCAGCACACGAGTGGACAGATGATGAACAAGGACAGGCACTGGCCTTGGTCCCACGTGCATCAGTCAGGCAATGTTTCTGCTCCCCAGGGCTATTGGCCAGTCCAGTGTTGACTTTGTTTCCAAGAAGAGAAGGAGCAGCAGTTCAATGTAAACTGTGTGACAAAGGAATTAGATCTCTGATTGTATAACTTTTATTACCCAGAGTACTCTTCATACTTCAGATGGCATATAAATTAAATTAACATAAGTAATAACCACTTTGGCAAGTCTTAAAATAGAACAAAGATAGAAGAGATGAAAACAAGCACCTCATAGTCCAAACTTGCTTCCTAACAACCATTCTGGAAGGGAAGAGGGGGACTGAGGTGCCCAATTAATTTCTTCTTCTTTAGTACAAAGCTTGGCTCTTCAGTGGCATCTGCTTGTGCCTCATGTGTCAACGTGGCTGGTGAGCAGTGGCTCTTATCCCGTGGAAATGTCTGCTCCCTCTGCTTGTGAATGGCTTTCACCAAAACATACCAGAAGTGGTTGTTTTCTCAGCAAATCCATCAGACACTAGTGAGAATTTTACAGGTCCACGTTTGAATATATCCTTTTATTTCTATGCTGTCTTTTCCTTAGTACGTGTATTGGTATTTCAAGTATTTAAATTAAATTTTGAGTGATTTTTAACAACTCCATTTGACTAGCCAGTTTGTTGAATGTTATATTCTCTTCAAATTCCCAAGAAAAGACAAAAAAAAAAAAAAAAAGAACAGGAAGTCAGAGATGATGGAGTCTCTAAGTCTCTGGCAAAGTGCAATTTTTTTTTTATAGATTGTGGCATATTTTTACCATTTTCATTAGGCTTTGGATGTTCTGCCAGCTTTTCTTTATTTTGAAAAGCAATTTTTAAAAGTGATTTCCATGTAGCTTCCGAAAGGGGTACAATAGTGAAAAGTGATGATTGTTTATATCTGTATTGATCTCTATGGTGTTCTTAGGTGCTAAGTATGTTCATTATTTGGTATATCTTACTCTGAGTACAGCTTTAAAATACTGTGCAATGTTGAAGTTGAATTGCTATTTCCTTGTGTACAAACCTCAATATAGTTACTTAGACCTCAGTAACAGTACCTGTGGGCTCTGTGTGTCCTTAGTTCTGTCTCAGCTTGCTTGAATTTACTGAAATTGGACAATTTGTTTAGATTTTTCAGACTGAAGTCTACAAATATTTAACTGCAATGCCATAGAATTAAGACATTCAGAAGACTAAAAGATTAAAGCACAGTATTTGTTCAATGAACTGTTGTGGTTTTATCCTCAAAGTTGCCTTGAGAATTGCTTTGAAATTACTTAATATTTATAGACATACTTGATGCTCACAGACAGACACTCACATGAAGTTTATTTCATTTACCCATACAGACATTTTTCATATTGCAAAAAATCAGTTTCTGGTGTCTAATCACTTCAAAAAGTTCACTTTACCAGGAATCTTAGAAATGAGATGTTTTAATTCTCAGAAGCTCTAGATGTCTGACCATTCTAACAGAAATTCTCTCTGTAATGGAAGCTTGACTCTGCTTCCATTCAAGCCAGGTCAACGCTAAGCCCAGAGGAGGCAGATCTCTTTCTGCTTTAATTCTGTGATCTGTGAAGCACAGAGGTTTCATGGTTAGATAAGATAGGGTGGCTGCCCAAAACAGTTCCTGCCTTTGAAGCTTGGGTTAACTTTGATTTTACGTGGTGCTTGGAAAATACCAGTGTGAAACACTACAAAAAGGTGGGGGTGGGGGTGGTGTGTTAATGGTGGAATTTGTGTCTTTGGGAAAAGAATCAGTGTTTTGGGAATCCATTTATTTGTGATGACGGCTCTGGTTTCAGAAGAGAACTTGTCAGATTGACAAGTTATCTTAATGCAGGTGCGTGCAAATGGATTTCCTGTTTACAAGGCAGGTTAAAATATCCAAAAGCTCTTCCAGGCAGGAATATCAGGGTTGCTGTTTTGATTACTTTTGCTTTCACATAGCTCTTGGTGGCTTTATTTGTAGCTCTGCAATTTGATTAGATTTGATGGTGTGAAGTGTTCTCTGTCAGAGCATGGCCAGACTTAAACACTGAATTAATTAGGGATAGATGTGACTTAGGGTTTATGTATAGAAGTAGATAGGTTTGACCCATTACTCTGTCTTTAAAAGTTATTCTACTAATGATCTTCTGTCTGAACAGCTCTTTTATAGAGTTCATGGTCAGGGCAGGGTGAGGGGATTTCTTTGACAAGGCTCATCTGCTCTCTTCAATCTGGACTCCAAACATTGACTGGGAAAGATGTTCAAGGAGTATAGAAAAAAACCTCCGGGTTTTATACATGGTAGAGTTGGTTTGCTTTTTGCATAATGAAAGTTTTCCATTGAAGTAGTATTTATTGCTGGGAAAGGAATAATTTACCAGGAAAATATTTTGAGGGAATCAGTTGTCTTTAGCTTAGAGGCATACCATGTTAGGGATCAGGTTCTTCTGCCTAGGTAGAGATACTCTGCTGCACTGTGAAGGAGTCACTTCAGAAATGTCACACACAGGATCCAATCTAGTAACCAAACCCTGTCTCTGGAGTCTCAGTAATGGTCCTTGTGAGGCACAACCACCCCCAGAGCTGGGTTTGAAAGAACTGAGTTGCATTCATATTGTGCTTACTTTTCCTGTTGAAAAATTCACAGCTCTGGCTACGTATCACAGGAAGAGAGCTATCGTCTCTAGCATGTGTTGGGACAGGCAACTTGAATATATTTATGCAGGGATTATAGACACAGTTCAGGAGTTAGCTCTTAAGAGTTGAACCTTTGTCATTGACTGGGGAATCCAGGAAAAAAAGGGACTGAGAAGGTGGCGTAGAAACTGATGTGTTTGAGTAACAGTTTACAGTTTTCTTTAACAGCATTTACATAGTTGCAAATATAGTTTTATTTATTCTTGCACAGGAAGTACTTTTATGTTCCATGCCTGCATATAGACCTTTACTCTGCTTCATGGAGATAGTTATGTTTATAGCCAACTTGGGAACAATCTCAAGAAATTTAATGGGATCCCCTTTTAGCCAAGGTTCACGCTCTCCCAGTCTGCCTCACAGTATTCTCTGGTCCAAAGTTTGCCCATGGCCAAAATCCCAGGAGAGTGACTTTTCCCAGTAACCTCCTTTAGATTGCAGCAGGCTACCACAATGCCATTTAAAGTTTACTGATTGGGGCCAGGAGACACTCTGTAAAGGGCAAAAAGCCCCTCTCCAGTCCTAGTCTTTGTCGTCCGGAGACAAATCTTTCTGTGCAAATGCTGGTGAATATTTGACATCATGGATTGTTCCATTTTTAATTTAAAAAATAAAAAAAAACCCCAAGGTTGCATTTAGAAAGACTCAAGCACAAACCTTCCAGCCAGTAAGTCCCACTGCTTAGCTCTTCAAGGAATCCCATGAGTCCATCTCTCTCAGACTGTGTTTTTCTCAATAGACCTACATGGTACAGTTGTACTTCAGGAGCTGGAGAGGGGTTGTGGGATATAGAACATGAACCCTGTCCTTGAAGACTGGAAAGGATCCATTGTTCAAAGTGGACCAGGAGCTGTAATCAGAAAGGCTGGAAGTAGTCCAAACAAGTATAGGTGTCCACAATCTAGCTGTCAGTTCATCCCTTCAGGCTTTTTTTCTAGCCAGGAGAGAGAAATGTTCACTTCTACCCATGGCTTAACTATCCTCAAGTAAATATCTGAAATAGTGAAAACTAAGTGCCCCCTAAAATGTCTAGTTTTCTGTATATGTTCTAAAAGGAGTCTGGCATGACTTGCTCCAGTTCTACAGACACTTGAAATTAAGTGAGCTGAGTCCTACTTGGCCTGTGCCCAGCTCCCTTTATTTATGCTCCCAGCCATTTCCCTGGTCCTCCACAGAAACAAGGGTTTTCAGTTTCCTCAGTCCTTCATATCCTGTAGCTGAATCCTGCAAGGTTTTCTGTTGCCCATCTTTCATGGAGGAGAGGCACAGGACAGAGTTGCCTGGATAGAGGAGGTCTTACTTTAAAAATAACCACCTCTGGGCTACACAAAGTAGCCACTTTCTTGTTCTTGCAGCTCTACATGCAATAAGAAAACTGTGTCAGAGCACCAGGCTTGAACCTGAAATTGCTGGGTGATAGCTAAGTTCAAATTACAAATGCAAGAGTGCCTTTGGCACACTTATTTTCCATAGGTACAACTGTCCTAAGATTTCTGATTCTATTTTTGTAAGTCTTGCTGAGATGCTGTAACTCTCTACCTCATAAGTGGTTTCTCTCATTTGCTATGCTGATTGCTTAGCATTCATAAGATGTAAAGTCAGTTTTCTAAGACTCTGTGTGAATGATAATCAAGGGGCACAGTTATGTGTGTGTGTTTCGTATTTTTGTATACATCTTTTGCACAAAAGGAACTATTAATATGTTTATGTCAAAGAAATTGACGTTGTCAGCCTCAGAAGTAGTGTCATGCAAAATCTTTAAGAAGTCCATTGGCTAATTGTTTTTAGTGTGATCAAATGTCTGGTGACCTCCTTAGCTATCTTACTTTTTCTGATGAGCAAATGTCACAATTAAAACTAATACTATGTAAATGCTATGAATCTTTCCAGTCAAAACAAAAACTGAATAACCATGTAGATGGAAATGACACAGTGAATTGTAAATTTATTGTAACTTGAATTAGTTCTGCTCTCAGCACAACTGCCATGATCCAAGCCTTTCATACATGAGTAATCACTCAAACAGAATGTGTAATAACTGCCCACCTATGATACAATGTTTATGATGAAAATGTAAGTACTTTAATAATATTCTTTGTGTGTGTGTGTGTACCATTAATAAAGATATTACTTTTTTCTAGGATATGATACTGCCAGTTTTTTGCATGCTGGGAATATAATAATGCTCTTAGTCTTCAAAGAGCAATTGGGGAGCACAGCAAGCTGCAGTGTGCAGCACTCACCCAGTGCTGCCTGTGTCTGGTGCTGGTACACTGAGCAGTAAATACGTTATCTCAAGTCTTGGAGATTGTGTGCCAGTGCTTTTGTCAATAGTATGCTTTCTTACTATTTTTTAAACATTTCTTTTTGCTTATAGTTGCAAATAGTCTGTTGCTAAAAGAGCAAAAAAATATTTGGGCAGCATGAAGTTTAGTCAAAAATGAGGAAGAGAAACAGGAAGAAAATCAAATGTCCAGCTGGATCTAGTGGTTGATCCCATAAGGGAAGCTGTATGATGATGGAGGAGACTGAGAGGGAATCTCATCAATACATATGAATATCTCAAAGATGGGTGTCAAGTAAGGAGTAACAGCCATAAACTGAAACAGAAGGAAGCCCACCTCAACGAGAGGAAGAACTTCTTTTCATTGAGGGTGGCAGAGTACACTGAACAGGCTGCCCAGGGAGGCTGTGGAGTAAAACCCACCTGGAGGTGTTTCTGTGTAACCTGCCTTGACAGGGGGTTTGGTCTGGATGATCTCCAGAGGTCCCTTCCAACTCTAACAATTCTTTGCCTCTGTGATGTCAATTTAGGGTGCCAGATGTGCCATCTCCTGACTTTCTTCTCATGTTTTACTCTTTATTTGTGTTCATGTGGTGCCCATGACTACAATATTGACAGTACTTATGACAAAAGCCATATGCCACAGAGAAGTAGGATCATCAGTTTTTGTTGAAAGAACTATATATGAAATGAAGTTGCAAAAACTGAGCAGTGATGCTTTGCATTGTAACATTATTTTTTCACTTAAAGAGCTTTCCACAGACATGCCAGTCAACATGCTCAATGCACAGGTAGTTTCTCTTTATGCATAAAAATGGTTTCTTTGTTGGTGGGATATGCTTATTTTGAAGAAATCAATTGCTCTTGAGAGTTTGATGCTTTAAAATCCCATTGATTTTAAGGCTTAAGAATTTAGCAGCCCAATAAGACTGTTCTGTAGAATAAATGGATAACCTTTGGCTGATTTTTTTTCCCTGTTGTTCAAAATTTTCTATTCTCTTAGAGTTGTAGTAGCAGTATAGCAGTTATTTTGCAATCCCAGCTGGAGGAAGAGCTGCTATGGCTACTATGTAAATATGTACTGTTGAACTTTGTAGTGCAATTTATTTTATGTGCTCTTAATTTATGTTCTGACTTTTATAGTTCACGTCAGGCGTCTTTAATAGTAGTGGTGGTTCTTTGTTCTTTGCATTGTTGGCAGCCATAGACCTTAAAGCATTTTACAAAGGAACGGTAAGTGCCATTGTCCCATTTTATTGAGGAGCAAACTCCAGGACTGCAAGTGACCCATTGAGAATTCCACAGTCTGCGGAAGAGCCAAGACTTCCTAAAAAGCTTACAACTGTAACTATGAGATTAAAAGATACTTGTAACTGTTTGTTTACCTAGGAGGATGTGATAAGAGAAACAGTAATACAGTGTGTATGTATGTGTGCAACCACTTATCTTTAGACAGGGGTATTGTTTTAAGGAAAGAGTCTGTGGGACATTAAATTTCCATACTTTAAAGCGCATCTGTGTATCGCTTCCATATTAAACATGTTTAATAATGTTTACAGTATAAACCAGGACAGTGTTAACTTTCTTGAAATTTGAATCTGTGGCTGAAACAATATAATGTTTGATGCCCAAGCATACTAAAGTAGGACACAGCTGTGTGCTGCTGGGGTATAATATGGGCCGTGCATACATTTAATCTCGGCTTCATCTAGCGTCTTCATTTCTTGTGTCCTCTCAGTAAGAATGTTTCTGTTTGGAGAATTTTAATTAATTACTCATTAGAGGTTACTTGCTTTAAGGGTAAATACCACAGATCACTCTTTGCAGTGTGAAGTTAGCTAAATGAGTAAGTAGCAATATCTGATTTACTGATATATTTTAGTGATATTATAGAAAATACGTTGACCAAAAGCTGAGTCAGGATCTGACTGTAAGAAGATCCCTAAAATCTTTTAAGATGTGAACTCAGTTGAACTATGAAGAAATGCATAGGATATGTGAACAGCTCATTAATTAAATTAAAACAGATTAATCCATCACTGGATTGCCTTGCGAATGTGTATGTTTATACTCACATCCCTTTGACTGTTCTTTCAGCTCATGTTTTGTACTTCAGAACATAGCATGGTGACATTTGTTATCCTACTTGATGGCACAGTGCTGAACTCTCTGTAACAAGATGTTTTTATTACAATTGCTTGCTTTTTTACCAAAACAATAATTATCACTGTCAAAATTATCCTTACAAAATACCTGAAAATACTGTAGTTACCTGCCTTGCTGAATAGGAAGGCGGTATGATAAGAGATAATTTAAGTGTACACAAAATGTTCTTCTTTCCCTTTGTAATACATTCTGAAGAAGAGCAGACCAGAATTTCACCATGGTTCTGGGTTGGTGCATTATTTATCATTGTGTTCTTGGGATGAATAGAACAGAACATAATATAAACTCACAGACTGAGAGTTATATTAAAAACATAAGACTTTTTATATAAATCATATCCTAGTAGCAAATATTTCAATTTTTCAGGAACCATTCTGCTGGAACAGGAGTTTATATTAGCATTTCATTTTCCTCACTGTTGAAACAAATAATGTCGCATTACAAAAGTATTGGAATTCTATTTAAATATGATGTATAAAGTATCTTCATGATGGTGAGGTCCAATCCTATGTATGCTTCACAGGGAATAGCCCCATGGAGATCTACATATGATGAACTTGGACTTGGTGAAAATTCTGGATGTTTTTGTGAATATGTAAGACAGAAAAAAACCCACTTCTTCTGGACGTAGGGGAAAAGAAAATATTTAACAATGCCATGCACTTCAGATTTGTTTTAAATAACCCATGCTTTTATATTTCATTTGATATAGTCAATGACTCTGTGTAACCCAAAGTTCCTTTGAGGATGACAGAAAAATGAATAAAGAAGTTAAGGCCTTTGAAAAAGTTTTGGTCTTCATTGGGCATCTTCCTCTTTCCCAGTGTAGCATTAGACATAATGCAGTTTTTGGAGAAAGACCACCACTGGGCAAGGGTTAGAAAAACTGATTTTACTTAAACATTTCAATGGAAAAAACCAAATTATTCTAAGAATTTTTCTGACTATATATTGGAAGATCTTGACTCGAGAGAAATGCTTTCAATTTTCTGCTAGAATATGTTCTTGTTAAAAATTAAATACATATGTTAGAAGCTTTGGAAAATAGGAGATATCATGAATTAAAATATTCTTTTGAAAACAGTATGTAATCAGGCACATTGTAGGAAAGGATCATTAAGTAAAATAATTTTTAGATTTGAGTCATTTGTCAGTGACATTGGCCCCTGTTACAACCGAAATGCAGATTAAAACTCACTTCAAAAGAAAGTGGAGATTGTCTTCATTACCTATCTTCAGTGCTTTGTCACTAATAGGTAGGGTAAATCTTGTGATTGCAGACTCTTTTTCAAAAATATTCTTTTTCTTAATACCTGACATACTAGTTCTGTTTTTTTTCATAACCTAAAGATGGTGTATTTAATAACATATAATTATGGTGATTTAAAGGCTGGGAAAGGCTGGGAAATAGTTATTAAAATATCTATGTATGATACTTAAGTTTATTCAAAGTCACTTCTACATTGTTCTTATTCTGGTAGTAGCTATTTTTTTAATTTATCAAGGAGATTCACAAAATTTCTGTTTTACGATGTTTGCATGTTTATCATGTCATCTTTCATGGTGATTTTATTAGAAGTTGAATGCCAATTAGATAATTGTATTATGTCCTATCAGACCTTAATTAGTCAGGAAGGTAGTAACACCAGCTTTATATAAACAAGCCAGGGATTATGTACTTTTTATTATTTTTTGTTTTACCTCAAATCTTCTGTCATATTAGATTCTCTTGTACCCATGGAGTTTTAAAGTCTGACTTATTATTGAGGTTAAAATAACAAAACTGCATGTTTCCTTAAACAGTTTCCTAATAATAAAGCAAGAATATGCTCTGATCTTAGATTTTACCTTATGTGATTTTTATTCATTATGTACATAGGAATCTTTTTTTTTTTCTGTGCATATATTATGTTTAATCCTTGTTTTGACAGCATCTTACCCGAATGGAATTTATGTGTCTTACTTTTCCTTGCTATTTAACTGGCCATTGCTAGTTTTATATCAACTTGTACTTAATAGCAGCTACCCTCTCACACTTCGAACACACCCAAAGAGAACCACTGTCATTAATGATCACAATAATCCTAGGCAGCAAACAGAGGTTTATCTGTTGGTTCCAAGAAAAAATACTATCTGAAATAATTTGTGTAATGTAGAGATAATAAGAGATTAGTGCATCTGTTCCAAAGAGCCTGACCTTCAAACCATTAGCTCTGCAAGATTCAAGCACCATGGTTGTAATCCTGCTATGAAAGGCAAGTTTGTTTTAATTTTGTATTTTATGATGTTCATCCATGAGCTAATATATCTATTGAAATCCCTGGAAAGATTTAGTACTACTTGGCTTGAGTAATAGAGTCTAAAGTTACTGTAAATGGTACTTTTCTGTTTAACCAATAGAAAGCCTAGGACCATAAAAATAAGGTCTGTTTATTATATTTTTATTTTGTGCTGTGTACTCTGGGGAGCCGTCTTTTTCTCTGCTATCCACAAGTAAATTCAGAATTTGAAATCTGTGGTTCAGACTGGCTGATTGATTATTGCAGATTTTCATGTTTGTTACTATGATGTGGATTTGAAAATTTCCCTTTGTACAGAGCTGTGCAATTTTCTGCTGTCCTTTCTCATTTTCTTTGGTGCTGATGCTGATGTGCAAGTTTTATTTTCCAGTTTATTATTAAATAGTTGTTATTTCTTCATCTGTAATAAGTTTGTTAGTGCTCTCTATATCAATACAGCAGGAAAATTTAATGTTCAATCTTTGTGTCTGCTTTTGAATAATACACAGGGAGGAAAATGGCCTGTTAAATAGTTCAGAAATAGCGAAATTAGCTTTGTATTGTATTTTTGTTATTAGCTTACATGGAACAACATTTCTGGATATTGTATTAGTTCAAGACAAGTGGTGTTGATCCTTAAACTTACTAGTATTCATGCACGGTTGCATTAAAATATTTATTTCATATAACATTCTGTTTTAGTTGGCACAGCAGTTTGGAAGTGTTTTCACTTCAGAAATAACTAGAAGTTTGGGAGGCAATCAGTTTTTTCTGTAGAAATAGGCTGTATTAGCACCACTTCTTTTTTTTCCCCATCTCATTCTGCCTTGTGTTTGAAAGGGCTTTAAAATTTTGTAAACGCTCACTGTCTGCTTCTATTTATTGGCTGTAATTCAGATGCTCTCAAATATTATTTTATAATATATATGGCTAATTCTCCCTTGTGCTTATATTTCTCTTAGCTTTTTATCATGTTTGTAACAGATTATTTATGTCATAAATCTATTATAAAACAAGCCAACCATCACAATAAAACAAAAAATCTTGCTTTGTAGTAAAAATTTAGTGTAATTTACCAGGGAAATCACAGAACAACTCTTCCTGTATTGGTGCTCTTTTTGCCTCTTGTCTGTTGACTGCTGTCTCATCTGCTTCACCTTTGAGAAAGGCAAGTGCTTCCTTGCTAAGCAAGGATTTTAACCAGGAGAGGAGAGCTGGGGAGAATGAGAAATGAGCAGCCATAGGGACCTGCAAAAATAACCTGTAATTGTCTTTGATGGCAAAATGCAAGGTGTTACAGAAACTCCTGCTGTCTCACATTGCTCCTTTAACTTACCCAAATATCAAAGCAATACTGATGCTGTGACAGGTTTCTTGTGCTGGTGTCTGTCTGTGGCACAGCTGAACTTTTATATCTTGTCAGTGGGGTTTTCCTCAGAGTGTATTTGATAATGAACATAAACCAGCAATATTGGATGCAAACCTAAGGATTTCATAGCAGACTTATGCCAGAGTATTCATTTGGGAAATTTGGCTGAACGATCTGTCTCTAAACCAGGTCTTTGTGTGCAGTTGTCCACTTTCAATAATATAAACACAAAGGGAACAATTATATCTTAGAGTTATGCAGTGTTTATCCAGCCCAGATCCGCTGCCCAAGGTGTAGGTGTTTTAACCCACAGATGTCTGTAACTAAGGCAAACCAGTCTGAGCATAATGCCACAAAGCAGCTCTTTGGAAACAGAAACATTAAGAGACTGTCTATCTCACTACTTACCTGTCTTATCTACTACTGTGGATTAAAAACTGTTTCAAAAGATAAATTTTGCACCAGGACCACTATTAACTGGATTTGAGCTCTAGTTGATCAAAACAAAGAGCATCTCCTGAGTTTTTAGCCTCCTTTCTGGAAGTTATTATCTGGGCTGACCTCAAAGGTGAGAGCTATGTCTGTACATCATCACAACCTAGCTGGCTTGGAACTTCAGGTAGATACATTTTAAAAGAATTCAAAAGCAAATTAAACAGTAGCAGGTACTTTGGCTGAAAAAGAGCATGGCTATAGTTTCCTGTAGCTGAAACTTCAGCGGGATCACTGATGGTGGTACAAGGGACAGCAGTGCAAGCAAAGTTGGAAGAACAACATGCAAAATTTTGTCTAAATTTGTAGAAAGTTTAAATAAAAGTTTGTTTGAGGTGTGGTACTTTGGAGGCTACTGAGAAAAAATTTACTTTGTGAGAGTTTGAGATTAATATTTCGGGATTCAGTAGTGAAAGAATAAGCCAAGGTTGTGGTCAGCCTTTGTGTTACACCTCCAGAAGAGTAAGTCAAATAGTTTTAATCCTGGAAAGGGGGTTTGGCCCTACAAATAATAAGAAATATTTGGAGTTATTTTTCCTGGGACTAGGAGAAGGCACATAAAGGAGGAAAAGCTGTGACCCAAGGAGCTTTCTTAGAGGCTGTATAGCCATGGAGCTTTCCCTCTGTGTGTTTTTTATTTCAACTTTAAACCTCCGTTGAGTTTCCCTAAGCAAGAACCTGTGTGGGAGGGAACTTCTGTACACTTGACACAAGTGCAGTGCTTTGTGTAAAACTGCTCAAGGTGGCAGGCAGGTCCTGGAGTCTTTGCTAGGTGCAAGCTGAAGGCAGGTCTTGGGAGACTGACATGCACACATTAGCAGCTCCCAACATCAGCATTTCATTCCTACCATGGTATTGTACTGAGATAAAGCTTTCCATTTAATCATATTTTGATTTTTTTTTAATTTAACACGCAGCGTGAGAGAATTACATACCATACAGCTGTTTTTCAAAAAGGTAGTGTCACCTTCTAAGCATCATTTCTAAAATTATCAAGAAGATAAAGGTTACTTCAACTATTGCACTAAATAGGATATCTGTGCCTAAACAATGAAAATATATGAACATTTCTGCATAGGAGTGACATGTGATGTACTGCATCATTACTGGGAAGGATTTTGAGTTTGTCATCTCCACTTTATTTGCAATCTTAAATCCTGTTATGTGTTTATTAGCTGAAATGAACAGTTTCATTTGTGGCATTTTTCTCCCTGATTATTTTATGATACTTTAAATAACCAGAATTTTGCCATAACTACAGAACTGTATTGTTCATGTTTTAATTTTTGTTCTCATTTTACTTGTTTGAAATAGTTCTCTTCTTTTGGGATGACAAATGCTGAGTAATTTCCTTTCTGTCTCTAACCATCCTGAGAAGGCACATTGGTACCTACAATTTCAAATGCCAGTCAATAAAGGTGTGTTAAATTAATTGATTCTTAACCAATTGCAAAATGAAAATATAATAAATTTTCAGAATAGAGTATTAGAGAAACGGAACAATTTGACATAGAAACAAATATTGCAAAGTCTATTTCCTCAAAAGGAAGTTTAAAGATTAAAGGAGCAACTAAAAATGAAGTTCTGCTCTCTGACTGCACATGGGCAATTTCAGAGACAGTGAAACTTAATTTTAACTCTTCTGTGCTCAGGTCCCTCTAAAACAGTAACATCGACTTTTCTGTTGCATAACTGTAACTTAGTATTTAATGCTAATTTGATGTTTTCTCAGCTTTGCAGTGTTTCAGGTGGTTTTGCACTAAATTTCATGCAAAATGAGTCAAAATGGACAGGACAGAGAAATGTGATTCTGACTGTGATTTATCTGACTCCTCATCAAATTTTGACCACCAGCATTTAAAAAATGCATTGACCAAGGTTGCTAAGAATATTTTGTGCTCTTCTCTGCTTGCACATAACTGGAAAATGCACTGCTGACTGAATTTTTTAACCTTTCAGCAATATATTATGAAGTGCTAGCTGGCATGTAGTTCAGTATTTTTTTCACTGCAAGGCCCTGTAATGTAATCACAGTTGTAAAAGGAACTTGTGAGTGAAGCAACTTGATCATTCCTCGCAGTGCTGCAGTGCCAAGTGGTTACAGGATAGTAAGGGAGAAGCAACACCAGGACCCCTAAGATTTATTCTTCCCAGAAACGGCACAAGTTATTTAAACAAAGGTGAAGCTGCTTTAGGTGCTGGCTGCTTGCTAAGGATTATATCATAGCCAATGTTTAATTTTGCTTAAACCAAAGGTAAGCCTGTATTTTCTGTGTTTTACTGTGATGAGCCTGTTCATGAGTCTTGCTTTAGCAATGTACGCTAGTCTGGAGTTACAACTTTGCTACAGAGGAAAAACCGGAGTCAGTGGGATACTGCTTTGATCTGATACGTTAGAAATGAGCTCTTAAAGGCAGGTTACTAACGTTTTTAAAGGGAAACGTGGTATCCATCTGGTAGTTGCTGGTAGTGGTAAAAGAAAACTTAACAGGGCTTGAAAGTTGTAGTCGGAGCAAATCAAACTACTGAAAAGGTAAAAAGCGTTTTCAGATCGTTTCACTGGTTGGTAATTGAGATGAAAAGGACTGGACTGTTTCTGAAGCTGTAATGTCTCCTGATCAGTATGCTGTGAAATTATATTAAGAGTTCAGCTATTATTCTGAAACTTTTCAACTATAGAAAAAGACATGTAACATCTTTTTACTGGAGGATACTTTAGCACTAGTGATTTTGACAGCGTTTCAGTTTACAGGGTTTTTTTGAGGTTATTAAAATAATTAGACTTTGGGTGCCATCATGTACAGCACATAGTTCTCAGGAAACTGTTTGAAGATGCACAGTTAACAGTGAATTTCTCTATTAGTGATGCCTTATAAATTGTCATATTGGTGGTAAAATATTGTCTTTTGTTAATCATACTGTCATGTTTTTAATAATAAATACTGAACTATTTGTAACTGTGGAGACTTACTTAAAAGGTCTCAAATTTACTTAAATATGTTTAAGTTCCTAATGAAATGAAATGTTGGTTTAGTTATCTGAAAAAATATCTTTTTTTTTTTTTTTTCCGCATTCCATTTCATTTTCCCCTACTGTATTAACTTCAAGCTGTACCCCAGCACCCTTGCCTTGGACAAATGTTATCTCTATACCATATGTCAGTTCTCTGAGAGGGCTTGGCTGGTTATAAATAATGTTGTAATATAGGGCTGTGTTTTAATGTAAAAATGTTATTGTTGAAGTACTAACAGCTCTTCTGAACTTATTTCACTCTGTCTCACATTCTCCTCCCATTTAACAAAAAAGCAGAGTATATGAGAAAGTGAGTGCTTGATATTTTATAAACTGTTTATATAGTAAATAATTTGTTGGAAACATGGTTTTGTTGTTTTACTAATTGAATTTCGTTGAAATGGGCTTTCAGAGTTGAAGAATATGGCATGTATACCTGTTATGAGCTTCACTGACATATTCTGGTTTTATATAGTTCTTTGCATATGTGTGAAGAAGATTATGAAGATGTTTTCATTTCTGTATGTTTATAAAGTGTGCTTAGCACAATCCCAGAAGTAGAAACTCATTGCTGTAGATCATCTTTGATTGCTTCATTGTGGCTGAAAGACAGTGGCTCTTTTCTCTTCATTGCAAGTATGTAGACAAAACAATTAATCTTCATAAAGTAGTTTCAGAAGCCATAACTGATCTTTTCCTGACCTGACATCCTTGCTTTGCCTTAAGATACATGTTTCCTGCTTAAACACAGGTTTTCTTTTCTGACATGAAAACATAATAAGTATCAGAATAAACATATAAAACACGTTGCTTATTTCTACTTTTTTTTCCAGTAAATATGTCTGAGACATCGAAAGAAGATACAATTTTTAAAAGAAGTTGCTTAAGGTTTTGAGACCACTGTTAGGTAATAAAAAATGGACTGTTTTCCACTTCCTGTTTGCTTTTGTTTTGAGCATGGACCTATTTCTGTAATTTGCTCTTGAAGTGCTACCTCAGTTTCATGCAAGTCAGTAGGAGCTGTTGGATAAGTTACTTTGAAATCTAAAACTGTTAAGAGTCTGAGCCTGCAAGTTTGATTTTCAGGGAAAAATACAGTCAAAATGTGAGATTCTGCTGTACACTGTCTAAAATGCTATCAAAGCATTGATACAACCATTGGCAGCAATTCAGCGAAGTCTCTTTTTGTTAGGATTGGTGCTTTTTGTTCCTTTGATCTACATATGTCAGAAAAATATATGGTGTGTATTAAGGGACTAGTTGCATTATCTTTTATGTATTATCTGAAAGAATTTATTGGGAAAGAAAGGTGTTTGCCAGATGAGTTTGTGACTTTATAAATACAGATGTGAGATACAGTTTATTCCAAACTTCTGAAAAAATTTCTTCTCAATGAATTGTCCCAGCTGAAAAGGTGAATATTCTTCCTAGAAGGTTTTGTAATTTATATCAGTATAAACTTTGTTTATAGATTTGTTTTAATAAATAGCAATAGGAAGAAGTGCATGATGGTTTATATCTGGATTTTAAACCTCAGGATCTAACACCGCAGAATACCAACAGCATTCTCCTTTCTTTGAATATACTGTGTGATGTTTGGAAGAAACACTCAAAAGACAATTACTGCAATATTTCACGTCTTTTTACAAAGAACATTATATTCAGGAGAGTATTGCACAATACACAGAATGGAAAATACAGGGGAATATTGTGTAATATAAAGACTAGGAACTTGTATTGTTGAAATTTGTATTTAAATGTCAATTTTTTTGCTATTTCTCTTCTGTCCATAGTCATTATGCACTTTCAGTCTTAATGATCAATCTGCTGCTGAGTTCATCTGATAGATGTACACTTATTTTTTAAAAATGCTCTTTGATTTATTTATTCTTTTCTTTCTGTCTCTGCTTTAGGACTATAATCTAAGGGGCACTTTGTCAATTCATGTGCAAATAAATTTTGTTGTTGTTTAAATGCACTACATGCAAAATGAGGGGGATGCTGCAGAACTTGTAATCCAGCTGGTCTCTAAGCAGCTAAATTTGAAGTTGTAAAAATCACTAACACATCAGAAAGGACCAGAAGGAAATGTGCCCCTTGGCTTTTCTTTTTATAGATCTTTGAATTGAGGTTGACCCTTACTATTCCAGTTGGTGTCTCACACAGTCAATGTACAAACCAACCATATGGTCACAGTCCTGCCAGGTTTCAGTCAGAGCTGGCTTGGGGCTGTAGTCCTTCTAGGCTTTCTTTGGATGCAAGAGCATACTTGATACTGTGAATGAATTGCCCTTGAGCCATGCAATGACACTTCTTGTGATCCCTTTCATTAGTGGATTTAGCAGGGGTGCATGCTTTGTTCTCTGGTGTGTTCTTTTGGACCAGTAATGAATTTTCACATACTCGGGTGCTGCATGTGTGTAAATTTGCTTCTGTCATGTCAGGATTGTCTTTTGCCTTGCAGTGGTCTCTAATACTGTCCCATTGACTAAGCTGCCAAGCTCATGTCCTTGCACATCCTTGTATGTCCCCTAGCCTTGATCCATGGCATGTAATATGCACCTTGGCACCTTGGATGAAGGCTTTGCTCCAGCAGCCCCTCTTGTCATTTCAGACTTCCTGAACTGAAAGAAGAGCAAAATGTAGTAACTGTCTCCAGGCACCACACAGAGCACAGAGGAAAAGCCAGGCCAATGGTGATGCCATGTGCAGCCATGCCTTTGCTAGGTGCTGGGGGGAGGGGGCTGGGAGGAGAGAATGTCTGACATTGTCGTCTCTGAATTGGATGCCTTTAGAATGTAAAGGTATCTGTAATAGGCCATCTTAAATCTCTAGGTAATATCATAGACCCTCTCACTATGATTGTGTTCTTAATAGCTCCTGGCTCCTAGACTTGAGATGATTATGAAGTACAGAAATTTGGAACACATCAATTGCTTTGATATTTTGTGCCGATATAAGGTAGAGCATAGTTGCTTTTTGCTGTGCTTGGTTACTCAGGTCCCAGTCTTTGTTAACTTACTTTTGTCTGGGAAAACCAAAATCAGGAGCCAGTTTCTTGTCAGACCAAATAGGAATCACTATATTTATAATAAGTAGATGAAAATAGCACATTGCACACACTCATCAGGGTGTTATAGCAAGACTGCTGCAACAAGCCTGTTGAATAATTGCAAAATGCTTCCAAGCTGTGTATATTTCATAGCTGCAGGTGGCTGCTTTATGATGCTTTGGCATCAATTAGTAAATTTGCAAAAATGTTCATCACAATTGCTTTTTAGTAGTTTTTCTCTAGCTTGTAACTGTTAAGCCAGGTGTTTGCATGTAATTTATGCTCATCAGTCTGCATTCCTGTGTGCAGAAATCCTTACACCATTGACACAGCAGAGAAGCACACAGACCATTTGGAGTAAATGTTACATCTAAATGATATTCAGTATAGGGACATCCTCAGCCTGCACAGTGAATGTAGTGTAATTTACATAGTGCAGGCAAATAACTGTAATGCATTATAAAATTTAATTTTACATATCAACCGAATAAAAATTTGGAGCATGATCAAGCATTCTGCAATAGACACTCTGACAAGAGCAGAAAATCTTCTCAGAATGTCATAGCATAGATATTGAACTTGAATATTTTATGAACCTGTATTATTCATGTAAGCACAGCATTCCAAAGATATATGCAGAGCTGTTAGATTAAAAGTAATACAAGATGAAAGTGAAAGTTTTCTAAAAGAAGTGATATCAATAGCAGGGAATACACTAGTAGTGGTTTGGATCCCTTATTTCATTGTGCAGTAAAGGCAGGACTGGAACTGTACCCAGAGTGAGTTCATTTTAGCAATGCACCTTTAGAAATAGAAGCAGTTCCCAACTCATCTGCATGTTAAGCACCTCCCTCCTTCACAGAACTAGGTTTTGCTGAGAAGTTTACAGAAGCAGACTAACAAGATTAGCCATCTCTTGACTTTTTGTGTTAAAGTTGGAAAAATAATGTATTATATCATGTAAGATATGAGATGCATAAGTGACCAAGCTTTAAACTTCCAAAACCTATGCAACAAGTACTTTGATTCTTATCCATGGGCAAAGGCAATTTTTTCTATGCCATAAAACTCTTGTTGTGTTTCATCATTCTGTTGGGTTACTGTTTTATTTCTGATTGTACTTCAGAATATTAAGACTGAGGTTATAAAAGTAACTAAATTGGAGGACTCTAGTTTTCCCGGGAAACATTGTGGATATTAATAGCATTTATAAGGGGAGGCAAAGGTATGCTTTTGATCCTTCAAACTGGAAAGAAAAAATACTGTTGAGACAGAAGAAAGTAGAATCTGGCACTCTAAGACAGAGAGCAGTGACTTGAAAAGTACTTGGAAAAAGACAGTCTGGTCCTTGCAGCTCAGCGAGACAAAGTTTTGGACTTGCCTGTGGCCATGCACAAGGATTTCTACTTCATGGTCTGTGCTTTTCAAATCTGTGGATCAAAGAAGTGTGTTTAACCAGCCATACCAATGCTATCCATGACAATGTAACGTTACTCTTCAAAAATAATTCCACCTGCTATTTTCAATCTCTACTGTGGCTCAAAGCTAAAATATGAATTTTTGTAATTTAATCAATGGGCATTTTTCACAGTGATTATTTCTATGACTATATTCGTTATTTGTCCCAACACCCTGGCTCTCATTGCTAAATTTCAGCACCCACCATGTTGTCCAGGTGGTCCAGAACAACATGTCTTTACCAATCTGTGCCAAGACCATGAGCTTCAAAGAGGTTACTCTGAAAGGTGTATCATATGATTTCTCCTTGCCCTCCACCAGCTCTGCAGACCCAAAGAGCAAGGGCTAGCTGATCTCCACAGCATGTTTAAACACTCTGGGGAATGAATAGGCTTGTGGGGGCTACAAAATCTTAAGTGTTATTGTGATGAGTAAGATCTGTCAAGATCTGTCAGTTTCAAACTCAGCAATGTGCCTGTGGAATAGGAAGGTGAAAAGTTTTTCAGAGCAATTCAGTCTCCACAGCAGGTGGAGATGGAAGAAATAATTTGCTTTTTCAGATGTTTCTCTGAGCAGACCATGAAAACGATGTGCACAGACTTTCCACAGGTGAATAAAGGAGCACTGAAATGAAGGGGTTAATGCAGAAGAATATTTTAGGATGTACTTTGTCAAATCTATTACCTTCTGAGAGTAAGTGATGTTACCCATTGAACTTTGCGTACCTCTTTTGAACTAAATGAAAAAGATCAGGACACTGAGTTTGAAGACAGCAAATGTTATTACATCACATGGAGATTTTGGTGGAAGAAATTTGGAGATCATTGAGAACAGTTATCATCATCTAGAAGTATAATTTCTGCCATGTGACAGCAGAATTCACTCTAGAACAGCCATAACACATAGAGAACCTGTAAAGGACTGGAAGCCCTTCTTGCTCAAGGGAAACATGAAAACTTCCTGGTGAAAATCAAATTGCATTTTAAAGGACATGGGATAGAAGCTTTACCAAATGGATGAAGTCTTTAAACAATTTCAAAATACTTACATCTAATCTTACAGTTGCAAGCCTAGAGTCTGACTGCCCAGACAAGTTGTGGAGTCTCCTCATTGGAGATATTCAAGAACTGTCTGGACACAATCCTGTGCAATGGGCTCTAGGAAGTGGGGAGGTTGGACCAGATGCTCCACTGTGGTCCTGTCCAGCTTAACTATTCTGTGGTTTCCCATACAAATTCCCTAAAAGTTATTTCTGTTTCGGAACTGCTGAGATCATACGTTCTGTAAAGTTCACTGTTCACTTTGAAGACATTTTGTGGTGAGAAGTAAGATTTTGCCAAGTCAAAAGACATTATTGTATTTTTGATAATAAGTGTCTTAGTATTTAACATTTTTCTGTGGAATGCATGAAGGATTTTTTCCCTTTTTTTATTTTCTGTGAGAATTGTTATCTTCTTTTGCAGTCACCCAACCTAGCAAGGTGGCTAGAGGCACATTTCCATCTATGTGGTTAGTAGACAGTGTCATGACCTGTCTGCATTCCAACTATGTAAAGGCTATTAACAAGACATCTAATTTCTAACAGTTTGCCCTAATGAAGATTTTCAGGTTGCAGCCTTTTAAAGAGAAGTCCAGTATGCAGCTGAGGAAGAGATTGCTTCTTCAATATGAATAGTCTTTTTATGTTAGTAAATAGTAATGACCAAGTCAGATCATTGTTCTTGGGTGAAAACTGCAAGGGAAGGCTTTGCTGTAGGTTATTCTAACTGTTGCTTCTTTTTCTCTGTTTTCAGAGGCTGGCAGCAAGAAGCTAAAGAGCACGATACAGAGAAGCACAGAAACAGGAATGGCAGCAGAGATGAGAAGTCGTATGGTTCGACAGCCAAGTCGAGAATCCACTGATGGCAGCATAAATAGCTATAGCTCCGAGGGCAAGTAAGTGGCATTAAAAATACCAGTAATGTAGGGGAAGTTTCTAATGTAGTAGAATTTTCTTTCCCATTACTTGGGGTGTCCCAAACTCTAGTTGAAGGGGATAGCCCTGTGTAAAGATTCTTCCTCTTGAAGCATTTGAAAAACTGAACTGTTTTAGGTACATAACACAAATTTCATGGAAATTGAAATCGAGACAGGACTTCTTAAGAATTCTTATTTTCTCTGTCAGCCAGTGAGGCATTTTTTTCATCAAAAGACAACTAAATTAAGACTGCATTATTCAAAACAAAACACGGGAATACATTTTCTTTGAGATATGTTTGTATTACCTAAGAGTTAAACTTCAGATATTGTATGTGAATCCCTGTGATATGAAACTCTGTTCAGTAATACTACATAGAAAGTTTAATTTGGAGTTATTCCAAGTCTGTCTCTTATTAAGAGCTGTAAACCCAGAGCCCAGCTGCCACATCAGCTGAAGTCAGACAGAGAGCTTTGGGGAATGGGGCAGCTGTTTTCATTCACTGCTGAAAAATTTGATATATAAGAAAGGAGAACAAAGGCAGTTCTGACACAAAAATGTGCAGAAATATTCCAGCACCCTCACAGTTCTCAGTGGTAGTCTACTGCATGTGTCAAGACATAGTGGTTACTAGGGAATTCTTAGAAGATGGCTCCCCAAATAAAGGGAAAAATGGAGGTGGACAAATGCACCTTTATAGATCCGGGGAGGGGGGGGTGTGAAAAGAGATTTGCACTTCTTTGGCTTCACCTTTTTATATGCTTACTGTCTTACCACAATTGCTGATGCATATAGTATGAGGTACAAAGAGTCAAGGCTGCTCTGGTGTCAAGAATATGTGTAAAGATGACTCCATCATCAGATCTTCTCACCACCCTAATTTTTTTGCAAGACTGGAACAGATTGCCCAGAGAAATTGTGGATTGGCTCATCACTGGCAGTGTTCACGGCCAAGTTAGATGGGGCTTTGAGTTACCTGATCTAGTGAAAGATGTCATTGTGCATGGCACTGGCATCAAAACGATGATTTTTAAGGTCCCTTGCAAGCCATTCTATGGTTCTATGATAATACCAAGAATTTTAAGGGCCATGTAAGTAAAACAGGGTCCATCATGATGAATTCAAAACCAAAGCAGATGAAAATCAGACGAAGAATGAGGGACAAGAGTAAAATATCCCAGTGTTTTCCCCATTATGATTCCTTCACAGGCCATTTACCCCTTTAACACTCCACCCTGCCATCCTCCTTCCCTTCTCTATACTGGAGTGTCAGTCTTATAGGGCACCAGTTACTCACCTTGGTGACAAAGGGCCCAATAAACTGAACCCTTTAGAGAGGAGCTGGGGGAGCCCGTTACCCTGGTTAGCACTGGAGAGGAGAGGTGGGATCCCAGCACTAAGGGTGAGGACGTTTTCAGTGGAACAGCTTAATCCTCTGTTCCACCCTCATTGTGTGTAAATAGATTTGGCAGGGCTAGGGCAGCCGAGGTCTGGATCTGGAGGTCACAGCAGGCATCTGGAGGACAGAAAGGTAGAGCCATAAACTGCTGATTTGAGAATCAGCCTCTGAGTAAGGCAGTGAGGAAAGCAAGCTTGAGGAGTAAACAGAGTGCTTTCACCCCAGGTACTTTGTCATGTTCTTTTGCTTGACCCTTTACTGGAGTTTGATTAACTAGAATTAATACACACTAAGATGAATGTGTACTTCCAACCTTCATTATCATTTGTATAGCCAGAAGTGTGCTCTCAAGTGAATATTTTTGATCTTGATAGTCAACCTGTGGCAAAAGTTAATGCATTTGGGGAAAAAAAGCCAATAAAACAAGCAAGAAACTTCTCATAGCAGTGGCATGAGTGAAAGGATAGTGCTTTGGGGAGAGAAGCAGATTATATCTTGGTGTGAACTGGAGATCTTGAGATTCTTTTCCTCCTCCTTGTAAAGAAATTATATTTAAAAAAAAAAAAAAGATCATTTAAAACTACATTTCTGTGAAAAATCTTACCTTTTGGTAAATAAAGAGTTTTCTAAAGCAAAATGCTGTGCCAAGGGAAATGGCATGAAGCTGAATCAGGGGAGATTTGGGTTAGATGTGAGAAAAAAGTTGTTCTGCCCAGAGAATGGTCACAGCATCAAGCCTGATAGAGTTCAAGAAGTGTTTGGACAATGCTCTCAGGCACTTGGTGAGATTTTTGTGGCTGTCCTGCACAGGTCCAGAAGTTGGACTTTGATGATTGTTGTGGGTCCCTTCCATCTCAGGCAATTCTATGATATTTTCTGATCAGCTTCAGTCACAGAAAGTCAGTAAGTTTATGCAGTTATAGAAAGAACAGTTAGTCTTAAAGAGAGGAATGGACTTTTTCTATGCAACCACTGGTTTTGCAAAGAACTGTGAATTGAATGGCTGAAGCACACAAGCCTGGTGTGCAGAAATCAAAGCTTTTAACACTAGGTGCTTTTGTTTTTATTAGGAAGTTTTTTATTATTTTTGCAGTCTAATAGGGAATTTCCATTGAGGAATAAGAAGATACAGAGTGCTGGATGGCCTGCTGGGGAATATGTTGTCTAGACTTGGTTCAGAGTCGGTTCTTTTATTTCTCATAATTGTTAATAGGAAGTCAAAGCTGAGTCTTCCCATCACAGATCACTCTTTCTCACTTTTTGCTTTTCTTTTATTGTTTGGAGACTGTATATCTATTAAAAAAAAATGGACACTATGCAATATAACAAAGCAGCTTGGCAAAGTACACATTATAGCACCATAGAATAGTTTGAGTTGGGTGGGACCTGTAAAAGTCATTTAGTTTTACCCCCTGCCCTGGGCAGGGCCATCTTCAACTAGACCATGCTGCTCAAAGCCCTGTCTTACCTGGCCTTGAATGTTTGGATACACACTATGCTGATGTGCTACAGTTCAGTTGGTATCATGAGAGAAGGGTAGGAAGCAACTGTAGATCCAGATTTTTCTGCCAGAATATATTGGCTAGAGAATGGCCTTAGGTTTAGCTCTAATCACCACTACTGCTACTACCTGCCAGTTTACTGCTTCATTAAACAGCTGCAGCAATCAGATTAATTCAGTGTATACATCTGTTTTCCCTATTTGTTCTAACTGATGCAGATGGGGTTTGGATCTATGTAAATCACACACTCACTTATGAAGAATAGGCTATTAAATGTCATTAAGCTTTTAATGTTTTCTCATACAAGGTCATTCTTAGTCTATTTACCTATCAGACTTCACTGTTCCTGGAGACCTCCTTAGCAAGACCTATTTTATGGACTGCTTCAGGTTGATATGCAGAATTTCTCTACCCTTCTTTGGGGTCCATGGGAAACATATAATTCTTGATGCTGCAGGATGATTTTGGTTGTGCATCCGGAGCTACTTGCTTTGTATCAGTAGCACTTTTGAGGTAAATACTGCAGGATGACAGAAATTAATCCTGTTCTTATGCTTAACCAGCTTCTATTTTGTTTCAGCTTAATATTTCCTGGAGTACGGCTGGGCGCTGACAGTCAGTTCAGTGATTTCCTTGATGGATTGGGACCTGCACAGTTAGTAGGTCGACAAACACTAGCAACCCCTGCCATGGGTAAGAATTATTGTTCCCTTCTGTTAAATGAATAATAAGACAATTAACTAATGCACACACTGCCAGACTACAGCACCAAAAGGACTTTTACCAAGTGTCTCCCTTCATTGTCAACATGAAGGTCCCATCTTCAGTCACTTCAGTCACAGCATCCAAAGTGGGGTGAGAAACAGTATTTGCTCCATTTAAGGTATTGGCTAATCTTATTTGCAATTTGAAGATGGGGATTTTACTTCCCCCACAAAATTATTGTGGCTTCTCCAATCGTAGCTCTCTGCAAAATCTCAGCTGTTCAGAGTTAGTATTTACTTGACACAGGTTATATTGGATGTGACAGAGGGTTTCTGGCCAAACTGCCCTTTTCCAAGCTTAGTTCATGTAACTCCAGAAAGTGAAACTTCTGGAAACATCTGCAATGCCCAATAATCAGTCACTGATAAAGCCAGTGCTTGTCATGAGAGACACAAAGTTTCTACAGCAGCTGCTGGGGACTATCTGTGATCTTCTCTATTTTCCAGACCAGTCTGTAATTTCCTTTAGCAGCATTAGCTGTAGCTTGTTTATGAACAGAGTATGAATTTATAAGAAGTGCAAGAGTGCAGAACTGTGTAAGTATCTTTTGAAAGATTTGTTTTCAGGGTTTTTTTGATTATATATGGGAAGTTCTTAGACATGCTTTAGGATACTAACTGGGGAGTCTTTGATCTACTATTGTAATAGTACTTCTTCTGCTGGAAATTATAAATGGCCAATGCTTCAATACAACTGTCTTGGGAAAACTAGCTTTAGGAAGGGATACTTAGACACATCTGAAAAAGGAGAGAGAAACAGAAAAAAAAATTGCAAAATACAGTGTTCCCAACTCATCAGCAGAAGGCAAACTATCTTCAGAATGCTCTGAGGACTCTCTAGGCAAAACTTGCTGTATAAATCCTAATGACTGCTACTAAAAGCATTCATAAACAGCAAAATTATTAAATTAACATTTTTATTATTATTTTGGAAGAAAATGTATTAGTGAGATTATTTTTCCAATAAATACCTAAATGGCTTTATTGGTATGCATATAAGGGTCTACATTTCTTCTCTTTCTTTGTTTTAATCTTTTTTGAGACTAAAGATTTTTCTGCAGATAACTTGAGTAAAATGTTTATTCTGACATTTTTAGAACTTTATCTACTATAGGCTCATTTCTTTGGCCTCCAAAAAGCACTCCACAGTGTTTTTTAACAGTTTTTAGAAGACCTGCTCTGTGGTATCCTTTCACTAGTGATGATTTGAAAATGTTTGGATTATTGCCTCCCCCTTCTGGCTACCTGTTGCATGTTTTATTTTGGATATGCAATACAGAGATGTGCTCTTAAAAAGGCTTGTTGGAATTTTTCTCTGAACTGTTTTTAGTGCAAAACATGGCTGTGTTTGTTCAAGCAAAGTTTAATTGATAAAAAAAAAATCTTTGTTGCTGTTCTGTCGTACCTCACGTACCAAGGTATAAACACTGCTTTAATATGCTGTTAGAGAAACGTGAAAATCTCATGCCCAATTACTTTCAAAATGCTGTTTCTCTAAATCCGGACTGCAAATTCTATAGTTCAAGATCATCTATTTGTGAATTTGGATTTTTAGACAATCAGAGCTTACATATCAAATATATACGTACTCACGTGTTTCATGGATGTAGTTCATTTATTTGCTCAAGTGTCATGTAGCTGCTCATGTCATATTGTGCATTCTAAATGGCCTATTTTAGTCTCTTTTAATCTAAGTTAGATTTCTACTCAGCTGATTCCATGATATATGAAAGCATAGAGATACATGTTTTGAGCAACAACACAGGGTTTACTGCCCTTGTATTTTATTGATCTAGATCAGAACAGGGTTTGGTCTCAAAGTAAGCAGTTTCCTTTTTCTGTAGGAAATGTCATTTGTCAAAACTCAGGCAAGGACACAAGTTTGACTATTTAAAAATGAAAGCAGTTTCTTTTTTTAACATGTTGTGACATTTTAGTCACACCAAAAATGTGTGTGGAATATTGATAAAAATGGGAAAATTGTCACCTGTGTGGCTGGTGGAGACTTTTAAAAAAAAAAAAAACACCTCTTTTTAGCTGGTATGAACTGTGTACCAAGAGAGGGCACCATGCTCCCTAAGTATATGTTATTTAGTCCTTGTTTAAGGATGGAGAAGCTAAAGGGATCATCAGGAGACACAACAAGCACAGTGATGCGGAATAATATCAAACTAGTCTTTCTCTTTCTCACTCGTATACCTTATCTCCTGTGCCATACTGCTTCTCTAAAATGTGGGCTTCTTTCTTCTCCCTCTCAGGTGACATCCAGATTGGAATGGTGGATAAAAAAGGCCAGTTAGAAGTAGAAGTTATTAGAGCCCGTGGCCTCACACAAAAACCTGGCTCCAAATCTACCCCAGGTATGAAAAAAAAACTGTACACAATAGTGCTTCAAGAAGGCAGCACCTTGTGCTAGTGTTACTGTCAATGTCAATAATCTGCATGATGTATATTGTAATAATATTTTATCATTTTATAAGGACATCTGTTGAAGTTCTAGTTACTTATAGAAACAACTATTAGAAGAGATTTTGAATCAATACGCAACTACTGCTTATTGTATCACCTGGAACAGTTCTTCATATAACATTTAGTGAAAATGGTACTTTGCAATCTCCTTAGGAGCTAGAGATAAAAGAGCAATTAATGTCTTTGTCATTGGAATGGCATAGTTTTAAATATTCTTTTTGCTTTTAACTATCTCTGACCCCTAAGCATTTATAGAGACTCCAGAATAGCTGTCAGTGACAGCTAATTCCTGGAAAAATAAAATGTTTTTAAAATGACAGACATGAAGTGTAATTGTTGTTAGTAACATCTTAGATCATTACATTCAAAGTTTATAAAAATCAAATTGATTTCTTGTGGGCTGTGTCATCTGTTTTATGAATATAATTGTATGCAGATTATACAATTGTGAAGATAAAATGAAAATAATATGTCATTTTCTTTCTAATCTGCTTCCTTTTAAGGCATTTGTTCTCCATTTCAGATCTGCACTGTAAGTCCAAACATAACATTCTTGATGTTCTGTTTGCAGCTCCGTATGTCAAAGTGTATTTACTGGAAAATGGAGCATGTATAGCTAAGAAGAAGACAAGAATTGCAAGGAAGACGCTTGATCCTCTGTACCAACAGACGTTGGTTTTTGAGGAAAGTCCACAGGGTAAAGTCCTTCAGGTCAGTTTCTTCTTAAATCCATTTTAGGCTGTCACTTGGGGAACAACTTGCGTGTTTACTTAAATTTAACCAGTATGTGTAAATCCATTCCAACTCACTAAGCATTTAATTTTATAAATACCATTAAACACATCCTTGTGGCTTGTGGTTCAGACTTGCAAAATGTCTTGTTGCATGAAACATTTCTCTATTGTTGACTTTGCTCTTGTCCTGCCATGAGGTTTTCCCATGAAAGGGAAGCAGTCATTCACTCCTGAGAATAGCATTTTCCTTATGCTAACACATATAATAGCAAGAGTGAACATACATAAGCATGGGTTTAAGTATATAACCCTGTATAAGCATGGATTTGGGGACAATCATGAACCTTTATTTTATGTTCTTCCAGGTAATAGTTTGGGGAGACTATGGCCGAATGGACCACAAATGCTTCATGGGAGTTGCCCAGATCCTTCTGGAGGAGCTGGATCTGTCCAGTGTGGTAATAGGCTGGTATAAATTATTTCCACCCTCATCGCTAGTGGATCCAACATTGACTCCCCTGACACGTAGGGCTTCCCAGTCATCTCTGGAAAGTTCAACTGGGCCTCCCTGCATTAGATCATAGTAGCAGGTGCTGTCTATTCAAAACATCACCCAGGATAACAATTGGAACTAGATATTCACATGATCAAGAAATACTGTTGGAGAGAGACAATCACTTCCGTTTTTGCTCGTAGTAGTAATCCAAATATATGTCTGTCTGTTGAGAGATGGCTTAAATTGACAGAACAAAGGTATATCACATACAGCTAATCTATTAGCAGCTATCACTGATGCTTATAATGATTAAAAAAAAGAAAAAAAAAAAGGAAAGGAAAAAGAAAAAAGAGAGGGACCTTTAGATTCGACCTATGTCAAAGATGACCCAAACTGGAAGCTCTCACTCTGTTAACAATGTTGTATTTTTCACATTTTGAGAGAGCCCTCAAGCAGTGTTACCTTCCTGGTGTTTCAGCAGTTTTTCTGTACTTGTCACTAACACTAGTTTTTTGCCATGTGATTCTGCTAGTTTTGTAGAAGTCCTCACAATGCTAACAGAGACCCTTCCTTTCTTTTTCTAAACCAAACAAAAAAGGGCTGAAGCATATCTCTGTAAGCATCGTTAAAGTGTTCAAAAGCCACAGTTACAATTCCAGCGAGTTCAAATCGTTTCTCAGTTCTGGTACTTACAAGTCTTTCATGTGGGAACCCAGAACAAATGACCAATCTAAGTTATATTCTTAAAAATAAAAGTCATCACAGTGCCACTTTTTCTTTGTAAAAAGCAGATATGTTTGCATTATATATATATAAAATAACTTTTCTGTTTATGATGTTTTGCATGGAAGAATTTTGAAGAATTCTGCAACTACTGCTGGGGACTGGTATAAAGCAGCTTTAGTCTTAATTTTGACATTGAATATGTTACTGGTAATGCAATTTTCCTCCTAGAAATGGAGAGGAAATACTTACGTTTCTGTGTATAAATGTATATTTAACTTCCCAAAATGTTGACCAGGAATGAATTGAGCATATGACACTTTCAGCTGTACCCAGGCTTCTCTGATGTGTGTCGCTTCAGACGCACCTGTCTGCCCTGGATAGAGCATGGTATGAGTTGTTCAATGTTTCACTGGAAATTCCAGTTGAAATATTCTGCACTTACTAATGTTTTTATCAAATTTTAGTTTACATTTCTTTGAGATTGATGCAAGCACAAGGCTTGATTTTTTAACGCAAGATATCTTACTTTTTGGAGAAAAAAAAATCAAATTTCAATTTGCTTTTTATTCATTTGAGTTCTTCTTGGCCTTGAAATCCCTTGTGATATTCTGTAAATGTGCGAAGAACTGCAGATTCCTGCAGGTGCATTGATATGTTTCCCCTCCTTTTACAGGCCATTCAATTTTGTGATCACACAAATAGAGCAGCATGACTTGGAACTGTTCAAAGCTGCATGCACGTTTTGTAAAAAGAGATGAAAAAGGTTATTTAATAATGTATGTTAGTTCCACATAGGCCAGCTTGTATGTTGCATGTACTTGTACAGTTTGCTCGTAATTACTATACTGAAGTAACCAAGAAATCTAAGCCATCCATTTTTCTTATAGACATTTCGCAGGTTTTAGCCAGGCTAGGTCTGTGGGTCTGGTGCTAAATGTCTATAGATGGACTTTATTTTTTACCCTATGGAAAACGTGATGTAGTACGGACCAAATTCCTTCTAATAACTATTTTGGTGTAGATTCCTACTGTGGGGCTGTAACACATGTAGAAACTGTGTACACACTAGGTTTTAATTCATAGACATACTGCCTGCACCAAGTGAACTATTTATTATTACTCAACACATGGGAATTATTCTGCCCATCTTTCCATAGGGCACAGATTGGTTACTGCTCGACCTGCTGAGCAGGAAGAACTCAAGCATTGGTGCACTACTACTAGATCCTGTTCTGTCTTAGTGGCCAAAAACCAACTAGCTATAATTCGATAGTATCTTTCTATTTTGACCACTTGTCTTAACACTCCCCTGTGCTTTTAAATGAACTTCCAACTCATGTTATGTAAACATGTTTAATAAAATTTCCTTTTCATGTCCAGTGTAGTAGTTGTGCTCTCTGTATGTTCTGAGGTTCATCTGTGATTCTGCTTGCTGCAGGACTGTGTGATACGTGTTAAGGAGCAGTAAAATAAGTAATTTCTATGGTTCTTTTGATTGCTGTAATAGTGTATGTTGAAATCTGGGGCCAAAAACTGAGGCCTGGTGAAAGTCATGTTTGGTTGGTTTCCTTTTCCCTGAGAAAGCAGCCAAATTGTGCTCTCATTTGTTGAAGCAGGCAAATTTAAGTTCAAAAAAAATAGCAGAATTATTATCTGTTTAAATCAAATTAGTTGGTTGGAGAGGAATGATGCTGTGGCTGCTTGTGGTAGGGCAGCAGGGCTCCACTTGGCATGTGCTGAGCCTTTAAGATACGAGAACAACTGCTGAACTTTGGCACTTTTTAAACCCATGAACATGCCCTTGTATTGTGATGCTGTTATGAACAATGCTTTATAGAAATTTACCTGAGAGCAGAATTTGGCACTAAAATTTTGCTAGAGAAGCAAAGATTATGTACGTTTTTTTAGTTTTCCATGTCCCACAGATATCTGATCACAATTTAAAAATAACATAAAGACAGTATTGCCTCACTTTGAACACTTTTGTTTATTACTTTATTTAACTGAATACATGATTAAGATACTGAAAAAATAACTAATTAAACATGGTAAATCTCTGAAAAAAGGCATGTTATTCTGTGTGGTGGGAATGATCTGTTTAAATACAGAATTTTTCATGCTGTTACGAAAAGCCCTCAACTTTATTAAGCTCATTATTTCGAACATTGTGTCCAATACTAGGGTATCTTTTCTGATCCTGAGAAATAAATAAAGTCCAGAATTTCTGATCTCCCCTTAGAGGACAGAAAATATGGCAGCAAAAGAACATGCTAAACTATTTCATTTATGGTGTTTCTGATGAACGGGGATCATAAATGCCAAGATTTCAGGAATGAGGGAGTAGAGCATGCTAGGTCAGATAAGTTGTGTGCTGAACTCCTTTCCCAGGGACTGCTGCCTTTTAAAAACTCCTTGCTGAGTGTTAGGATTATAATACATAAATAAATCAGCTGATGTTCCCTCTTGGTTTTCCCTTAGGAATGCAGTACTGCCTTATACATATATGTCATGCAAGGAAAAAGCAAAGATTATTAAACTCATAATCCCTGTCATATAATCAGATAGTTTCTTTGCGATGAGTAAATGTTCTAAATTTTATATTTAAACGCAGATTTATGTTCCTCTTTGTGGCCCTCTTTGGAGGAAAAAGCTTTTGGCCTTAACCTTTGTGTTAGAGAGGCATCAGAACTGCAGTGAGTGGATAGGAACAATCAGAATTTCATGACCACATGCTTTCATAATTCACAGAGAAATTACATGTACCGTTTGGCTGCCTGTTTTCTCAGAAGTCAGGTTCAGCCCAGGTATGATATGGTATACACAGAAGACAAGTTCAGAGAGGGCTTTCAGTGGCTATTCTGTGCCCTCCAAAATTTTACTAACAGCCTGTAACTTCTCTTCTGTGAAGTTGTCTGCAGCTCCTGTGCATCATTTACTTCCCTATCTACAGCCCATTTAACTCAAGGAAAAAGAGTTATGGGAGTTTTATTCTTCTTTTGCCTTAAATGAAGAAAGTCATGAGAGTCTCCCATTAAAGCTCCAAACACTCATTTCATCATACCCTACTATAATTCTGCAAGCATAGCAGAAAGCAATCTGCAAGAAAGTTTACAGCTATCAAAGGATGAGATTTCATTCTCAAGCCAGATGATGAGCAATCTGGTTCTCATAAGTGATTAAAAACTCTTCTAAAAACTATCAAGAGTAAAGTCTCAATACTTCTCCTCTCAGTCCACTGGCTGCTCTCTAGGAGAAGAAGAAAATGCACAGGTCATGTATGAATTTTCTCAGTGTCTGCAGGAACGACCATGTATGGTGGTAGCTAAATACCATGCTTATGGTTGTGTGTGGCAGGCATGTCACACAGATCAAATGGTCTTCCGAGATTTGTGATTCAAACTCCTCCCTGGAGTGCAGAGACAGGAGGGGAAACTGTCTTCTAGGTGATGATAATGATTCAGCTGCAGACTCTGATCTAATGAAATGCTCCTTAGGTATTTTCTAGTCATTGGTATGTTTTGAAGCCATAGTTTTGCATCGGGACATATAACCTTACATTCTGCCTTGTCAAGTCAAAATGTCTTAAAAGGTACTGAGGGAAAAGGCATAAAGTTGTGAAAATCTGAAGACTACAGTTTACCAATAAAGAAATTCAGATAAGGCAGATATACAGCTGTATGTTTACCTCTGCTAGTATGAGAATGGCATTCTCAAGAGCAGTCTTTTGGAGGTTTCAGCTGCCTGCTGCTAGAAGAGTGACACCTAAGGGTTTCACAGAATTTCTTGCATAGCTTCTGGAAGAATTGCCTTCAAAAGGTGATGAGCAGCAGCTCATTATTAGAATGCTCATTGAACAACTCAGAATTATTTATTCTGATTACTTTTAACATGTCGACTGCTTCAGAGCCCTGCCAAAATTCAGTTACAAATCAGCAGTGGCCTACACAGTAAAGCAGTGGTCTGTAGTGAAAGGCTGTGTGATATCACCATTTGTGTGGATTTTCACTAAGTCCAAAATAATTCATTTCAGTGAAGACTGAGTGTTTTTTTCACATTTCCTTCTCATTTATATCAGTGAGCTATACTGTGTGACTTTGAGAACCTAGTTATGGGTTTCTGCACTCATCATTTTGCGATGAATTAAATGGGGGTAGGTGTAGTTCCCCATTTCAGAGATACTGCAGAAAGAGCAGAACATAAATATTCAAAAAGCATTTGTGAGGTCCTCAGGGATATAAATGAACTACAGCCAAATAAAAGTTCCTGAGCCAAATCAAGATGCTGAGATTCTTTTAGTTTATGCCAACACCCATACAAAGAATTTTTAAGAGAAGATGTCTCATGTTCCAGTCTCCTACTCGTCAAGAAATACAGCAGCACTATCACCTCAGCATTTCCAACACCCTCCTGTTGTGTGGTCTGACTGGCCTAGGCTGCTTCATCACAGCAGGTCTCCACAGAACCAAGATGCCCACGTCCATGCTAGACCACTGATTATAGAAGGCAGAATAACAATTTCATTTAAAACAAGCTCATACAGAGGGCAGTAAGACAATCCTAGAGAATTTTAAGAACTCTTGTCACGCAATTTAAACCAAAGATTAAAACTTTTCAAAAAAATTTTCAAATTTAGCAAATATTGTAAAAGAGCAATTCAATTAAATGTTACAGTATGTACTAAAAAGATTTTTTTAAAGTCTGTCTGATAACTGTATATGCATACTGCAGAAAGTCTCCACACAGAGGGAAAGACGTAGCCATATTACACTAACATCATAAAAGATCTAACGCTGTCTAATTCAGAGAGTGAGAGATAGCTTAGAGGGAAATGTTTTCTAAACATTAGTTATTGAGCAAAGTCTGTCAGAAGCCAAAGCCACCAGCAGCATTATACTTAGGCTGCTGTCTGTTAAAGCTGGAGCAAAAGAGAAGGCCCGTGAACATCATTCTCCAGTTTTAGAAAGGGATGCATTTCTTCCAGAGTGACTGACAGGGTCTGAGACTAAGTGAGCAATCCTTGAGTGCATAGGAATGGCAAAGCAACACAAAAATAGAATGGAAATTACAATAAAAAATTAATGTTAAAGAACATGTAAAATACTTTCTTAGGATTTTGAAGGCCTGAGAATGCAGCCCTAAACCAGATAGAGAACATCTGGATTTGGAATGAGTGCCCAAGTATCTCTCATACTACAGGTCAGAAGGACTTGATGTCTGTTAGCCAGTGCTACAGAGACAGCTTTTTCTAACAGAGAAGTTTTCACATAGAGCTTGCCCACGATTTTTTTCTTTGTAGATGGTCTGACACGTGCACTGCCTGTGAGCTTAACTTTAAGGAAATGTGAAGGTAGGTATATTTAATCTCAAATTCTATGTTGTCTTAGAGAGTTTCTTGCATCAGATCTGATAAAGCTTTGTGTACGATGCTAAAGAAGTCAGGTGTTCTGTGATGAGTAAACCAGTAAGTCAGAAACAGATCCCCATGGAAAGCAGAGCAGAAGCTTGGGAGGCATAGAGGGGGAGGAAGGAAAGAACAGAAATGGTGCCTCTGTTCACCTGGGGGGACCAAAAAGGGACACCCAGGGAAAGACTTCTGGCACAATTGTTTGTCTTCTGTCTTTTTGACCAAAAGCTCCAAAAAGAAGTCGCCACTCCTTGAAGCCTTATAGATGCAGTGCACATCTTCCTCAAGGGTCAAGGGATTTTGGCCCAACTTCATTGCTTTGGTATTGGAAACAGTAGGGCTTTCCAAAAAGATATGATGCACTATTAATTGACAAGGTGGTATTAGGTCATAAGTTGGACTTGATGATCTCAAACATCTTTCAAACCGACCTAGTTGATTCTGTGATTCTGTTTTACTTTCTGACAGGTGACTCTCTAGGAGTTAACCATGACAGAAGAAATAAACTGATGGCACAAATAATCTTTTGAGTTGCTCTGTACCTGGTCTCAAAGGGCACATAAAGTCTGTAATTGCTGGGAATAGGAAGCATCAACAAGCTTCTCACAGGCAGCTAGAGAGTGACTTGTTGACCTCTTTTGCTTCTTTTTACCTGGTAGGAAAAAGGCCCTGAGATTTGTGAGGCAGCTGGAGTACAGTATCTGCTTCTCTAAAAAATGTAAGAAATTTTCTTATTCCCTCCTCTTACCCTTTTCCTGATCATTGCTCTTGCAAAATTGTGAGGCAAAGTTAAGTTTGGTGCCTGGACTCAGCTTCCAATTGTTCTGCTCCAGTGGTGCCAGCAGATCACTAGATCCCCACGCCTATTGGTGGAATAGACCAGCATCCCTAAACCATTCATATTAAAACACAAATAATGCAACCCTCAGGCCTTTTTTATTCATCATGTGCATGAAAAGACAGAGGGGAGGAACCACATCAAATTTTCTTTCATTGGAGAGCTCAAAACAGAATTAAATTCCAGCTGCACCAGAAGCCACTGCTGTGCTATCCATATAATCCTTCAGCTCCACTATTACATGTGGGCTTCTTTGCTAGATGTCTGTTATGCCATTCTGAAATCACACTTCTGTAAAACAAACCCCAAAATGTAAAGGAGAGGGAGATGTCACCATGGCAGGGCTTAACTTTCTCGCTTTGTTCTTTAGGTGGGTACCTCCCCATCATCCTCCCAACACCAGCACTCATCTTAGTCTTGTTCTCCCATCATTTCTTTGCGTGATACCAGCTCAGAGCTGAATCTTGTTGTCTCCAAAGAATACCTGTTGGATTTGACAATATTTACATTTCTTCAGAGAGTGAGAGTGAATGGAGGAAGTCAGAGGAGAACTGTTGAATACCTCACCTTTCCGGGGGCTGCTCTTCAGTTTGTACATGGCTGGTCTTGTGGCTGGTTTAATACCATTATTTCCCCCCCATAACGTATCTCATGCACACTGCATTTTTATGGACTCTGTATTTGCTTTGTCCGTGCTGTAGGACATGGAACTTGGCCACTGATTTCAAAGAGACCGAACCCAAAGTGCTTTTAGTACAAAAGGCGCCTGACAGACACAGTGCACACGGTGTGGCAAGCCTCTCCTGGTGACAACCAGGAGCAGGCCAGCCAGACATTCCAACTATGCAAAGCACAGGGCTTCATCTGCCTTTCAAGGAGGCAACGATCCTGCAGCAATGACAGAGGTGACAGCCTCTGTCTGCGACAGGACGACATCGCCTGGCTCGTGGGTGAGCCTCTTCATTTTTTGTTTCCATCATGCAAACGCCCTAGCAAGTAAGAGCAAAAGCTGGCATCTTCTGGAAGAAGTGCAGCCGCAGAGCAGGGCTCTGGGCTCCTACAGCCCGGACGGCCCTGGGGTGGCTGAGGGGCAGCAGGACGGAGAACCCCCCGCCACCCTGCCCACCCCAGGCCTTGAGAGTACTGCTAGTTATGTAGAATCTGATAATAGATAACTAACTACATAATGTTAGTTATGTAGAGACGTGGATCTGCTCGGGGAAGCGCTCTGGGAGGGAAGCGCTTGGCTGCGAACAGCCGGAAAGGCCAAAGCGCCCTCGAACACGCCCTGGGAGCCCCGGCGCCTCACGGCCCGCGGCCGCCGGGGGGCGCCGCAGCACCGCGGGCAGCGCCGCGCGAGGCCGGGCCCGGCCGCCCCTCGCCCCTGCGCGGGCCCCGGCGGGAATGCGGGACACGGGAGTCAGCCTTTGTCAGGCGCTTTTTATGGGAGAGAAGAAGGAAAAAAGCAGCTGTATGGGTTTTTTCCCCCCAAGTGTCGGATGTTCCCTGCCGGGAACACCGGGTGTGTGATCAGAGGCTGTGCCTGTCTGCTGGTTACACGTAAGAGCTCTCAAAACAGTCGAAAGTTCTGAAGGAGAATTCATAAAGCACACAAAGAAATAATGGTTATATTTAACTGTTCCCTGATTCAGTAGTGATTATGAACTCACTTAAATCAATGTAGTTCCTCTAAGGAGTGTTCAAAGAACACATTTTTCCCCATTCCTGCATTATTAGCAGTGGCTGCTCCGACAGATTAATGTCAGGCTACTGTGTTGTTCGGCGACAAGGCTCATTTTGTTCTCCAAGTGCTGCTTTTATTGTTAGACTGTGCTGTACCCTCTTCTACACCTTCGTAACTCTCCGATGAAGCTGCAAGTCAGATGCATCAGGAGAATTTCTTGCAACCAGCGAAACCTTGTGCTGGAGTATTATTAAACTTAAGTGATAACCTCTTTAAGGAGAAAAAGAAGATATTACTGCTGACAACCAAAAGGGTCTGAAAACTCAGGTACTGCTTATCTAGCTGCTATCTGAGAAAGCTAAGTCAGCAAGGGGCATAAAATAAAAGATTTTGCTCAGCAGAGGGTACAAAAAAGCAGGGGAAGCAAGGTCTAGTTTGACCTGAGCCGTAGAAAAAAAGCACTCAGCACCATGAAGGACCTAAAGCAGGGAACTGCACAGGACTCTTTTGTGTAGCACCATATAGGTTAGCGTGGCCTTTAAGTTGCCAAATGAATGGATACAAGTCTACATGCCTTCAGCTCACCAACATCCTCAAACAGTAAAAATTAAATTCTTCTGGGATTTGGGCTCAGGCTGACCTGGCACAAAGAATGATACAGTTCAGCTGAAGACCACAGTGCAAATGTGCTAAGGTCAGTACTAGGGCTTCTCTACACAAAACTCAGTGGGATAATCACAGAGGACCCTGGCTTAGGACTCTAACCCAGCTGTTGGGAATCTAAAAAGGAAGCACAACTAAAAGAATGATGCTCAACTTGGTGTAACATTGGAGTGAGCAGGGGACAACATGCTTTGCTACTCCCCTGCTTGTTTAGCTTCAGCAACAGTGTTCTGTTAGATGGCAATGAGAGAAATGCTTACATATTATAAATGCTTACTTTTTATGCTTTGGAAGATCTCAAGCGTAAAAGTCTGCAATTGGAAAACCTACCAGTTCTCAAATTAGCTGGTGTGATAGGGTAGCTGGACTTGGTGCCAGCATCACACTAGGTCACAGAATAAAACTTAACCCTGCATTTCCATCTTCTTGAAGCGCCCATCTTCTGTGTAAGACACAGGGGGTCAACAGAAAGTGTCCTTGGAATTTTTCCCCCCAAGCTCCAGGAAAAGAGGCCATTCCAGGGGACATGGCTAGTGTATCCTTATGTCCTGGCAATGCTTGGTTGCTAGAAAAGCTTCTCTATTTAGTGACTGGCACAGCTTACAGCAGCCTTCAACCTGCTATAACATGCTCTGAAGTGAAGACAGCTGCAGGCAACGCTTACTTCTTTCGAACTATGCTCCAGTCTGATGTACCCATGCTGCCCCTCAGCAAACTATCACAATTGCAGGCAGAGAAGGGAGCGCCTTGCCTGCAAGCTACAGCCTCCAGTTGTGAAGCTCTCTTACTTCCTTGTGAATGGGGCTGGTGAAAGCCTGCAGAGTTGGCTTCACCTGGGTATGTGAGCAAGACTCAGCAGGACTTGTTCACAAAAGTTGACACCAGACCAAGCCCTTCAGATGCACATTCCTAAGCCCACTCCTCCCCTTTAGGGTATTTTATGCCAGCCACTCTCAGGTTTCCCCCTCACCTTAATTACCTTTTTGTGGGGATCAGCTCTGTGTGTGTGTGCATGCTAATGCTAGCAAGGGCTGTCAGTGTAGCTTTGCAGTCCAATCTCTTCTATGATCCTATAGCTTCAGGCTGCAGCTTTTTTTTTTTTCCCAGTGCTTAAATGCAACACGTGGATATTAGGCAAGGCAAAAATTTGCTTTTTCTTGTACACGAAACAAGGAAATGTATTCTGCCTCACCACAGCTGCCGCAACCACAGCTGCACTGCCAAACCAGATGCACTTGCTGGCCTCTGCCCCTTCCCTCATTGCTGTTCCTCCTCTAGAGTCTCTAGACACTAGTCCCGGAGTGGGGACTGCAGAGTCTCTCTCTGTTGAGGTGGATAAAAGAACCCTTGGTAAGTGAGCTGCAGCTACATGCAGAGCACTAGAGATGAGAGCTGGCATGATCCCTGGGGCGTATTGAACCGAATGATGTTACAAGGCAATCTGAGGAAACACCTCCTTGCAAGTACACTAATACGCTGGAGTTAATGGTCCTTGCCTTGCAGTCCTTGTAAAGTCCCGCTGGAAACTGGCTGGTAAGAGGGGCTAGGAGAGAAGAGACACAAATTGTTAGCTCCTAGCATGATTCAGAAGTATCTGTCCACATTACTGGTGTGAGTCAGAGCCTAGAAAGATCTTTGCGATCTGTGAAGATAACCCAAAGAATTCCAACCCTTGAGAAATCGTTTCAGGCATTAAATTGGTCTTGTCTCCTGATCTGAGCTAATTTTTGGCGGATGCAGAATTCCCTGGATAAAGGTTAAACAGAGTGGCTGAACTTACCTTGCCATTGGCTTTCTTGTTGGTTGGTTTGATTTAGTTTTGGGTTTGGGCTTTTTAAACGCTTTTGTGGTGGGTTTTTTGTATCTTTTCGTGTTTCAAAAGGATTGAAAAGAAGTGGAAACGCTAACGGGTATTTTGGCTTGTTGTGCTGTGTAGAGGGTTTCTGTGCCAGTTACCTAGGCAACTGCTGTAGAATTGAATTTGGATGGATGTGTTGTCAACTGCAAGTGAGTACAGTGGCTTTTCAAGAGATGGGGAAGAGTGTAAAATGCAGAGAAAATATAAATGCCTGTAATGTGATTTCTGGGTAAGACGGTGGTCCTATCTTTTTGACTGGCATTTTGTAGGCACCCTGACAGCTGCTCAAAGGGATTGCAGATGGACTGTATGACCATGCCTTGGCACCTGGGCTTGAATGCCCTCATGTTTGTATGCTGGGTTAGCATTCATCTAAATGTCAAACCATGACTGCAAAAAATAGTACTAAGGTTGCTATTAAGCATTTTGCCCATTTTATTACAACAGAGTTATGACGATCCAAGGAAATTATAGCTTTTCTAGACATTTGGACTGCAGCAATGCACAACCATTTGAAAAAAAAAATAGATATAAAAAGAACAATAAAAGACATTTGATGCTTGAGATGCATCTAAAGGCTTATGCAATGAACAAAAATGTGACTGCAGAACTTTTCCTGGAAATCATCAATAATAAACCTTTTTTTAACACAGCAGCAAAACTATGAAAAAGCAAAAAAGTGCTTCATTCTGGGGAAATTGTACTGATGTCTGTCAGTTCTTCCATGATGGCTAAATCTGCAAGTGGTTACTTATCTCACAAGAGCCTCAACTTAGAATGGTCCTTAGTTGAAAAGAAATAAGCAGAACAGTGGGGGCTACTTAGAACTCCCACAATTTCTCCTCTTCCCTCCCTCATTCTAAAACATACACAGGATTAACATTTGGGCTTACACTGAACACCGATTTCCTTGTATTTCTCCTACAAAGTGCACTTCAAATGGCAAATGCAAACTCCTAGTAGTTTATTCATGTTATGACAGATGTCACCAGTTGGCACAGCTACATGAAATCTTCAAAGGTTTGGTTTCTTCCTCCGCCCCCAAGCAGGTGAGCAAGTTTCCAGCCTTGAAAAGACAAGTGTGCTGCTTGTTTTGGGTTAGGCAAGTGCACCAAGTAAGAAGAAGCACTGCCCATATTCCTCTGGCTAAAGCTCTGAGGCAGAACCTGCTTCAGAGCCACTTTCTAAGGCCAGCTTGTCCCTGCTCCCTGCAGCTGTGCAGCCACAAGTGTGTTTACATCCCCTGCATTTCACTCTGATTCTCTCCTCTCAGGGGTCTAAAATGAATTCTGACCTTACCACTTCTAACTTCTGGTGTGACTCTCGGGTTCTGAGTGAGTGCTGCCCAGGCTCTACCTTCAGGACAGGATCAGTCCTTTGGAGCTGAGTATGATGGTCCCACCAGATGTTTGGTCAGCTTGTATTGCCCTGGCAAATGTATATGACTGAGACAGAACACCTTGTGGACATACCTGGATTCTGCCCCTGCCTGCATTGTTTACCAGGAGGCCATGCTGCCCGAGCCCAGCTGCTGCTGCTTCTGCTGCACTGGGGGGATAGACACCAGAGCCAAAAAGAAGCTGTGGTATCTCCAAAGTGTTATCTACTGCTTATAAGAATATAGACACCCCTGATCACTATTTCTTCAACAACATCTTCAACAATATTTGCACTGGAGATTACCCAAAACCTATAAAACTGCATGCTGATGGGCCTGGAGGTGGCTCCAGTTCACTCTGTTGCATCCAAGCTTTCCCTCTGGCCTCTGTGTTTGGAGATGGGCTGAAGTGACATCCAGAGCTGGACTCCCTTCCTCCCTGCTTGAGCAGATGTGCACTCAAACCTAGGCAGACTCCTCTATTTCAGGCCCATCTGTAACCTGCGTAATGAATAATGTACAATGAATTTGTGGTCTACATGTTTATTAAGTGACTCAGTATTTCCAGTGGAGATTTTGTGCTCATGTTTTACTCACACCTCAAAACCCACTCACTCTTTTATTATCCCCAACAGCGGTAGGTGATAATAAATTATACAACTGCAGATGACGGTAACTATATCAACAAACAAATTGTATCAATTTTCAGTATGAGTTTCAATCTTCGTTTACTGGTTGTGCAAACTCTGAAAAAGGAATTTGGGAACGCTGCTGCTGTTATTAAATGTTCTAACCGGGCTGTAATCCAAACCTTCCATAAGGCGTCTCTACAGAAGATTTTTGCCTACTGTGTACCACTGCTTTTACATACGAGATTAGGGATTTATATACGTAAGAATAGAGAGAGAAATGTAACTAACAGAACAGTGACAGCTCTGTTTGTTACTCTGTGGAAAGGCTGAAAGACAAAAGGCCACAGTAGTGGATTTGAGAGCTAATCCCCCTCCACTGCATTTGTAGAAACACATTTGTACTTTCAGAAAAACAAAGGCTTGTAGAAAAGCGTCAATCAGTCAACAGTGCAGCTACATTCTGTGTATTGAAGCAAGCTCACATGCTCTCTAAATTACTCTGGATCCTATTTTAAGCTTAATAAGCTACTCAGTAATTTGTATGGCTGTGGAAAGATGTGAGTTCATGCCACAGCAGCCATTTTGAAACAGCCAACAGACCTGTGGTGAAGGATTGACTTTTTGGAAGAGTAGTTGTAGTGGTATTTGGAAAGTTACAGTATCCTTTTCAAAAGGAATAGAGACTGTTTGTTTGGAAACTCAACCAACATCATCTATGTGATAATGAGACACTTCAATCACAGGAAAGAATGCTTAGTCGAATGTAAGTGCGGCTCACCATGGCACATGGTGTATTCTTGTTTCAATTAAAAACTTTCCATTTACAGTTGTCTATAGTCATAGGCTATGTGGGAAAATAGGCCTGGATCTCTGTTGCTTACCTGAGTGATCCTTACCATCTAGGTGCTGGATGGAGCATTACAGGTGAGACAGTGAATATCACTGAGACTTTCAGTGAGAGGAGACCATCCTGCAGGCTCTGAATTTCTCCACATAATGATCCTGATCCCTCTGGATCTGGGACAGGCTGAAGAGACTCAGAGCTGACTAAGCTGCTGCGTGACTAAGTCTCCTGGACCTCATCAAACTCAATAACTAATACTTTTAACTGAGCTGCTGATCACCGTCCTGACATGCCAGCTGGGTTTTGCATATTTCATTGCCCATAAATATGGTTAGGGTTGTCATGAACCTTTTCAGTCTACTTCTTTTGCAGTTGTTCCCAGGGGTTGAGAAGGAGCTCTCTGCCAGTGGAGCTGAGGAGGATTCAGCTCAGAAAACTCTTGGAAAAGGACCCTCAGAGAGATTGAATTTAATCCCCTCCCTTTAATTGCTATTGGGACCTGGCGAAAGTACATATTTGCAATTAAGGTTGGCTGTTAAAGTGTTCTTGGAGCTTGACACCATTAACTTTGACACCGAGAACTTGAGGCCAGACCTTAGAGCATTTCCTCCTGCAACATGACCAATGTTTGCATGAATAAATAAGACCAGTTACAGATATAAGTCAGTTCTAGTTAATCTGATGTTTCTTATCCATGTTGTATACATTCTTCTCCATGTTTTTAAAGCAGCTGTCACTGCCCACTGCACTGGCAGTGCCCAGTAATTACTCCCCCAGCCAATCCTCCTGCCTTAGACCAGTTCTGTGTTCCCCTTGCTTCCTAAAGTCTTCCAGCTGAGGAGCAGAGCTCTTGTTACTGCCTGTCCCCTCTCCAGCAATAGCAGTCTCAGAGGAGATTTCTTTGTGATTAATTTACATGTCCTTGAATTGGGGGAAGGAGAATGGGGTACTTACAGCCAAGCCTGGACTGATTTACTTTTTGTCCTTATATTTGATTCTTTTATGGTATGAAACTTCAGAAGTTCGCATTTAAATGAACTACCCTACATTTGAGTAAACTACTCTAACTTTTATTAAAAAATATAAAGATGATTGTTTTGAACAGCGTGATAGGTTCACCTTACTTTCATAATAATATCTCCTCTAGGAGCCAAATACACAAACAAGGGGAAGTGATACAATTACAGATGTAATTTTAAATAAGCTTTTTTTTGCCACCCTGGGCTTTTGGTCAAATCTTGCCTTCAGTTTGTATGTCCTTTATATCAGACCTTTTTTATTTCTGACCGACTCATTTGATCTGTCTCTTCTTCAGATTTTGGATGCAAGAGAAGTACTCAGAGGTATGGAAAAGTTACTCTTCCCTATTACGATAATGATATATAAATATATGTAATATCCTCAGCCTCTTCTGAAAACAGAGCTGGGCATGTTGCCCTTACCTTCCAAGGTTGCTGTTACTAAAACATCTCACACAAATGTACACTCAGTTTGCACAGAAATGGCCTTCCTCATTTGCCTTTGGGTGGAAAAGGAGCAGACTAGTGCAAAGTACATAAAACCTGGTGAGACCACAACACCAAAACAAGCTGAACAAAAAATTGAGAGAGCACCTTTGGAAGTATGCCTTTACTAGTATAGGAAAAAAGTATCTTCTTAATCTAGCTTCACTAAACTGTTTTCAGAGAGTAGTGAACAGCAGGCTGTTCAGTTTTAACTTGGGTCAGCAGCTCAATTTCAAATGTTGTGAACCTGATAATTTAGCCTGGGCAATATGCTTAGTGCTCTGAGGAGGCAGGGGGGATTCTGCAGGAGGGAATCGTGGTCATAGGCTGCAGTATGTTCCCACGGGGTCCCAGTGAAGCAAAGCACTGCAAATGTCTTCCAGCTGGATCTGTGGCCACGCTGTCCCACTCTGCTGGGACAGGCTGTGAGCAGAGTTCAAACATCCCCTTGCACAGGTAACAGGCAGAGTGACTGGCTATGGGAAGCCACACTCCCGTCTTGAAGTCAGCAAGCAAAGAGCAAAGCAGCCCATGAGCCAGGCTGGGCTGATGTGTTACACCCACTGCTAGGCTAGGTGGCTAAACCACTATAAACTCTCTTTACTACAACACTGAAGGCAACAAGCTTTGGCATATCCATCCCTGTGGTGGGTACTGCTGTGAAACCTCACAGGATACAGCCCACCTGAGGTGAGAAGGACATCTCTGAGGGTTCAGAAATGCTCAATGTCACTCTTCCTGGAGACATCGTAACATCCCCATCAGGTAATGGGGAAGTGCTTTTGGCAACTTCACCCTAAACTCTCTTGGAGTCCAGTTTTTATTTGAACAGTATTTCCCCTCTTGCTTATTTGTCAGCTTTAAACTGCAAATATGGAATTTTAAGTGGTTCAGATATGGAGCTGAGAAAATAATCTTTCTTTGGAGTAAATTTAGGGTATTCATTTAACTCCATTTACTTAAATAACAGCTGTTTTTTAGCCAACTGATTGTATTTATCAACCTCTGTCTGAATTATTAAGAAATTAGGAATAAAATAGTTTATGAATTAATTCTTACTTAATCCCTGTCTGGTTGGTCAAGCTCTGAGCAGGCAGGTTGGTAAAACCTCTGTCAAACTGGCCTGTGATATATTCACCTGTGCCTGCTCTACAACAAAAGCACTCAGATGCCTCTTAAAATAAAAGGGTTAAAAAGATAATAGACTTCAAAATCAAGAGAGTGAAGATGTACTGTACTGTACTGCCAGCAAGGACTAAACAACGGCCATGCCACAACAATATGCTTTAATCTTAACATACAAGGTCAAAATCGGAACATTAGCCCCACTGCTGTACATCTTTTACTAGGAAAGTTTCCATTTCCTTCTTGACAAGTACAAATGTCTGTAACTGGCACTGTGAGTATGTGCCTTTTTTCAAGCCAACACTGTTTGTAAAATTGCTTTAAAAAAACTAAACCAGGAGTTAACCCCTTATTAACTTGAATTGGAGAAATTATTTTTCTTTTCAACAACTTACATTTAAGTTGCATGCTTTCTAACCTCTATGGCCTATTTTGCATATAGTTTTGCCTAATTGGTACTTCAGTCTGTAAGCAAATAATATTTCTTTTCTTCTACATTCATCCGTCTTCAGGAAAATCTGGTTTTACAGCCACAGGAAGGTTTTTCAGACTTAAGGACTCTATTTCACTGTAATATGATCGTGTTAGTGCCAAGATGTGCCAATTGCCTGAAAATATTGGTGTCTAAAGAGGCTGATTTTCTTTCTTTCCTATAATTAAATACTGTGCAGATGGAGTTAAGGATTTATTTAGAATAACTGAACTTTTTCCTTCATCTTTCTCACTTTTTTTTTCCCATTGTGAAGTTTTGTGCCTATTTTGCTTTCCTATTTTTATTAAACTACCTGGGGGCCACAGAAACATTATTCAGTTGTGGGTCATCCACACAGGAATGTTAGATAAAATTTTCTGTGAACACCATTGTAGAGCTGATATTAATTTTAAATATATATTTTTAAAATATATGTAACAGATTTCAAAGTAGTCTGGAATAAAGACAAAATAAATAAAAATACTTTTGTGGATTTTTTTTCATTAGATGGTTAACTTCAAAGAGGATAATTTCATCAAGTATTTTGATGAAGTAGTTCTTGTTTTCTGAGTAGCTGGATTATGCACATCCCAGGATGTGCTAAGAGATGGGTTGTCCTGGGCATGGGGTATGCTGGTTTTTTTCATGCAAGGCCCAGTAGCTTTGGTAACAGATAACAGTAATCTCAGGGAACTACCAAGGCAAAAGACCTATGGCTCTGACATTGCTGCTGAATGGAAGGAGATTCTTTGTTCAATTTCCAAACTGGCTTATCCTCAAATGTGCCATTTTGTCTTCATAAATTTTGGGAGGAATCTGGAGAACGTTGCCAAGAGCAACCACTACATCTTGAGGAATTGGAAACAAAATACAAGAAGAAAATAGAACAAATATTCCTTAAAGGAGATTACTGTACTGTATTCAGTGCCTTATAATTAAGCACATTACAACTACCCTAGTTATCCCTCAACAGGCAAATGCCCTGGAGCATTAAATGTTAACTAAAGTTAAACTACACACTCGGTGCCCCCTCCAACGTCAGTCTGTGCTAACACTCTTAAGGGGTAGGCAGTGTCAACAGAGCACTACCCACTTTGTTCCTTCTCCTATATTCCATCAGTGAAGGGAATTTCCTGGCATCTGCAATACTCTTCCCAAAGTGATGATGTATTTCCCTTTGGTCTCCTTCCCTCTCGGGCCATACAGCTGGCATTGGGTAGCGATGGGTGAGCGGACGCTCCTGTAATCATGGCTCACTAACATATTCTGCAAAATGTCATCACTTGGGTCAAATGTGACCCAAAAGGTGGAGATCTGTGATTTGATGTGCAATCCTGGTGTCAATTTCACTGAGGACCTGAAAGATTCATCAAACATGGAGGAAAACTCATGTACACATTGACGTGGGAGAGGAAGATGAAGGGTCATCCAAACAAGAATTTTAAAAATTCAAACTGCTGCTGTTCTCTGTCCAGTCAGCTGATCCCTGTAGCTTTCTGAGTCAGTAAGAGCAATGCAAATGAGAGGTATGTAGTACAGTGCTGTCAAGTATTTTAATGAATGACCTTATTGGAGATGAAAGTCTGAGCAATGGCTCCCACCCAGTATTATGATTGGACCCTTCTGATTGTCCTTCCAAATGACAAATGACTGTTTCTGTATTGAGAAATCAATTTATAACTCACTTTCAAACTCTGCTACATTTGAGATGCTTTGGCTCTATGTTTTGCTCTTCAGGCTCATCCTTATTAAAAAAAAATATTCCAGAATTATTTTCCCATACTTGGACAGCTATATAGGCTGATGCTTCCAGAATCTCCCCCCAGAGCAAGTTCTCTGAATTCATACAGCTCAAGTGACCTTTCCACTTCACAACAGTGACTAAGATTCTCAGCAGTAGTGCAAGCTTTGTGATTGGATGCATATCTGTACATGAATACTTATTTATGCACAGATCTATACATATGCTATACACACACACACACACACACACACATACACACACACAGAATATGTATGTGTGTATGTATAAAAATACTGCTTGGAATTTCACTTCCCATCTTCCTAAGCTCTGTGTCTACATAAGTTATGGAAATTCTGGCAAAACTCAAAAAGTGACAAGCATATTTTATATTCACACAGCTCATCTGTTGAAGTATGATTTTAAGAGGCCCTAGCTATTTAAACACTTACTGTAAAACGAATGAGTAGATAGGTTTCTGGATTAGGATTTTTGTCAGGTTGTAAATTTTTAGAGATTGGGACTGTTTGCCTGATTTTGTGCACAGGCAATAGATTTTGGTCCCTAGGAGCTGTCTCTGAAAGAGTAATTATAACCATTCCAAGAACTGAGAAAATGTACTGAAAATTGCTGTACTATTTAGTTTCCAGTTTAATTTTGTGAAATTTTCCAGACAGCTCTTCAAATAATAAAAGCAATAGCAAATACCTTTTTAAAAAATAGTAAATTCTCCTTTGATAGGCTTCTTTGACAAATTCTTTAAATAAACCATCCAATGTCTCAGGGCAGAGAAAACTATAAGTTCTGTTACAGATTCAATTGTTACTGCTTTTTTTTTAAATAGGCTGCTCAGTGGCAAGAAATGTTTCAAGACAAAACCCCATCCGATCTAGCCAATACAATCTTCATCAAATTGTTGTTAACATTTGATAAAACTCTCTTTTCTCTTGGGTGGATGAATAGCTCTAAGGGGTCTTTCAGTATTTGCCTCTGGTTAGATAAACATTTGGGATGCTGTTCAGATCAAGACTGGCAAACCTGAACTTGAGTGTCTTTAAATCTTAAAGTATTTGAGCTCTGAGCTTAACAGAGAAGGCAGGTCAATGGAGCCAGTAGAGCCTAAAGCTCACCAGCCATGGGAAATGAAATTCTGATGCTTAGGAAGTTGGAGTCACTAGAGGTACCACAGACACCCAACAGCTTCACAAGGCTGGCAGATCTGATGTGGGATGTGACACATGGCATATCCCATTGTGCTTAGAACAACATAACTGAAGCCCAGCTGTACACCATGAACCAAGACATGCTCCACTGCTCTGCTGGTTAAGAGCTTTATGCTGTTGCCTGTACCTGTAATTTCAAAGCATTTGAAGAGCCTTAGGGCTGCCCAGACATTGGTAAGAGGCTGGCAGATATGATCCTTGCCTTTCTGGAAGAGCAGCTGAAACAACCAGCTCATATTAGGAGGCATTTCAGCTGCCATCAGTGACCTGTTGAACTTCTCCCTTGATCTCATGGCAGTAGTGGGAATTGAGACCCCAGTACATCTATAGAAGCCTTCAATTATCTAAGTGACCTCACAGCCCTTTCTGTACCAGTCTGAAGTTTTCCAGTAATGTTTATGCAGCTACTTCATTCTTCTACTATTTATCCACCCACTGCCCTGCATTCTCTCTCCTGTGTATATGTACTTTGGCTTGCATATTTTGCCCAGACATTTTTAGACTTACCCAGCATCTTCTCTGCTGGCTCACATACTCCGTCCATAAAACTTTCCATGCTGCCAAACAGCTTCCCATCAGAAACTTTCCACATGGCTCTCAGGCAAGGCCTGAGGAGCATTCTTCCTGCCATCCCACTTCTCTTCCTTGGGGGAGACCAGAAGCTGGAAAGCAGCAGAGGCAGGAGCTGGAGGTACCACCACATTCCCTGGTGGCCATTCTTTGCTGGGCAAAGGACTGCAGAACAGCTTCAGCTACAGTCTTTCTGGCAATAATCTCATACAATGTATAAAACACAATGGCTTTGGGTTTGTTTCTGAGGAAGATCATAGATACAGTTTCTTGTAAAATATAATATATATTGTACTTAAAGACATCATTAAAACTAAAAAATTCTTGGCCTTTCTTTCCCAGAGAATTAAAAAATTATTAAGCTGGTATTACTGGCCAGGCATACCAGGTCAAGCTGGGCTAAAAATTATTTAAGGGACTAAAATATACTTACAAAATTCTATCCCTTTACCTCTACATATCTATATATTTATTCAAATGTCTGTCACATTGCCATTGAGGCAGCAGTCAGTAAGTTTGAGCTCTGCAGTTGAATTCCCTGGAGAGATTAATTCTAGCAATAACCCAAAGAGGAAATGGAAACACAAGTTAACTGTGGCCAGAAAGAAAGAAAGAAAGAAAAAAAAATAGAAGCAAAGAGTACTGTTTATGGAGTTACAGTGTCCTCTGTGCATTCAGACTGAGATGAATCTGTCACAGCATTATAAACTTTTCTGTAGGCTAAACAGTACTTTCCAAGCAGCACAGCTAAAGAAGAGTGGTACAGTAGAGAAGGACCCCAGCCCCTGCATAGCCTTCCCAGAGCACCCTGCCAAGTCCTTCTCCAGCATATTTACCTTTCACCAGAACAAAAACATTATTAATCTTTCATCTCTGTCTCAGTTTACTTCTTCATGAATGCCCAGATGATTTCTCCAACTGTCCAGACCAACAAATCCAGATTCTGTTCTGAATGTTTTATTAGATTTCTTCCACGTATATGTTAATGAGCTCTGAATGTTATATTAAGGTATTTTCTTTTTCCAGAAATAATGTGGTAGTGGTTCTACCCTATTTGACTTTCAGTTAGGCCACAGTCTTCTCAGATTCCAATTTAAAATTACCATTCTAGTGTTAAAGGTTTCCCAGGGACTTGTCAACTCCACAACAGCTTCCAAACAATGGTATCTTTTCTATTTATTCTTACCAAGTGTGCAGATATCAGCATTGAAAAAAAAAATAAAAAAGAAATTAAAAACACAGTGAGAACAAACTGTGGGCCCAAGGAATGACATTTACAGCAATCATGATGAATTCAACAGGCTCATTGCTTTAATTACCATATGAGACATCTTATTTCTTTTGATTGTCACAGTGCTGTGGCAACATCTGAGCAGGAAATAAAACCAAGATTTTTTTTAAATGAGAGCTAAGTGCATTCAACACAATTGAAGATACTTAGAAGCATATGTCACCCTAAGTTTCTGAACTTGGGGTGTATTTGCACAGTAGTTGCTTCAGGTTTTGGACAGGGAAATAAAGTCACGTTAATTTTCTGGTTGCTGTGGGAGGTCTATTGCTCGTCTCCATCTCAGCTCATATAAAGGTAGCTCATGTGCTACAAAGCCACACCTGCAGCAGCATGGAGAGTGCCCTTCCAGACAAACAGAATCCAAGAAGTCCATGCTCTTCATATTGGAATTTTTATTCTACAGCTGCTTTGTAAGATGCTTAAAGCTTTGGCTAAGAAAGTTTCCATTTGCAGTATTCTGGCCCTACAACTTCAGTGATTTTTCGTTTCCTGTTTGTTTTACTGAAGTATTCCTATGATCTGTTTTGCTTGTGACCCTTCATTTCAGCGTGGCTGCTGCATGCAGATTGGTGACACAGGACCACAATACAGCTCACAACTCAGGGCCAGATTAGCAGCAATCTGCAGTCAGACTTCAATTAACTGGAGGGATGATGTTTCTTGACCGTCTGGTGTTTAAATGAACTGAAAATCAAAACCCTGTTTTTCTTGGTTCTCTTCCAAATTGCACACTACAGTTTGCCTCATTAAAGATTAAAACAGATGTCAGTAAAAGGGATAAATCTGAATCAAATTTGAGATCCAAATGATCCTGAATTCATCGTTTGGGCTTTTCCAAAACATAGGAGAAAGCATTGAACAACTCAGATCCATGGGATGAAAGTAAGAGGGGCTTAGGAAGACCCTTCCTTCATTTGAGTAGCTCTATAAATTGTCTGTGGGTGGTGAGTTGCAGCTGAGGTGCCTGCTGTAAATCAGCAAAGGTGCCCCACAAGGTGTGGGTAGATACGGTCCTGCAGAAATAACTTTCCACCTTGGCCTTTGAACAGATGACCCAGAGTCACCTGGATCCCAGAGCTTAGGTGTTTTTCTTTCTCTGCAGTAGATTGTAAAACAGACAGAATACTGCAGCTGTCTTTTGCAGCTTAGTGTTTGAATTGAAAAGATGAGAGAGGAAAACCAGGCAGAACACAGAGTTTAAATGAAATCATTGCAACTAATCTAATATGTAGTTGTAACAACATCTAGGTGCCTACTCACTGTATGGAGAAAAACTGTTGGGGTTTTGTTTCTTGGGACCATCATTTTACTTCACTGTGACCTTCTCAGCTAACTTAATAAGCCAAATATCTTTATATGAAAACAGCTTCTTAGTTTCCACACTAGAGAATACACTGCCTTATAACTTACTATAATTTTGATTATGAAACAGTTGTTTTCATAAGCGTCACTTTTCTGTTGCTTGCAGCTATGAGTAGTCTTTTTTTTTTTCAGGCTACCACTTCCTTATGCTTCCCAGTTCTTCAGTAATAACACTTTATGCAGGTGAGGGTAATATATTTTAAAGAAGACCTCTTTGATCGTGTTCCAATGAACGTTTTTCAAATTTTGTCATTGATTTTGTTAGTTGCAGACGTTGGACATGTAGTTTGTAAATATATAGGTCAATGCAGATGCCTTGTTTGACTTAACATTTCTTTTCCAGTGTAGCCTTTTCTTCTGGTCACACAGTCTTATGGTACTGCTTCAAGGGAGCCAGCTGCCTTAGGCACAAGGGTTGCTGGAGCTCAGATCTCCTGTAGGTTTGTGCCCCTTGATGGCTTTCCCTAGGGTGGAGAGGAATACCTTTGGCCATGGAGAGTAAACCTTCTTAAAAATAGTTTTGTACATTATATGCGAGTATCTGTGTCACTTGTATTCTCCACCTTTCATTTTTCTGCCAAAGTTGCAGATCCGAAAGTGCATTTCCCTTAAGATCCCTCCAAATCTTGGTCTTCTGGTCCCTACTGTGCCTACACTCTCCATAGGGGCTGACTGTTCCCACTACTGCACTGTAACTCCCCAGTGGCACCAGGACCCTTTGGAAAAGCCACCAAGATGTAGGCCTGATTTCACTCTGGAGCTTAGCAGGTGACGCTGAGCTTGTGGGAGAGTAGGAGGCACATCAAGCTGAGAATACAGCTGGCCAGAAAATGTTTGACATTTTGTTTTAGTACAAATGTTCTCTTATTAAGAACATGCTTTGACTAGTATTTGAGATTTCTCCTCCTTAATATTAATCATGAGGTGAAGAATTTGCACAATTAATTTTCGTAACATATTTTAAAAAATGCAGTTAGAGCCATCCATGATTTTATCCTGTACCACAGAGGGCTATGAGGAAGAAATTCCAGGTGTTACTTAGAGGTACGTGCTTCTGAGTGCTTTCATACGGTACTTAAAAAAGAGATGTTTATAAAGTCCCAACAAAAGACTGAATGTCCTTTCTTCAGATTCTGTGAAAAGATAATTAGATAATATTGTAGATCTCAGGCTATATCCACCACTGTCTGCACTGCCTCCAGGCCATCTAACACGGCAATTTCCTCTGACAGTGGCTGATATATCTGATAAATCTGTGGTCCCTTGCCTTTCTCCGGATGCTGTCACCCTCACCTCACTCTAGCCAATATCTGCATAGGGATGAAATGGGTTTTCCAGCCCCATGAATAAAGGTTGTATAGTTGTCTTTTTCTCAAAAATCCAGTTTGTACAATCCTAAATTCTCTCATTTTCCACATTGATGACCACCCCATCCTGAATACTCAGGCTCTCTGAGAGAGAAGGACAAGAAATTTCACTTCTGAATCATAGAATTTTGTTAAAATACATTAACATTAAAACTTGCTATTCTGACAGTTGTATTAAAATGCTATATAGTACTTGAGCTCTCTCTCTATTTGACTTTTGCTTCAATGTACTGGCTGTCCTTTCCCAAAGAACCAGGAGCAAACTTGAGGTGAGAGGTAGGAAAGGAAGGTGGGTGCAGTAGTTTTGCAAACTAGCGAGCCACTTGAAGGAGCTTATTAGTTCTCTGAAAGGACACAGTGCTTGTTCACAGTTCAAAAGATAAACAGAAGGTAAAAAAAAATAAAAGGAACTTTGCATAACAACAAAGCTCATCAGGGCTCGTGGATTTAGGGATGTCAAGTATTCTCTAACACACTCCTTGATGAAGGGAAGTCTTCCGTCCAAAATTCCTTTACCCTGGTTTCCTGTGTCAGATATTCCTAAGGACTGGTCTTGTCAGTGAAGACCAGTGCAAAGAGGGCATTCAATAACTCTGACTTCTCTGCATCCTCTGTTGCCAGGGTCCCCCCTCCACAAAGTAACAGGCCGACATTATCCTCAGTTTTCCTTTTGTTTTTGATGTATTTGAAAAAGCCTTTCTTGTTGTCCTTGACATCTTCGACCAATTTTAATTCCAGATGGGCCTTGACCGTCCTTGTCTCATTTCTCCTTACTCTGACAACCTCTCTATATTTATTCCAAGTGGCCTGACCCTGCTTCCATCTCCTGTGTGTTTCCTACTTACACTTCAGTAATGACAGGAGTTCTTTATTCATCCTTGCAGGTCTCTTCCTCCCTTTGCTCAATTACTTGCTCATCTGGATGCATCTTTCTTGAGCCTGGAGGAAGGGATCTGCGACTATCAACTCTTGGACCACTGTTCCCTGCAGGCCCCATCCCCATGGGACACTTCCAAGGAGACCCCTGAAGAGGTGGAAGTGATCTCTCTGAAGTCCATGGTTGTCATCTTACTCGTTGTCCTGCTCCCTCCTCGCCTGATACTGAACTCCACAGTCTCACTGTCACTGCAGCCAAGGCTGTGCCCAACATTCACATCTCCAAAGTGGCCTTCCCTGTTAGTGCAGTAACAGCACACAATTCCTTGTAGGATCCTCCACTATCTATGCAGGACATTGTCACCAATGCTTTCCAGAAACCTCCTGGACTATTTGTGCTTCATTGAGGATCAGTTGCAGCTTGTTGTCAAGCTATGTCATTAAAACAAGTAATTTAAATTAGTTTTAGGGGAAATATTTAGTAGTCTGTAAGACTTTTGAAACTCTCTACTGCTTATCAAAGACCCTTTATTTCCCTTTTCTGTATGCTTGGGCTGCACTTGTCCACATTCTCTGATGTGAATCTGCCCCATGGCTTTGGACTGTAGCACCCAGAAAAACAATAACAGAGGCCTCAAATTCTCTTGTGAGGAAAAACTCCCCCTGTTATCAGATCTGAAAATCATAAGCATTTTAAAAATCCTGAGTATTAAAACACTTGTAAGTAATCACCTTGGAACACAGATGGTATTTCCCTTTTTAAATTCAGATATCATTTTCCTCATAGGAAAATGAATGTAATTTTAACTTATGTGATTTTATTTAATTTTAAGAATACAACATCCATTAGAAAGCACATTATAAAGTGTGTTCTGCCAGAAACATCTCCAATATTACAGAAAATAATACTGTTACTTCCTTCTATGATTTTTAGTGCTTTTTTCCCCCTTGTCTTTAAACATTTTCCAGTAAAAGATGGAAGATGAAGTAAGAAGCTCCATACAATTTATGCACCAGGATAAAGAAGACCCCTTTCATATTTTCTGTTTTGACTTCTTTATGTATTTTTATTTTCTGAAATTGTTTTCTATTTGTCTCAAATTCCTTGAAGAGCATGAAAGTAGCACTGAAAAAGAAAATAGTGTTCTGAACAGAAATTACAAGAATTAAAAGATCCTCTGAACTGAGAGGAGAAAAAAGACTGTAGGAACAGTGGATAATAGGTGTCTGTTCTGTAATCTTCTTTCTAATTCTAGTTTGACTCACTGAATACTTTTAATCAAGTTAAAGAATCCTCTTTTATTGCCTGATTCAGGATCTGTGAAGACACTAGTCTTTTCCTGCTTTGCAGGGCTTTTGAAAGAGACACATGAATGGATTATCACAAAAGTACAAGGCCAAATTAGTAAAAGTCTATTAGGAAGCAGTGAGTGTTTTACTCTTAGGGAAAACAACTGTTGCATATAATTTGAACTGGGACTGCATTGTAGGCATTTTCACTTTTACATCTGTCGCTGAAAACTGCAGAGGACAGCATATCAACATAGTATTAAAAATATGATGGAGATCTTTCCTCTTCATTCATTATGAAGAAAGATGTAATAGAAGAAATAAAAGTGAAGGTAAATTTTCTCATTAAAATATATCTTGTATTCAGCATTTCTTGTTGTAAATACATAAAGACAGAGACTTATTAAGGAAAAACTCATTGCAACTGCATAAGCCTTCTCTGCTTTAAGACCAGTCCTGTAAGGGGGGATACAATCTGCTTAATCTGACAATTAACTTTAATTCTCTGTCTTTGCCAAACACAAATATTTAAATCAATGGTAGTCTGAAAAAGATGTACATTCTCTGATAAGTCTTTATTTGGTTTAAAGTAGAGTTCACCAACTTTCTTACTGAGACATAGCTTAATAAAAAAACAGTCTTGGAGAACATACCTCCTTGGCTTTGCAGACACGTACACAGACTGCTTCTCCCCAGCACAGGCCTCCCCCTCGCTGGTCAAGCAAATGGAGAAATAATGTTATTCTATTTTTAGCTTCCTTTAATGAGATTTATTGGATAGACAGGAGTTCAAAATCCTACAGCATTGAAACTGCAGCTCTTCTGGTGCTGTGCTGGGCCCCCTCAAGGCCTATAGATGTCACATTGAAAGCTGCTGAATTGCCCCAGGGAGGAGCTGGATGGTATCAGAGTGGTAGCTTCACTGAGATACTTGAACATTTCTATGACAGCCATGCATTTACGTGACAGCTAAAAGACTTAGTGAGCTCCTGTATTTTGTTAAGTTCACCACTTGTAGCTGTCTCCTGTACTCAAAAGCTTGTTCCACACCTCCCTTAGTGCTGAGGTTTTGTCATTACATAGTGCTAAATACAATGAATCTCTGGAAAAATCTGTGTTAAGGGTCCTGCAGAGCCTGCTGGCTTTTGCCAGCTGAGAGCTCTCGATTGGGGAGTGACCACATACTCCCCAGGAGAGCTGGAGACCTGAAGTGGCAGTGCCAGCAGTAAGCTCTCCTAATTAATTGTAACTATACTGCAATCTGTTAAGGAGCTGTGTGATGGCAACTGAACAATGATAACTGGCACTCGCTGATGCCAGATCATAAAAAGCTAAATTACGTGTTTGGTCGATCTAGTATTGGGGGAAGAAAGGGAAAAATACCATATGTTGTTTTTAATCTTTTTAGAGTTGTTTTATGTTCCTCTTAGGAGTACTTTCCTTTGCAGAATTCCTTTGTAATAAATTATTTCCCTTTCAGCCTGAATGCACACTATGCAGTACCGTATTAGATATTGTTTTCTTTTTTGAAATATTGTTATTTAGCAAGTTTCAGAATTCAGAGAAAAAAAGTCAAGGAAATTATATAGTACATGATACCTAGGAGATTTACGAAAGAAACTCTTTTAAAAAAAGTTTAAGAAAGAGAGCTGAATTAAAGCCTTGAGGAAAGATGTTCTAAATGTGCCTGGGAAAGGACCATGAAGAGAGGCTGTTTGCATGATAAAAATTGTCTCTAGAAGAGAATCAGAGCCAAGATTTTGAAGTGTGGGTGCACAAGAAGAACTGGAATGATTAAATGGGAAAAGATACAGATATTTGGATTCCTTATGAGTTACCTTTACATACTTTTAAAAGGAAAAAGTGGCTATTATGAGCAAATATGGTGACCAGTGAATAGTAATAATAATATCTTGCTCACATTTAGTTTTATTAGATTAGGGGAGCATGGTGGGGACATCACCCTAGGAATTTGCACAGATGGTGATTATTATGTATGCTTTTTTTATCTGGATTTGATAAACAGTTCTTGCTTATTTCTCAAGTTAATGCACATGAAAGAGAGAAGACAAGACCAAAATCTTGCAGATATTAAAGTGGGGAAAAAAATGCTGAGCAACCACCTTTTTAGCAAACAGTGCACTTTGGAAAAGCAATAAACTACCAACATGGGCATATGTTGTAGAGGTTTCCTCCTTAGCAAGGGCAAATTTATCCATGAATTGCAGTGAGAAGAATATTGCTGCTGAATCAAAACCACAAAAATGAAAGAAAACACACATGAAAGAAGATAATAAGTGGTTGGAATATCAAAATTTGATTTTTCAGGAAGAAGCTCCTGACCTGCAGGGCCCCCCTTAGGTCTCCAGATTTCAGGCACCAAGTGGGATCCTTTTGTTTCTTTGCTGAGGTCCTTTGGTGAGCGGAGTGCTCACTGAGAATGCTGCGTGGCCTCCAATCAAAGGGGGTCGGGCCCTCCTGGGTAACTCCGTGGAGCTGTGGAGATTTCCAGCAATCTCCATTTAGCTGCCCGGGCAAGAGGGGACACTGCCTGTGCAACCATCGTCTCTGCACCCTCCATCCTACCAGGCCACTGGTTGGAAAATCTCTGTCAAAACTCTCTTGAAGTTCTATTTAGAGTTTTCTGTTCACAAGACAAAACTTGCTTTGAATGGAAAATTTATATTTTTTTTCTCTTCCCTCTAAAGACTAAATGGCAAAAGCCGAAACATTTTGGCCAGATGTGTGGAAAAAATTCATTTGGCCCTGTTGCCAATGGTTTGTGGGAGTCACTCCTTGGCTGTCTCATGCCTCTGCTGTCCTCACCAAGCTGCTGGATGACGGTGTCTCCTGAAATGCACTGTGGCAGCGCTTCTGCTCTGGAATCTCTGCAAAGAAGAGAGAGTGCATGAGGGAAGAGCCTGGCTCCAGGGGCAAACAGTGGAGAGCTCCTCTGCAGCAACACATTTGGGCCATATGATCAAATGTCTCAGGTCTCCAGATTTTTGTTTAAACAGATAAAAAGAGGTCTTAGGAGATTAAAAAGCACCTTTCCAAGCAGCTCTGGTGAAAACTGGTTTTTTTTTTGATTTTTGGGAGGAGGACAGTGAAAGAATCATCAGCTCATAGCAATGCTCTTGCTCAGATGCCCTAAAGTTCATTCTCTCCTGTCTCCTCTGTTTGTCTTTGCTATAGACTTCTAAATGCAGCAGCAAGGTAGCAGATTTGATTTTTCACATGCTGAGATGAAGACTATTCATTTCCTATTCCCTAGCAACTGCCTATATAAACAACTACCAGGTGAGCAATAAAAGTGGGCTTGAGAACTAAAAGCAAATTAACATTGTAAATAAATAGGTTTTGGACCTGAAGTGCTTCAAGAGAACCAGATGAAGAGTTAAATCCAAATGGAAATAATTGTTTTTCCCTTTCATGAAATGCACATATGTAGTGGAGGAAAGCACTAAGTCCAGCAATCATCTCCTAGCAGCATTCAACAATTTTCTCAATTTTATCTGCAAAATTAATCAAGTTTAGTTATTTCACAAATGCAGAAGTACTGCATATTTTGACTCGTGTCATTTTGCTTATAGTTTTTCCATATGTGTTTGTGCTCCCAGTTTCCACATTCGCTTTTCAGTTCACCTACCTTGGCCGTGGGGCTGCTGCATCACCAATGCCAACCTTGCAAGCACATCCATACATCTGGCTCAGAGCTCTTTGAGGAAATTTACTTTTCTCCTCCTCATGTCATGCCTGAAGGGCTTCCCAGCCTGTGGATGTGTGGAGATCACAACCATGGGTTTTAAAGATTCTGTAATACATGAGGACATGGAGACTTTATCCTCTAAATTTCCCTACATTATTACATATCAAAAAGAATCAAAGAATCATTAAGGCTGGAAAAAAACATCCAAGATCATCAAGTCTAAACTTTAACTGAACCATAATATAAACCATATCTCAAAGTGCCATGTCTACCTGTTTTTTTTTAGCACTTCCAGGGATGTGGCCACCATTTCCCTGGGCAGCCTGTTCAAATTTGCCACCTATTACCACAAAAATAAGCATTAGCAAATAGGCCTATGCTTAATAAAGGGAATATGTATCTCCCAAGTTTTAAAAATTTCTCTCAGCAATTACTAGTATGCCAGCAATCAATAAGACTAGCAATCAATAGTATAACAACAATCAACTAGTGACCATCAGTATGTTAGCAGTCGCCATGTACTGTTACAGGTTACTAAAAAGTCTTAATTAGTAAAGCAACTTACCAATATAACAGCAGATATACTTATTGTAGATTACTTATATGAACGTATAATGTCAGTATTAAGCAAATTAGAAGGGGACAAACTGTCCAAAAATGGGATAACAAATCATATGAACCCCAGAAGGGGGTCCAAAGGGGACCAACAATGTAACAGTCTTACTTTAGAGATGGAAACTGAGGTCAGTGAGGCACCCCAGTGACAGTCCAAGATTTCATAGAAAGTTCTTGTGGATAATTCTGTTTAGGGAATGAAAAGTATGTGCAGCACAGGAAGTTGTCAGAGAGAAAACAGCTCAATTTTGGATAAAAAATAGAAATAATTTTTGTATCACAGAGACATAAGAGTATTTAGGGCACTACTACTCTGAGCAGCCAATAGATGTTAGTGGTTTTCATCTGGGGCAGATGATAGATGATAATATTTTCTGTTCTTTTTGACCAATTTTTTTAACTGTTATCATCTTTTTGCTGATAGAACAGCCAATGGCACCTACTAATTCATACTTTCTCAGGATGTTTTCCCATTTTTCCTGATTATTTGTCACCTTTTTAGATAAAAAAATTGCTGTTACAATTCCTTGTTTTTTGCAGTTATTGATGATATCTCTGGAGGTTTCCAATTTCTAGGTACTCAAGTGTACTTCAAAGATGCCAGATGAACACTTCTCAAGAATGCTTCTGGTCCACAGGTTCAAAGTCCCCACACTGGCGGGCATTTCCTCTGAGAGTATTTTTCCAGTAGATATTTTCTTCTGTTAAGTAATTTTCCCCTTCTAATCAGGCTGTCTTTATGGCAGTTCCCATCACCTCACCAATCAGTGTCACTGTTTGGTTGCCACCATGTTAAGGCTGCAAGTTGCTAGGCTTGTTTACCTTGAAAGGAAAAATAATTATTCAGGATATTGGCTTGCCTACAAGTGTGAATGAATGTTTTTTCAATTTTGGATTGATGTAAGCAAAAAAAAAAAAACAACAAAGCTAAATTAAGCAGGAACTAGCTTGGAATAGAGAAAATGCTGTGAAGATTTCTGAGAAAGTCTAAATGCTAAATCCTGTCTCTGCACAAGATACAAAAACAGGTGAGTTGAGATTTGTTCTTTGGTTGGGGCTTTTTCTTCAGAATATAAGTTACGAAAATTTTTCCTTTATATTCTAGCCAAAGATCTCTATAGAAAGAATATTACAGGAAAATGTGTTTTGCCTACATTTTCCAACTATCCCTTTTCAAAAAGAAGCTGGGTTTTTTTCTTTAATCTGACTTTTTGTGGTTAAAAAAAAAAGAACATAAAAATAGAAGCCCCAGGCTAAACTGTTTTACATGATGTGACAATGGAGAGCAAGACTCTCAGCTCAGGCCTGTTTCAGTTCTCCAAAGGGAAGGAGGTGGGACTGTGCTGCTCTTCACTTTGCCATTGCAAAAGATCTGGACACAAGCAGATATGGTGCAAATTTTGGAGGTATATTTATCTCATTTCTACCCAAAAGTGACCAAAAGGTGGGAGCTGGAAAGTTAAGTTTAAAATAAATCATTGTCTTAAAAAATGCCACATTTCATTTCCACTAAGCAGGTTGTTAAATGACAAATGATCAACATTTGATGATAAATAAACAACATGAAGGTAGGAGGGCCAAGGCTGTGCAATGGTCAGCTAAATCTCTCTAATGTTTTGTCAAACATCTGAGAAAAAATACTGCAGCATAAAGAGATAGTAAATCTACTTCTGTTTCTCATTCAGAAAACATTCTCAGTGCTTCGCTTCTGATGGTTGTCAGCTTGATAATGCTGCTGAATAATTGAATTTTCAGCTTTGGGAAAAAATCAGATTTATTTAGTAGGATTCCTTTTCAGACAGAAAACAAACCAACACTTATAAGAAGCAGCAGGATGTGATGCCAGTCAGAGTCATAGTAACTTGCATCAGACTGTTATCAAAAACATGCAGGTAGCATGCAGGCAGCTTATCTTCCTGCAGTTCCATTAGCACAGGAGAGGTTCATTCCTCATGCACGTTTGAACTCTTTGGCAATTACCTTAGATGTGAATTTGAGAACTGGGTTATTCTCTAAAAAGAGAATTTTTGCTGTGACTGGGAGTCAGATCAAGGGTTCCCTGAGTAAATTCCTCCATACCTTTATGGGTATGTGTTTCAGATCTTGATTTGGACTGATGAAACTTGCTGATTTGCATTAAGTGTCCAACAGTGTCTTTAGGTAGGTATCTATGTAAATAGTCATTATGATGGATATTAAATAATAGAAACAGCATCTGAATTTTAGATAAATGGTAGGCAGTGATTGAAAGCGGAGTACAGCCTGGCTGTCTGAAGGAATTGTCTGAGTGTACCAAATGTCATATTTCTCTTATGCATCAAGCATTGTACCCCTTTGGGGGTACAGAAATGTCAATTTCCAATCTGTAAAAATATAAGGCGCAAGAGCCACATCCCATTTCAGTGTTAGCAATCATACTAATGAAACTGAATCTGATTTTCAGGCATGTGAGGTTCAGAAAAAATGTCATAAAATAGATCTGAAAGTATCTATGGTGTAAAGAACTAGATTAGGAAACAGGTTATATAAACAATAAAGATTTTATCAGAACATTTGCCTTTTTCCATGATGGTATATCACGCTGGGAACATGGGCCACCAAGGAAATAAAATTCTAAATATATTTACAGAGTGATGATGATGAAAAAGACAGTGCTGTGCTGATAAAATCTCGGCGGTAAGCAGGAAAAGATGCTTTCTGGTCACAGCATAGAGGAATTCACACAACTGAGACCCAAGCCAAACTTAAATGAAATATTTATCACAGCACATAGATAAGTTTTAAAGTGCATTGTGTACAAAGCATTTATGTACAAAGCATTTCCAAAAAGTCAAGGATGAGTACAAGGCAATTGAACTGAGCATGGATCTCTAGGTTGTGCTGACATTAGTAAGATCCCTCTGTAGCACTGAAATACAAACTTGTGTAGGGAAATGAGATTTGGAATAGCTCCGTTATTTTCTGTTTCATTTAATACTGTGTATTTTTCATTAAGTGAATGTGAAGCGTGAGTGGCAGAAGCCAATGGCCAGTTTAACTGCAAAAGGGTGAACCTGGGGCCTTCTGTCTCTCTGATCACCACCATCCCATTTGGTGCCTGATAGGTTGTGTGGTAGTGGCTGAAGGGCTGCTTCTGCTTAGAGCACTCCTGAGACAGAGCTCACCCCAGTGCAGCCTCCCCTGGGGGGCTACATGGAAGTGTCTGCTGGCTCCATACCAGGAGGAATGCCAGGTAGCTTACAGAGGTGGCTTTGCTCCTCTGGTAACATGCAGAGGGGACTGTGCTCTTTTCCATGCCTGCATTCAGTGTCACAGTGCATCCACACTACCACATCAGTAAGTCTAACAGGCTGTTTCACAGCTGGGTGTCTACAGCATCCCCATTACCTTTGCACTTGATGCCAGAGGGCAGAAGGACTGACAAAGGAAGAATAAAATAGAGGGATCCATAGATGGAGTAGATATAGTGTGCAGCAGGACAGAGAATGAAGCAGAACGTGAAAAAAAAAGTTACAGTTAATTATTAATGTATACTTTGTCAGTAAAGCTACTTTGAGGGTTTTGCTGCCCTCATATCCTTAAATAAAATACAGAATATAACAATATGGGTGGACAGTGGCTTGCTCTAACTTCTTCATAGGAAGTAGAGTGGCAGATAAGACAGAAAAATGTGAGGTTTTTTCCCCAAGGTTGCTCTGGTCAGAAGATAAAACTGTAGATTCTAAGGAGGGAGAAAAAAACACTGAAAATAGAATTCAGTGTTAACCCATGACCTGAAAGCTGTGCTTTCACATTGTACTGCAGTAGACAGTTTTTGATCATCATAGAAACAATATATATGAGCCCCCATAGAACAAAATCAGCTTGTGGGGCTGCTGCTTCCTAAGACAGAAGATTTTGAAAAAAAACCCAAACCAAAACAAAAGCAAACAAACCTCACAAAAACCAAAACAAAAGCAAACAACAAACAAAAAACCAAAAATACCCCACCCCAAAACCTAAAACAATTGATAATTTGAGAAGAACAGAAATTTAATGAATAGTTTTAAAAGAGCTTCAGAAGATGCTGTTGTGGGTGATACACATAAGGCCAGGATATGCTGATAACATTTGAGATAAGTTCACCCTTGTTCTTCCTGATGAGAGACAGAAATCTAAAGTGGATCTTTGTCATCCCAGTAGCTGCTGTGCTATGGAGCCTTTCGTCTGCCAAAAAGGTCCAATTTTAGAGGAAGAGGAAATACCTGTGCCTCTGGCTGCCCAGGGAGTTAATCAGCAGGTCATGACCCAGGGAAGCCCAACCATCAGTCCCTGTTCTGGTCAGCAGTAGATGTTTTATACAAATTGGAAGCAGGCTGACCTGTTGATACTGAATTACCTTCCTTTAGATTATTCTACATACACTCTGTTGTGGAGGAAGCAATAGGAGGGATTTGAAATGTGCTTCTCAAGTCCAAATAGAAGTCTTAACAGATGGTAAGAGTATTTTTTTTTCTATTCATTGTACACCCTCCATCATTTTGACTAAACACACTCAACTCATATTTGGAAATTGGACTAATTCTAATTAACACAAATTTTCATGGAACAGGGTATTTCGTAAATATTATGAAGAGATTTCATGTAAAGAGGAGAGAAGGCTCAATAAAATAATTAAAAGCAGACCAGAAATCCAGAGAATTTGAGTTGTATCTTCAACCAGGTTTCTTCTCTCATCTTCTCGCAGCAGATCCTTCTTTCTGTGGTTCACAGAAGAATGACCAACTACCTGAACTACATCTGGGATTTAGATAATCCGGTCAGGGTCTCAACAGGTTATTGGACACTGTACACCAGAATTGTGCTGTTCTGCTCCATTCCCAGGTGTCTTCCCACCTTGGAAATCAGGCATTTCCTAGCTGAGTTAATTTGATTTGCACTCTCACAGAGCATTATTTCCTGAATCTGGAGGAAATAAGGGTAAATCCTTGTACAACTGCTCCACAATGAAAATGTTTTATTTTGAGAGGTATCACCTTTAATGTGTTGCTCCTCTAACAAGCCTACAGAGAAGCAGTCAATAGTGGCGTTTTCTGTTCTTTCTTTACTAAATTTCTCCTGTATTTCCTGTCTCCAAGAACTAATGAAAGGACATACAAGAATGTCTAATAGAGTGCTAACAAATTAGATTTTCTGGTGTTTCCAAGGTCTTGTGTGATAAAATATGAACCACAGGTCTCTCTTGAGTAATTTACCAGACATTGGGTAAAGCAGGAATTCCCAGGCTACTGGAATTGCACTGCTCACCATGAGAGTCCACTGAGAAGCACAGCATGGTCCCCTTAAACCACCATGGTCATTGCACAATTATGCCGTGTTTGCCATATGCCCCTGTGAAAGGAGAGTTGGATGGAAACCTTTGTATCGTAATTCTCATTGAATTTTGGTCATTTATGTAAAGAAAAATAAGGTTCTATGATATGCCAACCCTTTTGGCAAAACAACATGTGACTTGGTTATCTTTTTCAGTTGGTAGCTCAAGGTCTGACTATAGTGGGGAGAAATGGTGCTCTGTAATGGAACTGGACATTTAGGGTCTGGGGTAGTACTGTGCCTGTTTCTGCTTGAATTTTGTTTCAGTTTTGCGGGTGTAGGAAAACTGGTGCCTGTTTGGCTGCCTTGCAGAGAACCATTCAGAGTTGGGTGGCAAGACTAAAATGTACCTTTCATCCTCCTGTAAGTGTAATTTAGTGAGAGAGCCACATTCCATTTCTAGCTTCTAGTGTACCCAAAACCCAAAAGAAGGCTGAAATGATGTTGGGGAACTTGGCTAAAATGATTTTTATGAAAGCACCTGCAATATTAGGAACTTCCACAACTGTTTTAAGAAATCTGAAAGATTTTTTTATAATACTGCAGGCTCACATAAAACTTAAGAAGGAAAATGCACCTGTTCTCCTGCTGCCATAGCCCTCTGGCTGTGGATCTGTTCTAGATACTGAGCTGGTTAAGCTGATTGTGGCCATGAGTTTGTGAGCCAGTAACTGCCCTGCTGCTGTCATCTGTCCTCCATTTTACCATTTGATTACAACTTAAAAACAATACCTTAAAATTACCTTAAAAATAAACCTTAAAATGTCCTTACAGAAAAACTTTAAAATTATAACCTTTAAATAATAACCCTAAAATATATTTTACCCTTTAAATAAGCTTCCTTCCCTTTTAGTGTACCTTTATTTTACAAAACTTTTAAAGAAATAATGATGCTGTTCCTTTTGCCATTAGGGAAACCTGACGTTTTTCTTTCTTTCCATAACTAAAATTGTTTTGAAACCTCTCTCACTTCTCTTCCAGCTTTCTTTTACCATTAACACAATGTGTGTCTTTCCATCTTAACTGCCATTGCAGTCTGAAAAAGTGGCTGGGAAATTGTTATTATCTGTAATGTGCTCCCTGTAAGAGTTGAGTTGAACTTTATTTTACTGACAAAAACAAGCTCCTCCTGCTAGAGCTGCCGAATTAACAGGGCTAAGAAAAAAAACAAAGTAGTCTATTTCTTCTTTTGTTCAGACTTATGCAATTCCAGAGCCTCTTCATGTAAATAAGAAACAACAGAGATCCTAGTTTTCAGTTCTCTAGAGATCTGAATGGACAAAATTTTGTCCATTTAATCAGTTTAATGACTGGAGGCAAGAAAGAGCAATCTGCTTATCTGTGTGCTGGGCAGGTTTTTTTTTTCATGTAAGGAACATGTCATGTTATCATGCAGTGAATACCATAAATTATTCCATTTTAATTTGCTAAATATAGCGTAGAGTGTGTTTTAGTTGTATGTTTTAGTTTTTAAATCCTTTTAGCAACTAATAGACAATACTATATGTTTTCATTTCATAGAACCATTCACTCAGTATTCAAGTCATTAAGATTTATGTTTAGTGTGTCTGTTGCTACTACTGTTTTCTTGTTTTCACGTCTCACTGTGGCAAGGGTGCAGTTTTTAGACTTAATTTCCCTTCTCAGTTTTTTCCCACATAGGATGATGTTCCACAGTTTTAAGTGATGTGACTAAAGACTGAATCATAGGAAAAGGCACTCAAAGACCTCAAAAGATCACTCATCCCTGCCATGAGGAAGAATCAGTTGCATTTCTGACATGATTTGCAGATATATGACAAAATAGCTGTTTTGAAAGTATCTAGTAGTGGAACTCCCAGGGCTTGTCTGATAATAAAACCAGTGCTTCACTGTATTTCAGAGTTTCTTTTTAGGGTTTTATTCTTATATCCAGTATGAATTCCCTTTCTGCAAACTTGCCTTGTCTACTTGAGCTCACAGAGAAAATAGTTTTTCCTTTCTCTGTGAAACATCTTTTTTTCAACATACTTGAAAACCATCTTGTTCCCTCAGATTCTTTCTCTGTACACTGAACATCATAAGACTTTCTCAGAAATCACATTTTCTGGTTCTCTGCTCATCCTTACCACTTCCTTCTGCAATCTCTGTCCTTACTCACTGGTTTTCTTGAAGCAGACTGCTCTGAGCTATATTCATTATAGAGCTGAGCTAACATGATATAGTTTTATATTGTTTTAGAGAGACAGAAAACCTAGTTATATCTTCTCAAAAAAAAAAAAAAAAGGAATAAGAGGATATATTTGTGGTACAAGCCAAGCTAACAAGGAACCGAACATGGTTATGTTATCCAGTTCGTTCAGTATTTACTGACCCACCCCCCCAAAAAATCCCATCTACAATGCAAATGCAGCAAATAAAATATTATTTATATTTCTAGATTATGATACAAGTAGTATAAACTTAGCTGAAAGAAACCATCTTCACTAAGGAGTTTTAATGATATGAGGGAAATAAAGTAAGCAATTAAAAAAAAATAATAAATCCTCTAAGAGGTAAATGAAGCCTGTGCAGCATTGGAGGGGCAGCAGGCTCTTCTTCAGTGAGAGAGAGAAATTGCATTTCTGTTGTTAAGTATTAATGAAATGGAACTATTTATGGTAAGACAGTTGCTATAACAGTTAAGCTGCCAAAATGACCAAAATTTTCAAGAAAGACTTAGCTCATTCTAAGTGGCGGAACAATTAGCAGGAGAAAAGTTCAAAGTATTTGTTAATTCATAAGCGGATGGATAGATACACATACATACATACATACACACATACATACATACATATACAGCCATGAAGATATTCAGGGGGCTAGAGCACTTCTATGAAGACAGGTTGGGAGAATTGGTATTGTTTAGAATGGAGAAGAGAAGGCTCTGGGGAGACCTTACAGTAGCCTTTCAGTTCCTAATGGGGGCACACAAGAGAACTGGAGAGGGACTTTTACAAGGGCATTTGCTGATAGAACAGGGAGGAATGGCTTCAAACCTAAAAAGGGTAGGTGTGGATTAGATATTGAGAGGAGATTCTTTGCTGTAGGGGTGGTGAGGCACTGTCACATGTTGTCTGGAGGGGCTGTGGGTGCTCCATCCCTGGGGGTGTTCAGGGCTGGGCTATAAAGGATTTTGGGCCACCTGATCTAGTGGAAGGTGCCCGTGCCCATGGCAGGGATACTGGTATTTCATGATTTTTAAGGACACTTCCCAAACAAAGCATTCTATGATTCTTTGATTCTGTGTCATGCCTATTATCATTTGTACAGAAGGAAAATAGGGATATAATTATATAGGTGGGGATTTTTTTAGATACTTTTTTTATTAAAAGTGCTTGATTTCGTCAAGATGAAATGTGTATCACCAGGGCCAGGGTGGCTTATGTAGCACATGGAATTGCCAATGCTGGGATTTCTTGGTGAGAATGTGTCTGCCAGACGTCAGTGGGAAGCCAGATTGGGGCGCCAGACTCCCTGCTGCTCTTCCTGGCCCCACCCTGGAGACCCTCATAGAAGATCTCTTGCCTGTTTTTTCTTATATAAAATAAGAATATACTTTGAGTCTATGTTATGCCTTGGATTGTGTGGATTACAAACCCTTTCTCCATCAGGGTATTTCTTGTTATAAAACTATTTCTTAGAGGATCTACCAGGCACACCATTAGGGTTGTGTGCCTTTCTAACACAAAGATTGCATATGCTTTTGTTCTGAAGCTACAGTAAAAATGTACCTTAAGTAATTAAGTAATACCGTGCCACCCAAACACTAAAATGTCCCATAGAGGGACAGTAAAGCCCTCAAAAGTTTGCAGTTCAATCCCTGCAGAGATTCCTCTCATTCATCACTATTCAGGTTGCTGAAGCTCAGGAGCCTCAGTATTTGTTCCCTCTCCTCATTGACTTATCCTTCCCTTTGAATTCACCTACTGGACTCCTAAAAGCCTCTTTGGCCTTTGGTATCTCAAGAGAAATTTAGGCAATTAGCTGCTATCTCACTGAGCTAAGTGCTGATGTAAACTAAACCAGGTGTCATCCATGAAGAAAGCAAAAATAATGCTAAAAAGAAAAATTCTGAAGCCTAAAACTGATATAAAGTGAATAAAAAAAGGCAGGACTGGGCAAGGCTGTCTTTACTACCTCTTTTGTGTTTTACTCCTCCACATGTTGCTTATGCAACATCTAACATTCCTTACTTCCAGCAACAGACTAACCCATCATATACTGTCCAGCATAACACCTGTAACTTGTGTCACATGACATTATGGAAAAACTAGGTGAAGCAAAAGGGAGTGTTACTGCAGTCTCTTATCAAAACAATGTATCTTTGGAATCTAGTGCAGCAGAGCAGATGTGTTTCAAGAAGCCCCAGAACATGAGAGAAATTTTTTTTTTAGGTGTTAATCAAATATGTGAAACACTGATTTTGCCATTCTGAATCTCGGGGTAAAATAGAGTCAGATTGGAATATTTCTTTCAAAAAATCTGTTGCTAGGAAAATGGGATCAAATCCAATCCGGGATTTTGCTGAGGATGTGGATGGCAGAATTTCTGCTGGCTTACATAGTTCTTAATTCTGGCTTCTGGTTAGGATGCAGTAAAGGGACCTGGCTTGCAGCCCTGGAAGATAGAGTTGCCTTCCTTTGTCCCACTCGGAAGAAGTACGTTGAATCTTATGTGGGGTGAATAAATAGTTTTTAGTTATTTTGGAGACATTTGGACTGCATTTGTTCATGCTTCAGTGGGCACCTAGATTAGTTTTAGGGTTTTGCCAATGATAGCTGGTCTTTCACCATTAGCATTTCAGACCAGTATATTGGATTTTCATAATTCTGGCTCTTATATCTTCATGTGTAAAATAAGTTTTCAGATAATGTGTCTCCTCACGTAAATCTGCAGGATATAACGAAAAGGAAACGTCAAGCTGGAGCAGGGGACAAGCTGTGGGAGGTTAGTGACAAGGGGCTCCTTGGAGAGATGGAAGAGAATGAAGAGGAGGGAAGGGGTGGGGTAAAAGCATGCAAATCCTCACATATTACTTCATGCAAAAATCTCTCTGAGGAAGTTCTTTGGCTTGTTCCAAATGCTATTCATCCAGATAAAAGATGCTCTTCTAAATTTCATGTCTTTCACATACATACACCAGGAATGCCATTGGTAATTTAGACATGATTTAACAGCCCTAATGGGCAGTATTGTGGTTTTACCTTCTTCTCTAGGGAAGATGGAGACTAATCACAAAATGCTGATCCATTTATATATTCTAGATCACACTGGAGGAGCCCAATGCAAGTTCTCTCTTTCATGGTAACATTACTTTTTTGGTTTGGTTTGGTGGGGTTTTTTTTGTTTTGTTTTGGTTTGGTTTTGGCTTTTGGGGTTTTTTTTTGGAGGCTAGGGGAGAATTTCCCTCTTTTCTGCTGTAGCAGAGAGGTTTCTGTTTTCTCGAAACATAAGCGAATTCAGAGGATTTTGTTTATTTAGAAGGTGTTGGCAGATTATGGGTGGAGGTAGGAAGTAACTTCTCTAGAGGCTGAAAGATTTCTTTCAGGGGGAGAAATGCAGCCAGGCCATAGGAAAGCTTTCCGCTCATGCCCTACTTTTGCTGACTTCTATATATGGAAAATTCTGTTTTTAACTATGAGGAGAGTGTTGCCTGAAACGTGACAAGAGTTCATGTATCAGAGAAGACAAATTGCTTTTAAAATGTGGGTCAATCAATGCATGGAAGAGCTTTCCTTTGTGGGGTTCTGAGCTGTGGGGCGGGCAGTCCTTCTGTCTCTGTTTTCATAACAATGAGCACGTTTAGTCACCCTCACTCAGCCACTCAACTAGAGAGAAAAAGCTTTTATAGAGTGCCCCTCTACTCTCTGCAGGAAAGCTGGGTTGTCCCTCTGAGAGCTCAGTCCCAGAGACAGCCTTTGGGATCAGGCCATTCTCTCCTTAACAAGGTGTATACCTCAACTCCCTCACAACTAAAGATCCCTGATAAAAATATTTATAAATTTCATACTGCAGTTGTTCTATGGGGATAAACAGAACTCATTATTTTACCCATAGATTCTCAAAGTATTCCTAATTCATAAGGCAAAGACTCAGCTGATATTTCTTAGGGTTTTATGCCTATATTGCATTGCTGTTTCAGGTGTGCTGGCATGATCTACTTGAATTTCTCTTATCCCCCTATGACTAATCTATGATGAAGACACTGTTGTATTTACAAGGAGAGAAGCAGCTCCATAGCGAAGAAAGCCGTGCCAAGTGAGGCAGGAGGGAAAACAATACCTCAACACTTCTTGTCTATCATTCACCTGCCCTCCTACAACGCAAGTGATTCAATGAATATCTATTTGTATCATCCTTTTAAAACTTTCCATCTTAAAGGGCTAAATTCTTTCCCCTACTGAGATTGCTGTTTCATGGAAAGTTTGATGTCAAGGTCTAATTCTGTTTCTGCATCAGGCTCAGCCTCATATCAAAAAGCCACTTAAAGCTGAGAGATAACTTCAGATTCAACCACTGACTAAAAATCTCCTTTGGACCCTAATGACGTTTTTCCCCACAGAATACCACTATAAGCTCTAAAAGTTTTGCTGAACAAACAGAGAAATTAGAAAACACATAAATAAAAGATACATCAAGTCTAGGCTCTATAATGAAGGACATCATCAAAGTCAAGGTAAGAGGTAAGAAAAACAGGTAGTTAAAAGTGAGGAAGCAGTGGAGCTTTGACTCAGGAGCTAAACTGATGTGGAAATATCATCAGGATTAGCATTAGGCTTAATCATTATTAATGCAATACTTAGTCTTCATTTTCCATCCCTGTCAAGACTTGTATTTAGTAAAGTACTCTTGAATAATAAGTTCTTTTATCCTTGTTTCATAGGGAGATTAAGGTTTTAGGCCTTTTTTTACAAAACCTGCTGCAATGGCTGAGGTTAGAACCTTAAGCTGCCACATCAACCTCTTTGCCATGGAATTGCTCTCATTTTGCAGACATTCTTGGATATCTGCAATCCTTTCTGTCAGCAGCTTGTTTCGTAGGAGGTGGACAACTGTTGCAGCAGGTGAAGACACCAGAGTGGTAGCACAGACTTGAACATGTACTGTGAGCCTGTGGAACCTTGTCCTCTGCTCTTCAGCTGATTCCAAGCCTTACTTGCAGAGCCCAGCTACATCTGCCAGCCAGCCTTGCATCTCTGCACCTCGTGCATAATGAGAGGACTAAATCAAATAGGTAAGGTATACAGTCATTGCTTACAGCAAATAGGTGAACTGACTACTGCCCTATATATCATCCACAAGTGGCACTCTATGAAAGAGTCACTATCAAGGCCTCAAAATATATATCCCTTGGCAGCTCTCCTCGACCAGACAAGGCTGCTTAATGCCTTTTCTCAGTGCTTACACTAACACTTTGTGGGTGGCAGGAGCAATGTGCCAGGTCAGCAGCTCCTTCTTGTCCCAACTTTTAGGACAACTCTAACCAATATGGAGATGTAGCTGGATATCCCAAACATGTCTCATACTTCCATTTTCACAGCCCACCATCCACGTTGTGAAAATCTTTAAATGCCAAGCAACATTAAAAAATCCTTCACCTTCTAATAGGGGATGAAAATACAGAGTGGGATCGTCTTTTTTTTTAATATATATTGTGGCTTTTTTGGATACTGCTTAGCAGTCAGAACTGAAATTACTACCTTGGCTTCCACATCAAGGCCATAGTGCAGTTCCTTCCTCACAGTCAGATGCTTGTGTAGCAATAGTTATATCAGCAGTTACTGACCATGCTGCATAGTCATGTCTTCCCCTGGGCTACTTAAGTAAATATATTTTGTGGCCTTAAAACACATTTTAGGTCTTTTTAGTGCTGCATATGAATGTGAGTCCTTGAATTCAAAGTATGACATTTGAAGTTAGATTTTACAGGGAATCAGGTTTTCTTTTGGTACCTGGAAACTATTTTGGGGAAATAACTATTTCCACTCCAAAGAGACTCTGAAATTTTTCAGATTGGAAGCAGTGTAGTGTTAGAACCTTGGGCTATATGTTGCTATGGGAATTGCTAGTGATTTGATGAATTTTCCTTACATAGGAACATTCATATTAGAAAAATCATAAAAAGAGGTTTTATATTCATACAATAAAGATGTTTATGTTATGCTTTACAATCTTGAGTTTTAAAAAAATGTTCTTTTAGATTAAATCACTTCACCTTTCTTACTCTTTTGCCAACATCTTTACTGTTGCACCCCACAATGTCTCTTTCTGCTGCATCTGATCTTTTTGACTTTCACTCAGATTCATATGCCTCATATTCTATACCTGTGTCTTCTCTGTCTTTTAAAATTGCAAGCCAGTAGCCACCATTAATTGTTTTCTTCTAGTGCTCCCTGCTAAAATTTTCAAATAGCAGCTTGTATGATCTTCTACCTCTTGGTCCTCTTATTTGGAGGAGTTCTCTCACCTTTACTGAAGCAAAGCTGAGTCAGGCTCCTGAGGCAACCCATCTTTATAGGAAAGCCTACAAAATCTCTGTGAACTGTATATTATGATCATAGTTCTTCTTCTAGGAGTATTTACTCATAAAATTTTGCTTTTCCCTGTATCTGGCTGTTTTCCATCTCATTCACTTCCAACTATATGTAGCGTCCTTAACACAGTGGGATTTCGATTCATGACTAGAAGAGATATGTGTCTGTGTGCAGCACTGCTACAAACTGCAAATGACACTTGTTATCTAGACATCTTGGCAAGAAAAACTGAAAATTTGTCAGGCTAGGATCTGTATTTTGTGAAGCACTTAAAATCATTTGCTTTTGAAAGATGATCAGAAACCTCTAATAAATATTTTTCTATTAGTAATAGGGATGCAGCAGTTTAAATCATCAATATCTGTATTAATTTACTTGAAACAATTTGGTTTCTGCTCTGACTACTTGTTTCATCAGTTTTGGGTCTTTTCTTTCTGCTTCCTGCATCCCATTCATGCTTTCTGAGCACTTCTTGTGTAAAGTTGCAGTGGGAGGGAGAGCCCAGAATAGCTGTTACTTGGTTTCACAGAGTCCTGCAGTTGTCCTGCTTTAGAACTTTACTTTGATGAATGCACTGGCGGGTTTTTTTTTGGGGGGGGGGGGACGGAGGAGGGGGAATGTTTTAAAATGTGAGATTTTTTTCTGTCTTTCTAGCATTGGAAAATTTTTTTGAATCCAAACTGAAGTACTGAAGTTATCTGCTGTATTTATGGGACAGTGTGTATTGGGCAGGAACAAAAGAGGAAGGAAACAGGGGGTGCCAATCCAGTTCTTTGCTCCTGACCTTGAGAGGAGTGGGGAAGTTCTACTGGAGTGTCTCTCCTTCCTAAGTGCTCACTAGCCCTCAGCAGCCTCACAAACCATCAGTGATAATATTTCACTCTAGCAGCTTCTCTCGTTGGCAGATGCAGATAACTGCTCTTGAGATGGCTGGCAGCATCTGCAGCTGCCAATAGCAGTGGTTCCACATCAGCTTGTTAGATTTGGCACACCTACAGCATTAGCAAAATCAAAACTGGTCCCATTGCTTTCCCACAGGTATTCTGAACTCACATTTCTGTGTTTTTCTGCTGGGTGTGGCAAGCTATACTATTTCAAGAACAGTGTTGCTATCATTGTACTTAATTTTTCTTTATATGACACTGCATCCAAAAATCAGCCCAGTCCTTCAAGGTGCTGGTGAGCACACCCACATTGCTATGTACATTCCCTGAGGAAGGACAAAAGTTCAACTGTTTTCTGAGCAAGGCCCAAGCTCAGTAGGCTGATGTACCAAAGCCTGTGGTGCTAAGACTTGAAGTGAGTAAGGCCTATTTTTATCTTTGTCTTTCAAATTTGTTCAAGAGCAATGATTTATGGCAGTTCAGCTGGAATGTGAAGCCAATTGGCAGTGAAATTGAGGTACAGGTAGGTTGATTGAAGAAAATCAGATCACCTTCCTGTCAATGTAGCTATATTGGCTTAGGTTGTGGGCAATGGCCCTAGTTGTCTTTGGCCCAGGAAATGGCTTCATTTTGTCATTTGTTTGTGAGCTCTCTGTCCAAACAATAACAAATGGGCTCTTAAGGATTGGAATGATGACACTATTTTTGAGCAAAGGAGGTGGAAAGAGATTTTATAAGTACTTACACTTACTTTCTCTCCTCCCCTGCTGTTACAATCCCTGATCAGCTTTGGCTGGGATGTAGCAGGCCAGCCACAGGTAAAACAGGGTCACAATGAGATTCAGCTTCTAGTGGCAGGATGCCAGATTTCACAAGCTTGGAGGGGAAGTCCACACCTTTTTCAGGACATTTGGAGTACAGGGCCATTGCTGTGCTAATTTAGACAAGAAATTTTGCTGCAGCAGGGAGGGTTTTTATCACTAAGTCCTGGAATAGGTACATGTTCTGTTCCCAGACTGTTGGATGGTACCTATGCAGTGTTACTGATGTGCTTGGTGTCCTTCAATATAGACAAAGTGTTGAAGAGAGTGGTATTTTCTGGGTTTTGTGCTTCCTAATGTAGGCTGCTCTCCATGGCTGGGAAAGATGCAAAATACAGCCAGCCCACCTGGAGTTTGTATTTGCAGTTTTGGAGTATGCTTTATTCATTTCGGTGTAAATGGCAGAATGCCCATGTTCCACTGAAAAGCTTTGGAAATCACTTATAATGTTGTCCCTCCAGACACTGGTCAAGGTAGATCCAGTTCAGGGAAATATTGTATAAACTTCCCATAGCAGATAAGAAACTGCTTTTTGTTGTATGCTTTCTTCAGACATTAAATTCTCAAGACAATCTAAGTGAAGAGAGCTTGATCCTGGTCAGCTCTCCTGGAGCTGCTAAACCTCCTCTGTATGTGACAGTGTGGCAGTGTGTATGTGGGAGGAATCAGAACAGGGGATAGCAGAACAAGCCTTCTGTCCTTACTTTGATTCAGTTAGGAACTACTTTCCCAACCTGATAATGTGAAGCCACACACAGCACAAATCTCACAGACCAGACATTTTTCACAGCCTTTCCACTGCAGTTTAAGTCTGCAGGTCAGGGAAGCCAGCAGTATTTTGCTCATCCTACTCCTGCCAGCATCAACTGTGTCTTTCTGCTGTGAACAGGATGTTTCCATCTTTACATCAGGGCAATGCTATAAGGGGCTCTGGCATTCCTACAGCATGGGAGCTGTGGGCTGCACCTTTCCTTTATTCCTCTGGGGAAGAATGCTGCCTTTCCCAGAGCTCTTTCCTGGTTGTCCAAGCACAGGATGGGTAGGATGTCCATTACCACACACAGGGCAACTGAGCCCTGCACATACCATCTTTTCCTGACTGTCACTGTTGTTATCATATCCTGTGTTTGTTGATTCCATCCAGATTCATCTTGTTCCTGGCACAAAAATGGTTCAGTGAGGAAAAAAAGGCCATAACTAGCAAGACTTAACATCAGGTTTTTAGATATGTTTTTGGACTAAAGTCCAAAAATTTATATTTACAAATAAGATAATTCTAGAATGTAAATTTTATTTGTACTTAGTGATTTTTCTTTTTATCTGTTTCCTATACCTGCCACCTGCATTCTTCTGACATGTCCTAGCTGCAAAAACTGGGGCTCCAGATATTTCCTAGGGCTTCCATATGGCTCGCTAAGTTTTGTATTACTCTACCTACCCCCTCTAACATTTCTTTCCTGTTAAGATTTGACTACAAATGGAAATATTGCAGATGGCTTTAGCTGGAGCCAAGTGCCTTCAGTACTTCAGAGCTACATAGACAGCCCATTAACTAAATGTCCCTTCTCAGTCTGCTCATGTTAAATTCCTTGGGTTTCTTTTAGGGCTACAAAAATATTCTTCTGTGATACACAATATCAGTAAGTTATACTTTGTTCAGTTCTTTTAAAAACTGCGTATAGCACATTTAATAATAGCATGAATAGCAGACCCAGCAAGACATCTGCTTTTCCCAAACATGTCTGGCACTTTCTTTCTCTTCGCCTCTGAAATCCCATGGTCCTTGTGTGGCATACCATACCTTGTGCTTTTATAAGAATTATAGATAATGCTCATGTAAACCAAGGTATATTTCCAAGGTTTCCATTCTGGCTTCTCATATTGAATAATGATGTAATCTGATCGTGATTAATTATGAGAAAAGCAAATATGGAGATATGGATTTAGAATTATTTACATTGAGGCCTGCCTAAGATTTTTAGAGCCTAATTCTCTTTACTTTGCTATTAGTTTTAGCAGTATTTCCTATCCCTTCTCATGTGCTTTTCCATAGAATTCTTAAGTATGAACATAAGGGAATGTCACTCAACAGTCCTCAAAAGTCTAAAACTAACATCTTCCTAGCAAAAAAAAAGCTAATTCCTAACTAAAGGAAGCACCTGAATGCTTCACAAATCCTTTTTTCTACACTGCTACCTGAGGAGTGCAAAGTGACTTTCCTCAGACTTCAAAGCATGACACAGAATATAGGAGATAAAAATATCAGCAAGACAAGTTTTTCTAATGGCATGTGTTTCATTTTTAAAAAGTTATTTTGTACTCTATGGTAAAGATTTAATCAGGAGAAAGTACCAAGGTTCATGCAAATAGAAAATAGCATCCGATTTGTCTATTATAAGAAAAATGCCTCTTTCTAGTCTGTTCTGGGCTATCCAACAAAAAACACAGAATGGAGAGCAAACTGTTCTAGTTCTTAGGCCTGAAAGTGCAGCAATCACAGCTGAAATGTCAGAAAAGACAGAAATCCAAGTCTCTTACAGTCTTTAAGGAGAAGTTGACATGTGCCTTATTTAGCCTACATAGAAAGAATACTACATCTGCATTATTTGAATGCATGCTATTAGAGGGAAAACATTCATCAGCTGCTTTGTTTAAAGATGCTATTAACATTTTGATAATTAGACGTATTATTCCACAAAGCTGATCCTGCCACTTTATATTCCCAGAGAAAAATACTGAGATGGACATGAAAAGTTATACACTGGCTGGCAAAAAAGAATGAGCATGGAATGAAGCCAAAGGTGAGAAAAGACAAACCTGATGAAAAAGGCTCAGGAAAATTGTGTCCACTAGTTCATGCTGACTTCCAGATGACTATAATCTGTGATTCCTGAGTCTTCCTATCCGTAGTGAACAGATTTCTGTACTAGTGCACCCCTATCCTTACTAGAACTAGTTTTCTAAGTAACGAGTTAATGCTGCTAGCTGTTGCTCTGTTCCCTTCCTGTGCATCTCAAGTGGCTGTGTGATGGATTTCCAGCCCTGTTAGTGACCTTCCTCAGCATCAATACAAGTCCACTTGGGAGAGTTTCTGTTTTGAATTTGCTGTTTCTTCATGTCATTATGCTGATACAGTAATATACAACCACTACCAAAAAGCTGTGTTAAAATTGTATTAAGCTGGTGAAGTCTACTATTTAAGAGTTAAGAAATGTTGAGAAATTTAGAAGCACAGTGGCACCGTGTTACAGCTTAGACCACATTACAAATGTATAGCAGTAGTGGAATTTCACATGAGTCCCAGCATAAGATCTAAATTCCCAAGAAAATTTTGGTAAAGGCCTGCAAAGCTGTTAGGCACCCAAATTCTCCTACTGACCTCTGTTTTCAGACTGGTAAACTTTTCTCAAACCTGTTGTCACAACACCTTTTAGTGTACCAGGGACTTTTATCATAAAGTGGAAGCAAGTTTGTTAAATGAACAAAGGGAATCTATTGTATTGATTGAAGTGAGAGTGGCGACAAGCACAACTCTGTAAAGCTTTATGTAAAAGCCTTGCAAGTGAACTAGAAGTCACACTGAACTCTGCCTCTGGCAATGGGAGCAGAGGGAAAAACAACTCTTGACCTGATTTTCTCTCCTTCTTGTGTTACCTTACAGCCGTGCAGAAGCCAGGTAGACTGTGAATGTCTGCAGACCAGATGGAAAAGGAGTTCTTACTTTGAACCAAATGTTCTCAAAGCTTGACAACACACTTTGCCAGAAATTTTGCTTTTCTTATACAGGAACCAGGTGTGACTTATGATACAGTGATAAAATCTTTGATTAGACAAAATGTGACGAAAGTTCTGCACATGCTAGAATAGAGGTAAATATCTCTGCCTGTGACACAACCTAGTTTGCTGCCTAGGAGATAGGGAAAAGAGGAAAGACTGTTACAGAAGGCAGCAGATGTTTTTCTTATCTATAAATCCTTTAGATGGCCTCATTACAGCAGTGCCTTGGTATATTGTTCTTCTTCCTGAGGACTCTCAGGATGTAAGGAAGTGATATTTTACCCATTTTTAAGAAAAATTTAGGTGCAGGGTATAAACAACATCTGTGGCATTGTAGAGGGCTGACCCCAGCTGCTCAGTTTTTATTAATCTAGCTATGGACCTTCCCTCAGTTCTGTTTTGCTTCTTGTATTTGTAGATCCATGCATAATTTTAAGCATCTGCAGGGAAGTTGTCTTCTTTCATATGTGTAACTAAATTTACCTAAAATGCAAGATTCTTCTGTAAAAACAGTCAAAGAGGAGAAAACAGAAGAATCACGTTTATAAAATCTTATTTTGACTTCTCTGGGCTCATTGTAGAAATTGAATTACATAAATGCAAATTCTTCTCCTCCAGACCTAGTATTATTCAAGCAATAACGATATATTGTGATTGTTGTACTGAAATGCACTGTGTTTCTATTCACACCTAACCACGTTTTATAACTCATCTTCTAATTTCTCCACAAACTATTAAATTATTTGTGGACTTTTCTGTGCTTTCATCACTTCAGTGCTCCACCATCAATTAAGAAGATAGCTCCAGACTACCTGGTTTGAGTGCCTGATCATGAGTAACTTGTGGTCGATATCTTATTGACTTCAACTCCTTCCTCCTACTTCCTGTGATACGTTTGTGGTCTCAAGGAAACAAGTAGTATATGAAGAATATGTTCCATGATTGTGAGTGAAAGTTTTAGTCTACATTGTATAAAGGACATTTGAGTTACTCATAAAGATGTGGCCTTGGAAGAAGAGATTTAGGCAGAGTGTTGTTTGAGTTCCATAATACTGTTCAGAAACCTCCTGCGTTAGTTTCCCTTCAACTTTTCAGTGCTCAAATGTCTTAAGGGGTTCATAACACTAGAGGCTGAGAGTCACTGAGGGTTTTACTTCCATACATGCCTCAGCTATGATGAAAAGCAGATTGTTACCTGGCTTATTCCTGAGCTGGCTTTGAATTGGTAAATCAGTTTGTGGCAATTTACTAATTTATCTCAGTAATTTTTAATTGGTAGACTCTCTATATCAACAGCGTGTGTGAGGTGTTACCTCAAAATCGTGTAAACTGTCTGAAAAATTGGAGCCCAGAATTCCTTGTCAGTCCAAGTGTAGAAACTTAAATGTTACCATTTTTCAGATCTACTGCATACAGAACAGTGGACTTGGTGTCCCTGGGATATGTTAGGAATATCTCTGAGGTTAGAGATTAACTTTAACCATTTTCAAGCTTTTCTGTCATCTGTGCTGTCACCTCCATTGTGAGCTGCTGTTTCTTGCTCCCTCAAGTGTATCAGCAAATGAGGTCAGATGACAGCAACTCTCCAAAAACTTATATATATTCCCCCACTCCCAAAAAATGGTGGGCACAAAACTGACAAAAAGCAGGAGCAGAAAGATAATCGGCCAGAAACCCTGAGTGTGTTTTGAGAAAAATGTTTGATTTCTGTCTTGGCCAGCTGTAATTTAATTAGAGGGAGGATGCTGCTCCTGTTGTCTTTGGATGTCTTTTATAGCTGAGGCTGGGGTGAAGGAAGGTTAAAGCTGCTGCAGTGTAAATAATGTAACAGGATTTCATCTTGACTTGGAATCTTAAAAGAAATATTATTAAATGACCATCCTTATATGATAAGAATCTGTTCAAACAGTACTATTTGTTTAAAGTATTTTTGTCTGTTTTTCACTGGGTGTGCTTTATGAAGTTAAAATTTGAGAAATATTTAATATGGAACACATAAGCAGCAAGGGATTGAGCTATTGTCTTTGGAATAGTCCCAGATTTTACTTGTTTATACAGTATCATTAAAAACAATGCAAAAACAACATCCAGGAAAACATCCAATTATAATTCTATCTATAAATATTCAAAACATCACTTTATATTAAACATTTAAAGTGTCTGCAGTGTAGCCACTGGACGGGTTTCAACACCATTTTTAAAGTCTCACTTCATGGTAAGTACAAGTGTGTAACTAGTGGTAACTTGAACTGAGACTAAGCTACAACACATTGCATTTAACATCTACTGCTTTTGAGACTGACCACATGCTGCTCCAGTGTGTGACCTTCCTTGACAGGATCAGAGTTTACAGGGCAGCAAATCCTGGATTTCCCTGTTCTGGTCCAATTCTGGTTTTTGTTATTTAACTACAAGTCAAAGCTGTGTTAAGATGGCACATGCTTGATGGCATGCTTCTCCCTTAGCTAAATTAATATTGAGCAGCATAAAACTCCTTGAATGAGTCAGCCAATGAGTCAGCAGAGAAGTTAGTGGTGAAAACGGAAGCCTGCGACTGATAGACATGATTTAAAATTGAAAATCCACAATCTGTTTTCTTTATGAAACTTCAGAGGTCGCAGGAAAACAACTTCACATGATTGCCCAGGCTAGAAAGAAGCCTTCTCTTTTACCACACGAAGACTTGTCTCAGTGAACTGAACCAAGAAAATATATCCACAGAGAGCTCACCTACCACTAGATGAAGTTTACACATGCTTCATTTAATTGTTGGGTTTTTTTTAATGAGATGGAAATACCTATGCTTGAGCAAAATGATTGCACTGACACCAGCTAATACAAATCATAATGCTTGGCTTCTGTTCAACGTGAAATCCCAATAGGAATAGAAAAGAACTATCACCATGTGTCTTTAAAATTGTCATTAGCAATGTTCAGTTAAGCAATGTCAAATGAATCTTATTAAATCTTATTGAATCTTATTAAAGTCTAATTTTATATGTGGACAATACCAGGGTAGAGCTGCTAAATATTGAAAACAATAACAATTTAAGATCAGCATTTTAGAAGCTATTTTTAAACAGAGGAGCTCCTGTTCTAGGCTGTGTCTTATGCTATTTGGACTTCTGCAGTTTAAAACTGCAACTTAACAAACAATGAAAAAAATTTCAAAAACAGAGTTCAGAAGTCCTTGCCTATGTTAGGACAAAATACTCCATAATTAATCATTGTCTAAATGAAAAACCTCATAAATAAAAATAATTTAGCTAGGAAATGTATCTATGCAGGTAAGTATCAAGGAGAGAAGAGATCTCTATTTCTATTTTCCTTTTCATGAAAAAAGATTTTTTTATATACCAAAATTTTGACAAATGTTTTGTGATATTTGTCAAAGAAATATACTCTGCAATGAGGAAAAATATCACCAAACAGTTTAAAGAAAATCAGCTCTCTTGAATATCCAGGGAAGCTTGCATTACTGCCCAGCTCTTGGATTGTGAATGTCTTGATTCCTTTGCTGGAACCTCAGGTGTGTGGCATCAGCAATGCCCTGCTTTATCATCTGTGGAATGCTCTCTTTCAGGTTCTTCATAAATAGCAGATCACTCACATCACTGGTGCTGCTGGAATTTGATGCACATATGGGACTGCTGGGGAAGTTGTACTGGACCTGTTGAGTAGCATTAAAAGGTTTTAATTTTCACCCTCTCTGGAGAAAGTGGGATGGAGCTGGGACAAAGGACAGAAACGAGGACAGAGATAAGGAGTGCAATGGAGTTCTACGGAGAAACCAGAACTCTGAGTCGGCTTCTAAACTTCTACTTATTACTTGGTGTATATGTATGGGGGGGTGAGAAATGGTAATTTTGTGTATTTAATGGCCACAAAAAAAAAGTTGGAACTTCCAAAAAGAGATTGCTTTTGGAGGACCGAGTAATGAGGCAAAAGCTTTTTTCAATAATAAGAATCTTTTACATAGGTTCAGCTGGCTTAGATTTGTCTGATTTTTAACATCATTCACTGCAATGCTAGAGGTCTGTGCTCCCAGGAGCTCATGACTGAAAGCAAAAATGTTGAGCTAAGATACAATGAGACAGTTAGAGAAACCAAATTAAATGGATTTCTTTTTTGATTGGTCGTTTTGCCAAGTATTTAAAATCAAGTTTCGTTTGTTGGTTGGTTTTCTACAGCTCAGTTCAACAAAATTTATCTTACCCTTTTCAATACTCCTGTCAAGTCTGGAAGAACTGTTTAACGGTAACAGGATGACACACAAAGTAACCATTTACTGCCAAGATGGAAATTTCAAAAGAAAACATGCCTGTGATGAATTCTGCTCTCTTAAAGTTATTTTCTTGTATTTAGTTACTTATGGTAAAAAATAAACTGCAATTTTATGGGATCTGTGAATTTGGTTGTCGAGCATATCTGAAAGTCAGAACATATATTTAGTACTTATAGATATTCAAAACTGTTCAGCCCAAGGACTCCATGTTTAAAAATATTGGCCAATACACACATGATCACATAGGGATGGAAAAAATACATTCTAACAAATCTTTAATTTCTGAAAAAACCCAATAGTGCCAAGAGATTTATGTATAATCCAAATTCAGTTTGTCCTTGAAAAGCTGTCTTGAGGAAGAGACACAGCTCACACTAGTATTTCAGGCTTAAATAACCATTCTGATTGAAAGGTCTTATGTTAATTTACTTCCAAAGTCTTTGGTTTATGGTACTTTTCAACTGCTGATGTGCTTATAACGAAGCAAGCTGGTAAAGAACATGGATATGTTGGTTTGGAGGAGTTTGAAGTGTATATTTCCTATGGGTGTCTGTCTGTGACAAAAGCAATTAATCACATTTACAGCTGTCAAACTAACTCATTCTGTGAGGAGAAAAAGCAAGCAAATAAGAGCTCTATCAATTGGTACTGACAGCACCAAAACAGTTTTGAAGGTTTGCCCACTGCCAGAAGAATGGTCTAAACCTCTCCTAAAATTTAGTGATAGAAAGCTTGCTGCTACAGTCAGCCCAATCAGTAAGATATTTTTGGTTACATGCTTCTCTTTCAGGTTTTCTCTATGCATCAGAAAAGTAGGCAGAGAGAATAAATTTATTCAAGAGTAAATACAATAGAGACTTGATACTCCTCTTTCCCTCTCTCCACAGTAAATGACCTTTATGACCTCGTTTCAGACCATTAACTCTGAAAGATTTTAAACAGTCTAATCACCCAAAAGGTTAACTAAGTCAGCTTCATCCTATGCTTTTTCTAATCATCATGTTAATATGTGGGGGTTTTTTCTTTCAGGCTTTAGCATGAGCAAGGTGAAATGATCAATAAAAGTTCAGGCTTTCCATACCTTTGAATTTGTTTTAAGGAATTGCTTAACCTTAATTGAAGTTATTAGTTTTTCTGCCAGATGCTGTAGCAAATATGGATATGCAAGAAAATGACAGTGTAATAGATGTAATATATGCAAGATGATAATGTAATCAGTGGTGTGAGCTGCTCTGTCCCTTTCCTTCTCAAAAGCGTTAAGCAAACCTTTTTCAAACAAGATATCTCCGCCCTCACAACAAAACTAGTATTCTGGTACCTAGGCACAAGTTAAAGAACTCAACTTCTTTTTTCTCTCTTTTTTATTATGGCCTTCAGTGATATTACTCAAATACCAGTCTTGTCTCTCTTGGAGTGACTCTTCGAAATGCCCTGTTATCAATATCCATTGTTGAAGTTGACATGAAGTAACAAACAGAACAAAGCCATAACATGTAGTCCCAAGGAGAGAAATCTGTTCTTTACTCATAAAAGAAAGTTACAGAAAGGAAACCTCTAAGGCAATTCCCCACAACTGAATGTATGAAGAAAAGAAAAAGACAAGTAATGCAGAGAAAGGAAACCAGCTAACCAGTTCACACTAATTGTCCTTTTTTGGAGGTGTGAACTTGCAGAGCAAAAGTGCATCACTATTGTAAAAATCGCTTTTGAAGTATTGAACACAAATTGCAGTAAAGTAGGTATGGAAATATTTAAAAATTACAAAACCTGGATGCCAAATTTAGGATCTCAAAAAATACTAGTCCAAGCAAGATATTTGTCAGCGTCAGGTAATTTTGCCAGTGGGAATGGAAAATATTTTATTTTTAAAATTATGACTTAGAAAGTTCTGTAGCTCCAAAACAGCCAACTTAATGAATGTTATAGGCCTTCGTTGAAAGAAAAATATCTTATTTCTAATTAACAAAGAAAAAAATTGAGTTACTCCTGCTTAAAATTGCAATTTAGCTTGTTCTCTAATTAATGTCTACAGTTAAGTCAGAATATGTTCGTTCTGTAACATCTTTATTTCTAAGGGAAAAGATATTTGATCAGTATTAGACATTCAGATTAACAATTAACTTTATTATCACTGTCCTGGGTTACTGTGTACTGTCTATTAAAAATTCTAGGTAATATGATTAGCAGAATTTAATAAAGTACTGGTTATTAAATAAGCTATGACAAAATATAATCCCAAATGTCACAATAGTTGAAAAATCCAGGGCAAAAAGATTTATGGCAACAGTTTAATATAAAAGAAACCTCAAGAAAAATAAAATGGTCAGATCAAATTTGCTATGCAGAAAAAAATTTTCTTTCATTTTGAAATAACAAGATACCGTGTAAGGAACCTCTACCTTCCCTTCCAGCTAATCTATGGCTCTCATCTCATTGTTTTGGTGAGTTGAATAAGCATATGCCCTTTTTTGAACACTCGAGCAGTTTCTGTTTCAGAGGGACTATTGTCCCAAGAGGGTTCAGCAGAAACGAAGTTTCCTATGATCCAGTTCTGGGCTTGCTGCCCTGCCCATTGGAGTCACTGGAGAACTAAGCTCATGTGTTTTCTTTTTTTTTTTTTTCTTTTTCCCCCTAGAAACAAGATTTAGGTAGCCTTTTGGCTCACAAATTCAAACTTATAGTGTAAGAAATGCAAGTGCAAAAGCAATTCTTTCTAGGGAGTAGCTCATCTTCATGATTTTCCCCATTCCTGCCCTGACATTTTCAGATATGGCTATGTCCAGTATAGGTGATACCACTGTGGATGGTTCCCACCCAAATGCTATGCAAAACCAGGCTAGTGGTAGTCTGTAACTTTGTCTCCCAGAGGGTCTGGTGCTGTAGGAGTGCTTACAACCCCTGGAAAAACAGACAGAATATATTCTTTTATTTTTTGAAATGTGGAAGTAGTAATCTCCTTTTATCAGAGAGCATATAGCTGGGAAAGAGTAGATCTCCTAGCAACCTGAGAGCAAACAAATTCACATGCATTGCCCTGACAGAAGCTCAGTCTCTGGGCTCTACTAGAAGATATATGTAGCTGATGGGTACAGAAGGAATAGGTTATGATGGAGAACACTTCTAACCTGAACTTTATATTGAATTTTGCTCAGCTGATTTGTTAGAGACGCAACAACAGTGCCTGTGTTACCCCTGCAGATGGGCAGGAGCTCCTGCTTCACACAGGGTCTTGCTGGGGTCTCACAGAGGTGAGCTGGGCTCTCAGGTGCTGGATTTCACACCCAGCTGCCAAGATCCTGGAACTGTAGAACAAAAGTGAAAACACAACCAAGCTTTCTGTTCACAGGTTATTTGTTTATTTAGCTAGTTAGTTATTCCTACAGTTATCTGGAATAATTGAGGTGGGGGTTTTTTTGGAGAGGGTATGACAGAGGTATGCTTTATAGTAATACATCCTTATAGCCAAAACTAACCTCTTCAAGGAAAGGATTATTTCTTCTTTCAAACATTGCTCCTCCACCTTCCACACCCCTCTCCAAAAATAATTTTGGAAGCAGTATCCTAAATGACCATACATGCAATACAAGCAATTTCAGATCTTAGCTGGCATCAGACCAAAAGGCTGGGAGATGTACAAAGCAGATTCTTAGTCTTGATGTCTTGTACATGTTAAGGCATTCACGTGGGTTCTGGTGACACTTTGGGTTGATTTGCTCTCCATCTGGCTTACTGCAGAGGAGTGGGTGAAGGTTGCTGGTACCTGCAAGGAGAGCAGGGCCAGTTCCTGCCCACAGCCCCATAGAGTGGCTGCTGAAAAGGCAGTAGAGGAGCACCACATTGAGCAGGACATCCTCTGCTCTGGGGCTGCACAAAGAGCAGGCAGTTGGCACACAGTCAACTTCCATGGAAGTGAGAGGGAAGTCCTCCTAGAAAGCCAAAAGGAACAGGCAAACTATGATTCCAAGAGAAAGGCTTTAGAGTTGGATGAAAGCACTCCAGAAAATGATAGTACAATGAGTGCAAGAGAATTTTCTTTATAAACCCTTTTACTTTGGTTCCGACTTGCCCAGTCACTTTTAGTGCTTCTCTATTTATTAATTTAGTGATAGACTTGGCACTGTTACATTAATGGTTGAACTTGATCTTAAATGAATTTTCCAACTTAAATGATTCTACAATTCTAATTATTTATATCTTAATGAGACCGACCTTTTTTAGTTTAGAAGCCTTTTGATCTTTCTGGGAAGTTACTGGGAAAAGTAAATCCATTTGAAAATGCTGACTAGGTCCCATCACATTCCATTATTCCAAAGTTTTAAATAGTTTAATTTGGATGTTAACATTAAAACTTTGAATATTAAAGATATTTCTGTAGGAAATATTTCTATTCCTTTGGTTCTGGTTTTGATGTTCCTTTTATAGGATTCAGATAAGAAATTCCTATTTAATTATTTATTTATTTATTTTTAAGAGACTGGAAATTCTATATAGGCTTGATTTACCCTAGATTTCTATGGTCTTTAGTGTTTTGAAAAGGCTAAAACATCTTAGGACTACAGAAAAGAGAGGATACTGAAGGTGGAAGGGGATTGGTGTTAGATTGCAGATGGAAGATATCAGTCAGGATATCTGGGTGATAATGACTGCCACCAGTTCTAGGGAGAGAAAGAAATGTTCCTGCTGTGTCTTTCAGGTGCAGATAACTTTGAGCAACTAAGGAACCCGAAAGTTAAGCTTGACTGTTAATTTAAGAAAGATTGATCTATTTCCTAATATTTCTTGTTAGGCAAATTGGTTTTTTTGACAGTTTCCAAGAAAGAAATTAGACAACATCTCTGTGCACTTGATTACAGCAAACTCAGAGACTTTGTGGCATTTAATCTTAGCTACTGTTGTTGTTATTACAACATCACTATAAAACCTGTGAGAACTGGCCCTGGATGGGGGCACATCAGCCAGATGCTGTACAGAAAGAGAACAAAGAGATGGTCCCTGAGACCAAGTACATCAATACCTAGATAAAACACTATAAAGCTTTGAAAGATCTGGAGTGAATAGTTTGTGGCAGAGAGCATCATGCTGTGCCTGTAGCTAACACGGCTGCTGCTGTTTTGTTACTCAGCTGTGGGAGAGAGAGTAGAAGGGCAAGGATGCCATTTTCTGTATTTTGGGACTGAAAAAAAAACAGCGCTGTTCAGTCACTGAGCATCAAACCAAGGCCAGTGTGTAATGAGAAACATAATGCAGACCCAGAAATGAGCGGGTTATTTACTTACCATAAACAGAACAAGAGGCTATCAAAGATAAGGGAAGAATTAATGAACTGTTTTAGGCTGAATGAATCTCTGCTTCAGCAACAGCATTTCAGTTTTAGAAAACAGCAGTTAAGAGCAGAGAGAAGCACCTTTGCTGGGACCAGCTTTTGGAATACCCAGCTGCATATTAGACTTCCCAAGGAGAGGCAGCCTGGTAGTGACCTTTTTTTAATCTCTGTTTCCTACATCTGTCATATTATCTTTCTAAATTAGTGTTTTTCCTGTCCTACCTTGGAAATCTTGGGAGGGGCTACTGCAGTTAATTAACCTGTCTCTAAATTAGCAGGCTGTGGCAATCCATTGTTAGAAGCTGCAGCACATCAAATCCTATTGTCTTGAAAAATTGGGGCTCCTAAAAGCTTGATTATTTTTCCTAAATTACCACAGAGGAATATTTTTACCAGCAGGATAAAGCAATATTTACTCAGATCTTTTAATAGTAGCTCCTTTATGAGCATAATAAGCATATTTTAAGACATAGGTAAAAGACTCTGTTGACTCTGGAGAAACAAAGCATATGTTCTGCCAGAATTACCAAAAAACAAATTTTAACAAGTATTTAGCTGTTTAAGTGTAGTTGTGATTCTTAGGTGGGGTCTGCTTTTTCTGGTGAAAAGTCATCTCTTTCAAACTTCTAATCTTCTTCTTACATTTCTGCATTGCTTTTTGCACAGCCAAGTACAATAACCTAATGAATTCTACAGAATTCTTTCTCATTCTAGCGGGAACACAATAAAAATATTTGCAGAGATGAGGTGAAATACAGTGATGATGACTATCCCAAGCAGATATGGCCAAACTCATTTCTGGTTTCTGGACAATCAAATATGGAATTACATCAGGATAATTCAGGTGCACAGTTCTGCCAAGAATTTCCTGTAATGAAATGTTACTTAAGAAAAGAAAATTTACAACAGATGCCAGTTAGAGCTAAAGAGAAGGAGATTATGTACTGAGGAAACCTTAAACACATAAGTTGGTGGCACATAACAACTGCATATTAAAATATTTTCTCAATTTTGTTGTATTAAAGCCATCTGTAATCGCAACAGTTTACTGCCCAAGGGACTTCTGATAAGATTCTGTCAGAGGTGCTGAGAAGTGTGAGAAGCCTGAAGCATTTTGACCCAGGACCTGGAGGAGCTCTTGGGCACCCTATTCTCTTTAACTTTTGTTTGGAATGGCAGGCAATATATTGACAGAAGGCATCCCAATTGTTCCACCAAACATGGTTTTTGATTTTCAAAACCAAAATGAAGTCAGGACTGGCCTCATGCCCAGAGCACCCGTATAAGGCACAAGAAAGGAACAGACTTAGAAATCAGGGTGCAGAGGGATGCTGAAATAACCTAGCAGCCATGAAGAGTGAGGAGCAGTGCAAAACTTTTGAAGAAAATAGTACTATATCCTGTAGTAGAGGTTAAAACTGGCAGATCCAGCAGGATTTCTGTGATCCCTAGCCCTCATCTCAGAATTTGCATCCTCTCAGCAGAGCTGGGCTCATGCATGCATTTGTCCCAGTTCTTCTCACATCTTTGTCCTGGGGGCAAATGCAGGAGCTCTGGGTGGTGTCAAGTCCCTATCCTTGTTGAGGATGGACTCACTGTGCAATGCAACAGGAACGTAACACTCAGCTCCCCAAAATTATCTCTAAATCACTGGTCAAGGTATTTAGGGGATTTAATCCTTGATATAAACTCTCTGCAGATCCAAGTGTACACCACTGCATAGATTGTTCTTGTGACTCGTGAGATTCAGCTCTATTAGGCAATAAGGGTGTAAAAACTCTGGTGTCAGCATACAGTGACTGTAACAATGGGGCCTGACATTTACCTGCAGTTCCATTGGTCTTTCATTGTTTATCACCTAATGTGACTCACTCTGCGCTCTTAAGTTGCTCTATAATTCCACACATGTGTGAAACAATTTCTTACTAGAAATACACTCAGTTCTAGTAATAGATCTGCTACTGGCTATAGCATCTTAGTTTGTCACGTGGTCTTCTTTGCCTTCTAACTTCCTTTTTCTGGGTATATTAAAACATACTTAAGAGTGCATCACATCGGATTATCATTGCAAATACCATTTATAATCATCTCATAATCACAAACTGATAACGTGAAGTAGCCCAGCCAGATTTTGGAGTCTCTTTCCTTGAAGATATTCAAAAGCCATATGGGCATTGTCCTGGAAAATTGGCTATAGGTGGCCCCACTTGAGCAAGGGATTGGACCAGATGACATGAGGGGTCCTTTCCAGCCTCAACCATTCTTTGATGCTGTCCTAAAACTCAGTTTTCATTCAGGCTTTATCTTGAGATATCTCAATATATATATCTTTACCTTTATATCTCTTCTTGGCACCTATTAAGTAATAGCAACAGTGATACAGAAAATTGTTGATTTACAGTGTGGAGAGTGAGTTACACTCTACAGGCACATTAATTTCAATTTTCTCTCTCTAGTTCCTGTTTTAGCTAGTGAATGAGTAAAACGTTTTCAGCATGAATTTCAGTAAAGAACTGAATAAATTTATTTTAGAAAATAAATTTCCAATTTTTTGAATCTTTTCCAATTGCATTTATTTGCACAAGGATCTATTATAGTCTGTTATATATATCGGGCTCCTTTTTCTCTTTATGTAATGACTATTCTAAAGCATTCCACAGTGTTTCTTAATAGACTCAAACGTGCCAGTCCTGCCTAGACATTATACATCAGATATTTTTTCTGGTTTGGTTATATATGGTGGTTCTGGTTTTTAAAATGTGAGTTATTGTTTTTTGTCAATCTATTCCTACAGTGCTAGACATGGAATTTTAGAAGAATAATGTAAATTGGCATAAATGTATCTTGTTCTAAATACTACCTCTGAATAGAAAAAGAAATGGCACACGTCTTTTTTATCACAACTTACAGTTTTTAAAATGGTTTCATTTTCATACTTGTATGTGTAAAAATATTGTTGTGTGTGTATCATATTGATATATATCAATATGTATATATATGATGCTTATAGGTGCATATATTACATAATCATGAAATGACTTAGTAATTTCCTGTCAAGAATTTAGGATTAATTTCACTGTGTGTACTAGAACAGCTGATTATGGATAAGGTGACAGTCTGTGAAATCTAGTGTATGTGGTTTTGTGTTAATGGCATATCTTTATTTTGATATCTTGTTTCTAAATAAATGGACATGAACTTAGGACACATCTTTGATTCTCTTCTGCTTTTTAATCTTGTCTATTTTCCATGCAAATCTAAATGGCAAATAGGAGGATATAAGGACATTTGAGGGTTTCAACAGAGAATACAAAGCAGACTTTGACCTCTTCAGGGATCTGTTTGAAAGAGTCCTATGAGATAAATAGGAAAAATAAGTTCAAGCAAGTTGGTTGATATTCAAGGATCGCCACCTCCAAGCTCAAGGGCAGTGTATACCAAAGCAGAAAGGCAAACGTGAGAAGTTTCTGGCAAAACTCAAACACAGAGGGAAGCCTACAGAAGTGGAAGCGTGGAGAGGTAGCCCAGAAGGAATATGGAAACACTGTCTGAAAATACAGGGATGGGAGTTAAGAGTGCCAAAGCCCAGCTGGAGTGGAATCTGGTGTGGGGTATCCAAATGCAAAAGAAGGTCTTCTTATATGTACAGAGGTGATGAAAGGAAGAGTAGGGAAAAGGAGTAGGGAACCTATAGAAAGGGGCAATTGTCCTGATGACACAGGACATGGAAAAGAGTAAGATATTGAAAACCTTCTTTGCTTTAGTCTTTGCTAGCAGCATCAACCTTCAGAAATACCAGGCTCTGAAGGCCAGGGCGAGAAGTTGGGACTCACAAAAATTAAGGGGTGGCTTGCAAGATCACAGAATCACTGAATGTTTGTTTCTTAATTGTGCAAGTAATTTTGCAGATTTCTCAGCCGTTCTTGCAATTATCTATTAATGTAATGTCAAAGACATACATGTAAATCTGATAATTGTCATTATGAAATCATATAAAAAAAGATCAGTTCTGCCAGTTCATTTAATTATTCTTCCATGTGTAGTCTTTTTTTTTTTTAAAGCAGCTACTTTGTTTGTTCTTTTTGGTTTTTGGTTTTTTTGCTTGCAGTGGTACAGTTGTGCTTGTGGAAAGCTTCTATTTGGCCTCTCCTCACCTTGTATTCATTATTCTAAACTTAGGTATGCAGAAAACATCACAGGGTTTTTGGTCTTTGAGTAAGTCTGTGAGATATTTGCCGTGAAAATGCACATCATCTTTTAGCTGACATATGGAAAAATAATTGGTTTTATACAAATGATAGAAGGTGGTGATGTTTTGTATTACTGGAATGGTATTTTTCAGTAGTGCCTGTCATGTGCCTACAGTAATTTAGATCAATGCCTTCAGGTTTTAAATTTGACCTGTACCTTCAGTCTTGATTTATATTTTGGTTAGGATTTGGGTCTGTGCAGAGAGCAAATTTCCACCTGGGCAGGGAGACTGAGGCACAGGCTGCTGCAGGGAAACCAGCTCATACTTAGTGTCAGTCTTGAAGCAGAGAAGGGTTATCCCTCCTTCAGTCCACATAGCCTTGAGCTGGAGGCAATAATCCAATGTAGATATTTAAAAAGGGCAATATGCATCCTGGCAATCAAATTTCTTCCCTTTCACTGAATACTTTTCTTTTTGCAACCGAGAAAACATGCTATTTATTCATTCTTCTCTTTTGCTGCATGTTTAGTATTGAGACTTTGCTAAGGGTAGTTCTCTAAGTATAATGAGTATTTTTGTTTGTTTGCAGACTATTTCCCCCATTCCCTGCACGCATTCTGCTGTCAAACAGGTAAACATCAATACTGTGTTTTGGTGTCTGAAGTGCAAGATCAATAGGAGAACAGTTTGAGACTTTCCTATGTTGAATGCAGGCTAAGGAAAGGAGTTGTCTTCCGGCAGCCAAGTGAATGTAAAATGAACAAGTAAGATTTTCTTAGAAAGAATAATTTATTTACTGGGCAGAGGGTGTCCCTAAAAAGGAGAAGTTCCCTCTTATTTTCCTACTTTACCAATTTTACTGAAAAAAAAAAAAAACAAAAGGGAAAAAATGTCTAGCATCCTGGAATTTTCAGAGCCTGAGAGTTGCAGAATATGGTGTCTTTCTGCAGCACCAGCTCAGGGCACTAGGAATGACCAGGATCCATTTCTGCACTTGTTCTTCCAGACTTAAGCCTACAACCAGCAAAGAGAGGAGCATATAAAAATCATATCCCTCCCTTCCTTTTGGAGAGAATGACGGACATTTAATAGGTACTTCCTATAAATAGGTACTTCCATTTATTACTTGATTTGGGCTTTTGATGAAGAAGTGCTAAGAAATATAGCAGTGATTTAATTTCGTGTCTCAGGTGCTGCATCCAGCCAGAACAAGTATTCCTGAATGGCAGTTAGACAAGGACTTGCATATCTTTACTACAAAGCCCAATGGAAGGAAAATAACATGTGAGCACAGCAAATTCTTTTAAGTGAGGAGGTCAAAAGAGCTTAATCCTTTAAACGGTACAATGTCAAGAAATGTTCTGTGGATGACTGATTCACTCTCTCCTTCCTTCAAGTGTAGCTTGTGTCAACAGATACCTCTATTTGCTTTCTCCTCAAAGACTTATGAAGAAGAAATCAGAAAAAGGCCTCTATATCCCCCTGCTCTGAGGAATTATGAGCATAATTAATAATGTCTAACTGATCATATCTATTAAAAAGAGGAAGAGTAGTGCTTCCTGTGTATGCTGTAGGAGTGTAAGTGTAAATCCCTGAAAACACAGAAATGCTAGTAGTATGTGGCCTAAGTTCTAGGTCTTGCTTAGCTTTTGTGGAGTCAAATCCATCCTTACAGCCTTTCAAAATTCAGAGGCTGATATTTGTGTGCAACATTTTATTTTATCAGCAGCTTAGGCAAAAATACGTGAATCCTACCCAAAATTTCAAAATTTACTTTAGAAGATGAGATTTTTGATTTTAAGACATTTAGAAACTCCACAAAAGTTTATGCCAAGCCTAGTGGCTTACAACTTTAATGTTACTGAACTCTGTGTCAGAAACACTTTTGACCTCTCTCTCAGTTTTGTAACAAGAAATGTGCGGTCTTGCTGCTGAAAACATTCTCTAGTGTATGGTAAATTCAGTCAAAATGGACGTGTCTTTCATGTCTTCTTACTATCTGAACTTTTGTTAGTATATATTTTTATATTATTATAATCTCCATAGGGAAAATTATGATAATTGTCAGCCTTTAATATTTTTGAATAAGACTAACATCTTTTGGAGTATTAAATAAACAGTGGGCTTGTAGGATAGAATTCCTTGATCATACAAGTGATTTTGTCCAACATTTTAACTATAAAGATGAGAAGATCTTAGACTATTTAACTGCCAAATATTCTCAGTGCTAATAATGAAACCTTAAGATTTCTTTGAGGGTTCCTGCTTTGCCCCTCATGACACGTGTTTCACTCATAATAAATGTTTTCCTTTTGGACACCTTTGCTATCTGAGCCTAAAGGTGCAAATGAGAATAGCTTTTGTTTTTTACAGGATGCAGTGTTTTAGTGGGATTGTCTTTGCAGGTGGACTGGCAGGGAAGGCTATAGGAACTGTGAGTTCTAGCTGTGCTCTAGATCCCAACTGATGCTGAAGTCCTTACTAGAGCACATAGTTTTTGAAGCAGGATTATGGGGGCGATAGTATCAAGTTCCTTATTTCTTTGGAGCTGTGCTCCCAGACTGACAGGTGCAGTTGGTGTAGGAAGGGCCTAGAAATTTTCTTTGTTATTTCAAATTCAGAAGTCTTTGTGCAGTGGAATGCTAACCTCAGACTGATGAAAATTGCATCACAAGGATGAGATGTCTGTGGTTGCTAGAAAGCACAAATGACAACATAGGAAGAAAATATCTGCCAAGGCTAATACAACAGGCAAAAATATAGTTGATCCTAGTATGATTTATCACTTAAAAATATTAGTAGCAAAAACGCTAAAAAAGGTGTACTGAGACATGGTATTAGGGTCTTTTATCCTATGGATGCCCTCTCTAATGATTGTCTCAGTATCCTCAGAGAGAGGAGAGTGCAGAATACCTGGGTTTTTTTTCCCCTCAGGTCTATGCAATTGGTATGGGAGAAGAAGAAAAATACATAGAAATTACCTTTTGTTTTTTTCCTTTCCTCTGTCTTTTCATTCTTTGCTCCTTTACTACTGTCTTTCTTCAGAGACAAAGCAACAAAATCACTCAGTTGTAAATATACATGAATGGGGAATATTTTAATTTCTTTGCTATACAAGATGTACAGATAAAGAAACCCATTTGTAAGGTGCACTGAAGACACCATATAGTGATTATGAGACAGGGGTTACAGAGGGTCAGTCCTTTGGCCTCTGTCAGCATGAGGCTCCCTGAAGCAAGAGAAGAGGGCCAACTTATAGCCAAGGTAAGAAGAGGCCAATTCAATTTCCACTGCAGAAGTAAGAAGGTAGATGGATCCATTCCACTAACCTGCCAAAGAGGAAGAATTCTTATGGTCAGTAGAGCACAGGAAACTTGAGGCAGGAAAAACATCACAGCAACACTATGGTTGCCTGTTCATGAGTGAAAATCTTAGCAAGAAAAGCATTTGTAAAGTAAAGCAGAAGGTGTCTAGTTAGAAGAATAGTTGAGAGACAGACAAATAACAGGATATTGCTGGTACAATAAATAGATGAGGACTCTACAGACATTTCCATGAGTCACCACTGGGCTACACACGGTAACCAAAATGGCACAGAGAAATGATTCAAGGGGTTGCAAGGGAAATGTGTGCAGAAGAAATAAAAAGGAGGATGAAAGCATTGCAAGGCTGAGAAGACAGGGAAATTGATGAGATGGAATGATGTCATGGAGAGATACCTTTCTTGGCCAAACATGCGGAAAATTGAGGTACATAGATTATAGTTCTGCTTATGATCTGCTGCCAGCAGATACTTGTTTACAGCACTGAGGTTTAATATGACAGCTGTACCTTAATATGACAGGAAACTTTATTTCACAGTAAGTCTGATTGGTCTGGCAAAGGATCATGTCTGGTAGCTGTGGAGGTCTGAAGACACTTTTAAAATCTAGTACAAATTTGAAAACAACTGAAGTGGAAAAAGGATAATACATATTTTTCAAATTTATGGTACTGAAAAGAAAGTCTATTTTTTCTGAGAATCGTTGCTAGAAGCTGGTGGAAGCAAACAAAATCAAATGCGCAACTTGGAAATCAAAGCATATTTAAAAATGAAGGATTTGTTTTTATCCTTACCAGGAGTAAAAAACTGGAAGGAACCTGAGTCTACTGTTACCACGTAAGTTACTGAAATGAAATAAACAGTTTTCTGACTTAATGGCTATCCCCATAGCAATAGGAAAGGATCTTGCACATTAAAGACTGAAAGGAATGAATAGATCAGAAAGAAGCACAGTAGATCCTGACACAGCCTAAGGTACAGCATGTATCTAAACTGAGATGTGAAGGATACATGCAGAAGGAAAATTCTTTTTATTTCCAGGGTTTACCAGTAACATGAGAGAAATACATTGCAAGTCAGACAAGGGCAAAAAGAACCCTTGATACTTCTAGATACACTGGGATTATTGTGTCTGGATCATTAAAGATGCATTATTTAATGGTTGTCTAAAACTTTTGTTAGCTTTTCTTCAGTCAGATTTATGATTTTATTATTCTGTGATCTTCTATTCCATGGCTTAAATGCAGCCCTGGATAGCTACCAGGATAAACTTTAAAACCAACAGGAGCTGTGCCTGTTTATTCCAGGGTTGAAAGGCACTCTGTAGCTCTGACTCTAAGCTGAATAATTCTTGCAATCTTGCAGCAGAGCTCTACATCAATTAATGTTTGTTTGTTTGTTTGTATTTGTTGCAGTTGTGAAGTAAAACAAGGAGTGAGAAATAAAAGTGTCATTGAAACTAACCAGGTTCTAAGTTCTTACTTTGGCAAGAACAAAAATCTGATGTTCTGACACAGAATGTTCCAATTTGGCACAAACAAAACCATTAAGGCATTTGAAAGAAAAGCCAAAGAAATAAAACATTAGTTTCACAAAATATGTAGTAAATTCATGCTTTAGCTTCATAGGTTCAGATTTCTCACCTATGTTAGGACTGGCTGAATTCTTTCCTCTCCTACATGCTCGATATCCTTCTAGAGCACCCCAATCTCCAGCCTAGTAGGACAGTTCTAGTTTGAGCTTTCTCTCTAATCCCTGTTGTTATTCTTGCAATCCATTAGAAATAAGCGTATATTCTTTATATCACAGTGTGAATGAGGGCAAATTGTTTGGTTACTTTACACAAAGTAAGAGGGCAAATTTCAGTTCCCTCAGGCAGAAAATGAAATTTAATTTGCATCTCTCGTGTCCTGAGTATTCCTGAAAAGTCCTGACAAGCTCTGGTTCTTGAGCCCTTCCGTGACTAAGAAATGTTTTTAAACCTTTAAATAGAGCTGTGCTTAATATTTTACTTAAATTCAGGGAGATTGAAATCCTAGTTTTGCCAATTAATATTCACTAGAAAAAAAACAAAATCTACCCAGCTAATGTTGAGAGGGAGAAAACTCTACCCAGATGATCTTTACAAATCTCTCCAAGTTCAGTTTCAGTGGGAACACCCTGGTCTTCACATCTCCTTCATCTCCAAGGTCTCTTTCACTATAAAAGTAGGAAAGGGGAGATTATGACTTTCTTCTTCCCCAAGCAAAAGTGTCCTCTGGAGTTATTTATTTTTCCTGATCCTTTTAGCCCTTCCGCTGTTAGTGAAGCTAGGGGGGGCTGGTGCTACCTTGCCATGGGGCCCAAGGGAGGATTGTGATATCACATGTTTTAAGATCACTGGACTATCCTAAATCTATATAGATTTATAAAACAAAATGCTGAAGCTATAATTGACCTGGTCCTAATTTCCTCCACAGTTAACACAGTCTATTGCACATTCAAATCTAGAGGCAGAGGCTGGAAAGAAAATAATCTATTTTCATAGTGCTATATGACATCTTTGAAAACGTCAGTGGAAAGGGACATTCCCCAGCAATCCATAGTGGCAGGGATCCCTATGAATATTTATTTTATATTGCCAGGCAGAATCTGCAAAGAGCACTTAGAAATCAGAGTTATCAATTTATTTCAGATGACTTTTGGTTGATGAAGATTTTTCACTGAAAGAAGTTTAGGTAGAGGAGGAATCACAAATAGCTACCTTTGCAATCCTCCTGTGCATCGAGAATAATAAATTTACAAAGTCAAGCAGTCTAATGGAAGAAAAAAGCAAATTCACAGAGTTAGAGGATAATCCAGGTGGGAAGAAACTCTAGGAGGTTACTAATCCAAACTCTTGTTCAAAGCAGGGTCAGCTAGGAGGTCACACCAGGTTCCTCATGGTTTTATCTAGTTAGGTCCTGAAAATGTACAGTCCCTCAGAAACCTGCTCCATTGCTGGGCCATTCTCACATTGTTAAAGCTTCTGTTTCCATGCTTTGAACACTGTCCTGTTGCAATTGAGGTTCATTCTCTCTCAGCCTGCCTGTCTCTGTCTTCTTGATGATGTAGTCATAGGTCCTAGAAGGCTGTTTGTAGGACCACCCCCCCCTAATATTTTTCATATATAACTTTAGGAAACTTAATTAAAGTTTTCTTCTCTATTTTAGTTTCCTCTTGTGTATCCATATGGCATGTGCTGTCATAGAGTGCCTAATTACCTGCACAAACGCTGCTTCTTAAGCTTTCATTCTCATTTACCAAAAAAGATGGATGGCGTCTTACTTGAAGGTTAGGAACTTATTAAATTTTTATCCTGGTTTGTTCAGCATGGACCCTTATTGTTTGTTACACTCTTAAAATTAGCCTCATAAGAAAGTTTTTCTCATTATCATTAATTCTAGTAATATTGACTGTAAGACTCATGAGAGAATTGGAATTTGTATTACACGAAATTGGGTAGAATAGTCCTGTATTTTTCATTTCTGATTAGGAAAACAAACAAACAAACAAACAAACAAAAAATGTTCCTGCAAAACATTTTCAAATTAGAAACTGATCAATTTACATTGAGCAGCTGAAACTGAACAAAGCTATAATACTTAGGTTACATGATTTGTTTTCACAATTTCATAACTTCAGATACCAGGCGGGCTGAAAGTTTGTTATGCTTATTTTATAAGTAGGAAATTGAAGGACAGAATAAGAAATTTTTAGGGCAACTGTATATTTTGCATTTCTACACTTAGACTAAGTATAAGGCATAAACTAAGAATATTGTTAAACAGAGAGTCCTGGGCCCTTGTGCTCTTCTGAATAAAGGGGTGAACACTTGTGAACTTTAAGGAGACAATGATACTCTAGAAAGAGAATGGAAAATACTTGAGTTTTCTCTGTTAATCTGTGAGGATTTTCACAGCATCTTTACTTAATTACATTTCCAGCTGTTTTGGAAAAGAGTGCATCTCATACATCTGCTGTGAAGGAGAGCTGCCAAAAGTTGACACTCTGCTTACAAGTCCAGAACAAAGCTAAAAATAAATGACGGTTTACTGATTTGATTAGTCTGCTCCCAGACACAGTAGGTTTTGAAGGAGAACGCACAGAGGAGACCAGTATCTCTGCTCAGAACAGAGATCCATATCCTCTGCAGTGGTGGTGACACATGGCAGGGCATGGACCACAGCTCCCCAGGAACATCTATACCTGACACATCGGATTTAGCTTTTAAGGGTGGATGCAATTCTGTCTCTGGGGTCTGTAGAGTCACTAGGGGCCCAGTTTTGATGTCCTCCCTGCTGGCAGCACATGGGTGCTGTGAAGATGTTCAAAACCCAACATTCCCAGGCAATGGGCTGTAGCTGACACTGCTGTAAAGCAGGGACTAGATGATCTCCAGAGGTGCTGTCCAGCCCCAAATGGACAGTGATTCTGGGATTCTGTGACTTTCTATCTCTGAATCTGACATTTCAATAAACTGTTACTGACAACAAAATGAGTGATGCTCGCTTTCATAACAGCTTTTTCTTTCTGTCCCTCTTTTAAAATATGTTCAGAAATCTCTTATTTGTGGTCTTTAGACTCCTGTGTGGAGTTATGCTCAGGCTAAAGTAAGGTGTCTACACAGTCCATAGTCCCATCTGTGTTCTCAGTAACAGATGGTGGAAAAAGTGTATCATAAAGTCATGCTACCCTTGCTGCACCTTTGCTGCACCAGCTTCCTACAATGTGGCAGTTGTCAGTGTTTTTACCTGAGTTTTTATGATTCGTAATGGTCTTTTTACCCTTGCATTTAACAGTCAATTTGAACCAATTTACCTTTCTGGATTCCATAACATCCTGTAGCAATCATTCCACAACAGATTTTTGACTGCATCTATTGATTTAAAGTTGCTGCTTCAGTTCATTTGTTTATTCCTGTCTTGTGACTAGTGAATAACCACTCACTCTTCATGTCCTCCTTCATGCTTATGGTTTCATGCACTGTTAAAATATCCACTTAAGGAGTCTTCTGTGCTAAAGCATGCTAATCTATCTACTTATAAAGCAGCTGTTTCATACTCCTACTCATCTTTGCCATCTCCTACTGTTTATTCTATTAGACATATCCATGGGCTGGGAAGACAAGACTGTGTGTGATGCTTAAGATACGGACAGACAGTAGCATAGCATTTCTCATCTTTTTTTACTATTATTATTCTTTCCCTTTTCTAATGATGTGTAATATTTTGTTTTATCTACTGAGCAGACATCCTCCTGGAAAAAGTCATGTTTCTTCCATGATCCATTTCCTGAGATGCAAGAACTGATCTAGGTAGAGCCTTTTAGTAGATAATATCTAATTAGAGGTTTTTTTCTCCTTGTGTTTACATTCATCTACATTAATCTGCAATTTTCAAATTTGATAGACTTGTGGCTTTCCCACAGCAATACCTCAATTTTCTAAGGCAGTGTTTCATCCACTCTCTGGCTTTGCTGTGCTTTTGTTCTGGTACCTCATCATGATGTATTTATGGACTGCCTGCAGCTGCCTTCTTCAGAGTAAATCATTTGTCGCCATGCCTTTGGTGTTGAATTAAAATGCTTCATCTGCATCTTTATCATATGTACCTATCCTGAGTAACCATCTCATCATAATTTTTGTCACTAACTTATTCCAACTACCTAGGCTAGAGATAATTTGAGCTAGTTAATTATATTTTAAAAGTCAAATTTCACTGCAAACTCATGTCTATTGAAAAGCATGCTGCAGTCAGATTATGAATAATTTATTCCACAAAAATAGATGCATATGATCATTTGTTCAAGAATGGTTACTGTCTAGTATTGTAGTCTCAGAGACGGCAGAATGACTACAAAAAAACCCTTGTCATAAACAATTATATTTATCTGTACTTCCTTAATGGGCCATGTCCTCTTTTATTGTAAGCACTGGGTCTTTCAGACACCTTGCTATATATATATATTAGTTTTTGTAAGTCAAATAGCCTTAATGAAGGCAACTGGTTTTTTTAGGTCAACATTAAAGTTTTGCCCTACTCTCAGGTTTTTGATTTTGTAAATCATTCTTATACCAATCCTTTGAAGCATTTCTTTTCTCTGTAATAGCTTGGCATTCATTATCTTGGTGCTATCAAATAAATTCTCAAAAGTACTGAAAGCCTTGCCTTACAATAAGGTCTAGGAATACACTGTTCTGATTCTCCAGGACTATTTTTTGTAGGATCTTGTTCCTAACAATAGTGCCAGGAATAATAGTCCTCATTTTCACCTGAAAGCAGACCACATTTTTAATCAGATTCACAGGACATAACATACCTCTTGACTCAGCTTCATTGCACTGTTAAAATGCTCTGAGTGTGTCTGCAACCACTAATTCTTTCCCCACTTGGCGTTCAATTTGCAAATCATACATTTGTAGCTGAAAAAAACAAGCTCTATTCTTAGCAGCAGCAGAATGGTTTGCCAGGCCCCTTTTGGCACTGTCAACATGTGGTTTATGGTCAGTGTCAGCTAATAGTGGCCTCCCATAAATAAAAACATGAAACATTTTTCACTCATGGACTGAGACCAAAGCCACTTTCTTTATTTTCATTTATTGGAAACTTGGTTTTACTTCATTCTTATGATGATTATTCTACTGGGGTTTTTAAGTTTTAACCACACCATTGTAAAGGATTGTGCAATGCTTTTCTTAGAGCCATCAGTGAAAAAATGAGTTTTGAATTTATCATCATAGCAACTCACAACCGAAATCTCATCAACCCTTTTAATCTCTTCCTTTTTTTAAGGGCCAGAATGAGTGTTTTGTCTCTATCAAGATATCAATTTACTACAGCCTTGTTCACTAAGCACAGGAAAAAAAAAACCCTTATATTTACCATTCCCCTTGTTTTTAGATGAGAGAATTTTAGTGTAAATATATAGCATCTTGCAGTTGACACCTAAATTAAGGGTCCTTTTTCTGCACTGAATTGCACCTGCTGGATGGTTGTTGATTCTTCTTTTTGCTGCATGATTCTGAATCAGAGCAAACTTCCCTACCTCCTTGCCTCAGACTTAGGAAGTTCTGTCAGATTGTTGGGATTTTTCAAGCGGAGTATATAGAAGACAGATGTGAACTTCCTTCTCCTTTGAACAGAATCTTGGAATGTGTTTGACAAAACAGGTTCCCCTGCCATCTCCAGGGAAGGCATCTACTGGATGAAACCAAGGGGTTTGGCATATTTCTCATGTGGTCCTTACTATTAAATGAACATGTTTTCTATACTCCATAAAATGAAGAGAAAACACATCACACAAAAGAGAAACTGGGGAGATAATGAAAAGACATTTCTATCATAATATTCCTTTTACTTTTTCACACACACAGGTATACAAAGTTGACACCAGAGGAGCAAATAAAAAATCTGCTGCAAAGACATGCTAAAGCAAGCTGCAGACTTGCAGTATGAGGGTAGCCCATGGCAAGAGGGCATGGGCACCAAAGCCAAAAAGCCAAAAGCTGGCTGGTGAGTGAGCTCAGCAGGAAGTAGAATGGACCATTCCTGTGGAAGGGCAGTGATGCCTCAAGGCACATGAGGGACACTGACACAGAGCTCTCTGATGCTACTCTGAATATAAGCACTGGATTATGGCACTCTGTTTTCTCCTGTCCATAACGTTGTTGCTGTTTTTTTTCCCTCAGAGCAAATGTTTGCTTTTGGCACCACCTTGGCTTCTTCTCCTCTGCCATGTTAGAAGTACTGTATCCCATCAGGTCTTAGACTTACTGTCCATTTGTCATCACTGCCCTACGATGCAAGTTTGAGCTATCAGTACAGTGGTGTTCACTGTTCCTCCTCTGTGTATGTACCACAGAAGTGTGTGCCCAAGGTTCTGCATCTTCTTTTCCATATACTTGGCATTGGCAGTGCTGTTTGGCAAAGGATACACAGATTTTTTTGTGTTATTTCTTTGTGGAATTTTATTTTGATCTCTTGTATATTTTTCTATCCTGGGTCACTCTTTTTTACATGTCTTGCTGGGCTTAGGTGTCCTAAAGAATGTCATTTGGGTCAGGTAGACTCCCTTCCTTGTGGAAATCTAATGGCTTTGTTCAGAGTTTAATTTTGGGACCTCCACAAGAGTCCCAAAGCATGCTGTCTTGCACATAAATTCAAATTTATCATTTATTATGTGGTTTTGTTAGTGCCACATACCTTCCAAGATGCAACTTTCAGCTGTCAGCCTTTGTTCAACTATTTTTACTTCTTTTTGCTTCTTAGTGTATTGAAACTTGTTGCTTTGAAGTTTCATCATCGTATGGAGATAAAGAAATGGCAGAGGAAAATATCAAAGAGAAATTATGCAAAATCAATAGCTACACTGTGGTTTCTATAACATATATGAAATGAAATTACACTGCACTGGCTGTACATAATTTTAGCTTTCATGATTTTTTTCAATTACTATTGCTCAGACTTTCCTAAAATTACCACTTTCAGAAATTTGAAATATGACTAATATTAGCCTTCAGACTCTGACATCTATGAAGAAACATGTCTAAAGAAAGGGCTGATTTTTAGTGGAAATTGTTTTAGTCTATGAGCTGTTTAAACATTGACAGGAACCTGCTGTCTCTTTTTACTGTCCCTTAAAATTATATTTCAATAAACTTCTTTGTCTAAGATGGCAAGATAGAAAGAAAATTAAATTTTGACCTACCAAGTGATGCTGAAAGAATATGTTTCCTGTGTGTGAACATGAAAAGAATATATTTGTTGCTACTTTCTCCTCCAGTGCTGACCTAAATGACCCACCCTCATACCTTAGCATCTCAGCAGAGAATATGAATCAGTTTCTACTTCTAGAGGGCAGTCATGTATTTTCCATCACTCAGTACCACAATATGCCTCTTCATAAAGTATGCTGACTTGAAATATGGAATTACAGAACAGTTGGGTGAGAAGGAACCATTAAAGGTTATCTAGTCCAGCCTCCCCTGCTGTGGGCAGGAAGATCTTTCACTACATCAGATTGATCAACACCCCATCCAATGTGACCCTGAACATGTCCAGTGATCATGGAATCATAGAATGGCTTGGGTACGAAGGAGACTTTGAAGATCATCGCGTTCCAAGCCCCTGCATGGGCAGAGACACCTTCAACTAAACCAGGCGCTCAGAGACTCATCCAGCCTGGCCTTGAGCACCTCCAGGGCTGAGGCATCCACAACTGCCAAGTGGGGTAACATGTTCCAGTGCCTCACCACTCTCACAGTAAAAGACTTTTTCCTAATATCTTAATTTAAACCTACTCTCTTGCAATTTGAACCCATTCTCCCTTGTCCTGTCACTAAATTCTCTTGTAAATAATCTTGCCCCATCTTTCCTGTAGGTTCCTTCCAGGTACTGGAAGGAAATGATGAGGCCTTCAAAGCTTCTTTGGTCAAGCTATATGTTTCCATTCTTACCCTAAAGACATTCATATTTAATTTTTTTGGTGTTTTTCCTTGACCTCAGTAAAGCAACCCTTCTTATTCAGGCTGGGAGCTTTTCTTCAGAGTGTTCACATGTCAGTCAGTTCTCCCATATGGACCCACAAGGACCACTTCTATATAGCAGACCTGCACTGTGACCAAAACCCTCCTCTTTTGTAGAAAAACACTAGGAGCAGAAGATACTCTGAGTCTCCACAGCACCTATTAGTAGAGAAAAACCTTCCTACCCCGAGTTCAGCCACTAAATAAGAACTTTGCAACCTGACACCCTTTACCACTGTGAATTTCATGTTCTGCAAACACCCTCACAGCTTCCTTGGGAGTGATGTTCAGCACAATTGCAGCACACTCCAAGGTCTCCCCGGCCAGACCACTCCCTGGCACATGCAGGTCTGGGGCTGTCACTGCACTGCAGGGCTGCACTGTAGATAATGCCAGCTGGGAGCTTTGGGCACAGATGGCTCCCAGATACCATGTCCTACGCACTGGTATGGCTGCCTGCACTTGGTTTGCTCCCTTAGAAAGTGTTTGATTTTTTTCTTCATATCTCCCTTGGAAATTAACTCTTTCCGTTTCATACATCAGCCAGTTCTTCTAAGCCACAGGTACAGAGTCAGTGGCTGATTGTGAGCTGCCATGGCCTCCTCTCAGTGTGTTATTGTTTGAACATCTGCCTGTTTAAAAAAACCCTGTTTGCTCAAATTGCAGCTTTGGGTTGCATCTTGGCACAATGCACTTTTGAGATTTGATTGACTCTTTTGTCTATTTTCGTCTTCTGTGGAATGATTTTGCTTCTTTCTAAGGAGCATGGCATGGTCTTTGGAATCATCTCAAATCCCTGCCACACAAGTTAATGCAAAGACCAGAGGGTGAGACATTCTCCCCTCTCAAAACCTCTGAGTGCTCTTGATGGCTGTATAAGATCAATCTCCTCATACACAGTGGAGCTGAGCCAGCTGACACCACTAGTGAATCTGGCACTTTGCATTTAGACAAAAATACAATTTCATGCAGAATCTATTTTTTACCTCTAAGAAAAGAGTCCAGGAACTGCAATCACAAAGGGCTTTCACAAGTGAGTCTGTAATTTAGGGCCTCAAAACCTCTGTTCAAAACTTTTATCATGGATTAGCTATTGCATATTCCTGGGAGCACTCTGCCCCAATGTGCTGGACAGCTGATGCCTTCTTAAACCTGCCCCACCAGACCTTTGCATGAGGTGCACTAGGGCTGAGCAAGCCTACCTGAGGAATATTTCATCCATTAGTCTTGCCAAAATATGTGTCAAGATAGCAGATGCAGACCCTTTAGTTATCATCCTCACTTGTTCAGCACTTTTGTGATTACCCCTGGTATTGGACATCTATGAGAGAAATCTGACTTGCACCCGAGCCCATCACACTCAACTGTGCAAGGCATGGTGGAAAGATTTATATTTCCTATGGGTCTTGTTCCACTTATCTGGAAGAAGTCAATTTGCAGTTACGCAGAGAAATAATGACAATGAAATTCTCGTCCCTGGTGAATCAGAGCATCCCAACCAATAAAGGGATACAAGGATGCCAAGTGTGATGAATTTTAAGTATAAAATAAAATTACAGCAATATTTAGACTCTCCCTCAGGTACATAAGCATATTGATCACTGCCTGTAAAATCCTCATTGCCAATCCTGGATCCAGTCACAAGTATATATTCTATCTTAGCAATTATAAAAGATCTTTCTTTTTTTAAAAAAATTATTTTATTTTATTTTGTTGTATTTCATTTCATTTCTATTTCTGCCATTACTGGAGTTGTATACACAGATGAAGAATAGCCTCAAATTATGGGGAGCTAGAAACTAACTGCAGCATTATTTTGAAGCAGTGAGATATCTTGCATGAATCTATATTTCAAAACAATGTTTGACATGTATAATTTTGAATCGGGTAGCTCACCAAGGATTATTTTTCCCAGAATTTAAATTCATTTTTCTTTGTTTACACTGAAAATATTCTACATTCCCCAAGTACAGAAAGCTACTCTAACTATAAAGCCTTGAAGTTGCAGCTTTTTCTTTCCTGTCACTTCTAGCAGTTAGAGACTCTTATTTATGACTTTAATATAAATTTCTTCCCTAGTGTATTTGTCATTCAGGCCTTGTCAAAATTCTTGGTTTACGTCATAAAATTTCTTTATTCCCAAAGGCGTTATTCTCTATCAGAATTTTGTCTATTTTCACCCCTAAAAATGAAACTTGAGGTTTTCCTGATAGTGTGTTTTCTTCACCTTTAGAATTATTTTCAGTGACTGTGATGCCTCTTGGATTTTACGTATGTGTTTTATTTTAAACTTAGTATGAACCCAAAGAGACTCCAGTTTGTCTGAGAGACCGGTGGGATGGACAAGGATTTGTACCCCTCATTTCTGAAATTTTGGACTGGAGACAGAGAATGATACCTAAGTACAAGCTGCTAATGCAATTTGAGGCAGCAGATGGCTCAGATGACTCAAATGTCCTAGGGCATTTCAACTCTATGGCCCTTGCAATGACACTGAATGTCTTTGTTCAGGTAACTGATTCCCACCTCAAGGAGGTGGGCTTAAGACACCTGAAGTTAGGTAGCTAAACATGGGTGTTTATGTGTGATCTAGGTGCCAGGCTTGCATTACAGCCAGCAGGGCTCCATTCAAACTGGCAGCTGGAGGCACACTACCCGAGGCTGCACATCACTCCACTTTTTTTTTTAAATTTTCATAAAGAGTATGCAATTGTTGTGGTTTGGCACTGGCCTAATGCCAGGCACCCATCAAAGCTGCCTGCTCATCCTTCTCTGCCACAGCTGGGCAGAGGAGAGAAAAAAATTTAACAAAGGTTCATGAGTAGAGATAAGGACTGGGAGAAAACACCACAAAAAGGCAAAACAGGCTCAGCTTAAAGGTACAAAGTGAATTTATTATTAACAGAGTCAGAGGAGGATAATGAGAAGTAAAGTAAGCCCTTAAAGTATCTTTTCTTTACCCAACCCTCTCCCTCCTTCCCCCCAACAGCACAGGGAGACAGGGCATGGGGGTTTGGTCAGCTCATCACTGAGATTTTCTTCCACAGCTCTGGGAGAGGAGTCCTTCCCCTGTGAGGCCATGGAGCCCCTCCCACAGGACACAGCTCTCCATGAATTTGTCCAGTGTGGGTCCAGCCTCATGAGCAGCAGTCCTCCCAAAATCATTGGGAAAGAGTGACCTCTAAGTGACCTCCTTGTTCCTCCAAGGACAGGCTGCTGCTCCAGCCTGGAAGCAGGGCCCCCCTCTTCACTTGGTCTTCCACAGGATCACAGCCTCCTCCAGGCATCCACCTGCTCCAGTGTGGGCACCTCCCCATGGGCTGTGGGTGGATCTCTGTATCCCCCATGGATCCCCATGGGCTGTGGGTGAATCTGTGCATCCCCCATGGATCCCCATGGATTGCAGGGGCACAGCTGCCTCACAGCTGCACCACAGGCTGCAGAGGAATCTCAGCTCAGGTGCCTGGGGCACCTCCTCCCCTCCTTCTCCACTGACCTTGGTGTCTCCATGTTGTTTCCCTCACACCTCCTTCTCTTCTCTGACTAGAAAAAAATCTGCGTGTGCCCACTTTGTTTTGATTTTCTTCTTAAATACCTTATCATGGAGGTGTTACCAACCTCTCTCATTGGCCCAGCTTTGGTCCAGCACATCCATCTCCTGCTGGACATGGTGGAGGCTCCTAGCAGCTTCTCACAGAAGCCACCTCTGTGGCTTTCTTGCTACCAAAAACCAGGCCATGCAAAACCAACACAGCAATTTACCTTGTATGTCATTGGGGTCAAAAATAATCACTCCTCACGCAGAGCTGTACCAAACGAGTGCACAGTCGTCCTGTTTTCAAACGAAGTGGATTTTCATGTGCTTTTATTTGCTGGGAGTCAGGTGGCTGTAAAATTAGTCAGGGTCATACAAAAGCCTTGGACCAAGAGCCCAGCATGCAAGGTCCCATAGCAGAGTATGACACTTGCAGGCTCCATGTCCTTCTTGGTCCTGGCTATCATGGATTCCCACACTTCTCCTGCAGCTCAGCAGCAGCACTATCCCTGGAAAACAGAGCTGGGGGCACTCTGGCACTTCCAGGAAGGAAGAGGTCTGGCCACATGACAGTGGAAGCCCTGGGGCAGGGCTGGCTGGCAATGCCTCACTGCCACGTGTGCTGACCACAGTGTGACAATGTCCTTGGGGCAGTTACAGGGCTCACACAGCCCTGCTGAGAGCTGAGGGCAGGGCATGCACCACACAGGAGGTGGAAATGTTGTGGGGCAGGCATAGACTCACCACAAGCATGCTTTGCTCTTCAGGATACCAGGGATATCCAGATGAGCTTGCCAAGATTTGTATGCTAACAGGTCAAAACTCAACTTATTAAAATTAATGCAATTATTAAAATTATTAAAATTTCAGATATCACTTTTCACTGAAATTTGAATTTTAACACAATTTGAAAAACTGGTCTAGATGGGAGAGGATCACATCTGGATTTTCATTATGCATCACATCTGCAACATTTTCATTATGCATACTATCTTAAAATGGAGAATATATAGGGTCAGAAGCATGCTACCTACTTGGAGCCTCTAAAATATATCCACATCTTAGGTGTTGGAAGCCAATGCCATATCTGACTAGATATATATCAGATATGTGTTTTAAAGCTATAATTATTACTAAGATGCTGAAGATAATGTCCCAACAACCAACTTTTATTCCCAAAGAACTAACCAATTTATCCTATTTCCATAGCAAATGCCTTAAGAAAAGTGAATAGACTAAATAATATTTAACCTAATTAAGTTATCTTAATTCTTCTCCTAGGGGAATGTTGAAAACTACTTTTAGACATTGCTATATGCAGCACATTACAGGAATGTCAAGTTATCACAAAAGTAGCAATAGGAAGATTTTGTTCAATAAACATTTACGCAGCAGAAAAAATTCTGAGAAGCATTTTTCTTGTGTTTTCTGTGTTGTGGACTTTTTTTCTGGAAAGGTGTGAATGGTCTCCTAACATTGAATCACAGCTAACAAAATTACTTGTAAAGAATTGGACTTGGGCATCTCTTCTCCTTAATGCACCAAGAGCGTGACCTACTTCATGGAGGGAAAGGGAAGGAGTTGTAGGAAAGGGGTTTCTTCACGACATGGCTAAGGTGAGAGCTATTGGTGCCTAGCACACAAACGTACATGGGCTGAACAGCAGAAATTACTGGCCTTGACAGAGCTGAAGTCCCTTTCTTGTAGCTGGCCATGATGTCTGGCAACCACCATTCACTGCCACCCCTACAAATGGTGTTGAAGATCTCAGGAGGTTCTGACAGTGCAACTTTAAACACAAAGACAAGGATTTATCTTGCATCATTCCCAAAGATCGCGTTGATGTGTTGTGACCTTTATTGGATTTTTTTCTGTCAGATGTTAGTATTCAAAAGTAGATGAAAGAAGGACGGGATGATGTGGGTTTGAAGAGCAAGGCAGTAGAAAGCAGAGTTATAGTCAAAGATGAAAGAGAAATATTAAATTTCTGTTTCAAAACATCTAAAGTAAATTCCCTCCCGAAATTATAAGAAAAAATAAGACTGGTTTAAACTCTTGTCTTAATAGGTATTTTAGATGGTCCACTCTTAGCTGTGGGACAAAGCAAGTTCTTAAGTTGCTGATATTTGGGACTAGTTGAAATTTCTTTACACTGTGAGGCCAGATTAATGTCAGCTCATGTCTGTACTCTTGCAGGTACCAAATTGTCTTTCAGAGCAGTGTATCTATATACAGGCATCTGTATACAGGTATGAGGAGAAATGGCAAAGCACAACAAATTTATGATTATTTATTGTACTTGATGATCTGAGTGCAATACAAGTATTATGCGTTTAGTAACAGCCCAACACTTAGCTCCTAAAGAGGTTTCAGAAATAGATATCATAACCCTATTCTTCATCTCAAGAGGGATGATTGCCTACTTCAGGTTTTTATGGCAGCAAAACTCCCAAGCACAGATTTCTGTTTCTAAATGTCAGGGTGAAATCGTCAACCAAGTTAATCTGAAATTTCACTCTGTGAAAAGACCCATATTATCACCTAGGTCAAGAAAAACACTCTAAATTTAATGTTATTCAGCCACAGTCCTGGGAGAAGAAATGCACATCAGGTTCTATCAATTCAATCTGTGGAGAGCTTCTTAGTGGAAAACAAGCAAGAAATTGTGGCAGCACAGCTTTAGCTTTAGATACTTATTTTAACCAGCAGCAGAATATTTTGGTGAAAACACTTGAATACACTTTGAAGACTGTGATCTTATCTTCATGACTTCTAAAAGAACTGTTGTATAATTTTTTTTAACAGCATTTATTTTTATTTTAAAGTTAACTTCTCTTCTTTGAGTTACACTCATAATTTTCATCCAAAAATTGTTAAAAATACTTAAGTCTTCTTAATTTAGTTATCAGTCTGAAGTCTGTTAATCACCTCAAACACAGAAGAGGGGAATCATCTGATACCCTTACAGAAAATTACTAGAGGTTGTACAGTAATAGTATCCAGAGGACACTTTAAACAAATTCCCTTAGGTAAATCTTTTTCCTTCATAACAGACATTGTAGGTTTATTTTGAAACCACTTAGATTGTGTTATTACTTTCGGCACAAAAGCTATAAAGACATATTTTGTATAAACAAAAATTCCCAGCACTAAGTTATTTCTAAATGCCTTGAAGGTCCAGTGGGGAAAGAAAAGGAAAATAAGGCTAAGAAGGGGAAAAAATCTACATCATGCTGTACCCAGTAAATATTGCAAGATTAGATTCCTCAATCTGCTGTAGCCATCCTGCTACAGAGCTCTGTGTGTTATGGATCCTTCAATGTTTCCCACTTCTGCTGATGTGGGCACCTTTTGGGGAGCTGACATTTTTGCTGCCATGGGAGCTGGAAGGAAACTCTGGCAAGCACTAGCTGTAATTTTTTACAGATAGAACACATTCCCCTCAAAAATTATATTCATCTATCCCTTTCTGTAATTCCTTATTTAAAGTAAAATTTTAGTTCTTCCTCATAAGAAGTTACCAGAATATGATTTAAATAATCATAAACTTAAATATAAATATTTTAGCATGAAATTCTTATATTCTTATATCTTAGGACCAGAACATTGTACTCTTTTGACACTCTGGATGAAACCTCCCCTCTTGAAACAGATTGCTATTTTGCTGTTTAGTTCAGGAGGAGGAAGAATTCCTATATTGAGCACTATTTTGTTCTGAAAATATTGAAATAGTCCATGAAGTAAGGGCATTAATGAAGGCAACCAGTCTTCAGTCACTAATAACTGAAGCTATACCTTCATGATATTAAAAAATGAAAACTGTCCTTGCACAAATAAGCTCTAACAAATACATATTTAAAATCCAGAGGAAACAGTAAAATGCATTGAGTGATTAAACAGACTGACATTTGATATTTTCTGAGTATCCATTAAAATAAAGGGTTTAAATAAAAATTGAAGATTGGACCAATGCATTCCAGATGCTTTCTTGGCCAAAAAGGAAAATACAAATCTAGAACACCATTTTTTTCATAAAAAAATGCAGATGCAGGAGTGCTGTCCCTGCAGCAAGGGCAGGACAATGCCTAGGAGAGTCACACAAGCTTCTATCTGGTAGAAGAAGATACACTCAGCTGGAGGTGGTTTATCAAGAGAAAAGAAATTAATAAAAGAGTTGACTGGGAATGTGAGGATATGAGGGTGTCATCTTCTGCTTGTTTTTCCAGTTGGAAGTCTCTTCATCCTGATTTAGAGCTAGCCTGGCATCTGGAACCAATTCAAGAAAAGCATGAAGAGCTTTGAGGACAAGTCAGTTCAAACCTGGCTGCTATTTCTGGAGAGGACAGTGCCTTTGTCTGCTACCAGCTCACTGGCTTGATGTCCACAGGGGCCGTCTGTACTACCTGTTCTAAACAAAAGATTTGCAACGCAAAAGAAATTGGAAAAACAAACCCAGAAATATGGTGTGTTGAAGACCCTGTGCTTCAAGTAAGCAATTAAAAATCCAAATTTAACTCCCTCTAGGAAGAAAACTCACAATTTGTACAGTCAGTTTTATTCACTGTCATGAGGTTCCTCTGGTAGTCCCTCAAAGCCACCTGCCATAGAACAGGGATTGCAGATTATGTACCATTCCCTTGGTGTGTGGGTTTTTCCGGGTCTGACATTTGATTATACTCTCCATTCTTTATAGATAAAAGGGCTGTATATAGTTTTAAGAAGAATGCTGATGTGTTTGTGCATGTGTTATGTATATAATAATGTGTACATACACTATATGGTATACTATATAATGTATATCATACTAATGTATCTAATTTATATATATATATATATATATATATATATATATAAGATGTGAAAAGCATTGCATAATTCTAGAAAACTGTCAAAACCAACCTTTGAACCACTGCTGACTATTGTTCAATGATTTAAGAAGTTGAGTGATACATCACAAACTGACATTTTTCTTACACCTTTTGTAGATAGATTCTATCCCCAGGAAAAGCACCTGTTATATGCCACTGTTATCAGATGGGTGACATTCCCTAGTGTGCACAGGGACAGGCATCAAACCTCTAAGCAGAAGCTGCAGAGGAGCAGCTTTCCCAGGCTTATTGCTTCCTGGATGCCACAGAACATTTGCAAGGTGATGGCAGGTCATGCACAGACAGGCACATTCTCTCTCTGGTGCTCCTCACTCACGCATCCATTTGCACCTCTTCATTAAACCATGGCCATTCTCAACATAATGACCTGAGAGGCTCAGGGTGCTTCACAGCATATCCCCCAGACAGCATCAGTTCTGGAAAAAGCAGGAACAGTCCATGTAGACAGAGGAATTTTGGCAATTGGGCTCTCAGAGGTATTTCACCAGAGGCCTGATGGAGGACACGCTGCCAATAAATTACCTGTCTGGCAATCTTTATCTCTAATGCTGGTTTGCAGCACACTGGCAGCAGGCAAGGACACTGTTCCCAGCTAGAAATGACAGAGAGGCTCTCTCAAATTACACACCACCTTTTCCCTTTCTGTCTTTCCTTCTGCAGGAAGGGGAAACACAGCTGTCAGCTCATGATGCAAAGCCAGGTCCCAAGCCAGGTCCTCCCCCACCTCCAGCATGACGTGGCTGGTAGGATCTAAATGAAGGAGTCCTCACCCCTGCATTTCCCTGTCCCAATCAAAGCAGGAAATGTTTCCATGCATTCTGCCACTCCTGGGTCACTAGGCTCCTCAGAAATGACATACCCTCTTTCTAAACATGGAGATATGGAAAATAAGAGGAAGGGAGAAGAAAAGAGGAGGAGGATGAGCTTCTGCAAATGTTGTCCTTTCTTCTGGGCTTGAAAATAAGTTGTGTCTACAGGTTCCACATACTCAGAGGTGGTGAAAGCAGGGAGCTCTGCCCACAGCCCTGCCCACAGCCTCCCATCCTTTGTGGATGGCAGCAGTGCTTTTCTGATGAAGGGTGGAAGGGTTGGTCACCAGCAAGTCACTTGGTGTCTTTGCAGAAAGACATGGATAATATTTAGAAAGTAGAAGGGCTACCACAGTTAATAAACACATCTTTCACTATTATTTAAATATTTTCAAAGTTTAGTAGTTGTTTAGTGCAAAAAAAGATGTGGAGAACTGGTGCAGATTTAACATCAGCAGGGATTTGAATGCGAATTACTGACAGAAAGCTACATTACTTTTTAAAATTAATTCAGTGCCAGGCACAACAAAGATTACCATCATTGCTGCAGAAAAGAAAGATCAACGAGGTATAAGAAAATACTGGACATTAATATATATATGCAGGAAAATTAACTGGGAAGCCTAAGAAACAAATTACTGTTTCCTTCATCTTAACTTGCTATTCCATATCTTCTATTTTCATGTAGAGAAATTAGATATAGTTTTTTCTATTTGGGCCTGACTTGGAGATGATCTCAGAACATTTTTAAGGAAGTGTTCTTCAACTTAGTAAATTAGTCTTATTTGGATATCACACCTATGTGAAGTGAACATGTTTTTTTATTCAGCAGTCGTGAAAGATCACTTGTGATGTAGAAAATCTATGCTGATATTTCTTCTATGCCTTTTAGTACCCATTAAAGCCCCACTGGAATTGGCAAAAAAAAAAAAAAAGTTTAAATGTATTTCTGTTTCTTATTAACCTTTCAATAGATGACTATATTTACCCCAGAAATATTTTGTTCTGTTTTGAACCACTTTTTCATTTGTTTAATTGTATGGGATAAACTAGGGTTCAATGTGAAGAACATTTTTACTGTGTGGAGAAATTATATTAATATGATATTAATCTGTCTGTCTTTATTAACAGTAGTTTCTAGAATTTGAATGTAGAGCACTGGTGTATTTTATAATTTTATTTTTCATTGAAAGAAACTTAACATATGTAAAAAAGGCTGCATAATAAGACTAATCATTAAGATGTGTTTTGACGCAATGAAAACCCCATAATTACAGTACCCTAATCTGCTGTTTACACATTACACTGCTGTCAGTTACACCAGTGAGGTGTCATATATTCAAGATGTTTCATGGCATGGAAAAACAGACTTATTTTTCGGTTCTTTATTTTCACAATAAACAAGTTTTCCAGAACTGGGTCCAATGATCTTCATGTCCTTTATAGCTCTAAATCAAATTTGCAAATTGAGTGTGATAACAGGGCTAATAAGATAAAGGAGATTACGTACTTAATAGAGTATGACAACTAATTTGCCAATTAGTTGTCTTTTTAATCACTGCATAAGGAGGTGGCTATTGCCAGGGAGTTGTTCTTCTCTAATTGGAATCCAGTGTTCATGAAGCATAATTACCTGTTAGAGCAACTGCATTGACGCCCCTCATTTAGTAAAATCCCTGTTTTTCAAGTATGCAGGCAACTGTCATAGTTCCATCAAATTCTGTGGAATAAGCTACACATGCTGCTATAAAAAAAGCAGAATTACAGTAATATCAAATACAATTTTTTAAAAGCACAGTGAAATATCTAATCTCAGCAGTAGAAAATTTTCCTTATTAAAAAAATTTCTTTCAAAATTCAGATGTTTGTTTGCTACGTGCCAGAGCTGAAGGAATGTCAAGAAAATTGACCTTTTGTATGTGGGAAATCAGTGATTGATGGATAACATAAATGACTGTTTGAGAACCAAATTCTGAAGTAGATGCCATTATACATTCTCTGCCAGTTAACTGAGTGCAGCTGTATATTATAATTACAAAAGAGCTTCATTTTAAAATTTTATTTTAACAAAAGCAAACTCTTCTATTCTGATTAAAGTTGATAATCAAACCACTAGCAGAAACATGTTTTTATTAAAATAGTGCAGCTCTTTTCAAATGCTTTGTGAAGTCTTGTCTTTTTTTAATTCATATTTAATTTATGTGAGAAAAAAACAGATTGAAAGGCTCTGTCATTTTGACATCTTTGAATTAAAGTCTTAAGGGTTTTTTCCTTGCAATGGCTTTTTACTTTGATTTTTTATATATAGATATATATGAGATGTGTGAAAAATCTAAATTGGAAACTAAAATTGAAACTATGAAATAGTATTATATTTCATAATAACTATGAAATAATATTCTAATTATGAAACTAAATTGAAATTATGTATTTTTGTTTTTGCTGAACACATTAATATTCAAATTTTCCAGAATTAGCATCACAATGTCTCTAGAAAATTATACAGTTTAGAAGGATTTCATTCACCATATAGTTTCTAGTTTTGCCTTAAGTAATGGAGCAGACATTACCAGAGTTACAGGTAAAATGGCCTCTAATCACTCTCTGATGTCTACCCTTGAAATGTGAACAGACATGAAAGTTTTAAGACAGGCAGCTTTTGGGTGTCAGCTTGAAATTCAGAGACTCTTCTCTCTGGTGGCTTCATTTAGCAATTCTTGAAGAGTAGAAGCGAAACAATAGAATTACATTGTCTGAGTATTTTCTTCAAACAGCTCTTATCCACCCTGCCAAGGAGATGGAGATGCTCTTCTGGAGAAAACTAACCTTTGAAACCTGAGAAAAGTTCAAGTCTTGTTTATACCTTTCAAAGTTTCCTGCAAACCATGCAGTGGTCATTGGCTCGTGCCAAATGAGTCTTAGCTGTCTCCGAGTGGTTGCCCATGGTTCTCTGCCAAATTACCCTTGCATCAGCAGAGAAAGGGAAGAAGAAATAGTGAAATCTGAGGATGTCATTCTAAACATGGAGGCAAAATAAACAAAGATCTTAAGCTATGTTCCCAAATGTTTTTCAGAGGTGGCACAGTGGATTTGTTAGGGACCAAAGAGGTCTAGATCCCCTGATGCCTCGGCCACAGTAATGACAAGTTATGGTCCAAACTGTCACCAAGTCTGATCTTGTTTTTCAGTATGCTTCAGCTGATTGCATGCACCTACTACTGCCCAGAAAAGGTCTGATGCCAGCCAGAAGGAAGGAAGATGAAAAGCTTCCTACTCAATTGCTGGCATGACCTGCTACCTTGCCTCTCCTATGCGACAACCAAGAGGAATAAGACAGAGTTTGTGGCAGAGAAGGTCTGAGCACAGTTTTAAATTTTTTACCATCATGATTGCACCATTGAGGAATGTACTTGATGTCCTCATCCTAAAGCTTTTCAGTGATGCTTCTGTGGAAGCACTTCTGAGTTATCGTAGGTCAACACAGACCATGGCCAACAATATGACACAAAGAGGGTGCCCATGTTCTTCTGCTTGATGTTGTGGTTTCACCCTCCTAAACCTACATCTACTGCCAGCAATGGGTAGTCTTTTGTGCAGCATTAAAAATGAGAAGCAAACTTGCACATTGTCCAGCTGTTGAAACACTGACAGCCAATGGTGTCCCTCTTGCTGTGGCAGCTGTTCACATTCACAGAGCATTGGCAAGGGTAGATGACATGCTCATGCAGGATAGCTGGCAGGGCTTTTGGAAGTAACAAATGACAATGCTACCAGCTGGACATTTCTTACAGGAAAGGGAATGGCTCAGGCAAGTCTGCATGCCCAAATGAAGCTCGTGATCAGGAAAAATGGAAGGTTTGAATGTGCGGAGCATGTCAGAACTCACAAAGTTTTCAAAAGCAAACCGTGGCTGTGCAAACCTCTGTGCCCTTCTGTCATCAGAAATTAATCATATACATAGGACTTGTTGAAAATCTGTAAGAACTGGGAGGTGGGATAAATCAGGGCTTGTACAGTGCTAGTTTGTAAAGTCATTCTTCTTGGTTTTGTCCCCAGAATAGGTGGTACTCAGACTGAGTATCAGCTTGCCAGTAGGAAAAACAAAATTATTTAAAATGTGTTATATAAAGCCAACTATATAAACAAATTGAGATAATCTCTATGTTTTTCTTGGTTTCTGCTTATTGTAAAGTATATGGACGATTTATTTCCTTTTTCTATTTTACCCAATAAACTAGCTAAGTAAACAAAGTTCTGACAGTATTCATATACACTAATACATGCACATAAGCTCTTTTACCAATAATTTAAGCGACCTTTATACAACATAATTTGAAACTACATAGTAAGTGAAATTCCTACCTTTTTCCTTGTGCTTTTGTTGAGCATGTTTGTTTGGCTTTTGGGTTGGTTTGGGTTTTTTTAAATTTCTGGTGGTGGAAATAAATTCTACTTTAGAAGAAATTTGCAGTACTGTAGTGAAGATTATCAGGAGAATCCGTGACAAACTATGCCTATATACAACTCATTCCACGTTGGTTTTTAATACTGTGCAGTTCTACCAGAGAAATACAAACAAACTACAGTACAGGCAATTACACAGACTGCATTTGGAAGTAGATCTCTAGGGAGGAAAAGATGAAGCATTCCACTGGATTGGAAGGTTTGTGCTCAGAAAACTCTAAATTCACCTGTCTCTCATGAATGTAACTGCTGATTTAATAAAGAATACCAAGACACTGGAAAAATAAACATGGAAAAGACATATTTTAAGACATAGGCACGATGTGCTTTATGTTACACTATCCATACTGTGAGGTTTGTGGTTTGGAACAAAAGCAATTTCTCAGTAGTTTTTCCACAATACTAATAATAACAGCCTTGTATGCCAGTAACCTGACAATGAACTATTGAGTTTTTTTCAAAGTAGTGCTCAACTGATACATAATTAAAATTTTTAAGGCATTCTAAAATTATCTACAGGGTGTGTGAGTTGGATTTTGATTGGTTGTGTTTAATAACAGATGTTTGTTAGTACTGTAGAGCAATATACCAACATAATACAAAATGTTCCATTAGAAATGCATATTTGTTATAAAGAAGAACATCTAATTGATTTACCTTGTGGTAATAATTTTTTTACTCTCAGTCGTGTATTAAAATGGATGTATTTTAAACAATGACAAAATCAAAAAATATCTCACTAACTAACATCCTCTCATGTCAGAATTATCCTGGCTGTGAGCACAGTCCTCTCCATCTGTGGTAGATGACTGAAGAGATAAGCAAACTGTTGTTTCTGAATAAGGGGGAAGAGTATATGTGTATAATCATAGGTTGTTAAATCACCTTATAGATAATAGCAGAAAACTGCCAAAAATTAATGGGGATCTCATTTAAAATCAGCTTAAATAACATATTATTAGTCCAGTTTTGCAGTTAGGAAAATGAGGCATATAGACATGCTGCATAATTTCTCCACATCTGCACAGGGAGACTGATAAGTGCTGATAAGGAAACACAGAGCTCCTATCAAACTAATGGATTGTTGTACTGTCCTTCATATACAAAACATCCAAGATAAATCAGCAGCAGTTAAATTAGAAAACAATCTTAATTTTGATGCTTTCTCATAAGATCTTACCTTTTTCTAATTCTTAATTAATTCTCAATTAATTCTCTATCTTAACTCATTTCATATAAGTACTTTAAAGTTGGAACTCTAACACAGTTCTGGCCAAGATCTGAGTTTCTTTTAGGTCCTGTTCCCCACTAGCTTAGAAAAGGGAAGATGTGCATTTTGGGATTCTCTCCTGCAAGGCACTATATTGCCTGCATAATTTCCAATTGTGCAATTAACTAGAGTACTTAAAATGCAGAGTTTTCAACAAAGCTGAAATAAAAATCCAGAATACTCTACTCCCCAGCATGCTGAAGTACTAGCTCAGACAAACGCTTTTCTGATTAAAAAATGCAGAAAGGTCACAGCCCTTCTAGAAAAGTTATAGTTAAAAGTTATATTAGTATTAACCTTTCCCTCGTTTATTTTTTAAACCTTCCATCCTAAATTTTCTTAAAAATCTTTCAGCTAATGGTTTCCTTCAGGCAAATCCCTCTAGTGATCCTGCCACAAACCTGATGCTCTCATGAAAAAATGCTTAGTCAAGCCCCATTCTACATGCCTCTAAGAGGAACAAAATGTCTGGAGTATCAAATCTCAACTTTACTCAGATATGGTGTCTGGAACAAAATGGACAGAAGTATGTTAAATGGCAGCATGGAAAGTGTTGAACCCCTTTAGTAACACACACTAAAAATGAGGGAACTTGGTGGGGGACCCATAGTTAAGCTCCTTTACAGATATCTCCTGAAGGCATCTTTGCCTTTCTGTCTCCTTAGAAAGTTTTTGCCCTCTGAATAACTGAGCAAAGTTAGGGGTAGAAAGTAGACGATTTTGGGGATTCTTCTCTGCAGAAAAGAAGGACAACTTAGGGATCAATAAATGCCATTAAATTCTCTATTTAAACTGGAAAAAAAACGAAAAAAACAAAACCAAAACAATAATTGCTATTCAATACCATTATACCTCTTGTAAATAGAGTCATAGAACTATTCAAAATTTAAATCAAGAATAAAACAAATTTAAAGGTCTTTCAGTGCAGTATTGCTACAACTTGTAGCAATCACAGTAGTGATATGGGACTATTTATTTTACGTAAAAGAAAAGAGATGTTATTAAACATTTTGTCAAAGCTCTGTGACAAGACCCTGAAATAATTGCATTAGGAATCACAAAACCCATGATCCCTAGGGAGACAGTCTTCCAGACCTTGTCTCTTTTTAAAAATATTACTCCCAAAGCAGAAGCAGATTCTGATGGTTGGAAGAAGTAATAGTGGTATCCACAGTCAACACAGACAGTTGAAAGACAAAATCTTGAAGGAAGGTATTTCATATATGCTAGTGGTAAAATTTGTAAGATAAGGCTGCATTTAAAGTAGCAATAAATATAAATGCTTAGTCTTCCTCATATTATTCTGGCAGAAGGGGTGCATGTAAATATTAAATTCATAATTTAGGTTTTTTTACTTGCAGTTTCATGCTTTTCAAGAAATCTTTAAGCTGCAGATTTCATTTTAAGTAATTTTAAACATCTGGTCTAGTGCAATAGTTTGACAGCTGGAGAGTGTAACACAGAAAATGTATAATAATTTGCATTTCCACAGCCTAACACTAGTCAGACTTCTGCTGCTCTGCTGCCTTTGTATCAGCCTCTTTCATCAGGTCATGCATTTTAATGAAAAAACATTGCAGTAATCAGTTTGAGAAGACTTAGGGAAAGAACCTGACTTTAAAAAAGCAAAAGCCTGGAAATATTCTCCAGTGGGAAGCAATTAGAGCAATGCATGAAAGTTAGGTGTTATTGAAAGCTGCAGAAGGCAAACAGAGCAGTGCAGCCATGGAAACCATCAGCAGGTCCTCTCTGAAGGAATGCACAGAAAGAACCTCCGAGGGATACACAGAGCTACCAAAACTGCACCTCCCTCCTTTCACTGCTTCCTGCTTACTTCCTCTTCTGTCCTGATATGAATCATCATCAGTGAACAGGTGAAGAGGAGCTGTCGATCCATATGCCTCTGTGGATTCCAGAGATAGGCTCCTAAAGCACTTGTCAATAAAGAAAATTTGTTCTTTCGTCCGTAAAATATGTATGATTTCCTAATTTCCCGAGGCCCCAAATCACAAGACTACCATTTCTTTTTAAAAATGGAGTCCCACTTGAAATAAATTACTAGCCAGCAGACGAGTGTCCAAAAATGCCACCGTTTTGAGTGGAGGATACACAGCTTCTGAAAATAAGCAGAAAATAGTCAGACAGTGTATGCAAATGAGGCAAATAGATAAAAATAGGTATTTTCATAATTCATAAACAGGTGCTAGCAAATAATATAACCTACAAAAAACAACACTCCATTACTCTTGCCTTATTCTCTCTTAACTAGAGAATCATGTGTTATAAAAACTCCTAAAATAACCAAAAATAATGAGTGGTATTCATTACTGATGTCATTCCATTGAAGCTAGTACAGACGCAGTGGGGAACAGAATCTGGATAAGCATCTCAACTACTCTTATTTAGATGAGTACTACTTAAATAAACTCCATTCAGCAATTGTTCCTGCAAACCCTGATCCTTTTAATAAGTAACCATTAGTGGTAGTTATTAAAGAAAATAAAAAAATAAAAGAAAGAAAAGGGAAAAGAAAAGAAAAGAAAAGAAAAGAAAAGAAAAGAAAAGAAAAGAAAAGAAAAGAAAAGAAAAGAAAATGAAAAGAAAAGAAAAGAAAAGAAAAGAAAAGAAAAGAAAAGAAAAGAAAAGAAAAGAAAAGAAAAGAAAAGAAAAGAAAAGAAAAGAAAAGAAAAGAAAAGAAAAAAGAAAGAAAAGAAAAGAAAAGAAAAGAAAAGAAAAGAAAAGAAAAGAAAAGAAAAGAAAAGAAAAGAAAAGAAAAGAAAAGAAAAGAAAAGAAAAGAAAAGAAAAGAGAAAAGAAAAGAAAAGAAAAGAAAAAAGAAAAGAAAAGAAAAGAAAAGAAAAGAAAAGAAAAGAAAAGAAAAGAAAAGAAAAGAAAAGAAAAGAAAAGAAAAGAAAAGAAAAGAAAAGAAAAGAAAAGAAAAGAAAAAAGAAAGAAAAGAAAAGAAAAGAAAAGAAAAGAAAAGAAAAGAAAAGAAAAGAAAAGAAAAGAAAAGAAAAGAAAAGAAAAGAAAAGAAAAGAAAAGAGGAAAGAGACAGGTTTAACTTAAGATTACTTTAAAACATAGGATATCATACAAAATGATATTGCAGAACCATATGTAATACATCAAAAAAACCCAGACACCTTTCATTGTGCTTTTATAAACTCAACACGTCCATATGATTAATTTTTTGGAACTTGAAATAAAGAAGGATCTCCCTGTCTGAAATGTAATTGTTTCAGCATTCTTTTACATGGATACTTCTTTACAGGTCCTCTCCCTTTCAGGTAGTAGAATTAATTGTGTAAGAAGCCACAGAAGCGTTTAACCATAGCAGCATTAAATTAATGTGGAACAGATTTAACAAAATCCCCTGCCTTTTACAGTGATGCTCTTACCATCATTTACACATAAATCCAGTCACGGACATGGTGGTGAAAGAACTGAATGGATAGGAGAGCCATACTTTTGATTTGTTCTGAGGGAATGGTGGAGTTTTCGTGATGAGTAGTATTTTTTTTGGGGGGGGGGGGTGTTGGTTATGTTTTTTAGTTTGGGTTGGGGTTTTTTTTCTGGTTTTATCAATTGTTCTTTGAAATTCCTTTGAGGAATTACTTGGCATGTGTTGTGATATCCCCGCTGCGGGCGGGGTGAGCGGGCAGGAGGAGGCTCTCCGCTCCTGCTCTGCGCCCGGGTCCCCGCTGCCGCCCCGCGGGGCGGGAGCCGAGGGGTCCGCGCACCCGGCCCGCCGCGGGACGCCACTGCCACCTGCTGAGGGCACCGGGATACTGACAGCCCCGGCCCCGGCAGCCCCCCGGCACCCCGAGGCCGCCCCCGGAACAGGCTCCGACCCATCGGGGCACCGCCGGGGCCGGGCGGCGCGGAGGGCGCGGAGGATGCGGAGGATGCTGAAGATGCTGAAGATGCTGAAGATGCTGAAGATGCTGAAGATGCTGAAGATGCTGAAGATGCTTTCGGCCCCACGCTCAGTTGCAAGTGTTCACCCAGCAGCAACACAGCTCTAACGACGGTGTCAAGTACAGATAGATTTAGGGCCACCGGTTTTCTTTCCTTTCCCTCCCCACAGCTTCTCAGTTTACTAGCTCTAGTTTTCTAAAGCAGACGGTTGGGATGTCTAAAGTGAAATGAAATGTTTAGTGTCTTCATGCTTGTGGAGCATTCCCACAATGTGTGTTTTGCTGTATTTTTTTCCTTTTTAAAAAGCACATTGTTTGCTTTCAAAGATGTGCTTTAGGAAGAGAATGTACCGCTTCAGTGGGCAGCAAATAATTATGCAAGGGAAGGTAAGGTTACATAGTGGAAATTATTACTCCTAACTGATGTGGTGCATGAACCCAAAATACCTTCAATAAGGCTCCTCAACCAAAAGCATTGTGCATAAAATATTGTCACATACCATATTAACAAAAGAAAACGTTTTTTTGTAACAGAGAATAAAGTCCTAATCTAAAAAATTAAAGGGATCTAAAGCAACATTGGTCTTCCAAAATTGTCATCAACATTTCAAATGCTCCCCTCTTTTGAGAATAAAGTCAGTAATTCCTTGTCAGTTGAGCAGAAATAAGCAATAAAATGTTTATTACTTTCTGAAGCTCATTTGTTTCAGCAAGAAACTGCCTCCACTGTTATGCTACTCAAGTGTACAGATTCACTCTGGAAATTGAGAGGTATCCTTATCGGTATGGATTTAAATATGGAAAGAGACAGTGAATGGAAAGAACAACTTCAATAAGATATTTCAGGTTACAACTGAATCGTGCATTTATGGCCCCAGACAGTGTGCTCTGCAAAATGTTCCAAAACACTCATCTCTAAGCTTCCAGCTATTTCTCCATTCTGCTCCAAATGCTCTGTGAAACATTTTAAAGAATGAGAAGAAGAGGAAAAAAACGAAAACAAGGTTTGCTATCAGGATCTAACATAAAGAAGATAGAATAATTATGATAACCATTTATGACCGAGTTATAAAGGCAGCTTGTTGGTTTTACTTACCACCCATGTTTATCACTGAGGCTATAGTTTCTTTTTGAAATATGTAAGAGTTTTTCTTCCAGTACATGATCTTTACACTATCAAACCAATTTTAGAACCATAGTTTTATAGTGAACCTTTTAGAAGATAATGGCTTACATTTCTAGTTTCCTTCTTTATGGCAGTGATAGGATAGCTGCTTCTATAAACCAATCTAGATAATATGTCATATCTCTCTTCAGCAGCTACTTCACACACGATATAGGAAACTCTCCTGCTACTGGTTACTCATTAAAGTTAAGTGGTAGGGATCCACATGACAAGGTTAAGTTTCAACACTTTAAACCCTGCTGAAAGTTGCTAATAATAATGTTTAATTTTCATTCCAAGAATTTATGGTATCATCAACTTGAGCTTGTTGTTTTCTTCTTCTCATTAGTTGGAACCAATGAACTTCCCTTCAGAATAAAAATCTTCAGGCAGAATTACAAAATAGAGGCAGGATTTGACCCCTATTTAAATTAAACAACATAAATGGGTTTAATGGGAATGTCCTATTAACCAGAGGTAAAGTTTGATCAGGATTTTCAAAAAGGGCTAGAGATTTCAACACCCTAACAGGGAAATGTTAACAAAAATATGATATTCAAATTGGGAGCACTCAACACTTTCTTTAAATGGTCCTTTATGAAGGGGAATGAAAATAACGATAGTCCCTTATTAAAAAAAATAAAATTAAATGTTTCCTTTTTATTTGTGGATAATAAGATTTCCAACAAATCATCACCCACAATCTTTTGATATTGAAAAGTCATGCTGCAAAAATTTCAGCCAAGTTCAAACTGTCTCACAAGGAAAAGAAAGACAGGAGAAAAGGAAGGATGTTTGCTATGGGAGGGTGGGCTGGAGAAAGGAATGGGAAGTCAATGGGCCACAAAGAGTTGGGACCCATGGTGGAGACAGGGCAGGCATCTGGTCTTGTGCTGTTCTTCAGGGTTATGCTCACATGGGACTGTGCTATGATGCCTCTCTCTGCTCATTCTCCTGTCATTCTCTCTGCCCCCCTCTCCTTTTTAGAGAGGCAATTGGAGGAGCTATTACACTGAAGGCAGATACCACTGCTACCCTTTCAACCCTCTGCCCCCTACACGTAAGGTTTGTGATTTTGCAGCAGGGGCAGGGTATCAGCAGTGACAGATGCTTACGTGTCCTTAGAGTATTGACCAGGTCAAACTTATCAATGGGTTTTTGTTTCACAGGGTAGGTCATAAAGTATTCATTGCCCAAGGTCATCTAGACTCATGGAATATTTTAGATTGGAAAGAACTTCTAGAGGTCATCTACTTCAACCTGCCCAATGCAAAGTTTTGCCAGATTCCTTGAGGCCTGCTAAGCTTTGAAAAACTCCAAGGACAGAGATTTCAAAACCTATATGGGCACCTGTGCTAGGGTCTGATCACCCTCATGGTAAAAAGATCATGGGGTTTTTTACACCTATATTTGTACATCTTGCTTCTCCTGCCAATACTTGCCTAGTAAGTCTGGACTATAGAATTTAATCATCCTGTCCCTAACCCTACAAGGATATTAGAACTCACTTTTGGCTCCTATGTTTCCTTGCAGACAATGATATATGTAGATACATAAAACGAGATAACTTTAGATATATCACACCTTTAATTTTATTCCACTTTGAAGCTAAATAATTACCTCCAGCCTTTCTCTAGGGATGCTGTTAGATCACCCCTTCAAGCAGTGTGGGAACTATCTGTTCTGAACTATCATGCCATTCCCCATGTTTATGATTCCTGCTTATCTGTTGTAAATTCTCTCACTGTTGTTCCTATCTTACAGCCTCACTAGATCACCTAGATTCCTCTTAATATTTCCTTTCTAATTTTTCACCTTTCTCCTGATTAAGACTCCTGAAGTGCATGCTTGAGGATGAGATTTAAGAACACGTGTAAGTGTGTAACCATGTGGAAGCAAAAGAAGATACCCTTTTCTGATATGCTAAGGTTCCCACAGCTCCAACTGAATGTCTTTACTGATCCAACAGGAGCTCTTGAGAGCCCTATCGACTTTAAACACTCCTGCCTCCAGGTCTTTATGGTTTACCTCATGACTGGAATGAATCTCACTGAATTCAACAGGAACACAGTGGTAGAAAGGAGTCTCAAGCATACACTTCTTACTGAAGTTTTCCAGCCTGTCCTCTGATACACTGTTGGAAGCACACGCTGTCAGAGTTCTCATTTATTGCAGCTTTATGAGTAAGTGCTTGTTATGTTACCTGAGTGACTCAGAGGGCACATCTTATTCAAATTCTTTGAGGATTATAGATGCTGTTAAATTATTTGGACTGCCACATCAAAAAAGGCCAAATATCTCTATAATTTTATGAAAAGGGACAGTAAATTAATTTTTTATTTTAAAATGCACCTTCCAAATATAATAGATTAGTGATTAACTGTCTAATTTAGAAAGAATATTACTTCAGTTACAGTGAATTACAATAATTTGGTTTTGAGTCCTACATTTATGCTATAAATAAAACTTCAGAAGCAAGAGCATTTGTATGCAAATGAACAACTGATGATCTTTAGACAATATAAAATCCTTCTTAGAACTTCAGAAATACTTTAGTTGATGGAGTCTACTGCCAGAGACTTTAGCCCCTAAAGTTTTAAGTCCTATTTCAAGAGAGAAACCAGACTCCTATAGTAGGACTAGGCCATCTCAATAATACATGAAGTGTTATAAGCATCTTCACATGAGGATCAGAGAAGCCAGAACACCAAACAAGGAACCTTTTAAACTCTCCAGAAGCACACAGACAGTATCTCCTCTTGTGTCCCATATGTGAGATTAGTGATGCTCCCAACCTGTCCCAGTGGTCAGAGTACTCCCTCCCTCAACATGGCTCTGCTGCCCAGCAGCAACACCTAGAGATGTTCAGCAATTCTGAAGTATAAGAACTCTGAGGCAAGAGCACCTGAAGCAGTTGACTCTCCATGCTACTCTGCACAGAATTTTATTAAAATTATTTGGGCTATGGAGAGTAAAGGTGAGCACCAGTTAGTATATAGAAACAAACAACATAAATGCAAATTAGGTTCCAGTTGAATCAAGTGAAGACTGAGGTGCTTCTATGTATATACAGAAGAGAAAAAATTAGGTGATTCTGAAATATTAATGTCCAAAAATATCAATGCTTCAAAGATTAGGCCACAGTTGGATAGGAATTTTCAAAATCAGAGCTGCCATAGCACAAGTGGAGGAGATGTGCAGAGATGGAGAGAGAGAGGAGATGGCCAGAAGTCCATGCTTGGTAAATAATAAAGGTCACTGTAGTATAAAGGAAAAGCTCATAATGACATACACCTCATATATTTTGATATTTTATCTGCTACCAGCCTTTTCCAGGTACATCTCTGGATGCCTAACTATGAGATATGGATGCCTAAGATGAGCTATCACTGTATCTTAAAGGAATTTCTCTAACTCTAGGGAGGTAACTAAGCTTTCACAAAATATTTTCTTCATACTAAAATAAACCAGAAATAAGTCCAAACAACAACAACAAGATCCTTACTTTCCTGCAGTAGAAAACGGGGGGAAAAATCCTCTTGATGAATTTCTAAGTATCCGTATTCTGACCTTGCAGGATTTTTCAAGTCTGCTGTGGGTTGTTATCATGCCCGCTGGAAGGAACTGCTGACATGTAAGCTAACCAAATTACACTCTTCTGCTTGAAAACAAGAAATTTTGAAGGCAATATCCCAAGGATCTATTTTCATGTGCAGAAACTGTGTTAGGTTATAAAATCTGCAATAAACATTGACATTTTTGATTGGCATGTTTTTTTCTGAACTTCTAGGTATTTCGGGAGTATTATTTTGAAAATCCATGTATTCCGAGCAGCAAACCTTTCTACATGAAAAAAAAATTCATGTTCTATTCTATTTGTATTATATTCCCAGTTTAGGGCTGTAAACTGTTCTGCAGTTCTCAGTATACACTCTGGTTTTTTGATTTCTTTTCTTTTCTTTTCTTTTCTTTTCTTTTCTTTTCTTTTCTTTTCTTTTCTTTTCTTTTCTTTTCTTTTCTTTTCTTTTCTTTTCTTTTCTTTTCTTTTCTTTTCTTTTCTTTTCTTTCTCCCCCTTTATTTAATTTGTCATATGGCTTGTTTTGCCAGATTAAAGAGTGGTAATGGTCTGTGGCAGAGTTTGCACTTTCAAGACATATGGCTTTGTTTTGTCACCGACTGCTTGCTTGGGAGTCTAGTTAGTTGTGTCACAGAGAAGGGAAGGAAGGAAGGAAGGAAGGAAGGAAGGAAGGAAGGAAGGAAGGAAGGAAGGAAGGAAGGAAGGAAGGAAGGAAGGAAGGAAGGAAGGAAGGAAGGAAGGAAGGAAGGAAGGAAGGAAGGAAGGAAGGAAGGAAGGAAGGAAGGAAGGAAGGAAGGAAGGAAGGAAGGAAGGAAGGAAAAAAGGCACTGCAAAATAATAAACAAACAAACAAACGAAAAAATCATCAAAAAACCCCAGAAGGTGAAAAAAGGAAATAAAGGAGGTGAACAGTAGAGCCATTTATGAGAGCAGGTCTTGGGGTCATTACTTTACAGGGAGGCATGCCTTATCAATGGAGAGTGATGTTTAGATATTTATTTAAGTAGGAATCAATGGAATAAATTAATTCCTGTATTGGGGATTAATATCTGATGAGTAACAGGAAATACTAGAAGTCAGGGAGCAAAATGAACATTTTCCAGGATGGGCCAGTCAGCATAGAAGTAAGGCCCAGAATTTTTGCCATTGATCACTCCAGGTGAGGAGAGGAGGCCAAATTGTTCCTTCAGCTGGGAAGGAGCAAACAGCTCCTGGCAGAGGAAGGGCCCATTATTAACAGTTTGGGAACTGCCCTTGGTTTTTATAGGTGTAGTTACCAGGCAGAAGTGTTTCTAGCATACCTGCAGCAAAGTAGGCACGGGTACTGTGAGTGAGCCACCCATTCTTGTCTTCTGATTAAAATTTAGCCTGTGCTGGTAGTAACACAGAGATGGACTGCTTGGAATGAAAGTCTGGCCACACGACAGCTCTTTGTGGAGGCAGATCTTCCTCAACGTTAGTACCTCATAGCAATTTAACATCAAAATCAACAGATAAATGAGACACCAAACCAAATTTCTTTTGAAGGTACTCCCTTGAGTTCAGGGTTAAGGAACCTCATGAAGAAGAGAAAGTTGGGCCATCCTTTCTGCTAAGTTCACTGAATGAGTGCCTCATGCTATTCACAGTTTTGCTTCATTGGTTTATGTGAAAAAAAGCTTGCTGGAAAATATCCCAACATTTTTGAATATTAATGCAATGTATTCCAACAGTTTTTAATATTAATATCAGAGTGCCACTACAGCTGCTAGCATGTTACATATACTGGACAGTGTATAATGTGCATCCTAATGTGCTGTTCACCTCTACTGACATTTTGTTCATGGTTTATTATACAATAGTGATGCTCGATTTGGGTTTTCTTGGAGGTGCATACCATGTATTATAGGTTATACAACAGGTCAACATAATAAATTAATTATTCCTAACACCTATGTGCTTTGAAAACTTCCTAACTCTTGTATGCTTGTCACCAAGAATAGCTGAGTATCCCCTCCTCCATACAATTAGGCAGAAGGCGAAAAATCTTACAAAGAGATGCAAAACTAGAGCATACATGATACCTTGCACTATTATATAACATGAAAAAGGGTATTAACGAGGAACTCAAATGAACTCAAAACATGATACCACAGTAAACCGACCTTTGCAAGGTGTTGCTACAGAGGCCCTCCAGCTTGCACTCTGGCTGCTTTTCTGCTTCAAAGAGCCACAATGTGTACGTGATTTCTACTGTGTCCTCTTTTGGTGCATTTGAGCATCTTACACTGTTTCATAAATTTATGCTAACAATCCCTCTCTCTGTGAAAACATTGCTACCACTCCCTGTGACAGATACGTAATTCAGGCACAAAGACAGATTCTTAAAGTCCATGTAAATATTACAAGCTGCATATAGGTGCTCAGCTGGCTTTCATCAGCTTGGTAAGCATCTGTTCAGTGAGTGACTTGAGGCAACTACATGCTCAGGTACTTTGGATTTGATGTGGATAGGCTCCAGATCCTACCTGTCCTGGCAACATGGAGCAAAGCAGTGAACTGGGCCTCCTGAATTCTGGCCAGTGCCCTCCAACCTGGCTGGTCTTCCTTTCCCTCTTTGTTTTTACCCTGTAACAAAGTTCTTCTTCTATTACTTTCTACGCCGTTTCACAATTAAACCAAGTGTTTTTCAGTATTGCTGTTATTTATTTGCAAATTTAGTCATTGTGAAGGCTTACTTGAAATTCTAGGGTAGCTAACCCCAAAACTGCCCTAGTAGATGGCTTAGAAAAAAAGTGTACATGCTCCAGAACAAAAGAAAATTATAAATAAGGGAGTAAGAGACTACCACTGCTGTTTAAATTGCTTCCTCTCCTTAATTAAAATAAAACCAGAAACACTGATGTAAGACACTATATAAAAAGTAACTTATTGGAAAGAAAACCCTGACCAAATATATATGACATTTGTTACCTAATCAAAAAAGATTATATGTATCAGCTGAGCCTTCCAAAAGTCAGGATATGTAACATTTGATGAGCACATTTGGAAAATGCAATGCAATCTTAAAATCTGTTTTTTTAAATTCTGGAAGAATATGCTGCTGACATTTGCCATAAAGAACAGGAATAGTGACTCTAAAGCTGCACTTTAGCATGTCATTTTCCTTGTCCCTCTGCAGGTGTGATACACTGTACCTGCAGCCTGGAAAAGTCAAGATTCCTTGGGATGTTCTTGCCTTGGAGATTTCGTCAAGTAGATCCTCTTACTGACATCTGAACCCAGGATGACCTTGGACCATGCGGAGATGCTAGAATTTCACACGACTCATCTCTGCAGGTATTATATAGTCTGAAGCCAAAATATCGGGGGAATTTGTTGTCCTATAAATGCAGACCTGTATTTTGCAATAAATACTTAGATGAGTACTAGCTTTGTTACATGGCACAGCCTCCCTGCCTGCCAGAGGGCCAGCAGCTGCCTGGGTGCTAATGATCTCCGTATTCAACCAACATATCATGCCTTGGTTATCTGACATATGAACAAATAGGGATTAGATTAATTACCATAAATGTCTTCTCATAATACATACTTTTTAAAGGATTTATTTAATAACAGATAACAGATGGGAAAATACACTTGTTCACATGCTGTAAAAAATAAAATAATTCATCACTAAGTGTATTACTTTTGTTGGCTTCTAGTTGTTCTGGAATCTATGGCTACATTTCAATACTGGTGCAACTTGACACAGCTCACAGACTGTTTTCCTTATGATTATTTAAATTAATTGATTATTTTAAGCACCACTAGAGGGCACAGAATTATAACAATATTTCTTAATGGATCACAAAAAGTGCGTCAGGAACTGGAGTTCAGCGATGTTCATCGTTTATTGGCCCAATCCTCAGTTTAAAGCCTCAGTCCGATCACCAGTGATGCATATGTACTGCTGTGAGCTGTGCCATTGCCCGCCCCAGCAACTAAACAAAGCTCAAGGGTTAGTGCCCTTGGGACAGAGGCCTGGCTGAGTGAGCTGGACCATGTGCTCTCGGTTGAAGTTTGGCTCTCCAGAATTTGAGTATCAGCCCTCAAATCAAGTGACTAAGGCCACTAGAGTTTAAATCTAAGCATGGTTCTGGAAGAGTGGCTGGTGCTAAAGGCATGCTGTACATCTTCAGCTGTAAATGAGTACATAGGGATGAGAAAAATGAAGAGTATAAACACTTGTGTATATCAAACCAGGGAAATGCAAACAAGTAGTAAATGAAGGATTAACTAACTCAATTTACAATTCAAAGAAAGAAGAGTAGATATGTGCCACTGGAAAGCTTAAATATTAATGGGATTTCTGTGGATAGTTGTATCAACTACTTAACATCTGTTTTGACATGTGTGCTGTTTCTGCCATCCTTTATCACGAGTCTGAGTAGCCACTGTGGTTCACGTGTTAGAAAGTTCCTGTCAGAAGTGGCCTGCAGTGGAGGAAAAAGTGTAGTGAAGACAGCAAGAACTTCAAACTCATCATTTAAAGAGTTCTGATTGAATGGCATTGGACACATTGTAGCAATGAATTAGTACGGGTGGTGTGTCCATGTTGCATTAGTAGGAGCCCAAATTTCACTGCCAGAACATGAAATGTGTCTTACAGTTTCTTCTTTTCTGGAAGTTGAAGACCATGTGTTAATCAAAGCTTGAGACCCTGGCATCTAACTAACCAGCACAATGGAAAAAAACCCCGAAAATTAATTTCTGAATGTTTCTATTGAATTTCGCTTAACATTAGCATACACCTTACTGTTTTTCATTAACACTTCAGGAATCAGTGTCACATTTTCACATCGTGGAGCTCAGGCTGCAAAACCAGTGACATGCAGCTATTTCTCGTGCAGTGGATGCTGAAATGCCGGGGGCGGCTCGTCCAGCTCCCCGGGCAGCGCGGGGCTCCCAGGCGCCCCGGGGGGATGGCGGGCGCTGTCCGAGCTGCGGCCCCAGGAGCGGCACGGGGGCGGCTGCCCGCAGCAGACGGCCGGGCGTGCGGGGAGAGTGTTGGGGGATGGCCGGGGGTTGCCCGCCGAGCACAGGCGATAGCCACGGGCGGTAACCCAGGGGCAAAGCGGGCGCGGTGCGGCGGCCGGGCGGGCAGCGCGGTGCGGCCGCGCCTGCGGGTGCCGGGGTGGGTGGTGTTTTTTTTCCGCAAGCTCACCTTGATGCGGCGGGGCGTAAAAGGGCCGCGCTCGGCAGGGGGAGCATCGCTGTCTCGGCGCAGCGCGGGCACCGAGCGGCGGCACCGCTGCGCTCCGGCCGCACCGCGCCGGGGCCGGAGCTGACGGGGGCCGTGGGGGAGCCCGCAGGAAGGGCAGGCCCGCCGCTGCCCCCGGGATCTGCTGTCTCGCCGCCGCACGAGGCCGGGACACGGCGGAAGGGCCGGAGCGGCGTGCCGGGCCGCGCCGCCCCCTCGGGGGGACACCCGGCGGCTCGTCTGCTCTGCTCCGCCCGGGCCAGCCGCACTCCCTGCCCGCAGTGGGGTCCCGCCGCCGGCCGATCCTCCCCCGCGCCGCCGCCGGGACTTACGGCAGTTTTGTTACTTTCTCGGACTTACATGGACATTTCCCGGGAGCGCGCGTAGAACTCGGGCGCCGCGTCCCGCCAGCCGCTCGCCGCCCGCCCCGCCGCGGGCACCGCCGCTGTCTCTGCCGCTCTCGCCCCGGGACGCGAAGGCGCCCGGCGGCGCGGCCCCCGCCTGCCCCCACCGGCCCGCCCGGCTCGCCGACTTTCTCCGCCGCTCGGAGCGAGAGCAACAGCTTGCCCGGCCCGGCCGGGCCAAACGACGCGGGAGGCAGCGGGGAGCGGGCGGCGGCGGGCACCGCCGAGCCGCGGCCTCTCCGCCGGAGCCGCGAAGACCTGCCCTCCCTCCCTCCTCCTCCCCGTCCCGGGCCGCGGAGCCACGCCGGGAGGCGCTGCGGGGACCGGCGGCGGGGCTCCGCCGCCCAGGAGGAGAGCGCGCCCGGGGGGGCGCCCGCTCCCTCGCCGGGGCCCCCGCGAAGCTGCCGCAGGCCGGCCCGCCGCGCCGGGCGCCCAAAGTGGCCCGCGCCCCCGCGCCCCGCGGGCGCCGCCCGGAGACCCTCGGCCCCCGCTGTCTCTTGCGGGCTGCTGCCGCGGGGTGCCTGGCCGCCGCCGCCCGCGCCCTGCTCCGCCGCGGCCCCGGCGCCCGCTCCGGCGCCCGGGGTGATGCCATGCCCCGCAACCACGGCGGCGGGGAGGAGGGCGGCTCCGCGGGGCTCTGGGTGAAGAGCGGCGCGGCAGCGGGCATGAAGGATGTGGAGTCGGGCCGGGGCAGGGCGCTGACGAGCTCGGCGGCCCGCGGCGACGGCCTGCTGCTCCTGGGCACCGGCGGCGCGGCCGCCCCCGCCGGGCTGCGGGAGGGCCGCCGCGGGAAGCACGGCGCCCGCATGAGCCTGCTGGGGAAGCCGCTGTCGTACAGCAGCGGACCGAGCTGCCGCAGGAACGCCAAGTACCGCCGCCTGCAGAACTACCTGTACAACGTGCTGGAGCGGCCCCGCGGATGGGCCTTCGTCTATCACGCCTTCGTGTGAGTACTGACCTGCTCCCCTCTCCTCCCGTCCTGTCCCGACCCCTCCCGTTCCTCGGGCTGCTTTCCGCACCTGTCCTGAGCAGAGCCCCGCCGCACGGCGCGGCGTGTACATCCCCGCCTGCCCCTTCGGTCCCCGGACATCACTCCGTGCCGGGACAGGAGAAGGACGAATACCCCGCGAGTCGCGCCGAAAGTGCCCGGGAGGAGTCACTGGAGGCGCGGGAGCCGCTGCCACCTGCGGCGCGGCTCTCCGCGGGCGGCGGGAAATCCCGCACAGCTCTGGGTGGGAGGTGATGGGGTTCACTCGGTTCACCCGGCAGAGAGTACCGGCGGGGAATACGGCGGGGAGCAGATGCTCGCTGGTCTCCCGGGCGCCTGAGGCGGCTGGCTTGTGCGGGGGGAGGCTGCGCGGCCACACGCGGGCCTCGAGGTTAGAGGGAGCGAGGGGTGCCGGCGACTGCCGGGTCCTCCCCGCGACACGGAGCGCAGTGGGTACGACAGCGGTACCGCGGCGCCTTTCCTGCCGGGCGGACACTGAGCGCTGCGCGGTTTGAAAAGTTGCCGCCGCGGAGCAGCAGAGCTCGATTCTGCCTCCAGCGTGTTTTCCGGGCGCGCCTGGTCCCCGCCTCGCAGGGAGTGCGGGTGACGGCGCCTTCCCACGCGGGCGCTCGCCGCGGGATGCTGCGCCCCAGGTGCGGGCACCTGCCGCTGGCAGCGCCGGGGGCCGCCCCAGGCAGGGTGGGTGCAGCGAGCAGCCGCCGCGCTGGTGGCTTCTCCGCCGGTTCCTGCCGCTGCTGAGCTTTTGATCTTAGCAAGAGACGGTTCCCGTCTCCCTCATCCTGAAAAAGCCCCTGACGGAACTGCATGTTTCGTCTCATGACTCAGTGGAGAGCGGTACTGTCACCGCGCTGCGAAACTTGGGCTGCTTTAACTTCACGAGGCTTGCCCGGGACACCTGTGCGAGGTTGTCACTCCTTGAGTATCCTTGGGGTCAGCCATGTTCCTCATTTCATTAGCAATCCTCTTTTTTTTATGGGTTTTGGTAATATTCAGGGAAAGGCCCTACTCAAAATCCTTTTAGATGGTTGAGCAAAACATGTAACACAGTCTGACAAGGAGTCATGACAATGGATCATATTTATGGGTGAAAACGTGATCAATTGTAGAGGAAGAATATTAAGCATTACTGTATTGGGGATATAAAACAAGGTATTGTTATGTCTGACTACAGGAAATCCATCATAAACCAATCAGAATATTTAACTGATATGCTGTAAGTAACTGTATTTGTTCCCTGATAATCATGGAAATCAAGCTAGCGGCTGCAGCATCTTGGCTAAAAAAGCTACTGTTCCCTAAAAGCTTTGACAGCATAAAGAATTCTCCTCTCCCAGCAGGAGGGAAATCCTCAAGTCTTACTTTAATAGCAGCTGTTATAAGTAAAAAGGGCCAAAATTTTGATTAATAAAATTTCTGATTAATAAGATACTTTGTGCATAGATTCATTTAGTAGATGACAATTACTATAGATAGCAAATAGTAGAAATATGCTTAATGTCATATATTATTCAGTAAAAGAATTTTTGTCCACATAGAGGATCTTCCCATTATTTCTGTTTTACTCTGCAAATCAACTCTTACACCCAAAATTTTCTTCTTGGAGGGCATTTACTTGCTACATTTTGCTGTCTGGGTTCTTAAAGGTGTTTTCCTATGGCCTAGATGGACGTAAATTAGTGTTGCAACAAACACCAAAATATGTCCAAGGAATCATTTTACTGCAGTGCCTGAAGTTGTCATACAAAATCTGCAATTTATAGTTTTGGACCTTTTTGTTAGAGTTAATGATAGAAATCTTTAAAACTAGAAAAGTTAAGTTGGAAATACAGCTGACAAGTTTAAACCCCCCCCCCCCCAAAAAAAAAGGTGGTAAATTTCCAAACGGAGTGGAGTCATGACACAGCAGCACTGTAAACAAGGAAGATTGCCAGCTGCGTTTAGATAATTGCCTGCATAGAAAGAGTGCCAGTTTTAATTTTTAATTGCAAATGGCAATTTTGGCAAATGTAATGCCAACATTACATCTTTTATCTGAACAGATCTGTGTGAAAGAGCTTGAAACATTACTGTAGCATAAGACACCTAGTAATAATATTACCTTAAAGTATCTGTCACTGATACAGTGTTTAAGGTGCATTTGAAGTTCCATGGGATTTCAGTTTGACAGCCATCCTTATTGCCAGTCTACAAATTATTTTAATATATTTGTATCATTCTGATTTAATCACAGTCAGATAATAGGATAATATTTATGGTGTTCCAGGCTCATTTTTTTCCAGCCACCTGATCAAATATAGTTTAATCTTGGAAAACAGACTTTCATACAGAATTAAAAACCAAAAGAAAAAAAAGCCACAACTATTTGAAAAAAGAAGTCTTGAGACAAGTAGCTTAGAGTTGCAAAGACATTACAAAGTACGTGGAGGAGATGTCTGCTTCTACCACTGCTAAGCTATTCTTGACTGCAGTGGAGCCTGTTATAGCTCTGTACTATTTCTGGTACAGGAATGGGCTATCTGGGGTGAGACCTTTTGAGTGGATCATTGGTCTCCTGAAACCTCACTCTCATATGCAGGTTGAAGTAATGCAAGGGAGGTTATAGAGTTTTGGTTTAAAGGCTTTGATCTAGCAGTTTCGATTTTCATGATTGTTTTCTAAATAAGACCTAGGGAATTGAAGATTTGTTACAAATAAGAAATCATTCCTGCAGTGATATTTTCATGCATCACTCCCATAGGGAAAAACACTTTAGGGCTGAGAAGTATGCCCAGTTAGCTCTTCTTTTTTCTTCTTGCCCTTTCAAATAAGATAAAACTAGGCCAGCCACCTAAGGAATGAGTGTTGTGACCTACATTCAGAAGTCAATTGGTTAGTTTATTTGTAAATACAAACCTGCCTGATTCTCGAAAAGACAGCTATTCTGCAAACTTCTGCAACTAGGGGAAGAAGTTACTCCTGAGCAAACACCTTTGATTTCAGTAAAGTTGTGCTGGGGAGCAGAGCCATGAATGACATGTTTCTTGACTCCTTTTTTGTGCACCTCAGTAGCTCTTTATACGGAAAGCCCTATAAAAAATTAAGATCTTTCCTGCAAGTTTTTGAAAACCTTCTTTTCAGATACCACAGTTTTCTGTTCTTAATCATTCAGGGGCACCAAAATATGAACACTTATAAAATCAGAAAAGAACATTCATACCATTTGTGTGTAATGAGTCAGTAACTTAAACTCCTGCTAGTAAAATATTTATGCCACACCACATCACCTACACATGGAGCCATGTGCATATTTAACACATGTGCTTACATTAAAAGGCAATGATATTGTAACTTTTCTAAAGTCTTGGGATGTCACAGGATTTCTTTCTGTTATTGCTGTTGCAGTTTATTATGGCTTATTTGGTGTGATAAAAATATGCAGCCGTTGCCTTAGAATGATCAAAGGGGAATTTCAGATTTGTTGCAAAATTAACTCTGGGTTTCATCTTCAGTTATCATAAGGACTTTGTAATATTTTTGTTCTTAATTGACATTCTGAAAATGAGATGGCATGAGATGTTCAGAAAAAAATACTGGTCTTTGATACTGTTTATACTGGTAGGATATAATTTGTTGCATAAGTTTCCTAATTTAACATATTGGATTTATTTCAGGAATAATAAAGTTTCTGTTTCTTACTGACTTCTTTGTAATATATTCCATGCAAAAGTCTTTGACGTTTGTTGTAGGGACGTCCTTCTCTTTACAAAACTTCCAACTTTTGCTCTGGAAGCTTCAGAATTCCAAATCACACATCTGGATGTGTGCACAAGGGCAGTAGCACTTTGCATGGCCTGTATTGATAGGTTTTTATGGGCATCCCCCAGTGGCCACTGCAGAACATAAGATACAGCATTAGTTGAATTGTAAGAGCCTGTATGGTATTATTCTTGTCTTCTGTGTTATTGATGGAAAAAGGCTGAAAAATTATTTCTGGAAAAAATGTAATGAAGCCATCAAAGATTTAACTAGCTATTTTAGCCTTCCAGATCTGCCGGAAAGGATGTAGCTCAGTAAAGATCAGGATGAATATTGAACAGCAGGTCTTTGCATGTGAGTTAACAGAGCTGCATCACACCATGCCCTTGGTATAATAATGGAGGTTCCATATTCTGATTAGAAAACTAGTCATGTGCAACAGCCAAAGAACTTGCTCTTTCTTATACTATTGATATAGGAGAAATTAACTTTTTCCATCTTGTGGCATATAATGACTTAGTTCCAGGTGCTCTATGGGTAACTCTACAGCTTTCGTGTTTTCAGGCACCATTTCAGAGACAGGATCTGGTGGTATTAGGGTAAAAATATATTTATATATATTTGTGAAAACAAATAATAGCATCATGATTTTTACAATTAACAAATAATAGTGTTGACATAAATATGTAGCAAAGCAAATCTTACTAGGTAGATCTGAGATTTTTTAAAAAGTTAAAAATTTAAAACTCTTTAACTGTAGCACACAAATCTTAGTAGACATTTTCTTTCAGGGACAATGAATAAAAGTGGATATTTACATGCCCTTCAGTATACCTCTTCAGTGATTTGCTGCATTTGAAGCAGTCTGTGATTCTATATATGTGCATATTTCTGACCTACATATTGTTTTGAAGGAACTTTAGGAAGTTACCCAGTCCAGCTGGGAGATACACTCTTCCCAGTTCTATGAGATGGCTTTGTCTAGACAGGTCATACATTTCACCACCTTGCTGAATAACCTGCAGGTCTACAACACCTGCCTGTTGAAAAAAGAGGGGGCTTGACATGGGGACGGAAGAATGGAAGAGCCACTCTGAACCTCCCAAGTGGCAAATTATGGTTGTTATCCCTTTATGTATGTTCTGTCACTGCTGAGAAGATTTTGGCTTCTTTATCATTGTGATTTACCTTCAAGTAGATGTAGGCTGCTACTAGGACCCCTGTTAGATCACCCTTCTGTCAGACCAAACATGCTCAGCTCTATCAACTGCTCCAAGACAAAAGCTCAAGGCTCCTGAGTATCTTGGTTGCTCTCCAGCATCTCCTCTGTCTTCTTCACATCCCTGTTCAGCTGGGAGGGATCACAACTGACTGCCCTCAGGCCGTGCTGAGTAGAGAAGAAAACTTTTTCAGCCTGCCAGTCCCAGTCTTCTAATGTAGTTGTTTGCTGCTTGGCTTATTTCTGATGAAAACATGCTGTTGGCTTGCTCAGTTGTGTGTCTACAGAAAAGCCCTTTTGTCTGCGCCTGCCACTCAAAAAATGGGGTCCCAGCCTGAATGGATACAAGGGATTATTCTGCACCAGGTGCAGATATCTGCTTTTCTCCTAGCTGCTCTCATGGGTGTTTATGGTCACATCTAATATTTTCTTGTTCTATCTCAGTCATTGTGTACTGACCACAGCAGTGGAGATGTAACAATCTTTAAACCCACTTGTCCTCTTGCTTTGTGATTGGGAGAGAAGATCAAAATGCTCAGTCATGCTTCATTCCTCCTCTTTCCTGGTGTTGTTCATGGACAGCAGACCTCTCCTGGAATCCTGCCATGGGTACTAAATAACATCTAGCTTCTATTTTTCACTTATTTTTTTTTTGGGGGGGGGTGGGGGTTGCTTATTTTTTGGTTTTCTTGTGAGGTTTTGTTTGTTTGTTTGTTTTGGTTGTGGGCTTGGTTTTTTTGTTTGTTTATTTGTTTTTTAGTTGCAGAGTTATTGTGCACCTCAGGATTTTCGGTAGATAAGTATCAGGAATGTTTATGCTTACCTTAGTAAAATATTGTTTCACATTTATTTTTTGAGGCTTAATCTACTAAATGTTCTCATTTGTACTGGCCTTACTTTCTGACTCAAAAGCAGTGATCCAGAGGAAGCAACTAATTTTCCATAAAACTCAATATTGATCCACAGCTTTCTATAAAGAAGGTGCAGAAGGTTTTCTTTGAGAAAGAGTCACCAAGACCTGCATGGGGAAAAGTTCATGCACGTGGACTTTCTTCTATTTATCGTAAGTTTTATTTCTTAAATGAGATTAGGAATTATGTTTAGTTTCAAATAAGTGACAACCTTTGCAAGCAGAATCTTCCTCATCTTAAAGAAAGACATGAGTTAAGAGGTTTCTTTATAATTATCTTTTTGCTGTAATTTTTTCTCCTTTCACAAAACCCATGCAATGAACATTATATTCATTCATTGGGAATGAGATTCCTATCTCAGATCTATTTTTCTTGGTGTGCCAGTCTTTGGTGATGTATTTCTTGTCTTTTTATTGAGTATCTTGTATGATGTGGGGACTATTGGGAAACTTTCAGTGGTCTCATATGATGAAAGAACCTGCCCAAAATTACAGATTTGTTCTGAGGGATGATATAGCAATTTCTATTAGGGCATTAAATATGTGTTCTCAAAGAAGATGTGGTTTTAGTGAATTAAAGAACAAATTTATGAAGATTTTAAGTGCCTGTGAGAGAGTATTTGTATGACAGATTTTCAAAGCAGGCCCTGAACAATATCTTAATGATCTAGACCCCTTTCTTCACTGGACACTTTTTAACGTTTCTATGTCCTTCAACATTTTAAATAAAAAATAAGTAATGATATCCATTCAGACTTGATGCTCTTTCCATTTTCCATGTCTAACTATATTTTTAGTAGCTATTCACCCTGTTTTACTATTAATTGTAGTTTAATTAAGTTTCCTGAATTGGATGAAAGTACAATTGAACTAATATTTCACAATAATTTCAAATAATTTGTAGCATCAAATGGAATACCAATGATTATTAAATTAATAATAGTGATTTCCCTATTCATAAGAATAAGCTTAATTGATATACTTAACAATACTCATAAAAATGCAATTAAATTTTTCATAATTGTTTCAGTGGAAAGGAAAAGCATATGGTTTGTTACTTTATTAATCTTCTTTTTTATGGAGAAAATATACAGAAGGAAAACCTTTTATTCCTAGACAATGTAAACTGCTGACAGTGCAAATAAATCTCACTGTGGTAAGATATTTCTTACTCATTCAAAGGTAAAACGTATTTGCCAAATGTTTAACATTCTTATATGGTTCATATTTTCATTAACATAAGTGGTGAAAAATTAATTAAATTTGCAACTGATTTTAATTGAAGTAAAATTGAGTCTTCTGCTCTCAGGTAGAAAATATGGAGTAGAAAACATGAATAATACTATCTAACAAAAAGTCTTTACCATGTATACATAGTAGACATAATTTACTATGTTATTCTTAATGAGGCAGATGTTTATTTCACAATGAATGTTGCTTTTTCCCATTAACATTAACACCCAAACCATTTCTCAAACCATTAACACAATGCAGCATGCATTCTTGGTTTTTAAAATTAATGGTGGTGCATTGAGTCACTTGTAAATGTGTTATATAAAATATACTGAGTTTCAAGGAACTTGTAGGGTTTTTTTCTCCTTGTTTTCTGTGTAAGATTTTTTATTTCTTTTTATAAGTTAGTTTTACAGATTTCCTGTAAGAGAGCAGGTGTAGATTACCCAAGGGATTGCCACCACAGGTCAGTTAAGGTAGAAAATTCTTGAACTGTACAGTTTATCAATTGCAAAATAATTTTAAGGAGTTGCCCTTCCATGTACAAACCCCCCTTCCTTTAAAGATATTAATTAAAAGTTCAAAGGTTGTCTTATAGGTCAGCTGCACCTAATCAAGAAATATTTTCAATTTTCTGTTGAGCGTTAGATTTATCTTGTGATAGTTATCTGAGCTGCAGTGTAATTGTGTTACAGGAAGCTCAGCAAAACGTTCATCATTTGGGGCACTGAAGTGTAGTCTCAGACAGTGTCTTCTGCTTGAAAGACTGTGATTATTTCTTAATATATACAGTCTGGTCCAGTGATTCAGAGGTGGACACAGTCCTCCAGCCAGACATATCTGAAATTTTCTGTTTGGACTTCATCCAAGAAAATCTTCAAACATAAATGTGTGTGTTTTCCTTAACAGAGATGGACATAAATATGTCTCTAAGCATTTCTTGAAGAGTGAATAATTTTCAAAGGCATGAAGTACCTGCAGCTTCCTTTCATTATTCTATTGTGCATTCAATGGGTAATTCACTTTTTTCTTCCCACTTGTACAGAATGAAGTTTAACAAATGAATCATGCTCTTAAACTGATTAGAAATAATGAAGAAAGGAAGTTCAGTACCTGCCTACGTCTTGATTTAAGCAATATATTCCTGTTTGTCTTGGCTTCCTCCTTGCTTTACAACTCCATAGTTTGACCAAGCAAACATATTAATGCCTTTTGAGATTTCTGTAGAGTTTTAATTCTTTTATTGTAGTCATACCTGATATCATATGGAAGAAACAGATTGGTGCCAGGAGTCAAATGTGACCAAACCAAGAGAATAAAAAACGCTACCAAACGCAATCAGATACCTCCTATTTCACTTGTGTCATAGATTAAAACACTTGCACACACTCTTGAGGTCATTCAGTCAGAAATAGCATCTAACTTCTAGGGCATTAAATTTAATTGCTTTATGTGACTTAAGCTCATCCATAACTGTGGTATATGAGAACTACCCGCTAGAAGTAAATGTACAAATATTTCCCTTTGAAACTCTTGTGACAGGAATGCACTTTAAAGTTATGCACTGCTGGGCCTTTCGGAATATGAGTAAGAGTCCTGATATACTTGAGATGGTCTTTTGTGGGAAAATTAAGATGAATATTGTTTGGATGAATTTCTGTAGGTAGTGGAGATAAAGGGCAATTGATCCTTGGCAGTGAGTTTGAAAATGTAGGCCACCGTCTCTGTAAGGAAAGTCTCTGTAAGTGCATCTTTTTAATAGTGAAACTGCCCTGTCACAGGAGAGATGACAGGTGATGGCTCGCTTGAAGCTGGCTTGATGAAGCTGGAGTCTTATCCACACTACTGCCAGGCTGGTAAGCAAGTGATGTCCTCTTCCCACCAGATAGGCCAGCACTGAAGAAAAGGAATTGCCATGTTTCCAGAAAAACCACACAGTGAATTCATCAGCTTGAAAAACCCTTTTAAATCCAAGAAAGTTATGCAGACTGAGGTCAGAAGAAGTCTCTAAATTCATTAAGAGGAATTTACATCTCTCTGCAGTTGATGTTTATCTGTAGAGCCAGATTTATTCACATGTACCAGAAGAATCATTGCCACAGGAAGGACCAGACTTGCTCTTTGCAGCTCTGTGCAGAAAGATCTGTATAGATGGCAGGAAATGTAAAGCTGTGTGTGAATGAGCTACTTGCAGATATCTGTGCAACAGGGAGGGAGGAAGGAAGAGCTTATGCTGGCAGTGGGAGGGTTTTCCTTAGACCTGTCCCTCAGACTCTTCTGAATGTAGTTCTGATAATTTAGAAGAATCAAATCATAGCATCATTTAGAGTGGGAAAGGCGTTTAAGATCATAGAGTCCAACTGTAAATCTAACACTGCCAAATGCACCACAAAACCATGTCCTTGAGTTCCATGTCTACCACAGGTCTTTTAAATGCCTCTAGGGATGGGAAGTGAATAACTTCCCTGAGCAGTCTGTTCCAATGCTTGACAATCCTTTCTGTGTTGAAATTTTTCCTAATATCCAATCTAAACCTCCCTTGGCACATCTTGAGGCCACTTCCTCTTGTCCTATTGCTTGTTACTTGAAAGAAGAGACCAACCCCCACCTCACTTCAACATGCCTTTCTCGTGCTTTTGGCCACACTGGCTTTTTTTTCACTAGAAATATTAATAGAATGTTGCTTCTTCAGGGAGGTTCCATTACACTTCAGGTGCAGCTGTGGTTAGTCACAGTAAGTACACATGCTCTCAAGTGACTTATTCAGCTTCTAGCTGATGAATCCGTGCAGATTCCTCTCTTTGATATGTCCCAACCACATCTGCAGACTGAAGATGAAGCAGAATTTAGAATAAAAGATGAACAGCTTTGCTAATATCTGGGGGTGTTGTAACTTTTCATACAATACAATTTGCTCAAGAAGACGTATTTCTTTCCCTTCAAGCTTGGAAAATAGAGATTTCATTTAGTGGTTGGAGATACTGTCTGGAAGGCTGTTATCCTTCGTGAAAGGTCACACTGACTGCTGACTAAACTCGTGATTTGTCTTTGCAAATAATTTGTTTGCTGGGTGGGATATTGGAGTTGAGAGGTTACTGTTGGCTATGATGAGACAGATGATGGTCCTGAATTATAAATAGTCTTTGAAAGGAATTTTGACTTTCACTCTGAAAATGCTTGTAGATGTGCTTTTTAGTGGTGTTATTAATAAATTTCGGTATTTACAGAGTATATATTACTAGAAACCATCAAACTGAACATTAATAAAAGCTCTATCTTTCCTTCAGGAATGATGGCAAAAACTCATCTGAATTAGAGAGATTTTATAAATCTTAATTTTTACTTGAGAAATTCTTCTATAGAGAGAGAAAGGCCTAATCTGATATCTTAAATGCTCCCACATTATGTGTGGGCACTCTGCATGAGATTTTGCTGTTTGGAGATATTACATGGGGAGAATTATAGTGAGAGCATTTGTGATGTTGCAGAGGCAGAAGTTATCTAGGAGGGAACACAATCATTGAGGGGCAGGAGAATTTGTCAATGTCTACTTGACTATAACAGTACTTGACTGATACTATATATTACTTTCAGGTTAGAAATGTGTTTGTCTTCTATTATTATTATTATTATTATTATTATGTTTTTAATATTTTTCCCTCCTTTTACCTATTTTCTGTAGAGGGAAAGCTGAAGCGATGGTATGAGTCAATTTACTGTAAATATGTAAATATTTATATGTAAATAAAACATGGTTTGATCTTTACGTTTTTCTTCCATCAAGGTCTTGACCCTGTATGCAGATCTGAGGAAATATCACAACATCAAAGTTTGGTTCACTACCTGATTGTGTTCCTGATTGCTTTTTCTTTGGTAAATATTCATGTAAATCTTGCTGAAGCTGGGCCTCAGCTAGTATATTCCTGTTTGGGTCCACTCTTTGCTGGTGCTTAGATCACTTTTTAGCTGCTCTTACAAGCCATTGCATGGGAAGGGCTGCAGCTGGACTGCAAGATGCAGTCCAATCTCTGACCTCCAGCATAACTACATCTACACTTGGAGGAAAACCTGAGGAGATGCATCTGAAATGCCCTCTGGAATTCAGAAACTCGGTGAGAAATGCAGTCCTCAGACTTTTTCTGCAGAAAGGGATTCAGTCAGTCTTACTCTTGTCCAGGGACTTTTTCCTTGAAACCATAACTGAGTTAATAATACACATGAAATATAAAAGACATCTAAAAGTATATTAATATTTGATTAAGTGTTATTGCTGCTGTTCATGAATGGGAAACCTGGAGCTGGAGTAACTACCAAACTGAGCACAATATCACACCAGTAAGTGTCAGAAGAAAAGTATTTACTTGGAAAAATCCTTTGTATGATTTTGCTCTCTGGGATTTTTCATATATCCATATCTGTAGATTATCTCACCACAATGAAAGGTCATGGCATTTTTTGGCTTTCCTTTATAAGCAGCTTTAGGAGTTAAACAATATAATGGATAGTGACTGAAATCTCAGATATGTTAAGACAAAACAGTGACATTTCAGATGTAATCTCTACCTGGAAGATAAAATGTACTGGCAGAGTGCTCATTTATTCAAGAAATATGATTTTACAAAATTTTGATTGTGTTTTTCAGTCTTATTAATCCATAACAAAATGGTATTCTTCTGTGTCTTAAATATAAAATCTCTATGATGTAAGACTTAAATGAAAATGATCCTGGCTGAAAATGTGGACAGTTGTAAAGATTTGGAAGCAATTTGCAGAAGAGTCACTCAAGAGATCTAAAGTGTATTTTGGTTTTGGAAATGGGAGCAGTATATTAGAGATGCCCATTCGTCTCCCAGTCTATATTTAGCATCCTGCAGTGAACCAGTGAGTGCCTTCATCACAGTCCAGCATGTATCAGAGTCACGTCTTATGACCCTGCAGGGTATCTGCTGTAGTCAGTATTTTGAGATGGCTCAGTAATAAAGTTCTGTCTTTTGGCCTTGTCTTTAAACGTGAGGCATACTGTAATGGATATGTGACCTTGGCAGGTTATGCTGTTCCAACTATGGATCTGTGGATTAATTTCGAACTGAGGGCTGCTTTCCCTACCTCTAGAGGGTGTGCAGGTGGTGGCAACAAATCACTACACATACATTTCATACTGTTTTCTGGCAGGAGAATAGAATTATTATCTTGCAGTCTAGCCCTGGGAATTGCTGGGTACATGTTCTAAAAAATCATTAGCATGGTAATTTGATTAAAAACAGTAATTAAGGAAGAACGCTGGAAAATTGTTAGGACACCTTGTGAAAATGATGGTAGGTACATAGAGATACAGTTCTGGAGGATGTCATTTACCAATCTGCAAATTTATTTCATGTAACAAATGCAGAATATGCAAGCTAATGATTAAATAATCTGAGCATTTAAATAATCTTGCATTTTTCTAAATCTCTGCATACAGCAGTTGTCACTGCAGGATGATAACCCAGGCATCATTGTTGAGATGGACTTTGATAATTCCTAACATTATCTCTGTCAAGCTAACATCTCAAAGGTATGACCTGTCTGTCACCATAGTTTAAATTATTGTGCAAACTCTTAATATTTCGGTTCTTGCAACCTCCTTATGTCTGGACTCAGCAGTAGCTCCGTGTGCTCATCCCTGTGGCTGTACAGCCCTTGCTCCTCAGCAGCTCCTGCTCCCTCCTTGCCTGGGGAGAAAGTTACTTCACTTTCAATAGCTATAAAAAGTATCTGGCTAGTTAATTTCTAAGATTACGTTTATAAGTGAATAACAAAACCAGAAAGTCAGCTTTGCATGATTCATTAAGTGGAAGGAAACAACAAATGGAACTGTTCCTTTTCGTTAGGTCTGACACCCTCAGCAGCATGTGGTAGAAGTGCTTTTCATATAAACTACTTTGCTGGTAGACTAGCATGAGTGCATTTCTAACTCACTGCAACTAAACTCAACTTCAGCATGACTGTAACTAAACCTATGATGTTTTTTTCCCATCACTTTCTGAAAGTGACACTTATTTTGGCAGATGCTGAACTGTTGCATGAGCTGGGAATTTCATTGTTTAACAATTTTATGAAGATTAATTATCATATGGTTGATGAGAGTCTCCTTCCTCATTATTTGTCTTTGTCTGAAGGGACTGAGTTAGAGAAATGGATGACTCGTGGAAGAACAAGCAGAATGGCAACACAGTTTCTCAGTGCGAGGCAGGGAAAGGAGGATGCAGATGAATTAATAGTGCTAAAGATACACCTAGTTTTACAATTTTCTCTGAGGCTGGGAGCTAAAAAAAAACCTACTAAATTAAGTGGCTGGTAGCGGCTGGTAGGAATATGAGGAAAACAGTCAATGGGATACTGTGGAAGAACATACTGAAATCAGTCTCGTGGGTTCTTTGAAACAAGTTGCTGTCAAAATCCCTGGGTTTGACAATCTTTGAGAAAGGTACACATGAATTGGAGTAGTTTGTTCATTTTCAGGTATGTTTTTAGGAACAAAAGTTTTCTCCCAAAACACACTTCTACATCTGTATACTTTTGCAGTTTCTAGTATGGAATGAGATGGACCTAATGTTCTGGAGATAGTTTAATCAATTTCAAGTAATCATATTGCTGTGATATCATCACTGTGTCTCCTGGGATGTTCTACCACACCTCGAAAACTCTGTATAAATTATGTGCAAATTCTTCAAAAACAGGGGTGGAAGAGTATTTCCCATGACCCTGGATGAAACAGCAATCCAGATCTTTGCAACTAAGTGTCTCAAATAGTTTTTCTCTCTTACAAACTAACCTCTGGATGACAGGTGCTTAAAATTGGTACATATCAAGGTAGGTAGGTGTCTAGATAGGCTGAGTCCACTGTGCTTGTTGTTTCAGTTCTGCATTGAATCATTCAATACATATTTATTAAAACAAACCTTTGTCTTCCCCAAAGACATAGCAAATAAGAATGCCAGCTCTTGTATGCTGAGGGGAAAAAAGAAAACCAAAATCACAAAAAAAAGCCCCCCAAAAAACTGAAGAAAACCCACTGGATATTTTTTTCTTTTTTTATGGAGAGTCATATCAAGCTTTTGAGTCTGAAGTGTTTCTAAATTCCTTTTGCAATGGAAAGCTTGAAAAAAGCATATTTTTCTTCTTTGAGTATAGAGGTGTTTTCTAATATACCACTCAGAATTAAGACATAAGACTTCAATATGAGTGGCTTTTTAGCTACTCTGCCAGTCATTTTTTCTTGTTTTGCTTGTGCCCAGTTGATATCCTAAGGGACTAATGATCTTTTCTTACCTCTGTGCTCTCTGATTAACTCAAGGTTTCCCTCAGAGGACAAAGGAGCTGGAATCTAAAGGCTTAAAAATGGTCACCCTTGTAACAGGATCCTGTGGACATTGCTGAGGGTGAAAAGAGCACAGCTTTTAGCACCATGGTTTGTTTCCTTTGAAGTTTCAGCACCATCCTGGCATTTATCTCACACTCTTTTGGCTTTCAGAAAACTCTCTGATGCATTCAAGCATGTAGTTATTTATAAATATATATATGTATATATAAAAGTGCTGACGTACAGTGCTGTCTCCATTAATGAAAGCAGAGAACATGATTTATATTTTGTTGAGTCAAGCACTAGTACTTTTGGATAAAGAAGTCTTTAGCAGGTACAAACTGCAGGCCAAATCCTAAAGCTGTTTACTAGCCGTTAATTCCAGGCTCAATCCAGAAGCTCTTACTCAAGCAAAATGCCTGTAAAGTAATAGGATGCTTTATCTTCTTATTCTAGAATTTTGTAAGAGTGCTGTGTAATTTTTTTTTAAATTGTGCAGGCTTCTATCAACCCCATGTCATCTTATCTTCTGCAGCCTCAGGAGTGACTGCTTGTGCAGTGGTGTATTATATGGTAAATCACTTGCAGCTGCAATGTATCACAGTATGCTGCAGACAGTGCTTTTATATTTTTCTGCTTTAATCATTTGCAATGAGTAGCAGAGACCATAAGTGGGAAAATACTTTGTCTTGAAAACTAGCCATTGAAATACTGCTGCAAAAGTAACCATAGAGTTTGGAAAATGATATGGTACAAAATAACCTATTTTGCTACATATAGTTTCATTCATTTCTGAAAACGATTGTTCTTTTGCAGGTATGGAGATCTGGATATGTTTCTAATGTAAAATATATAGGAAATACTTCGATTGTTGAAACAGCTCTTAAATGTATTTTAGTTTGATAGCTGATTGTATATTATGTTTGCAGCCTTTGTGCAAAGCAGTGTTTAATAACAGAGTTTGCTCCATAATGTACATAGATGAAGACTGTTCTTTATATTATCAATCTAAAAACCCACATGTGTTAATATAATGCTGTTGATGTTGTCTCATTGCTCGGAATTTATTGCCACATTGCTTGGCACATAGGTGTCAACTAAGAGAACTCCTTGCAACTCCAACTTAAGACTTATCACTTCCCATTTAGAAAATGACCTTACAAGTTAGTCAAATGACTGGACTGCTTTGGAACAGCAGCTGCTAGTGGAAAGTTCTCAAAATTGGCTTGGATCACTTACAGTTCTCTCCTTTAATTGCTGATATCGTTGCCTGTGTATGCAGTCGTTATCAATGACTGTAATTGCTTTATAGTTCTCAGATCATTCTCTAGTGGTTAGGATTGATTTTTAGCTTTTAAGTTGAAAATATCTGAGGATTAATCTACTGGTTTGTTTTGTTCATTTTCTAGCAATTTTGTGTAAATTGCTGATTATTAATAACACCCTTGAGGCATGAAAATAAATACTGTAACATTCTCATGATTAAATGTATTTTCTTTTGAAATCTCTGGTACCATATTTGGTCCAGTTGATTTACATAACTTGCCTATGTAGCATTGTGAAAGAGGAAAATAAAAGAGCTCAGCTGCACCTGCTGTGTTTGAGATGTTTCTAACTGAACAGTCCCAGACAAGTATGGAGTTTTTTGGTCATGTCTTTGCTCCATTGCCCACTTGTCCTGGACTACTGCAAAATACAGTGCCCAATCTCATAATTTTACCTTAAGGTAAAATGACAAATTCTTGGCATGAACAGCTATGTATGTGTGGTTTTGTACCAGTCCTATGTTTGTCATTAAAGAAATTATATCTGTCTGGAAGATTGTCTACAGACAAGTATGACTATCAAATGAAAAACCCTTGCATTTATAAAGGTTTTAAAAGGTGAGAGTTAACAGCTGCTGATTAAAGGTATCACTGCTTTAGTGCACTTACCCTCATTTGATGTTTGGTCCTGTTCTGTAATATTCAGTGTGGAATAGTTTGTCGTGTGGCTCAAGTTGTGTAAAGTCACGGTTGTGAAGATACTCTCAGCAGTACTGGGTACAAATATACTTTGAACATATTTCCTGTTGTGAAGTTCTTCCTTGCAGTGTGGTGTATGCTAATACGTTACAACTTGCAACTTGCTGTGTTTTATTGCTTAATTTAAGCATAGTTTGCATTTCCTATAGTTTGATTGGTTGGCAAGGCACACAGAAATTCTGAGTCAGATGCACCTATTTCTGGATGTCCAATATAATTAGGTGCAGCCCTGAAGCAACATGTTTTGTGCAACTTTCCAGGCACACAAAATGCAGAAATACAAGGGAGGGTTTAAAAATTGTTTGGAAAAAAAATTAGTGCCATTTAACTTTGAATTATTATTGTATTTGCTCTGATGAGATTCATAATTATGAGATCCGGCTTTTTTCCCCCCCCGTTTTCTTTTGTATTCTTTTCTTTTTTTTTTTTTTTCGTTTTAGTAATTATAACTTTGATACACATGGAATATGCCACGTGGACATTCCTGGAAATGTCAGTGTCCTGTATAACTTTGGAGCAGTTATGTAGAACCAGCATGGACATAAAATTCCACAAATTTCTGTTTTCTGTAACCTTGTCCTGGGACATTGCTGTTGAAAGTGAGTTTTGTTTCTGTGGCTTATGTAGTCTGGTTTGCATGACCAGCCAGCTAAAAAGTGTGTTGATTACTGGTACTGCAGTTGGGTGCATGGTGCCAATTGAAAACAGGACTGAAACCAGCACCTTCTACAGGCATTATTCACTGCTGCTAATTTTTGACTCCGAAAAATTGGGTTTGAATTTGTCACTAGGAGAGGAAAGCAGTTTGACTGTAATTGTATTACTAAAATGGAAAAGCACCCAAAAAAGGTTTCTGTACCTTTGGAGACTAAGGTTCTATTGAACAGATAATTTTTAACTGCATCAGGTACAATTAAATCCTTTATTGTGTGTAAATAAAGGAGTAAAATCCATATGGGTAGTAATTTAGGGAGAAATTAAGTGCTGCAGTATATAGTACTGGTTTCCTTGAAAGACAAGAAATCTGTCAATTCCCAGAGCAGAAAATCACATTCATCCATTTATTGAAAATATTGCTTCCTAAGAGAAGTGTGTAGAATTTGATGGTCTAAGAAAAAAAATCAATTTATTATGCACTTTTAAAAAGAAACCCAGAATCTACTTTTCATCTTTTTGTCTTGTTTAGATTTGTTTTTTGCCGTCTGCCTCAGTTTTCTTGGCTTCATTTGAGAGGTGATGTCTCACATCAGCTACCCTTGGCTGAGTGCAGGCATTTCTCTGGGTGGTACAGACAGTAAATGTCTGTTAAGGTGTGGCTGTGTGGTGCCTGTAAGCTGCTGGCTTGCTGGTGTTATGGTAATCACTTCAAATCTGGGTAGGCAGTCTCTTCTGTAGTGACATAAATGCTAGGTTTGGGCCACTATATTTTCACAGTTATGGTTAGTTAGGCCTTTCCCTGTTGTTCATCTTAATTTTTTTTTTTTAAATAGAGGGTATTTTGAATCATGTTTATTTCCCCTGTCAAAATGTGACTTGCACCTGATTTCTTTTTTCTCTAAAACATTACATTAAAATTAAAAAGACTCCATGTAATATATGCATATTGCAAAATTGGGTTAAATACTTCAGTCTTTACTAGATTATTCACTTTCTTTTACTCTAAATACATTTTATAATCCAATTAGGTAGATAATAACAGTAAATGCATTCCCTAAAATTTCAGAAAAATAACATAAATAACATCTTAAATTTCCAATAGAAGAAAAATGAAGTGAAATTGGAGACTCAGTACAAAAATAAAGCCAAAACTGAAATTTGGGGAAATTGCTGCAGCATTTTTTGGTTTATTTTTAAAAATTCAGGAGATAATATTTATAAAAATATAATTTTAAAGCCCATGCACCTTAATTTTAAAAATTGATGTCGATGTGAATGAACATTTATCTCTTGCTCTGTAGCTTTCAAAACTTTGACATTTCTCCCATGCTTTGAGCTTTCCCTTCCTTTCTGTGATGTTCTCCTTTTGACCCAGCAGCCATACACTGGATAAATGTGCCAGTGCAATGTGAGCATGTTTAGCTGTTATTTAATGTATATGCTGGGTTATTCCTCCTGCTAACTGCATACAGAAGCACCATCAAGTGAATGAGTTCCAACAAATTGCAGACTCACCTTTAGGTGGACTCTAGAGCTTTTCTTCATAAGTGTATGTGTATAAACATGTTGTTAAAGTAGCAGCTCCTGATCTTAAGGTAAAATGATGTGGGCTTTCCTGTTTGCACATCACTGAGGTCTGACTTGCACCAGAAGTGACTGGCTGTGTCTATCCTGTCTCGTACTTGGCGTCCTGTACAATTCTGGGCATTAGGTGGTAGTCCTTCCACATATTCTTTGGGGTTTTTGTCCAAACTATCCCAAAGAATGAGAAAACTGTGTTGCAGCCCATCAGAATGGTGCTTTTAATAGCATGAAACTTAAACCACATATTTTATAACCTACTGTTAAGTAGCACCTGAACCAGTTCTGTGGCCACTTCATCCATCTGCTGTACTTTTCCCCAAAAATGAGGAGTTGTGGGAGCAAACTGTTCCTGAAGACAAAGAGCAAATGAGAGCTGGAGGCTTGAACAGCTGAAGTGTCCAGGAGTGTGGTGCCCAAGACCTCTTCCTGGCCACCTTGCCTTTAGCAGTATAGGCATACCCAAAACTCCAAGGACCATGGTGTAGAGGGGCTGATTGGCAGTCTGAGCTGGTAGAGAATATTCTTTATCTTGAGAAAGTGTGGGATTTAAAAGAATCAATCCCAAACTGCGGCAAAGATTTGGCGTTCCCACTTTTCTCAATCAAATGTAAAAACATCTCTCAGATAAGTACTGTGCTTCATTTTGGCCCCATCATGCTTTTTTTTGCCTTTTTTTTTTTATATAGGGAATTTAACTTCACTAAGAAGACTTTCTCACCTGAAATCAAAGGTTTTTCAGACTTCTCAATATTCCTGTGAAGCAGAAATAAAATCAATAATTTCCTTTGATGAATGTTTGGATACTTGTGAATTGGTATGTTTTTTCAGGAGAAATATTTGCTAAAAATTCCCAGCCAGCCATTCTCTCTCTTCCACTCCCCACTCCTTTTCTCTGCAGATGACCAAAGTGTGGAAGAGGTGAGACTCCTACTAGAGATTTCTTGTTGCATTTTTCATGAGGAATTCATAAAGGGAAGGCTGATACTCTTGAGATGAGCTTCTTCCCTCTTCTTGATGCTCTAAGCAGCACAATTCAGTATTACAAGTACAAAGTGGAGTTGGGAAGCTGAAGGAAAGGGTGGAGAGTCAGGATGTAAGTACTGCTCAATACTGGTTAAAAGTATTAGAAGCTGTTAATAGAGTTTGACAAGCTGACCTCCAGCTTTATCTTTTAATCACCCACTTCTACCCCTCCAGAAAAGACAAATTATTGGAAAAAAATTGGCGACTCTTTCTGGGATGGCTTCTGAGACTTGGTGAGCAAGGGTGCTCTGCCCTAAAACAGTTGAAGTTGTAGGTGTAAATATGTTTTTCCCCCTTTCTTAGTCCAACTCTGTGTCTTTGGTAATACTTTCAGTTTGAATCTTGGTGTTTTCCAGGGCTTCTGCTGTAAGGGAGCTGAGGACCATGCAGCAGTGCCCTGTTGCAGAGCTAATAACCACAGCCTGCATGTAACTGGGCTTGCACAGCACACACACTGAAGAGGCTCACTTCAGCCTTTGCAGTTATTAAGGGCTCAGGTCTTATCCCTCAGGACTGCAAACATGGCTCTGTACTGGGGAATGATTAATACTTGAAAACCTTTAATGGACCAGCTGCAGTGTCATTGTACTGGCTGTTCCAGACTTCTCCTTTTGTCCCACTAGAGATGAAGGCATTTCAGAAGAATCCAACTGAAAGAAGACGTTTGTTCTTCATAAAGAATCACAACATTTTAGAATAGCTCGGATTGGAAGGAGCCTTTAAAGATCATCTAGTCCAATGCCCCTGTAATGAGCAGGGACATATTCACCTAGATCAGGTTGCTTAGAGAACTTGGCCTTGAATGTTTCCAGAGATGGGACATGTACAACCTCTTTGGGCAACCTTATATTTTTTACTTCCTTTTACCTGAAGTCTTGTATATGTAAGTAATATTTTAGAAGTGTATTTTATCCCCCAGCACACTTTAAAGAAAGGTGACTCCCTTCATATGTATTTCTTCATCTTTACTTATGATTTTTCTACCTTGATATGGTTTTTTTTTAAAGACCTATAATCAAACTGAGCAGTTCAGGTATCAAATGCAGCGTTTGTGGACTTTATATGAATGTACAAAATTTTTGGACTGATAAATAATGTGTGCAGTTGTACTTTGGCAGTAAGATGTAATGTTTTAAGGTAAAGAAACCCTGGTATTATGCTACTAATCAGAGGATAATTCAAAGTTTCTGCAAGTTAGAAATATTCTTCAGGTTGTTTAACATTTCACAACTCCTGTTTGAGAGAATGCAAATGAAGCAAGCCAGTAATTGAAGACAAGTTGATGTTACACACTGGTGTTTCTTCTTTTAAATTTGGCTTGAGGCAGAAAATAACAGCTTGAGAAGCCAGTACAACAACCACTAGCTTTTATGATTCATTTAAAGTAGTCACAGTTTTAAGCACGAAGGAGCTGGTTGGAGCTATGCTCTTGAAAGAAAAAAAAAATCATAGAAGAAATATGCCCTTAAATGTAGTGATGTTTTCCTGTCAGGTGCTGCTGTAACAGTATTGAGAATTTCATAGATCAAGAAAATAACCTAAAAACTGTAGCATTTTTTAAATGTTATGCTATGAAATACCAATCAAGTGCCATTCAGCATTGAGTTCTGGGAAAATTGCATGTGTTTGGCTGTTTCTGCTTTTCCTAACCTTACTGATCTCAGTTAGTAGTTGTTTCTAGAGGGAAGCCACAAGGAAGTGCAACATCCTGCAGTTCTAGCTGCAAGGAGCTCAGATGGGTGATGACTCTGTGCCACTTTGCTTCACACTCCTGCCCACCAATCTGTCCTGCTGTCTATCTGCCTCCTCAGGTCCCTGTGCTTTCAGTTTGCAATTTGCCATCTGTATTTCCTTCGTAGACATCTCTGGAGGCAAGCTGAAGGGAAGCTCACTAAGCAGAAACATACATGAATTTGGTAGCTGGAGCTTTGGACATCCTATCACATTCCCATGAACTTTGCCAAAATTGCATCATTTAGAAAAGATTCTACACTTAATATTTCTCCTGATTAAATTAAGAATTGAAAAATATATGGATTTTTTTTTTCAATTCCTGTGGGAATTTTTATGTCCACTCCAGGTCTTGAATATCTTGTAGTTTAAATAAGCATCTAAATGTTTTGTTTGAAATAAAAATATGCAACATGCTGGAAACCAATTGACCCAGACCCTTTCCATACTTTCTGTGTTTGGTCTGTGAGGAATGTTTGCTGTGGAGTTGCTAGGATCTCCTTGATAACCTACTACCCAAAATTTTGGAGTAAGAAAAAAACAGGTAGCTGATACCCTGCAATATGACTCCTCCCTTTTTCCTCCTGGAACTTTCTGATGATCCAAACTCTCTACATATGTTGGGGAATTGGGGTGCAATGACAGCAAACAGCTCGAGTTCTCACATTTTTTAAAGATGAGGTTAGAAGCAGTGCTGGACATCACCATGGTACTGGGCTAGCACATGGACTGCACAGGTTAATTCATGTAACAAACAAGGCATAAATAATATATTGAAATTCTGTGGAAGAGAATTGTTAAGGCCACTGTAGTTCCTGGAAGTGCCTTGTGGCAAATGCAGAGCAAACCCTCTTGCTGGGCTTGGCTGGACACAGGAATGGTGGAGAGCCTGGTCTTTGGCAAACAGGTATTTCTGCTGGGACCTCTATGTTAAGTGAAAAGGAGTTACTGCCTCACATTTTGCAAAGGCATTTGGGCAGCCACAACCTTACTTCACATTCATTGACTGATTCCAAGACAATATTGCTTGCTCTTTTCTCCAAATCTGATTATTTGCTTATAAAGTTGGCAGTTATAAAATGCAAAAGATGCTGGATGAGTGGAGAATTGCAGAACCACAGAATATGCTGAGGTGGAGGGCACCCACAAGGATCATCAAAGTCAAACTCCTGGCCCTGTACAGGACACCCCCAAGAGTCACACCATGTGCATGAGAGCATTGTCCAAACACTTCTTGAACTCTGTCAGGCTGGTGCTGTGATCACTTCCCTGAGGAACCTGTTCCAGTGCCCAACCACCCTCTGAGTGAAGAAACTTTTCCTGATATCCAACCTAAAGCTCCCCTGACACAGCTCCAGGCCCTTCCCTTGGGTGCTGTCACTGTCCCCACAGAGCAGAGATCAGTGCCTGCCTCTCCTCTTCCCCTCCTGAGGAAGTTGTACCTGCACTGAGCTCTCCCCTCAGTCTCCTCCAGGCTGAACAGACCAAGTGCCCTCAGTCACTCCTCATGCAGCTTCCTCTCAGTGTGATTTTAATGAACAGGTATCCCCTCAAGCAGCAAAATGGATAAAACATGGCATTATGTTTGTTTTCTGTTTTGGTGCCTTAAAATGATCAGAGCTCAGTCTGATGCTTTTTCTTCTACTATGGCATCATATTGCAGATTCCTCTTCTGTGGATTTCTGATGTGTGGCAGGAGCTGTGTTGCATGTGGCACCTTTCTTTGGCACAAAACTTCCACATAATTTCTTTCCTCTGCCAGGTCATTTATTTTCATTAAATATGTAAGAAGGCAAAATTTTTAGTCAATTCTCCTCTCTTTCAAGTGGGATTAGAATCAGCTACTCAGCTGAAAAGCCGAATTGCTTTGGGGGGAATCTGAAGTGGATGAGTGGGCACACAAACCACCTGACTCCAGAAGTCTTGTTTCCAGAAGAATCCGACTCCATTCTGACTTCCATCTCATCTGTTACTGAAGAGGACTGAACTAACCATATTCCCAGAAGCAAACAATATCTGTTTGAGACTATATGGTGTGTTTTTTAGAATACACTAAGCGTTGGTCCAGGGATAACCGATTTAAATGAATGGCTGTAGGAACACTGATTTTCTTGTGCCATAAACATGCATTGTGCTCCTCCAAAAGAGGAGTCCTCTCTCTCCAAAGTTAACCTAAACAAAATGCAAATCACAACGTCTTAAAGTTGGTTTTACACTTAGATTTCACCCGGGGTCTTTCAGCCATGAACAAGAGCAGCATTTCCTTTTAATGAGAGTTCTCCCAGGAAGGTAAATATTAAGTACCCCCACACTTGTTATTTAATCCTTAGGGACTAAAAAGATGATTATATGAACATCAAAATCACAACCTCTTTCTTTTACTAGCCCAGAGAGATATTGATGTTAAGCAATTGCAGTGCTTTCTAGGCAGTAGCCAGCATTTGGAACTGTTACCAAAGGAAAACTCTCTAAATTAACTGGGTGGTCACTGGGCTGCAAGGACTAAATAAACAGAGAGGGGCTGCCAAGAAAGCAGAGTCCAGGACACCACTTGGATAAGGGTGGATGGAGGAGCCATACAGGAAAGGGGTTTTGCACCCTCAGAACATCCAGAAATGCTCTAATTCCTTAGGGAGCTGATGCAACCATGCTCTGAGAAGTACATTAAATTATATTTTAAAAATACTTGAGACTGTGTGGAAAAAAACTCACTAAATATATTCACTGTTTTGTATAATATAAGAACAGTTGCAGGTTTTTCTTTTCTGCATCTTTGTCTTTCTAGCAAAAGAATACCATCTTGTTTTCTTGCCTTGAAGTTAGGCTTTTTTAGTCTTAAATAGAGACTTTCCCTTGGGTAACTGTTCTGTAGAAAAACAGTTTAGTTGGTAGTGTTTGAACTCTGCTAAATATATTTTGTTTGGAGTAAATTATTTCAGTTTTAAATCAGCATGTTTTAATATCAAGTGTTTTAGAGTGACTTTGCTATCTGCAATACATAGAAAATGCAATATCCTGCTTCAGGAGAATAACATGTAATCATATCTCTCAGTAAAATTTTCTTCAAGGCTGTACATGTTAATTAATATAGTCTCATCAGAATGTTGGAGGCGAAGAAAAATCACATATTCATGACAAAAGAGGTTCCAACCAAAGTGGCTTTGTTTTCAATTTTACAGCTTTCATGAGAATGATGATTTTAAAGTCTCTTTATTTTCTACTGCTGATTTGTAGGTGTAACTGAGAAATACTTGCTCTCTTGCATTTTTTTTCTCTTCCAAATTTAGCTCCAGTAGATTCAAAACTAAACTCTTTGTTAACTAATGAGAGCTTTACAGAAATACATCTAAAAGTAATGGAAGGGATTAAAATTAATTGTATGAAACAAGAGGCATACATCAACAACCCAGAATGACCAAATGCCTTAGAAACAACATGCTCAAGGTTGGGTTCACAGACTAGTTGATTAGCAGGAATGGAGAGATTGAGTGTATGTGAGCACAAACTCTATATGTATAAGTTAATTCTATTCTAAACTTGGGAAGTAATTTAAATTCAAGACTTGGTTGGCATAATTCATTTACCTGAGATTGAAAAAGCACCAAGAGTTTTGCTGCATGCCAACCCGTGCCTTTGAATGCCATTACATCTACATGTGGTGAATGCTGTGGAAACTGGTGACAGACTAAGGCTCTGGCCCTTTCAGGTTCCTGTTTGAATGTCACCAATGGCTAAAGTGTGTCTGTGTCACATGAGTTAGATCATACCTGTTTCTGGGCACATATCCATCAAAAAACACCGGAAATACCAAAATGGACATTTCATTGGTCACTATTTGTCAGGATGGCTAAAAGTACTAGGCAGACATGTTAAAAAATAAAGTTACATGAAAGCTGAAATGCCTTTTTTTCCAAGAAAAGGTCACTGAAGGCTTGGGTGGAAAGGAGACTCTTGGAAAGAGGATGCTTGAACTAGTTTTTGTTGGTTTTTTGTGTTTGGGGCTTTTTTCCCCTTCTAAAGAAAGAACATCATTGCATGTTTAAAATAAAGAAGAAAAACAAACAACCAGGAACAAATGCCTAGAATTCCTCTCTGTTCTGCATATTCTTGTCAATTTCATAACATAATATTATAATTTTAGCAAGCTAGTTCATAGCATTTTAAACATAGTAAAGAGAATAAATTGACAGAGCTTTTTTTTTAATCAAGATTTTTTTTTTAATATACTGATGGTCTTTGAAAGACAAGAACAGTTTCTGAAAGACTTAAGTAGCTGCCGTATCTTTTATCAGCAGTAAATGTGCAAGATGTTAAAGCCTGTGTCCCTTTTAGGTTTCTAAGATTTGTAGAGTTGTAAACATTCTAGCAAAATTTCAGATGCCAACAGAATTCTATTAAAAATATTATTATAAAGTTCTTTATAAAAACTTTTTTCCTATTTATGTTTTTATTGGCTCTCCGTAGGATATGGGTTCATAACCCAGTCATAATCAGTTCCACTCTGAAATTAGAAATGGGAATGAAGCCACTTTTCCACAAGTTAGAGAGTAAGAGCTGTTTTGGTGCCAGCAAAAATGCAACTAATAATGGTTCTTCCTAAAGATATGAAGTACAAGAGGCAAGTTATAAAAATGAATATCTGGATGAAATTTGATAAACCATTAAAAGATATATTGTGAATGAATGTAACTCATTTATTTCTACATCTGTAAGGTAAAAAAACCCTGAAATTTTGTTGATTTGCTTTATATTTTCAATCCTATGGGTAAAAACATTTTAAAACATATGGCAATAAAATTTATATTGCAGTTAACAATTTATATGCTACTGTCTCTAGAAATATTCAAGGTTTATTTTTTTGATAAAGCAATTTAAGGTAAAAAGCACTTCTAAAGCAATTTAAGGTAAAAAAAATTATGAATAATTGTGGAGAAACTGTCAATTATTTCTTAGAACTCATGTTTTTTTTTCTTCCTGGAATAAAAAAATGGGATTTAAGGAAGATGGAAAACCAGACAGAGATGAGAATTTGGCTGTCTTAATATGCCAAAATATGATCTTGTGGCTAATTTTTTTAGAATAAGTTTTATTTGCAAATTTATTTTCCTTATCAAAGCAATGTGGACAGAAATGCTCCAGTCTGGTTGTGTTATAGGGAGGGAAGTGATGACAAATTTGAAACAAGGTGTTTTATATTTGTTGCAAGGCGTGCTGACAATGAAAGGCAAAGGGGTAATTAGTGTATGGATTTCAGTGCATTGCTGAGAACTTTTCTTGTAGATTTTTGCAAGCTTGTTGCACCAACATGCAGATTATTGAGGAAGGGATTTGGGGGTGTTCTCTGTTAGTTCTCTTGGAACCCTTGTAGCAATAGTTCCTTTGAAGTAATCAAGGGCCAAAGATGACAATTTGTGTACCATAAAAAATGAAAGAAGTCATTCTCATTTGTCTAAAGCTGAGGTTCATGGGTCTCTCAACAGGGTGGAGTGCTGAGGGACCTGAACCCAAGTTCTAATGTGAGGGCCAAAAATGAACTTCCTTAAGGTGAAACTCTTTCAATTATTACTCATTTGTAGAAGGATAATTGCTGTGGAACATTGGGGAAGTGATGTCCAGATTTTAATCTACAAGAATAGTGACATAGAAAACATTTGCTATCAAGCATCTCAAGACAAATCAATCGCTAGGAATATGCATGTTTGAGCTCAATTTTTAAACAAAATTCTGTATGCTAAAATAATTGCAATCCTTATGTTTTTAATATCTGGAAAGTGTATACCAGAACCACTGTATAGATAATCTAGTTTATTACATGTTCATCAATGGAGATTATGGAGATTTTGATTTTAAAATTATAAATAGAATAAAATGGACAGACTGTTGCATGGTGCTTGGATATAATTTATGTATCTTTGGGGCATGGGTCTCACATGCAAAAAGATCCATTCAAAAAAATCCAGGTAGTAATTGATAAATACATACATATATATATGTATATATGTGTGTGTTTGTGTTTATTAGGGAAATGTAATGTTAGGCATTGTCAGAGAGAAAATTATGCTTTGTGACACACTGTATCTTGCAATAATCAAGTTATGCTCACGTTGAATATATGACAGACTGAGTTTTATTTTTCTTGGCTATTCTGTTCCTTTGGAAAACTTGATAAGAGAATTTGTTTCAGAATAATCAACAGAACCCCAGGAGTTGAGGGGGACTGTGAGTCTCTATTAGGTTATGGCTAAAACCATTTAAAGGTTTGAACTGAGATTGCAGATTTGGCTCGAAGCTCCAAGCATGCCTGATATGGAAAAACAGTAAGGAAAAGAAGGTTACTTTGATGAAAAACATGATGTTTGTTCCAATTACAGGAGTTGAAGATCAAGTATAAGAACAGTAGATATGTGAGAGAGCAGATGTGTGCTCTTGGTAGACACGCTGGCTTCAAAAAACCTGTGAATTGACAACTAGCAAATAGCTGTGCTGAGGCAGAGCATTGTGTGGTGTGAATTGGCTTGGTTTTATTTCCCTACTTAATCAACAGGAAGTCCTGATCTGTGCTGGCAGGTGCAGCACAATGCACCTCACCTTCCTTGCTTGCTGGTGGATCTCTTCCTGCTGCTTCTCCTAAGTGGCTGCTTTTCCTGGAGACAGTAACATCAAATAACCTTCATAACATTTCAGACCTTTTTGAGAGTGGTCTACAGTTTTTCATAGTGTAAATCTTTATGTATTCTAGGCATGTTTTTCCTTTTGAAGCATTTGGTTTAAGTCTTGCACCAAGCCCACTTGTACCAAGCAGCACTTTCATGTCCAGAAAGCGCCAAGTTTAATTTTATGTTTTCTCAACAGGGACCAGAATAGCTATATCAGCTTTTTCAACACTCATTCATATTTGCAACCTTTTTTTTTTAATACTCAACACATTTTTTCTGTAGGCATATGTCAATCCCTTCACTTCTTCCCCAGTTACTGCTGTTTCTGCCTCCCTGGCTTTTCTTTTCTTTCTTATATTAACAAAGGACATTTCTTTCTCCTCCTAATGACTGTCATCTTTTTCTATCCACTCTATTTCCAGGGTACCTTTAGCATGGAGAGGCAGTGCTTGGGTTTTCTGCACACCATTTAGTGCCATGTCTGGCAGTGATGGTGACTTTTTTAAGCTTTACAAAGCTTATGATATGAGGAGATACCTGCTCTATGGGTTTTATGGGTGTCCATTGAACCCCAGGCATCTGCTGCAGGAATATCAAAATACTACAGAAAAAAATGGATGTGGTCATTTAACATAGGTAGGCATGGAGGTAGTTATCCTGGAGTCAGAAAACTCCACACATTTATCATCATTTCGATGACTGACAGCAAGTGTTTTCAAGCATTGTGAAAGGGCCCTTGCTGAGGAAGAGCTGATGTGAGCCCCAATCTAATGTCTGGATCAGAAGGCTCCTCCTTGCTCAAAGCGGGCTTAGAGCCTTGCATTAAAATGGGTACCTACTATGAGTTGCAACATGATTCACAGTCCCTTCACACTCCTCGGAGAGACAGCAGCATAACTACAGCCTTGATGATGAGCAGACAAAGAGTGCAGAATGTGTTGCTGGAGTGTGGTGTAAAGGTCAGGCAAACTCATCCCTTCCCTCGCCAGGAAAACCAGAGGCGGTCGCTGTCAGAGACCATGGTGGCAGATTGTCCCCCTCAGCTCGTTTGCCGTGTGCTTGGGTGAGCCCTTCTCTGATGCTCACTAAGTGTAGTGGTGTTTATCAACAACTGGAAACACTGACTGTTGATGTAAGTTGGATGTCAGTGGTACTGTGAGTGTGTCTGCTAGTCCTGTGCTTCCTCTGGAAGTCGTTTGTTCAGCAGTGGTGAGCTCTGTCTCAAAAAATAGTAGAAGTACCTCCTGCTAATTTGTTTAGTATCTGCTAAATTTGAGCCTGACACTGTATTCTGAATCATGGAATGGCACAGGTTGGCAACAGACCTTCTTGTGTTTTGTGTTCCTTTGATGGTACTGTAACAATTACTTTTCAATTTAAGAAAGCTGACAATGATTAAATACGACGTGCTAAGGTGTTGAAAAATATTTGGAGCCACAAGTGTCATCCAGGTAGAGAGTATTCATTGGCCACAGTGGCCCAGCTATGCCAGGTATGCCTGTCCTAAGCTTCATTTTCCTGCATCTTGAAACTCTTGGTTTTAGTCTTTAGGTCATGCATAGCCCACTCGTTATACCTTGTCAGCAAGTTGTCGAGGTGACACCCAATGGCTGGCTTTCAATTCCAGTTTAGTTCTCCTCTCTGAGACAAGGCATTTATTCCCCTTTTGTCCTAGTAGATCCCACCACACAAATCTCACCAGAAAAAAGGAGTCAAGGCCATGCTAAATAAAACCAGAAATTTCCAATATTTGCAATGGAGTTAGGAGTAGCATCCAGCAAATTGAGATATTCGCATCATCTAAGTTAGGTTGAAGTCATTGGCTTTCACCTTATGGAAAAACATGTAGTTCCATACAAAGGCTGTACATAAAAGTACATAAAAGTACATAAAAGTAAACAAATTACAGTGCACATATATTTCAAGTTCTGGGAAGAAAATAGCAGAGCTGAATTATATAAATCTAAATCATGTCATTTGCCCCATGCCAAAGTGTTTTTGAGTGCTGGAATACTAAAGACTATGAGAAAACACATTCAAATTAGAGTAGAATTTAAAAACCTACATTAAGTAAAATTAAGTGTTACCTATCACATAAGTACTTGTCATACTGAATGCAGATTTTAAGGTTAGAAAAATATATTGTTTTAGAAAATGTCTTTCCATAATAACACGCAATGGGCTAACTGTACCCAAGGATAAATATTTTTATTTGCCCCTTTTTTCTATCTCACCAAAGTAATGCTGTGAAGATATTGTTTTCCTCATCCACCAGTGCCATTTCCTATAGGGAGACTGGCTTTCTAGTCATCTTAGTTCTAGACCAGTGTGAACCAGACCAAATTAATTTAAGTAGGTGCAAGTCACAGCAAAGAGTACCCATGGATAATCTTCCAAATGTTGTAAGGGTGAGTGGTGCATGCATATTTGAAGTTTGTGCTGCTATGTGGGGTTTTCCTTCTTCATTGTTAATGACTTTTTAACATGTTTTTTGTCAATCTTAAAAATTAGGTGTTCAGCATAATCACTTTGTTGTTTTTTTCTTTCCCCTTGGATTGGAGCTGTACCATTAAATTGTATACTTGTCTACCTTAACAACCTGTTTTGGAAAGATTTTGCCCTTAAAGACTGAACCAAGAGTCATATCATGACAAGTCATATAATGATAATCTATGAGGGGTGCAAACGTACCACTACTATTTGATAATTAGGAGTTTTAAACATCAGTTTTGAGTATGGATGAAGCTAGACATTTTCAAATTGAAAGGTCTGATACATTACTAAGAACTTTAGAGGTAATCTCTGCTCAAAAGCTGTATATACTTTATAGAATAAATAAAATTTAAAGACTATTACCTGCACATTGTGGTGATAAACTGTTAAGTAACTGTGGCATGTCTCCATATTCTGCTCTGACAATTTACCTTGCTGCTTAGTGGGGGAGATTTCCTGTCTGGTGTGTTGCACAGCATGGAAACAAAATTGGTATAAATCTCTCATCTAGGAATCCAGACAGTCTAATTTTCTTTTGTTTCTCATGTTTATGTCATCACTTAAGTCTTACTCTGTGTTTGTGGGTGGGAATGCTCAGGCACAAGCATCAGCTGCTCTGTATTTTTGGAGTGGATTTGTAGCATTTGTCATAGTGCAACCTTTGTGAAGGCTTTCTTTAATTGTATCTAAACCCACACAAAAGTGTGTTCTCTGGTTTACAAGCTATGATTTAGGAAATATTAACTCTTTTTAAATGGTGAGATCTTTTGAAAGGTTAGAAAAAAGAGGAAAGAATGTAAAGGGCTAGTTCATATTACCAGCTTGCCATGCTGAAGGAGTCCTCTTCTGAGTCTGGTGACTGGATGAGAAAAGAAAGTAGAATGGATTCTCACCATAGATGGTCATAGAAGTATTCTAGTTTAGGAAATAATTTCAGAATTTGAATGAAAAATTCTGAAGGACAGAAATGTCTCTAAACTTACAGAAATATACTTAATAATTTTGCATGCTAAAACAAATTTTAATTGAGGTTTCTTCTGGGCTTTGGACGAGATTAACTTGTTCGGCTGATACATTTTTTTTCTCTAAAAATGGGTTTTTAAAAGAGAATTTATACCTCTGTTATAGTTCTGGTTCTCTTATGCTTTGCCTTATATTTCTCTAAAACAAAGTATACAGTGACTTTTTCCTGGATTATTAGAAAAAGAAGGTATTTCACGTTATGAAACCTGAGAACATTTCTTTAGTAAAATATTTTACGGCTTCTAAAGGAGCAATGAAATATAACATTTGCAGCGATGCAAATAATATGTAGGGGATTATGTTTTAAAAGATCTGTCTTGCAGTTAACTTCCTCTAAACAGAATTTTCTTGTTTTGTTTCTGCCTGCTGACATACACGAAATTTGTTTGAAAAAGTCCTACAGATCTCTTCCTTCTGACCAGGGGGATTTCATGGTCCTGATACTGGATACACATTTTTGTATTGCTTGAATGAAGTCTGAACACCATGGCATACTCAGAATAGACCTGAATTTCCCCTGTAAGCAGTGGTCCTGAGTCATCACAGCAGTAATTCAGTCTTGGTGTCAATACCCTCAACTTCACTAAGAAGATAACCTGCAGTTCAAGTCCCAAGTACAAAGGATGCCGGGTCCCTCCTATGGCCATTGTCTCTCTCCCTCTCTCTCTCTCTCTCCTCCCTTGCAGCTTCCAGTGCCCTATTCCCTCTCCTGTAGTCAAACCCCTTTCTTGCTCCTGTGTCCAGTGGTCTCAGCTTTTGGGCAGCTTGCCAAACTAACTGTTCTTCATGGACACCCACAGGAGAGCTCCTGAAGCAACTGAGGAAGTGGCTGGAGTGTATATTTGGGTTCTTTTGGTCTTTTGGTGAAGTTCTTCTGCACTTGTTGCATGTACATCAATTTAAGACCTAATGAAACTCTGCATTCTGTTCTGCTCTTTTCCCTTTTCATTATTTAAAAGTAAACCAGAAATAAATGCTGAGAAATTTAATTTAATCTTAGTCAGCTCTACCACTGCAGAGTCAGCACCACCTTTGTTTGCAAGTAAAACTTCCAAGGACTGTAGAAACAAGACTCACAGCAATTTCACTGTACTACATCTCCCTAAATGACAGGCAACGAGGGGTAAGTAGACTGAAAATACATAGAGACCTCAGGCATTTTGAGGATGGCATTTCAAAAAAAGAAAAAATTTCAAACTTGATGCTGAAGATAAGGAGATGTGGCACTTTTCTCACATTTTCATTTGGGATTGATGAGTTGAAGTCAGCACCTTACTGCCTGCAACTTGGACAGAGATTTATCTGCCTGTACTCTCATGTTTTAATTGGTTGCATCTGCAGCATGGGAGGACCAGTGAGAATTCAGGATGTTGTTTAACATTTTTTATTTGCAAAGCAAACGTTGGGCATCACATGGAGAAGGTTTTAGTTCAGGATGAATCCACACCTGGTTTCCAAAATTGCACTTAATACTAATAACAGGGACTGAAATGCTATTTGGAGTATAGTATAATTATCAGAGTTGGAATATGTTTGATGGTGTAGGAAAAAAAGCATGAATGAAGCTTCATGCTAAGTTGTTTCAGTTTAGTAATTAAGCTACTTCATGTTTTGCATTGTGCCATCTGTATTAAATACGTCCTTAGAAAAGACTTTTTAATGTTAATGACTCAAACCTTGTAGTTCCCAGTTCAAATTACAAGTTTTTTCGAATTAGAGGAAAGTGTGAGAGTAAGGATGCTTCTGTGAGTCTGACTTTGCAGGACTGAGCTTTAATCATTTTCGGTCTGTAGCTTTTGAGTTTTTCAGCTTACTCAAGTTTGCTTGAAAAACTGTGTTTTCCTTTGTCTTCTTTACTGATAAATATATTTGCTTTACTTCAGATTTCTAAGACTTTATGGGAATTATTTTTAGGAAGAAGATTAATATTTGATAATTCACTAAACAGTCTGGAGTTCTTAAACGGGAAGTTATATTGGAAATTAAATAAATGCTATAGCTAAAGGGAGCATTAATCTTTGATGTCATGTTCTCAGAGAACATCTACAATTGGAGTACCACTCAGGAAACTGCACTGAGAGGTGGGTAATGAAGTGAGAGCTTTGGAAGAGTGGGTTGAAAGCTTGTTGGGTTTTCTGTGTGGTGAATGGTAAAAACTTGGGAAAACCTTAGTAGTCTGAGATTTTTATTTTTTGGATGGAATGTCTTCTCATAAATGTGATGTGGCAAACCTATGAGAAAGATGCTCACATTGTATTTTATGTACTTGCATTTAGAATTGTTTATTTCCATTCTTTCATTTTAGAAAAGATATATAGTGTAGGTGGAGACAAATGCTTTCAGGACTGGAGATGCCTGCGAATTGTGATAATGTGTGAACAGTCCTGAACATTTCACTGTCTTTTTCTATATTCAGAAATGATGAATTCATATGTGTATTGTTTTACATATGGCTTGGTTATAAGACAGGGTCAACTTAAGGACAGTGAATGTTCTTTCTCTTGTTTAATTATAGCTTGAGCCACTGTCATTCCCTGATCTCAGATTTACCTGATGTTCCTTATCCATGTCTCAATAATGAGTTTTCAGTCATATTTTTTAGTTGTGGGCCATACTAACTGAGATTTTTTTTAGCCATGTGTTTCCTTGCACCTGAATTATTTAGAAAAACGTAATTTAAGACATTCTGTCATACTTAAAGAAAAACAACCAACCAAACAAGAAATGAAAGAGGAAACACAGATGATTTTTTTACATTTAGGTACCAGAAATAAAGTAAGGAACTGGGAAAGAAACTGTCAGGGTTGTTTTAGAGAAGAGGTTTGCAGTTATAGATAGGTCTGGGCTTTGGGAAAGGATCTAAAAAGGATATGCAAGCAAGGTGTCTCTTCCCTCACCCCTTTTGTGAAGATTGTCCTGCCCTTCCATAGCCTACAGCTTGTACACAGATTGTTTTTAGGTAAATGCTTCTCAGGTGGGAAATGTTTTTCACACTTGTAGCTCTCCCTCTAAAGTTAATTACTAAAGGTACTTTTATTTAGATCCATCATGAGATAACCAGTGATAAAGGGATCTATGACCTGTCCACAGATCTTCATGTCTGGATATGGTAAAGGAGATGCCAATGGCATTTGCACATGTCTACTTTGGCTTGGTTTCTTAATTAATTAATAGTGCAGTGATGTTACAAGGTTGGCTTGATTTCTTTCCCTTTCCTGCACTTCCTGTGCCATGACAGCTTTTCCCTTCATGTTTCTTAGGGTGATATGTTGCATTTCCTTCAAGTCTCAAGTCTGTATCAGATTCCAGGCTGATTTATTTAACTGGATTTTGAGCCCCTGCCTTTCCTCCCCTGGGCATGTGTGACGCATGATACTGGCCCTCTAGAAACCAATTAAAATAAATTCAATCACCGAGTGACTTAAATAATGAAAAAACAATGAGCATACATTGTGCGTACGTAGTCCCCACCTAAATTAGACTGTGCCTTCATTAAGATAAAGTCTCTTTGCTGTTCCTTTACAGGAATTAGACTGAGTAAGGGTTTTCCCCCCTAGCAAAAGCTGGATGCTCCCAGGCCTGCATGGGAAAATGGGAAATCCCTGTTTCTGTCCAGTCTGACTGACCTTGCTTCAGCTGATTGACTTCTGTTTGCCACCTTGGCAGGGTAGCAATCAGAAACAGTCAGATGGCCACTGCTGGCCTGACTTGACCAGAGGCTGACAATGAAACATTTCATGTTTCATTTAATCATTTCATTTATGCTGGCAGAAGGGGCCCTGCTGCCTTTTTTGCTGGGAGAGAGATCTGTGGCTCTGTGGGGAAATTTGGGTTTTGTGACAAATCCAGAGGCAGGTATCAGTAGTGTTAAAGGGAATCCACTAGTTCATGTCGTGAAGGCTTATGGAGTTCTGGCCAAGGCACATGTAAAATTTCATTACTAATACTGCTATATTTTACCTAAGGTGATTCTCTGGGTCTGCTTGGCTACAACAGGTATGAGGAAAGCCATTTGCTCCTGGACAAGGGGATGAACAGATGGATAAATTAAAAATAGGTGTGAATTGCACTTGTCCTCATCCTTACATTGCTGAGGGAGATGGAAACCTGCTTATTTGCTTTAATATGTCCCTGCTTTTATCCTTTTCCTCATTTTTCCATTTATCCTTGCCAAAAGAGTATAAGACTGCAGAGTTGGGAGCCATTTGGGACACTGTGAGTGTGTTTGCAGCATCTCAGGTAGTTAATGGAAAATAATTAATTTGAATTACCTCCTTTCCACCCATTTGCTGACTTGAATCTCATTTTCCCTTACTTTTTACCTCAGTCCTTCTTTACATTTTCTTTTTTTCCTTCCTTTGGTGTTCACAAAGGTACTTTGTAAATGCACATTTAAACAGACTGTTTGTGGATATGTGAGTGAACTTGAACATTGTCAAGAGAAAGCAGCTGGGTTAAACTGGTACCAGAGATACACTCAGAGAGCTGCCCTCCTCCAAAGGCACCAGTTAAGGTTCCTCTCAGTTATTACTGCTGCTCACACAGAAACATAACTCCTGTGTAACAGATGGTAATATCATTGCCTACCTTTCTGGCCAGTTTTATACAAGAGTAGTTCCCTAAAACATTTGGTCCCCTATCAAGAAATGCACATCATGAATTTTAATTCTGCCAGAATGAAGATCCTGCGTTAAAATTAGCCAAGAACATGCTGAACAAAGGCACCCAAAGCAATGCAATGCTTGAAGTCAGCTCACATATTCAGTAACATACTTGAACTGCCAGAACATTAGCATGCTTGTAAAATTTGAGGTTAACTGTGTTTGAAAAATTTGTATTGCTTTGCATCAGTTGCTGAGCTGGAGTACACAAACATTATTTTAAATAAACAGTTTTGCATGCTGCTGAGAATTTTATGAAAATCTTTTACCAACTCCTGTTTACACATGTAAATTCTAGTTCTTTCACAGGCACACATGGAATATGACCTGGGCATTCCATCCTTCTATTGCAGATCTTCAAATTTTTAAATATGTTTGAAGGGTAGATGATTTCAGAAAAGAAACATCTTTTTAAAACAATGCAAATAAAGCTTTCAGTGTGAAATATTGCTATTTCTCAGTTTTTACCACCAAAGTGTAAAGTCTAAAAATAAAATTGCTGGCAAGTGCTTAACTGCAATAGCATAAGGAAATGTCTCCAGAACAAATAAATAAACCAGCCTTTAGCTAAAGCATTGGAGTAAAATGAACATATAATTCATCTGTGAAGCCACATGTTTGGAAGGTAGTGTGCTATGGCTGGTTTGTCCAATTTGTCAAGACAAAACACTTTGCTGTATCTTGCTTGGAATTGCTCTGGAAACCTTAAGACACCACGTTTTCCACTGTGCAGAGGCCATTAAAACTAAATTACTTGGAAAAACAGTAGCCACTAAATTATGGATGTATTGGCACCTAAGCATTCAGTAGGAAAGAATTTTAGCTTCGTAAACAAATGAATAATTTTTAAAACTAAAATGAAAATTACCTGTAAGATACTTTCTGTACTAGTATGTCTCAGAGTAACCATGACAACAGTCTGGGCTTGAAGTTTATTTGCTATATCTCAGCATGTACCTTTTTTTCTTAACTGAAAAAAGAGGCATCAGGGACTATTGTACAAGAACTAGGAAAAATAGCTATACACTTGTAAACTTACAAGTGAGGGTAGAGATATGTCACTCTAGGTATATTCCTATGGTTAAGAAACAAATTTTGGGTATTTTATATTTTCCCATCAGTGTCAGATCTGCTTCTTACTCATGGTGCTGTATCCTGCTGTCAAACTAAAATGTCTGTTTTCCTGATAACATTACATGGTATATTAGATATTTTTAGAACTGGATTTTTCTTCCACTCCAGAAATATTTTGACCTAATTTTTCAATTCTAAATTTGACCTAAACTACATATGTATAAAAGCTGGTTCTTAAAAAAAAAAAAAAAGTGTTTTGTTCTGTTTATAATTACAAGGAGAAATTTTAAGTCAAAATAAAAATAAGTGTCTTTTTCTATGACAAATGCATATATATTGCAGCAAATATCAAATACCTGAATTTTAAAAATAAACTTTGTATAAAAGTAAACATAGGTATATCAACTGTACTATATCCAAGGACACTGAAACTAATCTACCTTTAAGAAGAAATATTTTTCTTTTTCCTCATAACAAAGTAACAAAAGAGAGCAAAAATATGTGTTGAACCACTGGCCACCTGGCTTACAAAACTATTGGGACTGTTGAGATGCAATTGCAATGCAAGACCTGCAGAAGACTTCATTTTTTTTTTGTTTATTTGTTTGGTTTTGTGGGGTTTTTTTTGTTTGTTTGTTTTTGTGGGGTTCTTTTTTTGTTTGTTTGGTTGGTTTTTTTGTTTTTTGTTTTTTTTTTCTGCGTGGCAATATAGGGCCAGAAAGCATAAGAACCAGTAAATTCAGTCCCATAAAACAATTGTTTTGTGGCCCTACAGCGTGAGAAGCCTTTTGCCATTTTGGCATACTCTGCGTAATAAATCTTCCTCTCTGCTTGGCAAATTATCAAAAACAATGTCCTACAAGTTGAGAAATTCACCAGATTATTCCTTCACTATGATGTGAAGTTTTTCCATTACTAATGAATTAAGTATTAAAATCAAAACAACTCTGAGTTCACTGTCCAATCTGGAGTACATATTTCTCTGCAAGCAAGCGGCAAGAATAGGTTTTTTTTCTTCCTCTCTTCCCCCTCCTTTATTCAAAGAAGGGGAAAAAAGCTCCCCCCCCACCATAGCCACTGCAGTAATAAAGACTGTGTGTTGATGATATTCTTTTATTTGAAGGAAGTACCACCACATAGACAAAGAAAAATTCTAGTCAAAGGACATGCTCAGGCTACATACAACATTCTCACATACCAAAAGTGATGAGTTTTATACCTCTAACTTAATGCTTCAACTTTTACTTTTCAAAGAAGTATCTCTGTTTAGAATGGCATAATTGCAAACAGATTTTTTTCCCCAGTATTTTCAGCAAGAACCTTATCTTTGATAAATATTATAATTATCACTGGTTAAATGTTGATTTTTCTTTTAAGTTTTTTTTAAATACTTTGAAGTAATTGTATTTTCTATATACTTTTGACATACTAATTTGCTCTTACATTTTTTTCAGGTTTTACCTGTGTATGTGTATATTTATTAAACACACTGTTTGTGTGCTTCCAAAAGTTGGAAGTTTCCTAAGTCTTTTTTTGGGCTCCCTAACCGTAGCATTATAAATATTGGCTTGTAATGCCTAGACTTGGTCATTTTTAATCATACAGTGTGGTTAGCTTTAGATTCAGCAAGTTACTTAAGAGAAGTGGTTGTGTCTTTGGTTAGTGTGTCTTTAGTTAGTTTTATTTTCCTTGAGTGAACTTCAAGCTACAAATTTACAAAGCATTTTGGGGGAGGATCTCCATCTCTTCTGTGCACCTCAACATTTCATACATGTGATTATGCTTCATGGGAACTGTCATGTCCTTTTTTCGGGGAGATCTGTTGATGTGTTTATCAGTAATTTTTTAAGCATTTTGTGGATTATGGAGCTGCTCCAGATGATTTTTAGTTGGGGCTTTTATGACAGGACAACAGATAATGGTTTTAAATTAAAAGATTGTAGATTCACGCTAGATGTAAGGAATGATTCTTTTATGATGCAAGTGGTGAAACACTGGAACAGGTTGCACAGAGAAGTGGTAGAGGCCTCATCCTTGGAAAGATTCAAGGTCAGGCTGGAGGGGCACTGAGCAACTGGATCTAATTGCAGGGACCTTTAAAGGTCCCTTCCAACCAAACTGTTCTATGATTCTGTGATACTATTGCCTCTGTTGGCACCTTGGGAATTCAGTCTGGCAAATCTCAGTCTTAGCCTCCAGTATCCTCCCTGAGTAGTCTTAGTACAGAGCTATTGCACATGTGGGACACTATTACCATCTTTCCTCATTTTAAAAATCGAGTCTTTTATTATCCCAGGTATTTTTACTTTCTAAGTTACCACAATCATAAAGTTTTGGGGTGTTTATCTTGTTCATCTTGGAAATAATTCTCTTTGACCAAAGAGCCAAAAATACTTTTTCCAGTTGACCCTAGAAGAGACAGTCACTGACTGAAGTCAGAGAGTGAAACTATTGCTGTGTATGAAATATGCCTCACCAGTTCCAGGTTATCATTTCAAATTGTGAAATATCTGCTTTTGCACTCTTTATTCTAGGTCACTTTCATAGTGAGCATCCCGGTTTTGTGGCCGGATTGCTTGAGACATATAATTTCAATTAACTGCCACAGCCCAGAACAAAATGTATTATATGTGCCTTTTTAATGTTTGCAATGACAAAAGCACTTTGCTGTGCTTCTGGAAGGTATCCTGAAAACTGGGAATTAATGAATGGATCAAATCCTGTCAAGAGGTCCAATTTTGTCCGAACAAATTGCCATTAATAATCATTAATGTCATACTAATGTCATACTAACACTAATTGGGTCCTGCTGTGCTATGTGATATGTGCCTGTAATAATAGAAAATATGATAGTATTTCAATTCCCCCCATTTCCCAGCAACCCAGAGAGCTATGTTTATTTGAAATCAATCTTACTGAACATGAGGTCTTTGATAGCTAAGGCAGTTTCTCTGTGCGTACACAGCAGACTCACATAACCAGTATTTTATCACCAGTGCGAGGTTTGAGGTAAGCCTGACTGTCATAGTTAAATAGTTTGAAATGTTTGCAGGCGGTTTTGCTCTGAAGTGTAGCCCAGAAGGCTGGGGATTTGTTGCCCTTTCTGCAGGTGCTGGAGGGGTTACCGCTGCCAGCATTTGGCTGCTGTGGGGTTATTTGCCATTTGATCCGTCTGTTCACTGTGGCTTCCTGCCTCTGAGAGGCATTAAATAATCAGCATAACCCCCAGATCCTTGCTTCTTAGCATAATGTGTTGTGGGAGGGTTTGTCCTGTATCCATATGGTATTCCTGGTTATGTCTAATTAGACAGATTAGCTAAATGCAATTGTTATAACTGTATTAGAACAGACTTCGTACAGATTTATAAAACCAGTCGAGAATTGAGCAAGCAGTGCACTTAGCTGGATTTTTCTCTTCCTGGTAAGGACTATATGTCCTTCTAGGTTACATATTTGGGAAGGGTGATTATTACATCCATATCTGTCAGCAGTGTTGCAGTGCTTTGATAAAAGGCTATTCTGTTCACAATCAAATGACTAAGTAGTTATTTTTGGCATTGTTTATGGAAAAAAAAGACATTTTGTGAGATTGCAGTTGGAGTCTGGGGAGCGAAAAAGATGAATATTTTCTTACTATCGTAGCTGAGAGGGAAGCAGACAGAAGGAGGACCTCTGAGATCTTCAGTCAATGTGAAGAGCTGGTGCTCTGGTTTGAAGATGTGAATGTCCATATGCAAATCTTCACTGTGCTTGTGCATGGTTAAAAATTAACTCCTTCTATGTTCTGGTCCCTGTGAAAACGAAGCATCGTGTTGGAAATGGAGTTCTTCAATTATCTTTATTGTTTGACAACAGTGAAGAATTGTTCCTCCTTTCTTAATTCCCAACAGAATTGAGGTTGTGTCAGGAATGAGGACTCCTTGTTCCAGACAGAAAATTCAGTGGGATAACAGTTCTGATATAATTTTATTTTTTTAAAAAGTTAGTCTTTGGCTGCCAAAGTGAGGTGTTTTTGTGCAAACATGGTCTTAGAAGGACCAAATTTTTGTGGGAGAAAATACAATGTCAGACAGAAAGTTGGACTTGACAGAGTACAAGAGAAGTATAGTTTGCCTAAATTCTATTTCAGGAATAGTTGATGGAGTCAGAATCATAAACAGGGTCTAAGGCTTATCCTGGTTTTCTAGTAGCCTCTTAACATAATACCTGGAAATACCCACTGCATGAATACCCAATACATTAATGGAAATACCTAGTAACAGAAAGAAAATTTGTGTCAAGAGCGTGTCTTTTCCATTTTTCAGTAAACTTAAATTTATTCTGAAGTTGAAATTTTTTAGCATTTAAACAAACTTCAGGAAAGAAAAAGAGGCTTGTATTTTCATGGCAAATGAAACTCAGTTTATAATCTGGTTAGTACATTTTTCTTTATACATAGTGAAGTTCCTTATGCATAGACTGGAAGAATGTTGTGCTTATTTTCATAACCTTTTTTGACATCACCCTGGTTCTATGAGGAATCATTCTTTTTTTTTTATGTGGTTGAACTGAATGTGTGTTTGGCTCTGACTGAATACAAGATGGTCAGAAACCAGGGAGGACTTTTTCCAGAAAACAGTTTCTGTTTCTGGGGACAAAAGGTGATGAAATGCTAAGTGAGACAAATTTAGAATGACTAGGTCTTGTGTGGCTCAGGACCAAGTTCAGAATCTGCTGTCTCAGATTGTGATCTCAGATTGGCTGTTGTGACCCAGTTTGCCTGCTTTTGTTTCAGGGCTGTTTCAAAAAGTAGGTGATTCCTGACACCTTCACTACAGAGAAACTATTGTATGGCTTCTTTTCGTGTTGGAAAGAAAATTGTTGACCAGTTCAATGCTGGAAAGCTAGGAAGGAGTAGGATTCATATCACACCCCCATCTTTTGCAGGAGGTGAATATGATATGTCTATGTGTGTTCTGGTGTATAACAATTTGAGTCAGTTTTGTCTACTTTATTCAATTAAGGCTTTTCTTCAAAGCTATACTTCCTGTTTAAAATTATGACATAGCAGTCAATATTTACTATTATACACTATTTATATTTTATTTCAAAAACTTCTAAGCACAACGAATTGTAGAGCCAGCATATTTGATGTACTACCAAACGTGAACTTCTGGCTTAACCTCTCTGTAGCAGTCTCTCGTGTGTTCTGAGGTTAAAGAAATACTATTTTTGGCTTGCTCAGTTCAAGAAATACAAAGATTCACGTGGAATTGAAATGCAGTTGCATTCTGTCCAGTTTTACATATAGAAACAAGTCTTTCAATCTTAAATTCTTTAAATATGTGAGCATCAGGTCTTTTAGCTCATTTAGCTGAAAATATGACCTCTTTTAAATTTGTAAATAATTTTCCTAAACTGGGGGTAATTTTGGGGAGGACGAGACTATGTGAGTATGAATCCTGAAGTCTGACAAACGTACATAACTATTTTTAGAACATTATTTTCTACATTTGGTGGTTCTAGTTTTCATCTGAATGCAATTTGACACAATTTAGCATCAGTTTTTTATAAATTAAAATGCAAAACTTCAGCACATGATTGCATTTTCTGATATAAAGCTCTGCAGATATATTTTCAATTATAATAGTATCTGTGTGTGTGTAAATATGTATAATCTGTGTAGCCTTCTGGTTGGCAACAAGTAGCGCCAAAAAGTTGTGGCTGATTGGAAACCAACAGGTTTTATTAGGTAACAATTAAGACAATAGATCTTTCATAAAGAAACAAAAGGAAACTTTGAAGAAAGTATTTTAATAAATTTTAATAAAATATTTTAATTTAATAAATTTAAATAAAAATTTCTTAGTCATTGAAAATAATAATTTCAGTTATTAAATTCAGTTATTAAATTGATCCGTGCTTTACAACCTTTAAAACTTTCTTTATAACATATGACGAGAACATTTAGATTAAAAAGTAGAGCATTTAATGGGATATTGGAACTCTTCCATAACTGGCTTTCCTGAAAAGTAATTGTTTCAAAAGCATCACAAATAAAATCCATTTTGCTTTTGGGTAAGCTCAGATATTTCTAGTTCTTTTTCATTGACTGAACATGAAACTCTTTTGATAAAAGGAATCGCAACAAGAAGACAAAACTGTTTTCTTCACTTCCTGTGCAATTTGGCTCAACCCTCTGGGGAGAGAGACAGAACAAGATATTTCCTCTTTTTTACACAGGTTGATTTGTGCCCACAGGTATGAGTTAGTATCATGTGAAAGAGAGACTGATTTGAATCCAATCTAGGCTATTTTCCAATAAACTGCTTTCTTAGCAGGGGTAACCCTGACAGAGCCTTGAGTTTAAAAGAAGAACAAGAAGTAAGCTGTTCAGTAGTTTAAAACAAACTTTTCAAAGAAGCAGATCAAAGCAGGAAATGTTTGTTTAAAAAAGAACAAAAAAAGAACCATCTCCCCAATGGAAGCAGAGTGTGCCTTCAATCCATCAGTTCACACTGACAAAAGTTTGCCTTAGGGTTCATATTAATAAGAATCCAGAACTTTTATACATAAACATGTCTTCTGTGCATCTTTGATGCGTTTCTAAGGTATTCTACAATCAGTTTCTTTCTCTTCCTAGACACAAACATACAGAATCAGTTTCCATCCACCCAGGTGTTCATAATACTGCACCAGAGTGCAGTATTACTACCAGAGATGCAGTGTAAAGAAATTGGTCCTTGCACCACTGCTTTTACAGTTTGCACCTGTAGCAGACATTCTGTCCTAGCTACCCTGGGATTTTCTTAAGTTTTATATAGTATATAATACTGTAAGTGTCAGTTTGGTTTCTTATTGGGCGGCTTGCAATCACATTTACAGAAATATGTTTATCTTTTACATACATTTGTCTGTCACATAGACAAATCAATTGTTCTAATCAAGAACAAGATAAATGGGTATTCACCAAAAATCTGTTGGAAGGTGAATCAGAAGCACGAATTTTCTTCTGATTAGGAAAAATACCTTAGAAGAATAGTATTTTAGAAGCAGATTCAGTGGAAAATAGAAATTTGCAATATTAAGTAAAGAAACCACTGGCCATTCTTTTCATGAAATAGCCTTATGGAATCAGCCTAGGGTCTTAACTACTCTAATTCATAATCTTCCAGGAAAAGCCAGTAATGGATTCTTAGAGGAAGAATGAAGGAGCCAACATCCTCCTGGATTTCTCCCCTATTAATCACCTTTACTTAAGAAAAGGAATGGTTCAGGGCTTTCTTAAATGGAAGCTGAATCCTTTCTGCTATGCTCAGTAGAACCAAAGCATTTTTCACTGCATAGTTTCCCTCTGCATCCCCAATTTCAGAACCAGGAGAAATATTAAATGTTTTCACTTCATGATTGTGTAGGTATCCCTTCATTAGTAATTTTTTTCCCCACTGTAAAGATCCATAGCTGTTATCATACAGTATTGTTTCACCTTTCCTTGTTCTTTTTCTACACAAGAAGAAATATATATCCCCATATCCGAATTTTTAAAAGTGAGTGTTGATTAGATTTCACAGGGGAAAAGTGCACCAGACGACAAGAGCGAGTATTTATTGTTAATCACAAGTAGGTAGAAATATTGCTTGCTAATTTTATCCTAATGCACTTCAGACAGAAGAAATCCAAGCAGTTAAAATAAAAGCATCACATGTCCTCCATTATTTGCTTGTGGAAGCAATAATACAGAGTAGATGGTATTGCAAACATGAACTGGTCCTTTTTTTCCATTGAAATCGGTGTCACTTGATAAATTTCAGTAGAAGAAGGTTATGCCAAAATGGTAAATATTGCGTGTGCATTATTCCAAGACTTGTGAAACTAATAACTGCATGTCCTGATTCTATTTTTATAGATGCAAATTAAAATAAAAAATAGCAGTTAATATTTCTGCTGAGCAATGTTGACCTATGCATGCTTGGTCAGTAATTGCAGTGCTGCTCACTGACTAAAGCTATTTCCTCGAGACAAAGTAGTTTTTAAATTATGTTATATTTTCCCACGTACTTTTGATAACTATTAATAAGAAGTTCTTTCAAACTAATTTCTCTTAATAAAAAACCAAAGCCATGGCAAAATTATCTGTCTGGCAGGTATGTTCAATTGCTTGTCATGATTATCTGAAGTATACAGAACGAGAATGAATGTAAATGAAATTTCTGGAATTGTGGCTTGTTTTGAAATTCCCATGCCTCATATATGTACAGTCAGGAGTTCAGTTATATCATCCTTGTAAGCCAATTAAAAGAATAATATCCATTTGGGCTTTGAGGTTTTTATGTCAAGAGGATTTCAGAAGAGATACCAGGCTTACTGTTTCCTGAGGTGAGTTGACTCTGGGTTTAGAGTGGGCATTATGTCCCCTGGCATTAGAGACTGTGCTGTGTTATGGACATCTCATGGAAGGCAGTCATCCTGTGCTCCCTTAAATAGCCAGTGGGGAGAAATAGGTATTTGGTGCAGTTCATCTGGCCTGATTAGATCTTTAGTTTCTATTGATATGAACTATCTAAAAGTATCAGCTTTTCTACACAGTTTTTACAGGAGAGGTGACATAGTAGACTGTGTGTCTCTTTTGTCAGATGAGTCCCATGTTCCATGCTGCTATCATGTGGAGTTCATTCTACCACTGCACTGCCTTGTTATTACCTCAGTCTGCCTTATACAAACATAATTGTAGCAAATCCATTGTCATCAGGTGTTTTTTTTTCTCCTCATTCTCAGGGATTTTACTTCAGGTGATACAAATCAGACAAAGGTCTCATTCCTAGCCTTGGCAGAATTCCTAGCCTTGTTCCTCTTTCATGTATTTATGGAGACTCACATGCTGTTTCTGCAGAAAGCACCACTGCTCTACAAGTCGGCAGACAGTCTCAGATAACTCTTACATCAGTTGTTTTACCTTTTTCCTTTGCCACAGGACCCATTTTTAAATCGGTGTTTATACTGCTTGGTCACAGGACTATTTTGTCTAAACTCAGCAAATGTAGCACACATAGGTCCCAAATGCAGGGCAAGGGTGGCATACACCATTTGTGTGTGTATGTACACAAATATGTGTCAGGCACAGGAGACTTAAAACTTATGTCATTGTTTCTAGTGTTTGTAATTAGACTGTGTGGTTTCTTCTTATTTAAATTTGGTCAGGATTGCATCATCTACATTCTTGAGGCTTCTTCCAAATGCTTCTTGAAATGCAATGCTATTGCATCAATTTTTTAAGTGAGCAACTAGCAGGCCACTATTTAGGGGTTTTCCCCCAGTCATGTGACATAGTAAATTAAAATAAATTATTGTCTCTCTTAGATATTTGAACTTTTCAAATGAAAGCAAGCCATCTGTTGAACACTTTTCAGGCTTAAGAGCTGCCTTTTTGCATTTCCTTTCCAGTTGACCCTTTAGTCCTATTTTGAGTTACCAGATGAAATCAAGGTTTTCCTTCAAAGGTTTGTTGCCGGGGTAACTGGCAGTGACACCAAAAGATGAATACTCTAACTACTTAGAATAATGCCTACTTTGTGAGCTAAATAAAGAGCTAAATTGCAGAGAAAGATGTTGGATAAATGTGAATTATCGGGGGAGAAAAACGAAGATTATTAGAGCTGCGGAATTCAGACAGGATAATTTCCTTTTGCACCAGTAATGGGTGCACACGCAAATCATATGTTGCCTCTTGGCTCTCTCAGCCCTGCTGATCCACTGAATGGTGCTGGTACTTTAACCTCTGCCCTGATAATATATAGGGCTGTGGAAGTGAGAGGCAGGAAGCTGGAATTTTACGGAGGACTGATAGCTCCAGTGTTTGCAAGAAGTTTAGTATTTTGAGCTTGAGGTTGAGAGGCTTAGATGCTGCTGGGGGACTTACTGCTGGAATCCAGAATTTCTCAGGAAACATCATGCACAATTTGTGTAAAGGAAGGAGAAAAACCTCTCTGGATATAATAATGTATAAAGGAAGGAATTTTTTATTTTGATATTTGATTCAAAAGCAGAAGCAATCTTAGTTCCTGTCTTCCCAAAAAGCAGATGATGCTTTCGAGAGTTATGGCAGAGGGAACTTTTCAGAATTGATCAGTGATAATGCTGAACAATATTATCAGAATTTGATATCTACTGATGTTGCTGTATACAAGCAAAACTATGAAAACAAATTAATATCAAAAGTTACAAGTTCTTGGTTTCTTAGTTAGTTACTACATTGAATAATTTCTCAGTCATCGATAGCTACACCATATCTAATTACACGCAGATGCAGTTTTTACAAACTATGTTTCATGTTATTTAACTCTAAGAAATACAGGAAAATTTGGGGTATGGACCTCTGTAAGTGACTCAGTCGGCTGAGCAGTCACAACTGTTCCTTATAGATCAGTTTTCTGCTGTGATCCAGTAGCTTGTTAATCAGATTTGTTCTGAAGATACAAACAAACAAGTTCTTCTCCAAGCCAACGCACTGTTACTTTTACCAAAGAAAATAAATATAGTTTTTTGATTAACCATAGAACAAAACCACAAAAATGTCTCAGACTGCATTTATGCTGGAGCTTACATTTACATTGGAGATCTCTTTGCTGCTCTCTGGAAAGGCTGTCAACACCTGTCACGATTCTGTAAGGAAAAAGATTTCTGCAGGTTGGCAGCAAGAAAGCCAGCAAACTGCTCCTTTCAGTTTCCATGAGCTTTTATTGTTATAAACTCTTTCCAGCCTGGAGCTAATAAAGAAGAGTCACACCATACACCGTAGAAGCATGACCCAAAGGTGACTCTGCCCATGATACACCAGTGAAATGCTGTGCCTGAGTCCCCCCACCAGAAGTAAAAAAAAAGAGCAGAAAAAATGTTTTTAAATATGCTGTTACTGGTTCTTGTAGGACCTGTTGCATTCTGCTTTGTTTTGAGTACTTGTTCAGGTTGTGAAGTAAGGGTCCAGCCTTCAGCATGTTCACTGCTTCAGTGGTGCCACATGACTCAGGATGTAGGGTACTTGAGCCCAGGTAGGTTCTATTTTTAGCAACTGTGTGATTTAATAAAATTAATTTGTTGTATTTTAGAGAAGAAAAATAGCTTTGGATAAGTAAAAAATACACTGAGAATTAACTTAAGGATATACTTGATACTGTTAACTATCCAGTGCTCCAGTGGATTTCTGTGGTTACTCTGAAGTCACCAGCAGTCCTTCCCATGGACAACAGAATGCGTCCTTTTCCTCTGTGAACTTCACTTGCAATTTGTGCTGATCAGAACAGAGCTAAAATTCTCCACCTACAAAACCATCTGATAGATTGGAAATGTCTACCTTTAAGAAAAGCAAAATACACCATTCTATGCCATGTACCACACAGAATAGAAGATACTCCTGGCTTGTTTTCTGTGAAAACCATCTCAGAATCAGAGCCCCCACTGTGGAAGTTAACGCCAGAAGAGACCAGGCAAAGCCTGTGACTGACTGTTTCTCATTTCTAACTGCTACATGATTTTGCACAGCAGGCTTTCCAGGGAAGCTCCAGGATTTGCAGCTAAGTGAATATACTTACACTGAAAAAACACTAACCAGATGTAAGGAAGAATTTGTAATTCACACAAAACTTTACACCTTATTCATCCAAGTAATGATACTATTTGGGATGATGAAATAAAATTTAGAAAATGAGTAATAGCTAGAGTTATTAAGCCTACTATAGTAGGCTTTCTGGACTTTCCATGGACTGCTGTGAAATTGTAGCAATCATCCAAAATCCTCTACCAGTTTTTGCAGTACAGACAAATCTTTAGTCTTTGCTGTTAAAAATCTTTATACTTGTGCACACTGAAAAGCTTACTTAGTTTGTATCTTAATTAAAAACAGCTGTCATTATAGAATGCTTTCAATATAAAAGGATCTCTTCAAGTTTCACATGTCGAAAAAGGTTAAACTTTTTTCTGACATTTTCATTTTGATCTTCTCTTTGTAAATTATGACCCACAGGTAATTCCCTCAACTGTAAAGTTACATGAAATGTCTGTGGATTTCATGGAGGGATGCTGATTTTCTTACAGTTGTCAGCATGTTTATAATGAACTGAAATACTGGATAATTATTGTACTTCCATGTACTGTCAATATCTAGTGAAAACAATTCTAAACAGCTTGTTATTTTCTTGATATTATCAATGCAATTTACTTCCATAGGCTTTCTTATTTGCTGTATATTTTAAAAAACCCATAGTTATTTTTGATTCTAATTTAGTATTCTTCTCACTTATTTTTTTTAATTCAATGAACACTATCTTGTTTTAACCATACACCCCCTTATGCTTTGCTTAACAGTTTTTGGAAAGGAAGAATCCTAAAAGAATAAACAAAAAAACCTATGTGCATGAAACATGAACTGTGAAATTATTTTATTTCTATGTTTTACACTCTTTTACTACAGAGATTTTAAGTTCCTAAATCAAGCAATCAAGATTATCTATAACTGTACAATTAACGATGACCATGCATGATGAATACCTGAGTGAAGGCATCTTCTGGTTGAACTTGCTGAACCTTGCACAAGGATGTTCTATGGTTAGAAATAGGCTTCTAACTTGAAGCTTGAATTTTTTCATTGCTGGTTTATATGCATTTGCTTTTTTGGCACCCATGTCTCTTGTCTCTCCTCCCTCACTGCCCCCATGTATCCATACATATGGATTATACTCTCTTTGGTTTGCTTTTTGCTGTGCCAAAACAGCCATTTGCTTTTATCCTCCTCATAGACCAGGTTTTTGGGTTTTTTTGAAAACAATTGACTAGATTTCTCTATTGTGTGCTAGATAAACCTCTCACCTATGCCTCTTGCAGTTTACTTCTCTGTCTCAATGGGGGATGCTACTCAGGCTGGTAATTTCTCCGTCTCTAAGGACACACAAGGCCATATTGGTCAGACCAAAGATGCATTACCTGAGATTGCCAGAGTGCACAGGGACAGAAAGGTGATGTCCTGCTAGGCTCCAGTGAATTGTGGCAGTGCTCAGCAGGGAGCTGCATTGACAAATGCTCTAATTGTACTTCAAAGCTTTTTGTGTGTTCACATTCAATTCTCTTCCAGTATTCAGTTTTTCAGCTTGATGGTGCTTTTTGTCAGCACTTACCTCTCTAAAAGTGCCAGAAATGGTATTTCTTTCAATGAATGTTTCTTCTGGATTAGTCTTTAAGAGTTTGGGAGTTGAACAGCAGAATTTTCAATTTATTACAGTGTGAAAGTGTATGCTTGTGATTAGTTAAATATTCATGCAAGAAAGGTGAACTCAGAGATTCAATCCTGTGGATGTTAGAGGTAAATTTTGTAGCTTGATGCTGATTTATATTTCAGTAACTCCAAAATAATTTTGTATGCATTAACTCACATTATCAGTGTGGGTTTACACTGATATTAATGACAAAAAATGTGGGTGTTAAAGGACATATGTTAAGTCATCATCAGTATGCTGGTAGAGCATGAGCAAAATAAATTGTTTTAAGACTGTCACTATTAATCTAGCCTTTGAAATAAGATTATTTTTTAATCTATTTTTTGTGATCAATAAGGTGGGCTCACTTCATTGGTCAGAAGTAGGGTATGTGGATTTAAGGCATCAGGTAGTGTCAGCAAGATTCACCAAATAAAGGCTGTATGGAAGCCTATGGAGGGGACAATAGGTACCTTGAGAAGCAAGAATGTCATAACTATAATCTTTGATATTCATTTTAAGACAGAATAAAATGGAATCTTTTCAGGCACCCAACTCTTTCACTTAGGTATGAGACAAACCAATTTGACTTTCCTATTTCCTGATATATGTGTGTGCATGTAGCAGGATATGGGAAGTGGACTTGGATTGATGCAAGGCCAGCAAGAGAAGGAATATTTTTGTTAAATACCTGATGAAGCCTCCTTGAAGTAGAAAATGTGTTGTGATTTTTATAAAATACAATTCCCCATAAGGTGATGATGGCAGCTTCCTTTAAGGAATTGTTGAAGAGCTTTTATATTGGAGTGTGAGTGCAGTAAGTTAATTTCAATTAGCTGTCCTAGAGATGCTAAAACAATCAGTGATTCATATTTATTTATGCAGGCATCTTAGACAGATGGAAACAGCACAGGACAGCCACACCAACTTTTCCTTCTCTTACAATTTATTCATGCTTCCTATTGGATGCTACATGAAGATTTTTTAATATATACTGAAGATTAACTTTTTGAATCAGAATATTTAAAAGACAGGAGAGCTAATGTGTATGGGCTGTACAAAACAGAAAAAATATGATTTCACAACAGTTAATATTGAAAATTTGTAATTGAAAATGCATAAAAGCAGTTTGTCATCTTTTTTTCAGTTTTGATAATATAGCTTTTAAATATAATCTAGAATTAAAAGTTCAGCAATGGAATGTCTTTTTTTGTTTATTAATAGATTTTTTTCTATATTCACAGTTAAAAATGCTTCTAGAAATCAGTTCAGGGGTTTTAGAGAATTTTTACATATTGCTTGGAATCCTTGCATCTTTGTATGGCATAATTTTCATAGAAATAAAAGTTCAGTAAAATTATTTGGTAGGTAAACAGCATCCTCTTACAGAAATTCATGTAATGGTATATACAGGAATATATTTTCAAATTACAATAGAAACAGTTTACTATGTATATTAATATGGGAGATGATTCCCTGGAATCATGTATTTCAGTTTCCTCATAATTTTGTTAGTTATTAGAATTTCACTTTCCCTTTCAGAAAACTGCATTTTGCGAAAATCGGAAATGTTAAACAGCACTAAGAAGCCTTATTTACATGAAAAATTGCTGGTACTTTCATAAGAATTCTATGAATATGGTAATTAACTGTGTGTGCTAATAGTCCTATTTGGGAATCAGTAACCTTTTCCAGTTTGTGCTGTACATATAGCAGAGCAAAGATATCATACAAAGTTATCATATGAAGGTGTTGACTCTAGGTGTTTGTAATTGTAATGGAGATAAGATTCTGAATCTGATCTCTTTTTGATTTGGTTTTAATATAATAGAATGGCAAGAGCATTTCAGATGCTTAGAAAGAATACTGATCTGATTTTTTTTCAATTATTCATCAATTCCTGAAAAAACAATCGACATCAAGAGTCTGTAATACTTTGTTTGTGGCAGCTGTGAATCAGCATGCCAAAAGTAGAGCCACAGAAGTATTTCCTTGATTCTGTATTCTTTGGCAGGAGCATAATGAGTAATAAAATACAATCTCTTTAGGAAAACATGTGCTATCTTTTTTGTATAGTAGTAATGAGAAGATTACTTGGTGCTTTTCATTGTCACATCAAGTTGCTAACTGTTGAAATACAGGGCTGTTGCCGTATACTACTGCTAGGAACTAGAGCATGTGTGTGTGGCCTCATGTCTAACATTGCAGCTTGCCACCTTTTGTCATTACCCTTAAAAATAATTAGCCATGATGTTTCCTTAATTTCTTTAATGTACGAATTAAAATTTATTCAAGTGTTGCTAAAAAAATATCTATTGTGCTTTACAATGAGAGAATTTGTCAGTCTCATTTCTGTGAATATTTGTAAACATATATTTCTTCATGGAGTGTAGTGTAATACATACCCACATATAAGCAGCAGGCAATTTCTTTCTGTCTGACACAGAAGTTGAAAATAATTCTCATCTTGTCAGCTGTGAACTCAAAATAAAGACTCTAATAGGTTTCTAATAGTGTTGGGAGGAGGGAAAGAGGAGAGGAGGTGGTAGTACCTGTAACACATCAGATCAACTGTAAAGCCATTATTAACTTTATAATGAAGTTGGTTTTTTGCATAATATTTTCTGTGGACCTTTTGAATTATTGTAGTGATGAAAGGAACCTTTGATAGCTGGTTCTCCAGGTCCTCTATTACTGCATCATTGTGTTTGTTGTCAGAAGGCTTAGACATTTGACCCAATAATTCAAATATATATCTTCATTTAATCATCCAAATAATTTTAATATATTTAATTCAGTCTTTAAAGTTGGCAACGCCCTTTCTGGATTTGTAGTTGTCCTCCAACATTGTTTCAAAGATGTGCAAGTTCTGTAGAACATTCCAGTCTGAGTAATTTAAATGATGATTGTAGCTAGCTTTATGTAGTGCCACAGTGCTGTGTAGGGCAAGGGAGGTGGTCACACCTTCCTTGCCCATTTCTGTTTATCAGCAGCAAGGAAAAAGAATTCACAATGCAAATGTGGTTAAGAGTGTTTGGTGCATCGGTTACTAAATCGCCCATATTTCAAAGCAGGAAGATCTCTGAATTTCTTCTTCCTTCTTATCTGACAGGGTTAATTCTTTTTATAATTAAAATATGCTTAGAGTACTCCACACAGCATCTTAAGTAGCATACTATTCAAAGCTGTCAGAAGAGTTATTATTTCAGATCTTTTGGAGTCCTGTCTTTTAAATGTTTCTCAGCTCCTACTCTTCCAAACCATGCCAATGGAACACTCTTTATTCTTGAAAGGGGATGAGTCAGTGGGCACAAACTGAAGCACACATTTCTTTATTCATCCAAGCATCTAAAATTACTTTTAGTGTTGATTTTAACAACTTATGTGATAGGGATCTTTCAGCATTTAAATTCTGGCAGGAAATGTGCCTTTTTTCTAAGCCTTGTTACAAGTGTTGTAATTCCTGCCTCCCTGTTCAGAGTTTTTCTTCTTACACTAATCTCTTAAAGGCATAGTCTCTAGTACCAGAAAGTTGACCCATTATGAAGATGGCCTATGGGGAAATACACAATAGGAATTTTGTGTTCTGAAAACTAGGTGTTGAAAGCATGTTTGGGAAAATTGAGGTATTTGATAGTTAACCATGACTTCCAACTTGCTAACAGTGAGTTGGGTGGAAAACTGTACAGATAGTGTATATTTTGCCAAATTTAAATGTGGCATGTAAAAACTAGATGGGAAATGAAAAGAGGTTTAGAACAGATAGCAAAAACCATTGCCATTGAACATGCATGCATCAGAAACAGACCACAGCTGAAAGGGCTGGTCAATAAACCAGAAAAAGAGTTCAACAGAGTGCTGGGGCAACTTGCTGGGGCCAGCCCCTGGGCTAGGGATAGGGCTGGCAGGCTAGAGCTGTGGAGTGACTCAAGAGGCTTTGGTGCCACCAGATCTTACCAACTGTATAGCCCTGCATTTCTGGTAACCTCTAGGCCTGTACTGACAGCAGAAAACACATATATCTTTGCTGCTTTGATAACATTGAACTGAAAATTACCACTGTAACTCTATCATGTTATGAATCAGCTGCTAATCTATGAGGGCATCACTGCATTTTTCTGGACTCTTTGTGCTACAAATATTTTGTAAGAAATCTGGGCTCCTTGTTGTTGTTACTCTTCTAGGATTTGGTCTCTGAAGAAGTTCTAGTGCAGAGCTGGTAAAAAGGCTATGCAGCTAAAGTATCGTGCTGCTCCACAGCAAAGTAAATTCCCTCTGGCAAATGATCTCCCGTTCCCTAGTAGCTGTGTAAGTAATGTTTTTAAGACACTTTCCTGATCCTTATATTTTAGTTATTGAACTTCTACTAGAGTACTGTGCAATTCTCCATATGTTATCTTTGTCCCTGACTAAAACTTTGGTAGTGTAACAAGATTACCTGTGAGAGAGAGCAGTATTGCATAGCTTGCAGCTACTTTGTCCTGCCATTGAGTCCTTGCAAATTAATTAGGTTTTACTCTCTTGAATGCTCTGGGAAACCAAGCCATCTAGAAATGCTCCAGGAAATTATAATGATGAACTCTTGGGTGGTTCAGTTAATTAGTAAAATCTCTTGAGTACAGAACATTAATAATGAATTTGCAGCTGCAGATCTGATATATGTATGTATGTATGAATGTACATGTGTATGTACATATGTAGACATGTGCTTTGCTGTGCAGATACCCATGGTAACTCTGGTCATGTTAGCTCAAAAAGAGAAACAGTATAAACATATTAGTCTAACCTTTGCAGGGTTTGTATAGTATTGCACCTCTTACCACTCAATCACCCCAGTCTAACAAAAAAATCTATCCCAAATAGCAACAAATCAGTTGAATATGTAGTAAAAAATCTGTAGTAAAAAATATAAAGGGGGTGAAAAATGCTAACTCCTTCATTATCTATTTAAAAAGTAAAATTAAAGTTGCTTGCAATTAGTGTTTTCTTTGTATTAACATGTTAATGATCTAATATATTCTGGATATGTGATAAATATAGCGCCTGTGGTAAAAAATAATGTTCTTGATGGATACCTACTATGAAATGACTAGTGCAATTTTGCCCATTGAGAGTTTTACTGAAGTTCAAAAACTATTTCTAAACTAATAACTACAACATTTCCCAGCTATTACCTTCTGCAGTAAATTGCAAAATTCCAGAGTTAGAGAAAATGTGGTGTCAAAGTATCCATTTCACATTCATTTACCATCCCTTTCCTAGTTGTTCTACCATATTGGATCTAATATGGGTTAAGAACAAGTCTGATTTGCAGCAGTTTGTAATAGGAATGCCAGCTGTAATGGTCTGCAAATTTGGTGCCTGCATGGTGGTGGGAGACACTGTGAGCAGTTCGGGATGGCACCACACACCCCTTGGGCATCATGACACTTCTGCTCTACCAAAATTTTGCATTTAGGAAACCAGACCGAAATGCTTTGTGTTTATCATACACATATCGTGCCTGCCCAGAGGGGTCAGCAGCTCCCATGTTGGGTGGCAGTACTCCTGTGTTGATAAAATTGTGTCTGATGTCCAGAGGCTCTAGAAGGGTTGAAATAACTTTGCAGAATCCAGCATTGCTGCAATTCTGTTTCTTTGATCTTTTTTTCACAATTTCCTAAATGTGCAGCAATGTAAATTTATATATATTAATATTGCTGTTAGTAATAAGACTATTGAAGTTGACAAGGTACTGCTGCCACAGGGGATGCTAAAATGAGCTGTGAAAGGCAATAATATTCTGTAGTGTGCACTTCTAGGGTGCACTCAGATGCTGGGTAATGCTGATTGTCTTACACAGGATAGAAAACTGAGACCAAACAGCATATGCAAAAATAACTACTCAAGAAGAAATAATTTCTGCCATTTACTGCCCTTAGGCATCTTCTAAATGTTAAAATTGTATGAAATGGAGCAGCTGATGCATATCTCCTCTCCAAATTCAACATTTTTTCAAGGCCTGTAGGTCCTTTAGACTCTTGAAAGCATTTCTGTTGTTTCCTAGAACGTAAGTTTAAAATCAGCTCTCAGTAGTGATTATTGCTGGGACCTGATAATTACTAGCCAGGAATTTTGTAAGGTACAGAAGAAAAGGAAAACTAGTCTCTGTTCAGCTGTTTGTAGGAGCAGAGAAGAAGAAGAAGCTTTAAAAATTCAAGTTACTGGATAAAAATATTACTAGAAAAACTCATCTTAAAGATTGCTGTATTCAACTTTACATATTCTTTCAGATCTTTGCTGTAGATACGTTACCAAGTGTAGTCCTGCTAATTAGTTTGTACACAATGCTTATTGCATGACCTTCCAGAATCCCATGTGTACTTTATCCTAGGTAACAACACTTGAAGAAAGACACTGGTCCATTAACAATCAGACCTTTCCAAGAAAATATATGCAGTGAATGGTATTCTGGAATTCCTTTATGAGAAGTAGCTGTAATTCCCATGTTGTAAATGCTCACATGTATCAGAATTTCTCTTTCCAGAACTGACCACTTTTTGTTTTAATGCACAGTATGTTAAATAAACTTAAATTATATACTATGAGGAAAAACCATCCCCTAGGGTAACATTCTTCCACTACGCACTTAGTGCTAGAATATGTATTTTTAATGACAGAGAAATTACAGGCTGTCACATAGTCATTTAGCGAGGCTAGAGTATTCTGAATTTCTGCTGCCATTCTTACTGCTTTAATAAAAATACACATAACTGAAAAGAAACTTTTTTTTTTAATATAATTTGATTTAAAAAAAGAAGGTGCTTCAAAATCTAAACTGGAGAAACTGAAAGCAGGGTAATGTGAAATACAGTTTGGGATAGCAAACCAATTTAAAATGGTGTAAAAATGCTATCAATAAAATACGTAAGGGGAGATTCTGAAGTCTATTCCTACCCTGGGAAATAAAACTGAAGCTGAATTTCATGTTATGGTAGCAGTTTACTGGTAGGGTAAGGCAGATTTATATGAGAATCTAATGCTGAACTTGGTAAAGCATTTGTACACACAAAGGAGAGTGAGGAGAGACCGTGGATGGCTCCAGTCTGCCCAAAATGCAACTGCAGCCTTCAGAGGAAGAAGCAGCGTGGTCTTCTCTACCTTGAGAGGATTGTTTGCCACCACAGACAGCTTGTAGGGAAGGAGCTGTGAAAGAAGCCATGGAGTTTCTAGACATGATAAGTAATAGTTTGCATTTTCCAGTATTATTCTATAGAATCTGACAGCTGCCTGCACTTGCTCCATTCACTGCATGTCATTTATATGCTGGGCTATCACACCATTCAGTACTAATGTTGTAGTGTGTAGGACTGAAATTTGTAGAGAAAACATTGAGACTACATGACATAGAGTCAATATCATCTACTTTTCTACAGAAACAGGATTCTTACACTTTTAAGATTCTTGTAGGCAGTTCTGTGAAGGTGTGACCTGTGTGGGCAACCCTTTGGTTGGCCATGCTGAGGTGAAGAGCAAGGAGAAGAGCAGTGGCACATGTCAGGGAAGAAAGCTGCACAGGGAAGGGCTGGGGGCTGTATTACTCCTGATCTGCTGTGATGGAAAAAGTGTTTTTTTTCTTTTTGGCATATGTGATCTCCCATCATAGTGAAAAGTCTCTAGACTCAATCATTTTCATGACCCTGAAATTTAAATGTTCAAGAATATTAGGGATTGTTTCTGAAATCATTGGGGTATTGGTAGAAGTTCTCTTGGTAAATGTTTCATGTATTTGAAATAAAGTTATTATTACTCCTCAGAGATCTTTTAATATATGGAAAAAAATTTAAAACAGAGGGAGAAGTTATTACCATGGGGGACAGTACATGAGTTAGTTTTTGTGTAGAGGAGCGCTCCACAAAGGATGTGGTTAGACACCAGTGGGATCCTCAGCTGGGCCTTACAAGGTCATCGTACTGTTTGGGGGGCTGTTAATGAGATGATTGTGGGACATAGGAAAAATCTCGGATAATGTGAACGGATGTGTAAAATACCTACCTTTTGGACAAAATTTCTGCAAATATTCACAGGGGGCTGAACTTGTATTCTCTTCTTAGTTGGCTTTCAATCTCTACAAAATAATTTTTAATTATGTATAATATTAAAGGAACTCGCAATGGAAAAATATATTTCTTAAGAATTGATTAGAATGACTTTTAGATAATATGTGGGGTTTTGATTCATTTCGGAAAGGATAGATGGAGCTCTTGCTGTTTTTCTACAGACTTAGTTCTTTATCCTATTGAGTAATTGAAATTCAGAATTCACACATATTTGATTCTTTGATATATATTTTCATTAAAAGCTTGCCAGTAGTGTGAGCTATGTATGTTTTTGAGATATTCATTAAAAGAGATGTGTAACAGTTTACATGGTATTCTGACAGTTTACCAAACCTATCAGTCAAAAGCAGATGGCCTGCGTTGGTAGGATTTTTTGGTTAAAATGAATATATTTTCAACATATGTATTTCGTTTATAATATATTTGCTAGCAAGATTTTGTTCTTAAAAAACAGTTAATCAACCTGCAATACCCTCCTACACTTCAGCTTGATGCTTGAACCCTAAGATATTATCTGTCTGCAGTTCATTTCAGTAATATATGTGATTATACAGCAAATTAAATTATGTCATATATCCGACGTAAGACACTGAAAATGCAGCTGTATTCATCACTTCTTAATACCTTCTTATCTAGCTACCCTTTCATGAACATATTGTGCTCTTCAACATCTGGGTCTCCCTGGTTTCAATGCCTTGCTGTTTTGGTTTATTATTTAATGTGGATGTGTTGGCCATCTCATATGGAGGAGAGGATATGTTTCCAGGTGTCTGTCTGGATTGTGGTGCTGTCCAGCCAAGACAGGAAGGGGGGGAGGAAGGGTGTGGAGAGCTGAGAGGGCTGAATCAGCAGTGGCTTCAGGAGTGGTCACCCGGTGGTCACCAGCATTTCTCCCATGAGTGGCCGCACTTGGGAGCTTTCTCAATGCGCTGCCTACATCCCAGTTTTCACAGCTGCAAAAGCAGTGAGATAAAGTGCAGGACTGTGGCCAAGGCACAGGCCTGTGAGGATGCCAGTAGCTCTGATTTCAAATGGATCTCTACCTTTCATGCAAGATGGGAAAGCAGGAGACCCCAGAGCTGTTGCACAATCTGTGACATGACCAAGGGAAGCTCGGGTTCCAGGGCAGAGGCACAGCCTTGGTCACTGCCTCGGTGCAGACAAGGATAGTGTCAACAAGACCAGCATCCTAGAGCATTTCAAAATAAAGACATGTGCTCCTATCTGCAAGGGTAAGGTTGGCACACAGTTCTCAAATTTATTTATATATTTTATATATATATTCATTCTAACTGAGGCATCATCAGTTATATAGCTACTGTTTCTAACAGCTCAAGGGTTTACTTATTTTCACTAAAAATTTAATGCAAGCATTTGTATTAGCACTAAAAATAATATGGATAACTGAGCTCAGGTTTTAAACAATATTTGCTTAATTTTTGATCAGGAATTGTGTTATGTTCCATATCACAATAATAGGAACAATAGGGACAACTTACTAGAACCAAAACTTCATCATATGCAACATAGTAATTTAGCAGATTAAATACTAAAAGCTATGCTGAGGGAATATTTTAAATAAAGGTTTATATACATAAATATGTAGTGAAAAACTGCACTTTTTCTGGTGTGTGTTGTTACTTTTATTAGTATATTTTCTTACACATTTAAGTATGTCCAACAGACCAGTTGATTTAAACTGAAAACAGTTTAGAGAAGTTCATGCATTTTTATAATCTGAACTATTAAAAGTATACATGTACTGTACATGTACTCTTTTTCCAGTAGCCAGGTAATGTAATGTTTTTCCACTTAATGTTAATTAGAAGGAGAAGTCAGGAAGAAGGAAAGATTTTTCTGGGTTTATAATGGCTTAAGTTTTCATGAAGGAACTGTTAGCCAGGCAAATCTGCAACAGTGATACCACTGTTGCACTGACATTTAAATTCAAATTTTGGGAAAAAAATCAAAACAAAAAGTTTTGAAAGGACAGGATTGAAGAATTCTTGGATTTTGAATTTGCTTTTTTTATCAACTCTGGTACCTATTTTCTTTGATCAATATTATAAATTGCCTAGTGGAGCTTACTCCTTCCTTGCAGCTTTTGTTCAGTATAAATACAGAAGGAGAGTTGAGTGGAAACACAAGATCTTTAATAAATATTTTAATTTCTTTAGGTCTTTTCCATCAACCATCCTGACCTATTAGATTTTTTTTTGCTGCAAAAAGGCTTGTTATAAAATTAATTTTATTCTCATTCATCTAAAAAGACATTAATTATTCTGCTGAATTGTTTATGTCATTCTCTCAAATTTTCTGTCTCATGTTCTGTTTTCTTAAACTGGAATACTGATTCCGATGAATGTTAGTGTGTGTGAAAAAATATTTATGATTTTTTCCCCAAAAACATCTCCCCAAGAAGAAAAATCAAGAGGATGTTGTAAAACCTGTTCTCCACTGCTGTTACAAGCTTTGTCCTAAAATGCTTTGAGTTTGGGAGTAAAGCTAATCACACTTAGAAAACCACATTAGATCTAATTTAATAGCTGTAACAGTTAGCAGTTTTGATGGTATATTTAGACAGCTTGATTTCAAACAATAAAATTAGTACTACTCAGTACAACATAAAATACATTAGCCTAAATTCATAAGTGATAATTTTTTATTGGACACATTATTATATAGTGGTGCTACTGTGAACATTCAGAATTAGGATAGAAAATAAATAAACTATTCATTAAGTTTCCTCAGAAGAAAATACATCAAATTTTGGGAGATGTACTAAAAATGTAAATTGGAGTAGGATAGATATGTAACAGATAACCAGGTCCTTTTCCAATGGTAAGCAATTTAAAATTTATTATATTTTAATAGCAATTATCTGTAATAATACGAATTTATGCTCGTTTCTGCTGCTCCCTGTTATATGAAAAGTCATTACTTTTAAACCAATAAGACTGGAGAAATCCACTATTAAGTACAATTTTTCTTACCTTTCACTTTACTTAATATTACAACTAAAACAGATGTCGTGCAAACCATCTGTGGGTTTTTTGGACCTGAATATTATCATCTTTTCAATTTTACAGCAGTTTTCGTCCATTCTTTGGTACCAACTTCTTTGAGGTTAATATCCCCCTCCCTTGCTGGCCTCTGGTAGGAGACTTGTCCTCCCCATTAGTTCTCATGATAATAGTCTTTACCTGATGTTCTTCTCTTCTGTCTTCCCTTTCCTTTCTCTTGCAAAAGGAAGGGCAATGATTCTTCTCCAGCTTAGTATCTTCGTAACTGGGTTGGAGTCTTTTTTTGGCTGCAGGGTGTCACAGCCAGAGGTGACTCTCCTGGCTGAACAAAGATCACCCATCCCACACCTCCAGCCGTCCAGAGAGAGCGGCAGCTTTGTCAGGACCCAAGGAGTTGCAGGGTCTGCAGCAGAAATAGCCTTACACCAGTGAGCACAGCAGCAGTGAAGTTACATTGTTGTAAATCCAGTAAAAGAAATAAGAAGGCCAGGCCTGAGCTCTTTAAAACCATCTTGGTTTTCCAGGAGGCTCTCCAGGAGTGCTGCCCCAGAGACTGGAGACACGTCTTCACTCTCAATCAGCTGCATCTCAGTGATGCTACTGGCACACATGGTTTGGCTGGACTCCCAACATTCATTTTTTTCCCTCGGTATCTCCTTGCTTCCTCCTTCCTTGAAAAACCCTGAACGTGCTGCTTATAGTCACTGCACTGATAAAAAGCAGGACCTTGGAAAGCACCAGATCAGCAGCTGTTTTGTGGCATTCCAGCTACACTTAACCCTCAGATGCACACTTCCACTTCTGCTCCTTCAAAATCTGCTTTGTCTTAAGACATTCTCTGTGTTGTCGTGAATGTGTACTTGAGGCAAAGGTTCTTAAAAGAAAACAGTGCATGTCAGATAAGAATATCCGTGTTCAAAAAATGAAACAATTTAAGCTCAGTGTCAAGGTGGTTTTCCAGCATCAAAAATAATTGTAATTGGGAAAGTAAATTGCATTTCAACTAGTGAAATTTAAGGAAATTTTAAAAACATATGTAAAAAATAAGCCATCAGATAACTTGTGCTTGAAGAAGCAACCAATGCAAACACCTTCCTAACCACAGTTAATATTACATTGTGTAAATTAAGACTTTATTTAAGTACTGAAAAGACTGTCTGCTTTGAAATGTTACTAGCTTTTGCTAATTTCCTCTGCTTATAATTGTATACTATTAAATAAATGCTTTAACAAAACATATGAAGTTTTTAGAAATTTCTAAAATTTAGAAATTTCATCTAAATTCAGAATTCCCTTAAAAGCCTCCAAACAGACTATAGGCAACTACTTTTACTTTAATTTGAATCTCCCAGCTTTTGTTCATTTTTTGATCAGGTATGTGGAGTTGGGTTTTCTGTGTCTAAATGCAAAATCTTTTTTCTGTCCTACAAAATTCTTCACAGTCATCTGAGACTAGGGATCTGAATTAGGGAGCAGAGAAGTCCTGTTTCATCACCATTTGTTCAGCTGTAGTAGTGCACAAGAGAAAGTAGCTGAATTTATCAGATTTATCCTGTGAATGGCACTGAGCTACAGCATTTGCACCCCATATCTCTTTACAGATCGTGTGCTGGAAACATTTCAGCCAAGTACCTGTTAGGTTTCATGTTTCGTATATAAGCATAACTCACAGCATAGGGAGAAAGCCTCATTATGACTTTAGAGGTGTCTCCAAGCCGCATGGGGACCTGCAGAGCTCCCTGCTCTGACCCGTGAGCCTGCTGAAAGGATCCCAGCTTTCCCCTGTGACCTGCGGGGGCTGCACCCCTTGGTGTCACTCACCTGTTCCCACTCTGCTGTCGATGGCACGTGGCCTTCTGAGGGCTTCTCTGGGGATTCTTGGAACACAGCAGCGTCTCCCTTTTTATATACATTGAGGTGTTCTGTTAGAGGTGTGATGCCCAGTGACCTCAGAGAGTAGCAATAGTACTTTGGGGAGCAGATGATATGAGAAAAGAAGCCCTGGCAGCATCACAGGAGTGGCGTCTGTGCTTCTGGCTCTCCAGAGGCATGGGCAGAACAGGCAGCTGGGGCAGGCTTTTGCCACCCAAAAAGATCCCTTCCTTTTTAAGATCGAAAAAGAGCTAAGGTAATTGTAAATAGATGGGTGTACTGGGCTTAATCCGTTAACCTCATAGATGCCTCACATAAATGAATTTTTGACTTGTAGTAATGTATTTTACAGGAAATTCTTGCTGTTCTTACTGCTTTTACAATGTATAAATGGTCTTAGGAGGGTTGGTAATTACATTGGTCTGCCTTTTGGGAGGATGTATTCAGCACACAAAATTGTATCTTCTTGAGGCGACTGTTAATTTCTGCTTTTGTAGTGTTTTATTGTCCCTTGAATAATTAATCTTTGTGCTTAAGGGCGGGTATCATTCTTTTTGGTCTACTCTCTTCCTAGCTTTAACTGAGTTTAAATCATCAGTTGCTGCATTAAAGCGATGAATATATTGCTTTGTGCTGCAGGATTATTTTACAACATTTTCACAAATTTGGGTATTTTGAATGGCAGCTCTACAATTTCAAATACCTCCCAGTTAATAAACAAAATAAATAAATCTGCAATAAAGAAGTAAACAGACCATGAATCTGAATCACTTCTTGTTTTTCAAGCTAAATTTTTCAAGGAAATTAGTTTACAAACTACATTTTGATGTCTGGAGTCAATCAGTCTCTAGAAGAAAGAGTTGTAATTACATTCTGTCTCAATTTATGCTGTGTGTCTGCACTCCTTTTTAGAATTTTTCTTTTTAATTCTATTATATTGAACTTAATTTTACATGACAAGTAGCAGAATCGTGCAGATAAGTAACAGAAGAAATACAATTGTTCTGTAAGGACTCCCAGAATTTTCTGTAAGGAAGCTCTTCCAAAATTTTGTCATCACTGTCTCAGATTTCTTTTCTGTGCCTTCTTGAAATTTGAAATACTGAACTTTCTTCTCTCAATTATGAAAAAAATTAATTATAGTTACATATTAATCTAAAGTTATTTTTTTCCTGATTTGAAATCATGAGTGCCTTAAATGCATTTGTAAAGTTATACTTGGTAATTTTCAAAATCTGGATAATCTCAAGAATGAAATGTATCAATTTTTTTTGTTTGGCATTAAGAACAGGTAACGACAATGTTCAGTGGATGAACTTCATCCTCGGTTGCTGTGAAACAATTAGCCAAGCTGTTTATTTCTGATGGAGGTTGTTTACTGGTAAAATTCAGTTATTTAGAGAAAGCTCAGACTATAGACCTAGGAGACCCTAACAATGCTTTTCCTGACATTGAGTATACTGCAACTAGAATTCTAAATTTAGCATTACATTGATATTTTATTTTCAATCAAATTTTGCTTTAAAAAAAAAAGCAGAAATTATTTTATTGATTTTTTAAAATGAAATTAATCTTTTCTTAAAGTGTTTCCATCTGCTCTGTAGTAGCCTAGTTGCTGGTATTCATGCTGCACATTTCCTCTTCTCATGATAACTTTCCAAGAACTCTGAGCTTTAGGTAGTGTTTTGAGAGATAAAATTCATTTCATATCCAGATTCTTTTGTTAGATGTTTAAAAATCATTTTCTTATCATAAAAGGGGAGGAGGATAAGCTCTGTAATAGCACAGCTGCTTAACTAGATGAGTTTTAATGCACTGTAATCTCCCCTTTAACGAATAGCATTTAGTACAATTAAATTGTGTTGAAGTAGGCTTTTCTGTGTTCCTTATTATTAATGCCCAATGGACTTGCAATGCCATGCTTATCCACAGCCAGTAATTGTTAGCAATCTGCTTTTCTTCCATTGCTACAGAGGATAGGAGTAAAACAGGGTTAAGGCTTTTAAACTGAAAGATGTTGAATTTAGAGTAGATATGAGGAAGCAATTCTTTACTGTGAGGGTGGTGAGGCACTGGAATAAGCTGCCCAGAGAAGTTCAGGGCCAGGTTGGATGGGTCTCTGAGCAACCTGGTCATGTGGAAGGTGTTTCTGCCCATGGCAGAGGGATTGGAACAAGGCAGTCTTGGCAGTCTCTTCCACCCCAAACCATTCTATGATTCTGTGACTGATATGTAAAAGGAAGCAGGCACTCAACACTGCAATTTCAGATTGCATTTACATTAGTAAATGCTAATGTAAACTACTGAGAGCTGGGCACCCACGTCAGTGCTTGAGTCCGTGTCCTTGGTTACTGAGCACGGGATTAACTGTGCTAGGGTGAGTTGTTAGTGGTGTCCCAAGAATCAGGGACATCCCAAGGCATTCCCCTCCTTCTTCTCTGCTGATTGACTCCACACTCAGAGAATAAATCCAGGTCTAGTCTATTCTGTTCTGTTCTGTTCTGTTCTGTTCTTTAGCACAGACTGTATGCCACTGAATACTCTTTAGGCCATATCCACGAGCTCCAGCATTGCAGACACAGCCCACAAAGTTGAAGTATTTTTTCATTTTGATACCTCTTATTCCCTCCTAGAAGATTGCTCTTTTAAGTCAGCTACAGGTCAGTGCTCCCAAGGATGATGGTAACACACGGGAGCACTGGTGGACACTTGGAAAAAGGGATTAATGCACAGCAACTCCTTGGTCTCACAAAAAAATTAAGGCATAAAAGAGTAACTTGCGACTGGTCTGCCTGCAGGGAAATGGGGATTCATTAATATCAGCTCATGCTATTTCTGACACCATCAAAGAAACTGAATAAAATGTGAGTTTAGTTATAGTGAACCTGTCAGTACTGTAAGAGAACTGCTGTTCTCAGAGTAGAAGAGATGCAGTGATAAAGTAAATAGAAAGTGCAGATAGTATGCCAGTTTTAGCAAGTGCCAATCACAAATATTGCCATCTTTTTGTTAGTAACAAATAAGATATATAGCCAAAATAACAATATGTCTTTTTTTCATTGCTAATTAAAAGATAATATCTATGACCTGAACTTTATATTTAGCATGAGATAATTTGGAAATAAAAGTTCTGGTGTTCAGTAAAACTGAAAGAAGTATTACCCTTTCCCTGCACAATGGTTTTCTTAAAAACAGATTGCAAACTGAAGAATTTAAGTTGCTAGTATGTCATCCAAGATATATCAGACTTGAAGTAGGATGGATAGTTTTAATTATGTGTAAATAGATTCATTAAGAGGAATGCAAAGGTCCAGCAATTATTCATTCTCTGAAATTAGATTAAGAATATTGTGTTTAGAGTCTTGTATCTTAATGGGCCACTTTAATTTCTGTTTATAGCTATTATTCTATTTCAAATGCACATTAATCTTCTTCTTAGTGAAATGTATCCATTTATCTAACAAAAGGAAATGTTATATGTTCCTAGCTGTTCGTTCAATTATTTGAAGACAGTGATGATTTAAATTTTAGGTTGGCAATAAATAGTTTTTACTTTGTACTTGTCATTGTTTCCTTGAGTATCTTTAGACAGTGTTGAACATGATAAATTCTCTTCTGTAGAGGCAAAGAAATACTTTATCAAACAAGGGAATGTTAAAGGCTTTTATAAACACCTTTTCAGTGTATGTGTTCAAATATGATACCTTGATGTTTTCTTTCCTGTGTGAATTTACTTAGATGAGCTTCTGATGATGAGATGATTTACACACATCTACAAGACTCCTGTGTGATGCTAATACCTATTCTTATACACAAGATCATTTTCATGCACATACAATACCTATAGCTGCAAGTTTAGAAACAAGCTAGACTGCTCCCACTTTGGAGTATTGCACTTGAGAATATGCATATTGACACGTGGTAGTAGAGGTGAGAAGACTTTCTCATAGGTACCATCAGTCTTGATTATATGGGTGTAAATATGATCAAAATCAAACCTATTAAGTGCAGGCTTGTTAATGTAGCATAACATTGCAGTCTCACTGATAAATTAGTTAGTTTCAATTATAGTTCTTAGCATATTCTCATGCAGCTGCCTTGAATATTGTGTTTCTCAGGGGTACTTGAATATCATGGTTACCAAAAGACAGAAAACACAACACGGTAACATAGAAACAGCCTGTGTAGAAGGGAAATTATTGTAAAAACACTCATGCTATTTTTTTGCATTAGTCAACAATGTGTGTCTGGTTGTCTTGAACATAGACTATGTCATCGTCTTTGTGCTGCTGACTGACAGATCTGCTCTGAAGCTACTTTCTCCTGTCTAGGACTTACTTGTTGTCATTTCTTCTCACTGAGTTGTCTCTAACTGGAATGTGAGTTGAATCAATTTTTTTCCCATTCAGATGTTGTCTGAATGTCTCCTGCCTTGACATGTCTCCTGCACTCTCCATAGAATGTTATCAGTGTAAACCAGCATGTTGGTTAATGGCCCAAGTGGCATCTTTGACTCAGTCTTTGCCATAGCAACACATTGCCAGACCATGACAAGACTTACAGGTCACCTCTACATGTGCTCTCCAAGAGAACTCTCTCTTCCTTTTGTCCACAGACATAAATCTTTTATTTGCACCATCACTGTATTGTGATCATTGCAAAATCACTTTCTCCTGGTTTGACAGGTGCAGTTCTGCCCTTACAATATCCATGTAAAATAAGGATGATACAATGATCTGTCCAGCCAGTCTGTTTGGCATTCTACCCCCATGTCCATGAATCATTACACTGGCTCCTGTGTTTCTGTTGCGTTAAATTTAAATGCTTGTCTTCACTTTTAAAGCTTCTTTTTAAAAAAACAGTCTGAACATAGTTCATCAAGCTTGTGGCTCAGATGCAGTAGATTAGTTCCTTGGATAATATATTCTGAGACATATTATATGAAAAATGCATAATTCTCATCAGATCAAAGTTTTGACTTAAAAGTCACAAGTTACCCCTTTGCATCAAAGCCTCACTGATAACAAAATAGGTGCAAAACATTGAAGGAAACAACCTTTAATTTCGAGGACAGAAAACCAACCCAAACTCACAAAAAAAAAAAAAAAATTGGTAAAACAGTTCTGAAAATGTAGTAACACAGAAATGTTTGCTGGAAGAAACTTCTGGACGTCATCCAGTGATCCCACTCAAGGCAGAGTTATGTCCAACACTGGAGCATGGCAGAGATTAATTCATCTATCCAGATCACAGAAATTTTCGGGGGGAAGGTTCCACCACCTTTCTGAGCACCTTTTTGATAGCCTAGTTGTAGTGTTGGGATCTGTTTTGCTCACTTAATATTTGTATATGTGCTATTGATGTTGGAATAGCACAGTGCATGTGTAGCAAGGCAATGCCCAACAGTAATTTCTTTTAATCAGCTAACCAACTGTGTGGCAATGCTTTTGGCCCTCCTGGGATTAAAGGCAGTTCATGTGTTTTCACTGTGGTAAGCCTTGGTAGGCATATTAAGGATTTCAGAGTATTCTTGTCCCCCTCTTTGCCTTGGGCATTCAGTAATTTGAAGTTCATACCTGTAAGGGATTAGCACAATAGTGATACCCCTGTGCTGTGATCATATAAATACAAAGACATTGAGATTATTTTCATAAATTCTTTCTATTCATAATTTTTCATAAATTCTTTCTATTTATTTGCTTGCTGCCTAATCTGTGAAGAGCTAAAATATAATTTTATGTGTTCTGTGGCAGAGGATCCATCAAAAACAGTTTACAAACTATTTACTCTGTTCAGCAGAGTAAATTCAAAGAAGGGCGAGAAGAGCAGATCATTGGGTATCTGTTTCTCCTGCAGGTGGATCTGCAATAAGGTTTAAAAGAACCTCCATAATTAATCTCAAGTACAAGGGGATTAGAAATAAAGTAGAACAAGTAGAAATTAAATTTAAAACCCATGTGCTTAATTAGATTAGTGTTTTTCATATCTGTGGATACCATGAATAACTTTTTTTCTCACACTCATTTATTCAAATTAGTTTGCATTTTTGCAACTAATTGTTAACTGCTTGGATCTATTCAAAACATTTTGGGAAAGCATGTGTACTGATCTGTGTTGTGTGGTGACCAGATGGAAGAGGTGTGGTGCTGCACATGCAAATTAAAAGTGGCAACAAACAAGCCTTTCTGCCACTCGTATTTCACTCATATACATAAAAGCTGATCTAGGTGCTTCTCAGTCATTGGCACAAAATATTTACATGTTGGTAGTGAATATCCAAACAAACTCAACTGAAATTAATACTACTAAAATTTGTACTGCTTCTTTCTAGTATGTACCACTTTATTTTTATTCTTTGAATATAAGTCACCTCTAGGGATCATAGCTAGATCTAAATTACTGTTTTGGCTTTAAAATTACTTCCAATTATGTGGGCTGGAACACCTCCCTAAGTCTCCAAACAGTGTAGTAATCACTACTTTATATTTTAATGTAATTTGAACTAGCTTGGATTTTAAAATGGGAGTTCTTAAGGGCAATTCTGATCACTCTTAATCACAACATGGAAGATATTTCTGTGCATCTGAAAAGATCTGCTTACTATGAACATCTTTCTGTTGGTATTTCCACATATGAGTGAGCTGAAGCACTAGAAAAATAAATGTTTTTCTATTTTTGCTTTGCATACTCTGACAGTCAATTTGACAATTCATCAGGTCATACTTTTTTGGGGAGGGAAAGTTGTTGGTTGCTTTTTTTTAATAATTTTCCTGCTTTATGTTAGTCTTGAAATTTTATTACCTTTTCCTCCTATTTTGTAGTAGAGTGCCTTCTTTCTTGAAGACCCACATATTTTAAATTTCATTTTGTAGTCTTTCAATCTTACTGAAGTTATTTCTGCAAACCGTTGGCTAGTTTTAGGCATAAACAGAAATTTCCTCTGTTTTGATTTGTGCTTTACAAAGCAAACTAATGCGATTAGCAATGTGGCGGGACTATTAAAGAATACTTCCTACTTATTTATTAATTTAGAAACTTGTATGAAATTCGACATTTTTAATAAAACTATTTGCAGTAGATGTTGCCAAGGAGAGAAATATCTGATATTGTTTATCATAACATTTTTTGACTGATTCATTTTTTTCAAGTGCATCTAATTCTTGTTCACTCATACAGTTTCCATTTAAAAAAGCCAATTAATATTTGCTATCCTCAATCTAAAACATTACATTCTGCATAGTGACAAAGCCTGCACTGTGTTGTTTGGAGATCAGCCTGTGTGGTGATGTTAGTTTTTCAGGGTAGGAATGCTGTTGAAAAAACATGGAGGGTAATGTAGGCTCATTTGTTAAGGAGAGCTCATGTTATTTCCTAAACAGATGTTGTCAATGGCTCAACAAAGGTTGGGGAAGAAGAACAAGCCTTCAGCTTCACCGAGGCAGAGCCACCACTGCTTGCAGCTCCTAGAAAGCAGAGGGGGACAGAGACTTGTCCTCACATCTTCCCAAGGTGGCAGTGATCACTTTCCTGGCAGCCCCTGGGTGATGTGAATAGCAGAGGAGACCATGGCCAGGGATTCTGGAGAAGCTCCTGGGCTAGGATGTGCCTCTCCGTGATGGCTGAAGGGTGGCTCTGCTCTTCTTCATCTGTTGGTCATGCATATGCCATTAGTGGAACCAGCCTACAGCAGGTCTTTTTTAAAACTGTGAAGGGAAGGGGAATCCTGCAGGGATTTATGTCTTTAAACATTGGAAGTAAGGAAGGGGGCAAAGACACAGACTTGAGCAGTCTGAAAAACATTTGTGGTGAAATCTCTGTTCTTGCAAATAAACTTAATTAGTTTATTTGCAAAGTAGGAGTTGCATTGTACACGTTTCTGCATCCAGGAAGAGTGATATTGGATTTTAGCATGCCTCCTAAGTAATTCTTGGTCTGTAAGGTTCCATTGAGGTTTCCCACTTATTATTTATTTTATTAGGGGAAATTAAATATAATTTCCCACTTATTAGTTATTTAACTGATGGACCTACTGAGGATGCCAAAAGGTACTTGAGATGGTGATGTCTTGTAACATTTTACCTGCAGGTAAAATAACCAGCAATTTCTCTTCAGACATTCAAAGCTGGGTTTTGATGTTGCTTCCTTAATGAATATCACCTAGAAAATATGGGGTTTGTGCATCTTTTTGAAAAAATAGAAAAATAATCCTGATTTATATTTTTCTTCTGAGGAGTCTGTTGGTTGTTTCCTGTTTGTGGCTTTTGAGGTGTAACTACATCAGTTACAGTTGGTGAGAGGATGTAAATGCATTTAACCATACAGAGCCCATACATTTCTGCAGCACTGCAGCAGAAGCTAAGAGTGGAAAATGGAAAATACTATAAAATAGGGCTCCAGTATGACTTGTGTCTTTAGATAGTGGTAGTATTCCTTCATACGTCTTCTCCTTTGGTGCAATTTCTTCTGACACAGAAGTTAGTAGATTTTTCAAAGAGAGTTACCTCCTCAACTGGTGAAGATTTGGGAGATCAATTCAGCTGGTTATCTTGTAATTTGGTGAAGAGTGTCTGGCTTCGGATGTATGTTGACTTCCAGGTTGTTGGGTTATGCTCACTCCCTGTCTCAATGTGTGTTACACCTTGTGTGAAATGAATTGTCCCTTTTTATTTGAATATCAGTAGGCAGGTGCCTCTTCTGAAGATGCTGGTTTTGGGGGCTGGAAAGGAAGGCCAAAACCACATCCTAAGTTCTTTGAAGCATGATATCCTTCCAGGCCCCTCTGGTTTCAGACACACCTAACGATGCCTGTGCTGTTTGTGAGCAATGTGTAACTAGGGGAATTATTTCTCAGAACAGAAAATGGCCACTCAGTTCATATGTATGTGATTTTCTGGAGGTCTGTTCCCAAGATTTTGGTTTGTTTATTTTCTCACAAAATTAATGTACTTTGTCTGCAGTCAACAAGCACAATATTTAAAGTTTTACAACATTTGCGTTTATTTTGAAATCAGCATAAAATTCCTGTACACATATGGTCTTCCTATTTTTTATGTCCTCTGCATTTTGATTTGTTCTCTCCAGCTCTCACAACCTTTTGCAAAGTGGACAGATATCTGAGGAAAGCAAGTATGGAAGAAAAACCCTTCTGCTTTCTCTCACAGCTTTTAATTTAGGATGGTTAATTCAGCACATTATGGATGCTACTGTTTTAGTTGCCAATGAGGAATTAGCAAGTAATTATGGCAAAGATTTGCCTTGTTTCAGAGATTGAAAAAGATAATTATAGCTCTCAGAGAAGATGAAAGTAGTGCTGCAAAAAATTTCATCCTTCAGAGGTTTCTGAATTTAACTGTTTGGCTGTTGGAGTAAAAAGGTGGATAAAAGGGACCTTGAAAGAAGCAAGAAGTAAAACTGTCATTGTAGTCAGTTGGTATCATCCTTATGTCTTTAGAAGCTCTAGACTTGGGTCTATGTGAAAGATCACCATCTTTCATATATAAAGAAACAGAACAAGGACTTAGATGCCAGACAAAAACAAAAAATTACATTATTTTTGAATGCTTTGTTCTTGTGATCCAGGCCCCCGGAAAATGCTTCCCTTTAAAGAGAAATCAAGTGAGCTATCAGGATTGCCTTTGTATGCCACATATGTTTACTTCTAGGTGGGTATCTAAATCTCCTTCTGTGGTTTATAGCAATTTTGGGAGAGAAGAATGTAAGGTCTCCTGAAAAAAAATTCTGTGTTTGAGAAAATCCAAAGCAAACACATTTATTGTCACTATCAAGCTAATCAGCCATGAAATACTACATATAATGGGAACTTGCATATATCGTACATTTAACATTTGTGTAGTCACTCTTTTTTGCTTCTCAAACTTGTTATCTCAGTGTACTGACATGAAAGATAGAGATCAGGAAGAAATCAGCCCCAGCGAATGTGAGGCCAGTTCTAATTCTGTACATCTGCAATCACTTCTTTTCCTAGCTGCACATACAATTACTCAGTGTAATCCCTGGCATCTCACGTCTCATTTAAAATCAGTTTTGTAACTGGAAAACTGTAAAAATTTCAGAGAAGTAGAAATGGATTAGTCTAAATCATAGGTTACCAATTCTGTCCATCCCTGCTAGAAAGATTATATCTGCAAGCAACATGAGGATTTTAACTGTAAATCTGCAGGCATTAAAGCTCAAGTGGTTTTGCTTCATTTGTAGGTGTAGGTGTAGATCTAAAAATTCCTGCTAGTTTAGATAATTTTATATCGTCAATAAATTGATTGAATTGTCTAGAGAAAAACGAATCCAGTTGTTATTCTCAATTTTTTTGAATGCACACTAAGTTTTTTAGTTTGTTTCTGATTTCCAAATTTTCCTTTTTTTCATTCCATTTACCACTGCTAGTTTCTGACCTCCTAGTTTCTCTGAATAGTCAATACTGAAATGTCATTAATGTTTTAACTTCCTTATTCCACCTTTGAAGAAGATGAAGCAAAAAGCATTCTAGCAAGCTTGAACATTGTTATTTGAACTGCTCACCCATTATATTTTAGGTAGCTTATTTTTTCTATATATTTTCCTGATGTTATGTTAGATGTGTCTGTGATGTCATTATTTGACATTTATTTGACATTATTTGGATACAATAAAATAGCAGGGCTGGACCTTCCATGTTCTAGTACATCTTGTATCCAGACTTGCCCCACATAATCCTTATAAGAAGGACCACGTTCCTTGAACAGAAAGAGACAGAATGTCCCAGGTCACTTCAACCTGGTAAATTGTCTCCAGTAAGCTGATTTCTAGTGTGCAGAGAAGCACTTGAGGGTGACAGGTAAAGAGCTGTAACAGAAGATGTAGCCACACAAAAACGGCACCTATAAACTTGTCAGCTTGACTGCTAATCACTGATGAGATAAAGGCCAACAACTGAGTACCAATACAAAGACTCTGACACAAAGCAGTAGAACTTTGTAGTCAACTACAAAGGGCATCCATATCTAGAAAAAGAAATCTCTTCAGATAAAGCAAGAAAAGGAATCCCAGGTTCCTGGGGATCTAGCAGAGCCATTACTTTTCCAGTTACACCATGAAATATTACAACCCTTTCTGTTCTCTCTTTTCAATTCACATTTGGTGTTCATGATTGATTTCGCCATAGTTACCAATATGCTTTTAGCATTATTGATGAATAGCCACTGCTACCTCTTTATGCTATGCCTTCCAACTTTAGTCTCATGAAACCTTTATTAGATGAAGTAATGTTTAGAAGTTCTCAAAGTTGTGTTTGAAGTTACCAGAATAATATGTATAGCACTTTGGTTGTATAAAATCTGTACAAGTGCAAAGTTTTTTAAGGTGTTTTTCTTTATTCTATCCACATAGCCCTCTTCTCCACTTCTATCTAATAGAAGATTTCTATGAACTGTTCATTTACAGACATTCAGAAGTTTCATCATGTCTGTATATTAGAATGCTCTTTATCTGACACTGAATTCTTCTATTATGTATTTAAAAATTCCTTCAGGATGGAACTAAACTAAATGGTTGTTTGTATTGCTTGCTTACAGCATGAATTACTGGATTTGAGAGACAGAGGGAAAGTTAGGATACTGCAATAAAAATAAATGAGTGAGTATACACTAAAATAGAATAGTAGGTTCATAAAAGAATGGGGATTCTCGGACAAATCTCATGTCTGAGATTTGTCAAGTAATCCCTGTTTCTTAATAGAGGACACAGGTTGATACATCTGAAGTTTTCCATGCAAAAGCCTTTATTTGTATTACATAGAAACCAAATATTTTAAATTTTACATCAGGGTTTTACATATTTTTTGGAATTTGGACAATATCTCTAAGGATTTCTTCATCCCCCAATGATTTCTAGGTATTACTGGAGGAGAAGAAAAGAGGACTTGGGTTCTTATTTTGTATTTTCTTGCTAATTCTATTCTTATCTACTAATATATTCCCATATGGAATAGCAAAATCCACTGCAGTAGCATTTGTTATGCCATAGTGTTTGCTTTTCTGTCTTTTTTATACAGAGATTCGAAGCTGATGTGTCCATTCTAGCAGATTATATTTTGCCCTATCTTAGGAAACATCTGATATAGACTGATGTTTAGGTACCATGTTGCTCAGATGGAATATCTGAGAAATAGTCCAAAGTGCATATTTTAAATTTTCTCAATTCTTTATATAATCAAATCTGACAGTCATATGCCCAGGAAATAATCTTTCAAATGAGAGACAAGGCAAGATTTGTGAATGAAATACTGGCCCATACTGAATAAATTCATTTTTAGGGAGTATTTTTGTTAGATAGGGACATGTGAAAGAAGCCTGTATACTAATTTATGGAGCCTGAGGAAAATTTACTTTTTTTTTTTAGTCATTGGGATTGACTTGTTGAATAATAATTTAGCCTTCCACATTTTAAAAAGAACATGGTTGTCACTGTTATGGATGGGTCATATAAAAGTGGTATTGGTGCCATATTTGTTGTACTTTGCTTCCTATATTCTAATTTTCTCTGATTAAAAAGGAGGTGAGTTGCATAGCACTTCCAAATGTTATTTTCTTTTCCCTACATGTATTGATGAGCATCTTGTTGTACATCTTTTACTGCTGAAATAGGCCACTATATTAGCTTTGAACATTTGTGCTTGGTGAAGGATTTTGGTTTTTTATATACAGAAAGAAAAACTAGCAGACCAGTTAAAATCTCCAAAGAGTACTCACAGTTTGACAAGGAAAGATTGAAAAGAAGAGGAAATACAACATCTAATTAAATAGTGGTCATGCTATTTTGGTGCTTTGGCAAATTAAATATGAGATATGGCTTAAAGATTGGAGCTTATCCTTGAAGTGTTCTGTCAGAAATCATTCTTTATGCTATTGATGAAACCGGATCTCATTGTAAATAGGATTAATTTTGATTGATGCTGTATATAATCCACTTTCTATCATGAATTCATAGATTCATGCATTTGATACTGTGCTTTAGTGTTGCCAGCTTTTAAGTAGTTATGCTATACCTAAAACTATCTATTTTACTAGTTGTTGTAACACCAAGAATTAATCTATGCTGAAGCCTTACTTTGTCTATTTATCTAATTATATATTAATAAAATTAAATCCTGAGTATATCAGAAACAAATTTGAAAACAACATCCTTTACAAACTTCCTGTACCAACTAGTTACAGTTTTTTAAACTTATTAACTCATTTGAAGAAAAAAAAACCAAAATGCTAAAAAGGGAGAGGAAAAGAAGGACCACTGTCCTTTGCAGGGTCTGTAAAAAGTCCAAGTCCAGTTTTAATTTATGGGGAGTATAGAATGTCAATGGCAACTGCTGTTTGAATGCTACATGGCAACGTGTTGAACTGCTCAGAAGTGCCTTAATAAAATATAGAAAATTTTCAAGTCAATGCATATCTGTAAAAATTGCTAGAAGGATTATTGTGCTTGGAGGGTGAAATGAATAATGCCATGTTAGATCCAAGAATGTGTGAGAAAGAAAGTCTTGAAAGGCAGAATGATTTCTTTTCATCTTGCTGGAAGTAGTTCCATTTGGATTATAAAACAGTAAGTAAAGCATTCAGATTCTATTGTATTGCAGGTTTTTGTACATATTCATTATTCTTTATATAAGCATGCACAAAGAGGTGGAACTAAAGCAGACTTTCTTGCATTCTAGTTGCTGTGTTTCACCAGCTGCACTCTCATTTAGGAGTATTACCCTGGTAATGATTATTTTGATGAAATCACAGTTTAAATTGGTGGTATCAGGGAGCAATCCAGGAACAGCCAAGTGATTTAGTACCAAATTAGCAGTGAAGGAAGAAGTGAGAAGTATACTTGCATGGCTCTTCAGATTTGTATGTTCTGCACAAATAATCAGACTGAAGTGCAAACAATACATAATCTTTCTCATCTGTGTTCTCTGGTACTTTCTTCAACAGGAGAATACTGAGTCCTAAAACATTTAAAGTGTGGGGGAAAATGGAACTTCAGGTTTCCAGCATCAAATTGGCTTGGAAACTAGCTAGACAGAGCAGGCAACCTTTTCAAACTGTTGCAAATGAGGAAGGAGAATGTATAGTACCACTTTCAGCTGAAACATTTTCACTAGCTCAGTAACTTTAGAATGTCTCTTTTAAAAAAATTAGTCTAAGACTTTGGATGAGTTCAGTCAATATTTGCATTTTCTATCATAAAATTTGCTTTGGAAGTTTCCAGAATAAAGTAAGAAGTAAAGAATTAAAATTGTTCACGTACCTTATTGTCAATAGACAATAGGACAATTAAATTTACTGTTAGTAAATAATCAGCCAGACTGTTCCTGAGGTATGTTACATGGCAATGATATTCAGTAGATATCTAATTTTACATAACTCAGAGGGCTAATTTAGGATTATGGACCATCTGCCAATACTCTACATAATTTACCAAGACAAATAGGAAGCTCCAGGAGACAATTCAGATCTTAGCAGACCTGAATTTCTTTGTGAGGTTTCTCTTTGACTCGAATAAGTGTAGTGGAACATGCAGGGCAACCATGCCCCCTCATTTGGGCACTCTGGTACCTGAAATTAGTTTAGGCTAATTTATATTAATCTGGACTAGAATTTGTTCTCATATCAACAAAGTCAAACTGGATTTATTTAATGTGCCAGTGTACACTTGCCACAGAGTTGATCATTTGTGATAACACTGTTATCCTGGTATGTCTTTATCTGAGGGAATTATTAAATCTTTGCCTTTCGCAAAAAATACTTCAAAGAAGGTGCACTGTTATAGAGTAATTTTGATCCACTTTGAATCTTTGTTTTCCGGTATTGCATGTGTTGGACAACAGACTTAGATGACTGGTTTCTCTTGTTGAACTTGGAGCCAAGAGTGGCAGAAATGATAGAAGGCTGTTTATCTAGAAGGATATTTAGTCATATTTCTACTGCTTATTCAACAAGAAATAGCCTTGAGTGAGATTATACTGCAACATTTACTTGAAGCTACATCTATATTAATCTAAAACCAAGAGAGCTGCCCAACTTTTATTCCTTGACACGAATGGCAGAAAACTTGCTGTGTTGTGGCATCAATGGGCCAATCAGCACCATGCCAAAGCAGAATTGAGAGCTACTCAAAATTATTACTGTGTTAAATATGTATTGATTTTTGCCTTCTATTTCCTGCTACTGGAGTGAACTTAGAAAAGCAAGAGGAAATTTTAGTAAGAGATGTTCAATCACTGTACTGTTCTGAGAGTTGTTCAACAATAACAGAAAGCAGATTCTTCACTTCTTTCACCATCTCAAGTTGATAATGATTTCAGCAGGATGGGTACACTGCTTTTTGGTTCTGACTAGTTTGATGCTTGTTTAGGACGGTTGTTTAGGTATAGGTTCGGCAGAGGAACGTGTATTTATACTGGAGAACACAAAATGGAATAGGTGTTCTTTTTTACTGTATATACAAATAATGGAATAAGTGTGAACATCATTCGAATCCATTTTTATTCTCTGCTTGCATTGCTTTATGTGCCTTTTGTATTTCTTTCCCCAAGAGTTTATCTGTAAAGAGTAAAGGAACTGGTTTGTTATCCTAATGTTAATTCTCTGATGTCTACAGTTCCATACATCTTCTGTATTTAGGATTTTGAGGTGCTCAATGCCCAAAGCATGTGTGCCTATCAGTATGTAACTGCTAGAATACTTGAGTCAGAAGAACCCCCACAAACATTTTGGTATTCAGGCTAGATAAGACTAGATAGGATAAGGACAATCTTAAACAATTTACAGATGTTACCTTGGAGCCTGGCTGAATTTAGGGTGGATATTTTTTCCTGGTTTCATGATTAGGATATTGTGATGACTGCCAACCAAGGTCAGGGAGAAAGTAAAAAGTTTCTGATGTTTCTTTACTTGAGCTTCATTTATAATCATTATCTTAAAAGTTCTGAGATGGAAAAGTGGAAACCTGGACTACAGTTCATCAGTGTGAAGTCTTTAAATATAAATACAGATAAAGACATGACTCTTAAGAGTCATTAAGTAATTACAGTACTTTTTGCAAATGGACATTCTGCCATTCAGTCAATGTATTATAGAACTGTTTGAATTTAATCACTGCAATACAAACATTGCAATGTGCCTGATACTTTATTTCTGCCTAACTGATTTGTGTTTGAGTGCTTGGCTGTTTGTAGAAAACAAAGAATTCCTCCAACCACAAATTCTTGTGATGATGAATAATGCCTTTCTTATATTTGGTGATTGATGAGTTCATTGATAGTTTGAAATAATGAGCTTCAGAATACTGAGTAATGATAAGCATCTGGTAAGGTGCAGAAGCAGTCTTGGGCTGGGAAAAAGCCTTGCTGTGAAAAAGAAGCCACCACCTTCTCCCTTACTACAGAGTTCTAAGTGTCATATTACAGTTTTTAAACTATTTTTTACTATAACTCAGTGTTGTATATTATAGAGTGGTCCTAAATGCACAAAAATGTACCAAAAAAAAGGTTTGAGAGGTGATCTGATAATCTGTATTTTTAAATGGTGTTTGGATAGGATGCCAGTTTGGATGGTAAAGGCAACACCAGTTGAAAGAGCTTTTATTTTTCAGATTGCTGTGTTTTACTAAGGGGTTATAAGCAAGGGCCTGCAAATCTCAGTACGCATTGTAAATGTTTTCCCCCAGGACTGGGAGCAACTGAATTTCCATTCATTTCACACTTTCAAAGATGCTAAAGCTGAACAGTGGGTCATGAAAATCTTTTGTAATTCAGGCAATAGACACATTACTTCATATCATTACTAAGTCTCATAATTCTTAATAGAAATAGAACCTTCCTTTGTCCATTTACTCAATGCTATCTTACTTCAGTCTTCCGGAGAAAAGAACTTTCACATAATTTCAAGTTTTCATCCTCTCTTTAGCTTTCAGTCTTATGATCTTACTATGCCTTTATCTCTGAAGAATTGACTTGTGTCAGAGGTCACAGTTTAGTTCTCTAACAGATGTCTACACCTGCTTTTGATAGGCTCTGTAGCGTGAACTTACAATGAAGATGGATGATGTGACCTGTGTTTTCCAGTCTTTGAGCTACTTGTGAGATGTTAACGTTCTCTGAGGTCGTCTATCTTACATAAATAAAAAGTAAAAAACTATGCACAGCATTTTAGCAGAAGACATAAAGATGGATTCCGAAGAACTGTCATTGGTGTCCCCAAACAGTGGATTACCTGAACACCCCACCTCAGAAATAAGGTGCACATCCATTTATGATGACATATTTGTATACATCATTTGATCAACAACACAGGGTAAAAACCAGTTCCTGCAGGGTCAGACTGATTGGACTGTAATTTGTTACTAAGTCTGACATTTAATTCATTAACATGACTGTGGTGGTAGTACGACAACTTTTTTAGCAGTTACACTGTTGTGAGTTACTTGAGGGGCATAAAGGCTAATACATGTAATCCTAATGCATCAATATAGCTCCTTCCGTCAGCTGAGCACATAAATTTATTAGGGTAATATGTAGTGTTGTTGTGCAGGTGTAATTTCAGTGAAATTATTCTAAGTAATACTACCTTATATCCACACTATATCAGCCTATATCAGTCGTTCACTCAGGTTTAGGGGGAGAGGTATGTGACCTTAAGAGCCCTGCAAGCCTGCAATTACTTTTGTCAGCTTTTATCTCTGCTCTGGTTCACCCCCAATTCCTGGAACTTTTCCAGTTTTTAAGGGTTTATTAAAAATAAAAAATAAAAATAAATAAATGAACAGCCCAAAAATACCTTTTTCAGGCCACAAATTTACTTGGATCTTTCAGTTGCTTAATTCAAGCATCTGAGAGGATGAACCTTCTGCTAAGAGTATGAAAAATGTGTTTTTTAGAATGGTTTGGTTACTCATTTAAACTCTCTGCCCTGGATATATAAGGACAAAGGCAAGGGCTGCTCCACAGGGCGTGGAAGCTCACTCTGCCATTGCATGTCCAGAGGCCAGAGTGTCTGGGAGGCACCTGCATCACACCCTTCCTTGTAATGCTGTACCTTGAACCAGCTTAGAATAGTATCAATAATTATTGTAAGAAATAATAATATAAGTAATATTAAATCATTAATATAGCTGACTACGCTGCTAAAATAGCAAGAAGATATAGGGTTTAGAAAGTCTAAGAATAGCCAGGAGGAAAGAAGGGGCTAAGAAGGAAGCAAATAATTTTTGTTAATGAATGAAACATAGTATTTCTCAGGTCTTAAAAGAACATCTAATTGTAAAAAAAACCCAACCAAACAAAAAAACCAAACCAAAACAAACCAAAAAAGAAATATAATTTGTTCCAAATCAGAATGAACTTGTAGTCCCATCCCCAGCTCTTCAGCTAGCCCTTCAGAGCTGCAGTAGGGCACACAGAGATTTCTACACAGCACTAAGGAACAAAGCCACCTTCAGAGCAGCTTAATTTCCTTTAAGGCCTTTGTAAACTCAAGTATTATGCAGCAAAACATTTTATACTGAATAATGCAAAACCAGAAACAACTAAGCTGTACTTGTATGCTGAGGTTGGTTGTATGCTGATCCTGAGGAAGAGGACTGAGTCAGATTTAATCATAGCACAGCAACAACAGAGTGGAGAAATTTGGCTGACAAGCCACTCGGATCTAGGAGTTAATGAAACTTTATATGGTTTAGGGATAACAAGATAATGTTTAGGATGTCTGAGACCCAGACCCTTAAAAATTATCTGGAAAATATGAGTGTTTACATAAAGTCCAAAATACGTTGTCAAAGCTAAATTAAGAACATACAAACTTCCATAGACTCAAGTTGCTGTCTTCAAAGAATGAGAGGGAAGCTTCGCAGTGTATTGGGTTTGCATGGCCTGGTTTTTGGTAGCAGGGGGCCACAGGGGTGGCTTCTGTGAGAAACTGCTGGAAGCTTCTATCATGTCGGGCAGAACCAATCCCTAATGTCTCCAAAGATTGACATGCTGCTAAAACTGGGCCAATTGGAAATGGTGTAAGACCTCTGTGATAATAGATTTAAGAAGAAATCAAAACAAAGTTGTGGTGCAGTTTTAATTCCAGACAGAAAAAAGCAGGGTGAGAACATATGAGGGAAAAAGCATGGAGACACCAAGGTCAGTGCAGAAGGAGGAGGAGGAGGAGCTCCAGTCGCTGGAGCCAAGATTCCTCTCCAGGCTGTGGTGAGACCATGGTGAGGCAGCTGTGCCCCTGCAGCCCATGGGGATCCATGGGGGATGCAGAGATCCACCCACAACCCGTGGGGATCCATGGGGGATGCAGAGATCCACCCACAGCCCATGGGGATCCATGGGGAATGCAGAGATCCATCCACAGGCCGTGGGGATCCATGGGGGATGCAGAGATCCACCCACAGCCCGTGGGGATCCATGGGGGATACAGAGATGCACCCAGATCCCATGGGGAGGTGCCCATGCCAGAGCAGGTGGATGCCTGGAGGAGGCTGTGATCCTGTGGGAGACCTAGTGAAGAGGGGGGCCCTGCTTCCATGCTGGAACAGCCTGTCCTTGGAGGACTGCACCCTATGGAAGAGTGACCCATGCTGCAGCCGTTTGAGGGAGACTGTTGCCCATGAAATGGATCCACATTGGAGAAGTTTATGGAGAACTATCTCCAGTGGGAGGGACCCCTTGGTTCAGCAGGGAAAGGACTCCTCTCCCTGAGCAGTGGGACAAACCTATGGGTGACCATAACCCCATTCCTTGTCTCCTTGTGCTGCTGGGTTAGGAGGTAGAGCTGAGACGGAGGAGTGGAAAGTGTTTTTAAGGGCTTTTTTTGCTTCTCATTATCCCGGTCTGATTTTGTTAGCAATAAATTCATTTCATAACTCTAAGCTGAGCCTGTTTTGCCCATGATGCTATTTGATGAGCAATCTCTCCCATGAATCCTTCATTAAATTTTCTCCTCTCTGTCCAGCTGCAGAGGAGTGAGTGAGTGAGTGAGTGAGTGAGTGAGTGAGTGAGTGAGTGAGTGAGTGAGTGAGTGAGTGAGTGAGTGAGTGGATCTTGTGGGTGCCTGGCATCCAGCCAGAGTCAATTCAAGACACATGGTCATTAACAAAAGCAACTGTGCTAGCAGATGGAAGTGACCAAAAATATCCAGCTTGTTTCTCTAACCCTGAAAGCTCCACACCTTTCAGGAAAACTGCATTTCCCTAATGCATCAAAATTGCATCTAAAGTCCTCTGTCAAATGGCATCAAATTACATCCTCTGGAGTGGATAGCCCATAATGTTGCCAATGATGTAACTCCCATTAGAGGATGATGTGGTGAAGCTTGAAGTCATCAAGAACTGGAGAGTGCTTTTTACCTTTTATTTTCTTGCTGAGATTCCTCATCCTTTCTAATGAGAAATGTTCCTTCTGATTTGTGTGGATGCAGTTTCTAGGTATTCATACCATGCTGTTATCCACAATATGGAGCTGCACAAGAGTCTCTGTTTCACTGCACACAATCTGTAAGGCTCAGAATGAGAACTGTGTGCTTGACCTCTGCTTCTCTACCAATGATGGGGCTCAAAAACCCCATCCAACCTGGCCTTGAACACTTACAGGGATTGGGCATCCACAGCTTTTCTAGGCAACGTCTTCCAGTGCCTCACCACCCTCACAGTAAAGAATTTCTTCTCATTATCTGGTCTAAACCTGCTCTCTTACAGTTTACTTCTCCTGCTTTACTTATCCTCCACTTCTTTATCAGGTAAAATATTTTTATTCAAGATTTTCAGCTATTTTTCTAGCATTGCTGGCAAAACACTTTTTGATTTTTGATTTTATTAGAATTTTATAGTTTGTGGGGAGCTGGTTTTCTTGTTTTTGTTTTTTGTTTGTTTGGGTTGGTTTGGGTTTTTTTAAGTGAAAAACACTATTTCTGTCTTCTGGAATTGTCATTTTATTACAGTTTTTATTAAAACAGAACATCTTCATGTTACAGTTACTGCATTTTTTGAGTTCATGTCCAGACTAGAAGATGCAAATCCAGTGTAAATATTTTCTAACATTTATCCTAAAATATAAATCTGTATGGAGTTGAATGTAAAGCTCTGTTTTATGAGTGTACTCTAAAGTAACCATTACAGAAACGAAACCTTATCTTTCCTGTTTTGGACAAGCATTATGTACTTATGAACAACTTAGCAGAAGCTGGCATCTTTATTACTCTGAGAAAGATATGTAGGCAAATAAATAAATATAAAATCAGGTCATTAAATTTGTTAGGAATACAGAGATATCTTTCTTTCAAAAACAGATTATTTTTTAATCCATCAACTTTACTTTCGATATCAAAAGGAATAATCCACAATAATAGTGATTGAAAAGCCTATTTACTTTTTTATATTTGGACCTTCCACTCTTCAGAGATGTAGAATTTTGTGTATTACTGACTGTTAGTAGTTCAGTGAAAATAAATGAAAAATAACTTCAATTACTAGAAAAATCTTTGTATTTTTCTTTTCTTTTCTTTACTTTTTTGAGTTGAATCTATTCCAAAACTCAAATTTTAGTTCTGGAATAAATTTGCAGAAGGTACATTTTGAAATATAATCAGTTGGGGAGAAGGCAAAAAAAAAAGTCCAAAACAAACCCACATTTGTTTTAAATACACTTTGGATCGAAGAGGTCATTCAGCTGTAGCTATTAAATGAAATCTGTGTCTGTGTTTAATTTAGTTTCACTGGCATTTATCAAGTACTTGATATAGTTGTACAGCATCTAACTTTGTACTTTGGAAACACCAAGTCTACTTGAAATAATTAAAGTCTATTTAAGAATGGGATTTTGTGATAGAATTTGATTGGGAGGAATATATTACAGTACATTCAGCCTCTGTTACCAAATAAACTGAAATGCTTTTGTCAAGTGCTCTACTTCACTAAGTTCTCATGTAATCACTGTGTTCAAAAGGAGGAAGAAAGGTAGTAAACTTCTCTAAATATAGTCCTGTTTTCTCTGTGTGGTATTTTCAAGAACTTTATTGAATTCCATACTATGCTGAAGCCTTGAGAGTCCATAGCTCATGATACACATGTGCTCATAGTCCTTCAGCTACTTCTGTGGGCATAGAAGAAGGGTTATTAGTGTTTGATTATGTATAGTTTCAGTTTTAGAAGATGAGTTATGTTTTAACCATAGATGAACCACAAAAAGCATTTTTGCACATGATATGAGTGGATGTTGCATATGAATGAATAAAGTAGATAGTTATTCTGCAGCCAGATGAATCAAATATATCCATCAACAGCTGGTGATGAGACATGAAGATCCATTAACAACTAATTCTTTTGTCTATCACAGATAGTTTTTGTTTAATATTAAAATCCCCTGTTTAATGTTGATTAAGTTACTCTTCAATTCACTATCCTTGTCAAGATAAAAGTAAAAATTCAGTGTAAGAATTAAAATGAGGCACCTTTTGGGATATTTAAATCTTCAAAAAATAGTCCAAGCTTCTGACCTCAACTACATTCTTACTTATTGTTCTTGAAGACTGGATTTGTGTAAATTCTTTTTAACTTCTTTTGTTGTGGTGATATATGCCCCTATGGAAACAATTTATGAATTTGTGTTCATCCTCAAATAGATTTGGCTGAAATAATTTCTGAAAAGAGTAGACACCTTAGAAAAGATGAATCATGCCAATTCAGTGCTTCAATATATGTTTCAGCTTTTCATTTTGAAAGAATGTTTTGAAACCAAACAAAATTTTAAAGCCTTTTAGAAATTAGTAAGTAACTGAAGAATACAGTGAATAATCCCATTGACTGAAAGTAGGATAAAAAAATGTTGGTATTTTACCATTTTATTTCACTGACTATTGGAATTTCCATTTGGAGTTAACTAGAGCTTCTTTTTCGTCATCTTGCTTTGGTTTGGCTGTCTGTATAAGCCCATTATTTACATACTGCTGGGTTGTTGAGTCTTATCATCAGCTTCTGACACATGGCCATTGGAAGCTTTCTTGTTTATAACCTCTATCTTCAAAATGGCTTAGGTTTTTTTCACTTCTTATTCCCACTGAGTGTTTTCAACTTTGATTAGAAATTTTATTTTCAGGCTTAATTTTCATAGACAATTTTTGATCACACAGTTTGTATAACGTGATAGTGTTGAATACTGGTTAAATACCTCTTCTGCATGATTATCTCAATCACTTTTAAAAAAAAATCAACCTAGAAAGCTTCCAGCTCTTGCTTTGATTGGCTAAACAAGCCAACCTCTTTCATTTTCATCCTCTGTTGAATCGACTTCCACAACTTTTTCATTCAGTTGGATTTTCTTGCTTCAGCTTAATTTCTCTTTCTTGAGCAGTGGTCAAAGCAGTACACGGTATACAGGATGTAGTTTCCAGACAGTGCTGCTAATAATGCCTTGTCTATATTGGAAATATTACATCTATTAAAACTCAAGGTCATGTTTTACATTTTTTCCACAGCAACCTGACACTGATGGTTCTTAGCCATTGGTGATCCACCCATATGCCTCTTTTTTCTCCTCTTCTATTTCAGTTGAATAGCCTGAGCTTAAAGCCAAAATTATTAATAGGATGTAGTCTTCTGGAACTTGTAGCTAGCTTCTGCTCAGTAGCTGGATATTTCTGAATTGGAACTGCCATATGTCTTCTCTTTGGGAAATTGCTACTTTCAGAACTCTAAAAGAAACCTCTGGATTTACAGTTTTCATCTGTCTAATTCCAGACAGTTTTAATATATTTCCCATCTCCATTATTTTCTTAATATATGTTCCTCGCAGATGTGTTCTGGATACTTGCAGAATCCTGAAGTCCTTTGCTCCGACTCACACTTCACCATGCTCTTGACAGGACTGGTATTATTAAATGTCTATATGCAACTATATATTCAATTCAGGTGCCATTTCTCAGGTTTTTTATAAAGGTCGCCAAAAGCTGCTTTTTCTACCACAACAAGGGTGTCAAACTTTGCAATGCCTTCCAGTACAGATGTCATAGTTTATGGATATATTTGCAATTTTCTACTAGTCATGAAATCTTCTACCTTCTGTTCTTTAAAAAAAAAAAAAATTGGAAAACGTGTAAAATAAGCTTTTGGCTCACCTTAAATTATTCTACACTGAGCTCCTTATGCCATCTCTTGCAAATGTTCTTTGTCATCCTAGTTTTGTTTGAGTCTGATCAAGTATTTCTGTAGTGGTGTCACAAGACCCCTCTCATCATGTAAGATACAAATTCCAAAAGTTTTAAATCTTTAGCCTAAACAAATTCTACATCCCTACTCTGTGTTCTCACCCCTTTCATGTCTCTTCTCAGTTCAGAACAGATTTTCTCACTCATGTCTTTCTTATATTTCAACTTCTGTCAGAAAACACTTTAAAGACTTCCAAATTACACAATTCAGTTACAGTGTCTTAATGTACTCCTTCACAAGCTGTATGACATGGAACAAAAATCTTAGTGAATACACTGCTCCTTTTCCTGGTTATTTTTAATGTCTATGCAGAATGTAAGTGTATTTGTTCTTTATTATGAACTGTTGATGATAAAGTTGTATACATTTTAGGATTAATTTGCACAGGAGTGAATGCCACCAGTGAGTGGTACTCCAGGTGTATGCAGCTTAAACAGAGTGGTACTGCTGTCTGACAGGAAAGGGGATGAGCAGGAGAGTAGTTTTTCAGCTCCGTATCTTACCATCAACATCTGCTGTGAAAACTTATCCATCCCTCACCAAAGGTTTCAGTCCAGAGTCCAGTATTAGATTTCTTTCTCTTTTACATCATGTAGGTAGTTGACTAAAGTCAACTTGCATTTAAACTGTTAATGTAAATACCTTCATTTAAAATTTAAGGCAGTAAATTGAGTAAAATTAAAAACAGTAGATAGATGTAATATTTATCAGTAGCTCAATTTCTGAATTCTGTGCCAAGCTTCCAAAAATAGTGCTTCTCAGAAGTATCCCTAACAACTACAATATCCCCAAAGGTGTTTAACTCCGGGCACACTCTGCCATGGAAAAGGGTAAACAATCCCTCAACCTGTATGTTTACATCTGTTGCCTACTGACATTTCAGTGTATTCCGTGGACATAGCAAAATCACTTTAGGTTCAGTAATTGATTTCCATAGAAGTTTGACTGGTGTACAACAGAAAACAGATAAAAATAGTAGTTTAATATTACAGAGGTAACACACCAGCTGTGTCCTCCTTCTGTTTAAAATCTGTTTTGTTTTGGTTACTCTTACAGACCAGTGTAGTGAGGATAGGGAATACCACTGCAGCGTGTGTTATATTCACACTCCACCAAGGCAAATGTATTCTCTCAGGCTTCCTGAGGGAAGCTTTGATTTGGAAAGAGTAAATCATTGCTGACCTCTTCTGAGCTGCAGAGATGGTCAAAAGCTTTTATGAAATGCAAGTGTGAGCATAGGCAGAGGAAAATCAGAGTTCTTCTTTCTCATTATTGGTTTCTCTGTCTGTAGAGGTAAAGCTTGAGGGTTTCATTTTGCTTAACATGCTTCTTTTAGGAGGGCTGTTCCCCTCAGCAGGAAGAATGCTTCTGCTGGGGATCAGGAAGAAACTGTGAGCTGTGTAGCCCCATAGAAATACTTTCTGATATCTGTCTGCCCATTCTCCCATGCCAGACTATTCTAATTTATGCCCCTGAGCTAGACCTCCCTCTTGCTCTATCCCTGCTGAATAGCCTGTTCTCCTTTAGGACAGCCCATCTCATCTGCTTTTTCTGTAGGTCTTGTGTTGGACCCGAAGCACAGTTTCACAGAGCATGTCTATGTTAACATTTCAGTTCAGTTGTTTTGAAGAGAATGTCCACATTTTCCCCACTGGCTGTTGTTTGGTTTGTACCACAAACGGTACTGCAGCACCTGAAATGGTTTTCTCTGGAGTGGAACTGGGAAGATGTGTTCCAGGTTGTACTCCAGCCACTAAGACCTGGCATTCAGTCTTCAGAGCAAAGCTTGGCTCGGGCTTAAACTGTCAGATTCCTGCCTTGTCCTCAATGCCAGCTGATTTGTTATTGCAGCAGTGTTTGTCTGTTGTGCATGTCAACACAGGTGTGGCTTAGCAGGTGTATCTGGTAAGGAAGCTGAGGAAAGGTGCATCATTGTATCAGAGAGAAACAGAGCCTTTCTTCTGTGCATGGCACAGGAAAGAAGTCCTCATTGCACATACATGGGATTTATAAAAGTGAATGTCATGGTCTGTGTCTGAGCAGTGGAAGGACAAGATAAATTAATGAAATTGTTAAGCCATACTCTGTCCTACCTTCATCCTATTTTTATTCACATCTTTGACAGGATTTATTTAATTTTTTTTTAATATCACATCAGAATTGTTTTTCCAGAATGGAGTTGATTTGTTTTCCTAAAGGGATAACAAAATAGCTGTGTATTAAATTAGTTATTAAAGACATGATTAGCTAAAAGCAGATCTGACGGGTAGTTTCAAATTAAAGTGAAGGAATGTATGTAGCATGCAATATTATGTGCCTCTGTCAAGTTAGTTAGATACAGTATCGACACTAATAGAATTTTCATTTCTTAGGAGAAATAAAATAGTTTAAGATACAAATACTAAATTAGTCAAAAATATGTGCTACAGCTGGGTAATCACCTCTATTTTGTCAAGTATTGTTCTATTTTTGGAGATTGTATTGGTTTCATATCTTTACTATCCTTGCATTGCTAGTTTTTAAATTGGTAGTTACTTCACACATAATGACACAATAATTACCTTGGTTATGTACATTCTGTCTGGATTTTTATTTCGGTGGGTCAAAAAATTGGAGTGTGGGTCTCATCCTGCATTGTAGGGAACTTGAGTAGAAATACTTGCATGGAAGTCAGTGGGAGATGCCATCCACTGCCTGATACTATTGGTTCATCACCTGGATGAAACCTAGAAGAAATATCCTCAAAGCCTTCTTCAGCTAAACATCAATAAATAAGTACAAAATTCTATTGTGTTCTATTAGTAAGCAACATGAATTGTGCCATTTTGTAGGCATGTTTGGTTTTTCTGAGCTCACTGACAATTAGGCTGTCAATAATAGCATGACTGCAAATAGGCACACACTTTATTGTAGAACTGTAGGGGACAGTATTAGCATAAATGAACAGTATATTGATTTTGCCACCAAACTGCCCCCTGAATATTTTGAATCCACACACTCAGACAGGTTCTTTAAACAGTGTATTCTTTTGTGGCAATAAAAAATAAGCTTAATACTTAACCACACTGAAGAGGTGTTGGCCTTGAAGGGATGAGGTATTATGAATGCTATCACCACAGACAGTTGCAACAAACAGTGTGGGAGTCACAATTATGGGTTCAAGAACCTATTTTTCTCCCACACACATTCATCTCTTGTCATACTCTCTTCCAACAGTTTGAAAATTTCAAATGTTTCTCAGAATATCCTTCTTCTAAGGAGATTAATATAAATATTAGCAGCAAGCCATATTTGTTAACCACATTTGTTCAGAGCCCAATTTAAGGTATAGATTTATATGCTTACCAACATATGGGAGTTAAGGCTATGAAGGAGACATTATTTCAAAGAATGCAATAGACTGCCTCTGAACGCAGGACATCCTTGTGAATCAAAGTACCTTAATTTAAACACTTTGCATTTAGATTGGCTTCATTTAAGAGAATTAGAGAAGTGCTGGAGAGATTGTCTATTTTAACTGGACACAAAATTTGCCCCTTTATGGATTCCCTGTTTGTTTCTTGTGTTACTGCCTTCTTCAGGAAGTGGTGTAATTTATGTTATGTACTGTAATTTATGTTTAGGATTTAAGAGTATTTGGTATTTCTCCTCTTCTCTTAAAGTGAATGTGTTTTCAGTAGTTCAAATAAGGGATCTTCAGAAATTTTACATGAGTAATGTTATTTTTCTTAGGCTATGTGGTGTCCGTTTATGTGGCTAAAGTCTTGTGTAATTGTAATTAAAACAGAAATACCTCCTTGTGGTCCTGTCAAATTAAAACAAGACACCTTCTTATGGAAAATGTCTAATATCCTTAGTCACAATCGGTAATTGTTGCTGCAATTAGTAATTAAAAGAAAAATTTCCTGCATTCCAGGGCCTCAGGCACATAACCTCTTTCTAGCAATAAGTTTAAAAGGCAATGAAGGCTTGAATTTTCTCATGCCTCAGCTGCAAATGAGCCATTAGCATTCAGCAGCAGATAATTTGGCCCTCTGAATTGTGGTTTTCTTAAAGAACACATGCCAATTAAGCAAGATGAACCTCAGAGTTGTCAACGGTGCAGTGGTGATGTAGCAAGTGGTTTTAGTCATCAGCTCTTCTAGGAAATAATAGGTGTCTTGAAGAACGCAGTCTGACAAATTTGTACTTTGTGGGATCGAGTGCAAAGGAATAAGTCAGTGGATGAACCAGAAATAAATCTTGTTAGCTTTATATGAGTCTCATCATAAGCTTTAGTCAGCCTAATGCCTTCAATGTGGGCTTAAGATAATGAGAGCCAGTACTTGCTCAGGCTTGTGGTCTCATCACCAATCTTTGTCAGTAGTGCTCGAGAATCAGAGTACAAGAGTAGTTGTCATCCCTTAGAAGCCATACAAAACCAGTGACCATTTCTGTACCTCCAGTTAAATGTTATATCCTTTTTACATACTCAGACTGAATCTTTAAGAGGGGATCATTTCATTTCATTTTTTCTGTCTTTCTCTTTTTACTGACCTAAGAATCTGGAAGCAAGACAATTTAGCAGCTTTTGTAGAGGTAGAAGAATGAAGAGGAGCAGCTGCTAATTTGATTGAAATGGGAATGTGGCCAAAGATCTGAGGAAATAATTGCAGCAATTCTTCTGAGAGGCCTCATGCACATCTTTACACCACAGAAAAAAGCATGCATGGGGCAGTTGAAACCATACTGAGCTTGAGTTAATGTAACCCATTGAGGAGGTATGTCTGAAATGTTCTACTTAAAACACCAGCATTATTTTTTTTAAAAAAAGAGAAAGCTCGAGGATATATCTAGCTTAGTGATTTTTTTTATTATTTTTTTTTAGGGCTGTGGCATGATATTGGAATACATACTAATCAGAAATTAATGGAGAGTTGTCAGGTGATTGTACTATTTTAAAGACATTAAAAATCTGTGTTCAGCTTCAGTAGAAAACAGAAGATACAGAATTTACTTACAGTTCTGAATCTTGTAACATTTCAGATAAAGTGAATTTTGCATAACTTCAGCTCCGAGTTGAGCTCCCTTACTGTGTCTGTGACAAAAGTTGCCAGTTCATCCAGTAACTCACAGATTGATTTGATGTTGCAGAAATGTGCTGCCCTCTTGCCTGCAAACAGTAGGAGAGTTGATAAATCTTCGTTGTAAGGACCCCTGAGACACTTTTCATCCAGACCATTCATTTGCTCAGTGAGTGTCACAGCCTGGTAGCAGAAACCACTGCAATACCTGGTGAGCTGATGCATGGACAAGGGACAAAAGGTGAAGGGAGAGCTTTTATCCATCTAATCCAGCCATAACTCACTTCTTCATGACAGAAGTATTTTAACATATATTTTTGGAGGCATCAATACAAAGAGATATCTTTATCCTTGTATTTCCATCATTAGACAATAAAGACTAATCTTAGGACAGAAGAAACAAATTAAATTAAATAAACAAATTACCCTTTCTGCTACATCTTTTCTTTTTGACAGAAAATTATATTTTTGATTAAAGGTTTTGGAGTTGGTAGCTTGGTTTTGGTTTTGGTTTCAAAAAATGCTAACCTTCTGTGAAAAGTTTTGAGTTTCCATCAAAAACAAAAGTTTCTGAAACCTTTTTACTTGTGTGCTCTACCATATAATTTCCTGGAATTTATAGAGCAGTTTATTTGTGATCTCATTCTCTGGTCAATGCCTGTTTCTTTTATCTCCTCTTCTAAGTTTTCAAAAAGATTGTCCATGAGAATGTATTGTGTCCTTGGGGAATCTGGCTTAAAAAGGGGAATGGAAATGGAAGGTATAGGAGTGACACTAAGTGAGCCCTGGGGGAAAAGTGATGACCAACTTCTGATTAACCACAGTCATGCCACAAGGGGTTTAGTTCTGCACTGGACAGTGAGTTTATGAAAAAATAATTAAAGGACAGAAATCTCCTCCATCATAAAATATGGATGACAAGTGAATGCTTTATATCCATGTCCCCAGTGCAGTGATTAGAGAAATAGAGTAAGATAGCACCAAACTGCTATTCCTGGGAAAAAGAAGGCATACAGGACCCCATTCCTCTGCTGGAATATTCCAAATTTGATGAGAGCCCTATCTGAATACACTCAAGGTACTGTCATTGCAATTGAAACAGAAATAAATTTAAAATTTTTCATCTGGACCATATTCTAGGCTTGTTTGACCAATGTGAGAGGTTCCATTAAAATCTTTAAATGTTTTCTCTTTTGGGGAGAATCAAACCCATCTCTCTGTGTCCCAGTGAACTGCCTCAAGGAAATATCCCACATAATTTTTAAGTACTAATAGCAGTATAATTAGAAAATATTTAGTCTTTCCACCATGAATGCCTTCATTTACAAAGAGAAATATGGCACCAGTGTGGAAAGACTGGAAAAGAAAATGAACTCTCTGAAGCTTAATTTAAGTAAAATTAAACCTGATATAAAAAGACTTAAGGTCTTTAAAAATATTTTCTTTTTAATCCTTAGTATCTTGTATTTTTATAGCAGTTTCAGAAGACACTGTTTTTCTTGTTGCTACCCTTTGATATCCATTTCATTTTCCTTTCTGAATGGAAAGAATATAGAATATATTACTGTGATCCCTGTGGGTATTTCAGCCTTGCAAAATCAGTATTTCAAGGATTCCAAACACCTGGATCAAGACAGTTTGCTCACTATTAAAATGTAACAGTAGGAAAATATGTAGCTAAATTAAAAAATATTAACAGACAAAGCCTTTGTGGCATCAAACTATTTTTGGGGCTCAGGTAAGGAGCAGCACACTACTACACACATGGTACTTGGAAGTTTTGGCAGTTACCTGAAAAACTGCTGGAGTAAAATATCTCTTTAAAAGTTCTGCTAGTACAATTGACAATTTATTCTGAATACAGCACCTAACTATTCCAATCAAAAGTTAATATATACTTTCAAAGGTCCCATTTAAGATTGGTTCCTAGTCTCATTCTTTGACTATAGAGAATACCAGCAGTAAATCAAGTGTGAAAATTATGCTACATGGAGGCATGTCTATAAACTTTTCTATGGTATCTTTTTAGGGTTCATTTTTAATGCCTAACCACAGGCATCTGGTGCTGTTTAAGATTGTCCAGGTCTTCTCCAGACCAACAGCTGTGGCCTCTAGAGAATGCAGGTCACCTACTGATTGTCTTCTGCCAGCCCTGTGCAGATGTCTCAGTACATCTCCAGTTGCAATGGGTATCAGTGTTTAGGCAAGTCAGCTGAGTTCCCATGCATTTGGCCTGATTTTGCTACTGTTCATGTTTTCTGAGCTTTTTATATGCCAAGTAATAAAATATGCTTCAGTAATTAAGTTAATGACACATCTGATAGGAAAATAATGTACACACAAGTTTAGAGTGCTTCAAATCTGTCAGTAGCTCTATGTCACACATGTCATCTTGTGAAACTGAAGCTGCACATGCAGAGTCATACTATTGTTTGTTCCTAAAGTGTTTGGCCAGCATGATGACCACAGAGATTTGCTGCCCATCTCCTGGGCCTCAATTGTAGGTTACTGCTGATGTGATATGAGGCAAGTTATTTTTATCATCTGCTTTCATTTACCCCTATTTCAAGAGGGATATACAAATAAACACACACACTTTTCACTGTGTGACTGAATATGACTTAATGATATAGTTTTTTAGAAAGTACAGAAAGAAAAGTGGAGGACAAAGATAGCAGGCTGTTCTGGTAGTGTATGTTTGTTGGGGAGAAAAAATTTTCAAATAAAAGCATCTAATATGGAGACTAAACCCCACTGAATCCAAAATCTTAGTTGCAGGAGCTGGCAGTTGGTCCTGACTGCCCAAGCTGGGTTCTTTAGATGAGTCTAAATCCTCCAAGTAGTGGAGGTGATCCCTGGGAAACTGAGACGCTGCCTATTGCTGGCAGGACCTTTGTGGTGAGCCCTTGCCTGTTTCTCACTGACACCTAGAGGTTTCCAACAATACAATTTGTTCTTTTAACAGGGAAGAGCATTGTAAATGTGTTGAGGATCTTTGATAAAAGAGAAAGCAAGCAGAGTTACACTTGTTTCCTATCTCTAAAACCCCTTTCTGATTATGAAAGTCTCTCTACTGCAGCCCAGCAAGCCAGGAAAACTAAAGCAAAGTTTCTTGAAACATGTAGAGGGAAAAAAAGAAATGTCATCATTGTGGATTTATCTTTGTTTTGCTCCTTTTTGGAAATTTGTTGAGGGAAAAACGTCACCTTCTATGCCAGTACCTTGACGTACAGAGCCCTGAGTTCTCTTGAAGGGTTTTATTTCCTTCCTCTGCATGTGTGGTTGCCATCTGCAGTAATCAAACTCAATCAGCAGAAAGAGTCAACTGCTTTGTATTAACTATTGTTCTCCTGACTGCAGTATTTTATAATAGATTTTTAAGATCTGCACTGACTCATACAATGCATATCTAATCAAAAGCAAATTAAACTGCATACACTGACTTGATATGACAGAAAAGCATTTACAACAGCAGAATAGTGACACTATTTTTTAAATAGATTTTTTAAAAAGTGGCGTGTTTTGTTGACATATATTATTGTATGTCCTTAGATAAGACATCTAATTTTAATTTGTGTTTTTATTCACGGTGATTTGAGTCCTTAAAATTTTAATGTACTTAAAAATTTCATATGCTTAAGCAGAATTGAAGTCAAAATTCCCAGTTTGAGGAATTATGCTAATAACAGTTCTTTGTAATTGTAGGGACTCTTTATAAATTTTCTCCAGCATTTTAAACCTATTATGGAGGACCTATGTTTCTAAAATTACTGTAATTTGGCCATCACTAATACAGCTAGCTTTGCTCTTCTAACACTTTAGTTTGAACTGTGTGTCAGCATTTTTTTAAAGAATTATAGTTTAGCTATAAATTTGACCACTGAATTAGTGTCTACAGAAATGACACCAGTGTAGTAAACAGAGCTGTAACTGGCTTGTTGGTGTAGATATCTGCATAAGCTGCAAAACCTGCTCAAGAAGCCAATTAACTCCCTTAACACAGCACAGCAACTTCATACACTGAGTTACTGATCTCTGAGGTGGCTTCAGTGGCTGTGATTTCAGACCAAGGTGTTGGGCAAACAAGGTTGTATTATGTATTGAACGTGTGCTTTCTGTATGTAACAGACCCAGAATGTCCCCATCTCACAGAAATATGTCCTACAGTATTCCTCGAAGCTTCAGCTCTTGACTCATACAGATTCTTTTCAGTTCTAAAGGGATTGAAGCACATTTTGTTTTTTGAAAAAGAAGTATTTCTTGAGTCCCTAGTTATGATCACTGTGAGGGTTTGCACATGTATTCAAATACTGCCTCCCCCAGGTACAGTGTTCCCTAGTCCCAGCACCTTTGGGGAGACACATCTTACAGTGTGATAATTTTTATTCTAGATGGCTCTTGACAAATATAAACTAATAATATTTTTATTGAATCCATAGGCAGCCCTGAGGGTGTAACTCTAAGCCTTTCAATCTTCCAAAAGATTTTCCTTGTCTGTTAATAAGCAATGCTTGTACAGCATTTTTAAAGTGTTCCCTGAGCATTATCCCCCACAGAAGCCTCAGAAAGTCTGGAACATTATCTCCATTGTTTATATATGAGAAGGTCTGCCTCTGAACTTGTCACACATCATCCTAGATTCCCAATCCCACCTGCTCTCTTCCAGAAGAGAAGTGAGTGCAGGCTGCTGTGTCTCACCAAAGCTTTCTGCTCAAGATGTGCATCTTTGATGCACTCAAAACACTGAAAGGTAAGAGGGCTGCAGATACTGTTTCCTATATTCCCTGTGGTTTTCTTGTGTTTTTTGGTTTTTTTCATGGTTGTAAGACAAGACTGCTATCCCTTTCATCATAATAAGAAATTAATCATAATTTAATAGTCTGAAGATCATGGTAATTTGCCTTCACTCAACATTTATGCTAAGTTAGCTGGCTTGTTTCTAGATTTTTGCCTCTTTTGGATTCTCATTTTTCTTTGAAACTACTCAGAAAAAAGAAACCTGTCATAATGTCAAGACAATTAAGTGGTACAAAATTAATCTCAATTGTAATAAAAAATCAGTGGTTTTGTTATTAAATTATATAGGAGCTTTAATGCAAAAGAAAACAGCTAATATATGCAACAGCCACCAAAGAAAGCAAATCGTTAGTAGATTTTAGTACCCTCTTTATATTAATAAATCTAAAGCAAATCATTATCTGAAGGAAATAAAAATATATTATTTTAACTAAATTTCCACAGGAATTTATTTTCTTTCCATGGATAGTAATCTGTATTAATTATCTTCAATTCAGCTACTCTAATGGAAGCAGTGGAATTTTTTCCATGAAATACGATCTGAAGACTAACAGAAATTACAGTACTCTGTTATTAAGTTGCTTATATTGTGGCATAGTGACCTCAGAAAAAATATAAAGCACGATGTAGTTTTAAAATCTCTGTTGTTTTGTAGCATGATTTTCCTAAAGCAAGCAGTAATTTTTGAGATGGAATTATGTGAGTGTGTGTCAAGGCATAGCATCACACATCTAGCTGTTTCTCATGATCGTAAGAAACAACCCCAAAAATATTAAATGAAATGTTTTACTAACTGACTGGTTTATTTTCTACATGTAGGAAATCCCACTGGCTTTTCTGCCAGATCATCTCTACCCCTGCTCATTGTGCCAATGATTGGTGATCCTGTTGTACCCAAACATGAATTCCTTGGGAGCTCCAAGATGTTCAAAACTGATAAAGCATTTGCATGCATTTCTGCATCATTGGACCAAAATGGATATTTGACCATGCAGACATGCCTTTGTTTTCCTGTGATTTGGTTCCCAGATGCCACTGCAACAAGTTCACAATTCTACACTGATCGATAATAGCAATACAAAAATGTTTTCAATATGCTTTAATGTTGCAGTGCATACACCATTGAACAGGAACTATGTAGACCAATTTAGTGGAAAATATTTAATTTATATTGCTGTTTTAAAATATTATCTGAATGTTACTATTTTGGAACAGTAGGAACATTATATCACCATTAGTTGAGAGACTTTAATGTAAATTCAGCTAAATTGTCTCATCTTTAAAGAAACAGCAGTGCCTTCTTTACTTTTGCAAATATCCAGTTTAAAGAAAAAATATCATCTATGCTTCTTTGATTTTTATACTTATAGACTTCAGAATAAACAACAGTGTTTTCTCCTTGCTAGCTAAAAGCTGATTTAAGGAGATTATTCTGAATGCCCTACACGTGGAAATGAAAAGCTTCTTTCCACCTTGAGAGACATTAAATTGCTGAAGTGTGTCTCCTGTGTTTTTTTAAGTACTGCTGAATGATTATTTATTATTACATTTGCACACACAAGCATGCATATTTATTGCACTTTTTAGGCCTTTTTAAGCTCTATTTAAGCAATTTTAAAAACTGAGAGTAATTTTAAAAACAGCAGAAACAAAAAATAAATACCCAACAAACAAACAGAAAAACTCAAAACTGAAAAAGAGACTATTCAAGCTGAAATAATTGAGATTTGATAATGAAGACCCTTTTGCACCTCTACCAAGAAATATAAATTTATAGTTTTACATGCCTATCAGATATTCTAGACTGACACTCAGAACAGGTAAAATTAAGGTATTTCTATGAGAAAAATATCTAGTCTACATTATCACTTTTTAAAATGCAGTTTCCAAAAAAACAGAATTTTAGAAATATAATAATCCGTAACTGTGAAGTAAACATGAATGAGGTTCAGATATGCGACACAGAGAAGTCTGAAAGTTCTCATTCCAGAGCACAGAAATCCCTACTGAATAAAGGTACCTTTTTTGCTGTATTGCCACTTATTAAATTCTGCCCTTAAATCACAAATTTGTCTTCTGCCAGTAAGCTAGAAATAGCAGCACAGTTGCCTGGGAGTGAATAAATTTTATTTGGATGCAGTTTTATTTCTCTAGTACATTTTTAAGCTAACTTTTTATTTTTATAGATGGAGGGAGTGAGGAGAAGACTAAGACTAGAATTTCTCAAAACAAGTGTTTCGTTCAGAAGTGCATTGGCTGTGAGGGCCTTGCATAAAGAAACCATTCACACATGCCCTGGTAAGCTGGAGCTCATTGAAGTGACACTGGGCTGCCCATAGCAGACCTAGCCCACAGGCAAAACATTCTTCTAGCAAAATGCTATCAAATTCCCACTGACTCTGTTCACTTAAAGACCCATTCATAAGTGCCTTGTTTTTTGGGTTTTTTTTTTTTTAAAAAAAAGGAGAGTAGCTCTATGTTCGTAACACTCTGAGATGCATGGCCCTGGATAGCAAAATGTGTTTCCTCTCACAATAGGAAATCAATGTCAGGTTATTTTCATTTAGAATTTTTTGAAATGCTTTTTTTTTTTTTTAATGAAATACATTAATAAAAATACTCTGCATGAAAAGATCTCAATGCATCAAAAATAAACTCCTCCATGAGTACGGCATCTGAGGGGCAGAAAAGAGTATTACAGCAACATTCTCTTGTTCTACATTTTTTATCAGTATTCACCTGGCTGAGTGCTTTTAAGTGGGAGATAAGGAATTAAATGTTTCTTTTTATCTCTTTTTTATTTACAGTTGTAATGTGTGGAGCCCAAAACCTCATTTTTGTATGAGAATATCTCCAGAACATGGAGATAAAACATTTGAGAACATAATTTGAATTACAAAACTGGCTAAAAGATGGGATTTATTGAAAAACCTATGATATGTAAAGAGCAACGTTCTGTCTCTCATGTTACATGTGTAAGCAAAGGTTAATCTTTCCCTTTAAGTAGCCTTTTTAGACAATTGTTTCCAGTGGTTTGTGCACAACAGTCCTCAGTGAATAAGTAATTAATACATTCCTTACTTTGATATACCAATGTCAAGCTATAGGGATCTTTATTGTTTTAAATGGAAGAGAAAGTTGGTACAGGTTTGGGTTTGGCCGGGGTTGTTAGTTTGCAGTAATTTATCGTGATAATTTATTCTTGTTTTGTTCCTGAACAATGATGAAATAATCTGTGTCGTACATCCGCAACAAGTTCTAGACATTAATTTTACAGATGGCACCAATAGTTGGGTACAGCTTAGCTCTGGAAACAGTATTTGAAGTCACCAAAGTTTTGTACCTTGTGATTCATTAGAAGGTTTGATGAGGGACTGTGCTAGGGCCAAAAGATGGATGTGAATTAAAAGCTGGTTTTCACACTGGTGATTTTCCCACCCTGTCAATGCAGCATTACATTGAGTGTGAATTTCCCGTCACTTCTCCTCATCTGTAGACTGTCATCTTCCCCACACCTCTGTCACAGATGACTAAATTATCATCTGTTGTCCCCCTGCTTTTTCTTTTCTCTTCATCGATGTTGTCCTGGGCCATTTTGTTATCATTATTCTTCCTCTGTGCTTCATTCACTCTTCTCAGCACACCCTCTTCCACGTTCCCAACATAGCCTCAGCTCCACTGCTACTTCCTCTATTCCTTGTCTTCTACCTGTTGATTTAGAAATCTCATGTTGGACATTTTTATTACTTTGTTTTATAAAAATTAAATTTAATGTTTTAAAAAGTAAAGAAACATAAAGCATTCACTCTAAATTATATGCTTGATACCAGTTGGGAGCCTCATTGTATTTGTACATCATACTGCTCGCTGCAGCCCGGCACTGACGTGACATGTTGCCATCCTGGTACTCATGGGTCCCACTGATACTCTGTGTAGAACTCTGGCATATCCCATTTCCACAGTCAGATCTACTTCCCATCCATGTTCCCTGGCTATGAGGATGACTTCATGTAGAGAGCTGGGCTGGTGTCTGAAACTCCTGTGGGGGTCACTGCCCAGGCATGCTCAGCATCTCTATCCCAGCCACAAGCTCTCACTCCCGGCCACAGGAGCAGGCACTGCCAGGATCGAGTGCTGTGCAGCTGTCCAGCAGCGGATATCCGAAGTGCCACTGGCCCACAGGGCAGCAGGAGCCCTCTCTGAGCAGCAGGATTGCCTCCTGGCAGGAGCAATGGGAAGGGGTTCAGGTTGCAGGACTGGCAACCTGCTGAACACTTTTAACTTGGCAGCATTGCTACCAAGTGGACAGTTGGTCCTGGAGAAGCAGGCACAAATGCCATGCTGCACTCCTCAGAGATCACAGGCAGTGTTCTTCATAGCTCTGGGGTCCAGAGGTGGGCTGAGGATAAAAGCTATGGTGCCAAATTCTCTTTTCTTATTCCATTTGCTTGCTGCATCTGCTCATTTATTGGAATCAAATTTCACTTGATGCCATCTAACATTGCATATTTTGAAAGAGGAAAACCAGATACTGTTTTCTGTGGTGTAACTCCCTTTGTAGAAGGGTCAGTGATGAAGTCAGGCTGGTGGAGTTCTGAACATTGTGTAATTGCCATTGAAAGTTCCTAGACTTACCAGAGCTCCTAATAAGTTTTACAGCATCCATGTTCCTGAGAGACACTGATAGGCTTTTACAAATCACAGAAACAGATTATCTTGTTGATTCAGTGCAAAGTTTTGCTTTTTCAGTAAGTTTTTTTTCATTACTCTAAGAGGCTTACAAATACACTATTACTTTGCAGTACCTATTTTCTTGTGAGGTACTGATTTTAATGTGGTAAGCTGCACACTGAAATTTTCCATATAGATCTATGGGAAATATAGAAGGTTATATTTGTAACCGTTTATTTGCTTACTCATTTCCCCTTGAAACAGAAAAACCGTTATGAGCAATAGAAACAATCTTAAAGAGACATCTGATACTCATATAAACAGCTGTGTCTGTTGCTCTTTTACCAACCCATATCTCTGATATCAGGGATTTCATAAGGGGATTCCATGGGGACTGTAGCTGGAAATGATTCATAAAAGCATATTGAGTGCCACCTAGCTAGGACCAACATCACAGGTTGCCTTTTTCCATTGTCTGAATGGTAATTCCTCATTATTCATTTCAGAAGAAATGGTGTCCTGTCTTACAACTTAGAAAAAATAACATCAGTAAGTAATGCCAAAGTATTCCATAAAGTGATGTGATTGATGTTCTTCTCACTGGAACTGCTGATGGAAGTAAAGTCTTACTCAATTTCCCTGAGGAGACACAGTGAATCAATGTCTTCAGCAATAATTTTTAAGCAGGGAGCTTTCTGCTTATCTCAGCTGTCTCGTATAGTCATTCAGAATGCACATTAAATAGTTGGAAAGAGGTTATAATGTGGGTGGATTTTCCCTAAGTCACTGAGGCTTCTTTCACTGAAAACAGGTTGTGGTGGAGCTCTTTATCTTTCTGCCATCTGAGATCATTTAAGCTTCTTCAACTTTATTTTTGTTTTATATAACTAATGCCAGATAAGGTGGCACTTCCTTAATTAAGTGCAAGTAGTTCTGTGTTCCTCATGCCTTTTATTGTTTTTGGTCAACTGCCTGCACAGACAGTTGCTATATATATGGCAAATATCACCTCAGATAGATGACAAGACCCACAGCATTTCATTAAGTTGTTATTGCAAGTTAACTTCTTGGTTCCTTTGACTTGGTCATTTTTTTTTTCTGTGAGAAATCATAAAGAAATGTTGAACAGCTCTTCTTTTTCACTTGTCATTATTTTAAACACCTACCACATGAGAAGGTAGTAAGACAGAAAACTTTTTAATGTAGGAAATTTAGCTACAGAAAGCAATATAATCTCCTTTTCACTAATAAGCCTTGCAGTTTGTGTTGCCTCCTGCTGGAGCAGTGAATATGCTGAAGATGGTTGGTGACAAAATTAAGCAGTGGCACAGGGCAGCCTTTCACCCCACTGCTGCATGCTGAGTTCCAATACAGCCTTGGCTCAACATCCTGCTCGATGGCTTCTGCCTCTTTGTCTTGCTAGTTGTGATTTCTCCAGGCTATTGACTAAACTTGTAAGTGTAAATGGCTAATTCCTCTTTCTCAGCTTTTTATTTGCTTTATTGGGAGTCTAAAATGTAGGTGAAGCTTTTGCATATGGAATCCTGAAAAACAATACTGAAATTTTCTTACAAGCAAAAATAAGAAGTTATTTCCAATCTGCTATATGATGAGAAGAAAACAAGCAGACACTCGCAGGGTGAAAACACAGTATATGTCTGGCAAACTTTTGGAAATAATAGAACCAGTTTTTGAATAGACTTTCACCATTTTGTAAAAACATGGTTATTTGCAAGCAGGCTTCTGTGTGCTGTAAAGCAGTGTAGAGTGTACTAGCAAGTAGTGATACCCTTTTTATTTGTACCCCTTCTAGACCTCCCTTTCTCTATGATACAAGGCTTGTCACTGAGTCTTTTAAGGCTCAGTCCTATATATTATAAGCAGCTGGAAAATTTCACACACCCACTGAAGGTTCCAATGAACACAAAATGCCACAGAACAGATGCCAATAAGAGGTATTTTTAGCAGCTCATGTCACAGTTGCTGTTTTCTTCCACTATGACAGCTAATGGGCTTCAAAAGACTGGAAGAAATAGTGCATCCTGCAGAAAAAGACTGAGAATGATTCTCCTTTAACTTGGGCAGTAAATGCTTGCTTGGGGTCCACTTGAAGATTTATAACAAACCATTAGAACAGACTCTATGCTGGTTATGTGGATTGCATTGCAGACCTCTATTTAATACATTAATTCCTGTGCATGACAATTTATTGTTTGTTTGCTCTGTAATACTGGCTGCTAGAGATAGTATTATTGTAAACAGACCTTGACTGAGTGACCAAACTACTTTTACTAGTAGTTAATGTAATTTTCTTACATTTTCTTGGCTTTGGACAGGGCGTATTTAAAATGGAAGGAAATCCATTCCATACATTTTCAACTAAAGTTGAAGTTGCTTATAATTACATAATATAAAAAGTAAAAAAAAACTAAAAATTTTGCTGACTGAGTGGAAGAAAGTCATCCTTATGTTGTGGCTTCTTATTCTTACTGCCTTACCTTGCACTATTATATTGCACAGAATGTAGCATGTTCCATTCCCAGGAGAAAGCCAGACTGATATCTAATGTGTAACCAGCTGGGTGCTTACCCTTCGTTATTCATACTGACAAGACATGAAAGGAAGAAATAGAAAAAGAAGAAAATCTAAGGTTGTTGGAATAGTTATTCCTTTTTTTCTTAAAAAATGCCAGTTCACAAATTCAAGTGACTTAGGAAAAAAGCTGCTGCATACTCTCTCAATTTAATTGCTGTTATAGTGTATGTTCATAGAGATTAATGATTGACACATTGAGGTGTGTGGCAATTAGCCCATTTTTCTGTAGAAATAGGTTTATTATTCTTGTGATTCCTGAAGAGCAGTCACTGAGGCAGTCACAATGGCAGAAAGCACTGCATGGACCTCCTTTCACTTGTCCAGACTGAAAGTTGCTTTACAGTTTTTAGCCATGTGTAGAAACCTATGTAAACCCAGAGAACAATATCTCACAAGATCTCAGAAGATGAGTGGAACTGAGTCAGAGACAAACTAAATCTCAGATGGTTGGGTGATGATGCCCTTTATATGAGCCTGAGAGAATTGGCATTGTTCAGCCTGGGGAAGAGAAGGCTTCAGACTGATCTAGTTGCAGACTTCCAGTACTGGAAGGAGCTTGCAAGATGGAGAGTCTATTTACAAGGGTGTGTAGTGACAGGACAAGGGGAAATGGCTTCAGACTGAAAGACAGTGGGTTTAGGTTGGATATTAGGAAGAAATTCTTTATTACGAAGGTGGTGAGACACTGGAACAAGTTGCCCAGAGATGTTGTGGATGCCCCATCCCTGGAAGTGTTCAAGGCCAGGTTGGATGGGACTCTGAGCAACCTGGTCTAGGGAAGGTGTCCCTGCCTGCCCAATGCAGTGAAGCTGGAACTAAATGATCTTTAAAGGCCTTAAGGTTTTGAAGATGTAGCCAAAACCGAGATTTTGCTTTCTTTAGTGCCTGAACGGATTTTATTTTGTTGTTATACCACATTGTCATTTGGCCATTGCTGTGGAACAGCAGCATGGGATGTCTTCAGTTATTTCTCTCTTTGTCCAGGACTGTGCCATCAGTGCCAATCTCATCTTTTCTTCTGTCTCTTGCCTAGTATCTTTACTATTTCTTCATTTTTCTCAATCTTCTTTGTTGTTCTGTTGCCTTTTAAAATGTCTTCTGTTCTTTACCACGTGTGATATTCAGCAGTTGGGCTCTTTTTTCCATATAATTTAAAATGTACTAAGAGGAGACCTGAATTCTTATAGCAAATTACCAGTGAAATATGCCAAACCATAGACAGTCTTGCTAAAGATTATGATAAAATTTTAGAAATATTTTCTTTAAAAAATTTCCATATGTTCATTATCACTGCAACTGTCTTCTTGTTCAGTGTCAGGAATATTAACTATTATGGTTAACTATAATGAATGGCTAACTACAGCATTACCTGCCATACCTTGAGATTTTTAGCAAACCCTGGAAATTACTTTTGTGTCTACATCGGCCTATTCCATTGACCTTCTGTCAAGATCTTGAATTTTTTGCAGTCCTTCAGCTGCCAAATGTTGGCTATGAAGTAATTAGTTTTCTGAGAAATCCACGGTTGGCCTCAGTAATGAAGATAAATTCCCTGGATTTCCATCTCTAAAGAGTAGCATTTGAATAAGGACACGGACTCTGGTGAATTTTGCTTAGGTCCAAGCTAATTTAATCATTCTGTAGCGTTCTCTTTATTGAAAACAAAGGTAAACTTTATAAAGACAGACATTGATCACAATGAAAAAAGGCAAAAAATACTAATTACTATTCCTTCCTTCCAAAGTACTTTCCTTTGAATAAATGCAGATATGTCAAATTGTGGATAGAGAACACATTGACTTTTTCTTATCATATGTAGTTAATTCTTCTTTTTAAAGAGTAAAATTGTTAATTTTCTGAAACTACTGGCAAATATGGATGTTTAATGAAAAGAATTTTGGCACTGTTGGTTCCCTCAATACATATACATATGCCTGCATACCCTCCAGCATCACATTTTAACCACTGCTTTACAAAAGATGAACCAAACCAGCACAACTAGACTAGGCTTGTTTCCATGACCAAACTGTGTGAAGAGAATATCATCACTTCTTATTTATGTAAGCTTATTTAAGATTTCCCATCTAAATAAGTTTTTGAAATGCAGATTATGCATTTAAATATAGCAAGGCTTCTGAATTTTAGCTTTTTTCTTTCTTTGGCAACAGCTGAGTATCTTCTCTTTATATTCCTGGGCAAATGTGGGGTGAAACTGTTGCATGTAAAGATTTTTAGGTTTTATATGGTGTTTTTTTAAAGCCTGCACTAAGGCTACTTATGCTTCTATGAACTAAGCCTGAGACTTATCTTCCATATTAGCAGGAGACTTAAATATTCTCAGGAAGAAGATTAAAAATTTTATATTGTAAAGGTAGTGCCTTAGAGCTATTGTCCTTCAAAAATATGGAACAGTGGTGGCTGTGTTTACTTTAAACACAGGAAAAATTACTTCCCTGAGTTAGCTTTCAAAGTAACTTTATGAAGTGTAAGGAGATGCAAAAAAAGTCAGGATATTAGAAATCTACAGGAAAATAAAAGTACACTCATAAATATTTCAACAGGAATAGTGGATTAAAAAAATGTAAGAAGATAAAAGTATTTTTTATATTCAGCAGAAATGCAGGAGCATATGTTTGCAAAGAAGACTCCAGTACCTTCTATCTGTTTCCTCGTGAAGTTGTATTTTATGTTCTTTCATTAGGAGCTGAAAACTGTTCTCTGTCATTAGCAACTTGTAAAATAAGTAACAGATGCTTTCACTGTGTGTGGCTGAAAGAGCTTGGGCTGTTCCACTTAGTATCCCTCTAGCCAAAAATAGCTGTTTTACCAAGCTGACTGATCTGGATAGAATCAAGGTAGGTTCTATAGTAAAAACATCTGAATGGTGTTTTAAAGATAAAATGTGCATTTCTTTAGATTCGGTGCAGTTTGGAAAAGTCATGGGATTTGAAATAGCGAATAATGAGGTGAGGTTGGTCACTTGGCAGTGGGGTTTTGAATAATCTTTTTTCTTCTTAAAGAAAACAACATTCAAAATGAAAATGTGAAATCAAAGAATCACAATCCATGGATACTGTATAAATAAGTAATTCAATCCAGAAAGAAGGATTTTTAATGCAATAAAGGCTTCCAAAATTTTTCACACAAGTTTTCTTTTTGGGATGAAAACCAGTTGGAGAGTTATCTTTTATGTGATTTAATATACGGAAACTTTTTTTATTATAACCCATTGAACTTAAAATATATAATATCTGTGGCAAGAATTATATGCCCTTTCTCTATATTCTGGTTTTATTTCTGATTGCATTTCGTCATTTGGAAACTAAAATTTAGTCAAGTGAAAAGTGTCTTACTATTTAAAGGCCAGAATATTCACGGACAATATTGATTAGTTGGACCACAGTACAGTGTTTGCAGTGAATGTAGCAAATATATCTACATATATATCTATATATATAAAGATATCTATATTATATCTATATCTATATATCTATATATCTATATATCTATATATCTATATATCTATATATCTATATATCTATAGATATAGATATATTAAGGCAGCATGAGTAGACTTCTTTCCAGAGCCTTAGCAATATCAATGGATTAATTGTGACAAGTTCATGCTAAATGAGCATGGTTCCTTTTTTCAGAACTGGCAAATGAATGCAGAAAGGCAAAATGTCCACTCTTTCAAAAGCAGTCACTGATAGCCCCTGCTTGATTTACAGCAGGTTAGACTTGATTCTGAGAAACCAGGGCAGCCACAATTCCCACTGAAGTGCTGCCAAGCCCAGGACTGATTATTACAGCAATAAATCAAGGTAGGCTGTTTGCAACTGTTGGAACACATCTCAGTAGGATTGTAGCATCCAGTGTAAGTAATAACAGGAGAGGTACTGACACAACAGAAAAGAGTATTTGAAGTAAGTTACCGAACCCCTGGGTGGTGACCTGCACTGTTTTATGTTTTGAACCCATCTGCTAAGGTGTTAGTGTTACCTGAGTCATGGGATAACGTATTCAGAGATAGATGTGGTTCTTTTTCTTTTCTTGCAACAGTGCTGGATCATCTCGACCACTCTGTTACACTTTGGTTGCACAGAGCAGATAAGCACCTTTGCTTTAAAGTAAAGAATTAGTAATAGGAACACTACTGCCAGCTTCTTCTTCACCCCCCTCTTCTTTATGTGATGCCAACCTGTCACAAGCATGGCTGTGATCCAAGAGCTGCTCTCATGTGGCTTTGGAAGTTTGTTTGTTTGTTTGTTCGTTTGTAAAAAGGCTGAGAAGTGGAGTGGTTAGGAGCTACCCTTCCCATTGTTTTCTGACCCCCAGACTGAAGTAGTGAGAAGCAATGCCAGTCAGAACAGCTGGAAGGGAGTTTCCTTCTGCTCCTTGTAGCGTGGGATATTTTGGAAGGTGACTTCTGCTGCCCCTGAACAGACACATCTGGGAGGATTTGACCAGACACTTGAAGGGACAGTCTTTTCCAACAGGCTGATGGAATTGCTTAAATTCCATTAGGCCCCAAACTGAAAACTAGGTATTGTTCAGGACTGCTATTAGAATTAAGATATAGAAAGAAAGAGTAAAGGCCCACATGTAAACTGCCCAAAACCTTGTATGTTTTTTGTATGTTTAGTGAGGTAAGTAGGTCCAAAGCAGGAGCAGGGTTGAAGAGCTGAGCACATGACTCGTGCTGGCAGGATTTGTCCCATAGGCACTGGGAGGAGAGGTGGCTCGGGGAAAAGAAATGGCCAAAGATATAAATGGACTTCCCCCATAAGAATATATGTGTTATCCAGGTAGTGAAGGGCTGAAGGAAGGACTTAGGAAGAAAAGATTAATTTGAGAAGTGCTTAGAATAAAATGAAACAGTTTCCCACATCTGACATTTCCTACCTGTATATTGAAATGCTGTTAAACGTGTGCACATACTTCAAAGCCTCAGGTCCTCTACTGTCACTGGCTGCAATCAGTCTAATTAAACAATGGAAAACTCTCTAAACTAAATAGAAATTTAATGGCAGATGAGATGGAAGTATATAATCTTTCAAATCTTGCAAATGGTCTCTGTTTCTTATCAGTCATGTTGCTTCTAATGGGAAGCTAACTAAAACAAATGGAGAAGACAGGAAAAAAAACAAAGGAAAATTTCACCTAAATTACAGATTTTATTAGTCAAGTTTCCAGACTATAAAAATATTGCCATCTTTAAAGTAAATATTTTAACATTAACAGTACTCAAAATCCAATAGATTGTAAACTGATTGTAAATAATGAGAATTAACTGTACTATTTTAAATTATCAGGGCCGGAATTAAAAAAAAAAAAAAACTAACTAATAACCCAAACAAAATATAAAGTTCTTAGACTTTTTTAGCTATTTCTAATGAAACACTAAGAAAGGCATACTTCATCTTAAGATATATTTCTTAAAATTGTATTAATTACATTAGGTATATCCATGGTAGATTTACTTGTAAGGCTGTAACACTTTATAGCATGCTTGTAACAAAATTATAATGCAAGACATCTTACTTTTAAAAACAACCAGTGAACTGGGTCTACATCCTTCATGTTTTTTCAATAAACTAGTCAGAGGTCATTCAAATCAGCAATTTCAGGTCTGCTCTGGCCCTTCACATGTAACACTTGTAGCTTCTGAGTCAAAGTCTGAGCCAAAAAAAGAAATTTCCATCTGCAGAACCGTAATTGTTCATTAAAATTCTTTTTCTCATTTGCAGGGGTTAAACTAATAAGCATTATAATTTGGCTGGTATTTCAGGAATTTGTAGCAGCATTATTACATTAGATGTGTAAGATTTTCAGCTTGTGTGAGTCATTAGCTTGTTAGAGAGATTGTAAGGGAATTGGTTAAATGAATAAATTCTTGTAGAGTCAATAGCCATGCATGGCATGAATTAAAAACTGGTAAATAATAGGCCTTAAATTTTAAATAATTTTCACTGGGCATTGATTATCAAGGTGATGTAGGATATCCCATTAATATTCCCCATTCTTCCCTCTGCTCTATTTAGTAAAACAGATACTGCAGATGGAAATAAAAATTGAAAAAAATATATATTTGAATGAAGATTATATGATTTTATGGCTCTGCAAAGATTATTTTAATATATCAAAATCGGGTCATTTGATAAATCTGTGGAATCTGTAATTTGCTAGCTCCCACTGCAGTTACATACATCTCTTTCAGCCAGTGCTATTTCCTTCTCCAAAGGATATCTACACTCGTCCTAGGGTAGCAGCACCAGTACTCAGAGAACACATAAATACTTGTCATGATTTTTAACAACAAATTAGAATCGGTAGGAGTAAAAAACTCTTCACAGATTCTGCACTGAGCCAACTGTTCCAAAATTAACCCCTTTTCTACTTCTGAAAGTGGGAGAAAAAAGGAAAGGATGCACACCTTTTCCCTCCAAACTGGGTTTGAACACTTCCTACACTGAATCTCATTACTTCCTGCTTGTGAGTGGATGAGTCATTTTAGCCAAAGGCATGAACCCTTCCAGTGATTAGCTGATTTATGGAATTGTCACTTGGTGGTTGCTTTCAAAAATATAATGTTTTCCTGAATGTTTGTTCGGAATGCTTTATGAGGTAGTTTGGCCCATATGTGTGTGATGTCATGGCCAACAGGAGAGGAGATTAATAATGGCAAATCCTGATGCTCATGGAGGTGTGGAAAAAGGCTGGGGCATGCTCCTGCATGCTTATATAAGAGACGAGAAGGAGACCCTTGCTGGCAATAGCCAAGTGGGCCACAAAGTCTGTGGCTATCTTAATTTCTTCTTCCACTCACTTTTCTCAGTAAATCAACTAACAGATCCTGAATGTTTTGAAAAACTCGTTTTGCTTTGCTCTTTATTTGACAAAATAATGTTTTATTGAATAACCTGCTTACAGTTCCCAGTGTCCACATATTGGGTTCTGGCATAGACGTTCTAGGTTTACTACCTTACTTTACTTTTTAGTTATTCCCCTGGGTGCTCATGGTTAATCCATGTTTTTTGAGTTGTCTTTACAGCTACCTTTCTCTTTTTCTCTTAAAGAAAGGAGATAGACATTTCATGATTCATGAAATAAACTCTGACCAAGCAATTTTCTGGAAATCCTGCCACAGTGTAATCTTATCTATATTTGATACACAGGCAAGAAAATCAAGGGAACTTGTTTTCTGCATTTGCTGCTTACTTTGAAAACTGTAATTAAATATGCTATCATTATCCAAATTTTCCATTTCACTGTATTGCAATTTATTATGTATGTCATGCTAAACATCGTAATATAAGTACTTCATTGAGCTGGTCCTATTTTTTCCAGAAATGTTTTACTAACAACTAAACATAATGGTAAGCATTTTCCCTTTGCATCTGTCCTATGTTTAGGACAGGTCTACTATTTCAAAGGTTTTCAACGAGTAATGAAATGGGAAACAGAAGGCTGTTGCTCACACAAATTTTCAAGGAAACATTCTTTTATGATTTCTTCGTAATTCAGTCCTCTTGAAGTTTATGATTCATAGCATTTCTCTGCTTTTGTGATGATTTTGTAACAGAATATCAGGTTTCTATTCAAGAGTTAGTGGCAGACAGCTTCACTTGAAAGACTTTCTTAGACATCAGGAGTGGAGAGGGAGAAATTTTCATGGGTATGTAAGAAATCTTAAAGTGCATTATCAAATTATTCTTGGCTTTAAAAACCATTTATTTTATTTATTTGTCCCCAGCTTTTACTATATTTCGTCTAAGTGGGAAACTCATCTGAATGACCCACAGTGTGCAATCCTGTGAAGGATCCTGTCTGTCTCCAGTGATGACAGAAACAGAGATAGAGAGGTTAGCACTACTGGACTGAAGTTTGGTTTTGGATATTCCATACTTTGACTCTCTGCTAACATCTACATATTTAAATCAGATTACTGTACATTGAAACAGGTGGTTTACCATTAACTCATGCATCTGATTATACATATACCAATGAAAAGACTTCACATTCTGTAATTTGCTTGATTTGTTGATTAAACATTTTTAGATGTCCTCTTGTTTTAAAATTGATACTGGACCACCTTTCACAGCAGAATGAAACTGTCTAGGTAAAGAAGTAGGTGAGTATGTGCTAAGTACAAGAATAAAATTTGAGAAAAACAGCCAAAGACTTAGAGAGGAAATGAAGGTGATAGAAATAGGATTGGGGAAAAAAATGAAATCATTTATTTTGAAACAGAAACTGTGAACTGGAATGATGAACGAAGACATTCAGAAACTATATGAAAAGTATTTGGTACCTAGTGTGAGAAGCCATGTGTACAAAATTAGTTAGTGTTGATCTTTGCAGGAAATCCACATCAAGCCCCAGGAAAAATATGTGATTTCCATTGCTGGTTGCTTTTCCCAGTGTTGTTTCAGACTGAAGCTTTATAGCAGAGGCTTCAACATGGAATGAGTCTTGCAGATGAGGATCTGAAGATTTTCTTGCAGGAAAACTTTGACTTTGACAGTATGGTTCTCTGATAGGCTCTATAACCCACTGGCACACTCTGAAGGTTTCCATGATCACTTGAAGGGGAAATATTTGATGTGATCTCCCTGGATCATACCAAGGCTTTTGACAAAGTCCTTTACCAAAGCCTCCTAAAAAAAGCTACCCTGGGAAAAAAGGGGGATTCCCCACAGAAGAAAACTGTCTAAAGGATAGTAAACAAAGTTTGGGAACGTATTTTCAGTTTTTATAGAGTATGTGTGTCACCAGTGTAATCCCAGATAATGTAGGTGATCAGAACATTTACAAGTGATTTGTAAAGGGCTGAGTAAAGAAATGTTAAATGCTGTGTTATTGAGAAGAACTGTTGTCAAGAACTGCAGAGGGATCATACAACACTGTGTGACCTCATATTGAAATGAAATTCAGATGTGGAGTGATGCACAGGGGAAAAAGAAGCAATCCTCCCTTTGGACAGTGAGCAATGGGCCATTAGCTAACAAATACCACTAGGGATGAGATACAGGAGTTACAACAGACTGTTCTGTGATAAGGTGAGCCAAAAGTTCAGCATCAATCAAAACCAGCTAATGCAATGCTTGGAATTTTTGGAAAGAAGGAGAACAAAGCATAAAACTTTATGCAGCTCAACATGTATGTTAGTTTTTTGAATGCTGTGTACAGTTTTGGTTTCTTGTGTCTCCAAAAGGGTGTTTTGAAACTGGAGAGGAATCAGATGGTCAAGAAGTATTACAAAAGCTTTGTGGACAACTTTTATACTAAGGATTGTTAGCATGTACTAGATAGAACTCTCTAAACCGAATAAGGCATGAGCTTGGGGTGTGGCATAGGAAAGATGGGTAAGACACTCAGGACCTTCCATTAAACGTAGTAGGGGACATTAAATAAAACCAGAGACTACCTGGCCAACCACAGCAGAGGTGGTGGTCCTTCACTCAGAGTGCAATTGGTTGTGTTTACACAGTTTCTATGGATTGGGAAAGTTACTGGACCAATTCATGGAATTATAAACATTGTCAACTGCAAAGATGCTGTGTCTGGCTAAGCCCAGGACAGCACTCTCAGGAAATAGCATTATGCATTTTGTTATTATACAATTGACTATGCTCCTTCCACTGAGCAGTGACAGATGCTGTGCTTGAACCTTTGCTATTGTCATAATCATATTCTTTCATCTCTTTGGTACTATTTGATATCTGCTATGCATCTGTATTTAGCCTTTGAACTCAGAAGGCTTAATGAATTTGGCTGGTGTGCATCAAGTAGAAGAAAAAGTATGGTCATTTTCAGAGTCTACAAAAATAATGTATAACACACAAAATACTGTAAAGTGAGTTAGAAACCCAAATAAGGTACAGACCTTTCCTTCTTTTGGTATCCAAGGTACCTTGATCTACTATGCACATTTTATTGGCAATGGTTTGTTCATATATGGTATTCTATTAAAATTGGTAGACCTTTTATCCCATTACATCACCACATGCTAAAATCTAAATTTTATAACACACACATGCAGGAACAAGACTTAGATTCACCAGCATGTACATATAAGGAAGATGGCTGACATAGTATGTGGAAATATGTGTATATTAAATATATGTAGATACTTTAATTACAAAACCGAAATTATTCTGTAGTTCTATGTAGTATAGAACCATAAGCAGTACTGTTAAGAGAATTAAGTAAATTTGATACGTTCATTTTAGAAAATTGATATATAAATATGAAAGGTTATCATTATGACATTGAATCTTTTGCTTGCATATTGCAATTGAATGTCAAGGGAAGAATTTATTAACCCACCGATATTTTCATCTTCTGAAATGATAAGAAAGTAAAAATAAAATTATGTAATTAAACTGTTGATAGACATAATAAGGCCCTAGGAGATTATATAAATATAATTCAGTTTTTCCTCTCAGACTGGATCTCCTGATATGATTAGCCTTTTCAGTGTCATAGAAAGCAGAGGATTATCATATACCAAATTTAGGCACTGGTCATTATTAATGGATTAGAACCAGTGAAAGTGGATGCATCTGTCTGAGTTTTTAAAGGTTACCAGCTAATAAGTCAAGAAAAACTCCATGTAGAAAACACCTAAAAACATGAATCATACTACATTAAGGACCTATTAAAAATCTGTGCATGGAAGGAGTGACTTAATTCACCTTGAAGTAGTATGGACAAGCTTAATCCATACATACTGCATTGCTGTCAGTGGCATTGGCCACGGGATGATCTGAGATTTGTGTACAAGGGTGTGTGTGATATTTTCATCCAGCTGAGATTTTGAAAAGACCAGATGAGTGCTGTGTTAACACAGTCCTGTCATCCTTGCTGTAAAGAGGATAGAAGTAAACTGCAGGAACACTGTACATTGAAAACTTGCACGTCTCTGTTATGTTAAACAGCAGACTCTTCCAGAAGATGCATGGTCTCTACAGCTTTTTCTGTGCTGTCTGGGCAAAGCTTTAACTCCTCATGCACCCGTGGTGAGCACCCGCAGGCATCCAACCTGGGAGGCTGCTCCCCAGGCATATAATGAAATAATACAAAATGAATATGAATTTAGGAGGTTTTAGATTTGGGGTATGAGAGTTTTTTGGTCCTACTAATCCAGCACATTCTATCTAACTAGCTGTTCTGACGCAAAGTATTTTCCCACTTTTCCTTTGAAACATTCTTTAATAGAAAGCTTATAAACATTGCTGTACAAAAGATACTTGCTTTCATAAGGTGTTTATATGCTTTCTGTTACTTGGAGAATACAAAAGATCTTCATGTAAGTGAAAGACAAGATGAAACTTTATACATAAATTAATAAATAAAAAATAATGGAGGACACGTAGGTTTGCATATATGTATAACAAACGTTTTATCACTTCCAGCCATGCAAAAGCAAACGTTTTGCTGCAATAGCTTTTAACATTTTGGAACAGCTGTGCCTCTCCTGTGCTGTTTAAGTCTGATCCTCTGCCAATCAACAATTGTGCCAGGACAAGAGAAAATTTGCACATAGTCATAGCTGGCAACTCAAATCTCCTTGCCAGAGAAGCTCACAGCAACCTCTGTGCATTTTTTGTGGTTTAAATAAAATGTCACTCTCAGGCTGGCTCTATCTGTTATTCTCCACTGCTGCCTGTGTGTAGCCCTGCTAGAGCAAATGAGATGTGAGTGCCATTCCCAGCACTGCTGGCAGCAGTGGCAGTGCAGGACAGACAGTGGCCATCCAGACTGGGCATGGTTGTGCATATGCTGGGGGGCTGATGTGACAGGGTGATGACAACACGCAGCAGAGGGGTGGTGGGAGTGCAGTGATGGCACTGAGCAGGTGGGCAGTGTGATGGGAAGCAGGGCACTGTCCCAGCACTGCTGCTCCTGTCTCCCTCAGCGCTGGGAAACCAGGTGGCTACAGTCAGCAACCCACTTCTAATAAACACAGGTCCCAGTACAAGCCAAGGTGCAATTCTGCCTGCCTGTTTTTAGGTTTTTCTATTTTTCTTTCACCTCATATTCATGGTGTAAGTCATCCCAGACCCCTCCAACAGCATTTTCTGCCCTGCGTGCTCTTTGTACTGCAGTGCTTTACATGACTTCTGTGCTTCCCTTCATGTGTAACATCTGTTGAAGATGATGAAATGTCTATACATAAAAATTGTCACAGATCGTCTTACAGGAAACCCAATTCTCTAGTTACATATGTACATGGGTTTTCACTACTGTCTTTGACTCCCATGTTTTTCCTCTTTTAGATGAGCTTCATTCTTATAGTAATCATTCTTCTTGTAGGCAATGAAGGCAGGTCACTGAGTTGCTGCAAAACTGTCCTGTGTCCATGAATACACCTTCATGTTAGTATAGAATATTCCTCACATATGAGAACACCTTAGCATTATAAATGAAAATTATTAAACTCTGGAGAGCTCTGCTCTAGCATGCAGAAATCACAGAGAATTATGTGCTAACTATCGGAAAAATGTAATGATGAAGCAATGCTTTGTTGCAATTACTGTGAATAGACACTGATATCTTTTCCGTTGAGATGTTTTCAGCACATCTTCTAGAAATCCACACAACTCAATTATGTTCTGTGAGCTTTTTCTGGTGTTAATTTCAAAGCAGATACTTCACAGGTTTTCAGGAGAAATTTTGCTTTTGAACCCAAGGGAAAAAACAACAGTAAAAGGATCTGAAATGAAAAGTGGGTTTTTTTCTTTTACTAGGAATCTCTCTTAGAGAAAATAACAGTGTGTGAGAGGATAAAGGGCAGCATTTCCAAAATTATCGAAGCATCATTGCAGCCTTAGTTCCATTTTCAAAGTGATGTAAGCACTTTGGAGCCTAAGGGCTCCAACAGGTTCAGATAATATCCTTATTGTAGTCAAAATCTGATAAAGTACTCTAGGTGCCTAATTCACACTGAAGTCTAAGTTCTTTGATGCTCTCATAAGCCCTGCTAGCTACCTCTCTGAATCAATATGAAGTCTCCTGAAAATTGGACACTCAATTTCACAAAAATGCAGTGGGATTCAAGTGCTAATGTCACTTCTAAAATAGGCTTTAAAATCCTAAGCTGCATAAAACCTGACTTTTAAAAGCATGAAGATACTCATAGATGCAGAAATGTGTCAAAAGGAATTTTCCTAAACCCCTGAGGATGTTAAGAGGACACAAAAAAGGGAAAAGGAGCACTGTCAATTTGCATATCAAATATCTCTCAACTAACAGAAAATGCTGATAATGTGCATTCAGGCAAACACCACTATCAAAACACCAATATTTTTAGTTGCTTTGAAGCTTTGACTCTTAGAGCTGCATAAATGGCTGGACATGGAAGCAGATATTAGTTGTAGAAGTGTGTCTGGAGTAATGAGTTCTATTCAAGTCTCACAAAGACACCTCCTAATCTCACACCAAAAGTCCTCTATTATGGTCTTCATGTGAGAGACACAGAATCTAAACTTAGGCTCGTCTGGTGGTAGTGAATAGGTCCTCATCAGCACATCCCATTAGCAGCCAAGGACACACAGCAAACTTGTGAGAGAGCAGGAGAACTGAGGTTATGACACTTGGGAAGTACAGAGGCTACATGTATCCTCAAACAGTGTCAGGCTGTAATTCTGATGCTGGTATGAGATTGTCTGCTCTGTGACTGCTGGAATGACCCCTGGAAGAGCTGAGGGCCATAGTATGGAGCCATGTCCCAGACAATCCCTGGGCCTTGTTGGGGCAGGAAGGTGCAAGCCAGGGACCACTGCCCATGGGCATCTTGGGTCTTGCCACCTTGCTTGGTCGGGCTTGCGCTACTGACATCATCCAAGCCATGCCACCTGGTTTGAAAGCTGGAGAATTTATCCTTGCCAGGCATGGCAAGGGTACAGCAAAGGGTGTTGTGTTAGCAGAAGATGTGAGAGGGAGCTTCAGCTATGGGGTGCAGCTGTGAGGAAATCACTAGTATTGCTGCTTACTTCTTCTGTTAACATTTAACCTTTAAACATTTGGACAGGCTATTTTTTTCCAAGATCAAGAAGGTGACAGTCCACGACAATATGAAGTCAACAAACACTGTCAGAAATGTTTCTGCTTTGCTTGTCCCTATTTTTAGTCCATTCCTCTTGCTAGCCATGTGATGCTTCACTACTGCATTACTCCAAGTGCTGTTAGAGGCATAAACAAGAAATGTCACCAAGCCTGTTTTCATAGCCAAAGATTTAGCACCCAACATGTATTGCAGAATTTCTCTAGAGGAAAGGTGAAGTAGTGAGTATGGAGAAACATGGATTCAGAGCAACTCATGCTACTGTGATAATGTTAGAAAATTCTCTGTTTTCAGTAAGGTAAGATCAGAAATGCACTGGGCCTGACAATGTTTTGCCTTCTCTTTGAAAAGTCAGTAAAAAACATTTGTTAACATATATAGATCTCCTCTAATAATTTCTGCATTTGATGTTTTTCTGCTCCTCACAAGGAAACTGATTTGATACTTAGATGTAGCAATAGTCAGTATCCTCTATGTGGAAAACAGGGAATGCAAGAAGGCTTCAGGTTTACAACCAGTAAAAACCAAGTTCGCTGTAATTGTCACCATGTGAAAACCAATAGAGTCATGTTAATGCCAATTTTTTTTCATGAAAGCGCTGTATTTTTCCCACTCAGCCTTAGAGAAAATGCAGGCTGGTTTTGGTGGACTCTGTAATAGCTTGGCACACCTGTCTCCCACTCAGCACAGCACTAATTTCCAGTGGCTGTTTGGTGCTCTGATAAGCAGATCTGAAAGCAGAGGGATGACCTTTCCAGGGAAGAGGAGGGCGAGCAAGTGGAGCTTTAGATGGGGTGTGCAGTACCACCACACATTGCCCTCCTCACCTTTGCTTGAACAGCTGAGGAAGGGCTCCCTAGGAGTGGCTAAGATGTCTTCGTAAACTCAAAGACTTTTGGCACTATCAGCATTGGTTTATAGGTGAAGTTAGATTAATAGAAGAAACAAAGTTTCTCTAGTTCCTATAGTAAAAGAAAAACCTTCTGAATTATTTAATTGGGGCAAAAGTTCACTGGCCTGGGAATAACTTTGCTATTCAAATCTGATTTGGGTTTATAGCATTTGTGGTTGGACACAATTTAGCAGAGTGTATGCTTCTACTTATTCTGTACAGACTACAGAAAACTGACTAATAAAAACCTCATGTTGGGTATAGTCCAAACTATAATTTAAAGTTTTTTCCAGTGTGAGATTAAACCTGCTTTTTCCTACTGATTAATATGGTGCCAGAATAATTTATGTCAGATTCACATGATGATAAAACTAAAGGGAGCTCCACTGGTAATATGTTACTATCACAGTGTCACAATGGACTCATACATCGTTGGCATCGTTTTCTTCACTAGCCTTTATCTGTAATGCTCAGGCTGCATGAAGGGATTCCTTTCTGTCCAGAAATGTGCTGCAGAGAATTAGGGGCTGCCAAATCCTCTTCTGTTTAGTAACAACACATTTTGTAAGTAATACCCCTGGGTGATATTACTAGGTATACAAATGGGGAGGTTGGGCAGGGAGCAACCAGCATAAAACAGGCTGGTTGTCCCAGTAATCTGACCTGTGGAAAAAAAAAGTAGCTATTGACCCCAAATTTTCCAAGTAACTTGGCCATGAACAAGTAAGCTGAACACACCAACCACATGTGTGAGAGCTGAAGAAAGCAGAAGAACAAGAGTTTGTCTTTAATGGCTGATTTCCAGCTTCCAAGTGAACATCTCCTGGTCTTCTCTCTCTCTAATTTTTCCAAGACAGAAAAATGTTTTCGTAAATTCCATAAGGAGCTATGGTTGGCTCTCTCTCTATGAGTTTCAGACAATACACTTTATAATGAAGGATGTTATGGTCCAGTCTCCTTTTAATTTGATGACACAAATGAGATACACAAGACTTACATTACTCCTTTTTTGTTTCCTAGGAGAGTTTATCCTGTTTTTTTTTTTTATTGTGTCTTTCATAATCTCATGAGACTCATACTAAAACAATTTAGGTTTCCTGCTCTGTATAACCATTTCAGAACTCTAATCATCAGATCTTCAAGCATCTTTCTGTAATTTCAAGTCTAATTCTTTTCATGCCCCTATATAACCAATTTTCTCTCTTGTATTATATTATGTAAAACTTATAAACCGTTTACATTAACTCAGTAGTTACATATTTATTATATTTTTTACAGATATACACTTTAGCAGGTTACTGATGGGAATAACTTGTAACTCTCCATAGTGCCTTTGTTTGACGTGCACTTACTGCCATTCAGGATAACCATATCTCCACATGTGTCTGACGTGTCTATAACTTCCATCAATTGTTTATAAGCATTTATATATGATATATCATCAGCATACAGCTTATTTGTGAAATAACTAATGTCGTTTCACTACAGCATCCTGTCATATTACAACTTATGTAAGTAAGGCTAAGTCGACAGAAAGTCCTTTATCTTTTAATCAGAATAAATGTGCACTTAATTTGTAATGGAGTCAATTCCCTACTGTATTAATAAAACTTCTGCATGATATTTGAGTTCTTGAGTATCTGGAGGCTGATTTTAAAATAAAACAAAAATGCTTATCCAGAGCAGAGTACTTTTAGCTCTGAGGGATTCAAAATACTGGAAAAAACCCTGCTCAATATTTTTCCTTTTATTCACAAATGTAGGAAATTAATTAGTCCCTTGAAAACAGTGTGAAATTAACTTCTGTTAAATAAATCCTAATATTCTGAATTTTGGACATTTTAATTTTGACATTTATGGAACTTTTTACTATCCATGATTTTAATGTTTTAGGTTTGAGATATTTTTTCAGTTACTTCCTTATTTTAAGTATTAAAACAATAGGCCCAAATCAAATATTAAAACATCTAAGACCAAATCTCATTCCCAAAATAATGAGATACGTAATAGACGCATTTTTATTTTTCACAGCAAAAGGAAATGCATCATGTTATAAAACTACCAGCCTCAGTAGAGTCATAGAAAAACTTTAGACAAATGAGTCATTTGGCACTACAAATAAGATAACATAGATTCTGCAAACTTAGAAATTTGAGGATTCAGATAGAAGAAATATCAAATAAAGGATGCAACTGTGAAAAGTAAGAAGGGAGATAAATAAATACTGCTACTAAAATCAAACAAAACTATTAAATGGCACTTGAGATATCTTGATTAACATAATATTTTTCTTTTCTCACAAGAGTGCAGATACCTAGGAACGAGGGTGAGAAGTGGCCATTGTATTTTAAAAGTAATATGATTGCTTAAAAAATATTTGCAGTTTTCATACCCTTTGGTCACATATTTGCTTGTGTATAAAAAATGTTATTTTTCAGAAGACTGAACTCTACTATGTTGCATTAAAAGAATTCCTTACCCTTTTCCCATCAGTTTGATATGATAAATTCAGCTGTAACACAAATGGCAAACACTGTATGTGATCCTTTTTATTTTTTAAGGAAGACAGAAATGAATAAATCTGTATTTTGTGCCTCAGGCTTTTCTTCTGTTCAGTCTAGTGATCCAGTTTGCATTTTTACATTAGTAATTGTTATTATCCAGAACATAAAATGTGTTAGAATGACAAGCTGTACAAATACAGATGATACCTGCTATTATTACCATGAAATGCTCTACAATGGATATTTCAGTTCCATAGTGTTTCATTGCAATAGATTTGGGAAAGTTACGAAGTTAGGCAAATTTATCTGGTTACTATATAGCAAGCTACTTTCTGCAGTGCTTTTGAGAAGAGGAAGACAAATACAAGAAGGTGATTTTGGCAATGAAAAGAAAAATGCAGCATGCCAGCATGGTTTGCCATTAAAGGGGTCCAGAGATCGTTTCCATAAGGCAATTTGCACGCAGCCAAGCCAGTGCTGGAGGTCAGAGGGCTTTGCTGCTGGGAATGCAAACTTTCTGTGCCAGCTGCCCTTAGTGCCAGAAACTTCCCAGGACATGCTTCATTTACTAGTCTAAATGTAAGGGCATGTCTTGCTGTGGTAGCACCAAGACCTTTGATGAAACTGTGGAGTCATTTTATACCCACTATTCAGAAAGAGTAACTGACCGGCCAGTGAAAGAAAGCTCAGTTAACACAAATCTGCTACTTTACTCCCTGTGATTCAGTTATATTCATACATTTCTTATGTACCTTATCACCATGCTATAAAATAGAGTTATTAATACTTTGGCATCACCATAATAAGCAGCCCAAGAAAGAGATAATTGATGATATTGCTAAAGTACAATGAGAGCTGTATTTCTTTGTGGTACAGACATGAGCCACACCATGAGAACAGCAGAAAATCCCATTAGAATGTTGTTCATTCTCTAACCAGTGTCTCTCTACTGTGGATCTTGTCAGAAATCAAGAATTATGTGATTACATTACTATGAAATTGATGCCAGTAACCTGATGTATAAGCACAAGCAGTCTAAATGAAGGTTGGCCAAGGAGTTTACTGCCAACCTGTCCTAAGAGGGAATGTCTGAAACCTCAGTTTGGTATGTGCATGTGCATGTGTGCTTGAAAAGAAATAAGGTTTCCAATTTTAACAAGCACGATTCTTTCCACAGAAGATGAGAGTTTCTGTAATAATCATATGCCAGTCAATGGTAATTAAGAAAAGTCAATGCTGTGGTAAAGCTCGTTTCTTGTCTAGTGCCTTCATTAGAATTGCACAGGGAGTGGGAGTACCAATCTCTCTGTAGGCTCACAGCTCTGTGAGTACTGGTCTTAATAAGCTGTGCAAATATGTTCCTTGATCATTTATTGTTAACAAATGGCATGAGTGTCATTCAGCAGGTTAAGCAGCACTTTTTGTTGCAGCACGAAATGTGTTCTGTTCTGAAGAGATCGAAGGGGAATGAGCAGCCTTATCCCCAAAGAGGTTTGACAAGGATGCTGTGTTTGTAACAGCTGCAAATATATTGCCTTTCTATCAGATGGATTTTTAAAAAATGTTCTTAGGTGGAAGGAAAAATCACGAGGTGAAATATGAATTTCTGAAAGGAATGCATTTCACAACGTAGTGGATATTATACAGCCTTATCAGTGGACAAAGAAAGCAGAAAACTGCAGCTGTTACCATATATTAATGAGATAATTAGTCGGAGCTATTCTTCCTGTAGTTCTAAATATAGCTTCACTATAGTTATCATAACAAAAACCAAGCTTCAGCTTAGATGAAATCACAATGACATAAACACATCTTTTTGTGTGTCGGTGCTTGCAAATATTTTGCTCTGCTATGTCTTATGTCATGACAAAGATGATTTATTGGGTGGGAAACTTCACCATTTCTCTTGTATTGATTTGGTTGTAATGAGTCCCACATCACTGGATCATTAAACTGGGAATATCAGTACCTTCTTTAACTTATAATTAAGTGAATACCACAAACATATATACCTTTTATCAGAAAGTAGACATTCAGAGTCTCGCTTTTGTACTTCTTTCACCTGCTTTCACACCTCACAAAATGAGAAAAAAAGGACACTCTAGGTCATATAAAAATAAATTCCAAGAATATTAACTTTTAGTTTTCATTTTAAAAAGGGTATATCCTTTGTGAAGCAGCAACGCTGTAAGGTGACTTCACCTCTCTACAAATTGGAAAAAAATTATCCTGTGTGTGATGTTTTACAGTTACATATATAGAATGATTATCTTTGTGCCTCAAATACTAGATAACATATGGAGAAAGTGTCATACAGAGCAGTCTCTGTGTCAATGCCTGTGTTTAGTTCCGGGCCCCTCACTGCAGGAAGGACACTGAGGTATTGGAATGAGTCCAGGGAAGGGCAATGGAGCTGGTGAAGGATCTGGAGCATGAGTCTTGTGAGGAGCAGTTGAGGGAGCTGGGGGTGTTTATCCAGGACAAAAGGAGGCTCTCTTAACCCTCTCTACCTGAAAGGAGGTTGTAGCCAGCTGAGGGTTAGCCTCTTCCATGTGACAACTGACAAGAGGTAATGGCCTCAAGTTGTGCCAGGGAAGGTATGGATTGGATGTTAGGTATCCCTAATTTTCATTGACCAAAAAAGTTTCCATGCATTGGAACAGGCTGCTCAGGGAAGTGGTTGCATCACCATCCCTAGAAGTATTTAAAAGACAAGTAGCACTTGGGGACAGTTTAGTGCTGCAGGTTGTGCTGGGTTAATGATTGGACCTAATGATATTAAAGGTCTTTTCCAGCCTCAGTGGTTCTATGATTCTGTAATAATTTCATGGGTGCTGGCTCAGCACTTACCAGAAGTACAGCAACAAGAATGCTTACTACAGGTTGTGTATTTCCCTGTGCTCAAATGCTCTGGCAGTCAGCAGTGAGAAGCCCATGATTTCAGAAGTCGACTCTGAGTGCAGTACTAGGATCAAATGATTGAGGCATGGGATGGAATAGTATTGGAGCAGACTGTCTTCAGGAGCACATACTCTCCTCATTAAGGACTCATCTGCAACACATTGAAAGCATAGAAAAACTTATGATAAGCTCATAAATCCCCTAATATCTAGTGTAATTGTAAAATACATTAGTCTCTAGGCAACCATGCTGAGATGTTCCTAGGAAGGATCTCTATCACTCCATGGCTTATCCCTTTCACTAACTCAGTTTACAAAAGTAGTGCTTGCAGACCCACAAGACACTATGTGTCTTATAATAGTTCTCAGTGCAGGCAGGCTATGCATCATCTCTAAGTAAATAATAAATTATAGCAGTATGGCCTAACCTCTTAGTATTTTTTACACTGTATTGTCAGCAGGACTCCCAGCTTCAAAATTCCTATCAAGGCAAAGTGAAAAGTGTGAATATCAGTTTTGTCTTAGCTGTACTTTGGGCTTTGTACTCTCCAGGAAGCACAGAGGCAATGGTAGGGCATGGGTGAGAAGACAGAAGTCTCAGTACTCATCATTTTGTAGACTGCCCATCCTAACTCATAGAAGCATTTCTTTTCATTGTCTCAAAATCAAAATTCTCTTTTCTGTTTTGCAAATGTATGTTTCAGTAACATCTCTGTTGGAGCCTGCTATGTTATTCCAGCTTGATAGCTGCTAACAGGGATGGAGAATGGCAGCCAGGAATGTGGCATCTTCAGTGGATTCCAGCTTCACTGTGTATAATTTTCCAGCTGCAGTAGACCCAGGAAATTGTACCCTAAGAAACACAGCTCAACGAGGAACGCTTATGCATTTAAAAAATGTTTTATTATTTTACACTTTCTCAGCCATATTGCTTAATGTTAAATAATACGCTTTCTACTAAAGTTCAGAGAGTAAAACAGACTAGATCACACATTGAAAACCCGGAAAGAAAATATAAAGCTTTGATTTTGCCTTCATTTAATGCCACCTGCCTGTGAGATAAAGAACTGATTTTAAATTCTGAGCAAATATTCAAGACAACTTGTTTTAGAAACCAAACTATTTTAGTTGTCCATACCCATTGGTAACATCCTTCACTTTTTTTTTCACTGAGTCTCAAATTCTATTCTTCAAAAATCTAGATAGACAGCCTTTGACAAACTGTCCTTTAGTATATACTAATGTAAAAGCCTACGTTGTCCTGGAGGTGAATTTTGTTTTGCCTTTTGAATCTTAGCTTAGAACAAAAACCATGTGTTTTCAGCAGTGATTCATTAAGTAATTTGTACTGTTTCATTAATAGACAGCTTAAAAGAGGAAATTTTATAGAGTATGTAGTTTAATATTGTCAGAATAGTCTGAGTACAGCTGATGCTCTGCAAAGAAGATTGTCAGAATTATTTGTTACAACTTTTGTCAGAATTTTCATGATGGTAGTAAACAAGATGAAAGCTGATTATTACTGCAGTAAAAACAGCTTTGCAGTTCATGTATACACATACTTTGTAATGTGTAGAGCTTTTATGAAAAAACAGAACAGACAAAAGTATTTTAGCCAATTTATTTCCTAATATGAAATGGAAAAAAAACAAAACAAAAAATCCAACCCAAAACAAAACAAAGAAGGTCCAGACACTTGAGAATAATTGGAATATTGAGTTTATTTCTGGGCATCCCATCATAGACATTACTTATCTTTTTAATACTTACACATATTTCTTATGAGAGAACAGCTTAGACAGTGATTTAGAGCAGGACTTTATTTTCATTAAATGGTCACATCTGTGCTTTGGCTGCAAGCGAATATGCAATCACTGAAAAATTATGCAAACAAACATTACTCTTGTGTTTAAATTCCAGTGAGAGTGTTTAGCTGACCTCTGTTCCAATTTGACTCTCTCCCATTTTTATTCTGTAGTCATGTTTTACACCAAAATAAAAAAACCCCACTTGATTGTAAACTAATGCTTTGCAGTTGTAGGTCTCACATAACTAATGATATTTTTCTTCAAAAATTCAAATTTATCATCTTGTCATTGATTTCCAGAAAACAGACAGCAATACTCATAGTAGAATTCCTCTTGCATGAGTTTCATTTTGATGCTTGAAAATCCAACCAATGTACAGTGCCACTTGCCAGAAATATTAACAAGATAACCTTGCCACTTAAGGTAGATCGAAGTAAACTAAATGATTACCATAGTAAGTAAATATTAGGTAAATACATACGTAGTAGCAGTGTTGTCTACTAGTAGCACAGTAATATACTGCTACAGTAATATTTACTATTTTAAGTAAATAGTAAGTGGAGGAATCATATAAATTTAATTTTATTGTGCTGTCTGTGGCTGTAGAATTTTCTACTCTACTTTTAGCAGTGTGAAAATACTGAATCTGGGGGAAAAACATTTCATTGTTACTTGAGGAAGACATAAGATTTACATAGTATATTGTCTCTATTACTGGCATAATGCCCATTGCATATTCAATTATTACAAAAATAAGCACCGACCCAGTCAGGATAAGCCCACTGATGTCATCACTTATGTCATGAGTCACATATGTCATATACAGCCCTTTTCCCACTGCAGTTTACTCTGTAGTTCAGCTACAATCAGCTATGCACTACTTGAAATAAAATGAAAATTAACTGTTCTCCTGATGTCTTATTTTCTGAAGATTGGTGGGAATTATGGTGGTGCTTTCTCAAAACGTTGCTGAGATGCCAGGTGGTGCCAGGGAGTTACAGACACAGCCAGCCCAAACCAAGCACACGAACCTTAACCCATATTTCTGATATGAAACATGGTTGATGACTGTTTTAACCCCAGGGCTGTTGAGGCACATGTAAATTAAATAACTATTCTGTCTCCAACGACTTTCTCATAACCCAGCTGTAGTCTAGAGAAATGGCAGAATACTCATCATAAACTGAAGCAAAACTAGTGAAATATATTATTCTGTCCTTCATCAGTTTCTAACGAAGTCTTCAACTTTTGATTTTTACACCATGTCATAACATGAGTGACACGGCCCGCCTTCTCCACCCCGCACCGACTCGCCCAGCTAGCTCCTGAAGGCGAGACCAGTGCCGAGAGTGGCCCACTTCCAGGATTCAGGGGAACCCGGAATGTGGGTAGGGCTCTGAACCCTCACGGCCGTACACGTGTCCGGGGAGGAGCAAAGGATCGAGACAGAGTCCTTCTGAGGTTCCGGGGAAGCGGGATTTATTGCGTGAGAGAGGACAATCCGGATCGGGGGAAGGGAACCGCAGAAGGCAGGGAACACAGGTGTACAGCAACTTAAATAGGGGCCCTCCCCCAAGGGAGGGTACAATACAGCACCAATGGGGGTGTAACATAAGGCAGGGCTGATTATACATACAACGAATAGGGGGAAACATAGGCGGGCAAATACATGTAACATCAAATCATATGCTAAGAAGGGGATGACTGATACAGAAGATACTAGAAGGATGGGGGGGCTAGGAGGGATTGACAGTCTTCGGGGCAGGGACTAGAGTGAGGGACAGGGAAGGTACTGGAAGGTGGGTTGGGGCTTGGGTTGATTGATCAAGGGAAGGCGGGAATTAGGGCAACTGAATTATAACGGGGGGGGGGGTACAAACAATAGAACAAACCATCTAATAACAATAAAATAACGCAATACAACACATGAGAACTAAATTCATTTTCTTTTAACCTGTTTGGAACACAATCATTTTTTGCTTTCTCGTATAGCATGATATGTTCATTATTCCTACCAAAAAAAAAAAAAAATGAAACATTTTCATTGCGTTTGCCATTAATCTAGAGGAGAAAATGACATGTAGTACTGTTCCACCACACCTTGAAGGTTGTTGGCATGGAAAGCTGAGCTTATCAGTGCAAGAATTCAATTTGAAAGCTGGGTAGTTCAACCTCAGAAACCTTTTTTAGTGAAATAGGAGTGGCTAGAGACACAAGGTGAGGCACAATATCAGGAATTGAAATATCTGAAAATATCCTGGATTAATAGAGTGGAAGTACCAGACTTGTCCTGATTACATGCTTTCCCCCATCCTTCCAAAAATGACAGTGTGTGCAGCCACAGAAGCAAAACCAAAGATAAGGCAAAAGGATAAACATTTAAAACCTTCTGTAGCTTTAATACTACCCACTCATGTAAGCACAAAGTTTAATAAATAATGGAGTAATTATTAGAACACATTAAATATTAAATAATCAGCTACAAAATTATACTTAACAATACCCCAAAAATGCATTTAAGCCTGCATTTTTCTGTGTTCAAATATCATATAAGTATTATTGAGGGATAACATTTCTGTTGGGGAAATTTTCAAACCTAAAGATAACTCAGAGGCTGCAGTGATGGTCTGCTGCTAGGTTTTGTGGTGACTGAAGAAGACTCTCCTTTGCAACATTAGAAATCTGTCCAGAAAAAAAGGGAAAAGAGATGTTTTAGTAATGTTTTACTTCCATGAAGCCTACAAGGACTTGTTAAACTCTTAAATGCAGCTTGTAAAGATCCTGCTCCAACTCCTACTAAAGTTAGTGGCAAGTTTTCTACTGACTTCAGTGGCAGCCCATACCACAACTGTAGCTGTCAGAACAACTAGAAATCAGTCATAAAATCAGCCAGCACACAAGTATATATTAATTTTAGTAGAAATTATACTTTGGGCAGCCCAGAAAAGAAAGAAAATTGACCTCATTGTTTGTGAAGAAATGCGTCTCCCACCATGCTGCACTGCAGAGGAAGTGAGAGCTGTCAGGACTCTGTTTTGAGCATTTAAGCATGTGAATTGGATCTAAAAATGTGAAACTGTGAAACTAAAAATAGTAATAAAGAACCTTACAGAGCCAGTAGTTTAAACTCTATTTTAGTCTTCAAAACCAAATAAGAGCCCATTACATTTTCAAATGGTCTCATAGGAGGTAATAATTCCAGTTAGAATTGGTCAAGAGCACTGAATTACTAAAAATTGCCCACACAATTAAGGATAGATCAAATAATAAGTATAGTTACTTAGGTGTAGCTGCTGCTTATTCTGTGTATTGTTGTAAGAGCGATTAACCTCTTTATTCCGTAAAGGGGCTTTTTTCCATGTGTTCTTTGCAAGACAAGTATACTTGTGCCCAAACTTAACAGATATTTCACTGATTTCAGCTAGGTTCTAATGCACTTTGTGAAGTGAACCAGAAAAGCAACTGAAGTTTGCCTTTCACAGTTGGATCTCTGTAAGCATGCAATTCATTTTTTGTTAATGAGATAAGTTGTAACACTCTATAAACTTGAGAGCAGTATTGCTTTTAAAGTAATTTTCCTGAAAGGGCTGTGTGGCAATAAAAGAAAAACATTAAAAGAAGAAAAAAAGCTCCCTTCTCTTATTTCCTTTCACTCCAAGTGGCTTCCTGAAACCAAATTACTACTGCCACTGTTTAGTGACCTATTTAAACCTGTGTGTCACTTAAGAAATATCTGTATTTTCGAAGCAGATGAAACTGAGCTCACATGCTTCTGCCAAAAAAAATCATTCTAGGACAGTCTTACCACCATCTCTATACTCCCAACCCCTCCCTTTCCCATGTGCAAACCACAGCACGCTGCATCTTTTGTTCCACTGCCATGTGTAGGACAAAGGGATGAAAAACACAAGAAGAGACTTCTTAAGCCAGCTTTGTGTCCAAAAACAGTGTATCAAGGCAATATAGTCTTTCAGATGTTTTATATGTCTTTAGGATTCATACCAAGATGCTTACTATCAATCCAGAGAATTCAAAAGAAAAAAAAAAAAAAAGCAGGGTCAAGAATTTAAATCTGCAGTCTAGGAAATCAGGACCAGTGCACAGTCACTGCTATGCCAAAGCAGAAGGCACAGTTTGAAAAAGCAATATTTGCAATGAAGTTTCTCAGGTGTTCCAAAGGTACAAAGTTTTAGAACAAATGTGAGCATGATACTCAGAAGCTGAAGTTTGGCAACTACCACAGAAAACATGACTGGTTTTAACTGGATTTTAACAGAATATTTTTCTTTATAGGTTTGGGGGTTTTAAATTTGCTTTAGTACTGTGGAAAAACAGAGAATCATAGAATTATAAAAAGGCTTAGATTGTAAGGGACCTTAAAATACTCTAGTTCTAACCCCCTTGCCATGGAGAGGGAGGCCATGCACGTAGATCAGGTTGCTCAGTGAAGTATCATGTTGCAAAGGTCTCATACCTCAGAAGGGCGGGAAGGTGGGTGGTGAGCATTCCCAAAATGTAGGAGCAGTTTTCCTTGCTATGCTGTTTGCAGCAGCAGGGTAGGGAGCTCTGCTTCTGTAACCATCTGTGGGAGCAGAGCTGAGTCTGGCCAAGTCAGACTAGTGACTTGTACGCCCTTGAGTGTCTTAAGCAAAGATCACTTGCAGATCTCCATTAAGTTAAGGGCAGCAACAGTTGTGGAAGTAAAGAAAGCATTTAGAGTAGGGAAATGTGTGGATAATAAACGAATTAGAAGTTTTTTGTGTTTTCCTTCTGATCTAAAATCTCATATTCCACTGTATTTTTTTTTATCCAAAGCCTTTAATACATTCTTCCATGGCATTCTCCTGGAGAAGCTGTCAGCCCATGGCTTGGACTGGAGCACTGTAGCTGGGTACAAACTGGCAGGATGGCTACGCCCAGAGTGTGGTGGTGAATGGAGTCACATCCATCTGGTCACTAGTGGGGTTCCCCAGGGCTCAGTATTGGACCAGTTTAATGTCTCTACTGATTATCTAGATAATCTGATTATCTGTTTTGAGTGCACCCTCAGTAAATTTATGGATAACACTAAGTTGGGTGGTAGTGCTGATCTGCTAGAGGGCAGGAAGGCTCTGCAGCTGGATCTGGACAGGCTGGATTGATGGACTGAGGTCAGTTGTATGAGGTTCAACAAGGCCAAGAGCTGGGTCCTGCACTTGGGTCACAGCAATGCCCTGCAGTGCTACAGGCTGGGGACAGAGTGGTTGGAAAGCTGCTCAGGGAAAAGCACCTGGAGGTGCTGATCAACAGTGGCTGTGCATAAGCCAGCGTGCGCCCAGGTGGCCAAGGTGACGAGTGGCATCCTGAACTGTACCAGAAATAGTTTGGCCAGCAGGACCAGGGCAGTGATTGTCCTCTTGTACTTGGCACTAGTGAGACCACATCTCTAATTCTGTGTCCAGTTTTGGCCTCTCACTACAAAAAGGACATTGATTTGCTGGAGTAAGTCCAGAGAAGGGCAATGGAGCTGGTGAAGGGTCTGGAGCATGAGTCTTATGAGGAGCAGCTGAGGGAGTTGGGGATGTTTATCTTGGGCAAAAGGAGGCTCAGAGGGGACCTTATCCTTCTTTACAACTCCCTGAAAGGAGGCTGTAGGGGGTTAGTCTCTGGACTACCCAGAGACATGGTGCAGTTGCCATTCCTGGAAGTGATCAAGGTATACCTGTAAGTGCCACGGTCACTTAGTGCCATGGTCTGGATGACAAGGTGGTGATCAGTCAAAGGTTGGACTTGGTAATCTCAGGTCTTTTCCTCCGAGACTCTATGATTCAGTGATTCTATTTCACTCAGCTGTCTAAATCCTACAGCAAAACTGACTGGAGTTCTTAATAATAAGGTAACATAGAATTGTTAATCCTTCTCTGAATTTTAAACATTGAAAGCAAATAGTTCTTTTTTGCTCTTTTTTTCTTTTTTTTTTTTCTTTTCAAGTACATATTGCTGCAGAGCACTGAAATATTAGTATTATTAGCATGAGTGCTTAAATCATGAGCATAAAATGGAAAACTGAATGGAATGTAAAATTCCCATGAGTACCATTATGTAGAATAAAGTATGCTGTAGATTATCTGCTAAAATGCGTCTTTTAAACCATCATTCTGGGGAATGTAGTACACAAATTAGCCATATATCATAAGATAATGGATCTTAATGTGTTTATATTTCAAATAAACCACATTTCTGTATCAAGATTGTTATGAATTTAACCTTGGTGTTACTGGTTAGTCATTAAGAGTTTGAAACAGAGCATATCTGAAAGGGTTTTCTTGGACAGAGCAAAACTCAGGAAACTGGTATTTGTTGTCAAAAAGCAAATGATCCTGTGGAGTGAATAGCTGAGCAAGTGAGTGATAGACTGTGCACACTGGGTAGGATCTACACCAGGAGAAATTTATATCAGGCTGTTTTTTACTAATTTAATTATCAACAACTCCTTACCACAACTCATAATATTCAATATTTCACAAATCTACCTATTGTGAGTGAAGATGGAGTGGATTTTCTCTGCAAGGACTGTAGGAACACTTTACTGGCACTTAACCTATTTTAGCCAGCTTCTCTGGAAGAGAAGAAAAAGCCTTTAAATTGAGTCACAATGTGTCACTTCCTTCAGATGTGCCCATTGTGGAATTTGGTGGGAACTTGGTACCTCTATTTTTTCACAATATCTGCTTCCATGTGTTGTCCTGAACTGGATAGTCTGCAATCCCTGGCCCATGGCTATTTGATGACCTAGCCATGGAAAGATCAAGAAATTTTGAAAGGGGAATCTACATTTCATTTGAAACGCAATTTAGCTCTAGTCAGATAGTGAATTAATTTGGAGTCTATTTTTTTTCCAAATACTGGCAGCAGTTTTCCTGGAACTCTTAAAGACCCTGTGACAACTACTGTAATCCACAAGGTATTCTGGATTTTCTCACCGGACAGAAATTGGTACCTGAAAATAAATGTTATGTCCACTTCTGCTTATTTTTTTCTCGTATTTATTTTGGTAGTGTCTGTCTCTTAGCAGCCACAGTTGCAACCTGAAATCATGCCTTATTTCAAGAGTGCTGGCCTTGCTTTCTCCAGTTGCCTGGTGCAGCAGATTTCCTTGGTGAGCAGACATATGCTTATGGCTGTATTAATTGGATGCAGTTACAAAATTTTCCTTCAGTTGCAAGCTGTGAACTGTGCCCTTCCAATGAGAGAAAAAGCTTCTATAATGAGAATGTATTTTTAATTTTACCTAAACTGATTTATTTTCTTTTTGTTTTGTTTTACTTTGAGGTAATGTAATGCTGTAATAAGACTGACTTGGTCAAAATAGTACATTAGCTGATGCTGAAAACACCCTTTATGACTCTAATGTATAAAAAAATAATTATTTGACAATTGACACTCTGTGTGTGTTCCTAATGTCCATTAAAAACAAAGTTTTAACTTTGGAACAAAGCCAAAAATTGCCATGGAGAGAAAATGCTTGAAATCATGGGAACACCATTCATTTCTGATAATTCTAAATCAAAGTATATTATTTGTCAATTTACTTTTTAAACTGGTTTGTATAATGTCATGTTATATCTCTTTAATATATACTACCAGTTAACAACATGATATAATGTTCTCTGTTAATATCCAGTCTTTTTTACCCAATTATAGTGTAATTTATTCAAATCCTGGCATGTACCACTTGGCAAGGCAGCCTGTATTGCAGCTGTTGCTGTTTTCTCCATATTACAGTCTCTAGAAATACTTTTTTATTTTCTGTTATTATGCCTTGGCTTTGCAACTTTGAAATAGTAGTGCATGAGAAGTGCATGAGAAATTCACAGTATAGCTTTGAACTTCATGTAAATATGTTACTCTGCATTTAGGGACTAGAATTGAAAATAGCAGCCAAACCAGCTGAAGAGTCTGGTTGGCCTGCAAAATGTGTCTTGAACAGGATTCTCCAGGTTGGCTTCTATTTTATATAAAAACTGCATTCACCTGGAGATTTAGCAAGGAGAGCTATGCAATACACTGATGATAGAAACTTTAAATTTATTCAGTCAGTGTAAGCAACATTGGGAAACACTGTTTTGCATTTAATGTGGAGCATTGTTTTCATGAAAGACATTTCGAGAATAGTCCCTTTTTCCTTCATTATATTTTTATAAAAATGGTTCAAAGCAATATTTTTTTAAAATAAGCCATAATTTTTTATTTTACTTAGAAATGGAACATCTCATATAAATAAATAACTTTTGAAAATTAAATATAATTAAATATTCACTTTTTTTACCATGGTAATGGACATGTCTATTTGTAAATATTAAGATAGGATCTGGAAGCCTGTTGGAAGGAGCTCTTTCCAGTTTTCATGTGAATTAGAAACCAAAAAGACAGGATATGACTTTTCGTGTTCAGACATCTGAGCAGAATTTCATCCATGAAGAAACGTGCATGCAAGAAAAGGCAGATTCTAAAACTGTTGCCAAGAGGTGGATCTGAACCCGGGCTATTCTTTTAGAAAGAACTGATGTTAGTTGTCTGGTAAGATGGTGAAATACCATCAGCTGTGTGTGATAGTAACAGCAAAGTAGATGACACAATTCCCCACTGAATTGCAGAGCCCAAATCAATTCGTTTAAGAGCATGAAACATCTTAGACTGCAGAAGCAAGCAAAGCCAAGGAAAAGGGTAACTAATCAGCCACTCTCATTGTCTGGCTACATCATCCTTTATGAAAGAGAGGTTACACAGAATTTTTTTCTCTTTTTCAAGATAGAATTAAAAAAAAAAAATTTAAAAGCATTTTTAGATTAGTCGACACTTATTTTGTGACTTAACCCTTCAAAAAGTGCTTCTGAAATCTGTTGTATATTTTTCAGGGAGCTTCTGTCTTATTTTATGGATACAGCTCATTTACAGTTCCATTTTTGTCACCCAGACACATTAGACTTCAGACTGAACTACTGTTCAGCTTTTTCCCTTTAGAAGGGGAAAGATGAATATCAGGTTTTTTATTACATTGTTGCTACTGGTTATACCTTAAAAAACCAAACAAACCAACCAACCAAAAACATACAGTAAAAATAAGCTGAAACGAAAATACCAAAAATTAAGTATGTATCTAGCTTTAGGTAAACTAACTGAACTTGTATTAGACTATATCCAATTTTTTACTAAAGAAAAAATATTCTAATGCATGTTTATTAGACTATGTTATCAGAATAGTTTATTAGTTTAATAGTTTATTACCAAAGGAATATATACTTTCATAAATACTTACTTTGTAACCAGTATAACGCACACAACATGGTACTGTTCCATCAGTACTTTTACAAAGTTTAAATTATTAGGACCCCTGGATCATCTAGTGCCAAACCCCCTGTCACAGGCAGGGACACCTTCCACTAGATCAGGTTGCTCAGTGCCCCATCCGGGGCTGGGGCATCCACAGCTTCCCTGGGCAACCTGTTCCAGTGCCTTGCCATCCTCACAGTCACAAATTTCTTCCTAATATCTAATCTGAGTCTATCCTCTTTCAACTTATAGCCCCCCGTTAGGTGCTGGAAGGCTGCTATAAGGTCTCAGTGAACCCTTCTATTACCCAGGCTGAACAACTCCAACTCTCTCAGCCTGGGAGAGAGTTAAAAAGTGTCCAGGGGAGACGTGTTCCCACCCTCTGATATTTCTGGCCCTCCTCTGGACCCACTCTCACTGGTGGACGTCCTTCTTACCTGAAGATTCAATAAGATGGTGGTGCTGCAGGCATGGACACAACTCTAACTCGTTTTTATTCGTCACGCTGCATGTGTTTGCACAGAAGTGTTTAAACTGGGGCCATGATAAATCTGACTTACTGGGTGGAGTGGCTGGGATTCCTTTGGACTGCTCTTCAGGTGCTCCTGCTGATCTGCTATCCCTCTCCAGGCTCTGGGCATCTGTGGATGGCTGTGGCATCAAACTGGTGGGAGTGGGATGGACTGGGGTTACCTTCCTTTGGCAAATTTAGTTAGAAGCACTCTTCACCAACTTGGTAAGAAGAAATAAACGTTTAGGTTAGCAGTGACAGGTCAGTTCAGATGTGCTGCAATACAGAGAGAAATACAAATCTTAATCCTGACAGGATGGGAATTTCATGGTCAGTGAATCAGAAGAGTGTACACTGCACCCAAGGCAAATTTTCTCTCAGGATTTATTTTGTTTGAAAGTTAAGTGATGGAAAGCCAGGTTGAAAGTTTCTTATATTCTCATTATTTCTGTAAACTGCAAATAAAACTGCATGATCAGATACCTGGATACCTGAAAGGGCTTGGCTGGGGAATAAATCATGCATGGCTGGGGAAACAATCCATGCAACTGAGATGGCAGGTTTGAGGGAAGGACAGACACCTATTAAAGTTCTTTCTATATACTGATAATAATCCTGTAATCTTTTACAAGTACTTTTAACCAGCATTTGTCACTAGACCAAATATTCAGAAATCACAGACCCAGTTTCAGACAAAATTCGTAGTTTTCTAACTCTGGCTTATTAACTTTTGTTTGTTTGTAAACTTGACATTACCCACCTCTGCTGAAGTGACCCTGGTTTTCTGGGGTTTTTTTGATCCAAAGATGAAACTTGGCTTCTATTTCTTTCTTTGCTTTAAAATGTGTAGGTGTTTACCATCAGCATCTACTGAATGCAAAATCAGGTGAAACTGAAAACCGCATATCAGAAGCATTTATTTGTGGAAATCCACACTCCTTGGGAGTGTTGCAGAGCACTCTGAAGCTAGCACTCTTTTACAGCATCAGGAGAAGCTCTTCACAGAGATAATTTTAATGTCATGTAGAGCTCTAAAGTTTTATTCTACTTTTATGGATTGAAGTCGTACTACTGTCAATTGTCCTGGCTGATAAGCCAAATTTAAAAGCCTTTATTTAACCTTTACTACTTATCTAGTTAGCTGGCTTGTTTTGCCAGCCAGTGAAAAACCCTCAAACACTAAAAATTAATTTGGCTGATTTGTACTTAATTTCACTTCCTCCCACCCAAAGAAGAACTACACATTAAGAATGTGTAGATAATTAATTACACTCTAAGAATCCATCTTTCTCCCATAAGTATTAAATATAAGCATCTTTTGTAACGATATCTGCTCTTTCTTGAGCAGTATTTTTGCCTGTTTAGGGAGCAGGAAATCTCCTAACAACGATGTGTGTCCTCCTGAGACTTCCCTAGTGCTTCCTGACCTCAGGCACTTCAGCAACCCAGTCACCATCTAATGAGAATCAGGAAAACACTGCTAATTGATTTAATGAAGGATGTTGATTTACTTCAGATGAGAATCTGCTTCAATAAATCTAGAACCACTTGAAAAAGCAAAGATATCAGATCATGTATTAGTTTTTTGATCTGAGATATGTATTTTGAGCACTTTTCTCCTCTCCTTTGACATCCTGACTGTGAGAGATTACTGTTGTGTTATATAAATTGCTTTCTCTTTGGAAGGTAGATGGGAATGGCCAGTCATCTCTGTGATTTGTGTGGTTGGATATGAGTATGTTAATTTTGTCCTCCATAGATGGGTCATGCAGTATCTCAGTGCAAATCCCTTATTTTTATAAGTGAAGGCTGTTCCAGTCAGATCTCCAAAACATTCTCAGTGACTGGGATATGTGGTGGTTATATAGCTGTTGCAGTCATGGCCTTCTCATGCCTAGGCATCCTAGGAATGTAGAAGCCCATGACCCACGGAGGCCAACTTCTGGTCTTAGATGAGATCTTGGGAAGCATTTATATATTCTTTCCATGCATCTGTTGGATTATAGCTTTCAGAATTCTCCAAGACTATTTTCAACTCTCATGTCTTATCATGAACAACTTTCCATGTTTTTTGTGAAGATATCTCTGGAGCTGGAACATCACTTGTTACTGCTGAGGGCTGTAATTGTTGAAGCAGGCAGCAACATTAACCCTGTGTGTGCTTTGTCACTTGCCATAGGAGATGTGCATTGATATCACTTTCCCTATGCTCTGTGCTGAACCCCAGAGCATTGGCTGACTGTTACTGACAAATCCTAATTCTTCTGCCCCGTGTTCCAATGTGGCTGCACAGAAGGCAGCTCTGATCTAAAAGCCTCAGAGCTGCCTTGGTGAGATGTGCCTGGGCACGTGGATCTCATCAAGAGGCAGCACATCTTTCTGAAGGCAGGCACTACCTGTCTGACCTGGGGTGTGTGAACTTGAGCTAACCTGTGCCGTACCAGTCAGACTATTAGCAGAGGTCATAACATAAGATTTTTTTTTTTGTCTTTTTAAGAGGAAAATCTGTGCCAAATATGTTGCCAGATTTATTCATTTAGCTTTCTGTGACAAAGATAATTGAATTCATAGCTTGCATCCTAAGTAAATTCTTTATTTCTAGCTTGTATTGTGATTGATGCAGTGAAATTGTTATCAGTTCAACAAGTTCCACATTTATTTTGATTTTCAATAAACGTGAGCGCAAAGTCAGGCTGAAAAGAGGAGCTGTGTGATTTGGGATTATGTGATTTGCCATTTAAACAGGTACCCACCTGCCCATGCCCTTCTCACCAGTGGCTCTAAGAGCACTGAATAGTTCCCACATTTTTTGATCTCTTGCTCCTTTCAGCTGTGAACTCATGGTCCAGCAGATATAGGTTGGTTGAGATAACAAGAAAGTGAGTCCTACTCCCTTCTCTTCTTCCTAGCACCCCCTGTTTTCTTAACTTTTGTGATAAGATTCTCACATTGTGTATCCTTTCCACTGCGATCTTCTCAGATGTGTAATTTGAGCTATCACAAAAGAGGACAGAGTATGTATAATTGATGAGAATTATTATAAGGTACTTGAGCACACTGCTGTGTTGGTATCATATGTAAATTATGACTATTTATGATGAAAAATTACAATAAAAGAAAAGTCTATCATGGAAAATAATATCTACTATAGTATTTTAAAGATAATATAATAATAATAAAATAATAACTATAATGTTTCTGTTTGCCATAAGGCCTTTAGATTTACAAATGCACTTTTAACACAGTTTGGCTTTTAAATCTTCAAAATTTGGTGCATTCTGGAAATATTTTTAGTTTTCTTTGGACCAACATGGTCTATCTCCTTTCTGAACATTATTTCATAATCATTTGCTGAAATACTAATAATGGATGAAATTTCATACATGGACGAAAGCTTGTCAAACTACTGATAGATGTTAATAGGGTACTGTTGGCTTGCTATGGATAAAGGCGGTGTAGGAGTGCAATTCACAGTATGCATATAATTTGGATTCCAAATATATGTTGTTAATTAGAATTGGATTTACTTGTTGTTTGGAAATGTTACTTTAAAAGAATGAAGGAATATTAGTTTTTCCCAATTAGAACTATTCCCTTATAGTCTTCATTGCATGAACTGTTATTATTTTCTTGATTTTTTGTTTTATCTACACAAAATCCCCATCCCATTTCTTTATTTCATCCTCATAGAATCAACGTAAGTATTTTTATAGTCACCACACAGTTTATATGACAAAATAAATCTGTTTGGATTCATGATTTCAGTTCATGGAATAACTTGCTAATAAAAGATAGTATTCACCCTGGAGGTCAGCACAATGTTCTGTTCCTTGTTAGCTATTTTATCAAAACTGCCCTTCATGTAAATCTAATTGATAGTCAATTTTGAAATATTGATGTAACCCAAAAAGGCTATGTGCATAAAAAGGTCACATTCTGCCTCAGATATGTTTGTGATACTCCCACTGACAACAGTGGGAGTTCTGCACATAGCACACGGGATGGAGGCTGGCCCTTGATCTTTAAATCATTCATTCTTAATAATGAAGTAAATAAATAAATAAATAAAGGCAATGTTCCAAATTCTAAGTTTTATACTGCAAGTTTCACTTAGGCTGAACTTTCACCATGGGTCAGCATAATTTTGGGGGAGTACTCCGTAAAATACTCACCAGCAGACTCAGTATTTCTGCTGGGTGCTCGGCGTTCAGCCTGCCTTTTTTTGGGATAACTTTCAGTAGGAATAAACTTAGAAAATTTGGTTATTTAAGTGACTTGAATCAAATTCTAAACTCTGTTTTCAAAATTAGATACTGAATCTGCTACTCACTGAAAGGCTGTGTGCTACTAAATGTCAAAGTCATCCTTTAGTACAGCTTGGCCTGCTAAGCAATGTCATTTTAAGTGTTAGTCTTATTTCTTATTTTAAGCATTTGGGGGATTCTTCTTTACAAACACTCTTCAAAGCAACACTTACTGCTTCTGCCACAGTACATCCGTTATATATATTTATGGTTTTAGGTAATATTTGGTGTGACTTCAGAGAGGAAAATTAAGATTCATAAGGAAAACTAAGATTTTTAGGATGCTTAGCATCTTAGAAGATTGTTCATTATATTTTGGTTGGAATATTACTAGCTTCAATTGTCTGTTATTGATCTTTGTGGATCCTGAGGAACTGTGCCTTTTTCAAACTTCCAGCTTAACATACAGTGAACATATCAGGTTAGAAAATCACCAGAAATGAAGCAAAGCTCGGTAAATTATTTTTCATTTTCCAAGCTTAAGCCAGAATGCTGTATTGCAATGCTTTCTGGCATAAGTACTTTTTTTTTTTTTTTTTTGGGAGTGGGTGCAGTTTTACCTTTAGGGCATTACGTTGGGGGTTGAGCTGGATGACTTTTAAATGTCCCTTCCAATCCAAAATATTCTGAGTCTAGAAGCTGAAAGGAGGGTTTAACAGTCTAGTCTGAAGAAATGGACTGTATTCATGCTTCTGATAAGATGCACAGGAATGTGCTGCATCTCTGTTCCTAAAAGGATGAATTCTACATTCCACTTCGAGATTTGCCATTGACTTGGGCAGACCCAGAAATATACCAACTGCTTTAAAGCCCCTAGCTATTAATCCTAGGCTTTCTGTCTGACCAGAAAAGCAGCTGCTGTCATTAACTTCAGTGGAACATGCCTTTTGTGAGTAAAGTCCCTTTGAGCAAAACATGGCAGGACTTAATTTTTCTGTACATAAATTCATTTCATAAAACTGTAAATGGCAACTTTTCCTTCAAACTTGATTGCTGAAATGCAGGGAAGAAGTTACAATGGAGCAGAGATTTATAAAAAATATAGTTACAATACCCTCTGCCCCCTCAAACAGGTTTGGTCTAGGACAGTCAATATAAAACTGTGAAAGATGGGATTGTCAGGAATAAACATACATTTTGAAAGGGGAGCCAGAGAGCTGATGTTGCAACGAAGATACAAAAACAGGATCTAACAGCTCAGGGATTTGTATCAAGCTTAGTTGCACAGATCTTGACTGTTCCATCTTTCTTTGCCATCTTCTGTTTAGCCATCTGCTGAATGATACCAGAGTACATCAGGCTCTATTATCAGTGTTCATAAAAGAGTTTGAATAATCTTGACCAGAAAGAAGTCACTGCATGTATTCCAGTAGCACAAACACCTAAACTATACATGCAGGTAATTTTTAAAAAAGGAATAAAAATCAAGAGCTTGGAAACTTTTAAATCTCTTGAGGCACACAAAAGCATATTTGCATTATAAAATTGGTTATACACTCTCTGGAAACAAAGTAGTAATGAAAAAACCCCCACATTATCTAGAAAAATATTATCACTTATCCTTATGTTCCATTTGTTAAATTTCTATTTATAAGGGTTTCCTGTGAAGATTGTTTTCTATGATATAAATTATGCCATAGAACATACACACTTACTCCTGCTATTGTTCATATGGGGGATCATTAAATACCAAGAAACAAATGATTCCATCTCTCAGTCTCCCTATTAGATAGCAACAATAATGCTAGGAATAGTCTTCATTAACAAACTCAAGCTGAATTACATCCTCGAGCTACTTTCTGATTTTAGACATGCAAGGCTTCCCCAGAAGTCCAAACTAATTTCTGTAGTTAGCAGATTTTTTAAAGGAAAAAGGACAGGCAGAAACAAGTGCAGTAAGTTCTGAGTCTGACTGCTATACCTGCCATTTGCCAGCAATAAATCTGTTTTGTAATGATTAGTCAACAGTGAAGGATAAGAGCATAGTGCCATTTTATGGTTCCTGACCTTTTGATTTTGAATTCTAACATGGTAGGAAAACTTTATATTTATCATAGAGGTAAGCTTTAGAATTTAATTACTCCTAAAATCAATGCACGAGTAAGTTCAGGCAAATAACTGGAAGTGCGTCTATAGGTACAGTATGAGCTGAAATTTCACAGCTTTTTTAGTATTCTTCTCAGTACAACTGTGCATCTCATGGACAGACTTATTATAGTTCTTTCTCATAAGTTTTTTTCTATTCATTGTTGCTGCTGACACACAAAATTAAATTTCTCTTTCCTTACCAAATACATAGCCCATTTGTGTATAGTAGTATACCAATGGAGAGAAAAACCTTATTCTCAGTTTTAGGCTTTCTAATTGCTGATGATAGGAGGAAATGGCCTAATGTAGATTTCCAGACTGAAAAATGACTGTAAATAGCGTTTAGAAATTCTGTGTGTATTATCAGTCAGTGACTTCCACATCACATTTTTTCCTTCTACAATAAGAAATGTTTACTGCAAACTGCCAACAGTACTTACGTGACCCACAAACCTAAAGTAAAGCTGGATTCTATCACCAAAAGCCATCACTTCTCATCTTTGACCCCTTACTTAGTGCTATAACAGCGGATAGAATTTGTAACCTAGAACTTAGATAAAATAAATATATTCTCCTTATGTTGTGTGCATCCTGATAGAGTCCAGTTCTCTTTTCCATGCACAGATACTGAAAAAAATTGGTGGGGCCAACAGATGCATATGAATACACACAAGGAATCCTGTTATTAAAGAACGTTGAAATAAAGGTGTCTCACAAGGACGTTTGTAATGAAGGTGCAATTTTTCCTTCTCTGAACTCACCTTTTGTTTCAAAATGGGGCTTGTCTCCTTTTGTAGGCAGCTATTGCAAGTCATAAATGGAGGTTTGGAGTAATGGTTCACATCTATTTGTGGAACAGGAACACATGGAAACAACAGATTGTGTAACATGGCTACACATCTTTAGTCTGCCAGGAAAACATATCAGAACAGGATGTGTATTGGTCATCCACAGCTTCTTTCTGTTCTTGGAGGACCTGGAGAGACTGTGGAACCACAGACCTTCCAGGAGGGCAAAAATTACAGGCTGGAGAATGGGGAAGAAATCACAAGTGATATTCAACTATTACACAGGCCAAATAGCAGGAGGAGCTGCAGGCAGCCATGGAAACATCACGGGCTCTCAGGGCAAATAAATGTTGTCCATCTCATCTTATTCCTAGTTCTCTGCATTAAGCCTATTTTCCTATGTCACAGCAAAACTGTAGAACCCTGGAGAGGCAAAAGATGGCATTGGAGAAGAGGTTTGGGAAACAGTGGTAGGGATTAGTTACAGAAAGGAAAATGATGGTGAATGCATCACCAAAGAAAGTTCAAAAGAAATAAGACAGATGGAAGTGAAATATTTTGGGAGTATGATGCAACAGATTATTTAGACAATTTATTAGAATTAACTTTCTGACTAAATCTTCCACATTAATCTTAGAAACTGTCAGCATTTTATGTCCAACATAGAGATAAGCAACAAAACCAGACAGTGAAGTATTTCTGAAAAGGTATTCACAGGGAGAAGCCCTGTGCTCCAGAAAAGAAACATCTGGAGATGTACTTTGTTATTCCACAGTGACAAGGAAATTGATGAAGTGTCCTCTGTAGTGAGACAGAGCTAGCACACCATCTGCTCAGCCATAGAACACACCCAAAGTCTGCCCAGGTAAACTGAAAGGGTGTGAATAATATTCCAGCATGTGAATTATACTACTCCAGCATTGTGCATTGCAGATAAACACTGAACTGAACTTTTTTTTCATAGAAATTTCTTACCGTTACGAATTAAATGGTTTCACATTCATGGTAACAAATATGTTTGGAATTTCTTTTGTGCTCAACACCTTTTTCCAGATTTAAATAACAGGAAAGATGACCTGGAAGCAACCTTGACAGCAATCAGAGAGAAATGGTCAGGCCGTGTTCACAGCTAACCAGATTTTAACTGAGAAATTATTGTTCAGATTCCCCAGTGATCACTGGTGCTACACAAGATAAAATTCTGTACGTCTTGAGTGTACAATTTCCTACATTTGGGGTATAAAGTTCAATGTAAGATCATTGAGAAAAAGGATATGCTAGAAAAATAGGAGAAAGGGAAGCAGTATCTAAAGGAGATTGTGCATGTTTCTAGGACAAGTGCTGAGAGAAGTGATGTTAATTAATGTCAATATAAATATACCCAGGGTAGCTTTAATTCATTTATTTTAAATCCCAGTGGACTGAAGAGTTTTCAGAATAGACTTCACAAGACCTCACAGGTCATTTGGTACTTGGGCTTTTGATTCTGGGCTGGGATTTGGCAGGAGACATTTACTGTAGTGGCTGAGACAAGCTGCATTCGCAGACTCTGTATGTGGCATCTTGGAGAGGAGAGGGAAAAAGCAGCCTGTCTGGAGCTGATGAAGTAAAATTAAGATTTATGAACTGAGTAATTTGGGAAGGTCTCATTTTGTATATATATTATGACTAGCAATGCTGAACTCCTACCCAAGGCCTCCAGAGTGTATATAACTTAGTTCTCACTGTGTGTGCTGTTATTCTATCTTGATAGATGAAGGCATGGAAACAGAAGAATTGGATATGCCCTAGGATATTAGGAAACTTGGTAGCAAAACACTGCAGAAAATCTGCAGGTGCTTTCTTTTAATGACAACTACAAACTTCATGCAGGAGTGTTCATTATATACCTTACTCACTAGGTCCATCTGATTTATGTAGTTTATACCTGAGTCTTAGCAGATGCATCAAATCAGAGCCATGCCAACATTTCTATCTGGATTCCACATATTTGCTTTATGATTTTTCTCTTCACTCTCATGTCCTGTATCTTTCAACAGTTTTTTAATGAGAACAAAAGTTGGCTTCAACTGGCTGGGACTAACTCAAGCCAGAGGAGAGCTTAGGTGGCCAAGGCCATCCAGACTGGTGTGGTGTGAGGTGTTATAGGACAGAAGGAAAGGGGAGAAACACTAGAGCTGTGCAAGGGCTGTTTTTTGTAAAGTAAAGGAAAGCAACTTCTTAATATCAGCTTCGTGCCAGAGATGCTAATCAATGATTTTACAGTTTTCTGTGACGAAAAGAGATTGTAGCGTAACATAAGTGGCTTGTCTTGAAGTGGAATAATACAGAGTACTGTGTTTCAGCAGAGACAGAGGACAATTTTTAAAATTAATTTTAAAGTACAAAAAGAAAAGCAAGAAAATTCTTGTGGGATTTTTATCTTGGTGTAAATATTTCTTAGGCATAAATGAAATATGTTTGGTTTTGGGGAAAGACACAAATCCATCAGCAGAAACAATAGGCAGAGGAGGATATTTTGTCCTTGAATCACTTGTGCTTTTCTATGACAAGCTATATTTAAAAGCATTTAATGAGAAAAAAAATCTGTTTATGGATTCATTTGATACCAACTGTCAGTGATGAATGGTCAGCTGCTGTCCAAGGCCCTGGCTTTCATTATTGAGTTATTTAAATATGTGTATGTGAGTCCTAAAGAGAATTGAGATTTTTCATGTTTATTGAGAAGAAAAAATGTCCCAGATTTGGAACATATGGTTTTTAGTTCTCACTTCCACTTCAAAATCAAGGCTATATTGTGTTTACAAAGGACATCTGATTGGAAACTGCAACAGAGGTCCTACCTTAGAGGTAACATATATCTTTAGTTCCAGGGGGGATTGAACAAATAGATCTGCCCTTGCTTTAATAAGGTGGTCAATGAAAAGCAGTCTGAAGAAGAAATGTAACTGCCCCCAGCTGATGCTTGAGAGGAAAGAGAGGGGAGCTTCAGATTTTACTTGTGGCTGTGAGCAGATTTCTCAGGGCTTGCTTGTTAGTGTGTCTCAAGCAGTGCAGTGGCTCTGGCACATTTGTGTGCTCTGAATCTCAAAAGAGAAGTGTAGAAATTTGTGTGCAAAGTATCTGGCTTTTGTATGCAGGAAGGAAGCCCACAGAGCCTATAGCCAGACAAACTCCCCCAAACTGGAGATGCTGAATGCTGGTTGGAAACAACAATCTTATTGAATGGATCAAGAGCTTGAGCACTACCCTGCTTGCTGATCATTTCATTGATATGAAAAAAAATCTATATTTTAGTACTCAACTCCATATTCCACTCACTGCTTCCAAATACCATTTTTCCACCATTTTTTCAACTGTTGTTTCTTATCAAACTATACAATTTTGCTTGTAGATATTAAGATTTATCATTGAATTCTGCTCAAATACAATTAATAAATGATCATAAAATATATATTATATAAAATTGCAGGGGCTTTTTTCTTCTATTTTTTTAAATTTGTATTTTTATTTTCTTTATGATAAGCCATTCTTTGATTTATTGTTTTTCCAATTCTAAAGATATCGTTAGACCATGGATATTTTTCTAAATTTGAAATATTTTATTCATTAGTGTTCAGTATAGGAATGGACAGTTGCACTTTCAGAAATAATTGTTTGCCTAGCTAGTACTGCTCATAGGATATTTAGGTTACCATCATCAGAAATATTTTTTGTGTGATTGGGTCAAGCTGGAGTTCCTAAGTGAGTTGTTAAACTCTGTGTTAAACTGTCACAGCTGGAAATTGCCAGTTATTTCTTTAGGAACTATAACATGCAGTAACAGAAGATTTACCCTCTGGAAACCTAATTCAGCAGTACAGACAGGTAGAACTGCCATTCCCCTCTAGCTCAGCTAAGGGCTGTTTAGCAGAATTTTCTTTTAAACTCATGTCTTTTTTCTTTCATACCTGGTAAATCAGTAGATACAGGCAAGTTTTTAGTTTTTCTAGTAGGTGACTTCTCAGAAATTTAGTTTAGTCATGAAGAATGCCAGTGCAGACAGTCTTTTCCTTTGTTACTAATCAAGACACCTACACATCTCCTTTGTGAGCCAGAAGGAGAGCACAATCTCAGGTGTATTAATGATTTCTTTGAGATATCCTCTCCTCAGCCTGCTATGGTCTGTCAAGATTACAGTGAGATCAGTGTGTCAATACATCCACTCAACATAATGGATTTCATAATGAATGGCAAGTGCAGACAGAATAAGGATTTACCTGTGAGAGAAAAGAAATATTATAGAGCAAAACTACAGTGTGAATTAAGTTACCTTTTTATTAAGTTTTAATATGATATAGGAACACAAAACAAATTGCTGAAAATAATTGAGTGATTTTCATAATGAAAAGTCCATCACAGCTATTTTAGCTTGACTCTAAGAAATAGTCTGAACCTCCTATGTCTCTTATCTCTACTTTTGAAATACCTGCAGTTACTACCCTTACCAAATGGCTGTTATTTCAACTGATATTCTGTTTTCCTTGAAATCCTAGAAGATTTTTTGAAAATTCTATTTTATATCAATCCCTAGTTTTCAAAATAAGTATTATTAACCAATGTAGTACAAAGGTAGGAGATACCTTATGTTTCTCTGGCATAGGAATTTTCATTTCCTTTAATCAAATTCAGACTACACAGCACCAAGGTCAAAACCTAGGAGAATGGTGAAAACTTGAATTCTATTAAAAGAAAAGGTGAGAATATAAGAACTGGATATATTCCTTAAAACAAACATCTAACTAAAAGCCTGTATTCCATTACTATAGGCAGTGGGATGCAAGAATTTTAGGGCAAGAAAGCTTGCACACGTCATGGAAGGCCAAGAGCCAAAAGATACCCCTGGCTGTAAACATTTCAGTTTCTGGCCTTGAGCAGCCATTTAGTGCTGTTTTAGTCATGTGAGTACCTGCATGGTCATATCTGCCACATGACTTACAGACCGTAGTGGAATGACTCTGGGTAGCTTACGTGGATAGACAGGATCATTCCTTGCAAGTGCACAGAAATAAGCATTACTAAATGTTGAGGTTTGTATTATCATGATATATATATTTAGAAAGTGAGGAAGGAGATGTCTTCAATATGCTGTCCTGAAAATGGAGATAAGCACTGCAAAAGCTCAAACATATCTAAGTAATGATTAGGTCCATCTTACAGCATAGTCAAAACTGCTGAATCTTTCTTCAAAACTGCTGGAAGAAAATCCGATTTATATGGATTGCAACATCTGTTTGTTCATCTAGTAGAGTTGTAAAGCATGGACTGTTGATAAGAGAAGTTAAAGACACACAAGAAAGCTATTCTGATGAAGTGAAACTATTCTAGGCATTTTGGTGGGGGTTTTGAGTTTAAAACATCACTTCTTACTAGTCTCTTCAAAAGTTGTTTAGGGCTATTATGGGATGGAAATGTATTGGCCACAATGCCAAAAAAGAACAGATGTGTTTAATAAATATTTGTTAGGTATTTGGAAGGGGGATATGTATCTATTACATAAAATCTGACAAAGGATCAAAAATTTGAAACCGTATCTATGGGGGATAAGTACTATTCCCTTCACAGACCTTGCTGGCTTGCTCCATGTCCACAAAGGGGGGACAGGTTTCTATCACGTTGGTGGCAATTCCTCATAATTTTGTAGAATTTGGCATAAATACAGAGGAATCTGATGTACCTCTGCTTGAAAAGTTCAAGTGGGAAGACCCAGCTGTGACTGGAAATCAATTATCTTGATTCCAGTCCTGGACAACAGATTGATTGCTCATGAGTGCTTTAGTGGAAAGAATAGGGCTCGAGAATAATTTGTCTGATAAACCTCTCATTGAAGTTTTCCATGGAGACACACAGCTGAGTCAAGATGTTTCTAGTGGTGATAGAAGAGACTCCAGAGGTAATGTTTATGCTTTTCCAGTATCTGGAAGAAAACAAACTGGAAAAAAAGCCCCAGTCTGCTGGTAGAATTTGTAGATAACACATACTGATGTGGTAAATAGTGATTAAATCATGCAGCACTTTGTGTTCAAAAATGTGCATGTCCTTATAAAAGTAAATACAACTCTAGATAAGGAATTTGAGCTGTAGTTGTAGAAATTTGTATCCTGAAGAACAGAACTCTAAAAAGGCTGTAGAGGTCATTGTGGAAAAGTGATACAATATGACACAAAATCACTAAATATTTATACACATATAGTCATATAATACATGTTTTGTGTGTCAATTCATATAACATTCATATCTATGTAAACACATACATATATGTGTATAGTATGGATAGCATATATAGACATATGTATAAATGCATGCAGTACACAGCACCACGTATCATATACATCTATGGGGATGTTTATCCTACCATATAATGATATATTTCCATATCAGTAAATGCGTAAACAGAGCAGCAGTGAACAGAAGTGAAGTGATGTCATTTGTGTGAGGTTAGTAAGGAAGATAGCTTGGGAGGTAAGCTGATGGTAGTATGGACCATCATGGGAGAGGAAAAAAACAAGTTATTGAAAGAAAATTGAAGAAAGCTTAATTAGTAAGTGCTATAATAGTGCAATATGTTTTAAATCATGTATAAGTATATTCCACAAAGTCTCTTTGCTTCTGTGCATATCAGACCAAACTCGGGGAATAAGCATATATGTTGTTCAATTAGATTGAAGGCATTTTAAAGAGAGCTCCCTCTCCTGCATTCTCTTTAGAGAAATAAAGACCTGATACAAACAAAACAAACAAACAAAACTATGATACAGGTATAAGTGACATGCTTTTAAAAAATGGAATAGCATTCCAGCAGTAATCTTCTACTGGACAGGATAATGGTAAAATTGCTTGCCTGTCAATATGCTCTAAAAAAATTCACTGTGATTTATTACTGAGCAGGACAGAATATGAAATGTCTTTAATAAGCTTAGTGAATAACCTACCCTGTTCTTTGTTTAATCATGTTAGTAGTCATTTGAGCATTTAATTACATTTCCAAAGGTCTTAATGGGAATAGCAATATTAGCTAATTACATTTAAATCAACCTGAAAAATACAGATCATTACCTTCTTTGTGCAGCCTCATCTTTCCAATAGGACATCGGCTTTAACAATTATGTCTTCTAATTAGTACTACTTTCAATAGGATTGAGTATATATAAATATACATGTATATGAAAAACTTAATGAATATACCCCCTATTAAGAGATTTTTCATAGGTCCTAAATCCATAAATGAGAAAGAAAATTAGCCTAAACCCAAAGAGAGTAATATAATACAATGTCTTTATACTCTCACACAGTAATATTCATTCATTTACTTGCAAGTTACCAGGGGACAGATTTCTCCCTCTCATAACTCCATGAAGTTCAGGAATCTGCACTTATGCCACTGATAAACTTGGGCCTAGATTTTCTAAAATTTTAAAAACCCTCAAAGATCCTTGATCTCCAAAAAGCATTTAATTAATTTAACCAGCTTCTTGCCTGAGAGATACCAAACAATTTCTTTTTAAATTTTGGGTTCTAGTTTTAGTCTTCAAGTCCAAAATGGGAAGTCCCTCAGGCTTCAGAGTTATCTTGTGACTACCAAGGAAACAGATATATGCATGCAGTATGCAAGACTAATGTTCTTGAATTAAAATCAATTCCCATTAACAATTAAATAAGGCTTTTGTTTTGACTGAAATAGCTTAAATGATTAGGAATCTCTGTTGAAATTTCAATAGAACAGGAACTAAAATTATTTTAATCCAAGATTTCATTCAGACTTGAAAATGACCTTTTGGATGTGCATTTTCTAGGGTTTAGAAACATGAGCAAAGTAATCTCCTCTCATTTGATTTATGCACTAGAATTCTGTGCTTCTATTTAGGGGTCAAAAATAATATGAAAATAAGACAAATATTCTCACACTCTAGAAAGGTAGACTTTGGATAAGATGGATACTTAGGGATATTTATCCAATAATATTTTTCTTTATCTTGAGAGTATTGGCATTGCCATAGCCATGCTGTGCAACTCATACTCATCTGCATGCTGGATAGGATTTTGACTGTATTCTGTTTCAATTTACAGACCTTAAAATCTGTGTTATAAAGAAAAGCATTGGGAAAGTTTCAGGTCATATACATGGCACTTTTGAATTCATTTGCTGTGCATTTGGTCCAACATGCCTAAGCAGCAAATACACAAGTCACCCTCTAACTATGAAAAATGGCTTTTTTTGTTAAACTCCATCTACTGGTAGCTGGTAAGTGGAGAAATGTGGGTAGCACACCATGCAAAAGTTAGCTTCTGGCCACAAGATAAAATAATAAAAGAGCTGAACATCTCTATATATTGCAATGTATATTTTAAGAAGCGATTGATTATTTTTTAACATAAAACAGAATTTGAAATCAGAAAGCTGTAATTGCACAGGAGCCACAATTGAAATACTGTAACTCACACAGAGAATAATTTCAGGCAAATTTACCCTGTTCATTGCCATGCTTCATTCTCTTTGTGCGTGTATATTTGATTATAATTCATACATCTTTCAAAATATCTGGGAGAAAATCTTGTTCAATAGTTTGTGCCATACTCCCTTAACTAAGTTTACAGTGACTTATTTTATGTGATAGCTGAACACGACCTTGTTTGGGAGTCTTTGGTTCAGCTGTTGAGGTGCAAACTGGTGTTAAAGGAATTCCTGAAAGAGTGGAGGAAAGAGGGAAAGAGTTGAAGCTGTAATCGATGCTTTTGAAAATCAAACTGTAGTTATAATGGAAACAAACTTTTCATGACAGGGAGCAGACAATACATGTCCTAAGGTGGCTTAACTTTTCATCTTCAGACACATTCATGTCGCTGTATAACATTATTGAGAAAATGGGACAGTGCAAGATATCAGGTAGAGGAGAAAGCACAGAATTTTAGTATTTTCCAGTTTTTCTCAGTTGATTTGGGAGTTTGTTTCCAAAAGAAATGGAAAAGGACTCTTGTTACAGAAGTATAAAAGAGTAAGGAAAATAAAAGTGAGCATTGTCAACAAAAATAATTTTTCATGAAAGCACATTCCTTGATTGTGTAAAGGATCATGAAAATTAAGTTTTGAATGATTAAGAAAGTCAAAGGGAAGGACTTCATGCTGTGCTGCTTATTTTCAGCTGCCTTTTTTGTAAAAATACCCCTTCCTGTTCTCAGTGCTGTGAAAACATAAGGATTTTATAGCTAATGGAAAATAAAACAATTTAAAGGGAATAGCAAACTGGAAAAATGTCGGTCCCTCCAGACCAGTAAACATTCCAGTATCTCTTTAAGGAACTTGTTAATACATTTGTGCCAAGTAATACTTTAGCTTTAAATATAAATAGTAGGAGAAAAGCAGCTATAATACTTTTAACTCTTCCATAATTTTGCACAATGCAGTCTTTTTTTGAAGAAACAGTTCCACTTTGCAGAAGGCCGATCCTCCCACTTTGACAATATCTGATTCATTCATACAATATGCTTGAGCACAAATATAACACAGTGTTCTGTTCTGTTGAAGTAATTTTCATTAAATTCAATTTTATAGCCTTTGCTCCTACTGCAACCCTGTTAAATGTTTTCAAAGGTCACTGCCATGTCCACATTGAGTAAGCAATATACAGGAGTTTTATTCTTTGAATCACAGAATCAAGAGGGGAATGTAGGTGGCTCAAGTATTTTCATACTTGCCACAATATAGAGGCAAGCAGTAGGTGTCAGAAGACACTCTTTGCAAGCTTTTGCAAGAAAGTCAGAGATTAACTTAATTTTCAAATATGCTAAGGTTTCAAGTTCTTTCAAGATAAAATGAAGAGCCAAATACAACAGTGTCTAGGAAATTGAACCAGTCACTGGTGCTATCCTTTTGAAAGCAACAGAGCTATATATTAAAATAATGATAAACCTCTGGCATATCTCATAGTTTAATATTTTATTCATATTTATTTTTCTTATATAATTTATAGCTCATTTATCTACAGTCTTAGCTCTTCTGGGTTTTGTTTTCTTGTTCTGTAGAGATATCTCATCCATTACTGACCCTAATGTGGTGGCTCAAATATACCCATGTGTAAAACAGGTGTAATAATAGTAAAAGTACCTGAACCATTTCAAAGTCAAGGCATGATTTCACCAGTTGTTCATATACCTTTGTGTGCTCCTGTGTAAAGAATCCCATCTTATGCTAAATACAGATATATCCCCTGGCCAGGTGGGTGTTAGGCTCATTTTTAGGAGCTCTCCTGAGCAGATTCTATGTAACTCACAGCTGCAACCTGCACATTCCATAGTTTCTGTTAATGTTAAGACAGACTCTTTTCTATCCTTTGAATGTAACTAAAACCAATGTAAATATTCAGACAGGAGCCATTCCCAGCAGGAATTAAGGTTGGCATCTCAAATTACATTGTCAGCTTACTTCTGACCAATGAGCACCCATGGCAGACCTTCCAAGTTACATCAATGAGCTTGAATAGCTGACTCAAAAATTTTGAAGTTTTGTGTATTGCCATTGAGGTTTGAAGTTAGGGCCTGCCCAGCCCCCAGCAAAAACATGCTGCTCTGTGCCCCAAGCTAAGCAGTCTGCCCAGAAGTAGGACCAAGACCTGTGAGGATTATCACATCTTCACATACTTCCTTCTGGGCAGCTGCTCAGGCTGTCCTTAGGAGAGGTCAGTCCTGCCTGAAAGGGCTCTCCACCCCTTAGAGGGTTGTAGAGGAAAACAGCTCTAACCATTAAGTCTGAAATGTAAATCTTACTCTTTGTTGTAGGACTCTTCTTTCCTTTCTATCCCTTTCCAGCTATATTTGTGATTTCATATCTGTTACCTCTAAGCACCATATCCTTTGCCTTTCTTGGTGAAGTAGGAGCTCGGAATAGAAAAGGTCAGAGCATAGAAGATGTCTGCACATATCTTTCAGAGATAAATTTCTTACAAAGATATCCAGACTAGAAAGAAACCTTAAAGAGAAAACTGGACATTTTGGCTTTACAAGTAGAAAGTTATGTTTTAGTAAGAAATTATTGTAAAATAAACTGCTTTCTGTCAGGGATCAGCTGCACTGATTTGAAGTGACTGCACAAGGACAGGACGTGCCCTCCCCAAGGGTGCATTCCCCTGGGGCTGTGCACCTGGCTGGTTCTGATGGAACCATTGACAACAGATGTTGCTCTGGTACCAGGGTCATCCAAGGGAAACTAAAGGGGCTGGGGCCAGAAGCAGGGCTGGAGACGAGCTGTGCCATATGTGGAGGGGGCATGCACTCACAAGACCAACTACCTGCAAGGATGGGAATGGAACTGGAGGCTGTCCCTGCTGCAACACCCCTGGGACATGGACTGGTGGCCTCAAGCTGCTCAAATGGAATTCCGGACTTTGGGCAGGATGGGAGGAGCACCAGAAACTTTGGGGGCAGAGGTAGGCCAGGGCTATGGGTGTTCTCAGGGCCGTGCATCTCTTCTAAAGCAAACTTTGTTTTAATTTAAATTCCTTGTAATGGCACATAGAATAAGAATTGAATTTTAGACAGAATAAGAGCAGTGGATGCACTACTGTGGATGTATTTGGGTTTGTAAATGAGAAGAGGGGTAAAAAGACACCAAGCTACAAAGAGATGCTTGCCAGGGAGTAATAAAGGACAAGAGTCTGTAGCAAACATGTGGCAATCATGGCTCAGGGACTTGCACAGTCTGTGACTCTGGCTGTAGCAAAGCAATGAGCATGTGAGGAAGGATGGGGCAGCCGGATGCAGCACAGCAAGAGGCAGGAAGGCAGATGACACTGTGGGATGCAAAATAAACAGTAAAACAAAAGTGCTCAGAGATCAGCCACTGTTTCAGAACGAGGAAACCAAACTTTCCAGAAGACACCTTGGCAGCAGTCGTCCTGTGGCTAAGCACAAACTGGACAGAGAATCCTTCCACCTCTTTCATCCCGTTTGCCTCCCACTCTGTCTATTCCATCCCTGCTTCTTTTGTCCTCTCCTGTGGGGCTGTTGCCATCCCAATTATTAGTTTTACTTTCTTTTCTCTTTCCAGGTCTGCTTCTGGCATTCTGTATCCTGCATAATTCAATGAAAATGTTTGCAATAAAAATCAGCAAAAAGACTGAGTTTCTACTAGTATTTCATACTGATGGCTACAGCAAATGCTCTCAAAACACGGTGGAAAGAACTATAAGTGCACTAGCAAAGGGCTGTAATTTTGCCTGAGTACTATACCCAGCATATCTCGAGTTGTACTGAAAGGCTGAACAATAGACTAGGCTACTGCAGGAAGCTATCTACTTAGGAGGCTGATAAATGTTTGAATTGTTACACAAAAGTGTTGAGTAGAGGCATTGTCTAACATTGTGATGAGCACTAGAAGACAATAACATTTAATAACTAGCAAATTGTTTCAAAGTATTTAGAAAAACAAAATAAATTGCAAAACTAGAAATACTTGCTGTTTCAAAGATTGAATCTAGAAATACTTTTCCATATGTTATTGAGTAAAGCAGGAAAATAATACACCTACATTTTGTAGAAGTTCTCATGTATAATCTTAAATATCTTAAATATGTTTGTCTGCTATTAGGAAGGTGGTTGTTTGTTTTTTTAATAGCATTTACCACCAGCCTGTCTGAATGGAGATGAGACTTCCTCTGGCAAAAGAAGAGTTCTGCTCTGAGAATAGCCTGCTCCCAAAGTGAAATAAACTCTACGGCAGTAAAGATGTTTTTGTTCCTGAAAGTGTTTATGCTAAAGACTTTGCTGGCATTGCTTTGTCACAGGAGGATGTTAAGTAAAGGTGTTAAGTGAATGTGAATTAGTTTAAGTGCACAAAAGCCTTGTTTAGATGCTCCTTTTGAGAGTTAAAGTAGTGAAGAATTAAGACAGCTTTGTTTGTGAATGAGGATGTGACTTAGGGATTAATACATTTTTACTGCTGCATTTTTATTTTGCATGTTTAGTTAATTCAGCTTAACTTTCCTAACCATACTGGTGTAGGCAGACCTCAAGGGACAGAGAAACAAGGCACTGTAGAAACCTATTCAACTACATTGTCTAAGTGATGACAAAATGAAAGATGAGTTAATTGATTGCAGATTTTTATTTTTGGTAAATTTGAAGAAGCATTGATTTTGTGTACATAAGCATGTTGAGGAAAGTTAAGTCAATTTAAACGAAAGAATGAATTCAGAACACATTAAATCACTTTGCCTGAAAAGTCCCCACAATGATCCTTTCCTTTTGAAGAGGAGGGCGTATGCTGATGTGCTCTTGTAGCTACATGTAGTGTGACTTTCGTGGTTGTATCTTTGTGCATAAGTTCTAAATATGTGACACAAGTATGTCACACCGACATCAATAGAAATTTTACTTCTGGCCCCTTAATAAGAGTAGCAAACACCAACGTCCATAAATGCGCTAACATGAATTTTTTTCTGTTTAATTTTAAAACTTTGTGCTCCTGAGACGTTTGGAGTGATTCATGGTCAGAGAAATGTTTGAGGGTTTTTTTTTTTTCTTTTTAAACAATATTTCTTGTTCAAGAAACCCTAGGGACTACATTTTCACCTTGATATTTTGCTCTGGCTGTGCTGACAGAATAGGCTGAGGGCCACCAAAATTGCCTCCAGTGATCATGGTTAATGGGCAGAACATTTGCACTCTTGTGGTTTAATATTTTGTGTATGCTTATTTGTTTGGTGTCATCACACTTACTTGCCCTAGCCATCTAACCTGGGTATCTAAACTTCTCTTGGCTCCACTCCTAGACAGAAAAAAGAAAAATTAGCTTTCTTAAAGGGCAGTTCAGAGAATCTCCTTCTCTCTGCACTACACAATACCCAAGGTGATTACCTGTGTTAATAGCCTCCTCCCATTACACAGATTACCATTCTTCCAAAAAGTAAAGGAGAAAATTAGTCTTTAAAGCTCGTAATCTTTTTAACCACTGGGTCTGCTAAATAGCCACGTGCCTCATTCTTCACTGACAACAAACAGTGAGGTCTCTGGTTGAGGTTATCATATCATATTTGTTTAGGTAATGCATGATCTTTGTCACTGTGTCTGGCGTCTGCCCTCATCTTAGAGGGAGGTTTATGCAAAGAACCTAAAAATAACGATCTTTTAATTATACAGCAACTATCAGCTCTCTTAAATACTTGGTCTTCAAGCTGGAGAAATGTCTAGGACTCCAGCTAATGGGCTGCAGCTGAGCACATACTGCTGTTTACTCAGGCTTTCAACAGGAAGCAAGCAACCCAGCATGAGATTAGTGGCTTGATTAGCTCTTTGATGTATAATGTATAAGCGTGTCTCTGAGGATGTGGTCTTGTAGAGCATGGGACTGCTTTTTGAAAATAACTTGCTTTAGCAGCTTCAAAATCTCCCTGCTAGAGATGCAGCCTGCTGCAAGAGCGTTAGCTCTTTTACACAATCTGCAATTCATTGATAATGGATTCTTACCCATTATATGCTGAAGGCACTGCTTATATGGTAGAGCACTTGAAGAATTTGCAAGGGTTTTACGTTTTTTTAGTAAAGAAATGCAAGAATGCCTATGGTTTTGCACTGATTTCAATTATCAGAAGGCCATTTCATACTTCAGAAGTTTCAAAGACGAGTTTCAGTGCTCATATGTGGCAGACCTCCAGGTATTGCCTGGCAGCAGCTGGGCAGATTTTGGGTTCTGATTGCCTCCTTTAAAGTGGACAGCTTGAACTAAGAATACACATTAGCAGATGAAACACGACTGGTTTCTCTTCAGGTCTATCAATTTAGATTCAAAAATTACCAGTGCTGCAGAAGTTATTACAACAGTATTATGCAGAAGGAAATTAGCTACAAGATGGGGAATTGACCTGATTTCTGCCGCTTCGTATTGCAATTCTTCCTATTCATTTAAGATCTCGTCTATTTTTGCAACCTGTTGATAGAGGGACTGGTAGGTTTACCTACTTCTTTAAGTGGCAAAGAGGTGTGATAAGTGTCAATAGTGCATTATTAGATCCTCTAATGGGAAGAAATGCTTAGGGCAGTGCCTGAAATTACTCTTGCCGAGTTTGCTGAAGACTCCCCTAAAGAAGCTGATCCTTTCCCCAGATACTGCCTGTGGTTCTGCTTGTTGTTTCCATCACATGCGACAGATGGTGCTTAATGATGTATATGTTCCTTACATGCAGCATACCCAGAAATTAACCTTGTCTAAACTGCTTATGACAGAAAATGTTAAATTATCACTCAGTTATGCCAGAAAATGTTAAAGTATCACTCAGTTATGCATACTTGCCTTCCAGTGCTGCTTTCATTCCTTCTCCTTTAGTTATATTTTGGGCCTCTAAAAATACTGTTTGCACTTTTGGTGGCTGGTAGCTTAGATTTTCCCATTTCCTTTTAGAGAGTTAGAGGATAATTATAACACATGTTCTTCTGTAGTTAGGAGTGAACAGAAAGTCTGTTAAAACTCTATACAAAATTTACTACAATGCTATTTTTGGATATCTATTCTTAAAAGTTCTTGGCTTAAGCTATTTGAAGAATTGTAACACTTCTCAGCACTTCAACTTTTACAGTGGTTATAAAGCTGATGGAAATCTGGCCGTTGTTCTTCTTTTTTGTACCATTATTCCACCACAGCATTACCATTCACAGATTCTCATAGTCATTTTGGACACTGATATGAGCTTTTTGCTCAGTTAAAAAAAAAATAAAGTGACTAATGAAAAATTGAAAGCCAAATTATGTATACTAAGCAGAAAGCCGGTGTAGTTACTTTGAGGTTACACTGAGATCAGAATTTAGGTTTTTCCTGTCTTTTAATCAGAAAGTGTTGTTGCCTTCATAGCTAGTATGGAGATAAATTAACTCCGTTTTTCATAGCACTGAGGTTTATCTTACAAGTTGAAATAAATAATCCACCCCTTCAATACAAATTAAAAGTGTGATGCACTGTTTCTAGAAGCACATGTCCAGCTCTTCTTCTAGTTTTTCTATCTTTAGCCTTGGGTCTTGGAATTATGCTAGAAACAGGATTATCTATGACTCAAGAAGACAGAAGCAAATTAACCTTTTTCTCAATTTTACTGCAAATTAAAGAGTGGGCATGCAGCAGTGTTTACCAAAAGTTTTTAGAGAAAACAAAGAGAAAGGTTACTAAAAGCTTCTGGATAAAATATAGTGGGAACTTGTAACTACAAGAGGGAGTATGAAAAAAGTTTACAGGTGATGAGTATGTGTAAATGGCACAGGAAATTATTATTGTAGGGAAGCTGACAGGGGCATTTAGGGCACAGCAAACATTAGACTGAAGAAAGAGATAATCCAGAGTGAGGTTGACCAAAGCTGTAGCAAAATAGAATTTAAAGTAATATTGCTACAGGAATAAGGAAAAATAAAGTACCAAAATTAAATCAGAGCAGAGAAGAAGAGTTCACAAAACTCTTTTCTTGGCCAGAACCATGGAAAATGGAAGCACAAAGAATTTATTTTGCTTAAGCACAGTTTGTGATCTTATGCCAGGATTGCATTGCTTTCAATGACAGAACTGAGAAAAGTTGATGGTTGTGGCTTATGTGGTGAGATCTACCAGGCAACACATTTTTCAATCTGAAAAATGGCACAAACCCTGGACTGGTATCACAGGAAACACAATGAGAGTAAAACAGCACTGGTAGATGCATTAACCACTATCAGTACTGCACCCATTTCCCCTTTCCACAGACAGAAAATCAGAATGATAAACTTAAAGAAAAGCAGTATCAGTGTAAACAAAGCTCAGTTAGACTACAAGTAGTAGCAATTGTAGTAGTAATAAGAAGTATTGATAATAATAAAAAATAACACCAGTAGTAATCATAAAGTCAATAATGTCTAGATGCATGTGTACATATTCATTGTGTTTTTATTTGATAAATCGATGGCAAAAAAGGCAAACATATGTATTAAGCTACTATCTTGATACTTTGTCACTATTAAATATATCCTCCTGAAAAGGAGCCCACAACGAATAGCAGATCTTTTAGGAGGAAACACTGCACAGACCTTGTCAGGAGTTTTATGAGGGAAGGCTAATTGTCCTTTCCTTTCTTTATTTTGCAACACTAAAATCTAATGATACCTGCCTTTCCTTCCAAAAGGCTAATGAACATGTCCTGATATTCATTTGAGTTTTAGTGACGACAGCAATGAAGCACCTTCCCCATCCCCTGTGACCTAGGTTAGGAGTGCTGCCTGTTTGGAGGGATGTGATCCAGGACTGTGCTGACACAGCATAGCCAGTGGGGCAATGTCTGTCACACAGTGTGTGCTCACATTTTCTGTGTCCAAGGCAGACAGGACTGGCTCTTTGTTTGCAAGGGCTTTGCATAAATTCAATCTAAGTATTTCATATAGGGCAGGTTCCCAGCATTTCTTCTTTTGTAGATGGTTCACATCCCTTACTTTCTAAGCCAAACTTCTCAGGCTTATTTATTTTTCCATAGAGTTATATGGTTACATTTGCATTGCCCACATGATTGATGAACCCATAGTCCAGTTTTGTGTGTTCTTTTCAGTCCAGCTCCTTTACATTTCCTGTGACAGTGACCTGGCACTGTATCCCTTTCTGAAGGGAAGGAATGAAAGAAGGGAAAGCAAAATGGGTATTTGAAGTCAGTTGTTGGCATAGTCTCTGTGTATACCATTAAGGCATGTAATTTAATGTTTTTTCCCCATTTTTATTTCCTCTCCTTTAAAAACTTGTGTCTAATATTAATTAATAAATAATTAGTAATTGATATTCGATAAGTTCATGTCTATAGTCATTTGCAAACCGAAAATTCTCATTAATAGTTTGTATTTGTTGAGTGGTGACTGAAGCCAATAAAAATCCAACAGAAATACTGCATTTCCAGCACAGTCATTCCCTGTTGTATCTCTTTCTACTAATGCAGGTTTTGGCATGGGGGTTTCCTTCTAGCTGCAATGCATGAGGAAACCATAACCTGTTGTAGGCTTGAGTCTTTGGTCAAACCAAACATAATGGAAAGAAAGACTCACAATTTTACAAGAAATATATGTTTTCTTTAAAGATTTTTTAACTGTTCAAGCATGGAGATTGGATTATATCTTTGGCATTTTTGTTGATGGCTCTTATGTTTAAAATTATTGTTTAAGCATGCATTAGCCTAAGCATCTTCTCTTGGTTTTGGCAGACTGTACTTCCCATTCTTGACTGCAGTAAGCTATAGGTTATCACATAAAATAGAGAAAAAAATGTATACTACAGTAAGCTAAAGTTTACATAGCATTTTGAATAATATTAGTAAGATTGTTTTAGTAGAAAGTTAATGCAACTACCAGCACTGTAATTACAGATTTCTAGGTGGTTGGGGAAAACAATTAATACCTTCAAAATGGTGGCTTGGGGCTGAAGAGTTCACATGAACGACTTAGTCTTGCTAATATTGGTTCAAAGAATTGTATCTCAGAAGACTCCTCTTTTCTTAAGAACTTCTCTCTACATAAGCAGACTTCCCTTCTCCTTAACCTTCTCCATGTGCTGGAAACTCTCAGAGGACCTCTCAATTATTATAACACCCATTTACTAGGCTTCAGGACCCCATGGGACAGACTTTTGTTTCCATCTGTCTTCTAGATGGATCCATGCTAACATGTTCTTGCATTTAGGCTTAAAATGGTGGTGAAAGCAGATTCAGCAGTCATAGCCCAGTCTGTGCAAGTCTCTAGGCAATGCATCCAACCTTCTGCCCCTCACCTGGGTGGGTGGGAGCACACTGCCCCTCCCTCCATCACACCTTGACAGGTGTGGATAATCCAGTGTCAGAGTTAGCCAGGTTTTTCTCTTAGATATTTTTATTTTGCATTCAGTCTTCCATGTATCATTAACTCCAGCACCTAAGGCCAGCACTGGCAGGGTACCTGAAATGTCACAAGAACCAGATTGACTGGGGGGACGGGTTAGGGTCATCCACCCACTGGCTGTGGCACCACGGCCAGAACTGGGTGCTGCCAGAGACCCCAACAGTGAGAGGTCCAGAGGCCCCAGATCCAGGTCCTCCACTGCAGCCTCAGCTGAGCTACTGCTGTCCTTCCCTGTTTCCATTCTCATCCTTCTGTGACCTCCATCCAGCTCCTTGGCACAGAGCAGAACTGGCACCATCCATCCAGGGGCTGAGTTTCTCCTGAAGGATCAGGGAGAAGTTGTAGTGCCATGTGGGAAATAGCAATGCCAGAATCATGAGAGAGGGGAGCTGAAGCTTATTGTAGAGTTAAAAGGGTTTTTAGACCTTCTGGTAACATTGCACAGGCCTGTGGCTATGAATCTATGCATCTGAGGGTTGAATCCTAAAGCTCCTATAACTGCCTGGAATCAATGAAGCCCTTTACAAACTTCCACAGCATAAACAGGGCTGGAGAGTAGTGGAGCCAGTTTCTGAGATAAAAGAGAGCTCTTATGGATTAAAACTTCTGCAAAGTGTTTTCAGTATATTCAGCTCCTGGACTGCCATTGTCACATAACATTCCACAGCACACCTGCAATGAGTTTCAGCTTAACTCTGCGTTACAGTTATAGTGTATCCATCACATGTGGTAGGATAAGATAGATACCAAAGCACACCCATGAAACAGGTCATTAATCAATCTATTCCATGGCCAGAGACATAGACCATGAAGAGGGGAATTGAATCTCCCTGTTTGACACATGTATGTTGTTTGTGGTGGTAAAAGACCTGCTTTGTTCTCCTGCATCGGCCTTTGGATGGGCGTGAGTGTCAGAGACACTCTGGCAACTTGCTGGATTCAACATTTGTTTCCTTTGGTGTTGCCTGTGGTCTGCCAGTATGGCTCCATGCCCATTCCAAATACAAGGTGAAAAAAGGTGGAAGCATGGACGTACACATTGGTGAAGTTTTATAGGATGTTTTTCAGCTGTAAATTTTTGGAGCCTATTAACAAGGGAATTATTACAAAGTGTTTAGTTCAAGAACTTGATATGAATGAACCAGCTACTGTGCTTCTATAACTGATGATAATGATGGTGTCACTCAGAGAGAGTACAAAAAGCAAGTGACTGTGGGTCTTGGCAGGTGATCAGAAAGGTGACCTTGGCAGCAAAAACACTGCTGAATCCATACCAGAGCCAAATGCACAGAACTGAACTCTTCCATGCACCAATAACTGCACTGATGCATGGGCTCACACTGGACATCAGGCACACGTAGAAAGAAATGCCTGTGGATAATATGCACTGGCCACATCCTGGAAATATTGTGAGACCTCCTGCAGAAATCTTAATGCTTTCAAGTAAGAGATAAAATGCTGATCGTTGATTTCATTTCAGTTTTCATTTAGTAGGGCCCATAAGCCCATCCTTATGTCTTCCTGTCACATATTAAGCTAAAATACTTATGATAGAGTTCAACACCTTGTGGAAAACTTCCTCAGAACATTCCTTTTGGAATCAGCTTCTCCAGCTTGTCTGTTCTCATCCCCTTACATCTTTTTGTCTTTGGATTTGCTTCTTGTATTCTGTCAGCAAGTTCTGAAGGAATCAAAGCTTCATCCTCAGCACACATATAGTCATAATTTACCATTCTCAGAACCTTAGATTCTGCCAATTAAGGGATTTAAGCAAAAGGTACTTAATTTAAAAGATGAAAGTAATAAACAGCTGCATTTTTGTAGACATGGACCACATATCATTAGCGTTGAAGAATTTGGTGGAAAAAAAGGGGAGATAAGCCACCAAATCTAAAACACCTGTCTTGTACCTGTCTACATATGCACCAGTTGTTTAATCTCCAAAAAGTAATTTTTGGTTACCTCAAAATTCTTTTTAAGCTTTTACAGAAGAAGATTAAATCCTGTTTACTCTTGAATAATATAAGAATAGACTTCCCCTTTGCTGGAAAATAACTCTGGCTTGTAAATATTGGCTTATTTTATTATATTGAGAAAATTATCATCTTATAAAGGTTCAAACCATGGTAAAGAATGCTGACTAATTTTAAATTGTCATGTTGAAATCTGCTTAATCATCACGTGATATGGATAACCCATTTATACTATGCAATACTGTGATGAGTTTGTTGGAATACTTTCTGAGAGGATCCCAGCTCTGCTACTTCTCTTACCTGTGCATATACATAGCTTGATGGTGATGGATGTGAGAGCTCTTTTTGGATAAACTTTCTTCCTTCATTAAACTGGTTTCCAGGAGCTTCTTTATAATATTTGAGAAAATACTTGAACTAATAAATAAATGCTTTTCTTTCAATGTGTTTAGACAGTTAATTTAAAAGTTGCACCACACTGACTGAAGGAATCTAAACCAAACAAGAAATCCATAAAACTTCTGAGCCCTGGGACTTATTCTACATTAGTGAGAACTTTATAGCTGCTTCAGAATGCTGTGAACTTCTATTGATTTTACTGGGGAAACGCAAAATATCTGAAAAAGCAACCCTTCTTGCAGTTGTAACATGTCAGAAATCTCTGGCTGGAATCCTGCTGAGATCGTCATGTACTTTTGCTGTGACAAATGAGTTTATGAAAATCTTTAGGAAATCTGTTCCTATTCACCTCTTGCTGTTATAAAATAATTTGGATTATATATGTCCTTAGAGATGCTTGAGCTTTTTTTCTTCCTATATTGCTTACCTTTTTCCAAACATTTTTTATACAGTGCAGGATTTTAAGAACTCAATCTGTCTAATTTTACATGTTTTTGAATGCTTTGTTTGGAGGTTGTTGGTTTTGTTGTTTTTTTTTTAAGAACTGCAGTTGAAGTAAGCATTTGCATTTTGCTTGGAAAAGACCATGCAAAGCAGAGAAGCAAAGGGGAAAAAAAAGCACACAATTTTGATGAAGAAACTAATGAATGAACACAGCACAGAACTGAATTGACATCAAGCTCATGTCCTATCCTTCCCCACATTCAGAAGCAGGCAGTTTCCTCTGGCTTTTTACTGTGAGATTATCAGGGCGAATCTAGTCATGCTCACAGGTCTACAGCACATGAGGCGAGAGTGCTGCAAGACAGAGACCTACATTCCTCCCTCTCTGGCTCTGCCCTTGCACCTCCTCTTCCAACGTAGTGTTTGCCCTCCTGACCTCAAAAATAGTGGTTTTTTAAAAATCTGTTTATTTTTTGCCTTCACGTTTCAGAGGAAGTACCTATTAAATTGTCTGTGAAATGGAGTGGTTGAGAAAATTTGATCTCATAATATTTACACGAAGTAGCATTGCAATAATAACACTAGCTGGTGTTAAGAGAAATGGAACCTTTTTAGTCAGGTACAGAAGGAAAAGTTTTATGACAGATGAAGGAAAAATTCTGTAATAACAATCAAGCAGTCTGGAAACTTCTATCACTAACCAAGTGTGATATATTGAGGACAGTAGTTTTTTAAGTTCTACATTTTAACAAGGCTTTGTTATCTATATTTACATATATGTGAAAATAAACAAAGGATTAAAATATATGAAGAAGAAAAGAAACAGTGATAGTTCAGAGATGTTTTGATGTCAATGATATAATGCAGTTAACTACTGTAATGAAAACCCCTAGGCAACATAAAAGCCACTGGTGCCAAACTGCTGTTAAAATTAGACCTGGTAGATATTGCTTCACACACAGCTGACTTGACCTTATGTGTGTTTGTGTGTTAGAATGTATATTAATGTTTTGAAATTGCTTTGGGAATAATTAACATTAGAGGAGAAGTCAAAACCCCAGGTTTAGAGAAAAAAATCAAAAATTTGATTTCTAGAATTATCAGCTGCATAAGCATGCAAATGTTGCTAAGAAACAAATTATTATTAATTTCTTCTTAAAAAGTTAGTTTTTTAAAAGTCTTATTTCTTTATCAAAATTCAGGGTTTATAGTGACAGGGGTGGTGAAATTTCAATCACAGAAACGCTTTTTTTGTAGCTATTGCATTATCATTTTCAGCTGGGCTATGGAGTGAGCAATCCCTCATCCTTTCATGCACATGCATTGAGTAATCTTGGCTTGGTTTAGTTCAGACATGGAAATGTTCATCTTTCCTTGGCTGTATTGTTCCAAAGGCAGAAACAAAGTATGCATTTTTTCTGATATGAAAACGAAAAGAGGATAAGCAGGGCTTTCCAGGAGATGTTTGCTCTCCTCCCTGGAGCACCTGCACCTGACCCATCACACTGAGCTTCACGCAGCACAAGAAGCTTCTCTGGATATTTACTGTTATCATCAGTGCACAAACATCATCCAACAGCACAAATTCACACTAAACCAGTGGGGACAGCAAAGAATTTTTCACGTTGTACGGAGTTTCACAGAAGTTTTAGTCCAGGAAGCTGTGAAGAGTTTTTTTCAAGCAGATTCTAAGTGTAGCTTGGTCAGTTCCTCATCAAATGACTTGAAAGATGAAACCATACTTTTTCTTCTGTTTTAGGTGATTAACCAAATTATACTGCTTGCAGATAGCTCAAATAAAAGCTGGAAAAAGTAACTGTATTGGGTTAATGTTGCAGCAAGCAGAAGGGAAGTGAAGTCAGTGATCACTTTTTCAACAAGTTTCCAACATTTGCTGCTATAGACACTGTACTGAAACTGCTTTGCCATGCACTATTTTTTGGCCAAGCCAACACCTTGGCTTGAGGACTCAGCCTTTGGATAGACATTCTCCTTTCCTAAAATCTGTACAAAAGCTAATATCTAAAGATTTTTTCATGTATTTATATGTCTTTTTGCTTTGGCATTGGCAGGTTTTTTCTGCAAGAAGGAGGAAAGAAATATTTCTGTAATAATTCTAATAAAATTTTTAGAATTGGTTATTTTATTATAAAAGTTGGACCACAATCACTTCGACTTTGATTAGTTTACTGTGGGAAGAAAGCAGAGTCCTCTGGGGCTTTTTCCTTAATTCTCTGGGCCTAAATCTGTTTTTTCTCTGAGGGTAAAATCAGCCTCAGTGGATCTAATTCTATTGCTATATTCACAAAATTGATACTAATATTATGCCTAGGGGCGAGTTTATCACCAAGAATTAGGTTTTGTGTTGTTTTTCTCAGTTGTCTGAACATTCTGATTTAACAGTGCACTTCCCTGTATCACCTTAGTGAGAAAAAAAATAGCACAGTGTAAGTTGCTTTTGCAGTAAAAACATCTATGATCCATCAGAAACAACTTAAGGAATGAATTTTTTCCTTTCAATGTCATATGTACTTCAGCCAGTATAAATTTCAGAGGGACAGTTCAAATGCTGCCGTTGTCAGAAGGGTGGGGTTCAGCTCAAGTCGAAGATACTTTATTAGCATGCATGTAGTTATCTGAAGGCACACTAAGCACTTTGTTCTGTTGCCTAAAATGAGAGCATCTCCTGACATGTGGAATGGTCCTAAAGATTCTTATACATCTGTGTGGCACTGATAGCTCTGACTCATGTTCTCTAGGAGTCTTTCAGTCTTCCAGTGCAGTAGCTGGAGGCTGAAAATACATAAGTTATGACCCGAGCAACAGAACTACATCGAAGTGGATAAGCTCACCATGCAGACTTGATCATACTCAGTTAGTCAGAAGATCAATTTGGTTTGCCTGAAAGTCTGCTTCGAGGGTTGAAGCTATCTAAAATGAGCAATGTAGCACCATTTGAGAAACCCTGGGCTATCCAGACCTTGTGTTTGGCACTAGCATGTGAGTTGTCCACCCCAATAACAAGCTCTGATCTTGTCCATGTCTAACAATTTGAAATACATTTGTAGTAACTGAAGCATCGTTGATTTATTTACCATTCATTTATTGCCATTTAAGCATGATATTTGGAGCATGCCTCTATCTTCTGATCTCAGCTGTATAATTCAAGATCTTGATTGTTTATTTATAAATTATCTGTCTGACATGTGTCTTGCTGACATTATGCAGAAGAGCCCTAAACTGAAATCTAAATAGATAAGAAAAAGTCTGCCCCAAGGTAAATCTTCCATTGAGTTGTGTTTGATCCACCTGCCAAAAATCTTTTGATTTAAGAAAATGGCCAGAAGGAATATTTTAAGTCTATATCTAATTTGAGACATCCTGCTTAGTAATAATAGCAATAGTCAGATATATATTTGCAGTAAAGATGTCTGCTTATGAACTATTCACAGTTTTTACAGTCAATGGAGAGACCCTTTAATGCTTTTACATTGGCACAAGGTTTAAGAGAACAGGTGGAAGAAACTAAACAGATTTATTAAAGATAAATGTGTCAACAGATATTAAATACAAAAATACTGTGCCTGGTGCTGGAAGGCTCTGTCCTGCACTAGAGTCTGAAGAAGTATTCCATAATCTTCCCTGATTCTCATATCTGTATGATGAGAGCTGAGGGCTGAGAGCTTTCAGACAGAAGGGGAAGATGGACTTTGGCTCGGACACGTCATTGCTCTTATCCAAAACAGTTAATTTCCTAATTCCTAACTTAAAATCGAAACCTTATTAAACATACTTCACCTTAAAAATACCTGCTCAGGGCACCATAACCAGCTAACCAAGCTGCAGATATCTTTGTTGGAGTTGCCAAAAGGTGAACCCTCCACTTCATATTTCAAATATGTAAGAGTAAAACACAGTTAATATATGATTTTAAAATAATTGAATTGCACTACAGTTTAATTGGTGGCAATGAAGAGCAAAATGTATAGTGAAGGTTATCGAATAATTGGTGATTCCTATGGTTTTGTACACATAGAACACAATACCTATTGATTAGAGTATTTTCTTTCTATTGCAAAAACGTATTCCTTGGCAAAAGTATTACACTTTATTGTAAGAAACCTATTTATAAGTTATCAAATGATTATTTGCATCAGTAATATAATAATCATATGTGACATACCAGGAATGTCTTATATGCCAAATTGCTAAGTAAGCCAGTCAAGAGGGTTCCCTCAGTCTTGTACCAAGGAAATAGCTCTGAAACTCACCAAGGAGTCTCCTCCTATAGGATACATCTTTCCTCTTTTCTCTGGAAATACTTTAAACGTGGTTGTGCTAAATAAATTTGTAAAGAATTTTAATTTGCTCCAGATTCGGAATGATGGAGAATATGGAAATAGTTTTTAATTGTCATTTAGCTATTTTGCATCTCAATATGGGGAAAAATCCTCATTTTGCTAGGGCTGGAATGGATTTCTTTCCTGGAGGACTAAGGTTTTTTAATGAGTTGAGGGAACAACAGTTTCTGCTAGAACAGGAACAGGTAAATGAATAATGTTGAGTTGAACGCAGCCAGATCATGGATTATGTCAGTGACCTTTGCACAGCCAAGAGCTCCTCAGCCTGGGACACTTCTAGCCTTGGAGACAAGCAAAGCAGCTGTTGTCTTTTAAACAAGAGAGCAGGATAATTACTGTTGTTAAGCAGCCTGTGATTTAAAGGTTTGCTAGATCAGATTTTATACATAGGCACCAGAAGACCATCTACATACCCAATTTTAGGCAGGGTCCTTTGCAGGCAAGGGGAAGTGACTCTGCCAAAACAATGCCAAACAAGGAATGCCAAACAAAGAATAAGTATGTTGTCTTCAAAGTTGCTACATATGTTACATGTGCATAAAATGTTAGGCAGTAAATGGGATTGGATGCTGATTACATCATGCCATTCAGTGTGTTTTTGAAAATATGGAAATTGGGTGTTAAACCGTGCAGAAGATAAAATGAAGGAGTCTTGAAGCCTCAGAGACAGTCTTTCCTGTAGACAATCCCAGTGTGCTTTTTTCTCCCACTTTAGTAAAGAATTCTAAATATATGTCTGAAATCTTTATTTTTGCTCCATAAAAGCTAGCTTATAGGGTAGAAGGTGATTTGCATATAAATTTGCAGGTTTTCTGTGAGACTGTTTGAGATTTTCCTGGGAAGCTGGGTGGGTGACTGAAAGATGCTGTGTTAGCAGCATGCACTTGTTTGTGGATGCTGGAAGAAGAGCTTTCATTGGAGTGGTATTTGTTAGAGTTTCTATCTGCAGTGCTGGTTAGATATTTGCTACACTGCCTGGAAAAGAAAGCAATTCACTGGGAATAATTTTTCAAGGTTAGTAATTGCCAGATACTACATTTTTGCCTCATCTTTTTAAGGTTGGGGTTTTGGTGGTTTTTTTGGAGACAAGCATAGGTGGTGTGTTATAGTAGTCATCTCATGACATTCATTGGATTTTCTAGATATGATTTTCCAGACATTTTCTCACACACCATCCCCAAACCTTTGTTTTAAATCCCATGCTGTCACCTGGATGGGTGAGAGAGAGTATTTTTGACTGGTGGCTATTCTGTTGACCTGCCTCTAAAATAACAAGTGTGTACCACAAAATTGGTTCTGATGAAACATACCATCTTTTCAAAGAGGCTTAGCTCAAAGGATGGCTTGGGTGCTTGGCTCCTCTTGCATAGTAAAATTGTGTCTGACATCTGTTTAATACAACTACACGGAGCTTAGAAGTGAAGGGCAAGCCTGAGGATTCAAGCTGATGGAAACCTGCTGCCAATGCAGTGTGTGTGCTCATGTAGTTTATTAATCTTGTCAGTTGTTATTACCTTTTTATCTGGATCCTGTTAACTTAAGATTTGTATGTAACTCATGGAAAAGATACAGTTTTGTTTTCTTTGTTCGGATATGAGAAGTCTGTTGGCATAAGTCTTCAAAGGCATTAAGTCAGTAGCATCATGGAAATTTGGCTATGTTTTGAGCACTTGAGCAGCTATAAAAATTAGACTAGGTTATTTTAACAGGCTATTGTTCCATAATCTATCTCATCTTTCTTTCTATGTTTTTTTTCTTCTTTCTTTTTATAACTTTCAAGTCATTTAAAGCTACTTAGCATTTATTCCAAAGTTCAGTAAACACTGTTACTTAGTCTGTAAGGCTTTGTAATTTCAACATTATATATCCACTAGATAAGCCAGCAGAACCTAGAAACACAATCCAAACAGAGGAGACTTTTGTATATGAAAGAGTACCACTCTGTAACAGAAAAATTCTCAAAGGCTTTTTTTTGTTAGAGCAAAATGAAATAGCTTAATATGCTTATGCAACAGAGAACAAAACAGTAGAAAAAAATTATTTGACCCTCTATTTCTTTTGTTGCTCTGATTTGGTTACCCTTGACTGTTTTATTTCCTGTTGCATGATCTCTTTGCTGTGGACCCTTGGCAAGTGTTCTACTGTCACTCACTCTTTACATTTCCTCTCTTGACCCTCCTGACAGGAATAGACAGTTACATGTCCTAACACAAAGCTATGACCAGCACTTGTTCATGCTCACAGAAAGTTCTTCACTGCAGAATCTCACTACATTCATGCTGAGTATCTTCACAATATTCCCTCTGCAAGACTTCCATTCTCATCTTGGCATCATTTTGGGGACAAAGTCTTGCCTTTATCTCTTACTATCAAAAATACTCTTTGCTCATGTAATGTGGAAAATCATTTTATTACCACTTGCAATACTTGAAGATAATTTATATTGTTTGGGGTTTATTGCTCTTACACCATGCTATGTAAGAAACACCTTAGTAATCATTTACTGAATTACATTTTATATAGTCTTAAATAAGCCTCTGTTATATTTTATGCCAATAATTATAATTATTACCAGCTTTGTACAACATAACGTGCTACCTTTCATTTCTTTCAGTTTTGTCTTCAAGGTTGTCTTAACAAGAACATGGCCTAAAGATTTCTTGATGCTTGATTTGTCAAGTGTTTCAAAGTGAAAAATTAAGGATGGGGTTTTTTTCATCTTCCACACAGGAGCTCTGTAAATATAATGCTATTCCCTGCACTCCATCTCCAGCTCAGTAGCATCAAGTGTCTCTTCCCTGGGAGCTCCTCTCAAGGATGGCACTCAGGTCTGGGAAACGAAGCCAATGGTGTCTCACCCACACTGTTAATAACTTGGACAGAAGCCTGCAAGATAGAAAATGGACTGTAAGAAACACGGATTTGATGTCCTGAAATAATTTGGAGTTGTAATTGGCTCTTAATGTCATATCTAAGCCTGTGATACTCCCTCCAAGACCATGCTTCCTGTATATTGAACACTTTCCAGACACACTTAAGGAACTACAACTTGCTTCCTAAATATTGCTGTCTATTTCTCTGTTTTAATACTGGAAAATGTATATTTTAACAATAGGAATATATTTTAAGCTTCACAGTTAATTTCAATCACTCTTTTTAGTGGTGGCAGTCAGTTGGTTTTAGCCATTATCAGTAATATATCACTACTTTTTGTTTCACAAACTGTGATACAAATGAATATTCTTACTAAACTGTAGTCAGACCGTATTGTCATTCCTAACACCACATTTGAAATCCTCTAAATGTCTTTCAGGGCAAGAAGAATAAAACTATTATCATATTTATTGGGCTAAATTTTGAAGGAAGACTGTGGCAGATGCAAAATTTGAAGAACTTCTAAAAAATCTCACTGAATACATATTTGCACATTTGCAGCTAAACACTCTTAGAAAGTGTTCCCTTAAGTTGAAGCATTTTTGCAGCCATCGCAACAGAAAGCTGAATCTTAGTTTCAGACTTGATTCTGCACTGTTTCCATGCACACATTTCTTTGACTTCAAGGTTTGTCTTTCATTGTTGACCCTTGTGTGCAAAAAAAATATTTCAAACATTAGAGGTTTCTAAAAAGAGCTGGAAGCTTTACTAAGAAAGTAGTTTCCCTTCATAAACAAATCTGATTGGTGCTGTTCTGTATTTATTACTGCCTATGATGTTATTCTCAGCAGCATAGCAGGGAGGGAGACATGTGGAAAGTTCTGGGTGAAACAATGTCCTCAGCATCTTCCTGAGACATTTACTCATTGAATATCAAGGTGTGTGTGATGTAAAATCTTTTATTTCTTTCGGATTAGTTTCTATTAACAGATTTGCAAGGACCAGCAGTGACACATGTCTCCTCTGTATTTTGATAGTCCACTGGTGTCATGAAACCTAATTGACACTTTAAGTATAAACCCTGGAATCTGCTGATTATGCACAGTTTTTCCTGAATTTCCTGTTTCACTGAAATTTTCAGGCTTTTTCATAGCATTTATTAATGATATTCCGTTATTTTTTTAAAATTTGCTTTTCCTTAGGTCCACAGGGAATGTCTGTTTGTGTGGTGACAAAGATAAACATGATACTCTTCTGTAAGAGATCCTTTGAGAAATTTATTTTAAATATTGTGTGCTAAATTGCATTCTTACACCTTCTCAGATGAAGTCAGCAGCAGCTTTTGTGGACACTCATGAGCTAGTTTTCATGCAGTCAACCTGGGAAAGAGAGCAGTGTAATTGTGCCAGGCTGGAGCACAAACATGAATTACACAGGCTGTCTGGAAAGCTGGGTGAATAATGGGCCAACTAGCCTGAGCTAACCTCTGTGCTGCTTTGGCTGCACTTTGTCAGAACTCAAGTTAGCTCAAGTTAGCTTAAAGCTGACCCTGGCAGGCTGACACAGGCTATGGTCTCGCTGTGTCCTCACACCTTTAAGTGCAGTGAAGACCCATCTTTGCAACAGCTTACTGCAGCTGATACACGTTTCTCAACCAGATTTGTAATGAAAAATCAGCTGATTCAGGAAATCATAACCTTATTAAAGCTGACAGTAAAACTGTTGCTCATTCTGTCAGCAATGGGATGTCCCCACAAATATGAAAATTGATCATTTCTGTGTCTCTTAGAAAGGGTAGTGTATCAAGGAAAACTCTGTATTGCAGTCAGGAAGGGATCTGCTGATGTTAAGCCTTTTCCTTACTAAGCCAATGGGACTGAAAGAAATACATTTCTATGGCCTTGTGGTTGCTAAGGCAAACAGCTCAGAATAGTGGGTTTCTATCTGACAAACTAAAATCATATTAGTTGGGTTTTTTTCACAGTTAAATGTTCAAGAACTTGGTACGAACTCTGCTATGTGTCTTTGTTACTCAAAACAGGGCAATTGCTTTAGTCAAAAGTGAACACATCCAGTTGTTGATTAGTTACAACACGAGGATTGATGGCTTGTTTATCCAAATGTTACAAATGCTCTGGTTTTCAGTTTTCCTTTTGCGGTAGCTGTTGCCTCTGCTATATAAATGTGGTTACCAAAATGTGGTAACTATATAAATGAGGGAGAGAGCCTGTGGTGATACGGATGCAAAATATGCAAACAACTTTGGCTAAACATAGCTTTACCATAGTTTTGTTATATAAATGTCAACTTAAAATTAAATGTTATGGAAACATTTCTTTTATCTTTATGGACTCAACCAGCTGCACAGTTTTCTCAAGTACAGTTTACATTTATCATGTTGTTTAAATCTATCACATACATTCAACATGCACAGAAGAATTTTTTAAAAGCAAGCTGTTTGCATTTGTGCAGTAATTACCCACGGTCCAGCTTTAATCTTCCATATGCAAGAAAAGTTTCTGCTGACTCTAGGGGCACCAGGAGTCACTGAAGCTGCAAGCTGCAGTTTGATTTTTCCAGAGATTAATGAGCTGAAGACTTTTTATATTTGTTTGTTGCAGAGCTATGGTATCCTGGGGTGCATTAGGAAGAGCATTGCCAGCAGGTCAGGTGAGGTAAACTTCCCATCTACTCAGCTCTAGTGAGCCAAATCTGGAGTTCTGTGTCCAGTTTGGGGCTACTCAGGACACAGGAGATAGGCAGCTCCTGAAGCAGGTCGAGCAGAGGACTATGAAGGGACTGGAGCATCTCTTAGGAGGAAAGGCTGAGACAGTTGAGCCTAGTCAGCCCTGAGAAGAGATGACTGAGAGGACCTCATCACTGTCTGTATCTGAAGGGAGGGTGCCAAGAGGATTTTTCCAGACTGCTGTGACAAGAGGCAATGGGAAAAAACTAATGCACACCTGAATATGAAGAAGTGCTTTATTGTGTGAATGACTGACCAGAACAGATCTCCCAAGGTTGTGGAGTCTCCCTCACTGGGGATATTTAAGAATCATCTGGACACATTCCCCTGTGCCATGTGCTCTGGGATGATCCTGGACAGGGAGGTGGGACCAGGTGATCCACTGTGGTCCCTTCCCACTTGACCCATTCTGTGATTCTGTGACCCACACTGTATCATTATTTTACAATTCGTGGGCAGATTTCACAATATATTTGCCAATTAGAGGGGGTTTTATCCCTTATATATTTTGTAATGCCATGCCAAATATTGCATTTTAGGTCCATTTCCCTCCATACATCTGATATGAGACTTACCTAGGATCTGCAATAACACAAAAAATGGGCAGTTTTAAAATTAAGTTGTGTGGTCCCAACCAGCTCCTCTGTATCAGGCAGGTTATAAGCACATTTTGAAACAGCAGTAACTCTTGATGTGACAATGATATGCTATTGTCCTGTGGTGCAAAGCAGGAATGTTAGGTATTATACAAACAGTTAAAACACGTGAGTGGCTCAGCCTCATAGTGTAGCTGTCTCCACAGAACAGATCCGGTCATGAAGTTACAGAAGCCAGCAGATGGAGATTATTCCAGACATATCACCTCACTGTGAGTCATGGAAAATAGACACCAGCACTCATTAATGCTGCAAACCTGCTTGGCCTGACATGGGCTGGGTTCAGTGGTCATTGGATTAGAATTTGGAAATCAGAGCTCACTTCTGTTTGTAACTTCCCTAGTTCCTGAAAAAAGGATTTAATCTGTAGCAACAGATACTAAGAATTTAAAAAGTCAAGATGCAAACAAAATAAATTAATGGGAATGGTGATTGACAGCCGCTCAGAATGCCACACAGAGATGGCAACAGGGCCGGTTCTAAGGAGTGGGTTCAGGTGAACAAATGAAAATACACATCTTCATAGAGTTATTTCTTAGATTTTGTAAATCATTCACAGTTTATATGCATGCTAAAAGTACACTGTTTCCAGAACTGAGATTAGACAACCTGATAGCAGCAGTCACTTCAGATGTGCAGTCTTGAGGTTTAGGAAGCCCCTGAGCCACAGCCTGCTGGTAAAGAACCAGCTTGGCTCCTCCACAGTCTTCCTTTCATATCTGCTGCCAGCCACTGCTGCAAGGGCTGGACAGGTTTTGATCTGTGGTTGTCCAGACAGTGAAATGGCAAAGAATTCACAGCGAACTTTATTCCATAAAAAAGCAGACTCATATGGACTCGAATTACCAAGTTGACTTTTCTTTTTTAAATTCTGGAAAAATCAAATTATTTAGAGAAACTTTCAAGTGCTTCATTTAGCTGTCACCTGATCCACATTCAGCCAGCCACCGACTTCCTGAGGCAACTGGCAAAAGCAGCTGGGTGGGAGGGTTTGAAGTTTTTTCTTTTGGTCTGTGAAAAAAAAAAATCAGTCAAAGAATTTTGGTTCTCCCTCCTCTTTCCTCTGAAGCAAAAAGCTGCATTTTACGTCTTGTTGAGTGCTAGAGATCAAATCTAGATTTAAGAAAAAGTCTTCCCACAGATCAAATTGTCAGGGATTCAATAGGTATTTTTCACTTTCCTCTGCAGTCAGGCCAAGGTCTGCCTGCATAGCCCTTTTCATATGGTGCCTGCAGCTGCAGGGCCTTGTGGATGGGCCGTGCTCTTTCCATGTCCCAAACACATGGAAAAGTTGTCTCATGAAGTGCTGCAGTCACTAGTACTCTTCAGAAGTCTGGCTAAGTGAACTCCTGGTCATACCCAGTCATAAGCTCCAAGAATTATGTGAATATTCATTTTTTAAAAGTAATTTTCTCTATGGTCTACATTTGTGCAAAAGCCTTCCATCCACCCTGGTTGTGCTTGCATTACAGCACACTGGCTGAAGTAGCCTTTTTGTCTTCAAACAGATCCTGTAGGATACTCATGACAAATCCTCCTTCTTCCCCTTAACTCAAAAAAGCTGATAAGGGTAGGCAGGTGTAGATGTGACCTACTGTGGCCATGGCCACAGCTAGAGAAAACACACTGTGGAAAGACATCATGTACCTGCTAAAGAGATGATAAATACATTTCCAAATGAAAGTGCTGCACTGCTGGACATCTGAATCTGTGCCTGGGCATTTAATCACTGCATTGAGCCTGAAAAGTGCTCCACAGGCAAAGGAGTACTCCTAAGTATGGCACCTCAAAACAGCTGCTCAGGGCTTCTGTGTCTGAACGTGTCTGATCTTTAATGTGCCGTTCAACCCAAACCATTCTGTGATTCTATGACTCTGTGATTCTGTGATTAATGTTGGTTTACAACTAGAAGAAGCAAATTCAGTGAGGTTCTTGGGGTAAGGAGGAATAGCTATAAGAGAATAACACCAGAAGGCTGAGAATGCAGAGTATCTCATAATCCCAGCTCAGGAAAACAACTTGTTCCTAACATAGTAGATTGAGTGATGCAGCCTGGTGAGCTGAGAAAAAAAAAAGTAGCAAAACTGTTTGACGATTAGACTTTGAGGAGTAATGTCATGCTCGGTGTTTCTTATGTAAGAATTGGAACTATATGTTAAGACAAAAAAATGTAACTGTGCAGGCAGTCAGATGTTGTACCAGGCTGTCCAGAGGGGTCACAGCCTCCTTCCCTGCAGGCACCACTTGACTGGACACGACCTTGAGCAAACTGATGTAATTGAACTTGCTTTCTACAAGATAACTGCTGGAGGTCCCTTCCAGCCAACATGGAATTGTGATTTTTATGAATTTCCTTTGTAAAAGAAGCCAGTGTAACTTTAGTTTCATTAGAGATTAATATGCTGATTCTAACAGACAGTTTCTTGGTTATTTATTTGCCTGTGATTGTTCGAGTTCAGTGATGCTCTGGGCATACTAAAAAGCTATTTATTTAATACAATTTTATAAAAAGGTTTGACTAAATGATCTTCTGTTGCTTTGATATATTGGTTGATTGGGTTACTTTTCAACTGTGCACTCTCATATGAATGGATGGACACTGTTACATGATTTTTCAGTTAAATCAAGACACTCAGTACTGCTAAACATTCATTCTGTAATGCTAGGTAAATAAATGTTCATAATGGATCACAAAATATATGGAAAGAGCAGAACTTGTTTTTTACACATAACTCTATAAAATATTTTTGGCTCACCCTGAATCCACTCTTCCACTTGTCAGGCTTGGTTAAAAGACAGGCAGGCATGCATCTCAGTCGGAAGGAGAAGAGCAGTGCTCTCACTACAAGGAGGTGCAATCAGCTGGTGTATCTCAATTAAGAACAATTCCTGGCTGTGCTGGAAGTGCTCTGTCTGGGCACCATACGTAGCTTAAATCACTCCTAACTTAGGAAGGATCAATTCTCAATTCTACCAAACTTCTCCTGTGCACTTGAGTTAATATTTTAAAGAAAGTTAAGAATTTAGACTTTCAGAGGCTCATAGCTTGAAAAAGCTCTTCATTGCCTACCCTGTACTGATTTTTAATGTGAACTTTTATGAATTGTAGAAGGCAAAATTACCATGTATCTCAGCTTCACATTGTTAATATAGGAAAACAACACTGCTGTGCCTTATGATGGAGTTGTCTGGACTGAGTACACTGAAGAGAGTATTATTATGTGTGGAGAGTCACAGAGAGATTGGCTCTCAAAGAACTAGGAGTCATTCTTAGCTGAAATATACCAGATAACTGGACTTCTTTGTACTGATAGAGGTATTTTTTCTCCTTCTAGCAGAGATGCATGTCTGCCTGTACCTCAGTTCTGGGAAGTTACAATTCTATTTACTAGTATGGTCCATGCAACTACTGAAGGCTACTACTTTGTATATTGAAGCTTCAAGAAACTGACTTCTACTGTGTGGTTAGCAAAGGGATCTCCAGAGCTTCTTCTCCAGCCTGGGAAATATGCAGTGTTCAGCAGTACGTGCTCACAGTCATCTCTGATCAAACTGTGCACATGGAATCACAGAATCATAGAATGGTTTGGGTTGGAACTGACCTCATTGAGTCCAATGCACCTGCTTCAGGCTGGGACACCTGCAACTAGATCAGATTACTCAAAGCCTGCCCTTAAACACTTAGATAAGTGCTTACAGGATCATCCTGTGTGAAAGGAAACTTATCTGCTAAAGTAAAATTCATATAAGGCTATCTTTGTGCCTGCAATATGTCTGATAAATGCAGACTTGTTTCACACGAATTTCTGAGCAGAACAATTTTGGCAAGGAGTGAAAGCCACTGTAAGATAAAATGTTGGAAAGTAAAAGCACCCTCATGTGTTGTTTCAAACAGGCAAGCAGCAGCTTTAATGTGTTTAAGATCAAAGGGCAAGCTTTTCCCCATATGGAAAGTAAGTGATCACTATGTATTTAACATTCTGCATAAGCGCAACAGTTGTTCCAGAACCTTTGCAACTCAGCATTTAATAAAATAACTCATTATTGAAACGAGAACATTATTGATGCCAAAGTAGTGCACAGACGCCCCAGCAGAGGCACATGAGGTGCTGCCCTTCCACATTGCAGTCACTGCTGGTGTGCTCTGCAGCCCCACCTTGGAGGGACTTCAGAATACCTTGTCTGGTGCACGGAAGAAATTATGTTACACTCTTTCCAGCTGGAGTGATTATGAGATAAAAGACCCTGAAAAACAGAGGAAATGAGTCACATCATTGGGCTTTGACTATAGAGACTCAGACAGAATAAAGGCTTATTGTGAAAAGTGTTACATCTTGCTTTAGGTCTCAAGACCTAAACAGCACTACGAGAAGTTTTCTGTTCTCAAAGTAGTGTGTGATACAAAGCCATAAGCTGTTTGTTGTACCCTCTCCAGCAAGACCTAGTGCTTGACAAAGTGTGTTTCTGCTCTTTTAAGCACAAAAAAACTTAGGCATATGAGGAAATAGGTGAACATGGCAGTGCCCCCTCAGGTTTGAGACTTTGTGCTGCTTTCCTGTCAATATTACATGGATGAGCACAGAGAGGAGATATGTGTTCCTGTAAGTAAGTTAAACTCAGGAAATTTTCATTTGAACCTTTCAAGAAGAGATTCTTCTTCTGCAATTTCACATGCTTCTGCCATCAGGTTCTGGTCTGTTAGTTCTGCTGCCTAACAACAAGAAAGGGCACTTCAGATTCCAGAAAGTGCAGGACTTATTTAGATTAAGGAAGACAAGACTAATGGTATGGTATGAAACTGAACACCCTCAAGCTAAAGTACAGTGATTGATTCTTAGAAGTAAGTTTAATACTAACAGTGCATTACGTTAGAAAAATATTCTGTGTTCCATTTATATCCTTGTTTACTACTGGGAGAAAATTATAGGAAATTAACAGGATTTTCTCTGCTCTGGTGATATTTATGAGTCAGCTCATAATTCCCAACACAAGCCATGCTTCCACTGAAGTCAACTGTATGGTTTCAACAAAAACCAAAACCCAGTTATTAGTTACCAGGAGTAAATAAAGTTAGAGAAAGAAGACACAGATCTTGGTACGTAGAAGAAATTTTTTTTAAATGCTAATTCTTAATAACATTATGGCATTTTTCTGCCAAATTTAATGAGCCCTGGCCTTTGTGGATGCTTAGATTTCTGTTGTAGCTGTGAGGGACATTGGGGCTATAAGGTAGCCTTGTAAATACTGTTATGCTTACCAGTTTTTATAATTCCATCATGAATATATGTGGTTTTTTCAGGATAGATTTGCTCTCGCCTCTTCATTCTCCTTTTTAACACTCCACAATGGAGTGCTCAAAAATATTCTTCTGCATTTCAGTGTATTAAATATGATAAATCATTCCTGTCTTAACCAACTTACTGAATTGAAGCATCATAAAGTGATCAGATTAATTACTATCTCTGATGTTTTATCACTTTTTACCATTCCTCCCACAGCCACCACAGGCTGATATAATGATGTGGTACAATACACCTCAAAGCTCTGATGTTTCCACTTTAAATAATTTTTTTTTAAATAAATATTTTTTTAAGTGTGCTTTATTTTCTTGTCAACTATTCTGGTTAACATGTGAGATAACCACATTTAATGACAGCAAACAATGACATAGATTCTTCATCTATATCATGGACTTTAGCATTACTGCCAGAACAGCCATGTTATTTTGCAGCCTGGAAAGCTATTATTGGAGAATTTGTGGGCACTTCTTTGACCATTGTTGGTACTTCTTTCTTCACATGTCTGGAAGAAAAAAAATTGTAGAAGTAGCCAAGGGTTGCTAAGATGCCTTCTTGAGAGATATGGTTAAAAGAAATCCCATTTGCTCATGTACTACAATACAGTATCTTCGTATGACTGCATTTGAGTGTCTTTCCCCCTGAAAAGGCCCTCATTGTCAATGTTGTTGACTACATATCAATGAAAAACAAATGTAAAATGGAAGTAAAATCCAGTATATAATATACTACAGGAGAAAAATAAGAGAAATGAGGAAATTGATTTTTTGCTCCAGAGTTCTTCATTAGGATGAAGTATATTTTAGGTGAAAATGCACAGCTGACTCGAGTACTTCCCACAGTATCAACCTCTCATAATCAAGTTGGGCTAATTGTCTTAATCCTAAGTTTTTATTAAAATATGTCAATCAGGCACCCGAATTTGAATTATTAAATTTTCAATCGATTTTGTCCCCGTCTTTAACTTTGATTAAGATGTAAAACAATACTGAAATCACAGAATCAAAGAATATTCTGAGCTGGGAGGTATCCACAGGGATCATCAAAGTCCAGCTCCTGGCCCTGCCCAGGACAGCTCCAAGAATCACACCATGTGCCTGAGAGCATTGTCCAAATGCTTCTACAACTCTGGCAGGCTTGGTGCTGTGATATATCCTCAGGATGTGAAATATCCTCACTGTAAATTACAGCTCATTTCCTAAATAGGCTCGTTTGATAGTGTGTTTTCAACACAACATCTTGACATCAAGAAGTTCTTATCCATAGTAAAAGATGTACAGGCAAGTCCAGAGAAAAATTTCATCCAGATACACAAACCATACCCAGGAACAGTCTAGGATAGTGGTGTTTTACCCAGGCCAAAATTACTCTAATGGCAGCCCTCAGCATTTAATGGTGTAGGCCATGAGCAGCCATTGGGAGTGCCATTCCCTTTCTCATTACTCAGGGATCCAGCTGGATCACAGTGAGTGGGATTAACTCCAGAGGATAAGGTAGGAGGGCTATTTTCCTCCCAACACAGTGTGTTTCCTTCTTAAAGGAAGCCAAAGCCAGCTGGCACTGTTGGCCACTGATGGTCCATTAGGCCATGAAGGTGACTGATGCAGTAAATCACACCTTGCCTTTGCCAGAGCCAGGGCTGCACTCTGAGCACCGAGCAAACAGGCAGCTCTTGTGGCATAAAAAATACCCAGCACTCCTACAATCTTTCTGTTAAGCTTGCTCTGTTAGTTAAAAAAAAAAAATAACAACCAAACATGAGTTAATGCCAATATTTTTATCTTAAATCCTGAAGACCCAAAAAGCTGATTTTATAGTGGATTATGCTGGTGATTACAGAGCACATTTTTTTCTTGCACATCTATAAATTTCTTATATTAAGAATTATTTTTCTCATTAGCAAGACATCTAAGTACAGTATGTTAGCAGGCACTTTTACAGAAAAAGGTTATTTGAGTACTTCCTTTTGCCCTAGGCTGTGAAAAAAGGTTAGAAAAAATAGACTGAAATAGAAAAATTATTTTAAAGAAAAGGTTATATAGTGGTCTTTACTTTCCCAGCTTCATATTGTAATTCCTTAAATTTTCTCTATTTTATTATGATAAAGTTTTTATCTTTATTTTGTATATGTTCTAAAAAATATATAAATTCTGCAACCTGTGCTCAATGCTAAAGACAACATAATATTTTAAATTAATTTTCTTGTGAAATATCTGTGGTCATGCAAAGGTTGCTATGTAAGCTACCAGACTTTTCACTGGGTGTTGGAGCTCTTTGATGCAAAAGAAAAAACCTACAGAGTTGTTGAAATACAAATTTTATTTACTAAATTAAGCATTCACATTTGAAAAATTTGATCTACAAAAAGACATATGCTTTGAGAATGATAAAAGGAGCATTTTGTCATTTTCTACAGATTTGAGACAAATAATTATAATGCTTCCCAGTCATTAAAATAGTTAAAATCTGGAGGAGCACATGCTTTGTTCTTATTTTTCTCTTATCTCCTGTTGAATCAAATGACAATAGAAAATATCTAGGTCACAAGTATCTCTGAGCATTAAGAAAAAGCATTTCTTGTTTTGTTTTCTTTTCTTTTCTTTTCTTTTGAGCGAATGTGCTTTCTCAAGGAAGTACAATGCCTCTTTTTTGGAACCCTGGAGAAACTTACCTTTATGTTTTATTTTTTGTCTACGATGGAATGGATTATCAAATGTGCATTTAATGACACTTTTTGTATTTGTATCCCATAGGTACCTGAGCTATTTGATTTGCTTTGTTTTGACATAATCTCCTATTACAGCCTCTCCATTGCTTTGTCAATAGAAGCCAAATACAATCACTTAGCAGACTGATAAAAATACAATTCCTTAAAAATATGCCAGAAAAGAACAATTTCGTTTGACAACACTTTTTTTCACACTGCAAATTTAAACTGTTTCCTTCTTGATAAACTGTACTGATTTTTAGAAAGAGTAAATATCCTACAGTGGAATGAAAAATATTTTTAAAACAAAATTTATCCCTCACAGCCTGAAAAAACTTACCTTTCTAAATAAGTTGTTTGGGCAGTATGATCTGTTCTTTAAAAAGTTAGACATGAAATTCAGTTCAAATTTCTATATCTCTGGAAAATGTAGCAATTAACCCAAAGAAAGAATATATAAAAAGACAGGTTTGCTGTAATCTTTTTTTTTCTCAAAAATTACTTACTAAGTTTCCTATCTAGTTTACTTTTCCATTCTAAGACTGTGAGGTCTTCATACTCTACCCCTCCACAGCCAGGGTTGTACTATTTCTGGGTAGAAGCCAGTGCAGTATCAAGCTCTCAACATGCTACACTCTTCCACTTGAAGAAAAGGTTGACGTGCAAGTCATTTAAAAGGGAGTCTACAGAAGAAATTTATGAGCTTTTTCTATGGAAGAAAGCTTATTCTCCATGCAGCTTTTGTCAAACATTCTTAACAAATTGTAATAACCTTTGTCATATCTCATTTTCTTGCATAAACAAGTCACACTGAAACTATAAATGATGGAAAATTTAATCCACATGGCTTGTGCTATCAAAACTGCTAAACTGTATTCTTTTCCACCATGTCAGCAGTGCATTATCTGTTTTATAGGAATGTTGAAAAGATTACTTTTTAAGGGAGATACTGCAGGACCTGTGTAAATGTCCACCTCACGCCTGCATTAGATGACATTTTCATTTTCAGTTCTTCCTGAAGCTAGGAAAATGCTTCAGCCTTTCTCTTTCCAGATCCTACCAGATTCACAGCCACCCACAATAACTGCCCAGAGGCACCAGGAAGTGCCCAGAGGCTGGGTGTGCTGTCAGCTTTGTGCTGCCTTCCTGCCTTGAGCATTCACGTCTGCTCTGGGATGGAAGATGGTCCACCAGCTCTCGGTTGAACAATATGCATAATTCCTCCTCTGTGGGAGCTTGGTGCCTTGAAAATTGTGTATAGGTACAAAAGTAACTCCTGGTCCAGGAGATGATGTTTTTTTCTTCTGTCTTCCCCAGCAGCTGCATGGGATACTGAATCTGTAAATTCTCCCCTTCACACATCAAGAGGGATGAGAGTGTTGTTAACACCTAGCCAAGGCAGATCTGTCTTTCTGCTTTTTGTGAGAATTGTTCACCAAAATTAATAGTCCCCATGAAAGTGTAGCAGTGCTAAGAAAGATTGTCTTTCTTTCCTTTTTTAATAGGGATTTCTCTGGGTATTTTACCCATTTATCTAAACCTTTAATGTATCTATTGGTGCTAATAGTATAATATTCATCAGATTTATTTATGTAATGCCTCATTAAAAAATCATGTAAAGGCAGCACTTGGGTACTCAACTCAGCAAGATCCTGATCACTGTCAGGAAAGCATGGTCACTGCCCCTGGCTGTGGAAAGAATTACCTATGGAGGGGCTCAAATAGCTTCTTTGTAGACTCAGACCTTGTGAATGCAAACAATTTCCTCTAAATTTCCAAGCAACTGCATTAGTGTACCAGGGAGAAAAGTAAGAGCTACTTTTTGGTTATATCTAGAGCTAGCAAAAGCTTTCAAACATTTTCTACCTTCCATACAAAATCCAGGATAATGGCACTGCCAACAGTTTTCAAACAGTTTTGGTCATAATGAATGCCCTTACCTGCATGGGGATTAAATCAGACCTCAAATAATACTGGAAAATAACTCTGGTGGTCTAATCGCTTAATTATGCCACTTTAACAGTGATACTTTTTTATTATTTACAGAAGAGGCCACAAAAGTTTGCAGATGTTTAACTTTTGATTATTCTAATTCTAGCAGTAAGTTATGTAGCAAAATAGATCTTAAAGATCAGGGTGTATTTTCTGTCCTTGTGATACTCCTTGAGTAATGTTTTAACAATTGCTTTAAACTGAACATCCTCTTCCATATGAACAGCCCTTAAATCAAACAGTAGTAAAAATCTTCTGAAAATTATATAAATGGAGAATTGGTAGGTCCTAATTAACCAATTAGAAAAGTTTATGAGCGGCAGATTGATTAAATATCAAAGCTTCTGAGTTATATTATCTTTCATAAACTGGCTTTTCTCCAATTAGTATATGCTTTCAGGAGCAGGGGAATAAGATGAAAGGATCTGCAACAAAACTGATTGCTGCTGAAACAAAATGGAAGTCGCTGCTTTTCATAAAATACAAGGCTATGGCAGTACTTGAATAATTTTATGGGAAGTTGCTGCCTAAGGCATATGTTTTACTGTCTGATACTGAATGCATGAGGAAAAACCATCTGTTTTTTTCAGCCTGAACAATTATATGATCCAGACTGAATCACTAGAGGCCAAATATAATTGCTCTGTGTTTTGCTTTTTACTACTCTCTACCTACAGCAGCATGGTCTTGTACAGCATGTATCGTAGCACAGAGTTCAAATGATGGCATGGGAAAATGCTTTTTCTTCTCTTGAGGGTTATCAAATGACTATCCAGGGCTTAATGCAATCATCTAGACTTCGTCTGTCACTGCAGAAATAATTCACAATAGGAAAGAATTTCTGATAAACTTCGACCACTGTGATGTTTGAACCTTAGGGATTTACTTTGCTGAGCAGATCCTCATTTAACATTCAGCCAGGTGAAAGTTGTTGCTGCATCCTTCATGCCTTCAGTTCCAGTTGGGAAAAAGAGAGGTGCTTTTGTTGCATGGCCTGAGTAAACAGATTGCACTAAAAATATAGCTAGTGAATCCTCACTATTAGTTTACTTTGAAGGAAAGCACTTCAATGATACATAAGCTACTGGAAACATTCCACTTTTGTTGCTAGTGTTGTGTTTTACAGCACCTAAATGTATGCTATTGGTTTTGCCAGGCTAGTAGGACTGGGTTTCTCCCCTCCCCAAAAGTTCTTAGAGTTTAATTTATAATAATAATAATTATTATTATTATAAATTAATAATGTGCTGAGTGGCACTAAAAGAAGTGTTCAGTGTTGGAGGGAGGAATGAGGGACAGAGGGGCAATATTTGAATGTGTGGGTGGATAAATGCAAATATTTTTCTTTTGTTCTTTAATAATAGTAATAATAATAATAATTATAATAATAATTATAATTAATAATGGTGCACTATGCCCTTTGAGTTCCTGGAAAAACTGAGAGCAAGAGTTATAGAAGTTTGGAAAAATTTCTTTCCAAGACTGTTTTTATGTAGTGCTGTGAGGATTGTTTCTGCTCCTTATGGATAAACTGCAGAACTATGTCAACCAGGTGTTAATCCACACTGCACCTGGCTTTCCCGAATATGTGCTTTTATTTTGATTAATACACTGCTTAACTGTACTCATTCCCTCTCCTGACTCACTTTTCCTATCTATTGTGAATAAACACCTTGCCCACAGTGATATTCTAAGTCATAGTCCTGACAGACTATGGCAAAGCAAGTGGTGGGTGAATGGGCAATGGTTTTGTGTAGGATTGGGCTGTGACTTAAAAGGTTCAGGTTTATTCCACATGTTTATTCCACTTTCTGTGTAGCCTTAGGCATGTCCCTTACCTTTACTGTGCCATGGTCTCCAACTGTGATATGGGAACAAGAAACTATTTTTTCCTGCTGTGTCTGTTTTCCATAATTGTGCTATAAGAAATCTCTTCCAAGTGAAAACTGGTATTGTGCGTTTGGATAAGACCCAGTACAACTGGGCCTCCAATTTAGTTGGTATTACAGGAATAAAACCAAACGAGCAATTTTTAATACCTAAACACAAAGGAAGTAAGCAAATGTCATTTTAATTGATTCAGGTCTAAAGAAATTCAGCAAAAGGAAATTACATTCTTTTACTGTAAATTCTTAGTCACTTCTTAATTTTATTTTGCCCTCCATGCAAGCCTTAATGAGAAGAAACCGCATTTATGCCTATGTCAGTAGGATGTAATTATAGGGGGGCTGCATCTGAAGGCTGTAGCAGCTGAAACTACCAGTAACGTTCTATGAGATTTTCCAATTTTATGAAGTGAAGGGGAGAAAAATTGCTCACAAGATGGATTTTTGTCACTAATCACAGAATCATAGAAAAATAGAATAATAGAAAAATAGGATCACAGAATGGAAAGGATGTTAAGTTCATCAAGTTCCAACCCCCCTGCCATGGGGGAGAATCTTCCACTAGACCAGGTTACCCAGAGCCCCATCCAACCTGGCCTTAAACACCTTCAGGAATGGGGCATCCACAAGTTCTCTAGGTAGCCTGTTCCAGTGCACCCTCATAGTAAAGAATTTTTTCCTAATATCTAACCTAAATATTACATCCTTCAGCTTAAGGTCTTGCCCCTTGTCCTGTCACTACATACCCTGATGAGAAGTCCCTGCCCAGCTTCTCTGCAGGCTCCATTTGGGTGATGGAAGGCTGCTCCAAGATCTTCCTGGAGCCTTCAGTTCTGAGGGGAGGTTGAACAACCTTGATTCTCTCCACCTGTCTTCACGGGTAAACTGGTCCAGCACTGTGATCAGTTTAAGGGCTCTCCTCTGGGAGATTTCCCAATGTCTTCCTTGTGCTGAGGGCCCCAGAGCAGGATGCAGCACTCCAGGTGCTCTCACAGAGCAGAGAGGGGGAATCACCTTTCTCAACCTCTGGCCATGCTCCTTTTGATGCAGCCCAGGATGCGGCTGACTTCCTGGGCTGTGAGCATGCATTGCCAGATCCCATTGAACTTTTTGTCCAGAAACATCCCCAAGTCTTTCTCCCTAGGGCTGCCTTTGATCCATTCTCAATACCAGCCTGGGATTCCATGAGTCTTGAATGAGTTCTTTATTAAATCTTGAAGCATATGTTGATCTTCACCTTTCTCTAGTCTAGAAGATAAGACTTGCCAGTGGTGTATGTGCACTTTACCCTCCTGGATGCTGTTTTATTTAAAGTCCTTAACAGAATTTATATGCAAGCTCCTACTATATTTGATTTTCAGAGTAGAACTTATCCCCAGTAGTTAAGTGATGTGCCACAAAATGTGCCTCCAAAATCCTATTGCATTGCAGATAGAGATTTTCTACTAGAGATTCTGAAGACTAGACTTATATTTTTTATGTAATGTATTGGATACATTAGAGCACTCCTATATTATATCACTATGGAGAGTCCATATGTTCTGTAGGAAAAAGTCATCATAACTCCTGAAGCACAAGTGTATGCAGATGAAACTATATATTAAAGTTATATCCAGTAGTTAGAAACACAGAAGTACGTAGGTTGAAAAAACCTCTGTGAGTCTTCCAGTCCAACCTCCTGCTGGAAACAGAGCTCACTTCAAGTCAGACCATGGCCTTTTTCAGCCAAGTTCTGCAAGTTTTGGGGGCAGAGGTTTCACAGTGAGGTGCATTGACCCTGGCAGGACACTGGGTGCCCAAAACCTCCCTATCATTCCCCTTCCTCAGCAGGATGGAGGAGAGAAAGTATAACAAAAGTCTCATGGATCAAGATAAGGGCAGGGAGGAATATGTATCTGCATTAATTACAATATCTGTTCATGTGGGTTAGAACATCAGCTAATGAGTCCCAGCAATTCAGACAAAAGTCAAAGGTCTGCTCTTTGTTGGTTGACTCATTGTGCAGCATGACTGACAAGTGTTTTAAGAAGGAATTTAGCAAAACATTGGTAGAATCAATTATTACTGGGTGCTAATTAGTCAGTTCATGATACTGTGGGTAAAATGAACCTTTTTTCTGATCCAGTTCATGGATGACTTCACTAGCACAGAGGTATTGTTGGTGAAGCAGTACAACAGGAAAGGATAATCCTTGCCACCAATCGTATATGTGTCAGAGCATATGTGTCCTGCTGGCTCATGTCTGCAAGCACATGTGCTGTGACCTCTAAGGGTTGGGCATGGGATAGGCAAGAATTTCTGCAGTGATACATTTGTTTGGATCTTCCTCACAAAAAGATTCAGCTTTTTTTACCTGTGTATATTCATCAGTATCATGAAACATACAGGCTCATGCAAACTCAAAATTGTGCTCATGTTTTCCTGGTTGTAACTGCCCAGCTTGTTTAATTGTTTTAACCTCTTCAGTGGACTGTGTGATGCTAAGTTTGTTCCCAGAATGGAGCCTAGTCAGTGATGCCATAGCTCTACCTCTCACTGCAGGTAGTTTGTACTTGAGATCTGCTACTCACAAGGAGGTTGTTTTGAATGGACAGATAGATGCAATATGTAATTAGCTCTTCAGTAAGCTTCTGCAGCAGGTATTTGTGGCCAGTTGTGGGAGAAATTATTTTTCAGGCCTGAGAAGTAACCCTTTCGCTGGAGATCTGTTTTTAAAGACACTTAGATTATCTGGACTGCATAAAGGTACAGCATTGTGATACAAAAAGTAACATCTGTGTATACTGGGTCATTTTCCTAAGAAAATCTTGTTTCTCTGCATTCTAGCAGTGCTGTTCAGAAACATAGATTTAATAACATGTTATTATTCTAATATCTTTAGTGAATTAAGTTAAATGGTAGCTGTATTCCCCTCTACTAATGAACACTGTACAGAGACAGTTTTCTATTAATGCTGGTGAAGTACAATCAATATAGATGCTGGGTCAGGGTACTGTAAAATATTAACAATTATTAATATTCTTTCTTTTTCAGTTTTCTCCTTGTGTTTGGTTGCTTGATTTTGTCCGTGTTTTCTACTATTCCTGAACACACAAAACTTGCTTCTGGTTGTCTCTTCATTTTGGTAAGTGAAAATTCTAAATACAAGACGGTTTTACTGATACTTTTGTATACATTCAAATCATCTCCCTCACCATGGAGGAAGTAATATAATACAATAACTGAGCATTTTTAAAAAATCAGATTGTTCCTCAGAATGATGAAAAAAATTATAAAATAGAGGACTCCACCATCTTTTTATTTAAAAACAGGTCAGATGGTAAGACAGTGCTAATAGAGTATAATACTGCATCCCCTTCTTTGCTTGAGAACTGCTGTGGTTTTTAACTGATAGATTTTCTACTGCAGTTTGGCAGTGACTGAGCATGAAAGGCCTTTGATATTGCTGCTGTCATTTACAAAGTCAGTATGTAGTAAGAGGCACTTAAAATAGGAATTAATTTTGGTATCTTAGATACGGATTTGGGCTAGCTATTGGTAGATACTGACATTTTAGTAGCAGTTGCTGCAGTGGGATCTGGTAGTTTCATTATTTCTTCATAATACATGCTTTTGTATTATGTTTATCTCTCCCTTTTCCCTTTTGAGGTAAATGAAAATGGCTTTAATCCCTAAAAAGTGCTTAACATTTTTCATGTATTGTATGGATGCCACTTTATTAACCTGCTTCCTGATGGGCCATTTAGTTCTGCAAGTGATGGCCTGAGGATAGGCAGTAGTGAATATTAAAACATCACCCTAAACCCAGAGTTACCGTGGTTATTTCAGTTCCATATATTCAGCAGACTGTGGATGTTAGGTAACGCCTGAGATGAAGTAACTGTTGACAAATGCCAACATTTTAATTGTCATCACTGTATATATCCAAAAGCTCTGGTCTTTAGAACGGGTCCCTAATTAATTATGGCGTGAGCAGGCTGATAAGCGTAATTATGTTGTGTGTAACGTCTTTATAGCACAATGCAGGCCCATTGCATCAACTACCTGAGCTAAATGTCCAGAGCTGGCTAGGTGCAAGTATGTAGTGTTCTGCTCCATTGGATGGTTTCTTAGCATGGCTAATTTAGAACCATGCTAAATGTTGCATTTTTCTTCCTAGCCATATTAGTGCTTTTTCTTTCTCTGAAGAAAAGATCAGGTGGCATTAGACCAGCTAAAAATAGTCAGATTTAAATCTACACTTGTACCTAGACCCATTATTTACAAACCTGAACACTTGGTAAATGGAAGTCTGTCTGAATGTTCTGCAGCTGGTTATACTGCTGTAACTGGTACGCTAATTGCTAAGATTTTTTGGTATAGAAAACAGGAAAATCTGATTAGTCTGAAAATACTTTATTTGTAATATAAGGTTCTTTTGTGATAAGTAGCATGTTTTCCTGTATACTTATGCAAATTGGTCACAGAAATGCCATTTCTTCTGACATAAATTATGCATTTCCCATGAGCCACATATCTGTTGATTGTGTTGGTACACTTAGCACTGCTGATCCCTCAGCTGGCTGGTTCCCTGTGCTGTGCCACAGGATTCACGTGAGCCACAATGTGCAGGAGCTCTGTGAAGACTTGGCCTTGCTCCCAGCACTGGGAGAGGTGTGGTGGGCTCTGATTTCTGGTGCACCAGTCCTGGTAGAGGTATCCATCAGCTGAGCAGAGCTACTCAGTGTCTGCTGCAGGAAACTTTGGTGCTTTTTGCTGCTTTGGCTTCAAAGATGAGCTTTGTCCATCTTAACTGTTCTGACTGTACATCCCACGGCATCCTCTGAACATAGAATAGGGCTTAAGGAGGAAGAAGGTGGATGACTGATCCTTGAAGCATCAATACTAACCTCATCCAGAATTTCTATACTATAGCCTACTGTGTTCAGCATACCTCTGGCAGGACTAAACCTAGTGATGATGAATTTTGCATCTCCTGCCATGAGTCTCTAATGGAGAAAAATATAAACACAACAAAGTATGAAGTTCCAGAAGCAGGCTAAAGCTGATTGCTTTATTGCAGTTTGCTGATGCGTGGTTTGTTCCTTCTCTACATACTGAATAATTAGCTGATATTAGCAATGTTATCAAAACAGGCTTTTGCAACCACAAACCAAGAGGAAAATACATTCCTGCATTAACTCAGGAGCAGCTGTTTTGGCTGTGCCAACACCTAACTGCAATCACTAGAGTTTTCGCAACCGTTTCCTTGCAGTGATTCACACAGCTCTTCCAAATGTGTCATTTAGTAAGACAGCTGTACTATCAGATCTGGTTTAATACTGCTTGTGCTTTGTGCTTGAAATAGAAAAGATAGGTTTATTTTCTAATGAAGTACCATACAAATATAAAAATTCATAGAGCTGCCTGCTGGGTTTCTGTGAACTGTTTGTTTTGCAGATTTATTCCAGATGGTGTCCCCTACAGCCATGTTAATTGGCTAAAAAGCTAGTGTAATGTTCCTTCAACTTAATACCTGAGCTGCTGCATGCACTGGCACCTGTGGCTTTTGACATATTGCAGCTATTCACAATTACACAGGGAGATTAAAGAGGGAACTGTAGATGAGCTGAGCAAACCTTTTCCTCCTTCTCAGAAAGGCCAGAGGAGCTGAAATTATTCTTCTCCAGTCAGTCAGTTCCATTTATCTGCCCGAGCTGTGCCTTACAAGGCAGCAGAGAATATATATCCTAATCACTGCATCCCAAATACTCTCTCAGAAACGTGCAGCAATATGTGATAGCTCAAAGCAAATCATTTAGGGAAGCAGTAATAGCTGAGGGCTTCTGAGCTTCAGCAGAGGTTAATGGACTCATCTGGGCTGCAGAAATGCCTGAGATCGGCTACCAGAGCTGAGGCAAACCTGACCTGCTGTGTTGTGTTGGACCCAGCTCCAATTCTGGCATCCATACAAGCACTACTGTGTTCCAAGGTGTCTTCTCCTTATTAGGAAACCTGTCAAGGGAAATGCCTTCAATATTTGAATTTTACACTTAAAATGAAAGTCATGCAGATAAATTAAGTGCATGTTACATACGGTAATGTTGGATTATTGCATCAGTAATTCATTTGGTTAGATTTGTGTCCAGAAATAATAAGAGTAACTGGGAGGACAGCATCAGATAATACTCCCTATACTCACAATTATAGTGATGCTTCAGCCTCTTCTGTGCACACAAGTTCTGTCACTTGAGTTGTAGCAATGATATATTCCAGAGAGGCAGTAGAATAAAAATCTACTTCAGCATCAAAATAAACCACAAGCAGTTTAAGAATCCAACTAACACAGCAAGAAAATAATCTTTGGTGTATTGCCGATCTACAAATACATTTGCTAGCACTATATCAAATAATAAACACAAGGGGAATAAAACTGAGGCTGTGAAGGCAAAATCAAATCTTTTGGGGAAGATAGCTGAGAAGGAATATTATGTGGAACTGGAGGTCATTCACTCTCTTAACCAAAGTCTCTACATTTTAAGTTCATTTTCAACTAAAGCTGAAAGTTATGTGAATTTCTGCTTCACTTCTGTTTGTTTGCTGTCAATGCAACAAAATTAATAAAATAATTTTCATTGACTCAGGAAAATTTGACAAATTGAGCAGTAAAAAAGGGTCTTGGATCAGTTTAAACGTTTCTGATCTGGCATAAAACATTATTTGTGTATTTGGTTATTTTAGAACTTTAGTCTTAAAGCTCAGATTAAGGTTGTAAGAAACAAAATTTCATTTTTATTGAAGTTAGAAAGCATCCTTTTTTTGTAATTTTAATCAAGATGGGTAGATTGAAAAACGCAAGTGAATTTCTGCAGGATTGGTTTTATCAAATCTGTTTTGTGGTTTTCTCTGAAAATGTCTGGTGTAGAAAACTGTACCCAGATCTGTAGAATAAAGGCCTCTGAAAATGTACTCTAGGAACACATTCTTCAAGCAGAAATAGCTCCCAAAGATATAAAGCAGACAGTGCACAGGATGAAGCTGGTTCCTCCATGTACTGTGGTCACTTAAATGAACCCAAAAGGAGAGTCTACCAAGTGCTTCTAGCAATTAATATCTTTCCAGGATTTTTTTTCTCCTAATATTTTTGCATAAAAGAAAGAGGATACAAACAATGATTTAAAAACATAGGGTATAGCTGTCCCATAGCAGGTAAGCATATATTCAATTTGTCTCTGCTCTAGGAAGTAAGTCTATCCACAGGAATTTGATCATACAAATCTGCTATAGCATTGTAAAGCTAGCCAGAGTGGACTTTAAAAAGGGAGATGGATAGTGCTCAGTTTAAAAAGAAGTAGCATTTTTCAGTTTAGATTGTACTGGCACTTGAATTATCTTGCCATGCTTGGATAAAAGACCACCAGACCTGACAAAGGACTTAATAATGGCTCTATAGGACCAGCTATCAAGGCATTCAAGGAAAAAGATGATCTTGAAAGATCTCAATTATAAATACATTTCTAACAACAGTATAGATCATATTACTGGAATTTTGCTGAGTCTTCTGAGAAAAACAGATTAATTTATTCCTGAGCTAAAAATCAGTGAGTTTGTCAAAACTCAAAATCAGTATTACTCAAGAAATACTGATTTCTAGTGTTTTATTTTCCAAATCAAATCTTAGCTTTTAAATTTCAAAATTCCTCATAGAAATCTCTGAAAAATTACATTAGACATACAACACTGATGTTATCAAAGACAGAATAAGAGAGGGAAATATAATGTTTATAAGGTCAAAACCTTCATGTTTTCAGTCTTGTTTGGATTCATGTACACTAATATTATAATAACATGAGCAAAAAGCAACTCAACCATATCATAATAAACTACCTGTTAGCTTTGAAAATATTCTTCCCATATAAAAATGAATATTTTCACATCTTTGCTGTTTAAATTGATGTTCTCCTATTACGTATACAGATTTGACCAAATCAGAGCTGACTGCAGCTTACAAAAATTTGGACAAGAGTTCGTCAGGACTACTTGTGAATCTTTGTGTAGAAAGAGAACAGGCTTCCCACTGGAAACTTAAATGCTGGACACACTTTGCTGAAAGTAAAAGTTATTACGAGGAAGTCTGACAGAAAGCAAAAATGTAAATTAAAAGATGGAGTTATTATAAACAGTGGCTGTCCTCAAAGCTTAATTCTCCTCTCAGAAAGCAATGTTGGCACTTCCAACCAACCAGCAAAGCTCTCTAACAAACAAGTGCACACTGTAGGTATGGAGAGAGAGGTGAAAGTAACCATAAAAATTATTTCCTAACAACAGAACACAGCACTGCACCTAAAAGTCTCGAGCTATCTCTATACTGTCAGCAGAAGGTATCTCTATATTGACAACAATGCTGAGGGTGATAAGTACACTTCAACAGATCAGAGAATAAAGATGTCTCAGTCCTGGCATAAGCCTATTATTGATATGGTCCTGGGATTGATTATATTAGCAATATTTTGTCCTTTCTTTCTTTTATTCTTCTGTATTAAGCAGAAATTACCCTTGTAAAGAAAAGATTGAAAATCACATACTGAACAGAATCATTTTTCTGTTATAATTAAAATTGCGATATATTACGTTCTACTGGGAAATCTTGATGACTAAAGATGATTAAAACTGCATATGTGATCTACAATTAGGATAAAAAATAATCTCATAACTGAATCACTTGAAGAAGGTAGAATAACTATGAACAGTTACCTCAAGTGCTACAGAATTCAGCAGCAAATGCAGTAGAAGGCAAGAGAGATTTTGTCACTGCCAGAGCAGAACCACCAATCAGTGTGTTTAACAAGAAACCTGCATTTGATGTGCAATGTTAGGATCACTGGAGTTGCCATGAGTCAGTGGCTGCTGGATGAAATGCCATCCACAAATCTATTTTCCATTCCTCTGAATGAACAGAGGATGTGTAGGAAAATGAGTGGTAAGGTGCAGTGAAGAAAGATGAATGGAAATACCAAAACCACAATCAGTGATAAATGTTACAAGTTCATGGCCTAGTACAATCTTAATATTAAAACTACTAAGCTGTAGTAAGAAAGCCAATGTTGAATTTCTAAATATGTGCATTACGCTAATTTATGTTATTGTTAACAGTTCCTATATAAGAGCTGTTACTTAGCTTATCTTGTTTATGTCATTGTATGGCTATATGCAGAGTCAGGAGAGAAGATACTGGTACAGAGAACAATCAATTTCTGATTCCCTTTGTTTTCTAAAACAAATCGAATTAATATTCAAAGGCAGCAAATATATTAAAAAAGTCTTTTAGCCAGCCTTTCAAGGGGCCACTTCCTCTAGAGAACACAGAATCTCTAGGAGGATTTTGAGATTAAGAGTGGAAAATGGGGACGATTAGATGTCAGTGATGGGATGGCAGGCTTCAGATTAATAAGGGTATATTTCTTTGAGGATGGAAAATCATATCTCCTTTTAGATTGATCAACACGTTGTGCTAAAAAACCCAAACAGCTGTCCTGGACTTCCTTTAAGGACAAATAAGCAACATTCCTTACACAACTGCTCTTCCCATGACATGTCTTCTTTCTTGTTTAATCACTTGTAGTGATAACAAGGTAGCATGGGAAATTACCTTCAAGGAATAAGTGCAATATTTTCTACAGATGTGGATTTGTAATAGTTTATGCTAGATCCTGCAGTATTGAATTTTATTGGTTTCATGCCAGAGTTTGATATGGAGATCAAGAGGTACCTCCTTAAAACAGGCAAGAAACAGTTTAGATTGCCGCAGTAAAAAATGGATGGATATCAAACTCTCTATCAGAAATTCAGACCTGACCTTTGTCAGGGAAATATTGATTTGCCAAATGGAAATGCAGAATATGTCCCCAGAGGAAAGCCAAAGTACCTAGTTAAAAATAGCATGTAAGGAAAAAATTCTACAAACCATTAAATGTCAAAAGGAAAAGAGTGCTGAAGAAGGCAGCATATCAGTGATATGAAAGCTGTTTGGAAATCTAGGGAAAATCCAGTATCTGAGTAACAGAAAAGCTGCAAATCACTCGGTCTCTTTGTAGAGATGTGACAAAGATTGTGAAGGGAGAGCTTGCTGCAGTCGAAATGTGAATTTTCCTCAAGTGGCAGGAGAAATCTATTCACAAGATTCAGTTTAAAAACTGAACTCAAGCAAATGTCCAGCACACAGCTGGATAAACACACCATGCAATGGGCGAGCACCTGGCTCGTGTTGGGCACTAAAGGTCGCAGTGAATGGGGTGACCTGTCACTGGAGGAGTCTCACAGGGCTCCATCACCAGCCCTGTGCTCTTCCACATCTTCATAATTGATTTGGAGGCAGGACTGGAAAGGGATACCGAGCAAGTTCACAGACAATGCAGAACTGGAAGGAGCTGCTGACTCGCTTAAAGGCAGGGAGGCCCTGCAGAGAGACCTTGACAAATCAGAGGGCTGAGCAATCACCAACCATATGAATTGAAGTTCAACAAGGGAAAGTGCTGGATTCTGCACCTGGGATGGGCAACCCTGAGTGTACAGACAGACTGGGGAATGGGATGCTGGAAAGCAATGCCAGGGAAAGGGACCTGGGGGTCTTGGCCAGTGGAAAGTTGACCATGAGCCAGCAGTGCCCTGGAGCCAGGAGAGCCAACCCTGTCCTGGGGACATCAGTCACAGCATCACAGCCGGGCAAGGGAGGGGATTGTCCTGCTCTGCCCTGAGCTGGGGCAGCCTCACCTCCAGTGCTGGGGACACTTCTGGGTGCCACAATATGAGAAAGACATTAAACTATTAGAGAGTGTCCAAAGGAGGGCACAAAGATGGGGAAGGGCCTTGAGGGGAAGCCGTGTGAGGAGCAGCTGAGGGCACTTGGTCTGTTCAGCCTGGAGGAGACTGAGGGGAGAGCTCAGTGCAGGTACAACTTCCTCAGGAGGGGAAGAGGAGGGGCAGGCACTGATCTCTGCTCTGTGGGGACAGTGACAGCACCCAAGGGAATGGCCTGAGCTGTGTCAGGGGAGGTTTAAATTACATATTAGGAAAGAGTTCTTCAGCCAGAGGGTGGTTGGGCACTGGAACAGGCTCCCCAGGGAAGTGATCACAGCACCAACTTGACAGAGCTCAAGAACTGTTTGCACAGTGCTCTCTGGCACGTGGTGTGACTCCTGGGGATGGTGCTGTGCAGGGCCAGGAGATGGACTTTGATGGTCGTTGTGGGTCCCTTCTGACTCAGATTGTTCTGTGATTTTGTGATTCTGTGAAATAGGTATTGAAATACAGGCAAAAACAAATAAACAAACAAATCTCTAAGAATCCAGCTTAGACATGCCTATAATGAAAAAATCCACCTAAAATGAACATGATGGTAAATCACAGACACACAGTGGAACTAAGTTCAGTCCTGAGGACCCTGAGTTGTGGGTGAGCTACAAAGGTGAATTAGCAATAATAAATACTGGCCATTTTAGACTTTTAAGTTTCCATGAGGTACCTAAGAAAAGGGTGTATGTCATGGACAGGACAATAATAATAACTTTGGTATCATATCTGAACCAGACAGGAATTGGCTAATTGTACCATATGAAGATACGATCATAGGAAATGTATGGTTCACAAAGATATATATATGTTTCCTTTTTCTAAGTGACCAAAATTCCATAAGCCTGGAAAAAAATAATAGGAAAATCTGCAAAACAGTCAGCGAATGGCATAATGTGTGAAACACAAGATTTGGTATACTGGCTCTCAAAATCCAGTTATTTGACTAAAAAAGGGGAAGCAAGTCAACTTTTTCACAGAACTTAAGGAACTGAATAAAAATATTGTGACCAAATACTTGATCAATAGCAGAAATGTTTGATGAGGTGATATTTTTGAGAAACTAAATGCAGGAATGGGATTTTGACTGATTGGTTTGAGTGCCTACCAGGATCAGGTTGCAAAAAGCTGCAAACTGTCAGAAAACATTTCCTTAAATTTGTTTTTCGAAGATTTTTGGTACTGGTAACATTTCAGTAGATATCAACCGAGATGCACTTAGGTCTCCCAGTGGCTAAAACATGCACAGATGAACACCTAGGGAAGCTCTCTTGATGAGCTTTGACAATTGGGAAATTGCAAGAAGTCATTTTTAAAAGAACACTGCAGATATCATTTGCAGAATCTCCAGCATTTAACAACTCCAAACATGCTAATGCCAAAGAATAAAAGAATGAACATGCTGTCCTACTCTGCAGTACAGCATGTCAGATGTTATCAGTTAATTCACATGCACATGACCAGCCATAACAATTAGCCTAAACCCCTGGCAGCAATACAAAATCTATAGGGATGCCAGAGCATAAAAGGATTCAGAGTTCTGATGCCTGTTCTACACTTGTTTTGGAAAGACAAAAGATACAAAATTCTTCACAAACATTTTGGATGGAAAATTTTGGATCTGTGTTGCTACAGAGGCATGTGCTTGAACTTCTGCCTCTAATGTGACATCAGAAATGTGACTACAGCAGAAAAAAATGCGTGAAGAAATCACAGAGGAAGTGCGAAGGCCTGGGTACAGCTGTACTGAACTTCTTTGTTTTCAATACGAGGATAAATTTAAAATCAAAATTAGACCATTTACCACTGATATTTCACTAAAGAGAAAGAAAATCTGAACAAGCACAGAGAAGGGTAAAAAAATTTTGGAAAGTAGAAAATTATTCTCTAATGTGACTTTTATGCTATCATCTCCTTTATGGAATTCTCCTGGATGTGTGGTTGGACCTGACACATAAACAAATGGTATGGCACAAAGCAGTGAGTGCAAATGGCTGCAAAACACTATGTTTAAAGGTGATGCAGTATCTGGGAAAGAGCAGGATAGACCTGGAGAAGTCAGTGTTTCCCACTGCGCTTTTCCCAGTTTGAAAGAGGGTATTCAGTCCCCCAGGAGCTTTGGGCACCTGCAGGTCCTCAGCAGTTGGCCCATGATGGTGATGTGAAGTGAGTCTGCTGGTCTGGGGAGGCAGACGATGCTGAGGAAGATTAGCACAGTTTCAGTGGTAGGAATCATACATTGTGTTAATATCATAAATACTCATCTTTATAAGAGATTATAAAAAGCAGAAATAAATAGCATCTATGTAATTCTGCTGCTGGGTTGTACTATCTGATTCAAAACTGGTTTTATTTGAAATAAAAATTCACAGCTTTTCTCTGTTGCAAAGGAATAAAGAAGAAGCATGACTGATGGGTGCCATGTCAGGTATAAATATTAAAAGCTAAAAGGAGGTTGGATAGCAGAAGTCATATATGTAACATGTGGACTAAGCATATAACAGGTATTTTCATATTATATCAATAGATTTGTAGTTGTGTATTTGAGTAAAAGGCACAAATTTGATTTCTCAATAATCCTCTTTTCAATGTAGAATCTACGTGGAAATTCTTAATTATAATATGGAAAATCAATTGCACTAAAAGTATCACATCCACTATAAAACTGATAAAAGATAAAAAGGTGCATAAATTTAACTTCATGCTTATTGTATATTGCACTGGGAGCTGAAGTGAAGCCTCTGGTTGTGATTTATATGCCACTAATAGGTTCTATTCTGGGTTATGTTTTCAGATTTATGGCTGTCTCTCCCTCTATTCAACTGCAGTTGGAAAGAATTAAAACATTAGTTTCTTAAGTGTATGTATGCACATGCAGATACACTTGTTAGCTGTTTAGACCAAAGATCTCCCCTTTTTAGTGCTGAAACAGGAAAAACACAAATGTGTTCAAATTTACTATTATTTTAAACTATGGATCATGCACATATTCTGACCTGCTTGTTTTAATCTGGGAAATGGACAGTATAACACAATTGCCTGTAGTCCTACACCAGCTTCTGCATCATAACTATTTAAAATCCGGATGATTGTCAAGTTTCATTGAAACAGACCAGTACAGTGCTTCCCCTCACATCCCAATGGCACATCTTTAAAGTGTACAGCCCAGCTGTAGAGCTTAGTACCTCTTGGCTTTAGAGAAGGATGTTGTTGATAAGATGAGGTGTTCTGTTCTTGCTTTAATTGAATGATAAAACAATCTCATCCTCTTTGACTATGAGTAATAAAGCATTGCTATTTGGATCAAGTATCAAGTGTTCATGTGTCACCATAAAGATATTTCAGCAGCTGGTGACATACTTAAATCAGTCAGCCATAAATTAAAGTATGAGAACATGTTTATTCTCCCTCTGTTCAAAATGATTTGGAAACACTGGACTTGCCTGTTTACGAGATTTTAGGGAAGAGGGGATACATCCCAAGCAGTATCAGATGACACTGTGCCTCGTGTTCTGCTGTTGTGTTAGTGTAGTGAGGCTCACTGATTTACACCTGATGAGGATCTGCAGTGCAGCTACACTGAAGAGATGTTGTCTTCAGAAGGAAAACACTTGTGGCCCTATTGAAGCTTATTTCAGAGGATTCATTTGGTCTGTTCTTGTCCTTTTCTCTGACTTCTGACAATGTCAGTTGTAAACACAGTTCTCCTATGAGCTCAAGGGAGGCAGCTCTTCGTATCAGTTTGCAGCTGTGTTGTGCTACTTCATTAGACTTTAGAATAATTAAAATCGCCATTTCTGTACAAGAAATATAATTAAAATAAGAGCAGAGACATTGTCTTGTGGGTGGATTTCTTATATCCAAGCCTCAGCTCATTTACACATTGCAAAATAACCAGAAGCATCCTAGATCAGCACGAGTGCTCAACTTTGGTAATTTTCATGTTGCAAAATGGCTCTAATTCCCCAAAGTTACAGTCTACAGTGAAGGCATCATCAGCAAATTATTTTCAGTTTTAATAAGTAGTTATGCTAAAGAGTGGGAAAGCTAATTTATAAACTTTTTTTTTGCTGTTAAAATGTTATGCTTAGGGAAATCCTTATCATTAAAATCTGCTTGAGAAGCATATTAATGTAAACAATTTCAACAAATCACGTATCCTAATTAGATAAGAGGAAGAAAAAGGTGGGGAAAGTGCTGGATTGTACAAAGTATGCTTGATTTGCTTAATCATCAACCCTGTTGATTAGAGTCCTCCAGGACCTTTTATTAACACAAGCCTTGCTCTGGATGACCACTTATTTTCTTTTCCTGCCATTTGTGTGACCCTCGTTGTTCCAGTGGTGTAACAACCCAGGCACACACAGATGTAAAAATCTTCAGGAGAACACTGCTAGCCAAAAGCAACTGAACCTGTCAGCCCAAGTGGTCAGCCTTGCTTCTCTTGCATATGCATGGTTCCCCATAACAACTGGAGCTGCATGTGCAGAAACATTTCAGAAGGAAAAGCTCATCAGTTTGGATGAACTGTGCTTGGAGAAGGAAGAAAAACTTTCCACTGTCTGAACCAGAAATGCATCTGCCATAGTGGTTACTGGGAGGTGCTAACCATGAGGTTGAACAGACAAAAAAGTGACAGATTGTGGTAACTCTGGTCTAAGGCCAAATGCAGCTGTGATTGGAAAAGGATAACAAGATAGGGAAAAAGCAAGAAATGGCAAAGGCTAATGCACCTCTGCTCTACCTAGGAAGGGAAGGGTTAGGTTTCCAGTAAATCTTAACTTGCTCATCAGTTCAAATCCAGCCTTGCTTAATTTTGAAGAGGGCCAGATTTATAAACAGTGCAAGATTTTCCCATTCTGATGTAAATGTTGTTTCTCATTCTCATAAGTAATTCAAAATTAATGATGTTCCATTCTATTATGTGTAGGACAGAGATACTTGGAATGCGTAATTTCTTCAGTCTACTAGTCTACAAAGCACGAAGTCTAATGATTTATTCCATCACATGCCTTTCCAATTATGTTCTGATCTTCTGTTTCAATTGCTAGGAACTAAACCCAAGTTATTTCAAAGCCTAGATTTATGCTTAAATTGGCAATAAGCCTTCCAAATGAAATATAAAAATTAAAATCCTGATCTTGTTTGGGATGCATCCTTCCAATTTTTGCCCATGGAAGACCAAGAACCTCGTAACTTTACAGCTGCCATAAGAAAAAATAATGTCATTCCCTGGCCTGTATTAACCCTGACAGAGATTTGCTTTAACATTTTGACTGAGTGTCTGACTATTAAACATTCTTTTATAAACAGTAGTGTGGAATTCCATGTCTCTCTCTGGTTTTGACCCAAAACAATCCAAAATAAAACAAATCTGTCATGTGTACTACTATGAAGAGTTCTGTTTAAACATATTATGTTTTTTTGAAAAGTCCTTTCCCTTTAGATTTTTTTTTAATATTTATTACCCTCAAAAATCATCTTTTCTTTGAGGAAGTAGGAATCATTAGGATATAAAGATCAGTTTGAAACATCACTATTTCAGTAAGTGCAAAAATAAGTGTGAAATCCCATCTACATTTTCTTCAATGTCTTTTGTAGTGCATAGTATAGTATAGTATATGTATTTGCACAGTGCTTATAGTGTACTTTTAAATTTACAGAAACTTGTTATGGGTGGAAGAAAATCATATATAGTATTTTTAAAAGCAACAGTTCCTTTAGGATCCCAGTGCACAGAGACGTATTTACTGTATTTGAGCTCAATATAATAACAGTTGTTATATTGTTTAAGTAATAGAAAAAATTATTTAAGTAGTAGAAACCTTAGTTAATTTTGACATGATATTACCATGCATAAATTTGTAATGGTTCTAGAAATGGTAACTTTTTCTCAAGGAATGAACAGAGATATTTCACATTGTTTCCTCAAGAAAAACTCTTACACCATCCACAAAAAAAAAAAAAAAAGAGAAAATATCTTTTTGCTCTTTTTCTCTCCCAAAATATATGTATCTCCAAGAAGTTACTCTTTTTAGTATATATGTTTTTGTGTGTGAGACAAATAAGATTTCTGTCGCTAATACACAAAGGCACCATGTAGTACACAGACTCTCAGAGATGTGCTTTCAGCACACAATAACTTTTCTCATCTTTGTCTCACTGAGCAAGCATAGCACCTAGTAATGGCTAACAATAGTATAGGTGATAAATACAAAATGCATAGCGCTGGTAGAAATCAGAAGAGTAAACTTTCCCCAAAAATTACCTCTTTCCAACTCCTGCCAGCAGTTTTGCGATACTATTTGAACTGACTTGAAGCTTCCAGGATCGTTCAGTACTTTCTGTCCTTGCCAGTTCCCCATCAGAGGCCCTGCCAGGGTCTAGAGTACAGGAGAGGACACACTCCTGTGTGTGTGGATCAGCTTCTGGAAGATGCCTGGGACAATTTCACTGTACTTACAAAAAGTATCGCCCGTCTTTGTACACACCCTATGTTTTCCAGGGAAACAACAACCTTTAGTCAAATGAAAGTTTTAACAAGAAAAGGATTTTAATGTAAGCAAAGACTTTTTCATGCTTCTCAGCCCTCCTTTCCTTCAGTATCTTTTACCCTAACCCAAAGAAAAATCTTCCTGAGGAGGATCAGATGTCAGATGGCCTGGATGCCTGCCATCAACCCTCATAAATTCAGAGGCATCATTGAACAATGTGTAAACCAGATTTGACAATTCATGATTTAACTACCACTATAAAAGTGGTAGTTAAATAACTAAAATACATATTCCTCTTTTTTTCCAGTTGGCTTCCTGTCCATTTTATTCTTGGCCTACACAGAATTTCCTACAAGGAAATGTACCACAGGGTAGCCAACTATTAGGAATTATTGTTACTATATGGGAAACTTTTTCAATTTTGTACATAATCCTTTCTGAAGTTGTGCAATAACACTGCCCATGGAATTAAATTGAAGTTTCTTGTAGTGGAATAAAAAGAAAAGCTCAAACAATCACACTCATTTTTCCATGTGTTCTTTTCTAATAAAAAATGTGGCATTTTCTTCAGCCACGTTTTAGCAGAGGGATCTTATTCTACTTTTGTGACTCAGGCATTATACAGGATTTACGAAACCAAAAATGAAGACACCGAAGAAGCCTCTAAAAGTGTTTTCAGTGTAATGTAGCTACACAAGCTGACATTTTAGGAAGTAATACTATGTTTTCAAATTGTTCTATGACAGCAAAAGCAATTAAGTCCACAATATTTCAGTGGACTGCCACTAATCATAATCTAGTAAAGAACCATTACATGGCACAACATTAATAATGCCATTTGTTCAGGTAAATTCATGTCTGAGCTGACACATTGGCTTGTAGAGTTGTAGGGTCTCACAGTCAAAAAGTATGCAAGATGTTTATTAGGGAAAAGTCAATATTGGATCAACCCTACCCTTGCAAAAATTCCTTTATTTAATTCATTTGCAGTGCTCTCTTACTGCCCTCACCCTGCAGGAATAACAAATTAATTGGCTGACAAGAAACAACTTACTTCTGGACACAGAAATACTTTGGGCTGCCAAATAAAACACAACTTCCATCCTTTTCTTCTTGATGGGCTCTTTAAGAAAGTCCCTCGAGTACTTTTCTCCTTTTGTGAATGCACACATTTTTATTTTGTCATTTGAAAACATATGACTTTGTGATGGTATACCAGAAGAGTATCTATGTTTTTAATTCCATACAGTGTATATGTAGTATATCACTGCATACTATTGAGCTGCAGATCTCCTTAGGGTATGGAGCTGAATTGTGCTCCAAGCTCTATTACTGCAACCCCGTTGACCCCACTGTTGAAATGAAAATTTTAGAATAAAAATTGCATAAATACATGTTGATGCTTTTAAAATAGACAGTCTTTAAAAAGGTTCCAATGTGAAAAAAAAGGCAGGCCAAACAAGCAAAGCAAAATTTCTAAAGGCTTGAATTCACAGATTGTCCAGGGAAAGTTATGCCTAGAGTGGGCACTCATTTATTTCCTTACAAACAATTACATACCCATTGTATGTAATTACACTTGCACATACCTTAACCTACTGCTGAGAACAGATTGATTTCCCAGATTCTTAATCACAGCTACTTCACCTGCATATTGCAACAATGAGAATATATCTCTGAAAACTTTTAGCCTTTAAACTAAGAACTAATTTTATGCATTTGGATTTGGAACATTTTTCACTAGCTGTATAAATTACCTGTGCTCTGATGCTCAATATGCAGTCTTTGAGTATTTTGGTCTGATATTTTTGTATATCATTCAGTTCTTCACTGTTTCATATTTAATAGCCAATCTTAGCTGATACTTAATGTTAGTCAGGTTAGGCTTAGACCATTCACTGTGAAGCTCTGGGTACTGTGTGCTGCTTGTAGATGTGTAAGAATCCTGGGCAGCAAAATCCCAAGTTTGGCTTGGGATATTCAGATGCTCAGGGTGGATTGTTAGACACAAACAGTAGTGATAAGTTTCCTGATGTTTAAATGTTGGTTATCTGTAACAATCATTCTTCTTATTTGCCATTTCTAGGAATTTGTCATGATTGTTGTCTTTGGTTTGGAATTTATCATTCGTATCTGGTCTGCTGGGTGCTGTTGTCGATACCGAGGATGGCAAGGAAGACTGCGCTTTGCAAGGAAACCCTTCTGTGTAATAGGTGAGTGTCCCAGATCTAGTTCTTTTTAAGATAAACACCTTCCCTCTCCTGTTTTGTTTCTGAGTGAAAACTATGGGAATCAGACTGTTTACAGCAACCAGCTGTAAGTCCAGGATAGTTGTGTGTCAGCTCTCATCTGCCCAGGGTTTCTTTAGATATAAATCATGACATCCCGAAAAACCATTAATCCCAAGTTTCTTATGTTCTCCAGAAGACATTTTCCTATGAATCTCATACATCTGGCCTATATATTGGACAAATGAGGGGTTGAGAGCTGATCTCATTGATAATCAGAGGAGATGTATGCTTTGAATGGACATGCTACATCTTGTACATACATATGTGTACATATCATGTTCTTCTTATTTAACCTCTGTGATCAGACACTGCAAGAAGTTTGAAAGCTTCCCTAGATAAATCGTCTCACAACACTGCTGCTTCCTGTTTTGCTGTTCTCTGCGTGACAGCCCACATATCAGCTCTGCAGTGACACTAGCATAGGATACAATATCTTCTTTATTTCTTCTGCATCTTTTTCAAGACACTCTTCCTTCTCTTCTTTGCTTTAGAATTTGTCTGTGACAATGGTGAATAGGCTCACAACCAGTCAAAACCCTATTTTGAAAAGAGTTCTGCAGGAAACCAGTTTCCCAATAAAGGCAGAAATCGAAGATCAAACTCATCTGATAATTTATTATTTTTCTAATGGTTTGGAGAAAATGCTTTTTATAGATCATCTGTGAAACTTCAGGATATCAATATCCAAACTTCTCTCTCAGCTTCCTTCCTCTCTCCAGCCTTTAATTTCATCTGCCTGTATCTCAATACAATTATTGTGTATCATCTGGGGCAGGAAATATGTTCTTCCATACATCTCTACAGCTGATAGTACATGGAGTCATATGCCTCCAGCCATAAAACACATGGGATTCAGTGTAAGCAGCAGATGAATGCCATCCTGGTCTAAACAACAGTTACACAGTGTTCCTTGGCACAGCAGACTGGTTAGGGCTAATGTGTGGAGCAAGTTTTTTCCCTTCCTAGTAAATCCACACTTTCTCCCACTAAGAAACTCCTGCAAAGGAGGAAGTTGCATGAGCAGCTAGAAAGACACCCCAGATTGTCTCACCCTCAGAAAGAAACACCTCGTCTATGCTATTTTATGAAAATGTGGGAGAGGGGCAAGTATCAGGATTGGCATTTGTTTTGTTTGGGCAGCAGGGGAGGTGGGTAGGTACCTTTCCAGGTCACAGACTTGCCCCAAGATTTTCATGCCTAGCAGAAAGTGGAAATCACAAAACATGTGACTCCTTAACCAGACTTGCCATTATTCCAAGACTTTATGGTGCACTTGAAATTTTGCAGTAGTCAGGTTTTGTCAGGACACAATCATAAGAAAGCACCACTGGTAATTTAGCAAAACTAACTTACTAGAACTTTAGAACTTTAATAAAAACACTTTAAAGATTTTGAAGTTACCAGAACCATTTGACTTCTGAGTGTTTGTTTTGCTACTCTTCCAAACGCCACTGTATAGAAACACTAGCAGTTTGTTTGATTCAGTTTTTGTGTCTCCTCCCTTTCCTGTCTCCACTCAACTGGCAAGTTTCATACCAGTGATTAACTTCACTCTGAGGTGTTCATTCTCAGTAAAATTGAATGCAGGAGTTCTTCTTTGTACAAAATTCTGTATATTTAAAAGATGTAGATCTGATTACTAGGACATAGTTCAGGGGTGGACTTGCCAATGCTGGGTTAACAGTTTGTCTCAATGATCTTAAAGGTCCTGTCCAACCTAAATAATTCTATGATTCACAGGGAGACTAGAGATTTCTAAGCTTTCCTTAAAACTACTCATATCTACCCTCCTACTATTGGTGAAAGAGTTCAGGCAGGTCTTCTGGCACGGATCACCCTGGGCAGGTGGGTTTACTTCACTCAGTTATGGTATTTCCTCCTTTCCCTGAAATTCACCTGCTCTTCTTGTTTCATCTATTTTTATGTAAGCAGTCTCTAGCCTTAAAAGTATCTTTTCTGTCCCACCTGGAGCTCTATCACTTGCTAGCAGAATTAATTAGTAGACAGCAGTCTATTGCTTGTAGATGTCTTCCTATGCTGGTGCACTGGATGGAAAGGAAACTTTGTTCTGCAGATTCTGGAAACTAAACCAATAGTTTGAATTTCTTGCCATTGGCTGTTCTGCATGTCTCTTCTATTGATTTACTTCAGTCCATTTCTGGACTTCAGCATCCCAGAAGGGAGTTTCTGATGTTCGGCATCTTTCCGGATTTGATCTTTTGAGGAAAAACCAAGTCATCTTGCATCTCTTGATACATAAAGTAATTACTTGCCTGACACCTTGGCTTTGCAGTCGTGGCAAAGTGTGAGGCAGCAGCAAAGGTCAGAAGGCTGTGTTAGCCAGAGCACAACAATAGATGATTGTCTCCCTTTACTCATTGCTCATTACAACACATCCAAGTTACTGCACCACATTCTCCGCCTCCAACACCATACCTGAAAGACCTTAAAAAACTGGAGTGAGTTCAGTGAAGGCGTGAGGATGATCAGTGCTGGAGCAGCTGCCCTGTGAGGAGAGGCTGAGGGACCTATACGTGTTCACCCTGGAGAAAAGATGGCTTCAGGGGGAACTCAATGAAATCAGTGCTAAGCTCTCCTTAAGAGCACATGGCCAGTTTGGGCCTATTACTTTTAATGATTTACTTAGTCATCCATTCAATTATTCTTTCAGTTTATTGTTACAGTGGGACAATAATATTTTAGAAGACTTAGTCTGTTTGCTATTAATTAAATTTGCAATATATCTCCAGCAGATCTTTTCCCTGATTATTTTTTTGTGATTAAACACAAATCACATAGGGCAATGGCCTAAGGGCTAGAAATAACAAATTTGAGGATTGCCTCAAGGGTCACATTTAAACAGCTTTTATTTTTTCCGTTAATAACCTAATAACAAGAGAAGTTTTATGCAGAGCCAAAGCTCTGTGCTTATGTTAGTGTGCCTACAATGTCACCACTCTGACAAATTAGTTCATCAAGCATCACTGTGTGCTACCAGGTTAGTAATTATATCTATCAAATTATTTGACACTTTTGTACCCTTATTTATTTCTGTAAAAATGGGAATAAAAGTGTAGTATTAACCTTGCTTTGTATTTTGTCCCATGTTACCTGACATCCTTCATTTTCTCTGATTGTATATGAGCTTGTGTACATATTATAAAGGGCATAGCATCACATCCTTACAGGCATGTAAGGTACTTAAATATGTATATATATCCCTGCAAATCTTAAATGTCACAGGTATATCACTCTAAAGCTTGGCTGTTAGCACTGCAGAATGATGTTGTTGTGTTGTATTGCTCAGAAGAGCAGCAATGCAAGCAATGCATATTCTAACTGCTCTCTGGAGCCTCTGGAGATCAGGGATGCTGACAAACCAGGAAAAACTTGATGCCTATGCCTTAGCTCCCTGAAGATCTCCAAAATAAAAGAGGACAAGTCTAATTGGGAAGATATATAGCATCCACTCTGTCAAGCCATTTGGGGACACTGAAATAAATGAAGAGTCCATTGTCCTTCCTCTGGCAATGGGCTCCCAGATGGTGGTATGTGACCTGACAAAATTAAACTTCTGGCCACTCTCTTTATGTGTATCAGAGGATATACCATCACAGTGAGATCTCAGCTTCCACTTGGAACACTGTAAAATCACTTCAAACACTTCTTGAACTCTGTCAGGCTTGGTGCTGTGATCACTTCCCTTGGGAGCCTGTTCCAATGTCCAACCACCCTCTGAGTGAAGAACTCTTTCCTAATATGTAACTTAAACTCCCCTGACACAGCTCCAGGCCCTTCCCTTGGGTGCTGTCACTGTCCCCACAGAGCAGAGATCAGTGCCTGCCCCTCCTCTTCCCCTCCTGAGGAAGTTGTACCTGCACTGAGCTCTCCCCTCAGTCTCCTCCAGGCTGAACAGACCAAGTGCCCTCAGCTGCTCCTCACACGGCTTCCCCTCAAGGCCCTTCCCCATCTTTGTGCCCTCCTTTGGACACTCTCTAATAGTTTAATGTCTTTCTCACATTGTGGTGCCCAGGAGTGTCCCCAGCACTGGAGGTGAGGCTGCCCCAGCTCAGGGCAGAGCAGGACAATCCCCTCCCTTGCCCGGCTGTGATGCTGTGCCTGATGTCCCCAGGACAGGCTGCCTGAGCACATTGCTGACTCTATTGTCTAAACTTTATTCAATTTAAAGTTGGGGGTGGAAAGTCCTATTGCAGAATTTTTTTACTTTAAATTTGAGCCCACTTCTAATAATATTACATTTCTCCAGGGCAACTACACTTCCTGGTGGTCCAGCCAAGTGAAAGATTTCATATATTTCAGTTGGTCCATTAGCAGTTTCACCACAGCTGCTTCTATTTTACCTCTAGTCAAGCTACAGCATGATGGAAATGTTAAAAGTTCAAATTCTGTTGAGGCTACAGAATGACCAAATTCCCAACAGGAAGCTTAAGTCCATTATCTGCAATCAGGCCCTTGAACTTCATGGCTGGCAAACCTTGTTTCATTGCATTAAGTGATAGCAGTGACTGTTGCTTATTACTGGATCTATTTTTCATTAATTAGAGTGATAATGAACCATCATGTGGCACTTTTGTCAAACCTTTATCGCACTTTTGTCAAACCTTTATAAACAAATCCATATCTAGTGTATTACGAGATCTTCTGGACTTTTAATTTGAATTATTTCAATATATTTGTGTAACGACACATTATGTGTCTGTCACCTTGGTATTTAGACACATTATATAGTTTAAATATAGACAGATGGTAAATCTGCTGCTCATGATAAACAATATAAACAGCCACTTTCTAGTGTAATTTGAGCTCTAAGTAACCCAGAGATGGTCTGTAATTAAGTATATCCTTGACCAAGAAGACATACATCACATCTCATTACAAATCCTAGAAAAAACAAGTTACAGCAAATTTCATGTTTGGGGACCTTCTGCCAGCAAACTTGAACTCATCTCAGATACACCCTGCCCACTTCACTTTGGAAAATACTCTGATAGTAATAGTAGCAGTAGTAGTAGTAGTAGTAGTAGTAGTAGTAGTAGTAGTAGCAGTATTTAGGTTTCAAATAAAAATTTCCTCATAAAATCAGTTGCCAGAATTCTGTGCCATGAACAGAGATGCTCTTTAGGCTAGATTGGTCCCAAATTATGTGGGTTTTTAAAACTAATATTTAGTGGCATATCTTCACATTTGACAGTTCTGGCAATGCAGTTTTTTAGAAATGTGTAGAAAAAGTAGTGTCTGTTTAATATAATCTGTGGACTTTATCCTTTCACATTTACTTTTGCTGACTACTACCCTTGCTGCTGAGTAAGGTAGCATTTGCTGGGATTAGACATCAAGTTCTGGTGTCCTCTTTCTAGAAGTTGTATGTCTGCTATTCAAAAGAAATCTGGTTTGGTACAATGCAGTTCATACTGAAGTTTCTTTCTGGTATTAGCTAGAGAATTCAGCAGCCTGTGCTTGTTCATGCTGTGGTTTTTTGGTCTTCCACTACTGTCATTATTGTGCTTGTGATGTAGAGTAGGTGAGATGAGCCCCAACCATGAATTGGGCAATCTGGGATATGAAGAATAAAGAGAAAGGTTTGTGATGGAAAGGCTGTTAAAAGATAGGGACATATTATTGAAAAGAATTTATTTGTGATAATAGAATTCCTGCATTAGAAGGATATAAAAGATATTTCCTTAAGCATGAAGTAATTATCCATTTTGAACAAGACTAATATAACTCAGTACCTGCACTGAAATGTTTAGCAATTGCTAATTCAGTTCCCTTTTGCTAAGAAAGTGTTCTAAAGTCAAATTATTGAGAAATAATGAGGCTCCTTGTCCATTCTCACCCAGATTGTGTGTATGATTTAAGCAGTCTTTCTAATTATTATTTATTTCTCATATTTGAATCTCAGAAAATTCATTGTAATATAATCATAAGGATAAAGATAATGATAGTAATAGTAATATTAATAATAATTAAATGTTATCTATTATAAAATATTATGTAACATAAAAGTGTATCATTGCAATGCCAGTCCTATTTATGACCTGTGGCTTGGAAATGTATGATAAGGAGGAAAGCAACTGATAGACCAAGCAGTAGTCAACCTTTTCAGTATATATTCAGTGTATATATTCAGTATATATTCAGTATTTCAGTGTATATTTAGTTTTCCTCACAGTTTTTAGGGACTGGCTTTAAACTTGTTGCTACAGAGGTACCCAGAATATGAAGTTGCTTAGACAAATACCTATCTTTTCATGATCTGCCTTTATTTGATTTGATGTTCATTTTCTGCCTCACTGCACTGAATTCCCATCATATCCATGGACAAGATAGCTTCTCAGATACCATAAGTATGTGTAAGTTTGCTAATTCAAAATTAAGTAGTTATTATAAACAATGGTGTGGAAGTTAGAGGTAGACAGAATTCTGCCAAATCCACTTATCTGCCTACTTGAATGTATGGAATCTCAAAAGTAGTAAAATAGTTTAATTTTCAAATTTTTTCACTCTTAGCATCTAAATTTTTTTTTTAAATGATGTGAATAACATGGCAGAACATAACGGATATGCAATAAAATTCTCAGCTTTCTTGGCTTCTTTCCAGATGTTGTGCTGCAGATCAGCTGCTTTGGTGTGTGACATTCTTTGTAGCTCCTATTTCAGATCATGGTCAGCTCTTGCCTGTAGCTTCTCTCTGAGAAGAATCGCTACTTTGTACAAGTTCTGCTTTTGCAACTGTGAATTATGCTTTCCAGGCAGAAATCTTGATATTTTAGGAATATTTTCATATTGGTCCAAAGGAATCCTATTAGACTAGGTGTTCACTATTTGGGCTTTTGCAATGGCCCATTACTTAAATTCATTACATTAATGTTCTTGGCACTCATGTAGCCTCTCACAGGACTGTGATACCCCTGGCTTGCAGCACTGCTTTACTACAAAAGCCACTTACAGTGTGTCTTCTATTTTACTAATATTTTACTAATAATTACTCAGGGGTTCTTTGTCAGCACGTTACCATGAATTGGAATGCTAATACCTTGGTGTCAGACATTAGACAGCTGTCAATCTGGCTGTGTGAGCTGTGATTAACTCTCTCACACATTAGTCCATCAGATTCTGCTTTCTCTCGTGGTCTCATCCCAGTCAGCCCAAATGAAAACACTAGAAGAGGTCTAAGTGGAGTAATTGCATTGGCATTTACTGCAGGAATCTTTCCAGAGTTATTTGGAAGCAACTATGCAAAACATGGGAAAGGAAAGGAAAGGAAAGGAAAGGAAAGGAAAGGAAAGGAAAGGAAAGGAAAGGAAAGGAAAGGAAAGGAAAGGAAAGGAAAGGAAAGGAAAGGAAAGGAAAGGAAAGGAAAGGAAAGGAAAGGAAAGGAAAGGAAAGGAAAGGAAAGGAAAGGAAAGGAAAGGAAAGGAAAGGAAAGGAAAGGAAAGGAAAGGAAAGGAAAGGAAAGGAAAGGAAAGGAAAGGAAAGGAAAGGAAAGGAAAGGAAAGGAAAGGAAAGGAAAGGAAAGGAAAGGAAAGGAAAAGAAGATACTTCAGTTGGAAGAGAGCTATAGTGATCATCTAGTCCAATTACCTGACCAGTTCAAGGCTGACCAAAAGTCGAAGCATATTACTGAGGACATTGTCCAAAAGCCTCTTAAACACTGACATTCAAGTGTATCATGTACAGCTCTTCTCATGTTTTACAATCCACTCTGTAAATAAATACCTCCTAATGTCCAGTCTCTATACACCTCTAGGTATTGTACTGTGGGAAATTACCTAATTCATGATTATCTGTATTAAGTCCATTTTCACCAGTTCTTTTGCACAGATAACAGTTCTTTTTTCATTCAATCTGCAGCATATAAGCAGGCAACATGCTGCTATTTCATATTTCCATTTCTTTGCTTCTTTTAGTTTATAATTATCTCTCTTAGAAATGCTGAATGTTGTGATTTTATTGCTCTCTGCTGAAGACTGGTTTATTTCTCTTCAAGTCACCCCTGTGTAAGTGAGGTCTTCAGGAAAAGGGCTGTTGGTTCAGTTGGCTAAGAACAGTAGTTTCACTTTGTTTGACTGTATTGTTGTTTAGAAACATAGACATTTTCAGTTGCTTTAGAGGTAGTGTTTGTTTCTTCATATGGTATCTACTCAAGCTTTAATTTGTTACCTGTCAATGCTGACCGTTTAAAACATAAGCTTTGCCCACTGTTACACTCAGTATAATCAAATTGATTGCCAGATGTCTTGATCCAGCCTTGCCACTAGCTTACTAGTGATCAGAAAGCTTGAAGAAATGCAGCTTCCACAGATGTTTCCATTCTTTTATATCCCTTCAGGGAACTGCATGTTGCCATCAGCACTGCTGAAGTGACTGATGGGCAGAGTAGTCCAGTGCGAGTTGCAGAAAATCTCTATTTTTATGATCATGCCTCAAATGTTTACACTCCAACTGCTACATTACATCTTTTCCTAATGTGTATGAGAAAATACAGGTTTTGGTTCCTCCTTTTTACACCTGCTATGTTAAATACACCAGTTAGGAAGGATTTGACAATGTAACAATATTGTTACACTGCATAACAGAGTTACAGTGTTTATATCTCAAGTTTAATACACCCAGGTAGAAATATTTGCATATTTCTAGATGTCAATTTGGGCATGTTCTGCACATTTTAATTTCTTCCCATCCCTACCACTTCAAGCATCAGACACCCATAACCTGTTATTTCCCTTTAAAGAAAAATTACATTTTTGATCTTTAAGTCTGTGCTGATAGCTCTCAAAATTGAGCTTTGTTCTTTGGTGATAGTTGCTATTGCTGTCAATAACAGATCCAAGGAAGGTCATCATCAGATCCATTTCACATCAACCTATGGAAGTACCTAAATGGTGTAAAGGAAGCCACTCACTTTCACCCTTGTGTTGTGCAGTGCTGGTGCCCCAATGCATGTTTGTGACCACCTGGGCAGCAGCCACAGCAAAGGCAGAGCTCTTTCAGTCCTGGGGCTCCTCTCTGCCAGCCCAGTCTATCCATGTCACCCGAAACAGTGGAGACTGTTTCATTTCAGATGAAAATGTCACAAGGCAGACTGGAGAGCTTGTCACGCAGAATGACATAACCCGCTGTCTTTAAGATCTCATTTTGTGATTGGCCCTGTTAGGTTTGGGAGAGTGATACCAGATTATGGGGTTTTTCCTTTCTGACAACCACTGAACAGAGCTTCTATTTATTTCTTCATATCTCCCACACCAGGAGTCTCAAGTGTGGCTGTGTAACAAGCCCCACAGTAGTGTTCTCCAAATTATATAAACCTTCTTCCTGGCACAGTACTCCCTCTTAGGCTACTTAAAAACAAATTACAGGTGGGATAGCAGCTGGGGGTAAAGAGTGGCTGGAGATGTCTGGTTCTGTATGTAAACTGAATAAACTCTGTATTGACAGAAACAAAGTAGACCCAAGAGACACTCACGAATTGTGCAGACATCCAAAACAGCTGTAAAGGTTGAAAATGCCAGTTCTGCTTTTAGGCAACAGGGAGAAGTTTTTGCCTCTGAAGAGAGGCTTAGAAAACTGAATGTAGGAACTCTGTCAGCCAACACTGAGGGACTCATGTTGCTGCCTTTAACATCTGCATCAGAAAACTCAGCTGGATACTGGATACCTTCTATTTCCCCACCAGCCTGTGAATTTGAGAGCAGATTTTTAATACTGTCTCTTTCCTCTCCACTTATAAATAGGCTTTTCCTCTTGTCAGAGACATGTTTTTCTCTCCCTTCTCATTTCAGCATCTTTATTTGCCAGTTTCCACCCATCCACTTTCACCTACACACTGTGGGTTTTTCTGTTCCCACATTTTTTTGGCCTTTCCACTCCCATGCCACTTTATCACCTTCACTTTGTCCACAATCTGGGAATGTGCTAGATGAACATTTCCAGACCCCCTGCCCACTTACCTACGCCTAAGTCTGAGTATGATGAAAAGGCCATGAAATTGCACGTTCCTGCCTATAGATTCCTCCCCTTGTGGCTGCACAGATCCAGCAGAGACATAGCAATGCTTCCCTGCAGGGCTGGATCACACAGGAGTCCTGGATGGCATCTTTCCACTTGCTGACTAGTGCCAGAGACCCCTAATGATGGTGTTAATACCTGTAGCCCAAAATAGCCAATCACACACGGAGTAATCAGTGGCTGACTCACATGAGGATTTAGATCCCATGAAAAATCTAATTCCAGCAATTCAGGGGAAAACATCCAAACTTGTCTTTAATTTTCCCTGGTTATTCCTTTATACCTCAGAGCAATCAACTTTACAAGTTAATTGCATTTTGTACTTTTTTTATCAGATTTAAATTTTCTTTTGATCTCACTTGTATAAGAAAGGGTAAATAGGAGGCATCCAACAGACCTTCTTATCTTCCACTAGTTTGCATACCTCTATCTGCCTTCTCATATTTGTCTTCTGACTAACCACTCCTAAATTATTCAGCCCTTTCTCTGTACACAAGTCTTGCCATGTTGTAGCTATTTTCTTTTTTTCTTGACGATTACTTTGTGGTTTGCTTGCAGCCTGATGTAATGAGTGCCTTTACTCCTCAGGGGTGTGTGTGTCTGGCTATCCATCCTGTTGCCTTTCCCTCCAGAAATTTTCAGATGTTTTTCTCTCCACTGCAATAGCCTTTTTCACTAAGGTCTACTGTCACCCAGAAACATACACACATAGTAGAGTGACTAACAAACTTTGTTTTCCAGTGCCCTCAAGGCACAAAACTGTTACCGGACAGAATAAGTGAAGATTTATGGGAAGAATCTGCATGTGTTACTCTCTGTTTCTTTAGCTGAACAAAAATCAGGTTGGCGAACACTAGATCAGAGTTTTAAATGTTTCTGTCAGTCTGTCTTAAAGCCAAATAAAACTTGTATTGAATAAATAGTGCTTTATTACTTCTGGCAGGGACATATTAATTATGTTAAAGATCAATTATTGGAAAAGGTTAAAAAATAATAAATCCATTAAAGGCTTGCAATTGAACTTACTCTTAGCTTGCAGGAGGCCCTTAGATTTTTAAGATTTATTGAGCCAGCTGTTAATAACATGAAGATATTTGCTGAGCATTTATTCAGTCCATAGAAAGATTGTGTACTCAACAGGGCCATGAACAATAATTGTGAACAGTACAAAGACAGGTGAAATGTTCCCATGAATGTTATTCTTATCCTGACTAAATAAAGTATGGCAACCATAGCTACAGTTTAAAATTCCGTGCTACTGTGGTTCTCAGGCCATAGGGAAATATTTTGGTTGTCTACAGCAGAAGGTAAAATGACATTATTTGGATGTATTTGCCATGATGGTCTGACAATATGCTACTTTTACACAGGAGCAAAGTATATATACACTTTTAATACACTGAGACAGCAGGGAGTAGCACTGGCTGATCCATTACTGGGCATGGAATTAGGATTTCATTATAAAATTTTTTTAAATGACAGAAGAAAACTCTTATTCATCTTCATTAGTCCACAATTTTAAAAGGGAATATTTAGTTTTCACATCTAAAGAATATCCAGGGTTGCCTTATTACAAATATTCCTTTGCTTTCTGGTTCAGAAATTTTTTGGAGTACCAAGTTAACTTTTGTTGTATTTGATTAGCTTCCCTAATAAGTGTCTTTGACTTGTTTCCAGTTCTCTCTTTGCCAGAAAAGATAGCTTTGCATATTGATAAGCTGTTTGTCTAAGTAGACCCACTTCAGTTATATAAAAATAACAATTATTCCAAAAAGAGGTTGCCTGTATTTCCAGGAGGTTACTTTCATTTCACATTAAAATAGTTTGCTTGCTCAGATGATTCCAGTATGTTGTAAATAAAAATTATAAAGGGAAAGAAGGGTTCAAGGTGATTCATCTATTTGATTTCTTCACTGTGGCAGTGCTTAGCTGATGATAAGAAAAATCTAAGTTTCTATGCACAGATTAGTTTTAGTGGACTCCTTAAAATGGAAGGCAGTGACAAATGTCGCCATTTTTCACTGTTAGAAAAAAAAAAAATCAGTCGAGAAGAAGTATTAACCGCTGGATTTTTTTTATTCCACTTCAGTGCCTAGACAGTATTACATATTTTTTGTAGAACTTCTTTCTCTTGTATGTACCACTGCCATACATTACTACCTTCCTGTTTTTCAACAGCAATAAAAGTCAATTTTCGCACTCATCTGTGTTTATCTCTGTGAATTATCTTGATACGCAAAACCAGCTCACTTTCCTACTTCTAAAAATACCATGTTGTTTTGTATCTTGCAAAAAGATTTAAAAAGGAACTGAAATCACCAACTTGTTTTGCCTGTAATGACAATTAAGATGATTTCCATCCAGATGGTGTTACGTATTTGAAAATACAAAGACCTTTTGGCTGGAGTGACAACAACATCTGCAAAAATCAAACAGCATCATCCATCCCAAGAATTTCCTGGAGATATCCTGCCAATTACTTTTACTAGTAGGTGACGATTAATCATAACCTGCCTGGCATCTGAGCAGAGATCTGATCCCTGACCAGAAAGAAAAGCTATATTCAGACAGAGCTGAAAGCAAACTTTGCCAGGACCCAAGATCCTGGGCATCGTTATTTTTAGAATATGCACAACTCAGATTATCTCATATTGCTTTGGGGGGTTTTTGTTGTTGATGGTGGTGTTCAGGCTTTTTTTTCTCCGTAAAATTGAGGCCTTGTAGATTAAGTCTGCTCAGCTTCTTGTGGGAGGTACAGAACTCAACTTCCTGCCTCTCCCAAATTACTTTAGAGATCTTCAGGTGATATAATTCAATGAGTGCTATTAAATTGCTTTTTGGATTGGGGGTGTTATAGGCAGAAAATAGTGCTTGAGAATATAATGTGAGGGTGAATTCAGGTGACCTCAAAAGTCTGCATGTCTCCAGAGTAGTCCCTAAAAAGCCAGTTTTCAGATTTTGGCAATCTTGTAAATATTGACTTTTACTTTGCTGATAAATAGTTCTGCTTCTTCCAGTGAGTTTAATTTACTAAACATGATAGCACACATCATCTTTCTAAATATGGTAATATTGTTCATCTCTCTGTTCAAAGATGTAATTCCAGGTAAAGACATTGAAAATTCTTGGTTTCTGGAATGCATACTTACGCAAGGTCACTGTAAGTTCAGCCCATATTTGACCAAATTTTTCTATCACAATTATGTGAAATATCCCACTGATTTTATACTAAGGGAACATTCACAGAGCAAAAGAGCTACCACCTGGTAAAAACATTACATTTGCCTTTTTTCAATATAACTGTTGCAGCATATTCTATTAATGTTTTTTATTCTTTGCACTCCTGAACTGGTAGAGGGAAGTAGTTAATCCCCTTTTTCAAGACAGTAGCAGTTTTTCAGCCAGTTTCAACAAAATAACCTTTTCTGTCCTATGACCTTTCTCAACAAGTGCTCAAGGAATAGTGACCCCTTTCTATTCCTTGCTGAACACCCCTCTATTAGGGTATTCAGAGCCTTAAACTCTATGAATGGATGCCTTTTTCTTTTCTTTTTCTTGTTTTTTTTTTGGTTTTTTTAGCTAGCCCACAGAAGCATGATGTACACCAATGCCCAATATGTTACTAGGCTGTGCAAAAAGGCTGCTTCTCCAATAGTCAAATTTGTGTAAATGGACCTTTTCTTTTAGGAATCTGAAAAAGAACAACCTTATTTTCATGTACTGATGTATGGCCTAAGTCCAGTGTCAGTCATCAGGCTTTATCTTAAACTGCTTTAAATTGCCAGTTTTTATCAGTTTAGGGTAAAGCCCATTGAATATATTTTTGTTATCGTATTTCTGTAGTGTGATGTGCTCAAATACAGTGGTCTGGAATGTGTTTTGTGTTAACTTTGTGCTGTAGTGTCTGGTTAAAATTCAAAGTACATTTCTACATTGATTAGATTATATCGTTTGGTCCTGGCCAGCCAGCTGTAGAGATTATTGAAGGCAAATTGAAGAGAGTTCTGAGAACAGCAATAAGGACTGATGTCTAAAGAGATATTAGAAAAACTAAAATGTTGGTCATTCCTCCCTACCACCACTACCACCTCTTAGTGACTCAGAATAGAAAGCTGTTAAGTGTTTCTATGTAGTGATCGTTGCAGATCTTAATTAAATCCTATTTAAATTCCTTAAGCAAGTGAGAATAATTGCTCACTGTGCTGCCATAGGCGTGCATGACCTGTGCCATGGCAAGCAGACAGAGCCGATGTCAAAGCTGTCTCGTGCCCTTAGTGGAGCTCAGTGTCTCTGCACCACCACAGAATCGTAGTGCTGGGGATTTTCAAAAGTAACTCTGGAATTGAGGATAATGAACTGTCTTGAGAACTATTCTGAAATGACCACTACAAGCTGTGCCTTTTCTCTGGGTCATGGATAATAACCCTAGCTCAAAATTAGGCCTTAGAAGGACAGCCTAAGGGTAGCTTGGATTTGGTCATACAATTGCCCAGTTAATTTCCTTTGTGAGTTAATACAGCTGCAAGCTAGACAAAACAACCTCTTGAGATTTTCTGCTTGATTCTGCTGTTTTGGGGGCAGATATGCCCTACTCATGCCCTAGTTTGTTACCTCTCTTACTGCTCTGTAGCTGGTGAAGGCACAGTAATTCATGGCCATTGAAGTTTCCTGCCTATTCTTAATAAGAACGTGTGAACTGTGAGCATTTGCTGTGAATTTATAGCGAATACTATTTTGATGACCTAGTGATGATCCAAAAATAATTAAATAATATTAATTTTTCTATTCAGATAAAATCAAAGAAAAAAATCACAAGGTTCATTTAACCTATATTGTCTCAAAGGATCATTTATATTTAGAGGGAAAGGATGTTTCAACATATTAGCATGAAATGCAGGCAGCAGGCAAAGCTCCTATTCTTCCTTTGAAGAATATGAAAAAGAGAAAGATTATGCAGGTTTTTGTGTTAGTTTGAGCATGTGCACGAGCTTTGAGCAGATGAGAGATTGATTAAATTTCCTAATAATCATAGAATCACAGAATAGTTTGGGTTGAAAGGAGTAACATCTAGTTCCAGTCCTCTAACATGGACAGGGACACCTTCCACTGGATGAGGCTGCTCAAAGTTCCATCCCACCTGTCCTTGAACACAACTGGGAAAGGAGCATCCATTCAGTTTAAGGCCATTCCCCCTTGTTCTATCATTACATGCTCTTGTAAAAAAAACCATCCTGACATTCTTTCTGTAACGTTAGAGATTGTCCTGATGGTACATCAAGGTATTGGGACGTGGCCCAATATCCAGGTACAGCTTTCGTGTTCCCCCTTTACTTACAGAACTGGGTGGATTCCCATGATACCTGTGAATGCTGTAAAATCTCACAACACCCAAGAAGCCCATGCTAGGAAAGTTGCATTGGAGAATTAATTAAGGGTAAAAAAATCCCTTGTGATGATTTATGATGCCTCTTTTTCTACCATTATTATTCTCTCAGTCATTATTAATCTCCCAGTTGCCATTAGAAATGCTGATAGCTTAGGAATACCAACCACATCTCCATCAGTAACACAAGCATTCCAGAGTTTCTGACCAAACTTGAGCAGCCTAAGGCAGCCCAACAGTGGCCTTCCTCTGTGAGGTGGGGAACTTGGACTGGCACAGCTTGAGTGAGTTATTTTAAGTTTCGGGTAGTTGCATTACTGGCCTTCAGTTACTTGTTTCACATGTTACTGTTTTAGTGACATTGGACAATACATAAGGGTAATCTGTTATACACGTGAGTTCTGGGGTCATCTTTTTTTTTGTATTTTTCATTAAGGGGCCCTGTTGTTAACATGATGCCTGTCAAAAAAAAGATTCTTTCTCCAGTTAATAAGCACAATATTTTTGTGTAATCTCAGGGGTTTCTTAAGTGGTACTAGGTGAAATGTCTGAAGTAGAAGAATTATTCGAAATTTAATTTGAAATTAAGTGTTCAAAAGTGAACAATGCAAAAGATGCTGAGAGGATTTGAAATCTCAGACTAGATTTAATGAGGAAGAATGTTATCTGCAAGGATAAAAACCTGAGACATTTCTAGAGGGTGAATAAAATCCTCATGGCTGAAGAGAGGCTTAACATTTTTGAAGATCATACATAAGATATTAGCTTAGGAAAAACATAAACAAAGGAGTAAATGTACTTTAGAAACCTCTTTATTTTACTAAGTCATTAAAGAGAAGTTTGGAATTATACCGCCCATTACTTGATCTCACATCTGAATCTTTTCTGGTGATTTACAGAAAGACACAGAGTGAAAATTGAGAGCCCATTAAATTAATTGAAATGTTGCTATTTAATTCTATCTGTTTTCCTACTCTTGCTACTAAAAGATAAAGAGGAAAACAGTGATAGAAGTCTGGGAAAGCCCTCTTAAAATACAGAAATACCACAGAGACTTTATCTACATTCACACTGAATATGAAAGGAAGTTCAGAATAATATTTTTCTCTCTTGGTTTAAAAGAGGGCAAATGCCACCTGAAGCATAATGTATAAAAGTATGGCACAGAGAAAAATCATAATATACTTAACTTTTCATTTTTTCCAGGGTATGTTTAAATAAGAAAATCAAGCAGTTTTAATATACTCAGAAGTGATTTTCAACAGTTGCAAACTTTTCTTAGGACTCTGATTCCACTCCAATAAGGGTTTATTTTGATTTATCTTACACCTGTTCCTAACAAGTTAAACTACACTGAAATAATGTGCCTGCCTGCCTTCCCTACCTCCTAGGGAAACACAGCCAGGAAGGGCTGCTTTAGGCAATGGACACATTCTTTCCTTCCCTATTTTCAGCTGAGGAGTTAAGGATGGAGTTTTGGTGGGAGTTGTGGGTGTGAAGAGTGAAGAAGATGTAAGAAATACCAGCAGCCTAGGAAGATTCCCTTCAGCTGTTTTTCAAACAGGTTCCAGTGCATTTTCTGCTCCCCTTTTTCTCCACCTTTCTTTCCTTTAGGGACAACCTCATCCCTGCCCTCCAGATAGAAGGGCATGCACAAGTAGGTAACTCCTTTGGACCAGTGCTTTTAAAAATGGAAAAGAGAACTATGCTACTTCATCTCTTGTGTTCAGAGGGGAACAGAGACCCTCAGTGGGACAGAGGGCTCCCAGCAGTGCAGGGCAGAGACTGTGCTCTGCTGGCAAGACTGAATTAATTTAATAGCTGGAATAAGTAGGAATAAGAGCAGGAGCAAGTCACTGAATTTTTTAAAAATCCAAAAGAAGTGGTGGAGGGTGACTAAAACCCCCAGTAAGCATTTTAATAATTTCTGAATCAAATGTGTAATTCCCAGTATTTGGGTGACCTTATTCTTTTTTAAGTTCTAAGAATGATTTTCAGGGGCATACACTGCTCTTCTAATGATCTCTAGCTTGCTGCTAGGCAGTCACCACTAAATAAAAGTGGCTGTTCCGTTGCTGCTCTGCTCACAGCCACTGGGACAAGTCAAGATCACCCTGCCACCGTGTTAGTCACCAGGGACACTGCTTCTTCAGCACAGTCCGTATTGCTCAAGACATTCCAGCACCTTCTATGTTAGCCTTGGATCCACATAAACACAACTAAATATAGAAAGAAGTTTGCTTTAGGTGGGTACATGGGTGCTAAGTGTCTATGCTAGCAGTATAGTCAATCAAGATCTAGGGTTTCGTTCAGCAGAGAGTACAGAGAGGTGCTTGTCTCCTGTTACACGATATTCCCTGCTTCTCAGTCACTTCTCCTGAAGAGTACATCTTTTCCAGGTCCAAGACCAGACCTGCCAGATCTAAGGGATATCTCAGATACCTTAAGACGTCTCAAATGGCACTGGACAAATACATTTGGGCAGCTGAATTAAGCCTTTCTTGTGCTAAGCCCAGAGTGTGAGGCAGCTGAGCAGCCAGCAGAAGCCTTCCTGAGGATTAGCTGCACCTCTCTCAGTTGGCATGATTATCTTGTGCTGCTTGAGGAGTTTAGACACCTGCTTCACATGTAGACACCTAAATTTAAATATTTTCACGTGGAGCTCAATCCAATTCCATCTATTTTTCTGATCTCCGTTAGAATTTGTGACGTCCTTAACTTTTCCCAGTCAGTTTTCCTTTCTGTATTCTCACCCAGACCTCCTGCATCTGGTGTTGTGAGCTTAAGATTTGTACTTTGCAAAGACACCTTGTCCACTTCTGGCTCTTCTTCATCTCTGAACTTGCTGGATTTAGAAGCAAATCCAGCATTTTTGGGAGCCAGTTATGTAGTAGCCACCTATGATCCACATATGTAGTAGCCAAAAGCATTTTAAAATGTCAGAGCATTGAAAGAGGCAGAAGGTCAGCCTAGGCCAACACAGGATGTCAAACAGAGACACCAGCCAACAGTGAGCAGCCAGGGAGGATTGCACAAGCAGGGCAAACACACAGTGATATTTCTCTACAAGAATTTCTCAGCCCCCAGCATCCTGCTACTTGAAGATATCCTGAGCCAGAAATGGGCTTTTGGTATTAATTAGCCCAGGATTAAATCTTCTCCTATAAGACCATCCAGCTGGCTTTAAACCTATGTAGATTTCTAGCCTCTTGTGACAAAAATTTCCACAATTTAGCAGGACAATCTTTTAACCACAGGAACAGGTTGTCTACACCCTTGGAATTGTAATAAGAGAACAAAGACATCCACAGGTGAGTTCAAAGAAACCCAGTATGTTTGCAGGCAAGGAGGGGTATTCAGACCTCATCTTCCTTCGGTGGCAGAGCAGAATGAAAAAAAGTCTACTTCCTGCTGAACTACAGCAGGCTAAGGAAAATTGTGTGTAGGCACAGTCAGTATCTCTCACTGCTTGCCTGTAGAGGTGGGGGGCTTCACTTTCTGGGTCATTCTTGTAGGAGCTGAGCTAGGGACAAGATATGTGTTTCTATCCAACACAAAATAAGTAAAACTCATATCAACAAGAACGTGCTTTCAATTATTCACCAACAAACATGGATTTAGATTATCTTTGCATAGAAACATACAAACACCATAAAACCCTAAGATTAAAATCAGGTATTTCTTATAAGGGCTTTTTAAGCTTTTAAACTTTGCCAGGGAATTAATCATGAAGTGAGGAAGAACAGAGCTTGTTCTGTGCTTTTTTACTCCATGCATAACAGCATGTCTATCCCAATCATTGTAAAAGAACATAATGCCTTCTCACAGCATCCATGTGCCATCACTCTACTGCTTCTCCTCCTCTCCCCTTGAATGCTGTTCTGGCTCTAAGGACAGCTGGCTGATTAGTTTGTTCACACCAATGTCGCTATCACAGTTTGAACCTGTGACCTGAAGAAATAAATCCTAACACTTGCTGAGCTTCAACTAACTTTCCACGCTTCCAGCTGAAGAAATACTTCTGAGTACCCAGTGCTGTATTTCCTCCCTTCCAGGAAATGGTACACCAGTGGAGTTGTGTCCAGAAACTACATTCCTCAAACACACACAGTGTCTGTTCTCATAGGAAATTAGTAGTGTGCTTGTAAGTCTGATTTTACCAGACTCTTACCTCTAGCCGTGCCCTATTTTTTACTTACTTTAGTTTTCTTTTTTGTCTTTGCACAGAAAAGTTGTTATGGAAAGAGAGATAAAGGGGAAAAGTTCTAATCCATCTACTGATTCGTACAGTTTGCTACATCAGGTTTCAAAGCTTCTACATAAGGTTTCTTCAACACTGGTCTTTTTATCCATATGCTTTGAAAATTGCAATCCTCACTTTTTACCCTGAAAACTCCCAAGGTAGTTTTTGACACCAGCCCTGATCTCACACCCTTATCTCAAACAAGAATCTCTGGGTTGGATTCCCATCCACTATAGGAGTTTCTCTTTTGTCCTTCTAATTCAGCTCACATAGATGTATGTATTATTTACTGATACTTGGACATTAATGCTTTCTGTAATGTATTTCTTTCAGACATCATTGTTCTCATCGCTTCAATAGCAGTTGTTTCTGCAAAAACTCAAGGTAACATTTTTGCAACATCAGCACTGAGAAGTCTTCGTTTCCTACAGATCCTTCGTATGGTGCGCATGGACCGAAGAGGAGGCACTTGGAAATTATTAGGTTCTGTAGTTTATGCACATAGCAAGGTATGTAATCCTAGATACTAATTTTGTCTAGCTGATATCCTCACTTGATGTGATTCAACAAGAGACCAAGGAAATAAGTATTTATCAGTTTTGAGAAGAGCACCCAAAATTTTCTGAAGTAACATCAATTGTAATATGAACTAATGCAGATACACCAGGCCATGTTTAATGCTAACTGTTTTTAGAGATCTTGAAAATGTTGTCCTTGATGTGCAGCTGTGATTTGTTATCTGTTGGGGTCATTGCTGAAGCATCAAACCATAAGAGTAGATCTTGTCCACTTTCAGAGAAAATTTCAGAAAATTCAGAGTGCATCCATGGGGAAGCACTTGACTTATAGCTGCACAAATGCCAAAAAACATGTATATAGATATTTTCATTATGTCTTCTTGAAATGTCATTCTATTCAGTTCATAAAATAGGAATTGATCTCTGCTCTCTTTCATCTAGGAATTAATCACAGCCTGGTACATAGGATTTTTAGTACTCATCTTTTCATCTTTCCTGGTTTATTTGGTGGAAAAAGATGCAAATACCGAATTCTCCACATATGCAGATGCTCTCTGGTGGGGCACAGTAAGTACAGAAAAATAGCATGGACTCTTTAACCAGTATGCTAAAGTGCTTTAAATTTCACCTAGTGAGGATTTTAACTTAGTGTGATGTTCAGTGAATTGTTTTCACTGACAAAAAACTGGTTTGAGAAGATTCCTCCTACAGCTATTCATCTGCACACCAACAGATATTTCAGTTCATCCTGCAGAACAGCTGTTTATGTGTTTCTACTGCAAACAGACCACTAAACCTTCAAGAGAAGAAAGCATTGTACTCTTTAACCCATAGCCTTTCAGTAACATAGTTTGTATTATGGCCCCACAAAGCTGTTTTGATACAAACCAGAGGGCTGTAAGGGGCAGTGCAGGAGAGGAAAAAGTGTCAGAAAAAAGAGGGGGAAAAAAATCTTACATCAACTTTGGCGTGAATATCATCAGTGCCCACAAAAAGATGTTGTTTCTCCTTCCTCTGTACCTTGAAGACAAAGACCAAGAACAAATATGTCAGTTCTGGTTCAGCAGTGTTATTTTTTATACAGGTATAAAAGCCCTGACTTACTTGAGATCATGGTTAACTATCAAATCAATTGTTTTTACTTTGTTGAAATCTGTGGGATCTAAGTACATGCCTGACTGCTTTTCTGAAGGAGGATTATATGAATATGGTTAAAGAAACTAGGCTTTCAATGAACAACAAAAGGCTAGGTTTGAATTTTATTTTTTAATGGCATAATGTGTAGGGGTTTTTGCTTAAAAATGTCCTATAGTGATCCAGACTTCTCCACTTTGTGAGGCTTACTTAGGCAGCTTAAGAAATCTGCTCCTACAACAAAGCCTAAGGCAGTTATTGTCAGGCAGTATAAAACTGTTTTTCTTTTCCTTCTGATGCAGTAGAACACACACAGTTTGCTCTGACAGTGTCTGGGTAGTGAAATGATACCTGGGAGATCATTAATGCTGACAATAACATAGAGGACTCATTAGTTTCCTCGGAATAAGTGTGAGACCTGAGCCAGCCTCTGCCACCTTTCCTTATCAGAGGAATGCAAAAATGAAGCTTTGTCACCTCAGACCTTCTGGTGACAGGATTTCATCTAGATTTAGTAGTATCTGCAGACTCAGAGCATGCACACAGGAACTGTGCAAAAGCCCTTTCCAGAATATAAATTATTTCCAGAATAATAAATTATTGAAAATATTTTTAAGAAGTTTTCTCTGCATTTTGAGCTAAGGTCAACATCACTCACTATTACTAGGGGTAGTTAGTGCATTTGGAATTTGTTCATCTAAGGGCAAGTCATTTGTTGCATGTCTTCCCTAGAGTCTACGTTTCTATGTTATCACTGCACAAAATTGGGAGCTTGGAAAAGCCAAACCTAGTAAGTTTTATGTGTACATCTGCAAATATTCAGAAATATATTTTGCTGAAACTTGTTGCTTTAGAGCAAAAATATACATTTTAAAATATACATTTTATCCTGCAGTACAAACACACATAAAATTTATATTGGCTAAAGTCACGAGAGGAGGTTTTGCATTCAGTTGTATCACTGTAGTTTGTTTCCTGTTCCTTCAAAAGCTGAGTTCTGGGTTTGCCTTAAAGTTTTCTAACCTTCCTGTATTGACACAGTGGTGAAACATCTGGCACTGGATGCTGATGTCCTCACTGATGGGTACCCCAGCCCTGGCAACCTGAAAACACCATTGCCTTTTTAGGGTGGCAGTGGGGTTGTGGTCCTGCAAGTGACCCTACTGTGGCTGTGCATGTTCTTGGGAATGGATCTTCTCAGATGTTTGATTTCCCAGGAAACAGTCTCTATCTCTCTGCAAGGCCCTGCATGCCTTAGCACTGCACAGGCAGGGAGTCTGGGCTGAGCAGAGGATTGGACCCACCTGCCAGCTGGAATAGGGAAATGTATGCACGAGGAATGAGAAAGTCCCAGCAAACTCAGAGCTCCATTCTGGCATCTGACTGAGGCTCACCTCAGATCCAGATCCTTCTTGAGCAGCTCTAGCAGCAAGAAAATGACCTTTATTTTAGAATTTGCTTCTCCACTACCTGATGACTGCTATTTTTTAAGGAAAAACCCTGCTAGGAAATAATCATGGTATAAAGTGGTGCTTAAAATATTTTGTACACTATGAAGTGAAAGTGCATGACTCAGAGGTTATATAAGTAGTGCAACTGAGAAAATCAGGAATCTTGTCTTGATTTCAGCAGGAAAAACAACAAATCTTATTTTAAAAACAATGTATATTTCTATATATTTTCTTCTTTCCCCAGTGTATGACATGAATATATATAAGTTTTTAATGCACTTAAGCAAATGCACAAAGTTACTAGAAATCAGTGTTCCCCCTTACCTGTTATCTTTGCCATTTTAATAATAGTATTTTTTTTACAATATGTAAAACAGTATGTGGGAAATGCATGATGTGCTTCTTAGTCATGGTTGTTTTTACTGCCAGAGTAACCCACACGGAGATTTTTGAAAAGGACAGACTGTATGGCATTTTAGGGGAAATCAACGCTTAGTCTCGTTGGTTTGTTTATTTGCAAAAGTTGTTCTGACTTAAACCACAGATTATCTACCAAACTCTGGACTGAATTTTGTCATGGCAGAAGCACAAGAAAGAAAAGGCTGCATCAAAGTCAAGCACAAATAGTCACCCTAAATTTCAATCTTTTAGAGGCACTTATGCTTCTCCTTACAGGATCAGCACTAGCATGCTGCAATTAACCCATTCATTAATTCAGATTATTTGAGGACCGCTATGGTTATTTCACTGACTCCATTTCTGAACCCCATATTTATATACAGAAATGAAAGGCAGGATATGGCATCCAAATTTGCATATGAATACTCCACTGTATTTGCAATTTCATGCTGCACTGTGCAACCTGCTATTGAATCATCATGTTAATATTACTACTATGAATATTCTTGTGGTTGGGGTCTCCACAGTGTTGCCTAACACAACAGCAGATAATGATGAGTGTTATATGAAGAGCTCAAGTTCATAACTTGCTTTGGTAGAGAAAATAAATTCATTCTTCATACAGAAGAAAATAATAAAACTATATGGGAACAAAAGGTCAATTAAAAAACCTAAGTATTTCAGAACCGAACCATGCATGGTTTTCTGAGATATACTGATGTTAACTAGAACTATGGATATGTACAGTGACATTTAGTTTGTACATTAATTAGCTTTAGCTGCAAATGTAATGCAGCTGAAGTTTCTGTCCCTTAATAAGTCTTTATTGTCTAGTAGTAACCAATAGTTACAGTTGGAAACAGAATGGCTCTGGCACTCCACAGTGACGTGTTAGTGAAAAAAAACATATTACAATCAATTACAGTGTCACAATGACTAGCTCAAATGAGTTAACACTGACGATATTTTTCCCATTTAATGTAATGATAGCATGAGCAAACTACATTTTTTTCATTTAAGTGATGTCAGGTAAAGATTCAAAAGGTAAGTACTGCTAGGAGAACATAAAATTACATCAGAAAGAAATATTAGGGTAGAGAATGGCCTCCTGAGTCCTATCTCATCTAATTGAAGTCATCTAAGTCATATCATCACATTCATTATTATATTACCTCATTTATATTAGCATATTTATTAGCTCCAGCAATGAGATAACAGATGTTCTGTCATCACTGTGAGTTTTGAGCCTGGCCAGATGACACTACCTACTTTGGCTACTTTGTCCAGACTCCTCATTTATAGAAGTAACCCAGATTGAGTGGTTTGCATCTGGTGTAAAAGACAGGACTCAGCTAGCTCATTTAGCCATACAGGAGTGTGATTCAGCTGCTTAAACATATAGGCATACAGTACCATCAAAGATCTGTTGGACAGTCTGCTGCTTCTCCTGTGGGTGGTCCCTGTTCAGACATCCTAGTACATCTCTGGTGGTACTAGACTTTTTTTTTCAGACAAGCCCAAGTCCTACATTTTAGGATAGGATGAGTTACCTTTGAACTTTGGTCACTTCTCTCTTACCCACGCAATACTAGCTGTAACTTCTGTCTGCTTCTCACGTGATTATCAGTGATGTCTGGAAATTTCTTATGTTGTCAAATTTTCACATCCAGTCATTTTTCACACCCTGCTCAGTTAATTTAATCTCAGGATTGTGCCAGTCAGGGCCTGGCCAATGGTTTAGTCCCTCAGTAGCAGCACTTACAAAAACGCAGTGGATTATTCCCAAACTTGACCCTGAAGTTGTCCAGAAAAACATTTTTGTAGTTGTGTGGTAAGAGCAGTGTAAAATGAAGATTAACCCCCTTTGCTCAGTGTTGAGTAAGACAGTACAGCATGGTGCTGACACCTATACACCCTTGTAAAGACCATCCTAAGATAAAATAGCTCAAAGTGAGCAAGAAACCCCTGATATTCTTAATCATGGACTGATACCATTAAGTCCTTAGTACCTAGAAGAATTGAGGGAAAGGCTTTAATAGGGTCTTGTTATTTTCTCTGGAGAAATTCCAGAGATACGCTCTGTGTGACTGCTCCTGGTTTTGGATTGCTCTCAGATGTCAGGTCCCAAAGGTTCAAGTTTATCTCTGACTTCTCTGGAATACAGTTCGGTGGCAGTATCATTAATATGAAGATGACGCTTGGTTCTGTTTCCCTCTCATCAGCCCAGACAGGAGATATCTCTGTACTTTCCAGCCACTGGCAGAGATAGGGATCTGGATAGAAGCCAAGAAAGTGGCTCATTCCAGAACTCCAAACTGCTTTGCAATAATTGGCCTGGAAGCAAATTTTGAGGAACTTTTATTCAGGGATTCATTTGTTCAAGTGTTTCATTCCTCTTGGGCTCTTAATAGCCTCAAACTGTTCTGCAGTTGCCCTCTGATGTGAAGAGCTGTGATTATCTTCTTCAGCAAACAAATCAATCCCCTCTGCCAGGCCAAGACCATGGCTGCACCAGCTCATCTCTTCCAGAAAAGAGAGAGTTGCATCTTCATCTTCCTTCCTCCTTCTTACTCCATCTCAGTCTCTCGCTGCCTTGTGCAGGCTCTGGAGCTCGTTAGGCACGTCTGTGAGCTGACACAACGGACCAAAGCGGCAGAAACAAACCACGCAGAAATGTGGATCATTTTCTGTCCCTTCCTGGGTGGCACTGGCTTTCCACAGAGTCCAGAAAAGGCTCAGAAGAGGAGATAGGGCAGGGAAGGGAAGAGGAGCAAGGAAGAGTGAGACCTGATCGGCACCTGTAAGGTGGTGTGTCTGTGACCAGGCTAGTGTTACAAAACTTGAGACTTGATAACCACTTGAAATTTCAGCTGCAGTCTGAATTCATCTCTCTTTCTTAGTCTCTGTGGCTTTCTCAGGGTAAATTACACTCTCAGCTTGTTCCCAACAATGGGAGCAATTAAAAGCACTGTTTACTATCTACACAGTCCTAAATAGTTGAAATCTAATTACTTCCAAAAGACTTTCCTTCTTTTGTCCCGTGGTGACCCTGACATTAAATAGAATTGTTTTGGCCGTCTTGCCTAGGAATGAACTTTGAGGAAGCTGGAAGTAAAATAATGTCTCTAGAAGGCAATTTCCTGAAGAATCTGTTGCTGCCAGAATATTTGCTAAGCCTGAACTTGCCCACATTTGGTACACGATGTAAAATAATTCTCCATGCACATGCTCTCCCTAACGACAGGCCCTGGAGTCCTTGGCATTCAGCCTACTGTTGTCTATCTTTGTCCTCTAACATGGTGTGCCACTGCCTGAGCACGCGCCCCGCAGCCTCCCAGCCGGCCCTCGGGAATCTCCGCTCTGCCCACACCTCCTCCAGCTGCCTGCACCAGGCAGCTGCGTGGGTCTGAGCTCTGTGAAAGCACACAGACACACCTCTTCTGTCCCTCCTGTCCCCAGGTATGGGACTGGTGTGCTTCCTGGGCCACAGGTAGCCTGAAGGGCAATTCCTTGGGTCAGACTCATCTTTTGCCTTCGAGATGCGCTCAGTGAGCCCCAGCCATGCACCATTATCTCAGTGGCCACGTTGCCCATGGCCAGTTGTCGATGAGCCCGCCCATCTGCACCAAAACCTGCCTTCCCTTTCTGGGGACCACTGGTAGGTCTGAGTTAACACAGCCCAACAGCTTGAGGTATCTCTGCATCTGCTGCTCCATGGTAACCTCTGGATCTTCACCTCAGGAGTGACGTAGGTGCATCTGAGCCTGTCAGGAGGAAGGGGAAAGGACCAGAAACTTTACTTAAAGTTCCTCCCAGCTTTTGATTAGTCTTTTTTGTGTTTCAGAAGATAATGCACTTCAAATTGTACTGATGGTTTCGCAGAAAACGCAGCTGCTTCTTGCAATTCCTTTGATCTTATATCATCTGCAAGCATCATCTTCTTCCCTCCTATATTTTTCCAGTATTATCTCTGTGTAATTTATATTTGTTTAGTTAGATAAATACATACAGTTATCTTTTCCTGCAGAAAATAAATGAAACACCTTCACATCTATGGAAAAGACACTTTTTTTATGCCCAGTTTACATAATTTCCTACCATTGGCCTCAAATTTGAGATCAAGATAGTTTTGCATTATTTTTAAACTTATTGCTTATTTAAGTGTTTTTTCTCACATTTATTATTTATCTCAGTTTTATTTAGTCATAAACAGTATTACATTTTCACAGAAAAGTGTCAATGTTAGTATGTTTATGTTCATTTTTTTAGAAACGGTTCTACAACTCAGATGTCTTGGATTAATTAGTGGAAATGCTGCTTCATGCAATGTAAATAATCTGCAACTAATCTGTCAGTGACTTCTGGTAAACCATGTTGTTCATTCATTTCATTTTAGATCACATTGACAACCATTGGCTATGGAGACAAAACTCCTCTTACTTGGCTTGGAAGGTTGCTTTCTGCAGGATTTGCTCTACTTGGCATTTCTTTCTTTGCACTACCTGCTGTGAGTATGCCTACAAAATTCATAAAAAATAATATAAACTTCTGTAGGTCCTGCCACTGTTATAATACAAAAAGCTGAAGGAAGCTGTCTACATGTAGAACAACTGTTTAAGGCTTTTTGCTCTGCAACAACACTAGTGAAGTACTATCCAAAATCCAAAGAAAAGGCTTGGTGTCGTTGCTTTAGTTTTGAGAAGTTTCTCTGGCCTGGACAAATCTGGGAAATAAACCTAAATTAGGTTATATACTATTGTGTAAAGTTGAAAAGCCTTCCTTTTGTTTCGAATTTCGACATATATTACTGTTTCTCTTTCAAATTTTTCAAAACAAAACAAAAATAAAAGCACATTATATGGTTTTCTAACTTATAGTGAAAAAATTAAATATTTCTAATAGCTTGTTTTGTATGGCCATGTTCAAGCTACCAACAGAGAGTAGTAGAAGACCTTAAATCAACTAATACTTAATGTTGTTGAATGCAAAAGATGCAACTATCATTTCATGTGAATAATTATAAATAAATATTGCAGTTTATTTATGCTGTTTCTATCAATGTTCAAGAGGCTAATGGAAATGGGAATTATCTAATGACTGAAATATCATGTAGCTTCAGAAATAAATTCTCATTTTTGTGAGTCAATCTTTTTTTTAATTAGTTTTGAATAATCATGAAATGAGAAGTGGCATTTGTATTTTTTGTATTGTCTCCAGTCAAAATGTCTTTTGATATTTTAATACTCATATACTTTATCTATAGATCACTATAAACCATGAATGTTATAATACTTCGTTTGTTTTCAACCATATAGACAAACCAAGATTAAAAATCAGCATTTGTCAACAGCATTAATTCATCTAATGCACTGCATATATTTCTTACTCTAGCTACAAAGAGTATTTCAGTATCTTTGACATACTATAAGGCATTGTAATTATAACCCATTACCTGTTTGTGAATCCTTGACATTTATTGACATCTACTGTAATTAATTCCTTTTGTCACCTAGTCACCACTAACAAGAAAGCTAGTCTTAGCAGCACTACAATGAAAAAATGAAAACCTTCACATATTAGAGATGCCACAACTTTTGTTCCTCGTGTCATATCTATGTACTGATACTAGTTTTTACTCATAAATACTTCTGTGCTGAATCTGTCTGTAAAACAAGAGGTATGTGGGAAACTTTTGCATTTCTTATAGTATTTTATCCTGACTAAGATATCCATGGAAATATTCTTCCTTATAATGAAATATTCTTCCTTACAATGAAATGCTGACATGTCCAGCAAAAGTATTACATTCCTTGCAAGTCAAGAAGGAAAGCATCCTCAGTCCTTGGATCTATTCAGTTAGAATCAAATTTATCTTACTCAAAGGTAAAAGGCTAAAAGAAGAGAAGTTTCATAATTAGCTTTTTCATAGCCTCTAGAATGAACAATGGGTATTATTTAATGGAAAAGATCGAGAAGAAATGCATTTTCTAACTTTTCTAAAACTGAAAGTTATAATAAGTACTGCAGAAGTGGACTTTGATGTCAATATATATCTGGCATATCTGTCAGCTGGTCATTTCCTCATTCCTGACTCAAGCTCCTCTGAACATCACTGCTTGATTTTATAAATATATATCTATCTCTATGGCCTTGGTAGTTGCAGGAACATAGTGTAGCAGAAACCCAGGCAATGGGTGGGATGGGTAGTCATTGGTAGCACCACAGATGTTATGTAAAGTATCTCCTGCTTCACCAGGAAAAGGGGAATTGCTTCTGTGCCTTCTACTGTCATATACTGGTCATAAATGTGTTATCTGAAGCAACCATATGATGTAACCTCTTCACAAAAATCGTTGTAATTGATGATGTCTGTTTTTTCAAAGACTACCCACACATTGATAAAACTATATTGCAGGGCATCCTTGGCTCAGGATTTGCATTGAAAGTGCAGGAACAGCATCGTCAGAAACACTTTGAGAAAAGAAGGAATCCAGCTGCAAGTCTAATTCAGGTAAATAGGAAATCACCAAAAAGATAATCACAGATGATTTAAAGTACACATTGGAACAAGTCTTATTATTTCAGTTTGGAAAGCTTTGTGGAAATAATATTTAACAGATCAGTTAGTTTCATTAAATAACTGTGTTCAGTGACTGCTAAGTGTTGCCATAATTCTGTACAGAATCACAGATTCATTTAGGTTCAAAAAGACCTTTAAGATCATCAAGACAAACTATATATAGCATTTCTGAGTGTAGTTTTTTGCTCTTCTATCCGTGTGAAAAAACAGAGGAAAGGATGCCAAATACATGCCTGCGGTCAGAAAGCTATTTGGAAAAAGGGAATTGATCCCTAGACAACCCAACTAATAGCACAGCACTCTTGCCTATATTAAGCTACTTTTCATCTACTACAGGGTTTAGAGTATTTCAGTGAGTGATACACTTGAAGATGAAAAGTGTCTTGCCCAAAGAATTGCTTTCACTATTAGTCAGTTCCAAAGCTGGAAATGTAGGCACTAACAACTTAAAAATGTCTGAAATTGTCTGAAGTTGTTCTGACGTGACGCAAATCAACAAAAAGTGGCATGTTATGTCTTAGGCAGCTGTTTTGCATTGGCTTTTTACTTAACTTTCAGTCCTAGTTAAAACTGAGAAAATACTCTAAAGAATCATTTTGCACCAAGCTTTACTCTACTTGATGCACTGAAAAAAAGGGGGGAGATATTCTCCTAGAGTCCCAGTTTATTTTCCTGGGATGCCAAGTGTTCTATGTGTGCCATGTATGCTGGGTTTTGTTTTTGAAATAATAAATCCAAATAAAGAAGCTGAGCATGAATATGCTAGAATTCCATGCTAAGTACAAATAGATGTCAGACTGTCTTTGAAGCATTCTTAAATATTTTCCATTTTTACTGTTCAATTATTATTAAATCCTAAATATTTCATATTTAATATTTGTTAGAATAATTAGCAAAAATAATTCCACTCCTTTTGTGTCTAGTTTGGAATGACAGTTTGTCATATTTTCTAACACATATATTCTAATCTACTTCTTTCAAGTTTGGTTGCCAGAGGAAACACATAATAGATTGAGGTTTTGGATATAGCTCTTATTATTATTTCAACCAAAATATTAGTAAGACAGTATGCTAAATAGCTTAAGAGAAGCTAGTTGCCTGATTTTGGAGAGTGACTCTCAGTGGGCAAAATCATTGTGAAAGGAAGACATTTGTTGTGGGATCCCATAATGAAGGCTGTTCAGCATTTACATGTTCACTTAGAGGTTCAACACTTTCAGTGATCCAGAAATTAATATAAAACTGCTGATAGAAATACTTTCTGAAGGCACAAGGCCTGACAGAATAGGAAATAGGAGAACAGGAACACAGGAACAAAACTAAGGATGATCTGGGTGACTTTTAGGGTGAAAAGATTACTGCCTTATGTTTTAATACAACAAATACAACAAATACAAAACTTGATCTAGAAAGTGAATCCAGAATATTACGTGATGTCTCTATCCCAGTATTAGTGAATCGGGAAAGGGTTTGATGGAGCATGAAAAATACAGAGGAGGAAGACTGGGAAAGAAGAGTCAAAGGCTTCATACAAGTTCCCAGTATGTTACTACACCTGGTTTTGTTAAAGTTCTTAGATACAGAACCATAAACATAACAAGGAGAAGACTGATATTACCACTGTGTAGCAGCAGTAGTGTAGTTGATGCTCATACTAATATGCTATATATCACTCAGCATCTACAGTTTGTAAGTGAGACTGAAATATTGGAGAAAGCAAATAAAACATGTGAAAAAATGGGTCAAGGACTGAAGAAAATTTCATGTTCATAAATGCAGGATGTGTCTGAACTGCATATCATTGGGTACTGTAACAGTGCCCAGATTTTTTTTAATTGTCTCTAGCTTATCAGGGTAATGTCTAGTTTGTAACCAGTTATGCTGTAGAATTAATCTGTGCTAACTCATCTGTTGCCACAGATAGACTGTTTGCTAGAGCCTTTACCTTCCCTAAAGATAGCTGTAGAAAAGTGAAATGCTTTATGTGGATATACTTTTCTTAATTTCTTTAGCTTATAAGAAATATTTAGTGTGAGAATTATTTGAACACAGGAGCTCAGAGAGGAAGTCTTGGAACCTACTGGACCATTTAATGTAGCAGACAGAAACATAACAAGTAACTGGCTACAAGCCAAAACCAAAGAGTTTCAAATTAAAAATAATGCAGAAAATTTTGACAACGAGAATGAACAAGCAATGAAGCAATTTTCAAAATGAGTAACAGGTTCTCCATCTGTTAATGAAGACTGGATGTGTTTCTGGGAGATACACAGTAGGAAAACTCAGGGTATTAGATTCCATACAAGAGTACCTAGATGACATTTAATGGTTGACAATATACAGGAAGCACAGTTGCTCAGCTAGTACAAATTAATATAGTTATGCTGACATCAGGGAACATGTCCCAGCTTGTAGAACCAAGGCTCATCTTACTATCTACATGCACTATAAATCTAAACAATGGATACATTTTCAATGCTATGCTTTGGTCACTCACCTTTGAATTTATTCATTTTGTGTTTTTAAACATTTAAGAGTGTTTCAAACCACAGAAAATGCTTCTCTTTTCTTATAAGTTCTTTTTGTCTGGTTTTCGTTATGATTTGCAGAATGTATTATGACATTTTCTTTACATCAGACTGCAAGTTTGTGTGGGTATCCTCTATGGACTTGTCACAAATAAATCACTGGAATGCTTTCTACACCTTTATGTGCTGAATATCTTCTGGTGCTTTCACAGAGCCAGTAACTCTTATCTTAGTGCATAAGGTGTACTGGGATTCAAGAAATTTTGGTAGGTTTGTACTGCTATTTCCTGAATCAGCCTAATCGAGCACATCCTGGTCTGAGCAAAATCTCCTCACTCCATAGCCAGTGCGGTGGCATTGTCACTTCATTTTCTTGGTTCCTTTGTGCTTTTCTATTGTTTCCCCATACCAGGCTTCCTGGCGGTTTTATTCTACCGATGCCAGCCGAACAAACGTGGCAGCCACATGGCGATATTATGAAAGTATTCTTCCTCCCCTCAGGCATGTATCAGCGCTATGAATGATAAGAGAAAGATATGACTTGTATTGGTTACTAATCTGCTTTTCAATTTTTTGTTTCATCCCCTACTCCCTCTTGCCTTGTTTTTTTTTTCTTTTTTTATCATATATCCTGCACGTAGTGTGTATGGCGTAGTTATGCTGCTGATGAGAAATCGGTTTCTATTGCTACCTGGAAGCCTCATTTGAAGGCCTTGCATACCTGCAGCCCTACAAAGTAGGTACAAATATGGCAGCTGGTGCTGTTTTTGATGTCTGTTCAAGCTTATAGAGAACTAGTATTTGTCTGTTTTGTCTTGGCTTGTTGTCTTAAGTCCTCTCAAGTCTTCTCATTAAAAATTTCAACTAACAAATCAGATCAATATCACGTAGGAGCCCAGGAAGAAATACAAATCATTGCTATTTATCTTAGAAATGCACAGGCACTAGAAACATTTTCCCAACAACCCACTCATGCATCACGGTTAATGATTCACCTCATTCCAAATTATCCTTAAGGAGAAAAATATTAAGTTTCATGCAGAGCTTGTTCCTTGTTTCAGTGGTATGTTTATGCCTGTGCCTGTGGATAAGGCTGTAGCTGCTGATCTACCTTTCCAAAGAAAGAGTGCCTCGTGGTATTTTGCAGGTGAATGCACTGGAGAATTTGCTCCTTTTTGTCATGACTTCTGATATATTCAGTATTTCCTCAGGAGAAACTGTATATGCAGTCATACATACAGACAGTGGAAGATGACTCAAAAGACCTGTTGCCACCATTTGGCCGACAGGAAATTGATATCCTAGTTTGGGTGAGAATTCCCAGAGCACTGGCAGCCCAATACTTTTCAAAAATTCAGTAAAAGGTTTAGCAGAAGGCAGAAAGTTGACTGATTCAATACAGGGCACAGATCAGGAAGTAAAAGACACTTGATAAAGATCAAAAAGGAGAGTGCTAAGAGCCTTATGGGAAAGCTCTGATAAGCATCTTAACTGTTGTTAATTGCAGACAGTGCAAGAGAATTAGTGGTTTCTCTCAAAGCTGGGTGATGAACATCCACATGACAGTAAAAAGGTAATTGTGTGCCAAAAAGCTCAGCCAAAAAGAAGTTTGGCTGGGTATCCAAAGCTGATCTTTGAATTTCAAAGAGTTGACAAGAACAGAGCCGTAAGTAATCCATTACCATAACTGTAATTCCAAACTGCTCCACACTAAAAGGAGCTTTTAGATTAAAAGTTACATGAAGTATTGATATTTTACATATACAAACAGGTTGAAAGCAACATTAGTATAAATGGATGGATAGAAAATTACATAAATAATGAAGCTGTATCCCACATAAAATATTCCAAAACATGAATGTCCCTCAAAAGTGCATCTACTTCTTATTTTAAATAAGCATATTGCTGTGCTGTCCTAAAATTGACCCTTTTTATTTACCAGAAATAACTTATCTAATAAGAAACTACAGCTTTCTGTTATGTGTGTGTCAGCAATGCATTTTGCCTAAGTGCTTTGCCAACTCAGTCTGCAGTGGTATGTACTAAGCATGTTATGCATGTGTTAAAAAACCTGAAAAGTTTCTTTTCCAGAAGCATTGTAGTTATAAGTCTTGCTTGAATGTTTTTGTGGTTGCAATGTAATGTGTGTGTCGCACACCAATTAACATACCCATTTATGTTTATCATACATATAACATCATCTGTAATTAAGTAATGTGATTACTATCGGCATAACAAGTATGTTTTTCCCTCCCACTCCCTGACCTGAAGAAAAGAACAAGGGGAATCTTCTAGCAGGTTTGTAGTTTCTTTTCTTTCTTTTATCTGTGAAATTGCTGTTTCCTAATGGCTTTTAGATGTCTTGGGTTCTGTACAGTAGGTTCAATGAACTGCTACAGTTGATGGATAATAATCACAAATTGGAATTTTTAGAACTCATATGCTGCTGAAATTTGCTTCTTTGTCCCGGTTTTTCTGTGGGAAAAATAGGCTATTTTTAACACATCTAACATGCTGTAGCTTTGAGGGGCTCAGTTTGAACAGTGGCAGAGCAGCCAATGGACCAGCCTCCCCAGACCCAGCTCCTGGGCAAGGACATGGCCCCAGCTTCTGGCATAAAATCGATGAAGGAATTGCAGTGGAAGTTACAGACATAGTTTAATTTGGTGATGTGAAGAAGCCCACCAGCCCTCCATTGCAGGGAGGACCCTTTAATGGGGCTAGTTGGATGTCACCTTTGCCCTGCAGGAGCATCCTCAAGACTTCCTCAGTGCCATGTATCCACATGTTCTAACTTTTCTGTTATCCCATCCTAAGGAGCCAGACTGTATCTCTGCTGAAGAAAGTGCCCCTGCTGTCAGCCGGGAGCACAGGTGGGCTTTCACCCAGCCGAGATCCCGGCTGAGCACCGACTGCCTACAGCTGGCAGCGGTGAGCCTTGGCAGGGCTATCCTCACTGGGTAAATAAAGCTCTCCTAAGGCAGTGGGAGAAAATGCTGCTCTTTGCTGTACTGATAGCCCAAATCCTTAGGGACAGGAAAGGCCTCAGTGGCTATAAGAGAAATTATCTCAGAAACTCGTTAGGGATGGGAATCAGCAGGTGTCTGGCAGCTGGCACTGCAGTATCAGCACACTCAGACAATAGCAGACTTTACCTCCCAGCACAAAATGCTGAAAAGCCAAGGAAAAAAAGTGTTGATGACACATCAGCCCCTGAAATACATCCAGCCCCAAGTTGTACTGTGGTTCAAAAATGCTTCTGGGTTATTCAGTCAGGGATGAAAATCTTCACATCAATTACCCATGTCCCATTCCACTTCTCAGACTGCTCCTCTGGCACCTGACTCCAACATTTTCCTGCAAGCACATCTAACTGCTGTTAGTGTCACTGTAACTCAAGGGGACAGGATTTGCTCTGGCAGTTCTGGGACTCTTTGTATACATTACCTCCACAGGCTTGCTAGCAACATATTGATCTCATTAAATTATTACAGTCTGATCCAAACTTCTTGCACTCACCAGCTGTATTTCCTAGTCTTTTGACAGCAGCATTTAAAATTGACTTTTTTAAAGGTGATACATAAATTGCCAGTAAATAAGTACATCCCTCTAAAACTGGGATTTGTGCAGAGGAGAGAGGTTATTCCCAGTTGTACCTGCAAGCACTAAAGGACACAAATTTACTTGCAATAACCGGAAACTAGATGAAAAAAAACAAACCCAAACACTCAGCTGTGAAAACCATGTTGTGTTCTCCATATTAGTGATAACAATTGTGGCTTTAGAAGAAGTCAACAATTTAACCAGATTTATTTACTTTATTTTCACTGAATGGAATATATTTGCTCCTTCAGAACCACTTAACTAATATGTGCACTGCTGCAAATTTGTGTATATGTAAAAATGAACTAGTTAACTTCTGAGATCATATTCTACAGCAAAAACCCTACAGACCACTCAGTGCCTTTTAAAAAAAGGTGTGTTTTGTCAGTGGCTGTTTATTGCTTTTATGCTGATATATCACCATATGTTTGTATCACTGAAAATACATGTGGTGTATGTGGTCTTTTGTGGCAAAGATGTAAATGAGAACTGCTGCAATGTACTCTGAGATAACTGTCCTTGACTATTTAACTTGTTTCTTACTGTGATGCTAAGTGACTTGCATGGGATGCTATGTGAACTAAGAAAGCTTCTTGTTTCACTCTTTAAATGAAGACATGTTTGCACAAGTAGTACATTGCATTGCATTCTGAACATGCTCTTTGCTCTATGTTCCCTTCTAATAACAGTGAAGAAAAGCTTGTATTGTGTTAGGGCAAAGTTCATTACCTTCTTTCCTGCCAAACTGATTTATATTTACAGAAATTAATTCTTGCGGTTGGTAATGTATAGACCTACAGTCTTTCATTAGGTGACTAAATGTTGCTATGCATTTGAGAGAGCTGTGCTTATGAGGCTGTAGTTTCAGATTGATTTTAATAAAAATATGAATGTTGTATTTCCCAAAATTTTACACATAAGTATTCTAATTAATCATTTTTCAAGGAGAAATACCTACAAAGAGGTAGACAACCTCTCTGGTGTATCCAGGCTATAAATGAGATATTTCCATAAATCAGTTCCAGAGTTGTGCAAGTTATTTTAAAAGCCTATATGTTAAATTCTTAATATCTACAAATGCACACACCAAAAACAAAGAGTATTTATTTCTGTTCAGTTATACAACATGGCTGAAATAGTTCCTGTGCAGGAAACTAGATCAAGACTGATGAATCTTGTGACATACAGAGAGCATAATCAATCTTAAACTGTGTGTAGGACATGCACTGGGTGTCTGCAAAGGATGAATGTCACCCATCCAGTCTTGTAACTCATGAGGCTGAATATGCATTCCCTATTCTGACAATTCTCTCTGGTGCAATAAGGAACAGTTTTGCCAGTATAAGATCTTTGGGGAAAAACTCAGCCCTGTTCTGAGGGAAACAAGTGAATTATATTATGGAGTTCTTTCACCTCCTATACTATATCTGTTTCTAAAAGTAGATTTAATGTAAGCACTCTGCATGCACCATATAAAAAAGAAATTGCCAATGATGCATATTCTAACTTGAGGTGGAAAACCTAACCCCTTATCTAGCACTGGAATGCTTAGTAACAGAGTCCTCTATCTCCCCTCACTCCTAGTAAGCTTTGTAGTAATAAACAGAAGCTCTTCAGGATGTACATCCCTCGGAAACATAGGTATTCAGCATCCTGCCTATTCACATGATGTTTGAGAATGCCAACTAACATCAGGTGCATGATTCATTCACTTCCTTAGTGCTTTAAAATTCCTTACTTCTCCAAGTGATGATTCCTACTTATTTTTAAGTGCTTGTAAGTCCCTTTTTGCTTACTGCCTGCAATGCCATTAACACAATGGCAGCAACACCAGTGGTTTCAAACTCATCCAGCCAGACAATTGCAGTGTGCAGCACGCCGCGGTTTTAAGAAGCCCCATTCACCTTCTCTGCCTGAGACTTCAACTTTTGGAATGCATTACCCTATGGAAGTCTAAAATTGGGGTTGAATATTTGGGTAAAGCCATTTCTCCAAGTCCAAGAGGATTTTTATAACCATGGCAGTTGATTTCTCCATCTAATAATTAGTGGAGAATATTAAGCCATAACATGGTAGGCAATTACAACAGTCAAAATGTGAAATTGTTCTTGAGAAGAATCCCCTTGGACACAGCTTGTGGATGATGTGCCCGTATCCTGCACTGGAAGGTAGAGGAATGCATGTGAAATCAAGCATCTGCTTCAGCTGAATTCTGTGGAAATTGTGTCTCTTACCAAAAATGGTAATTCCTAGATAGATGAATCTTACGGGAAGAAGCCTGTGATTCATATCTCAAGCTGATTGCATTTTTTCTTACTTATTAAAATTAATGTAAAAGACAGTAGAAGTACAAACTAATTACAGAAAATAAGGATCAAAATAGCTTCTCTTAATTTAGAAATCATTTTGGAAAAAGAAAGAACACACAAACACCCTGAATATTTACTCTTTCTGTTCGACAATTAAAGTATAATGGACTGTGACCTGAAATTCTTGTTATTACTTATTGAAGGTATGAGATATAACACTAAACTTCTTGAGTTCATGGTCCTAGCATGAGACTGGTGGCAAAGTCTTGAATGTTTGAACTTTATGTCTCACAGAATTATCCGTTGCATTTGCATTTGTTCAACTTAGCTTAATTTCAGTAAAAGTATTTGTAGGCTCAGTAAGAACCAACACCTGTATTTATGATAGTTAACTGCTGAAAATTGGCATGTGCATCTCCTTGCTGTTGTTTGCCATACGTGATCATTTCTGCCAGTTTTAGCTTCTGTCACAAGACTCAAATCATTCTTCCTCACTCTCAGACTCTCCAGTTATTTCTGATTCATTTCAATTTCTTCCTATTCTTTCTTCCACCAATTGGCTCAGTATGAAAAGCTGAAAAACAAGGTGTAAATTGTGGCCAGTAGCAAGCAGTAATGCTGCAGGTCTGAGGCTGAGGCAGAGCAGTTTATCTTGACCAGACAAGTAGGAAGGTGACATGAAAATGGGGGAGTGGGACTGGGATGGAAAGAGATGCTCAGTTAATAAAATATAGGGAGATGGTCCGTGGAAGACAAAGCGATCAGAGGTTTATATGCGTTTGTCAGTTAAAACAAACTCACCCAGAGTAGTCATTTAGACCAGCAGAAAAGTGATCATTCGCTCTGCAGTGAAGCTACAGTGACCTCTAGTGTCTCTACACACCTATTCCTTCAAAAATCAAAGGTGGCAAAGGCAGAATTTGAAAACGAAGAAATAAAAAATAGAAAGTCATTTGCTATCCTAGGGAAGTGAGCGTCTTGGGCATGCAATGAGAGGAATGAGTCATAAGATCCTACAACTGACCTTTCAGAAGGCAGACAAATACAGAAAAGTATTTTGCTTCCCTTTCTACAGCTGCCAGTTGTAATTGATCTCCACTGAAAGATGCTTCAAAGTTGGAGTGTTATCAATAAGAATACATTCCACAGCTTTCAACCTGCAAGAATAGAGGAGTGATAGGTCCAAAGAGACCAGGCCAGGGAAGACTGTCATAGGAAGCAAAAATGTATGTCAGTCAGTTGGGCTAAATTATCAGTCATATAAACTACAAAAAATTATTGACAGACATACATCTAAAGGGATGTAGAGATAACTGGAGACAGCTGTGGATGTCTCAGATCATTGTCATTTATTTTTGATTTAGTAACTTGTGCAATTTTATTTTCCTGTTTCTTTTTCATGGTTTTTGCCTTTTGGACAAACACCCAACTTAAAGTTTGTGAATACTTACACAGATGCATGAATATCCAATGGTCATTAACAGATTTACATTGATTCAAGGGATTTACTTTGGATACCATGTAAAAAGAGAGAAGAAAAGGTGAAAGAGAAATATATAATAGGCCAGGATTTGCAAGATTTGAAGGATTTTTAGCACGCACAAGGCAGTGCTGATACAACCAGTGTTAAATCAGAATAAAGGGCCCTAAAGGAGTCAGTGGCTATTGATTTGAATGCAGAATGTCCAAAGATGTTTGAATGGTGTAAGATTAGCTTCGCTCAGTAATTTTAACACCACCTCTACTGCTATTGCAACAAGGAATCCAGAGCCAGGAGCTAGGCTTTATCCTATAAGGAAAGGGACTTTCACTTTGAGGAAAACCCTGGTAAGGGTACACTCAAAGTGCTCTGATTCAGTTACTCCTTCATGATCTGTTATTTATCATACATAGAAGAGCATCATGATAGTGTGTTCCCAAGCACAAGCTTTCTTCTCCCAACCTTTCTCCTCCACTGTCAGTCACACCATTTATGCCTATGCTGAGAAGGACCCAGTGACTTCAGGAACATTTCCCACCAGTCTCAAACTAGGAACAGGGATCCAAGAAGTGAAGAACTGCTATAACTAGTCTCTTTGGGTATGCATCTCAAGATGCAAAAGAAAGTTTTCAAACTGCTTCCTTCGGGGGCTGTGTTTCTCTTCACCATGTGGCACCCTCTGCATGGACCCTTGGCATGCCAGTGCATTGTCATTGCTACAAAGCAGATTTTATTTGATTTTTTAAGTATAAGTGCTGCAGTTTACATTAATATTTTCATCCTCAGCATTGCACTTTTGAAAAATGTCTATAGCACAGAAAAAATGCCTACTGTTCCTTTCACCGTTACCTCACTGCTTTGGAGAGCTAAAGATATTCAGGTTAAGTAGTCATTGTGTGTCATTCAGCTTTTATAAATGAAATAACCATGTCTATCAATCATTTAAAGATAGCCAGTGCTTTCATTAGTACAAATTAATTGACAGAACAACATGTTCTGTTTTGACTTTGATTTTAAATTTTCATTTTTATTTTGGAGTTAATGTGATTATAAAGAAATGTTATTTATATAGATAGTTTTTATGGCAATTTTCCTTTCATTTTTATTAGTTCAACAGGAAGAGAGCTGTCCAGAAACTTTTTAATGCTGATATTTGAGGAAAAAAAAAGCAGTTTCATTTGACTTCATTTTTCAATACCAAGTACAGTTTGAGCCATAAGGGGAGTTAATAAAAAGGGGGACACTTGTAGGAATAATAACTATAATAAGAAGTCAGTTTTGATTCTTTTCCTCATTCTGTATAATATGTCAGTGCACTAATGTGATTAATAAATATTTTACAGTTTATATTTTCATTGTTGTACAGTGCAAAAGATTCCTGAGCTGAAATAGAATTCGGTCTTAAAATGTAATTTGTATTAAAAGTTAAATTTTGGAACCCACTTTTCTTTCAAATACCAGGTTCTCTGGGTCTTTTGTATTGCTTATGCCACAGCACTGGGTAACAATTTACAATGGAAATAGATAACATTTTCATCGCTGTGATGTATTTATTTCAACAATTGCTTATTTGGACAAGGAAAGGGGATTACACTGAGAAATTATCGTAAAGGTATTCTTTCAAGTAATCCAACATGCCATATAGGAATACATTCATCTAATAATCTTTCTATTGATGTGCTCATTTTTTAGTATTCTTGAAAATTATCGCATTATAAGCATCCCAGCATGTATGTTGCCTGCAACAAACTGCATCCTTTCTGCTCTCAGTGATGTTTGTATTCAGACTGAAATGCTATGCTTTGCTATGCATGGACAAAGATATATTTATCTCAACATTTCACAGCCACAGAGGTTTATAACTACTTTCAATTTCATATAATTTCATATTAACACTGTATTTTCAGAATGCAGGAGGTTAAACATCTAAGAGCCTCATAGTCCATATTAGCTTTAGTTAATTATCTGCAGGATTTGTTTCTGTTCAAAAGGTCTTATGGGCATGCTGAAATTAAATCCAAAGACCTTGAGAGTACTAGAAAGTGTCTTCAAGAACCACCATAATTTTCAGGTAGACAGTCTTTGCTAAAGGTGTTATAAAAGCCCCCCCCCCAAGCCTACATCAGGGCAGTAGGACTGCAAGTCCCAGTTACACCACACCATGAACAGACACTGCATTGACCTCATCATCTCTCCCCTTGAAAGAACAGGACCACTGATCAAGGTGACCATGCCCTTGCTCAACGAATTGAATTTAACCTTGCATATAAAACAAGGTTTCCAGACCTTGGTGTCAGACTCCTTCTCTGTTTCCCCTTTGTGTCTTCTGCTACAGGAAGGGACAAACAAAGGCAAAAATGTTAAATAATGAAAAAGCATAGACAAATAGTTACAGTGACCAAAGGATGTTCATCAGATTTGTTTGGACAAAGGTAATTTAAGCACTGGGAAATAGAAAATCTACAAATCCCACGTTTGGCTGGCTGGAGGGGAGGATTACAGGCACAACAGGGGGAAAAAAAACCCCTTACAATTAGTCAACCGTACGACCACAGGGCCATCACTGATGCAGCAGACACAGTCACGAGCTTGGCTGGGCTCTTCTACCTGTCCAGTACCACGTGCACATAGTCAGCTCCTAGCTTCATCTTCAGCAATGACTTTAGACAGCACACAGCATATCATTACATTTCCATTAATCAGTCATCATGCTGTTTCTTGGATATTTTATTGATTTTGGTTTTGTTTTGTCCAAGTAAATGCTCAAACAAGGAATTCTGGATATGAGTGATCACTAATCATGCATATGAAATGTTGGAAGTGCCAAATCCTGAAAAAGCATGAATATACACTAACAGTATTTTTGCCTGCTTAAAAGAAACCAAACCAGACAATACTACATGGCATGCAGTAACAATAAAATACATTTTGGTTTTGTTTATCTGAAGATATGGCCAGAAATGCACTGAGCTTGGCTGACTAAGATGGAAACAAACCTATTTCAAGTTCAAGGAGTAGAAAAAACATCATAGAGATTAATGTATAATAATTGGGTGAAATTGTTTCTATTTTTATTTTTAATTTCCTTTAGAAGGTTATTCTGTACTGTATGATAGACTGCCAATGCTAATGCTTCTATCAAAAAACAATTACATCAGATCAGTTCCAATCACAAATGAAATATATTAAATGAAAATAAAATTGTGTAAGAAACAGATTCATACCAGTGAGATTTTTTACACATTATTTTTAATAATCATACAATAGAAAAAATAAATGGATTTAAGTAGCTATGAAATAAAATATATTTCTCTGTCTCACAGTCAAAAGCTAAGTTTTAAGGAGCGTGTCCGGATGGCCAGCCCACGAGGTCAAAGCATTAAAAACAGGCAATCTTCAGTCGGAGATCGCCGGTCACCAAGTGCTGACATTGCCACCGAAGGCAGCCCAACCAAAGTGCAGAAGAGCTGGAGCTTCAATGACCGAACCCGCTTCAGGCCCTCGCTGCGGCTGAAGAGCTCCCAGCCCAAACCCATGGTCGATGGTAGGAGTTTTCACCCTTTGTTTGCCACTACGTGCTGCTCCCAGCCTGCTCACACTTCTGCAACCTTGCACAGTGATTGTATGCATTTTAGGAAGGCAGAAAGAATTGCACTTTGGGGCCAGAGATACAAGCCAGCAATAGACTGCTTCAAAGAGCCCAATAATATTATTATATTTTTAATAAGAAATCATGTCAGTGGTGCATAGGGAGCAACTGGTGGAAAAGGGTCACTATGAAAAATCACAGTGGACTAAATGCATCCCCGGGATTTGGCTGCAGCAGTTCCTCTGTCATGGCCCCTCTCCCACTACTGAGCTCAGCTGCTGTCCAAAGTTGCTGGTGGTCCACACAGCACAGCCAGCACTGTCTGTGCCTTTGGCAGCCAAGAGCACAGCTTGTGCAGAACTGGCTCCCTCAGGCAGAGGAGTCCCAGTAACTGCACTGGCTATGCAATCACCTGACACCAAGGGATACACTACTGGGTGCTTTAACAGGGTTGTCTTGATAAGGCAGACAGATTTAGCAAGCAAAAATAGTGTTATTGCTTTTATGTATCGTTTTCTATAGGGTATTTTGGATGCAGGAAGCACTCCTAAAATGTAAAGAGGTGGATCTTGGTGAAAATGGCTTGTTGAACCTGCAGCAGGCAGCCCAGCCTTTAACTCAAGCTGCTTCCTTTGCTGGCCCATTCTCTAGCTAAAGTCCAATTTGTCATTAAACTAACCAGTATTCAAGCAAGGATCTTCATCTGACAAAGCCAAAACAAAGACAGTGACTCTAACCATGGAGCACCAAACTGGGTGACAGCAGCCTCCCAACAGGCAGGAGCTGAGAGAACCGGGTGAAACTGACCCCTGTATGGGATGGGTCCAGGACTAAAAGGTGCACTCATATAGCTCTGGGGGTACTGCTGCCCCAGTGGATTTTGTTTTGGATCTCTCCATTCCAGTATTTACCAATCTATTAATGTTTTGCTCTTTCTTGTGGTATCCTCCATGTAAAAAACAAGGGAAACAAACTGGTTAACTACCACAGAATGCAGTGACCCTGCCTGAATGGGAAAGGTACAACCTCTTTCTACAATGGCAATCATGCATGCTACATACAACAATTGTGGTAAGACTAATTAGACAGAAGTGCGACATTGATGTTGCTTCCTTTTTAAGAGCACATATTATCACAAACATGTAGCTTGCAAAATACTCATTGAACTGCAATGCCCCATCCCTCAGTGAGGTTGTTCTACACAACAGATCTCTTCAGGAAAAGCCTGGGTAAATAAACATTTCCTGGAGGGCAACCAAGACAAACCAAAGGCATTTGCTAAGGTCATCATCCCAGGCTAGCCCTCCCACATGGAGATGTCTCAGATGCATAAATTCTGAATTTGCCTGTGATACAGGGATCTGCTGGGGTATATCAGCTACTAGGATACTATCCAGGTTGCTCCACTCCACTATCCACTGCTATCCATTCCTATCTCCATCCTGGGGCACTGGCCCTGACTTATGTCCCATTGTAGCTGTATCACAGGGGCTGTGTGACCTTGCCTGAGTCTCACTCTGATGTGAAGGACACAGACAAGGCCACAATGGGAAGTGACAAATGTTCTAGGTAGCACAGTGGTTGAAGCTACCCTGTCTAAAGTTAGGCATCCCACTGATGCCTTGGGTTTTAGCTTTTATATATTTCAGATTCTCTGCTGCCTGGTATGTAACTCTGAAACTTCATATTAGATGTTAGTAATTTCTTATGAAAGAGTAGTTAGACAAAACAATCCCTTCCTAGCTTGAGAATCAAGGACAACTAGTATCCAAAAGGCATAAACAACAGTGAAGGGAAGAGGGCAAGCCACAGGGTTGAGATTTCATGACCTGGAGCTGTAATTGGACAATTGACCCCAATATGTAGATGAACCGAAACTTATAAAAGTGTAAAAACTCATGACCAGGATCCATCTTGGATCCATCCTGGGTGTAGCCCTAGCCAGGCTCTTGTGCTGCTCCAGATGTATCCTTTTAAGGCCTTTCAGTAAATACCTATTTTGTTCATTTAACTCTGTCTAGTCTCTGTTCCAGGTCAGCCTCTCTAGGCATCACGACATAATCACTTATAAAGCACAAGTATCTTTCCCAAACTGCGTCAGAAGTAATTTCATAGGTTAAACCCCTGTAACTCACACTGTGCCTGGAAGTGGCCTAAGAAGAAAGTAATTTTTTGAGCACTCTCTCAGAGTATCAGTGGCTCACTTTTGCCCCAGCTCTGCAGTCTTCACCTTACTGAAGCACCTGTTTCATTTTTCATCAGCCTATTCATCATAGAAGTATTTCCCCCTATTTTGTCCTGTACATATCATCATCAATAACAACGAAGTGCACAAGCAGATCGTGCAGCCTCTGATTGTTTCCCTCTCACGGAAAAGGTGGCATAAACAGCACCTTGGGTATATCAGTAGATAAAAGACAGTAACAACAACAGAGTGCTCGTTGCTGTGCGTAAACCCTTGAAGATCTTCCCGCTCCTCAGGGTGAGCACAGCCTGTTTCCTGGTCAGTGATTTCCAGCTACCAGTCCACCCTTATGAACTGGGGCCAACAGATACAACCAATTTCTCATCTGTGGCAGAAGGAACAGCTTCCATTGTCTCTAGCTTTTAGGCAAATGCCAAGTTTCCATTCTGGGACCTCATCCAACTACTTCTAGGACCAGTATGATTAGAGAGATGTCCAGTGTACTCATGGCTGAGACACAGCTCCCTGCTGCCTTTCCCAAACTTTTGCAGGAAAAGCTGGGCACTACTAACCTTGATTTCTTTTTCTTTCTTTTTTTTCATAGCTTAATGCTTTCTGCATTTGACAACTCAGTGAAAAAGATCTCAAGATGATGTATTTAATTTAGAACATCTTGCATTGTTCACTGGATGAAAAAAACCAGTATTTGCAGCACATTATTCTTATCTTTTGCTTGCCAGATCCTCCAATTTCCTCCTTGAGGTATTCCTCAGCCAAATAATTAATAACTTTGGCAGGCCAATCATCAAGCGAAAACTAGAAGCCAAATTTTTCTGGGTGAAATCTTGGGCACAAAACAGTACCCTTGAACACCTGGTCTTTCTGGTGATTCCCATATCTCTGTAGGGTGTTTGGTGGGAGAAGAAATTACATTACAAGAGACCTTTGGGGCAGTGACAACACAGTGCTGGATACCCAGTTTAGTCAAAAATTCGTATCAGTGAAAAAAATAGTCTTACTATGAACTTGCTCTTCCAAAAGAGAAGACAGAAGACATTTCACTGTATAGGATGTGGACTTGTAAATGTTCTGCATAGGCAGAGGACTGAATTCTGTGTGAAAATAAAGAAAGGAGGCAAATATATAAGGAGAGAGCTCCCAGAGGAAGGAAAATTGTTAACATGTGAGGATGATTTAAGGCAGATAGAGGGTCAATACAGAGACATTGCACTGCTGACTGAGTTCTAGTAAAGACATGGCTGGAATCTGGGCCAAAACTATCAGAAAGAGGCTGGAAAAACTCGACATTAACAATTAGAAACTGGCCTGCAAAGGGAGGTTTCTAGTCCAGACAAGAGCTCATGGGGGTAGCCAAAAGGCTAACCAGATTTAAAATGTAGTCGTTTGCCTCTTAGGCTATCCAGCAATAAACACCCTAGCACTCCCCTACTGCATATTAAAATCACAGAAGGAGAATTTCTTGGCAGCAACTAAAATACTTAAGCCAGCCACAGGTATCTCCCAAAAGGATTTTGGCATAGCAGCCTTAAAACAATATGACCAAAATCATTGCACAAATGTCTTTACTTATAGTTAGTAACAATCTTCTGAAACTGCCTATAAACCATTTATTGCCATTGACAAAGTGGGTCTGACAACGGCAGTAATTATTTCAGTTACATATGTGCATTTGCCAATGGAATCCAAACCCGAGAGAGGTTTGATGGTTAGAGAAGCCTTTGGTGGCCTGACTGGAGATGCTTTCTTGGGCATTTAACAATGGCACAGGGGAGTAAAAGTGAATATCAAGGCTTACATAATGTGATTTTAAATATCTGTGCAGTCTCTGGTGACATGTGGTTCACAACATCCAGAAATGTTGTTGAAGACAGGACTGTGCACAAATTAACAAAGGTGCCAGAATGCTGTATTTCCAATCCCTGTTATCTGCCTAAAAGGGAATTATCAGGATGAGGCAGATAAAAGGGAAATTTTCACCAGTCAAGAATGGTAAATAGTGAAGCTTTACAAAATACACACTTAAAAAGAATTATGTATTGTCATGGAAGAGCCTTCCCCAAAGGGATGCCATGTCACACAGGTAAAGGTGCTGTCTGACCTTGGACCCACCCACAACCCCCTCTGCACCTGTACATAAAGTGAGCCAGGAGCTACCTCTGGCCCCAAGGCCTCCCCATGCAGTATGGCTTAGGTCCTTGTTAACAAAAACAGGGAAGCTGCAGCCAAACTGATTGTGGGGAGTGGTACCCAGAACATGAGAATACCCACCAGCAGGGCCAACCCCATGGCAGGGTCTGTGTTAGTTATTAAATAGTACAGGTGATTGCATGCCTTGCTTAAGGCACTGTGCCTGTGCCTCCCTGTATGTTGTGTGTCCATTCACAGAGACCCAACCACACAAAATCTCATCTTTACAATGGTGTTCCTGTCCTGCTTTGTCTTCTGCTTACCTTACTTTCTGAGGAACAGAACCTTTTCTGCTTAAATCATGCTCCAGTCTTGTACCACCACAGCTGAATTAATGAACTAATATTACGTTGTGGATGCAGTTTTCTGTGAGGACAAAAATACCCTATTATATTTGTATTTTACCATCTCATGCTCTGAAATGAGTTATTGTGCCATTACTGTAACCTAGAGACATTGTGTGGCTTTTTGAATAAAACATCAAAAGCATCCAGCACTGGCAATATTACAAACATATTTCATTTGATTAATTAAAAAGAACTCTCTAAGGAAATATTTGATTTCTTGCACCATCCCCAAACATTATACACTCACATGACCTCTAGCCTTTCATTCCCTACAGAGTACTTGCACAAAATCCTCAGGGTAGAGTATATTATAAGAGCCATGGAAAGAATGCAATTGTGCATTTCAGCCCCCATGTCCTCAGTTACTACCATGTAATTTATGTATTGCAAAAATGACAAGTTTTCCTTTCAGTAGCATAAACAGCTTGACCTTGGATAAGGTTTACTTGATGTGGCAGAAGTCCTTAGCTGCGTTGCTTCTACATCCTACATCTAAGCTTAAATTTGCTGATTCAAAGTGAAGCTGCATTTTGTCAAAGTTTGAATGAAAATTATTAGCAATATATCAATCTGTGCTAGACAAGACATTTATTTTCTTGTTATTGCCTTCCATAGAGCAGATAAAGCTCTCATTTATTACCATTGTCACTGTAATTAACTAGGAAGATCTGGCATTCTGATCTAAGTTTTGAGTAATTTTTGTGTAAATAAGTACAGGCCATTGTTTTTGAGGCATTATTTTAGTTTATTCCAACCAAAATCCTGGCCATATGAGTTCATGGTTCAGTCTTTTTCTTTATGATACCTCTTGAAGAACTCGCTGTGCACCATTGCTCACTGGACTCAGTGGTCACAGGTGAATGATTATTAAGCTTAACTCTGTGAGGAACAGCAGCACACCATCTCACAGAAGAATGAGTTGCATGGGTTTGGGATACCCTCATCTGCAGTGAAGACTATACAAATGAGATAAGAGCTAATTTTGAGAGTATGCTCATAAAACTTTCCAACCACGTGTAATCCACTTGCACCAAATCTGAAACATTTGAGGAATAATTTTATTTTTATGAAACCTTCATGGGTTTTTAAAATACAGGACTATCCTGTAGATACCTGAATCTAAAACAGCTATCATCCTCTAACCCTTTGCCCCTGTCTATGGCCTCCCTCAACAACAATTCCTGGAAATCTTCCAGGGCACAGGACCTCTGAGGACCTTATGGAATATAAGACATATATCAAGTGATGTGTGCTACAAGGTCTTACAGGGATACAGTCAATTAAATGTGACATTTAGCTCATTAGTCTACAGTTCCAGATACTATCCTATGTATCTGCAATTTATTTTACAGTTTTTACTTCTTGGATGTGGTATATATAAAATAACAGAAATGTGTATTTAAAATACATTAAAGCCTTAGATTTAGAGTCACCTTCTTTTACTTTTCTCACATGACCATCTAAAGTTACTGGCTAATTTGCTGCTATTTATAATAAGATCAGCCTAACAGCATAATTATTGTGCATTTAATGAATTGTTTTTAGAAAGTCTCCTGGTCCTCCATATCATCATTCAAAATTAAAAGGATTCCTTTTTAATTAAGTAGTGAGAGCTGTTCCATGAAATATTGCCAGTGCAGAAATTTCTGAGAAGTCAAATAATAACTAAAGATAACTGAGACTTGTTAGAAGGGAATGCTAGAATTTTAGATATTTGGAACTTGCTTGCATTATATGATAACATATAAATTAGGTTTCTGACCTTAAAAAAATTGCACTTACAGAGAAAGAAAACTATATCATTATCTCCAGAATATGTAAAAAACTTTCTACCAATTCTATCATCCATTTTAGCCAAACCAGATGATTTTCAGAAATGCTTTAACATATATAATTCTGTTAGGGATATTCTTTAAGATACTCTGTGTCACATGGCACTGCAGTTCCCAATGATGTTCTCTTCTCCTCCCCATCTGGAATACTTTGTCTATTCCAGAAGAAAGACAAGGAATGGGCTATTGATATAGCACTACTGAACCCCCCATCAGTACTGCCAGCAGAGTAGAGGCTCAGGTTGGGCAGAAGGCAAAGTTTACAAGCTTGTGCAAAAATGCTCCTCCTTTCGGGAGGCACCAGTTTCCTTCCTTTACTGAGAATTTTCTTTCTAGCATGAAAATGGCAACCATTTCATAAAAGCTGCCTGTAAACAATATTTTTAAATGTTGACAGTCTTATTCCCTCTTTCTTAATTTTTCCACTTGAACACTGTTGTCTACTACCAGGGATTTTGATGTCATTTTCTAGATAAATATTAAGTATCTAATGTGAAGAGCACATCACAGAAGTACTTGTTCTGCCTTCTTCCTTCTTTCTTGATTAGAAGAAAGTCTTTCCTTTGGTTGGTTTCTTTTTCCAGAGATCAAGGAAATAAAAACATAATTCACTCCCTCGGGCCTCCTTTTTCTGTCTGGCCTCTGCTCTGGAAAGCATGTAAACATGGGCTGCTGCCTTTCCTGCTCTGGGGCAGCTTTGGGCATTCTTATTAAGTATGTGATTAAGTTCCATCACAATTAGTGTTGCTTTCTTCAGTTGATTTTTCCTAGGGAACTTAGTGAGCAATCAAAGTAAAACAAAATAAGTGAACTATGTAGTGAGAGAGAGTCAGCTTGTTGATGTTTTAAAGCAAAAGCAAATTGGAAAGAAAATCAATTATAGGGGTAGTAAAGGGATTTTGTATTTATGGTTCAACAAGCAGGAAAATAATGAGAGCTTATGAAGAGGTGAGGTTTCATGAAACATTTAAACATTTAAACTAGGCTAAGACACATTTCATTTTTATAAAGGGAAATTGCATGGATCACATGAACAGAAACCATGAAGATGTTTGTACATAGGGTAATCTTTGAGGGGAAAAAAGTAACTGAGATTTTGTGAAACATTCTATGCATTATAACATCTGCAGAAATACTATAAAATATGTACAGGATATCTCTTTTTTTTTTTTTTTTTTTGAGAATATAATCCCTAACTCACCACAGTAAATGCTCATAGTGAAGAAAGGTACTTCAAAGGCAGGGTAAAGTTGAGTGAAATACACCTACCTTGCAGACACCCTAGGCATTACGTACAGCAGCACAGCAGAGGCTCTATTTGTTCACAAAGGAGGCTGGAAGAACGAATAATGAGAGTATTAAGCTGCTGGTGTTGCTTCTTGAGCTCAGTAGCCATATAAAACTAAGGCAGTTTGGAGTCTCATGATAAAGCAGCTGCCTGGATCCCCTGCTGCAGCAGACTATGTATTGGCACCTCCTGCAGGGACAATATGTCCCCCAAAAGCTTTGAATTTTACTTCCCCAGAAGTTAGATGTACTGGATTACCAATTCATTTTCTTTCTCACCACTCACACAGAAAATGAGTGTAGAGATGAGTTTGTCACATTGCCCTGTACTGCTGCCCTGGGCAGCCAGAGCAGTTCTGCACTCACATGAGGCTGCTGAACAGGATGGAGAACAGGCTGTGGAGCCTGTTGGACTTCAGTTTCTGACCCAAACTTTCAATTTTGATAATGGAAGTTAAAAACTATGGCTCAAAGTAACTCAGCACCCGTGAAGATTAGGCACCATCCAATTTTCACCTTCAGTCATACATTTCAATGAAAATCAATCAGACATTTTTTCCCAAACCAGTGTGTTTTTAACCAAGTCAACAGAGCACTGTGCTGTAACATGAATAAGTGCAAGTCATATGCAGGCTATCAACTTCAGGCACCTATTGAGGTCTTGACATGTTCTATTGGTTTTGCATGGCTTGGTTCTTAGTAGTGGGGAGGCCACAGAGGTGGCATCTGTGAGAAGATGGGTTCTCAGCCTCAGCAAAATTATTTATATCACCCACATGAAGAACCCTAACTACCACCTTCACAGTCAGAGTAAGATCTAAGTGCTTCTGAAGGCTTCCTAAAAACGAATCAAAAGGTCTATGCTGGGATCACTGTACCAGTCACTATGTCAGAAGCACTTCCATAGGATTATTCATTGTGTTGGCACACACACTTAGTAATGCTGGATTGTTTTTGCTAGCATATTGCTGTTCCCAGAAAACAAAAAATAATAAATCTTTTTGATTCTGTTTAACAGGCAGATAATTACTTAAATGTTACTGACACTGAAAGCAAGGAGCTATGAGAGTGATCAGAGAAGCGTCACAGTTTTTCCAATGCCAAAACATGTTATTAAACAACAGAAAACATTTCTAAGAAAGGACACATACTATTTACAAAAACAATAAATCAACTCTTGTGAATAACTTGCACAGAAATGCAGCTACAGAGTTGTAAATTTTTTTGTTGGTGACATATAATGTTTTAGAACAGCCTAATTTCTTTGCTCATTCATTTGTTGTGATCACAAATGACTAGCATTTGCATGAAAAATGCATAAATACAGGGAAAAAGAGGGAAATATCAAGACAATTTTACCGACTTGTGCATGGCTGTTCTATTTCTTGGTAATTGCTGCTTTGCTGTGTGATTAAATCAAGGACTGTTTCAGGAAGAAAGAGGAAGAAATTAAAAAGTGGCAAAAACCAGACAGTAGGCCAAAGTAAATAATGTCAAAGATTGTCAGACAATGGCAGATGCCTCATCAGTTGGGAAATAAACACATTCTTTGTTTAAGATCAAAACACATACTGAATTCTAAATATGCTGGTACTAGAAAAAGGTCTGGATTGTTAAGTGGACTGACAGCCCTTGTCTCTTAAGGAGACATACAGACGTTTGTCTAAGTGTGTATTAAAAGGCAGTTTGGGTATCATTGAGGCCATATTCCTGAGCTGCCCAAGGAACAGACTTGAAAGCCCTGGTTAGCTTGTGGTAGTGGTTCCTGGAGAGAAAAGAGACCAGGGCTAACCCTAGGAAAGACTGGCAGCAAAGCCAGGCTCATGCAGAGCAGCTGATGGCCACAGTTCCTTGTGGAGCCCACTTGGACCATGCGCAGCCCCCCCAGTGGAGTGCAGAAGATACAGACAAAGGGTGTGGGGAAGGATAAAGATGTAGATGTGAGCAGGGCTAGACATGAACTGGCACTGGGAGGTCTAGCTGCCCCATTAATGCCTAGGAAGGGCTCTCTCTGGGAACAGACAGCAGTTCGGAGAACATAGCTTAGCCCCGTCTGGGAGCTGACAGAGGTTTGAACAGCTGGAGCTACTAAAGCAGCCAAACTGACCCCAACTCAGCCCTGACCTCAACGATGAACTCGAGAAAAGATACAAGTACATCTCACCTCATAACTATGTGGTACACAACATGAGCTTCCACTGGAAAAATTCGTAGGAACGTGAACTTTGATTTCAGTGGTGTTTTAAGCTGGAATTTTTCCTCCAAATTGCTACTACGCATTCCCCAAACTTTTTCCCAGGTCTGCTCAGTATCCTAAAGAAACATTTATGTTCCCTATAGGAATCAAACAAGGCTATAGCTTTTTCACAATCTTTATTGACCTGTGGTATTGAGTGTCTGCCATAATGAAGGAATTCATATCAGTGGAATATTAAAAAGAAATAAGGTGATTTATTAGGAGCAGCATCTCTTATTAAAGCTGGCTTAAATTTATAAGAATTTTCCAGCATCTGTCTAAAATTTTTGCAGAATTTTTTATCCACAAGGGAGCAACATAGAACACTATAATTGCACCACACAGTTCTCTAAACAGTTCTGCAAAGATATACTTTGGTAAGGAAGCCCTTTTATTAATGACACTGTACTTGGCAAAGGACCCAGGAACCGTATCCGTGAGACAACCATACAGAAACATGTTTATTTTAAACATTCAGGTTGGAGTCTCCTGTTTCACTGGGTTTAGATGACTATAGCTCTTGTGATCTGAGTAGTATTTTTCCAAATTTATACTGGCATAACTGAATAGATTCAAACCTTAGAGAGTCATTGGAAATACCAGTAGCATAAAAAGCTCTGGTTTTAATATGGCACTTATAATTGAGCTGGGAGATTTCCACACTGGAAGAAGTAACTGGAGAGGCTGATCAGATACGATACCTGGAAAGTTAGTGTTGTGGAATACTTAGCATGTCCTGAGATGGTGGTTTAGGTAGTGTATATACCTATCAAATTAATGATAAAGTTTATTTTAGCTAGTGACATTTCTGGGCAGGGATCCAAATGTTATTGAGGCAGGATGGGTGGAGAGATATATATTTTATCAATAAGGTAAGCCAAGTCAGGAATGAAGATCATGGAAGAATGCAAGGAAAAAATACTCCTGGCATCATTGTAGACCTGACTTACAGTAATAGCATGGAAGGAGAGACTTCAAAGTTTCATATGAAAATTTCAGTTTTAGAATTTAAAACTTAATTTTTAATGGTTGCATTTGATTGTTTCATGTGGACTTAAACACTGGCTATAAGCCATCTTTCTGTATTAAGTTGATCTGTCAAAGATGAATTCACCTGTTATTAAAAGCTACAGATGTTTCTCATAAATGAACCAGTTCAGCAACAGTAAAAAAAAGTTCCCAAGGGTAATGAAGTAGCCAGACTCATTAAAAAAGAACCCAATCAAAAAATGTATATGGCTGAACATCAAATCTGTGAAGAAAACAATGCATCAATATCAGTTCCTGAAGATGCTGTACAAAACTGTTTATGCCCAGATGGCATCTCTATTAGGTTTAGAAGGTACCATGACATTTTCAGGCACTTTTGACTGACAAATACTATTTTTCATCTTTAATTTGCAGTCTTCCTGGAAAAGGAATTTTAAAGAATGTCCTGTAATCATTTGTATCTGACTGTACTTCAAATCTGCCTATAATTTAAACCCCTGAAATTATTTACTTGAAGTGTTTCTGAATGACTGAACCTGTTGTTTTAAATAACAGCATGAATGTAGGCAGCAACCTAGGACTGGGAAGAAATCTCTGTTACTGAAGGTTACTGAATCCCATCTTTTTTTCTCTGTTCCATGTCACTCATTTTACACTCTTCCTCATGAAGCAGACACTTATGTGATGAAATACACTGATCTTGAGTGAAATTCTTCTGGGCACTTGGACTTTTTGCAGTTGAAGATGATTTGGGAGGAAAAGCACCTACCTCAAAGAATTTTCCTGCAGTTCACATGCCTGTGAAACATAGATGATATGTGGGCATCCATGACCCTGCCCTTCTTGCTCCATTTGCATTCCAGCACATTTTAAGCTTGTAAACCACCTGGTCATGCATCAGTACCTGTTTTGTTTATGTATTGAGGTACAATGGACTCTTCTGAGATTTCTAGTTAATTCCCAGATGGCAATTCTGCAGACGTGGTGTTTAGGAAATTATAAAGGATCTACTTTTTTCAGGTAAACAGATACAGTAATTTGGCTTAAGTTCCTATGGAAAAGGAAGCCTGAAATACCCGCATGGCTCTGAGGTTTAAGGTGGCAATTATTCATTCTTTGTAAAAAAGTGTTTTGGTTTATTTTCACCTGTAATAAAGTGTTGGGTCATTCCACAGCCAACTAATTAAATGAAATGGATCTTCTCCTTTGTCTTCAATGTCATGTTGATCCATAATGGTAAAACAGTAATAATACAACTTTAGCATCTTTTGATTCTGCCATTACATCTGTTAGTTCACTGCTTTCCCATAAAACAGAGAATGTGATGAAAAACCATGGGACCTCAGGAATAAACATGCTGGTACTCAGCTATTAATTAGTTTGAAAAACAATAGGGCATTCTTCCTTTCTAATGTTTACTATTTACTCTGGTACTACCAAGACATTTTATGACACAGGCATAGGCACACAGAAGTGCATCATATAGTTCATAAACTGATGGAGGTCTGTCAAGCTTGATATGTAATCTTTTTCCAGAACCACTGTGCAGACTGTTAGAAAACACTAAGGAAGAGGTTTTTTAATTTCTCTTATTTAGTGTGCTCTTGTCTTTTGCAGCTGACACCAGTCTTGGAACAGATGATGTTTATGATGACAAAGGGTGCCAGTGTGATGTGTCCGTAGAAGATCTTACCCCTGCTCTTAAAACCGTCATTAGAGCTATCAGGTGAGTAGAAAATACTGAATGAATTAAAATTTGAGTTTTCTTTAGTTAGGATAGTACTAAACTGCATGACAATTCATAAAATGGTAGTTAGTTGAACTTATTACATGGCTATATTTGTTACATAGCCATGCTTCCTTTCTATTTTAGTTAAATTAAAACATTTTTTCAGTTCTGTTATCAGCTTTTCAATATCTAAAAATGTTACATGATTTGACACAAAAAAGAGAGTAATGGATGCTGTTTTCCATTACAGTTTATGTTATCCAAACTATGATTTGATGTAATTTTACTGAATATGCATCACCTTGCCTGGAAAAGTTATTTCCTTTAAAAGTATAGGATTTTATTGCATTTCAATATTCCTGAGAATGTCCTATGGCTTTTATTGCAAATTTCTTCTAGTAAGAACAGAATAATTACATTTATTCAATTATGCAAAGTCTTGCCTACCACTACCCACTAAACTAAATATAACCCCAATAATTTAAAACAAATAGTGTCCTTTTCCAAGAAAGTAGGGAATTTCATTGAAACTTATAAAGTTACCTGCATTGAAAGTTTAAACGTGTCATTCACCCTCTTGAGATTGCCAAGGCTATTTATCTTCCAGGGTATTTTGAAGTATAAATCCTGACACCCCATAAAGTGTACAGCAACAAGCAAGGTGAGCTCAAGCATTCCCTGTCTGCTGGCAGCAAACCTCAGGTTATGTCTGGGGGTCACCCCACTGGCTCTGCATCACAGTCACATCAGTGTCTAGCACCCTTCTTGTGTGCAGGGAGGTAGGCAGACAGACAGGCAGCAGCCAAAAGGAACTTCTGCAAAAACCTATGGAAAGACAATGTTTTCCTGTACAGAAACCCTTGCCTGAGTTTTCTCAGCACTATATGAAGAAAAAACTTAGGCTTTTTATCACATAATTTCATGCAGTGATAACCCATGGGCTACTTGTATTTCCTTCCCCTCTTCCACTGAGTAAAATGAAGACAGATCGTGAGTAAGGCTGTTTCTAAAACTTTCTACTAGCAGAAACAGATTGAAAGATCACTGGCAGACATCTTTTCCTACCATTTTTCCAACCTCCCTGGAAATGACCTCACAGGACAATTCAGATACCACACCTGTGTCCACAGCCAGTACAACTGGCAACCCAAATGTCACTGCTGAAACCATCTCTTGTTAGCAATGTTTCAGCAGGTGACAGAAATCCTTTTTTCATAGTGGACACCCACCCACAAGGCAAGCCTACTCCCTTCAAATGGAAAATGCTCACATTAGGAACAGGCAGCATAATCCATTGACTTTGGTGTCAAAGATGCTTCTCTGTGATGCTGCATTTTACACTGACTGGATAAGTCTTGGCTCCAGGTGCACCTTGCCACTTGTCCTGGCAAGGGATAATCATTCTTCATACTATCCAAATTCCTTAAGATTGACTTCACTTTTTAATACTTAATTCATGGAGCTCATTTTCTAAGGAGCCACTGGATTGTTCAATGCATCATCTGCATTTTTGCTTGGTGCTCTTGGTCACTATCAGCTCAAATGAAAGCAATCAAATGTGAAGGATATAGCTGGGAAACTTTCTCCACAGTACCATCCACAGAAATGTTCTAATAAGAAGAGTAATGGTGCAAGATTTGATTGTTTCAGACATGTACTATTTAACTGATGAGAATCAAGTTTTTTATATTATCTCCAATTTTTGCTCTGCATGCCTGACCTACTAGAAAACAACTCATGTCACCACTGAGACTGAGAGTAAGAATCTCCACTTGCCATCAATTATGAATCTCTCCCATCTCCCTGCAAATATTAGTGTTTTGCAAGATTACAAGCAACACATGCATCTTGCTTCAGAAACTTACCTTTGTTTGACATCTGTAAAACAGTTATATACCATGATCTTGAGACTTCTGTATATGCTATACTTTAATCTCTCAAAATCAAGAGACTGATAATTCAGTTCATCAGGTAGCTGATACACCTCTTTCTGATTATTCAGAGTATCTGTTACCAGACTATGCTGGGATCTATGCAAACATCTGAAGAAGGATCTGAGACTCTATATAGTAACTGTAGAATTTCAAGATGATAACATCTGCCTATATGGAAACTTTGTGGCTCGTTTTGAAGTTTGTTTTTAGAAACAGCTTTGAATTGCAAACGCAGTGAGGGAGGGTGAAGGCTAGTTTTTCTTTCATGCTGCTATACAGAAGGAGGCGAAGACAGAAGGCACTTGCATAGTTTTATGACGCACTATCAAAAGACCCCAAATGTAAACACAGACAGTTGAATCCATTCTTGATACATCAACTTGAAAAATTGCTATAGGGAAGACTATCTTTTCCTGCTTAGACCTAGGTACAAATTGTTTTACAAAGACACAAATGGCCCTTTTGTTTTAGGGGGAAATGAAATTAACAAAATTAATTCATGCCTGTGGGTTTACAGAGTAAACCTTTGTAAAGCCTTTGGGTATACCCCTCTCAGTTTTGGAATCAAAACATTTGGGGGGGGCTTTTTTTCTGTGCAAGGAGCCTAAAATACGCTGCTCACTCTCAGGTTGGACAGCCTTGTAATAGCAAAGGACAAAAACTGGTTTATTTATAATTTTTCATTTTGGTAATTTCAAAGTCTACTGTGCCAGTTTTGACCTTGTTTACTTATATTTTTTCCAGGACTACTTTACTCTTCAAAACAGCTTTTTAAGCAAACAAACCCCAAAATTTTCATTTTGTTTTAGTCAACATTTTGGTCCTTTTCAAAAAAGACAGGACTCTCAAATAGTCCTACTGAAGACCCGCCAGGCAAACCTGTCTGGTAACATGTCAAGTTCTCAATCTGCTCTCAAAGCCTCCTAAACTGAGTCTTTTAGCTCGTGTGCTACCTGCTCCATTCCCTCTTACTACACAAGCTCTCTGTCAGGAAAGATCAACTGAGGGAGTAGGGAAAGTGAGGAAAATCTGCTCGATGCATTTGCACAATGTTGGGTGAGTAGGGAACAGATGGGTAGTGTGGTGAAATATGGTGTGCACAGCACGCCTTGGGCCCAGTCAGGATCAGTCCTGCCCATCCATGGCCTCTGGCTGGGATCAGAGCAGTGCACAAAGCAATCCTTGCTAGCAGTGCACTGAGTCTGTGTGCCAGCAGGTTGTTCAGCACTACTCAACCGTCCCCAGTCTTGTGCACAAAAAGCCATTAATATCCTGCAGAGTTCCTGGAGACTAACAAAAAACATTGCATATTCCAGCTCTGTTAGTTCACAATGATGAATGTGTATAAAAGAGACTAAAAGGAAGATTAGGAAACCTTGTTTCCCTATATTGTGATATCTCTGATCATCTTCCATAGCAAGAAGCACTCATTTCAATAATACCTTCCACATGGAAATGATGGAATTACTATTTATGGAATATAAAATGAGATTTGAGAAGCATAAATAAATATACAATAGAAAATAATTGCAATGGCAGGAAGATGAACATACTGACCTAATAGGTCTTTTCTCTCTTTAACTCCAGTGATTGCAAAGATATGTTTTCATTTGTTGCTAATGAAAAAAAAAACCTGTAGCTAAATGCAATGAAACTTGAGAATTCTAGAGCTGATAAGCTGTATAGTTGAACAGTCATACATATTTAACAGACAAAGAAGGAAAATATAATTTACCATTTATGTTCAGTCTTTATAATGTTCCTGCAACACCTATAAAAGCCATTTTGAATTTATTCAATGTAGCTTTTCAGAACCACCTCTTTCTTTTAAATCCAAACACATTGTTTATTTTCTGCCAGATGGTCTTCAGAGCCTAGGCAAGGCTCTTACACATGTGTTTGGCTAGGACAGCACTGTACTTGGGGGAAAATCGTGTTTCTGGCTGCTAGGGGATGAGTCAGGTCAAGACATGAGAGAGAAGACAATTTTGACTCACTTGCCTCACATGTAGAACTGCCTTTGTATTGGATCCTGATCTCTTCTGCACATTACAGTTTTACCAGGAAGAAGGGATATTTGGCAAGTTAAGGGTAGAGAGACAGAGGCACCAACACAGCTAAATCTCTATTCACCTGCCTTCCTGATGTAGTAAGTGAGCAAACAATCTGTGGTCGCTTCACCTGGCTATGGACAGAACAACCTACCTGTCTTTTAATATTCAAGGCAGTAACCATGTATGATTCTACCTGAATCCCAGTAGAATAAAGCTCTGTTTCTTCTTGAGATAATTACAAAACTGACAGGACACAGCTTTGAAAATAATGGCGTGGGTATGACAGGACTGCACGAAGGATTAGAGATGTTTTAATGTGGTGCCAGTCTCAGGAAAGTGCACTAAATGACAAGCAAAACAGCTTTTAATACTGGAAGGGGCAACATGAAAGCAAATTAAAATGCAGTGAACGCCAGGGAAGATATGCAACATGCATGTACAGAAAATACTGTAATTTCAGAGCAGTGCTGATCCTGAATCTGAGAACAGATAAATAAAATGGGTGCTGCTTTTGGCTGCTATGTGTCAGTAAGACAAAAGTTGGTATTGGACCTGTAACTTTCCACAAATTATCGGGGTACATAAAGATTATTGGGACCTGTAGTTTAGATATTCATTCTAGACAAAGCATTTTTATATATTGGCCTGCTTCAACAGATGATTTTTTTCCCTGCTCTTCTCTGGTTGTATCACTGAAATAAGCTACTTTTTATGACTAATTCTCACCAGAACACTGTCATGCATGTGGCTTGGGTGGGCTTACAACCGCCTATGGCCTGTCACATTAGATTTGAGTTATAAAACACCACTTGCTGCACGGTGCGGCGCGATGTAAACACTAGAGAAGTTTTAAAAAGCGGCGGGGCCTGGGGGGCCTTGCCCTCAGCGGCGCGGCCTGTGACGGGCCTTGTGACGGGCCTTGTTCGCCCCCTGCTGGTGCCGCCGGGAAAGGCAGCCCGGGCCGGCCGGCCGAACAACTGAGCTGTGCGTGACTTGCTGCTCAGTTCCCCTTTTTTTACGGGTAGGTTACTGCAACTACCTCTGCTTTTATCCCACAGGAGCTCGCAGTCTGCGTAGTTGTACATAATCTATCAGGATGGGTGTCCCGTAGAATGGCTCAATGGGTAAAAGTGACCGTAACAACCATCTAGTCCCGACCACCCTGCTATGGGCAGGGTCTCCTCTCACTTGGTCGCTCCAAGGTTGCTTGAGTCTTGAGACCGGCTTACCCATCCAGCCTGGCCTTGCACTCTGCCAGAATCGGGGCATCCACAGCTTTGCTGGGTGATCTGCTCCAGAGCCTTACCGCCCCCACAGAAGAAAGTTAATTACACAGTGATTTCTAGATATAGGAAGCCAACAGGGTTTTTAAAACTGACACTAAATAACCATGGAGATTCAACCAAATTTAATAACTGCAAAATAGTTGCAAGGCTCCATCACTGAAAGAATTCAGTTTTTCTTAATTAAGTTGCAGGCTTTTAAAATTACAATGTTTTAATCGTTCAATGTTTTTTGCAGTTAATGTAAAATTTTGCATACTTGAAGAAAAAGAAGTAAGCAGTATGGGTCTATTCCAAACCCTGCTGAAGTTAATTAAGATGTAATCACATGAGCTAATACCTAAACCAGAAACAGTACAGTTACAGCTCATTGATAACAGCTGTGATGCTTTCAATTCTGTTTGACTTCTGAACATTATGAACAAACCACCTTGCAAAGCAAAAAAAAAGTGTTATAAAGCTGCAAAGTAGTAATGAAGACTTTTGTGCTAACTGATTAAGAAGCTTCCATGGTTGTTAATATAAATTAGTCTTCCCATGGTTGTTAATATAAATTAGTCTTCTGCCTCTTCCCTTGTAAAATCACCCACTTGTGGTAAATTCAGTTGTCTTCAATTATGCCAATAATTGTCTGGCTCTTCTTTTCTAATAGAGTTTCCTATTTTTATTTTATTAAATGCATGAAGTAAAACATTGTGACCACCGGAACATAATAATAACAACAACAAAACTATTATACTGTCTCGTATGTCAGCTGCATTATTCACTCTTTGTAACCTCAGTAAAGAACTAGATTCAGAAGATTAGGTTGTCAAGGTCTTATAAACCAACACCTTGGCATAATTTGACAGCTAAAAAGAAAAAGAAATCTGCATCCCAGATTCATCACAGCTTCATAGGCTTCCAGATTTCAAAAGATACCAAAAGCCATTGGTCTGTAGAGCTAGCTGGCAATACAAAAAAGGAAAGTCCATGATCCAATATATTTGCAAGTGCATGGAGATCAGTCCTGAAGTGTCAAGTTGATGGACTGCTCCTAACACACCTTCTCCATTTTTAATTCCTATAATCAGAATCACAGTTCAAGTTGTATACCAATGACAATCACATTTTTAACTGAAAGTTACCAGAATGGGAAATATGGACAAGCTAAGTACTGTGAGAAAAGGCTAACATTATCTGTAAGAATATTTATGTATGGTACAAAAGTCAGTAGAGGATCACTATATACTATCAATGCAACTCTATATACCTGTTATCATAATGTCTGTCCTGGCTATATGAAGTATGGCTTTTCTAAATTCCACTAAAACATTAATAATCTATTTTTATCAGAGAGTGGGAACCATGTTTTGGGTTTTATTATAATTTGTTGTCTTACAGCTGCTAAATACATATCATAATAAACACAGCGGGAATATATTATCATTAATATTGGCATTTGGGATAGGTTACCAATTACAGTCTGTGTTTTTTCAATTGCAATAGACAGCAAATATCAGCGGTTTGGCCCTAATGGGAATTCTTAAGCTCTGCAGCACAGGCCAGAATGGCTAATCCTGATCCCTTGTCTTCTCTCCCAATTCTTAGGTAAACCAAAGAAAACTTCAGGTTCAACCAGGTGACCAGGAAAGTCATCTCACTGTCATTTACTTTCCAAATTTGTCATTTTTATTGTTTAAAATTTACAATTTAATATCAAGCTTTCCATTCTAAGAGCTACTCAGGGGACATCCCATGCTCATGTCACATAACAGAGAAACTTGTGCAAGACTCACGTAAAAATATGTATGCCATTCATCAGTTTTGGATATTTATTGTTATCCGAAACCTTACTATTCTGTAGTAAAGTTCAAGGAAAAACTCATGAATGCTAATTAAGCAATATTTCCTATATATTCCAGCAGGGAACAAACAAGGAAACTTCTCTTCAGCCTCCAAAATTTGATCTTAAGTCAGTCAAATAAGTTGAAAACAAATATTTAGGCCTGAATGTTAATTAAAAAATAAAAACAGATGAAAAATTAATTGGATTTATTTTTCCCCACAAAGAGGAGAGCAAGGAACTAAAAATTAACACCAGAACAAGAATACTGTTATTTTTATTTGTGTAATCAATTAATTAAAGAAATCTTTCCTGTAACAAGAACAGAAGTATCTTATGCACAAATACAGCTGGCATGATATTTCACTTAAATCAGTAAAACTAATCCCAGGTTTAAGTCAAGCATGTACTTCAGTACCTTTCATATCAAGTACCTAGTATTAAAAAGTCAAACAGGTATATACTGATACACTAAAGATGCTCTGCAGTCTTTAAAACAGTGTTTCCTGATCTCTCAAGCAATTCAAAGACATAGCTACAGTGCATTTGTACTTAAAAAAAAGAGCCATGTGAAGGTTTACCTGCACAAGCTGTATTGAAAATACCTTCCATTTAAAAAAGAGCTATCAAATTTTGTCAGTGAAATATGATGGTTCCAGAACTGTTGAAAATTAACCTATAAAATGCTTTTGCCTCACAGAATTATGAAGTTTCATGTTGCAAAGAGAAAGTTTAAGGAAACGCTTCGCCCATATGATGTCAAAGATGTCATTGAACAGTATTCAGCAGGTCATCTAGACATGTTATGCAGGATTAAGAGTCTTCAGTCACGGTAAGGAAAGAATTAAACTCTGCATAAGCATCTAATGTCATTCGCTGCATAAAATATATTGGCAAAGTTTAACATTTCCATGTTACGCAGCCTCTCTTTCTGTAAACACAGCTGAGCCAGAAATTGAATTGTGGACAAAACAACAAAAAAAAACCATGTATCCAATTTTTTCTCAGAAAATGGAAGTCTGAACAATAGAAAAGGTAATACTTTATCTGTAAAGTCCATTTGTAAGAAAAGGAATTTAGTCAAAAGGGTGAGGAAAACATTGAGATCTGCCTCTTTCCCATCCAATACTTCCTCTTTTCACATAAAAGAAATTGAGAACTACTGGTAATGTAGCATTTATGTAGGTCTTATGTTAGAGATTCCCAGCAGTAGTAATTAAAAAAAAACCAAAGAGCATTACATCATATTAATCATTATCAGAGGAGGTTAGGGATTCCTGCTTCAAAGTGAAAATTCTCCCAGGAGTGGATGTTGTTAGGATGGGAGAGCTGGGAGCAGCACTGGTATGTCTGTTTCTCCATAACATCAAGTGCCTGGAGACGCCCTGTCCTCTTTCCCCATTTCAGCAAGTATAGCCCTGGCTTTCCCAGATAATGGCTAAGTTCTGGCTCATGGTTAGTGCCAACAAAAAAGAAAAGCAGCCTAATATGCTCAAAAATCACTCCCTTTTTTTTTTTTCATTTCCCTTAATTAATAAAAATATGTTTGTCTTCTTCCTTGAGTACTTTCCTGAAGTACTGTGATTTATATGGCAAATACTTCCATATCTATGCCAGTTCCAAGAATGGCAACAGCTTTTGATTTCTCTTACAGCGTTGACCAAATTCTTGGAAAAGGACAAATCACAGCAGATAAAAGAAGCAGAGAAAAGAATCCTGCAGAGCATGACACAACAGATGACGTCAGTATGTTAGGGCGGGTAGTCAAAGTGGAGAAACAGGTAGAGTGATTATCTGTGTTAACTTGTCTTGCTTTATTGCTCTTGCCTTTTCTGTGTTTTATTGCCAGTTTCAAAACCTGAACAGGTAATTTTTTTTTTCTAATATCTGCTTCGTTTATACATTGAAATAAAAATTATATTAATCGTATTACCTTAACCTTTTCTCCTCTTTTCTCAGCTTGCTTATTAAAAATGTGCATGGCTTCTGACATTCTTTTTCAAGGGTCAATAGTACACATCAAGCTACTTCCGTTTTTCTCTTCAGCAGTTACATTTTCCCTTTGCTTGGCTTCCAGATATTTTAAATTAGTATTTGGCATTAATGTTGACCTTTTCCTCTCATATAGGTACAATCCATTGAGTCAAAACTGGACTGTCTATTAGATATTTATCAACAAGTTTTGCGAAAAGGATCTGCATCTGCGCTCACTTTGGCTTCATTTCAAATGCCAGCTTTTGAGTGTGAGCAGACTTCTGATTATCAGAGTCCATCAGACAGCAAAGATTTGTCTAATTCTGCACAACTTAGTGGATGTGTATCCAGATCAGCTAGTGCCAATCTGCCTCGTGGCCTACAGCTTATACTGACACCAAATGAATTTAGCACTCAGGCTTACTATGCTTTTAGTCCAGCTATGCATAGTCAAGCGACACAAGTGCCAAATGATGGACCTGCAACAGTTAATAATATATCAAACCAAATAAATCAGACAACTAAGCCAGCAACTCCGACAACATTACAAATACCACCTTTCTCATCGATGAAGCATATCAATAGGCCTGAGCCCATTCATATTATTCCTGTAACCACACAGGAAAATATTTCTAATGTCACCGCTTGCCTTGTTGCATCAAAGGATAATGGACAAGTTGCACAGCCCAGTGCAACAAAGGATCTCACATGGAGAAAAAGTCTGGATACAGAAGGGGAACCTTTGCTCTCAGTTAAACCTGTGGTGCAAATGGATTTAGGAAAATCTTTATCTGTACAAAACCTTATACAGTCAACAGAAGAACTGAATATACATATTGCTGGCAGTGACTCCAGTGGTTCCAGAGGTAGCCAAGATGTATACTCCAAATGGAGGGAGTCAAAATTATTTATAACAGATGAAGAGTTGGAGACAGAGGCAGGGACAGAGACTACTGAAGCCATCTCGCGCCCATTAGTGGAAACAACTCTCTCTGCTGACTCTCTAAGGACTGGAATATCAAGATCATCTCAAAACATCTGCAAGCCAGGGGATGGTACAGAAGCACTCAATCTGCTCCACGTCAAACTTAAATAACTTCTGGCTTTCTTCATTGGCTGGGTCATTCTTCTAGTCATACATATCATAGCATGAACTGTTTTGAAAGCCTTTTTAATAAGATAAAATCACAAAAATCAGGATGAATCTGCAAAGCAGTTGAATGAGCCCATATTTCCTAGTTGCATGAAAATGCATGTCTAACCAAATTTACACCTACAGTACAGCAGCCTTTCATGTAGTACAGTAGGTTTTAATAATGAGTTGCCTACAAAGCTAATGCTGCAGGATGTATCAAAAAACAACATTTTGAGAATTTAGACCTTGTGCTGTTTCTACGGGGCAGAAGTAAAAATCTTAAGGTTTAAAGCACTTTGCTTCTGAACTAATTAATTATATATATATGATGTCCTGATTTAGATGATAGTTTATGTTTACAACAAAAAGATTATCTACAGCTGCTAGCAAGGTACCAAGGAAATGAGTAACAGGGGGTTAGAAATGGCTGCCAGTCGCAAGATACACACATTAACTCATCAGTAATCAGTTATTGAAGAACAGTATATTAATATGTGATTTTTGGTGATTTAGTGCTGTGGCAGAAGTACCTGACACACCACTGTCACGTTGTTCTTTAAAACAAGAATTATTTTGTTACAAAAGGTTTGTATTTTCAGGATTGGGTCTGGCATCACAAGTGGATAACGTGGGTGACTGCACTGAAAATTCAAGGGAATCTCTCCTTCTTCCAGTCTCATTGAGAAGCTGACTTGTGAATCTGAACCATTCTGGCAGCAGTGGGTGAGGGAAGGAAGCAGGTACTGCCTTTATTGTAGAAGCAATATTTCCTACTTGTAAAAATTTTGGCAATTTTCCTTGTAGTCTCAACCTGATATTATGACAGCACTTTCATAAGGCTGGGCAAGAAGGGGAAATGAGGAAATGAAATGTAGAGTAACACTAAAGAGGACAGAACAGGAAGGAGAAAGACAACACAATAATGGGAAAATAAATAAATAATAATATAGATATAGATGGGCAGGAAGGGAAATAATCCCGGAAAATAAAGCAAGAAAGGCAAAGAAGGGACAAGTTACATGTTTTTTTCTTTTTTTTCACAGATATTGAGTGTTATTAAAAATAAATTTAAAAATAATAATTTTAAAAAGTCATGTAGGTAATCAGACATAGAAATAGAAGTAGAGAAAACCATCTTAACTAAAAAAAAAAAAATAAGGCAAGATCTTGCTGCTTTTTTAATAAAAGGGGAAGAGGAGAAAGGGAAAATGGTCCCACTCTTGTAGCTCAACACTATGTCCCAACTACAGTCATTTCTTGTGAACTTTCCAACACAGGACTCTCAGACCCCTTCCTGCTAAAACCCAGGTTTTCAAATTCAAAGCTTACATCAGACTGAGCATTCCTGCCTGACACATCCTCTTTTTTTTTCTCACTCTAGCCTACACTTCACTTCTGCTGAGGTGTAGAAGCAGTGTTAGTGCCTGCCTGCACAACCCCAGCAAGGCTCTCCCACTGGGAGAACCCTTGCAGACCCTAAACGGGCTTTCACTCTTCCAGCTGAATAAGGTTCCTGTGTGTTGCCTCCTGCAGATTTACACCTCACCTGCACCACAGGCTTGTAGACAACCCAGCTTGGGCTCAGCTTCCCTCTAGCAGCTTCCCTCTAGCAGCAGGAATACCGAATGTACGGGTGTGCCAGTGCCAGCTCACTCAGGGCAGTGTTTTCTCAAGGTCCAGACCCGCTGGGAACTCGCTATGTACATCAAAAAATCACTTCAGTCTTAACTGTGGCTAAATGCTGTGGATTGTATTGTGAAGGAGCTGATCTGTTTACTATGAAACCATTGTAACTTCTGCTTCCATTTGCTTTACCGAAGTATTCCTGGATGTTACATGACGACTTTATTATGTGAAAGTACATGCAAACTGTAGAGTGTATATATTGTGTCATTATACGGGGTCCATGGATGGTACACTGTGTTCCATGGCTTATGCCGGAGCAAACTTCAGTTGTTAAATCCTGAAAGACACCTTGAAGCACAATTTCCTCACCGTTGATTTGCCATATGATTCACCACATTCAGCCTTTCCTGTTTTCTTTTATGTGCAATCTGACCATACCGAAGCCTGATTACAACAGCAATTTTGTGAGGATAAATACATTTTTTTCCACATCTCAGTTCACTTAACTGTTAACTTATTTGAATGTCTGCAGTTTATCCAGACAGATATGGAAGTTTAAAGTACTGAAAATTTTAAAATTTAAAATTGTTTTTTTAGGCTAGTTTTTTTTTCCTTTTTCCTGTTTATGGTGCCTTTCTTGCCTTTCATGTGAAGCTTCCTGCTGACCTAAGCATAAATGTGCAGTTAGGTTCAGCTAAGGAGCAAGCGACTGGGCACATGGCAACTGTGTGTCCACAGTGAAACGCCCCCGAAAAAACAAGGCATCGTGAATTGGACACCACTCTTCCACCTCCATCTGCAGGAGCAGATGGTTGCACCCCCATTGCACCCAGAAGGTGTCGATGGGAGAACTGAGCAATGGCCCCTGCCTGCCCTGATTCCACACAGAAACAGGCCCTTGGGGTTTGCTGATAATTTATCTCACGGAAACTTGGTATTTTTGCCTTAAATGACATGCTTGAGTCCTCCTAACTTAATTTATTTAATACAATTTTGTGCACAAAAGAATGAGTTCTATAAATTATGTATGAAAATATTAATGTCTTTACAAAGTACTGATAAATCCAGAAGATCTTATCTTTTCAAATTAAGGTTTAAAATTCTAATTTTTTTTCTTTTATGCTCACCATTGTTATTATTTTTGTAGATGCAAGTCTTATCATGTAGGGTTTTTTAACATAATATTGATAGAAAATAGAAAGAGTAGTGAATATATGAAATTTTAAAGAGGAAGAATTGTTTGTTTGGATTTTTATAAGCTTTACTCGTATTTCCTCATGAGGATTATCTATGCTTTCTCTTTAAAAGACAGTGTCACCACTGACAGTCATTCATTGATTTCACAAAAGAAGGGCCTGTCTGGCTTTTCAAGTTTTGTCCTGAGCTCCTTATTAAAGTCCAGCTCATGACAACTAATAAGAATTGTTCATGAGTCAGGACAAATAATATTTTTTTTCTGATTTATAATACACTTGAGAATTCTTTAAAGAGAGAAGTTGAAATTAAGTAAGAGCTTCAGGACTCAAGCCTTATCTAAATAACTTTTCTGGTCAGCATGTTCTTCTACCTTAATGGAGAGAGAGCTGAAAAGAATGGTTTCAATTGCTATTATTTGTTTAAAAATTTGTATTTGCTCCTGGCTGATATGACCTATATTTTTATTTAAACATGAATACGATGTTTTAGCCTAGGGTTCAAGATTGCAAAGATCATACACTTTTATTTACAGTGCCCACAGTTGCTCCATATGTTTTTGAGATACTCCTACTTAGAGTGACTGCTCTCATTATAGTATGGTGATGAGTAATTCACCTGCTTTTCTGTGATAAGTCAAATCATGCTGAATTGCTGATATATAGTAGAACATCTGTTGTACAGTAGTATTTCTGGATTGGGACCTGCAATCCTTACTCAAGCAAAAATTCTATGGAATTCATTCATTCTATGAAATTCAAGAATTTTTCTTGAATTGGGAACTCAGATTCAAATCCTGATTTTGTTGGGCATCTGTTTGAAGTGAAAATGGTAATATTCCAGTTATTTCCTGAGGAAACTAATACTTAGCTGAATTTACTCTTGTCACATTGACTATATAAAAAATAACGCACAAAGTACTGATATAAAAAGGGAAGGAGAGAAGGGACATTTTTTAAAAGCGCAGAGAAAATCAGAATATTCAGAAAATAGGAATAAGCAGGAAAAGAAAATATAACAGCAAAGGAATGGAGAAAAAAGAGTTTAAACACCCAAGTCTAAATTCATCCTTGGATGGCTTCACTGACTTCAATGAATTCACTGCCCAACTGGGTGAAGCTCAGCCTCCGTTGGGATAATCAGACTCAGTTCCACTGACCTTACAGGAACTGAACCATCTGTACCAGAAATGAACTTGCCTCTCTGGGCCAACTTTTATCCTGACTCATATGTCATGCAATCCTTTTGGATTCACTAGGTTTGAATGAAATATGGAAATGAATTTGTCCCAGGTATTTCTGCTTCACATTTTTTTTCCAAGTGTGTTAATTGACTTTATTCAAATGGTTACAACATCACACAAAGTGCTGTCACTGTCTAAAAAGATTAATTTGTTTTTGAAATAAGACTTGTCCCCTGCAACGTCAGTGGAAGCATGTAATATTTTCCTGTCCATTCATCTGGATGCAAATGTGGCCATTCCTTCAGCTGTGGCCACACACAGGACAATTCCAGACATATCCAATGTCATCTGCTATTGGAAGCATTTTTGACTTCTCTGAAAGACAAAAAGAAAGTTTCATAGCAGGCTTAGAAAGCATGAGGCTGCTTCCACTGACACTGCAACATAGCCAGTACATTACAATGTTAATTGTAAATTCCTGATGAAGTTGAATCCATATTGTTGTTAATAAAAATTACTTGAAAAGTACTGTGACTACTGGGTTTTTCCTTACATAAAAGATTGTACGATGTGACCACATATCAGGCACATAAAGAAAAAACAATTAAGCTTGCTGCTCATTGTTTGCTTTTGAAGGTTTTAAATTTTTTAATAAGTGAGCCAAAATACCACAAAGGAAGTTTATTAGAATAAAATGTGCTCAGAAAGCAGTCTGACATGTTCAGTTTCTGCTAACTGTTTACAGCAGTTTACTTTCACTTTTCACATTTACTTTAATGTTGCAGCTCCTCTATGAAAATGAGCTTGGAAATTATTGTTGCCTTCCTTGTTTGATAAATGGCAACGGATTCAGGATTGGCAATCAGGGGTCTGTGTGAGGAGCAGGATTTCTCATGGAAGGCACATCTGTCATCTCAGTTTAACTTGAGGCCTAGGTGAAGCCATTTTTACTGCATTTGACCATGAAAATTGCTGTAGAATGTTACTGCACCAAACCTGAAACAGTCATTTGCAAGACGCCTACTTTCACCACTGGGCTCTTCCTGTAGCCTGGCTGAAGACAAGCTTCACTATCTGAGTGCAAAATACTAAATACAGAGAGCTTGTTCTTGTGGTGGTCACTGCCTCTGTGAAGGCTTCGAGATGGGATGCAGATATTTCAGTGTGCAGGTGATCCCCAGCCTCTCTGAGGAACATCATCTTAAGACACTGAAATTTAAAGCCACGGTTGCCAGAAAGGGAGGTTTTCCATGTCAGCCAATGTAAACACTACCAAGCTCTGCCTAAGAATAAACACAGGACAGGAAAAGAAGCAAATGTACACATTCTCTTCATTTGTTAAAGCAGGCAGCCTTGCTTCCTGTGTGCACAGAGCTGTTAGGGAAGGGTCAGAAGACAGCAGGGAGTAGTTTTTGCTCTTGGGTTACCTGGCAGATTGACACGACCAGGTACAGGTGGTGATGTGTATCCATAAAGACACATACATAAATGTTCCCTGTTCTGTACAATACGAATCCAGGACCCTAACAACGAAACTTAAACACCCATTTAGCATTTTTTTAGTGTGATTGACGGGGCTAACAGCTCCTTTTTGTTTTGATTTGGTTTTCTCTATTTTTTTCACAGTGGTAGTAACCAAGCACTGACATAGTTTTCTCAGGGAGGTGGTAGAATCTCCATCCTTGGAGAAAGTCACAAGCTACTTTGGCAACTGGCTCTTGGTATCCCTGCTTGAGCAGAGGGGTTGGACCAGATAGCCTCCAGAGGCCTTTGAGCTCAGCTGTTCTGTGACGCTATTTCCAGTAGTGTATCAGCGCTAGTACATTGAGTCATATCAAACATATAATGTCATTAAAGCATCATCAAGGCTTCACTTGAGATTAAACATTATGACTTCACTTAAAAAATCAGACTGCAGTGTATCAGGATGACACCAGCCTGGGCACCTGGTAAAATTACGCAGTGCCACCCTCACTCCCTTGCCTCCCCTGAGGCTGCCTGCCTTCCCCCTCCACCGTACAGGCTTTGGGAACTTCTCACATGTTCTCAACTATGTTCTTGCCTCTGCTGCCTCCTCCTCAGCTAAGCCCAACCCAGGGCCACCCCGTGCTGGCAGAGGAGCAGGGAGAAAGGAAAATATGAAAATATCAGCAAGTGTGACCAGCAGGGCCAGGGCAGTGATTGTCCCTCTAGAACTCAGTACTGGCAAGGCCATGCCTCAAGTTCTCTCTCCAGTTCTGGGCCCCTTGCCACAGGAAAGACATTGAGGTGCTGGAGCGAGTCCAGAGAAGGGCAACAAGGCTGGTGAAGGGTCTGGAGCACAAGTCCTGTGAGGAGCAGCTGAGGGAGCTGGGGTTGCTTGTCCTGAAGCAAAGGAAGCCCAGGGAGGCCCTTATGGCTCTCTACAGCTGCCTGACAGGACGGTATAGCCAGGTGGGTGTCAGCCTCTTCTCCCAGGCAATCAGTGACAGGACAAGAGGACACAGAAGTGTCCTAAAGTGTGCCAGGGCCGGTTTAGATGCCACGTTAGGAAGAAGTGCTTCACAGGAAGAGTGATTGGGCATTGGAACAGGCTGTCCCAGGAGTGGGAGAGTCACTGTGCTCGAAGTGCTTAAGGAAAGATTGGACGTGGCACTCAGTGCCATGGTCTATTTGACAAGGTGGAGTTCGATCACAGGCTGGACTCGATGACCCCACAGCCTTTTCCAACCCAGGCGATTCCACGATCCCGGAAAAAACAGCAGGGGCAGCCACCGAACCTCCCGCCCCCCCTGCGGAGCCAGCCAATCACAGCTCAGAGAGCGGCCCGCTCCGGCCAATTAGCGCGCCCCGGGCTTGAAACGCGCCAAGTCCCTCCGCATGGGCGGCCGGGCCGGGTGAGGGCGCCATGTCGGACTGGGACGCGAGCAGCGACGAGGAGCTCGGCCCGTCGGACTGGCCGCGGGCCGCTGCCGCTGCCGAACCGCTGTTCTGGTCGCCCAGCACCCCTTCATGGGGCCGCGCCTCCGTCGAGGGCGGCGAGCGACGGGGGAAGGGCACGGGGAGTCCCGGAGGGGAAGAGTGGGAGCCGCGAGGCGCTGAAGGCTCCGGCGGCCCGAGGCGGTCGGCGTGGCAGCGGCCGCCCCGAGCTGCGGCCGGCCAGGCTCGGGACTCTGCGGCGCCGCTCTGCTTCCACCTCGATAGCGCCCTGGTCGGGGCTCTCATAGGTAATGACGGGTGCGCCCCAGGCCGGGGGCTTGACCCGCTGAAGTAAGCGTGTGGGAGGAGGGGGGGACACGCCCCTCCCCCGGTGTCCTGAGGGAGTGACCCCCTGCCTTCCCTCAGTCCGGCCGTGGAAGGGCCCCTTGCAGTTCCTGGGCATGTCAGGGTGCTTTTGCAGGGTTTCTGCCACTCGACTGGGAAACTTTTCCTCCATAAAGCGGTTGCGCTGACGTCTGTTTCTCAAGGCCAGCAGTATGCAAGTGATCTGAAGCGCCTCTAGTCGCATGGAGGAAGGGTGACAATCTCGATCCAGTTTTACTCCTCCACCTCTTCTACTGAAGGGCATTCCTTACACAGAAACATTGCATTTGGTTAATTGATGAAAGAGTTGCCTAAAGTCTTTAATGGCCTGGTGTCACGAGTTCTTTTATGTGTAGATATATGCACTCATATGAAGGTCTTGGGGTTGGTCACGAACAAAAATACATACAATTAATATGTAGGTTTAGGCAGTTTGTCCTAAATCTCTGTAAGACTTGCTGTGTATCTTTATAACAGGTCGAGGTGGAACTAAAATTAAAGAAATTGAGAATTCTTCGGGTTCCAAGATAAAGGTACCATGTGCTATATGTTGTCAAGGAATGGGGTGTGTTGAGAACATACTTGGTTTTGTTACTGTGTAAACCAGTAGGAGGAAGTTGAAGGGTGTTACAATAGCTGCAATCATGCCACTGTTTTATAATTGGTAAAAAGAAAGTGGAAGTGAGGGTGGAACTTGGATGTTATGTGGAAATAGGAAAAGGTTATTGATTTTTTTTTTTCCTTAAGTTTGCATTTATTTCCTTTTCTTTTAGAAAAGGGATTAAAGGGCCTTTTCATAGAACAAGTTAAACTTCAGGATAAAAAAAAGGGATCAAAAATTGTTTTCAGTGTGTGTTGTATAATGTTTCTCTTTGCAGTATGGAAAAAAACTTAGAGATGTTTTTAACCTAGGTTACAAGAGGAACCTATGAATCTGAAGTAAAGATTTTTGGCAGCATTGATGTGCAAAACAAAGCCAAGATGTTGATTGACAATCTTGTTACAAATTCTGGACAAAACCATATTAGAGGTGGGACAGAGAAGGGTAAGAAATGTGGGGTTGGGGGAAAAAGAATTATGAATTATCTTCCATATATTTGGTAGTTTGCTGGAATATTTTTATATTGTTAGTATTTTACAAAGTAAGTTAACTGTTAAACCTTTTTCTTGGGCAATGGCATATCCTTAAATCAGAAATACCAAGATATCCTCCTTTTTTCAACTATTGACAGTTTCCCCTTCCCCCTAAACTAGCAGCTTCAGTAAAAAACATTTCCCATGTGTTTTCAACAATTTTATGGATGCAGAATGTTACACCACTTTGATTTCTTGCATTATCAATCTGATTCCTCCAAAATACCAGTATTGGCTCTAGTGCAAGTTTTAATCTGGTATCTGTGGAGTATTACAATTCAGTAGACTTTTGTACAGATAGTCTATAAAGTGCTCATCATTGCATGGGCATGATGACTTCCTACGACTTTCAAGGGAAGGTAATGTTTTAAGATTGGATGTTTCACTTTGTGCCTGGCCGTACTAGGCTTTCCTGTGGTAGCTTTGTTACATGAATATAGAAGTAATTTTTGTACATTTGGATGCTGCTTATATTATTGGTATGTTTTGTGTGTGCTTACAACAATTTTTTGCACAGGCAAACACCATCCACAGTTTTTATCTGATGCACTGATGAGGAAGAAAGGATCCAGGAATTATGTTCCAGCATTAGAAAAAGGATTAGAGTAGTTATGTGTTTTGTTTTTAGAAGTGTCCCAGAAGGTGGATGAGTATTTTTAAGAGACTAGAAATATTTAAAACTGCCTTAGAATTTGTGACAGTATTATCCCTATGTATCCTGCCTTTCCACTAATTTTGCACACAGTTGTGTTGCTATTTATATCTTCAGTGTAAAACTGCACTTCCTTAGGAAGTGTTAGCCTCATCAAAAAAGAAGTATAGAATATAACTAGATTGAGACTTTATTATGATGTTATTGGGTGCTTTAGACCTAAGCTTTGCTCTTTTAGCTGTTAAAGCTTTCTGTCTACATATCACCTACTGGTTTCACAAGTTTTTCAAAAGCTTGCTGCAAAACAAGCCTAATTTATAGCTGGAGGAGAAGCATTTCATAACCTATCATTACTTCCTTTAAGTAGCTAAAGATGTTGAAATTTTTCCCTTTTTTATCAAAACTAAATTTGTACATATTTTAGCAATGTGTCAGGCAGAGATCTAGGAAAGAATTTTCCACTTAAATGTTTCATGTCTATTTAAAATATATGAGGCCTTGCAATAGAAAAAAATGGGTTAGTTCTGAGGGGAGATTTCTCCCCATAGTTTGTTCCATCAAACAGCAGCATTTTGTTACCAACTCTGCAGGAAAAACCTTAGACATTATCAAGACTGAAAATAACCCAAAGAAACCAGTGATTAACTGGGCCTCTCTTCGAGAAAACCGGGCCAAATATGAATCTATGAAGTGGGCAGGTTAGTTTTACAATTTTGATTGTATTTTACTTGTCTTTATGTGGTAAATCTGTTGGAATGCTTAAACATTTCTAATACTTGCTTTGAGATGACTGAATCTTTCAAAGCCCAAATTAATGACATATTTGCAGTGAGCTGGCCATGTTAGCATTTCTCAGCATGGTCATGGAGGACACTGATTACTGTGCCAAGACTTAAACTTGCTTCTTGTGATATTTTGAATGTTACCCTTTGAAAATCGTGTTGTTTTGTATGGGGCCACTGGAAAAAAAAAAACCTAAGAGTTGTTAAATATACTACTGTATATGTTAGTAGAAATTACTTCAGAGATTGAAATGTGGGAAATTATTTTTTTTGCAGATTTTGAAGTGTTTGTCTCAGCCTTTATCTTTTTACATGAGCAATGGTCTTCCATGACTTACAGCTAGTGTCCTAGCTCAAGGCACTTTCTGGGTCCTGGGCTTTCCATCTTGGGCTTTAGCAGACTTACACTGACTCTGTTTTATTTCTTGCTGATTCAATTTGAATTTTTCTGATTGTCTAAGGCTTGCCTCCAATTGAGAAAAACTTCTATAAAGAATCATCCAGGACTGCATCCATGTCACAAGAAGAAGTGGAACTGTGGCGGTAAGATCATTTCTTTAGGAAATCATCTCCTTGGCCAAAATTACTATTAAACTATAAAGCCTAGAAAATGAGAGATGAAATACTGAGACAGAGGCACTAGTGCTGGAGTCTTGCAGCAACTTAATCTTAAGAATTCTTTGCTGGGAATGAAACAACTAGCAGATGAGATATTATTAGTTGTCTGGAAATTAACTAAGGATTTTGTGCTTCTATAGAAGTGTTTGATCTAGTTGAATTTCAGAACAGAAAAAATTTCATGACAGTTAACTGACTTTTGGCTGTTTCTTTGCTTTTTATGAGACAGTATGTTCACATTTTCTAGGTCCTTCCAAATAGGATTGTTCACATGTTGAATACCTTTCGGCTGCAATTTTTTTCCCTTCATTTTTTAGTCAAAAGCATCTTCAAACCAAATTCCAACTTTTGTTACTGTTATCTTCCTTTTTTTATCTGTCTTGTCCTTACAAGGACATCCTGGTGAGTAAATGCTTTATTTATTTGAACCAACAACCTGTATCAGTACCTTGCAAGGAAAACAAAACATCTGTTTCAAGTGATTGGTTCAGGCCTTGGTAATAGTTACAGCCCCCTTCAGTAGTTCTGATGAATTTAGTAAGCATTATTGAAGTTTTGCTTTTTATTACTTTTCTTTTTGCAAGATGTCTTTTTCTTCTTTTCATGCCAAAGAAACACTTTGCCACAGTGAGCAAAGCATGGAATTATTTCCAGCTGTTTTCACCTTTTTCCTTAATGTATATGGATATATCATGGTTAGAGCTAGTGAAAATTATGGAACATTGCTCTTGTGGGTTAAAAATATGTACTGAGAAGTAGTACTCATGTGATAAAGGAATTTTTTTCTGCTTCATCTAATCAGTTCACTTAAAGGAAAAAAAGGTAGCAATTGAAAGAAATAATTCTGTAATCATGAGGGGAAGATGAATTGCCCATTCTTTTCCTAGTTTACACCCCAGTTGAAGAAAAGTTTTTTACTGAATGAAATCTTCAGAGGACTACAGGACTGAAATCAATATGCTTATGCAGATGTCATGGTTTAAAATCAGATGGAAATTAAGCTCTAAGCAGCCACTCCCCTTCCCTCACCCCCTTTGATGAGAGAGGGACAAAAGGCAGAGATTATGGGTTGAGATAAGAATTTACTGGAAAACATCAGTGAGATAAGTAAAACAGCAACAGCATTAATAACAACATTGTATAAAAAGTGATTACATGTAAAAATGCTCATGGAAGTCTGACTAGCACAGCACCACCACAGCCAGCAGCACTTGGCTCCTGAGACAAAGGAGAAAATTGTGGATGAAACTGTCTGTGCCCATGTTTATTTCCTCAAGCCTGAGATAACAAAAAACGATGATGCCAAGCCCTCTGGTCAGACCATCCACACCACCTCACTTCTCCATTTGCCATTTGCTCTCCTGGGAAAAGGAACAAAATGGTCATGGAGGGTCATTGCCTTCTTCTTCCACTGGAAACCACACCCCCTTTCTCCTGGAAAGTGAAAATCCCATCCACCCCCAGTGTTGATTTGAGTGATACTGAGTAACAATGTAGGCATACCCGCAGGGCTTCAAGCTCCTCTCACTGCCAGTGCAAGAAAATTAACCTGCCCTTGCTGAAATTAGGACAGCATATTAATAGCTCTTAATTAGAGGAAGCCTTGGAACAGCAGTTTTTAATGTAGTCTTTTATTTGTGTTGTGATTTGTGTTTTGTCTGCTTTTAGGGGCTGGTTGTTCCAAGGGTTTTTTTGGAGCTTGTTTTACAGGTCATGTTCTTTTTCCAAAATTGTTCTGTTTGTATTCTCCAAAATATCCAGGGAGCTACTCTGAAAACAGTTGGGGAAGGTTTTTGTCAGGATATAGAATTCTGTCTAATAAGTTCAAGCCAATCATCTAAATTCTGGATTGTCTTCGAGTTTAAAAACTTATCATACCTACTTAAATTTATAGTAGGGTATAATTGTAGCCTGACAGCAGTGCAGTTCATGTTAATAACCATATATAATTTCAAATTAGTCGTTCTTAAGAAAGAATGGTAATTGATAGCTCCAGGAGAAGCGTTCCTATAGAAAGACTTTTAAGAAAGATAGAAGTCTAATTCAGTCCCATTCAAGAGCCTGAACTTGTTTTTTCTTGTTCAAAGAGTTTTAAAAAAGTTAAGAAACACAGTATTTTTTGTTAGCTCTACTTTTTCAGGTAATGAGACTTTAAAACAATTGCACTACTTTATACAGGAAAGAAAATAATAATATAACTTGTGATGACTTAAAAGAAGGTGAAAAGCGCTGCATTCCCAATCCTGTCTGTAAATTTGAAGATGTATTTGAGCATTATCCTGATATTATGGCCAATATAAGAAAAGTTGGTTTCCAAAAGCCTACACCAATTCAGGTATGTGTTCAATTTTGATGACTCTTTAACTGAAGCTTAAGAGAAAAATGAAAACTGCATTTAAGTGTTTGTTGTTTTATGTTAGTCCCAGGCATGGCCAATTATACTCCAAGGAATTGATCTTATTGGTATCGCACAGACTGGTACTGGGAAGACATTAGCATACTTAATGCCTGGATTCATTCACTTGACTTCACAGCCAATGTAAGGACTGCTCACAGGTCTGATTTGTTTAGCTGTGCATACTTCCCCCTTCACTTACTTCCTTCCGCATCCAACTCCTGAGATGATTTTCTAGTAATGAAGATAAAAATCATATATTGGAACAAAATCTATAAGTCTGATGGAATAAGCACCAAATTTGTCACCATAGATTCCATTAGCAGTGTACAGAGGAAGTTTAGAACAGTATAAAAATGTTCAATGTCAAGGATGATGGACTTTGCCCATCTTTATATACCAACATTCTAAATACGCTTTGTTGCAGATCCAAAGATCAGCGTGGGGGGCCTGGAATGTTAGTCCTTGCTCCCACTAGAGAACTGGCACTTCAAGTAGAGGCAGAGTGTTCAAAGTATGCATACAAAGGAATTAAAAGGTAGTCTTGCTTTTCACTGGCTTGTTAAGTAATTTTTTTTTCCCTACGAATTGTGACTAAATTCGCCTACTACAATAATGGCATTTAAGAGGGGAGGGGATAGTAGTAAATGCAGAGTTTATATTTTCCCAGTTTTCAGAACGTCTGTTTTGGCTAATCTCAAGATCAAAGTCTATGTACCTTTTCTGCTTCTTTTTCTTCTGAGTTGACACCTAAGAAGAATCACACAGAATATGCTGAGTTGAAAGGGACAAGGATCAGTAAGTCCAGCTCTTAGCTCTGCACAGGACATCCCTGGGAGTCACACCATGTGACTGAGAGACTTGTCCAGACATTTGAACTGTTAGGCTGATGCTGTGTTCGCTTCCCTTGGGAGTCTGTTCAGTGCCCAACCACCCTCTGAGTGAAGAATCTTTTTCTAATATCCAGCCTAAACCTCCCCTAACACAACATCAGGCCATTCCCTTGGGTCTTGTCACTGTCCCCACAGAACAGAGATCAGTGCCTGCCCCTCCTCTTCCCCTCATCAGGATTTGTACCTGCAGTGAGTCAGACAATCCCCTCCCTTGCCTAGCTGTGATGCTGTGCCTGATGTCCCCAGGACAGGGTTGGCTCTTCTGGCTACCAGGGCACTGCTGGCTCATGTTCAACTTTCCACTGGCCAGATCCATCAGGTCCCATTCCCTGGCATTACTTTTCAGTGTCCCATTCCCCAACATTTCTATACATCCAGGGTTGGCCTGTTCCAGGTGCAGAATCCAGCACTTTACCTTGTTGAACTTCATGTGGCTGGTGATTGCCCAGCCTTTTATTTGTCAAGGTCTCTCTCTAGGGCCTCTCTGCCCTGGAGGGAATCAGCAGCTCCTCCCAGTTTTGTATTGTCTGTGAACTTGCTTAGTACCTCTTCCAGTTCTGCCTCCAAGCCATTTTTGAAGATGTTATGAGAGCCAAGGATAGAGCCCTGTGGGGCCCTTCTAGTGACAGGTCACCAGTCTCATGTCACCCCATTCACTGCTAGCCTTTATGCCTGACCTGTGAGCCAGTTGCTCACTGGTCCCATGATGTGTTTATCCAGCTGTGTGCTGGACTTTTTTCCAGAAGGATACTGTGAGAGATAGTAGTGAAAGCTTTACTGGAGTCCACATAGGTTACATTACCTGGCTTCCCTTGATCAGCTTGGTGGGTTACATTGTCATAAAAGGAAGCAGGACTTCACCCTCATGGAGCTGTGCTGTCTGTGGCCAGTGAATACATAGTCTTACATTCCCAGAATAATCTTCTCCATAACTTCATCAGGCATGGAAATGAGACAGCTGGCTGGGGTCCTCCTTGAAAATCAGAGCAATGTTCACCAGCCTCCAGTCAGCTGGGACCTTTCTGGGTTCCAAAGACTGCTCAAAAATCATTGAGAGAGATTTTGCAATGACATCAGCCGACTCTGAGGATTTTTGTACAAATCCCATCATGCTCCATGAAGCTGTAGAAATCCAACTGGAGCAGCAGATCCCACATAATTCGCAGCTCAACTGGGAGTAGATCTTTCTTGCATTTGTGGTTCTCTAGCTCAGGGCACTGAAATTTTCAGAACAACCTAAAATATATGAGCTGTCTTTGTTTCATGATTACTTTCACTGCAGGTTCAGCAGAAAACTATTGCTGAACTGTTGAGGGAGTGTCATTCAGTGTCAATTTTATTAATTACTGCAGTACTGTCAATCACGCTTACTGTATTCTTTCCTCTTGTTAATACCAGGTGACACTTTTAAAGCAACATGGTGGCATTTATTTGAAAAGGATTGACTTTAATTGAAACTGAATACAATACTTCTGTAAACCTTATCTTTTACAGTATTTGCGTCTATGGTGGTGGGGACCGAAAAGGACAGATAGACACGGTTACCAAAGGTGTGGATATTGTTATTGCTACTCCTGGCAGACTGAATGATCTTCAAATGAACAACTTCATAAATTTGAAGAGCATAACATATTTGGCAAGTAACTGATATGCAATGAGTAATGCACCAGCTGGGAAATAGTTGACTCAGTTTGAATTTAAGCTTTAATGGAATTTTCTTTAAACTTCCAAAGTCTTAATTACAATACATTTTAAAACTGAAATTTATGTTGGAGGGATGATTCATACTTACTATAATTGCAGATGTGAAGTATTCCCTAGGAAAAATAAAATAGTCTTCTAGCACAGCAAGCATTTTAAAGATGCTAAATTGTTTTTTCAGTAATGTTTGATATTCTAAAATTAATTTTGTCAGGATTAGTTACTGATGGATGAAATGCCTTTCTACAGTTGTCTTTTCTTTTTAAAGGTTACCAGTGTCTCAGTTTTTTATTAGAACTTGTGTGGTAGCAGAATCACACACAGATACTTAAATGTTGGAGAACTGACTTTCTTTTGATCTCACTGGGAAAACAGCCTTATAAACGTTATATTAATCCTTATGTCTTCATTTCATTTTTGCCTTTTGCTGTGCTGAACATGTAAGACCTTTGCTTCTGTATATTCAATTTATTTCTAACTTGCCTGTGAATTGTTGCCTAGTTTGACAATTTGGCCATGCTCTCTGTCTACCCCACTACCCTGTGAGAGTTTAGTTCTCTCCATGTTGTAACAAGCTAGCTGCAATTACAGGTGATAGTTGTGAGCTTACTGGCAAAGCCAGGGTGGTATAGCATCATTATAAATTTGGCCATTTGGAAAAAAAGTTTATTACTGGAAGACAAGAGAGTAGAGTTCTGTAGAAGACTAACATGTAATTGCTGAGCAGGAGGAAAACAGGTCTGAAAAATATAGGAATATAGGTCATCTTTCTGCCAGGGTGAAGTATAGTCATACCACAGGCACACACTGCTTCATAAAGCAGTGGGTATTGAACCAAAAGCATGTTTCAGTATGCACAGCATATACTATAGTAAGACATTGCTAGAAAGAATTAACTATCAAATTGAAAAGTATGATGATGTGAAGCAGGTAGAGAGACATTTGTTGTTGCACCACTAGCAGTTAAATATTTTCAGAAGAACCAGTGCAAGGACCGTGCACTGTGATGTGGTTAAGGTCTCATGCCTCAGACTTTAAGGAAATTCAGTGCTACCAAAACCCCATGAGAAAAATTGGACCTTGAAAATTCTGTCTTTTTGTGATCTTCCTATGTATTTATCCTTGTAGTTACTTGTGCTTTTCAATATATATTTTCTATTTCCAGAGCTTCATGGTCAATTTTCAGCCAACAAATAATTTAATCTTGAAGCCTTGCTTTAGGAAAAAGAGAATAGTAATAGATTTCATTTTTACCACTTTGGGTGAAGAACACTCCTCATTGAAGAGCTTCATTTACACTTTTCATTTAAAGATTATTACTGAGTCTTAGGAAAGTTCCCAAAGTAAACTGAGTATTACTTGCTTATATGATACAATTGTTTCTCAAAGGACTTCCAAGATCAGATACTAGGATACAATTGTTAAAAAACCACAACCAATGGAATGTACCACCTCCCCCCGAAAAAGAAAACCCAAAAAAACCCTCAGAAAAACCAAGCTCTGTTAATTATGTCTAAATAGGTGCAGGATCCAAGGTGAATTTCTCCTCTTGACTGATAGAAGCATCATGTTGATCAAGTCTTAATTCAGATTTTTAGGAAGCCATTTATTCAAGATAGGCTGCTGTTCTTCAGTATTTCAGAAGTGAGATGGTAAATTCTGCCATAAACAGCCTTTTGATTGTTCAAAATACATATCATATCAAAATATGCTTTTCGTTTCCCTGTGTTCAGTGGAAATCAATATTCATTCATCAGCAATCTGATGAAGTAACCTGAATTCTTTGGACTTCATGCTGATAAAGCAGAAGAAAGGAAATTGGAATTGTGCATGAATAATTGGAAGCATTTAGGAGAAAGTGTAATATAAATATATAAATCATGAAGGAGCATGTAAAAGATAGATTGGAGTAGTGCTTTTATTCTTCAATTTAAAAAATAGTATAAAGCTTACCAATAACTGATTTAAAAAGGAAGGAGGATTTAGCCTTTAATCTTAATGAAGCAGCTCTCAGAAATAAGAAAAGTAAACTTCAACTACCCTGATCCATCTATTAGACACAGATGCATTCTTTTCCCCCTACAGCAAAGTGCCAGTGAGCTTAATAGCATAGAAAGCTTCTACTGCTGAAAAAGGCATAGCAGCCAACTCTGTATGTAAAATCAGTGATGTTTTAGCCTTGCTATTCTGTTAGAATTCATGTAGTTAATGAAATCTCCATTAAAAATCTCTAAAAATAAAGAGAACTAAATCAAGAAATAGAATTCTTGTCACGTCTCTCAGTTGATAATCTGTTGTTATTTCAGAGATTTATGTAGCTAATGTACTAAACCCCTTTAATATAATAAAATAGCAGAGAATAATGGAGCAGCAAAATTAGAACAGTAGAAAGGGATTATGATCAATGTCTTATATATCCACATAAGTGACTAGAAATTGTCAATACTTAAAAGCACTATCCATGTAACTTTAATTTTAAAGTAGAGTTTATGTAAATCAAAGGGGATAAATGAGTCTCAGATGTCAGCCTTCTTTCTTTGTATGAGACTGAAAACATTCACAAGTGTCCTTCTTTATTAAAAAACTTATCAGTTCCAAAGAGTTGTTCTTAGACCTCCAGCTCACTTGTTCACTTCTGGATTTTTTTACCAGATGAAACAAGCTTGTGCTCTGGGAGTTGTGCAGTGTCCTAGTGTGAGCCAGAATGTATGCTCTGGCTTTTTTCCTACTTCTAATGAGGAACTAAATTGACAAGTGACATTTTGATCCTGTGTGGGATCTCTAATGAGATAGAAATGAGATTTTCCCTTTAAATTGCTAACAGTTTCTTAATGTGTGTTGAGCAGGTTGCTCTCCTCTGGGTTTGGTTGGTTATGAGCTTCTTGGGTTTTGTTTTTTTTTTAAATTTGTGCTTAGTTTTAGCCATCAGCCTAATTATTGTTAAAACAAACAATTGGGTTTTTTTCTTTTTTGGCTTTAAATGGTCTTAAAGAGCTGTGCATTTTTTTGTTTTGCCTGAAAGTATAGTACTGAATGAAAAAGTGTCAAGGAAATTGAAGAGGTAAAATAAAACTTGAACAGATATTGCAGTAAGTTATGGAGAAGATTCTGCAATTAAAACAGTTACCATTAAAATATTTTTCTGTGTAATGTCCTGCTGAAAAAAAAACCTTTATCTGAGGGACTAGGCAAAATAAATAACCTTGTTCCTGAACAGGTTTTAGATGAGGCTGACAGAATGCTGGATATGGGATTTGAACCTCAGATAATGAAGATCCTAATAGATGTGCGTCCTGACAGACAAACTGTTATGACGAGGTATCTAAACGTGATAGTGCTCAGGACTTGAACATAAGGTTATGGAACAAGTTAACTATTATTGAACAAGTTAATTTCAAAACAATTTTATCAGTTATTGAAATTTTTACTAGTTTTCTTTCTCATTCAGTCTAGTCAGTCCTGACTATGTATTTGGCAATTTTTATTTTCATTTTTTACAGTCTTTTCCGATGTTTTACATTAAATATAAAGACAATTGAGTTGTCCCAAAAAAAGGAAGGTATCCTGGGAGTGCTAGAATTTGCCATATGAGTTTGAAATGCCAAGTTACACTTCTCCATCTGGGACCAAATGCATTTCCTGACTTTCTAATCAGTATCTGTGCTAGTTTGTACCTGGATTAATTTTGAAATTTTGAAGCTTTTGGGAACTTAACAATCAAATATCCCAAAAATAATTTTTGTTCCCATATTTTGCATTTAAGCTGTTGTTTTAGAAAACAGACTAGAAACTTGCTTATTAGGTATTTTTCAAGTAATAAACTCAGCTGAGGCTCCAACAGAAAGGCTCTGTAATTGTTGCCTTTTAAATTACCTTTTAAACTCAAGTGCTGTTTACTATTAATCTAAGATTAGTTAAGCTCAATACTACTACTGCATATGTGTTTCACTGGTGTATAAGAAAGGAAACAGAATATGATTAAATTAATGAATTGGAGAGGATTTGCTATACTATTCTTATGCATGTGTGTTTTCCTCTTCACTCCCTGGTTAGTGCTACTTGGCCTGATGGTGTCCGTCGTCTAGCAAAATCCTACTTGAAAAATCCCATGATTGTGTATGTTGGTACTCTTGACTTAACAGTAAGTTGTCCTGTTCTTTTTTGCTTTTTCCCCTTCCTTTTGTAGAAGAACCTGTCCTTAAGCGAGGAGAGTTTTTGTTTATAACTAACTGTAAATGCACATATCTTTTGTAATCAATCTGAGCTTTCAAGAAATAGCTCCATGCTATTTATTTTAAAGTTTCCTTAAAAGTTCGGAAAAATTTAAAAAGTATAAACAAATATTTTTCTGTAACAATATCTGGAAGTCTTAGCTCTTCAGTAGAAGACATCACTGGTGACATATATCAATAATACTGAATGTTGTGCTTCACAGTGCCACGTGTTTTTGTGTGATCCTTTGGGATTTGCAACCTTCATTTTCATTCAGCAAGTTCTTGTTCTTTACTTGGTTTTCCTTCTGAAAGTCTTCCTTCTAATGCATACAGATCCTTATCTAAATCTGTGTTTCCTAACTGCATCTTTCTCAAATGGAGTGGGAGCTTTGTATTAAACTCTTGGAGGACTCTTGTCCAGAGCAGGAAGTATGTGTTAGAGTAAGAACTGTCTTTAAAGTCCAGAACTTCTGACTTGTGGATGTAGTTGCTTATTTGTCAGTGTTGTGAAGCTATGGGTAGTTGGCTTCAGTACCAGCAGAATTTACAGAAACAGTAGTTCACCAGAGATCTTAGGAAATTTTCCTTTTCGGTTCCATTTTTTCTTTTTTTTTAGTGATAGGGAATGAAGAAACCTAGTATGCAGTACACTTTTCAGTAGAAATAGAGACAAAATGTGCTTTTTGTCTGTTCTGTTCAGAACTACACTTTTATCAAAGAGCATTTCTTGTCAGGATTGGAATTTGAAAGACATCAACTGCTGTCGTAGCTCTCTTCATCTCTTTTTACAGGAGCTTCTCTTAATTGAAGAGGTGACATGTGGTAGGGGGGAAGGGTTCCCATGTGGAGAGAAAATTTTTTGTCTACTTGATTGAGTCTTCAACTCTTGCCACAAGATCGTAATACCATGCCATGAGAATATCTAGACATTTTATTCTACTTACTAGTTATACCTTAGACATTCTGTGGTAACCTCCAGAGGTAATGGAGTAAAGTTTTTAATGAACTGTTATTGGAATAGTTAGAACTGGTAATTTCAAAGAGATTTACAGCATCTTTAAAAGCCTGTAATTTCAAGTAAGACTGCCATTGTTCCAACTTGCTCTGGATTAACATAAAATACTTGCACATTGAAGAACTTCGGTGTGTTTTTTCACTAATATATTTATTTCGCCTCACTAGTCTGTACCCTTTAAATCTCTGCAAATAAATGATTTGGCAAACTGCTTAAAGGTAAATTTTACTATTCTCCTGAAGCAATGAGGAAGTAAGAAATCTGCATTGTTTGAACTCCAAACTGCTACATATTAAAATAAATTTTTATGGTATAATATATTACTACTTTTATAACATGGCAATATGGGAATTAACAGGAAAATATATTATTCTGATCTGTTTCTACCTAACATCCGTTTTTGCTGTTTGACAGGCAGTAAACACAGTACAGCAAAAAGTTATTGTTATCCCCGAGGAGGAAAAGAGAACTTTCATGCATAGCTTCATTAAGTCTATGAAGCCAAAAGATAAGGTCATCATTTTTGTGGGAAAAAAGCTTACGTATGTAATCACTTCCCAGTATCATCTCCATTTGGGGTTTCTTTTCCTAACAGAAATACTGAATAGTTTCTTAGTTCACAGGATAACTATCAAGTGTAATAGCTCTTCTCCACAATGTGCTGCTAGTAGTATTATTTTTATTTCTTTCTTTCTTCCTTCAGACTGACTGGCAGTTTGTATCTTTTTTTTTAATATTGTTAATAGTGGTGGTAAGTCTCAATTTCACGTAGTTCAAGTGGGATGTTTGGATTCTTGGTAATATATGACATAGTACATATGATGTACTGTATACTTTCATACACCTCCTGTGCATGCAAGATCTGTTTAATGTGGGGAGTGGTCATTGTATCATACTTGAACTGTTGTTTGAGAGAACAACACATAATTATCTAGTATTCCTCTAAAGTATAAATAAAGGTACACAATTCTACATGGATTAGACATGTTTTCCTATTTTATAATAAATATCAAGTGACTTTGGTAACATTTTGTCCTTAAGCACACATTTAGCTTTTGTTGTCATGTTACTGGCTTTTTAGATCTAAATCTAGATACTGCACTATTTTGTTCCTTTTTTCCTTTTGTTTTAAGAGCCATTGCTTTATTTCACCTTAGAGCTGATGACTTAGCAAGTGACTTTGGTATCCAAGGAATTCCAGTACAGTCTCTTCATGGCAACAGGGAACAATGTGATCGAGAACAGGCTTTGGATGACTTCAAGAAAGGTAAGTTTGTACTGAGGTACTGGTTTGTTTAGGCCAGACTTCTAAAGTTTGTTCTGTTCAAAACTTGTCTATTTTTAAGTGTCATGTCTCTTTAGTACTACAGAAATGAAAATATTAAAGAGTTCTGAATTATACATTTTCTTTATTAATTTAACAAAAAAAAAAAAAAGATCCAGCAAACAAAGATACTGGTCTTCAATAAAATTTTGAATGTCTGAGAGTTTAATAATTTAAATTAATGCTTATTTTATTTTGACATTTCTTTAAAAGTTGGTATCATCTACAGAATGGTAAATTTAAATGTCAGATGATGGTGCTTTCACTAAAACAGTCCTGTTCCAGATTATGCTAGTTGGGTTGTATGAACACATATGTGAACACAATTCAGGATTATGTGAACATATGGTAAAAAAAGACTAGTGCTATGACAAGAGTTTCAGCTGAGAATATAGTTGTTTGAAGTTTTTGTTCTTTGGACAGACTCTTTATATCAACCAGGCATATTTCTTGCTTTTCCTGCACTCTGCTGTTCTATTTGTGAAATAAAATAATAGTAAAATGCCATTTTGGGTGCTTACTTACCAGCTTATATTTGAAGCTAACTCTGTGTGACATGCAACAAGCATATTTTTACTTTCTGTTAAGAATAATAAGTGCATTATAAACTAGAAAACCAAAAGACTGGAATATATTTTTTGTTGGTTCATTAAACTCCCGTTCTCTTCCTGTCCCTACTTACTGTAGGCAAGGTTCGAATATTGGTAGCTACTGACTTGGCATCCCGTGGCCTTGATGTGCATGATATTACTCATGTTTTTAACTTTGATTTCCCTCGCAACATTGAAGAATATGTTCACAGAGTAGGTCGTACTGGAAGAGCAGGGTAAGTGTTTACCAGAAAATAGTAATGTATTATCAGTGTTTTGTTACGTTTTATGCTCTGTATAGGTGTTTTTCTTGTCAAATGCTAGAGGCTACAGGTGATGTGAGGTGGGAGAGTGAAGACTTCAGTCTGTCAAAGTATGTTCTAGAAACACACTGCTTTATATCTTTAAATGAATTCACTGTTAAATTGAAGGCAAAGAAGTTTTGCACTTTTCTGTTATTGAATGAAGGGTGTTTAAAAGCTTGTTTAAATATGAGGAAGAATCTGAAAAACAATTTGCATTGATATTCTGGAGTGTTACTTCCTTCTTTATCTCTTCACGAGCAGCTGGTTTATTTCGTTTTCTAGACAGCACTTTGAGAAGACACATTTGTAGGTTCAAAGTGCAGCTGATCATGGTGGTGTAGTTTAGTGGTATTTCTTTTGGATGCTGTTTTCCCAGGCTGGTACAAATGTGATTTTTCTCATTTAATCATGATATGAATGTGTGTCTCTTCATACTTAAATATGTTGCTGTTATGCTATGTTTATTATCTAGAAGTCTAAATTAGTTGTGCATTTGCTCCATTTTAAGTGAATTTCTGTACTCTGATTTTTATGAAAAGTTGCTCTGTCATGTGCAGAGTTAATGCTCAAGCTACTTTTATTCTATCAGCTCAGTAATATTGTCTATAGTACAGTTCATTACTGCCTAGGTCAGTAGTAAAAGCCTGGCAAGAGTTGTTTTGAAGATCTGCAGTTGTTTCCTTCCTTGTTTAGGCGCACTGGGGAGGCAGTCACACTTGTCACAAGCAATGATTGGAGGTTTGCATCCGAGCTGATTGACATTCTGGAAAGAGCAAACCAAGTAAGAATACTTTACTGGGTAAGATTTACATTGCTTCTAGGTTAGCACCTGAAGCTGGTCGTGAAGGGTCTAAGCCTGTTTAGACCCTTCTTGGTGAGTGTTTGTGGTGTTTCAGTCTGCCTTGTCCTAGATTGTCTTAGCTATATTTTGCCTTACAGATGAGTCCCAGGAAGGAACTGTGAACTTTAACCAAAGCCTTCCATGTTCCAAAAAAAAAAAGTAACTAACATTGAGGTCTGCAGAGGAATAATAGGGTTTATGTCATAATATTTCAATCCATTTATATTTCACTTCTGGATGCAGGTACCAATGTTCTTATTTAACAGTGTAAATATTAACAGTACTTACATCAGAAGAAGCTCAACTATCTTCTCAGTTTATTGTATCTGACAGTTGTGACACCTGCATGTACTTTTCCAAGCTATCTTTCTTACTGATGATTGTAAATAGTATGGGAAATGGAACTGGAATGTGATCTCTTTCTTTAAAGAAGCATATTTTTTCTGGATACCATCTCTGAGAAAACAGACAATTGTGTTGCTGTTTCTTGCTGTATCAAGGAACAATATTTTGCCTGATTTTATAGTAAACTCCCAGTTCAAATCCTGACTTGAGCTGAAATTTTGTTTGTTTGGGTTGTGGTGTTTGCGTGTTTTTTGGATGGGAGTTTGAGTACATACTAAATGGATTTTATCTGGATTCTGTGGCTTTTACTATGGACACTTACTCAGACTTTAAATCCTGGGTTGGAACTTCACCTGGTCTTCTGGTTTTTTATTCTTCCTTGAAAGATATTATGTTGCTTTATTGCAAACCTAGTAAGATGCTTTTCAGGAAGGAAAAGAAGAAAAAAAAGTGTGGAAGAGTAGTCACCTAATAATTCCTTAAAGTTGCAGATTTGGGGGTTTTGGTTGGGGTAGGGTTTGTTTTTTGTTTTGGTTTTTTTTTGCTTTGTTTTTATTCAGAAAATGCAAGAGGTGAAATCAGTAATGATTCTGTGAGGCTACTTTAGAGGTGCCTTGTGTTTTGTATTCTGAGTTAGCAATTGCCTTTCAAGCCTTGTCCCCAGCTGCAGACTGCAAAGTTCCCAAACCGGTTTTGGTTTTTTGTAATGTGTGATAGTTCAACTGGGAACAAGTCTCTGAGTTCAGAGGAGAAAAGAGGAACTCTGAATCCTTGCTTTCATTAGTTACTCTTAGTCACAACATTATTCTCAAACTTAGTTATGTCTGATAGAAAGGAAGTGTCCCTACAGATAAAAAAGTGTTAGGGTTTTTTCTCATGACAATGAAAATACCATAGTTTCAAATAGTTTCGTAGTCTTAAAATATCATCAGTCTTAAAAGTAAGACGAGAACTGAAGGTTCAGAATACTTCGATTTCAAAACAAGTTAGCTGATTTTGTTAGACAAATGTTCTCTGTCATTTTGGATCTACAGATTATGTAAAGTAAACAGGTTCAACAAAAAGGTGTCTGTTTCATGCTGAAGGAATATTTTGTATATAAAAGCCTATTAAGAAGCATGGACAGATTTAGTGGAAAAACAGTAATCTCTGGAAAAAAAATTCCATATAAATTATGGCATCTTTCTCACTTGGACTACCCTACCCTAGCTTATATGTTTAGCAAATACACTGATTGTTCATGACCAATCTCAACAAGCCACTAGATACTGGATATTACATCACTGAGATTTTTATGTTTCTGTATCCTCACTTCCCACTCTTGCCTTGTGCTTGCTCAAAAACCACTCCTGCAAGAAATTGTTGTGATTTTAATTTGGAATGTTAGGCTTCAAGCTCTAGGGGAGGATCTGATACTGGGGAAGAAAATCATACAATGTTTCCATGGAAAAATGACTTTGTCTCATTACTTCTATCTCCATTGACAAGTCTGTTGTGACTTTGAGCTAGAGATAAATAATTTTTATTTTTAAATAACGTTTGAAACTTAGGCAGAATGGACTCTTCCAGAGTTGTCATATTTTGCCAGGATAGTTGCTTACCAGTAAGAGCAATTCACATAAACATACACCAGTCCGTCATGCCTGCTCAAGAAAAAGTTGCTGATGGCAACAGCAAGTATTGCTCAATTTTAAAGCCTGACAAAAGAAATGGAAACTAGAGGAATATGACTTCCTGCTCCACCACACCTTTAGTCCTGGCTGCATTCTCCACCTGTTCAAGCATTGCCAGGCACTTATGGGGGAGATTTTAAGGTATTTACATTTGTTTTTACTCTGCTGTTTGCACTGTATTTGTGCCACTGGCAGACACAAATCACACAGACTGAGCAATCATGTTAATAGCACGTTCACACACTGCCCTTTGCTCTGATCAGGAGACTGACTGTGGATGGGGTGACCCACTGACGGCCACGTGCCATCACGGATTGTTGAAGTGGGCTGACTTTGACAGATCAGTGATCCGAGACCTCTTGACAGTACAGTTGCCCACAGTGCTTTTTGCAGTAAACATTGCATTAATGTCAGCATTATGCCCCACCTGGTTTAAGAAGTTGTTGGATACTGCCTTTGTTCTGTGAGCAAAAGAATGGTATCTGGTTTTTCTTTTTCTGTCACTCAGCCTAATAAATCTGTTTGTAGTTCTTCACATCTGGTCTCAGTCGTTAAGAACTCTGAAGTGAGAGTGTTTTGATTGTACTATTCACTTTTTCCACATAATTACAAGCATGCCAAAAACCGCTGTGTGTTGTCTAATGCACTCTTGCCACCTCCCAGTGGTGGGAGATCCGACCATTTTCTCCTGCCCTTCTTTCCTTGTCTTTTAACTTTGTTCTAAGCACGTGAGAACCATTCCTATGACAACACTTCCTTTAAATCACAAAGTTTCTCTCCAGAGGCTCTTAAAACTTCCATAAGAAACTTAGTACAAATAAACATTCAAATATATGTATATAGTATATCATCACCTTTAAGTGGCACTGGATGTTTTTACCAGCTGTTCTTTATAACTAAAAGATATATTTGTTTGAATTTTAATGTTATAATTAGCTGGTAATATGTTGCCATCAGATATGGTGATACAAGCATAGATACATTATTGAAAATCCAGAGACACTATGATGACTATTTTCCAGTATATTTCAGTAAAATTTATGTAAAAAGATTTCTCTCTGCATTTCTACAGAAAATAATCTGCAAAGTGACAGTAGCCAGATAAATAATGAAATCAAGTTTGGGAACACACAAATCAATAGCATTTTTGTAAAGCAGAATCTAAAAGTTTAGATTTATTTAAAATTCACCTTGGTTTTTTTTTGCCTGCTTTCTTATTAGGTAGTTCCTGACAAGCTTATTGCAATGGCAGAAAGATACAAACAATCACAAATGAGAAAAGAAATTGAAAAGGATATACAAAGACCTTGGAGAAAGCCCTCAAAATCAGTGTAATCCCTTGAAGCTACTGAAACAGAGAAAGTGATTTTAAGTAGTGTTAGCATCCATGGGCTTGAATTTCTAAGTTTCATTTTGTGTTTGATTGTTTTTTGTACCTGTCCTATTTAAACTTCTCAAAAGCGTCTTGGAAAAGACAACTGGATTAACCTTATATAGGAATAAATCTAGTTTTGCACTTGAACACTGTTTTCACGTAGAAATTAATTGTTTTTTTCTTGTGTGGTGTATGAAATTTCTAAAGCCATTATCTACTGGTTAAAAACAAATATTGTGGTTTTGTTGGTTTATCTGGGTTTTTTTTAGTTAAATGCAGCATTAATATATAAGAATGTAAAAGATAACTTTTCCTTTTACATTCAGAGAACCGTATCCATTGTAAGCAATGTTTGTCAATGTAGTTTCAAAATACTGTACCTTTGCCTTGATATGCTGCTGGCATGCAGAAGTATTTCTCAGGATAACAAAAACTGCTCTGTTTGCCATTACTTATGTTTGCTGAAGCAAGTTTTCTTTATTCTTATTTTAAAATTTAATATTGGAGGTCCTTTTTAAGACTTGTGTGTCAAGATTTTTTGAGAGAGGTCTGCATTTTCTTGTAATGATAAGAACTACTACTTTGTGGCTAACTGGGCAAGAAAACCAGCTTCTACTCTGTTTTTTGTGGATGTAATATTCTAGCTTAAGGAATAAAGCCATAATTTACTAGAAAAATGTTAAAAGTCATGGAGAAAAGAATACATTTGAAGGTCAGCTTTTATTTCTTCCAGGTAAAGTTGATTGACACTTTACATTTGAATGTCAGGTTCTGTCACACAGACTCCCAGTGATAATGGGGCATGTTTTCTACTCTTTGAAATTTATATGGGAAGGAGTTATTCCTTCATTTGATGCTTGATCTGAACTTGTGTTTATTTATGTGTCATACAATTAAATAAAAACTAATAAACAAAATTCAGCAAAATGAGGATATTTTAGTAAAATTATTCTCTAAATATTCTTCCCTCTTAATCTGCTCATAATTGAGGTAAATCTGGGAATTATTCAAGCCAGTAGGTTATTTTGCCTTCCCATGGACTTCCCATGGCTCCTATAAGTAGAAGCAAAAAATGTATTTATTTGCAGCACAGCAGTTCTCAAATGCAGTGTGCTTCTCACCTGCACAATTTTAGTAATAGGAAATATCACAATTACTTTTTTTTCCTAACACACATTTCTTCAATATTGAGAAAACTAAATATGAATTTCAGTTTCAGGAGTGTCTAGTTCTTGTTGCATTTTGGTTTTGATAAACCTTTTTATATCAAGAGTCTTCCTCTTTGAAACAGGTTGAAAGATGCATTTCTTTCTACATGATTCATCATATAAATAAATGCTCATTGGCACAAACCATCTACTCTGTTGCAGTATATTAGGTAACAGTTGTTTCCCACCCAAAGTCCAATGAAAAGACTGATTTTGAAAGTAATCCTGGAGACTCAGAAAAGCTAAGTTACTTCAGGAACTTAGTATTACTCAGATAAAATATTCTGTCTCTGCTGTTGCTGGTGATTGTCCTCTGCAAAAGATCTTCATCCACACAGGTGACCTGGAGAAGTTTTTCTGGTTAATGTTGATGTAATTCCAGTGACTTTTTTTTATCTTTTGAAAGCAGGAATGTATTTTGGATATTCTGCAGTGGATCTTAATTTTAAATAAAATTGTCATTTTTCCCTTTATGCAGTCGATGCCTTTGTATTTGGAAACGTAGAAATTACATGTGGGAAATTAACTATTGCAAATTCTTCTATATGTTCTTAGTATACCTTGAAGATATGTTACAGGTGACATATACATTTGGATAGACAAGGTAAATATTACTTTAAATACTTCTTTTAAGGGTTATGGCTAAGCAGTGTGACCAAAGTATGCATTTTCCTTTTGGTGTTCTTAATTTTATTTTGGTTTGGTTTTTTTGGTTTTGTAGTACTGGACTACTGAAGAGTAGTTTATGGTGCAGAATTTTTTTGTTTCAAATATGCAAGTCAACATGATTAGATACCTATTGTGAACAATGTCCTTAATAATTCTCATGAAATACTGGGAATCCATTGTTCAATTCATGGCATATTTTTCTTGAAAGAAAATGATGTTTTGCCTTATCTTCTAGGCTGAGTAAATTGTATTGGGGAATAAAAAAGTGAGTCAGCTGAGACCTCTGCAGACAATCCACAAAAAATCTCAGACACTGCTGAAAGCAATGATCCAGGTCTCCCAAGTGCCAGTCTGAGTCATTTGGCCATGTGACGCAGGAGTGGAGAAAAGCAGTTTTGACATGATATGAACAGAATTTTTCCAGTTCTTTTGGATATTTCATTTTAAGTTGCTCTAGAAGATACTTCAGCAGCTTAAGACAACCTTTCCTGTTAAAAAAAAAAAAAAAAATTAGGTACCTTCTCCATAGTTCTAAATATGTAGTTCAGATATTTAAACACTACTGTGCATTAATTCTCTTGTGGCTTTCTTGATTCAGTACAAAATAAAATTGGCAAACCAACTTCTTAGTTTAGTTGTTAAGGAGGTTTTATACCTCATGGGTTTTCTTCCTCGTTGAAGAAATCTGGAAAATAGTTGTCATAGAAGGGATTACTCTTTCATTCATCTTGATCTCATTCAGCAGTTTTGTCGCCATCATTTTAGAAATTGCCTTGATATGAAGTGTAATTTTACTCAGAAAGTGGAATCATCACTTTTTAAAGCTGTTTTGTCTAAGCAGGACTGAATTTGGGAAAGATAATTTAACAAGTCACATCTTTTTGCATTCTAAGATAAGTGTAGAGTGTAGACCAGCAATGTGATTGTTTCCACCTTTCATTAGGTAAGTGCAAGTCAGACATTCAGCAAGCACATGCAGTGTTGTATTGCTGTAGAAGAGTTATGCCTAAAAGACTCTTGCTTCCTATTGTGATTAATTACTGTTAGATCAAATTCTTAAGTGCTAAACTGAAACTGTGGTAGTTGTAGTGCTAGCCCAGCTCACACAGGCTTAAAGTAAAATATTCCTGTGAAATACCAACCTGCAGCACTTTGGTCCATCAGATTCACAACATGTCTTTGAGTTGCCGTGATTCTTTATGATGTCCTTTTCGATATGCGAGAAGGAGAGTCGCCAAGTGTTCCCTGAAGTCAAGCACAAGAGTGTTAAATGTTTACACAGCATTAAGCATCAGCTTTTGTAGCTAGGAAAAAACCCCTAATTTTGCAACTGACTTAAATACCAGAAATTTTTGCACCCACTAAAAAAATCATAATTCAGTGAATGTAGTTAGTTCCTCCTAACTCCCCAGCTGCTTTGCGAAGACAATCAGAATGTAATTAATATAGGACATGATTGTTTGGTGCTTTAAATTCCTGAGGACGTTTGGATTTACTTTAAAATTAGGCTTAATTCTTAAAATCCCTGGATTTGCTGAACATGATTGAGAGAACTGCATTATTCATAGACATCTACAACCTTTTAATTTCTGTATTCTTATTGTGTTTTCTGGATTTTCTTTGTGCAAGTAATAGGTTTGTGAGTTTGTCTCAGGTAAAATGACTGTTGTAAAGCACTTCTTTTGTTCTTCTGCTCATGCTTCTGAAAATAATTGCTAATATAGCTCAATGCCCTGTTTGTAACACCAGCAATCACTTTTTGTCTTCTTTTCATGAACTACACGGTTTCCCTTGCCTGTTTGGCTCAGTTACTCTTTGCATAATTTTCACAGGAAGAAATTGCCAAATAAATCAGTACTGCTGTACTGGGCTTTGATAACATGGGCATGCTAATTAAAAAGGTACCAGAATGCTTGAAATCTTTTTGCTGAAATCATCAGTTACCATAATGCATTGACAAGTCAGAACGTTTCTGCAAACTGAAGGAGGCTCAATGTGACAGTGGTCTGGAGGAAAAAATGTAGCCATACTAGAGTTCAGTGAGAAGTAATGTCTTGATAGAAAGCAGTTTGCTTCCTGCAGAAGTATCTGATTTGTGGATGCAGTCCCAGTACGGGGATGTTACCTGCATTTTTAGCAACTTTCTTCTAATTTCCTTACAAGAGAGTGCAAGCTGCTGTTGAGTACAATGCTAGCACGAGGAAAGGCTCATATCCATGTGTCTGGCTGGAGTGGATTTAATATAATGCTCTTAGTAATGGTTAGTGTACAGCCTGGCAGAGTGGGCTTGTTTTACATTTCAGTACAGGACAAGCAGTACCACAAATCTGCTTTAAAGAGGGATTTCAGTCGTCTGAGCTGGATCTATCCAGGATGAGGTATCTCAAAAGCAGAATAGTGAACATGATCTGGATACCCTTTCTATAGCACTTGTAAGTGATCAAGTTTGTAGAGAAGATATTTCATAACTTATTATTGTCCATATTTGAGGTACCTCTTAGAACTTTTTCGTTCTTGTTTTGCTTGGCCACTAAATAAAGTGGTCTAATTCTCATATCCCTCCTGACTTTTGTTCCCAGCCACTGTTCAATTTTGAGGCCAGCCTGTGTGCTGAGGGGCCAGCTCTGCTGAGCCTCCAAAGTCAAGATGATGTCCACTGATATTTCTGATGGAGGATTTTTGATCTGAAGAGTTATTGCAGGGCATCCAGCCTTTTTCCTTGCCACAGTGACTTCCAAATCTAGTAACAAAGAAAGTGATATTTCATATTAGATAGATTAGTAAGATGAATTATTATTTTTTTAAGAATGTTAGTTTTTACTAAAGAGCTCATAACCAATCAAAAGAAATACCTAGGTTCAGTTGCTGGTTCTTTATCCTACAGGATGTTGAAACACTGAGAAGGCCTGTTGAGTTCTTTGAAACAAGGAACACTACTGTGTTTTCTTGATTTACTGTCTAAGAATTAAAAATATAGTAATGTTTTTGATTTAACTGCTTCCCTGTTGAAAACAGACAGTGAAGAGATTTGGCCACAATGTTTTTGAAGGTTTTGGGAAAAAATAACTCTAACTGGGGTTATTTTAATGTAATTGTATAATATATATGTTTAATGTAATTATAAAAATAACTGGGATACAGTTTCTGTATTGATCAGTAAAAAAAATATTACTTACAAAAGCAAGCTCTTTGTTCTGCCACCACTTCAGCAAATGGTTCTTTGTGTACTCCAAATAGATTCAAGATATATAGGTCATGCAGGAAATATCAAGCATGCAACAGAACCCTTAATGTTTATTATTTTCATACAGAAAATATGCATAATGGAGTTAATAATGTAACAAGTTAGCTATCATGTACTTTGATTCTTAACAAGAGAGCCAGCTTGAGATACTGGGGACAAGGAGGGGTTACAGCTCCCTTGGCAGAGATAAGAGGACTGGCAGGAAAATGTATCTTCTTAACACCAAGGCAACACCTCTGTACAATGTAACTGGATTTTTTCTACATACTGATGAAGCTTATTAGTACTAACCTTTAATGTTTTTTACTTCCTGTTTAATAATGTCTCTTAGTGCTTGAAGCATTTTAAAGGCTGATAATTTTCCATCTTCCTCTAAAAACTTCAGCCAGCCCTTTTCTTTTGGACTTCTTTTGAATGATACATAATAAAAGGCTCCAGTATCATCAGCCTCATCCAGTTGAATCCTTGGAACAGGCATTACAAGCATGATGTCGAACTCATTTGGCTCAGATATCTGCAAATAGGAGAATACAATAGTCAATGTGCAACTTAGGTTTTATTCTCCTGAGATTTTTATACCGGTTGTGCTTTTATCTACTTTGGTGTACTAATCATGTCTGATGTGAAATATGAGCTTATTTCTGTGGTATTGCAAGATGACTGTGCATTGAGGTGGAAGACAGCAATTTACAGCTCACTTCCCAGCTCTCCAACTTATTAGCTTTTTAAGACAGCTCTAAGACTCTTGAGCTGTTCTGAATAATTAATGCATAAACATTGTACTCGGTCAGCCTATTGTGCATCAAAATCAACTATGAGGGCAAAAATGCATTACTAGGTCTGAAGCTGGTTTTAGACAGAAAAAAAGTAAAAGTTTGACTTTCCTTCAGTCTGCTGGAGCCAGGAAAAATGTTCTGGTTAATCACAGAAGGTGAAGAGAGATATAGCTAGTCCTGACCCACCTTGGGTAGGGGTACCTGCCACTAGACCAGGTTGTTCAAGTCCTTATCCAACCTGGCCTTGAACACTGCCAGGTTTGGAGCATCCACAATCTCTTCAGGCACCCTATATCAGTATCCCACCACCCTCATAGTAAAAAAATTCTAAATTTTCCTCCTTTCAATTTGTATCTGTAACTCCTACTTTTTGAAAAAAACCTGGCCCAGGGCTTCTCGTGCAGCGTTGTTAGACCAGGCTCACCTGCGTGCTGTGCAAGGGCAGGGCTGCTGCAGCTTGAACGCGAGTCCCGTTCAGGTAGCATCTCTGACTAAATGCACATAGCACAATTCAGCAGGTTACTGATCGTTTTATAAAGCATTGTGGTTACTTCACAGAGCCATCCTTCATTTTAACTCGTCGGGAAGGGCCAGCTAAGAGCAGTTGCCACCTGCCGCCGCCCCCACACTCACCTTGACGCGCTCGTAGTAGCTGCCGGCGCTCTGCCGCTCGATGGAGCTGAAGCAGCTGTCCTTGGCGCGGATGGCCTGGACCAGGTGCGAGACGACCAGGTTCACCAGCGTCGCCGCCTCGGACACGTCGTCGCGGGCCAGGCTGAGCCGCGACAGCACCTCTCGGAGCCGCAAGGCGTCCGCCGCCGGCGGGAGGCGACGGGCGGAGGCGGCGACCGCCCCGTCGGGCACCGCCGCGACGCTCCGCGGGGCCGCGGGGGCTCTGGGGGCCGGCGCCTTGCTCCGCGGGGCGGGGAGCGCCTCTGAGCCGCTCGCCGGCAGCTCCCGGGCAGCGGGGGCTCGCCGCGCCGAGCGGCTGCCCCGGCCGGGGGCTCCGTCCGTCCGCGGTGCCCGGGGGGTCGCGGCGCCTCTCAGGCTTTCACCCGCGACGCGGCCCCGCGATGGGCTTCGGGCTGCGCCCTTCTCCGCGCCCCGGCTCCGCGGAGCTGCGGGACGCGTCCCCCGCCTGGCCCGCGCCCCTCTGCTGCCCGCGGTGTCCATGGCCGCTGCTCCCTCTCCGCTCCTGCGAGACGGCGAGCGCGGCCCCGCGAGCAACGGGGTTCCCGCCTCTGGCTTCAGGCGAGTTCCTCTTCCAGGCAGCGCGCCTCCCCTGGGAAACGAAACCCAGCGAGCGGGGCGGGGGCGAGGCACTGCCCGGCGCCGCCAACTTAAGCCCGGGCACAGGGAAACTCCGGTAGCAACAACCGAGCTGCGGCTTCTCTCCAATCCTCGGGGAGAGTTTTCCCGCTCCCCGGCGGCTCCTCCTGCCCGCCCCCGGAGCAGAACACGTGAGCACCGGCACCGCCCGGCTTTCGCAGCCGCACGGGGCGCCAGGACGGGCGGCCGCGGGGAGCCGCCCGGCCCCGCCGCAGCTGCCGGCCCCGCCTCTCTCTCCGGAGCGGAGAAGCCGCGACAGCGCTCCCGCCCCCAGCTCCCGCTGCCGGGAGGGCCGGCCCAGCCGCCATGTTCGTGCGGAGCGGCTGCCGCCGCCTGCCGCTGCCCCTGGCGCCTCGTCCCGGGCACCGTCGGGCGGGCAGCGAGGTCGGGGCGGCGGCAGCGCCGCGCTACGAGGTGGTGGTGATCGGCGGGGGCCATGCGGGCACGGAGGCGGCGGCGGCGGCCGCTCGCGGCGGGGCCCGCACGCTGCTGCTCACGCACAGGATCGGCACCATCGGTACCGCCGCGGGTGCCCGGGGTGGGCGGGAAAAGCTGCCGCGGGCGCCTCGGGTCCCCGCGGCCTGGGGAGCGGCGCTGAGCCGGGGAGGTCGCGGGAGCCTTTGCGCCGTGCTGAGGGTGTCCCTCTGTCATTGCCCAGGAGAAATGTCCTGCAACCCGTCCTTCGGCGGCATCGGGAAGGGGCACCTCATGCGGGAGGTGGACGCCCTGGACGGGCTGTGCGGCCGTGTGTGCGACCGCTCCGGCGTTCACTACAAGGTGCTGAACCGCTGCAAGGGCCCGGCCGTGTGGGGCCTCCGCGCACAGATCGACCGCGGCCTCTACAGGGAGAACATGCAGGTGAGGGGCCGCGCCGGGGTCCTGGGAGTCGGGATACGCGACTGGGGCTTGCCAAGGAAGCGGCTGTGTTTAGCTTTTCATTGTTTACCGATGAGACCTAGATACCTTTCTGTTTGGTACTTTGATGCAGTGTAAGTTGTTGGAGCTCTGCACAGTTTTAAAAACACTCTGGTGTTTTCGATATTTCATGACCAAATAGTTTATTTGAGCTAAAACTTTATGTGAATGAAAACTTCTGCCTGATAGATCAGGATAGTACCATAACTGAGTGTCTGCCAAATGGCCTGGTAAGAATGGAGGTGGGTAATAGATGTTTCAGAAGTCAGCAGGGCTTGGGATTGCCCATATGTCTCATAACTTCCTAGATTTTTGCAGTAACTCCTTTCATGACAGAAAGAAATCCTTAACACACCACTGTTGACAGTTCGTGAGGCATCTGTGGAGGATCTTCTTCTGACAGAGCCAGAACCAGGCCGTCCTGGGAAATGCCAAGTAACAGGAGTTGTTTTGGGTATGTGCTAGAAACTCACTAAATGCCTTCAGTTACTCCCCACTAAGAGCAGCCTTTGGGGTAAATATTTTTGATTCACCAGTAAGAAAGATGAACTTTACTATTCTAATCCATTAGTGAGAAAGATGAATTAGCTAACAGAGCTGTTTAGGCAAAGTGTGAGCTAAACTAGGTTAATATGTGTACTACAATATCAAAAATATCAGGATTGGTAGTATACTGGGACGTTAACTAAGTTAATTTTCTTCAAGCTAGTGATACGGGATTCCATGCTGTTTTGAGATTTTATTTGGTAATTGTTGTGTGCTGCCCTCGATGTTACAGGACCATGGGGTCCTATTAGTAACAGGCTTGTACTTCATTACCCCTTGCTGTTCTAATAAACAAGCTTTCCAAAGTAAAGGCCTGGGTACGGGTTTTTCCCAGGAGTGGTTTTCTTTGTTAGGGATAACTTGCTCAGGAAGAATAAATATACAGAAATAAATATATGCTGCTTATTGTAGTTATTACTATTGATGCTTTTATTTTGGAAATGCTGGTATTATTTTATAATAGAAGACAGATAAACCCCCAGTGAACACTGTTAGTCTAGTTTTAGATAGAAGCACCAGAATTCCGGGGCTTTGTTGACACTAAAATGTGTACATCTCTGAAAACTTGCTGTTTCAGGGGATGGGAGCACAGTACGTGCTGGGAGTGTTATCCTGACCACTGGAACGTTCCTGAGGGGTATGATCCACATTGGACTGGAGATGCACCCGGCAGGGCGGCTGGGGGACCAGCCAGCCATCGGGCTGGCTCACACTCTGGAGAAACTGGGATTTGCTGTGGGCAGGCTGAAGACTGGGACACCGCCCCGACTTGCCAAGGATACGATTGACTTCAGTGGTCTGGAGGAGCGTGCAGCTGACAACCCCCCAGTGCCCTTCAGCTTCCTCAGCGAGGCCGTGTGGATCAAGGTGGGACAGCGCCCATCAAAGGCACACAGAGCCAGCTGGGGAGTGGGTCTGGGAACGTTGTGCTCATTAGCAGCCAGGGAGTTGGTGGCTGGGAAAGGCAGCTGGGATGTATTTGCGAGGGAGAAGTTACTTGTGTTCTTTTGAAAGCAAATACCTTTTTACTCTCACTTCTCAACTTGATTACTTCTGGAGTCAGAGTTGTGTGAAATGTGATAACTGGTACTAGTATTATTCTTCATGTGCTGGTTACGTGGCTGGTTTTACAAAATCTTCCAGTATTACACCTGTATTGTGGAGATTAATAGTGTCTGGCTTCTTATCTTAGCTCTGGAATAAGGTTAAAATGTTGAAATTGGAGATCATTTGTAGTATTGACTAGGAAAGAGAAAGGATGGATTTATCCACAGAGCTGAGAGGTGGCAGCTTAACAGTAACTTAAAAGCAGAAGAGGTTCAATTTTCTGAAGAAAATCTTGGAAAATTGGCTGTTTTTACATAATGTAATTAAGCAGCACAGAGTTAAGTATCAGGAGTTAATTTGCCCCAGAGGATATAGGAATTGCAATAACCTTTTATCATCGGGATGGGGCAAAAGTAGTATCACTTGAAGTCCTCTGCATGTGCAGGAGAGGTTTTGAAACAAAGAGTTTTAATTCTGAGTGCAAAAAAGCTGTTGGACAAACATTGCTAATAACAATTTTGAGTCAAAATTTAGAACATACCGGGAATTTATTCGCCATAAACATGTTAAAAGAAACAACAACTTTCAGACATTTTTATATGTGATAACAGCCAGGATTTTTTATAGACACTCCCAGAAGTCTACCCAATTTATTGCATCATGGTATAGGTGTTCTGTTTCTTTTATTACTACCAAAACATCTCATGTGTCTTTGTTTAATGGATAACCTAGGTTTTATCGAGCATAAATTTGCTCTCCTGGTTAGACAATTACTGTTGGTTAAGTTTTCTAAGGGTGTAAAGGCCTATGAGGTGGCTCCCTTACTGCACCTGCAATGTATTAATCAAGTTTTCTGGGGTGTATAGGCTTTTGACTTCTTAACTTTGTCAAGATAGCTTTCTTGCACTATGGTATCTAATTCATCTCGAGTTACATAAGAACCATTGAACAGTTCTTTATTGAATTTTGATCTTCAGTTGTTGATTAAGTTCTCGAAGGCGTATGGGTCCATGGAGTTCCTCTCTGCAGGTGCACTGAGATGATTTCTCAAGGTTTTGTACTGACACTCAGCCAACACAGATCTAAATCAAAACCATGTAAAATCATGAAACTCTTGGCTAGCTAATATATAACTCACTGGCAGTTTTAAATAGTTATGGTGCTATATTATCAATATTTTGAATGTGAGTCTATTGACTCTTTTTCAGAAAAATCCATGGTATACTTTACTTTACATGAGGCTTTTTCCAGACTTTGAATTTTTCATGTTAATTGCAGAGTTTTGAGGTTTATTTTTTTTTTCTCTCCAAGAGAATTTTTGTTTTCCTTCACCAAACCCATTAATTGGCTGTTAGCTGTAGGGTCAGCACCTACTCTTCCTACTCCAGAGCTTGTTTTTTTTCCCTGTGGTCAGTTTGAATGCTGTGATGTAAGACAGCAGTTGATTTAATGAGAATATCCATCCTGTAATTAGGAATATGGCATATAGGATAGAACCTGAATCCCAGGCTCCCAACTTCCATCCTGTTCTCAGTCTGGTTTTGGGCATGTTGCACAATCTCTCAGATCACTCATGTTCAGTCTGTACAGTGGGTATGAGAGCGCTGCTGACTGCTCCCAGAAGTGAGAGCCAGCCATCATGGGAAAGGTCTTGGAGATCTCAAAGTTATTTAGTAAGGATACAGTGTTGCGACCAGATTAACTTAGGCCGAGCTTTGGCCTCTTTCAGCCAGAGGATCAGCTGTCCTGTTACCTGACTCGCACAAACCTGAAGGCCCAGCAAATTATCCGTGATAACCTCCACCTGAACAATCATGTCAGGGAGACGACCAGGGGCCCACGGTGAGTGTGTGGCATCATGCCACGCTCTCAAGGGGACAAGCTGGCAATCTGTGGATCTCTCCTGCTTCACTTCTGTCAAGTAAGTTCTTCTCCATGTCAGGTGCTGCTCATGGCTGTTTACTGTTGCAGGTACTGTCCCTCTCTTGAATCAAAGGTTCTTCGCTTCCCAGACCGGCAACATCAGGTGTGGCTGGAGCCCGAAGGCTTGGAGTCCAACGTCATTTACCCCCAAGGCATGTCCATGACACTGCCACCTGAGCTCCAGGAGGAGGTGATCAAATCTGTCCCAGGCTTGGAAAAAGCCAAGATGTTACAGCCAGGTGAGGGTGCTGAATAGTTTTTGAATCTATTAGTCATACTTATTTACTAGTTGATGAAAAGCAGGTTTTGTTTTAGAGCATAGCAAAGGAAATATGAAGCAAAACTAATTCCTGGATACGATGATTTTTCCTTTGCTTGATCAGAAATTATAAATAGAATTGATAAGCCATTCTACTCCACTGATTTGCCTTCACAGTCCCTCCTGTAACATCTGTGTTGTTGTGTGTCACAGGCTATGGAGTGCAGTATGACTTCTTAGACCCCCGACAACTGACTGCTTCTCTCGAGTCACGTCTTGTTCAGCACCTCTTCTTTGCAGGCCAGATAAATGGCACAACAGGCTATGAAGAGGCTGCAGCTCAGGTGAGTGAATCTGACTGTTGTATATTCAGCACTCAGAAAGGGATATTACATGGGCCGTTGTGATAGTCTTGCTAGGCCCATTTTGTGCTCATGAGGTGTTCTTAACTTTTATTGTTCCACCTGATTCCAGACTTGCCTAAGACATTTTTGCTTCTATCTGTACAAGTATCTGCAGTTGCTATCACTAGGTTGCAGTAACAGTAGCAATTGAAATTGTCAAGTGTTTCAGCATGGAGACCATGCAGTGGGTATAATTGAAAACTTGGGAATTGGTCTCTAGACACATCAGCAGGGTCTAAGAAGCCCTTCAGACACTCATAATGTCACAAGAAGGAAACATCCTGGATTACTGGCACAGACTGTTGTATTTTCCTGGGTAGGATTTGACATGTGTGCCTGTGGGGGTGCAGATGTGCTGATGATTTTGCTAAGAGGAGACTGATGGGTGTTTGGTTTGTTTTGGCTGTGCAGGGTGTGATTGCTGGGATCAATGCTTGCCTGCGGGTTCAGGGCAAGCCCCCGTTCACTGTCAGTCGCACCGAGGGCTATGTGGGAGTGCTGATCGATGACCTGACCACGCTGGGCACCAGCGAGCCCTACCGGATGTTCACCAGCCGCGTGGAGTTCCGCATGTCCCTGCGGCCCGACAACGCCGACGCCAGGCTCACTCACAGAGGTGTTCTGCTCTGGTAGCTCGTGCTCTGACCAGCCCTGCCTGGCTCCAGGCCTTTGTCTCACACACCATCTCTCTCTGCAGGATTTGAAGAAGCTGGGTGTGTGTCACAGCAGCGATATGAACAAGCAGTTAAGATGAGAGCTGCGTTAGAGGATGGGATCGCAACACTAAAATCGCTTCAGTTCAGCATATCCAAATGGTCCCAGTTACTACCAGGAGTCCCTATAAGTAGCAATCGCAGGTCACCTGTCAGGTAAGGGTTGCAACTGGAGCTTTCTGATTTGACCTATGCTTGCTTCTGGCTAGTGATGTCACAGCATTTTTCTATCCTTCTTGAAGCTGTCAGTACTCCAAGATTCCAACTTTACCACCTTCAAAGGACACACATCTGATGTTTCCTTATGGAATAAGTATGACATTGATGTTTTTACTATTCCATGTTTCCTGGTACTGGCATGTGCTCTTAAAGCAAGGCAGTGGTCCACTGGCCCAGACAGTTCTTGCTGTCCTTACACAGAGTCGCCAGCTGGGAATGGTTTTGCAGTGGGTTGTAGCTTTGCTAAAAGCTTGGTAAAAGCAGCAGTTGATTTCAGGTTGGTGTCAGGTGGTAGCTGTTCTTGTACACAAAAGCCCTTACTTCCCCTAGTCGTACTTTATCTCATCTTTTCTGTTCTTTTAAATCAGTGACTAAGACCTGGCTGACTCTGTGTGTGAAAGGTTTCCCTTGGTGCCCTTGCCTTGTCCCTTCTGTCTTGCTGTAAATTTGTGCAAGGAGTCTCTCTTCAAGAGTTTAGCAATTCTGTGTACTGAGAGGAGATAGTAGGGAATTGAGCTTGGTTCTGCAGTTGTTCTGGCTTAAGCTAAGAACTTGAAGTTTGAGCTTGGAACAGCCGTAAATCTGCCTTACAAGTGTGACTCCTTTTACCATAAATGTTTACTCTTGTTCTCCACAGTGCCTTTGACATCCTTCAGTATCAAGATGCCAACATGGAGATTCTGGCAAAGGCTATCCCAGAGCCCCTGGGCAAGCTTGCTCAATGGAGAGAGCTGGCAGAGAGGTTGAAAATAGAAGGTAGAGTACAAGGATTAGGTCCTCTTGTAGTGATGTCTATACGTTTGTTCAGTAAGGGGGGAGCAGTTGTCCTAGTGTTTCTGGTTGCTGCTTAGAGAAATGAAACACTCTGATCAGAGTGTGAGCTTTTTACCATAAACCACAGCCCTTTTTATGCACTGGTGTTTCACTCTGTGGTTGAGATCACTCTGAGTTTTTTTCCTCCTTACTGCCTCATCAAATAGGCCATCCTTTGTTGTGATGAGAAGATAAAAACAGCCCATGTATCTATATTCCTGTAACAAATCAGAGTATGACTTCTTCCAAAGCAGTGATGTGAATTAGGCTCTATAATCTAGGAGGCTGGAAATTTCCTTAGGAATTTTGACCACCTCAGTGGAATTTCTCATTGTGCTTTCTAGACTTCTTGCAAGTGACTTGTTTCACATGAGTATCTGTCTATATCTGCCTTTCTTGTTCCCCTGATCACCACAGCTGCTTACGAGTGGTGTGTAGTCAATCAGCAGCAGGAAATGGAGGAAGTGCGTCGTGATGAGGCGCTCGAGCTGCCAGATGATCTGGATTACTTTGCCATTGATGCCTCCCTCTCCACCGAGGTGCGGGAGAAGCTGGATGCAAACCGCCCCCAGACGGTGAGAAATTCAGCCACAGCAGGGCTGAGCAGCAGTGAAATCCCTTCTGTCTTCTCAAGGGGCATGGGGGTGAAGGAGTCAGGGAGAGGAACACCCACAGGTTTTGATCTCATTTCTCACTAGCTCCAGTGTGCAGGTTTGGTGGTGGTTAACTTGTTCCTGTCTCCATGTGCAGATCGGTGCAGTCAGCCGTATCCCTGGAATCACACCAGCTGCTATTGTTAACCTGCTGAGATTTGTGAAAACCAGTCACCGGAAGACAGAGAAGCTAAAAGCTGTGCCTCAGTCTGGGGGATACTTCCCGGGGAAAATGTACTCAGGCAAAGCAACTTCACAAAGACAGATTTCAGCAGAGTTTTCCGAAGACGAGACAAAGTTGGTTAAAACACCTTTGTAGAGAATGGCAGTGATCCTGCCAGACTTCGTGGCAAGATCCTCTGTGCTCCTGAGCCTCTTCCCAGATAACACCCATGCTGGCTGGATCCAAAGCAATTGTAGTTGGGTTCTATGGCAGTGTCATTGCATAGAACAAAGGTGATGAATGCACAGAGTAAATGCTCAGAAACCTGAATACAGCCTGTGATTTTACTGATGTGAATGGAGAGACAGGAGAGCTGCTTTTAAAATTCCACTCATTTGGAAGACTTCATGTGGTCAAAATCTGCATCTTGTAAAGGACGGTGTTTAGGTCTTCTGAAACGAGTTAGAAATGTTACCATGCAAAGCCCATGGCGGCAGAGGAGGATTGGAACTGAAAAGTGTGTTCCATTGAGTTCAGGACTGGTGTTCATAGCTGTGCAGTGACTATGCACAAGCTGATGTCTCGGTGTGGTGTCAGCCAGTAGGAGACACTTGGCTATGGAGATGTGCCACACAAATATTTAAATTTATGTAGGAGACTGAGTGTAAACACCACATCCTGCAAGTGTTTTTTAAAATAAAGCTTATCTTGAAACTTGCTGAAGAGCTCAGTTATCACTTAGCTTTCGTCAGGCCTTGCCAGTTCACTGGATCACAGTTCCCACACATAAGGTGGGCTGAGATTCACTAGAGAGCTGGGGGAGGCAGCTGGACAAGGCTGGGTGCTGAGGAGGGTGGGAGACGTGGGAACCTGCCCCATGGACCTCAGCCTGGGCACTGTGAAGCTCTATCTGATATTCTGTGGCCGGGGGAGTGGGATTCTCTTAAGCGCTAGTCCTGCAACTGACAGGAATGGAATTTGGATTTGAGTGAGGTCCAAGTCAATTGGATCAACTGGGCAGTTGATTACTCATCAGTGAGACACATGGAATTCCAGTTGTTGCTGTGCACCTACCAAATCCTTGCTTGACTCAGGCAGCAGTTTCTGGTGCTGGTCATATTTCTGAATGTCCTCTGGCTTCAGAACACATTTTGATACAGTAAAATCAGAGAATATTATAGGTTGAAAAAGACCCTTAAGGTCATTCAGTCCAACCATGACCCAAATATATATATCTGTCATTTTGAAATTGTGATTCTGGAAATTTCTCTGGCATATTTGCTCTGGGTGAGGGTTGCTCTCCTGTCCAGAGAAAGGAGTCAGAGCAAATCCTTTGTGTTGACAGAGACTCTGCATGACAGAGGAGGATGAGCAGAGTTTGCAGTTTGGTTGGGGCATTATCCCACCTGCCTGAAAGCACTTCAGTGTCACCATCCACTGGCTTGTGGAGAAGAGCCTTAGACATGTGATCTATAGATCAGTTCATGTCAAAATGGCTCAGAGCAGCGAACATCTATTTGCTCCTTTATATTTGTGGCCTGTTTGCCTGCCATCCTTGTTGGCTCAAAGGTTTGCTTCAATCTTGCAGGCCTTAAGTTGAGCATAAGAAAGGCAGCCATGCTTTCTGTGGTGTAACTTGGGCTCCAGGTATGGTGCTCATGGAATTCCAGCTGTGTGAATCCAAAGAAACCCCAAATCTTCTCTTTTAATCCAATTATGCAGTCTCAAAACTGCATTTCCTAGTTCTTGTCAGTGGTCATTTGACAGAACTATTTAGCTTTCAATAATGTGTGTCTTTAAAGGCAAGTACGTTGCACCTTGCTACAAAAGAAAATACATTCCTCCGCTTTGTGTGCTAAATTTTTCTGTGCTTCTGTCTCACACGTGCAGCATAAATGAAAGGTTGATTACACTGGGCTGGGCTGCACCAGTGTCAAGAAGAGAAGAAGGAGGGGAGTTTTTGGACTTCAACAATTTCATGATGCACAGCTGTGGTCTAAGGAGGGGGAAGGAGTTAAGTTCAGGGGAAACTGAAGTCATAAGCGCATTGCTTCCTAGCAGATCTTCTGTAACAACTGCTCTTTCTGTTTCAGTGTGAAGTGGTGAGTTCCCTTGTTAAGACAGGGTGTCCTCTGTTCACATATGTAGGTTAATGATGTCCATATTTGCTGAAATGGAAAACCTGGCATATGCACAAGTTTGAGGACTGACTGTCCCTCAGGTATTGGTTTCATGTGTACAGAGCTTGCTACAATATTTTCCGCTTGTTGAACAGTTCTTGTTTGAGAAGATTTTTAACATAAAATTTCTGCAAGTAGTTCTAATTATTTTGGGAAGAAGACCAAGCACATAAAGACTAAATAATCTACTCAAGTATGGGCAGATAGGAGGGATGCTTTGTGCTATCTGGTTTCTAAGCACTGGGGATTTGTTACAAGGCCCAAGGCTTGGTTTTTGCAGGAAGACAAAGTGATCTTAGATCCTCCCAACTCCTGTGACCTCACTGAGACCAACAGGATAGGAAGGGCAGAACTGGAGGATCTGCTCTTAGCATGGGTGTCTGCTTGATTTTCCTTGTCTGTGCAGTAATGAATGGCACTTTGTTGTCCTGTAATCCTTGCTGTCACCTGGCAAGCAGGGAGGGAGGATGTGTGGTGAGATTGACCTAACTTGTTGCACATACCAACTGTCCTTGTGTTCCCTGCCTCAATGTGTGTCTCTCTTTCTCTCCTGCAGAACACAGGCCTGGTGATCAGCATTTTTTCCTCAAATATCTACCACTCTATCTTATCCCAGATTTTTACAACTTCTTTTCCTTCCCTACTCTAGTTTTCATTTCATATGGTACTTGAACTGAGCAGTTTCTTCATCTTGTCTTTATTTCTGCCTGGGAGATGAAAGCAAGGGAAAAATGGAAAGGTATTTTATGCTAGGAGACCTTAAAAGCTGCAGCCTTTGATGGTCTCAGTGCTGCTGGGATGTTTGCAGTGGTTGGCTGGCCTTTGGCAAGCACAATGTGCCTCCTGGTTGTGCATTGCTCTCGCACTTTATTAAGTAACAGTCTTCACATGCAGTGGTTTTAGATGTGTAGGTTTTACCAGCTTTGACGACCATATTGTGTTCCTCATGCAGTGACAGGTATCTCAGGACGTCCTTTAGTGGATGCAGGGAGGAATCTATTGTCCCCTTGGAGACACTGTTTCCATGGAGTTCTTCCCATCTTCCCATCTTCTCTGAGCCGATGCTGCTCAGAGTCCTTCCAGGGTGTTGTTCCATCTTTTGCCTTGGCTTCATGGCACTACTGAGAATTAGTGTCTTTCCCCTCCTCTGATTAAAATTAGTGGTGTCTAGGCATTCAGATGGGAGACTTGCTTGGCAATTGCTGTTACATAAAGGGCAGAGAAAAAAGGATTGATTCTATTATTTTACTGACAGTGATGCTTTGAGGAAACAAATTGTGCTTTTTTCTCCTTTCTAAACTGCTGTGCAGGTTAAACCCCTCAAGTGTAGCTCTAAGGGGAGACTGATGTGGATTCCCACCAGAGGATCTCTCACTCCATACTCACCATTATGTGGTGGCCATGCCTGATGCCTGGTCCTTGACCTCTATGCCAAGGAATGCAGTATTGGCAAACTTTCTATCCTGAAACCTGGAGGCTGCACCTTCTTCACCTCTTTGCAGACCTGAGACTGGATGTTTTGATGGCCTGTGATGGGTGGTGCTCAGCTCTGAACAGATCTGTGCTCCTACGGAGGGGGCCAGCACAGCCACACGTGTGGGCTGCACAGGAGCAGGGCTCAGCAAACACGGGGCTGTGGTGGAGAGCGGGGTGGAATGAGTGAAGGCTGAAGTGTTCCTGTCTGGCATCAGCTGCCAGCACGAGCCCCAAGAGGGACATTTTCAGGCACGGCTGGGGACTGAAAGCTCATGCTGTTCTTGTTCCGAGGGACTTAGTGCTGGATGGGGTTAACTGAAGAGCAGGCACGGAGCCAGGTGAGAAATGGGAAATGAGCTCACTCTGCCTCACAGGACAGCAAGAAGAGAGGGGAGGTGACGACAGCCTCGTGACCATTTTCTTCCCTTGCAGTCTACTGTGGTTTAACTTGAAAATTGCCGTGCATGACCAGGTGGTGGCCTGTGTCACACGTGTACAGGATTTTTGGAGTCACAAGTGGAACGGCTGCTGTGCCTGGCAGTGCTGAGCTGGCACTTCAGCGAGGTTTTGTCCTTATCCCACCGCATCTCGGGAGACTTTGGCCGGCTGGCAGGTGACAGGGCTGGCTTGGTGGCATTGTCCCGGCGCTGGCTGTGCGCAGTGGTGGGCGCCAGGCAGGGGCTGGAAGCTGTTCAGGGGCAGTGGTCAGTCACAGGCAGTGATCTCAGCTCAGCTCTCCCCGGCTGTGCCACGTGTAGCAGCCTGGGGAATGCGTGCCCAGCAATGAGTCGCAGGAATTTCCCTCACAAGGAAGTGACTGCAGTACAGCAGAGCCTCCGCTCGGGGTGGTTTTCCTTCTCCCACTCCCGGGCCACCTCCATACACCCCCCTCCTTCTCCTAAGAACTGGGGTACTGTAATCCATAAAAGTGCTTTAGCAGCAGGCTAGGTGATATTATTTACTGTTACTAGTAATGTCAGTCAAACAAACTTATAATTACATTTAAATTCATCTAGTCCTTCCTTTTTTTCCTCTGGAAAAGGCCATTAAAGGACGTATTTTACATAGAGACAACCCAACGCCAACAATTCTACCTCTCTTTCTCCAAAATACTCATGTCCTGTTAGCAGAATCACAGCCTAGCTTATAAACTAAATATTAATGAAATATTTAATGATAAGAATTATATATAACAAATAATATAAAAGAAATAATACGTATAAAGAATAGCTAATTATTAGGAACTCAATATTGATTCATTTGGGGGCATCTCACTTTGTTTACTAAGGAATTAGCTCAGAATCCAGCTTCAAAATAAGAACTGCAGATTTTAAGGAGTCTGGCAACCACAATTAGTTTTTAAACATTAGCTTATTAATTTATGTGGAATACACATGTTATATATAATATATAGGTGTGCACGTGTGTGAATATATATACATATATCAAACAAAAAAATGGTCGTTTTGCTTAAGATGTGCCCAGGTGGCTGCAGATAAGAGGAACCTGAAACTTCCTTTTAAATTTCAACCCTACCTGCAATCAGCCCTCTCCAGGGGGATGACATTTGTCTTGCCTTTCCATCTCTGTACAGGCTGTGGAGTCAGCAGCTTTGCCAGCTGTGCTGAGCTGTGCAGAATAGGCACCTGGGTGGGGAAACGCTGTGACTCTTCCCTTTGTATTAAATAATCCAGATTCTAGTGGGCTGAAAGGGAAAATGCGACTGTGACTGCTGCTGGCAGGGCAGGCAGTGCCCAGAGTTAGGGGTGAGCTGGCTCTGCTTATTCCCAGTGACTATGTAATGCAAAATATTAGCATATTAACCCCTGGACTAGTGTTTGTGCTGGGCCTGAGCTAGCAGATGCTCTTTCAGAAGGATGCCCAGGGTTCTGGATTGCTTTGCTGAGAAGAGCCAGGGCAAAGCCTTAGCAAGAACCTCAGCACACTAAGGGCAAACCTGTTGCTTCTGCATCCTTAAATCATGCACTTGGCCCATGGGGACGATTTGCTAAATGAAAGCTTAGGTACCTTCCAACTTGTTTTGCTTTTTTAAAGGAAGAAATAAGCAAAACCTGCACAAATGGCAGCTCCTTGGCTGACAGCCCACGTGCACCCCACTGCTGCCCCACTGTCCCCCCACCCACAGGCCAGAGATCCTTCATCAGGGTATCCACTCTGATTTACCTCCACCTTTCCTCAGCATCTTCCATGCAAAACATGGGTTCAGCTGTCATCCTAGCAGTACCAGTACAGAGAAGCTGGCAGATTTTAATTATGTTGTGTAAATATTTGAAACATAAAAAGGATTAAAGAATTACTGATAAGCAGCCAGGAAAAGTAACCTGATCTTTAAAAAAGCAGGCAACTATATAATTGACTTATAATGCAGAAATAATGTGAAGGGACAAAAGAGGACTCAGAAAAGGCTAAAAGAACCACAGCTTCTGTACCTTGGAAACCAATAGAGTTTTGATATCTTGGGTTTTTTTCCCTGCTCTTTTGCACCCCCCTAGGTGCCCTTTTCTTTCTCCTGAAGTGGTTTCAGGCCTCTCCTTAGTAAGCAGGAGCAGCATTGCAAGAGAAAGGTAATTTTGCCCAGTATTATCTTCCATGGCCAAAGTTTATTTCTCTGTTTAGCTTATGGTTTGGCTATTAAGATCTGCAATTCAGAAAACTGAATTCCTAGACAGGAAGTACTATTTGGTGCACTCAGATGACATGAAAAATTCAAGTTATTCAAATTAATAAATTCAAAGGTATTAATACTGTCAGGAATTGACAACTTGCAGTGAAATGTGTGAGAGAGAAGTTCTTGTAGAAAAGGAGCTTTGGATGAAGCAGATGTTTTGGGCAGGACCTCAGAGGTGTTCAGGGTCCCTCAGGGTGCTGTTGGGGGGCAGCTTATCAGCCCTCTCACTGCATCCTCCACGCCCCAGCCTCCTCTGGGCACTACATAAACATAGAACTAATACAAACTAAAACAATGTGGGTTGTATTAATCACACTGAACTTACATAGTTCTTAAGCAGATAATAGTTTAGCATCAATGAGGAAAATAATATCCCTGTGCAGTACAAAGTTTAATTTGTCTCTACATGGTTTATCTTGATCAAATCTAAATTTTAAAATATGCATTTACAGATTTTTTTTTTCAAAATTTGTCCATACCTTTCAAAATATACAGACAGATAAATTCAGAATGTGAATTATTATTTTTAATTTCAGTAGACTAAGTTATTCCAGTTATTAGTCTTGTACAAGCTGATCTGAGATATTATTAAAATGCCTCTGGGCAGTAGTCTTGAGTCTATTTTGTTCCAGCCTGAACTATCCACCTAGGGACTGAACACTGAGCAAGGAGTTACTTAGTGGTATCAGCTATGACTGCACTGCTCCATTTCCCTACAAAGACCAACTAGCCTTTGTTTTCTCTGTCCCCCAATACCTCACCACATACATTTTTGGAATATTCCTTTGTATTTAAAGTCCTCTGGACTACCAATTCATCAACAACTAGAAAGGAAACATTCACAAATACTAGACGCCAGCCTGTTTTCTGCCTTCAGAGCTGGCTCCATCACCACGGCAGCATGCTGCCACACTTCTATATGAACAACACCAGCATTGCAGGACAGCGAGGAAAGAGTTAAGGACAGCTGGAAAAGTTGCTTAAAGAAATAAGCAGTCAGAAGACAAATAGTTCTCAACTAAAAACATTTATTAAAAGTTTGATCGAAGTAGTTTTATTCCCAAATTTTGTTTACAAAAGTCTAACAATTTCCCCAGGTAGTCAGATTAATAAAAGAACTGAAGTGGCATTACATTAGTGCATAGAAAGCAAATCTGGTCTATAAAAGTTAAAGTAAAAAAGAAAGCAAGCCAAATGTGTAAAATGTAGGTTTTAAATACATGAAAGCAATTGCTAGTATTGCAGGCAGAGCATTCTCAAGTGTTTTTCTGTGCACATGAAGTTGTTAGATGCAGTATTGTTCAGGGGTTTTTTCCTGCTAGAAGCAGGACCAGTTCTCTGCCACAAACTACACAGCTGACTCTTGCCCTGCTCTTCACCTGGGCCATTTCACAGTGACCCAGCCTCCCAGCAGCTCTGGCAGTTGATCTGATCTATGCACAGCTACCTAAGGGCCTCTTGCAAGAGCAGCACTGCACTGTCACACCTTCTTTTCCCTAAGGATTTGCATGAGTTGCTTACTGCAAGCCCATTTCCAAACTACCACGGAGCAAGTACACCCAGCCAGACACCCCCGTGCAACGTGCACAGAGGCACTCCAGACAGGGTGTTACATATCCAGGCCATGGCCAGCCAAACCAAACATCCTGCACCTAACAAAGGAACGCGAAGGAAATCTAACGAACGCAGAGCTGCACTGAAGGCAGCCTGTGCCAAAGCTGCTTTGCTTTTCATCCAAATCAGAACTTTGCTTAACCAGTTTGACCGAAGCTTCTTAGAAAATATTTAGCTGTTTAACTGAAAAGCATACTAAGATTTGGCAAAATACTTCAAGCTTTATTATGGCAACAGTAGGTCTGCCTCCCATTTTGAAGTTACGTACTTCCTGTTGCCTTGGGGACACCAACAAACCTCCAGAAGCAAAATTTAAGCAGCAGAAATTTTTTTACTGAATTCCATAGCCTGCTATGAAGCTCTCTAGCCCTTGCTTCCACTGTACCCTCAAAAACGGTGTGTAATGCTCCAAGGTTTCACTGCAGTTAAGACACAGAAAGTGAGCAAAAAAGGAGAAAAGATCCAAACAAAGAGCATGAAAATAAGTAACAGCAGTTCAGACCTATCCAAGCAGTACAGATAAAAGAGTTCCTGCAGAGCAAGCACACAGCTGGAGAAGGAAAGGAAAACAAACAAGAGAATAGAGCCATTACAGGCAGAACAAACATACTGATGTCATGCAACAAGTCCCTCAAAGATACCAAATTCTTTTTGACCTTTTGTGGGGATGCTGTGGGGAAATCATGGGAAAGGTTAGTAAAACAGCTGCACCATTATGCAAGTCAGCTGTGATTATCCATTAACTGCTTGTCCTCATTTACCAATTTGAAGTAAGGCTTCTATGCCAGAATTCCTAATTATTAAAGCCCAGAACATTTTACTTGGGACTATTTGTCTAGTGATTATTAATAATTGTTTGGATTAGATACCCAAGTCCCCTTTAACTGACTGATTCAAATTTTAATCTGATGTTAAAAAGGTAGCAGGCATTGTGAACCACTGTGCCGTTTAGTGTGGGCTACAATAGTGGGTAACTCAGATTGCATCGAAGTGCAACTCTGGACAGAAGTTTCATATTTGGCTATTTAATGTGTTACTATATATTAGAAAATACTTATGTAGAAGTGCTTAAAGAGCTACACAACATCAGTTCCCCAGAAAAAAAAATCTGGTTCTACTTTTGACTAGAAAAATCAGTGTACAACATGTTGGAAACCCAACATTATTTTTTTCTAACTTTTTAAAGGTTAAATGTGTTTACACTTTTTTTCTTCTCAATGTAGACTTTTCTTGGTTTACTTGATGCATCACAGAATGCACCAAAACACTGTTACCTGGCATTTGTGCGATCCAATCTAAAAATTGTTTTTGAAGAAAGCACCAGAAAAGTTATTTAAGGCTTAGATCAGTTAAAAAGTAAACTTGAAGCAGAATTTTGTTCTACTCTTAACAAGTAATTTTGAGTATTTGCATTGTAACTTCCGAACATACTCAAGTAACAGTGATCCTTTCTTATCCCTCGGTGACTAGATATAGGTTTTGTCATAAACTTAACATTAACCCAAAAAACACAGAGACATAGCATTGAACTTCTGTTTTAATGGTCTCAAATTCTGTGACAGATTTTTGGTCAAGTTTCCATTTTAAAAAATTTATCGATTTTAAAGACTAATAACTTAAACTGCCACGAAACAAATGGTCCACAAACATTCCTTTCCTTCTGAAGCTTTTACGATGCATTGTAATCATTAACCAGTCTTTTGCTATTAAACTTAAATGGCCAATTGAGACAAACAGTTCTGAGACCGTTCTTCCACCACTGATTAAGACTGAGGTGGCAGCTGGTGTACAGAATTTTCATTTAGCCTTCTGGGCCTTCTGGGCAGACTTTGTGACCTTGCCAGCTCCTCCAGCCTTCTTGTCAACTGCCTTGATGACACCAACAGCGACCGTCTGCCTCATGTCACGCACGGCAAAACGACCTGAAAGCAAAAAACACATTTCATGACTTTTGTCTGTGCTGCCTAACTTACAGCCCAGTTTGCACAGCGGCAACACACAGGTTGGTGTAAGTGGGCCAGTGCTGCTCTGGAACCAGACAGGGACAGAGGCATCACTCTTCTCCAGATTCTCTCACCCTGTACCAGTAAAGTCTCAGTTCCATTCAGTTTCAAGTCACAGCTTTCATCAGCGTTTCACAGAACACACTGCATCCCAATACTAGAAATCGAGGAGTCTTTTCCAGAGCCCAATATTAATGTGAGATGCCTTACCGAGAGGAGGATAATCAGAGAAGCTCTCAACACACATGGGCTTGCCAGGGATCATATCAACGATGGCAGCATCTCCAGATTTCAGGAATTTGGGGCCATCCTCCAACTTCTTGCCAGAACGACGATCGATCTTCTCCTTGAGCTCAGCAAATTTGCATGCAATGTGAGCAGTATGGCAATCCAGCACAGGGGCATAGCCAGCACTGATTTGGCCAGGGTGGTTCAGGATAATGACCTAACAAACAAAGAAAGGCAAGTTAGAAGGGGGGTAATTTTAAACATTTCTATATTCTTTCAAAACCTAGGAGCTAATGAGATTTGCTTCAATCAAGTATAACTCAGAATACAACTCTATGTTGCTTTATAGCTTGACCTGATCAGACTCCTATTTTGGAATACAGAGCTACATTCCCAACATCCCTGAAGAGCTGCAAAAAATACCTGGGCAGTGAAGCCAGCAGCTTCCATGGGAGGGTCATTCTTGCTGTCACCAGCGACATTACCACGACGAACATCTTTCACAGACACGTTCTTAACATTGAAGCCAACGTTGTCACCAGGCAGAGCTTCGCTCAGGGCTTCGTGGTGCATCTCAACAGATTTAACTTCAGTTGTTACATTGACAGGGGCAAATGTCACCACCATGCCTGGCTTCAGAACACCTGTTTCCACACGGCCAACTGGTACAGTACCAATGCCTGCAAGCAAGAAACAACAGTATTATTCATTACTCAGCTTAGTGAATGCATGTCCTTATGGGGAAAAAAACCCACTTGAGACAAGGATTTTCATTTCTGACTTCGAAAAGCAGCTCTTGGGCAAACGCCTGCATTTCTGGCCCATACATCAGCTATTACTGGCACGTCAGCAGCATTCCAGAGAACACATACCGCCGATTTTGTAGACATCCTGAAGAGGCAGACGCAGAGGTTTGTCAGTTGGACGAGTTGGTGGCAGGATGCAGTCCAGGGCCTCAAGGAGAGTGGTTCCGCTGGCACTGCCATCCTTACGGGTGATCTTCCATCCCTTGAACCAGGGCATCTGTAATGGAAACAAGCCCAGGTTAATCTGACTGCCAAATTTAATTGCACAAGACTGGAAAAACTCAAGTCATGTCTCTTAGTATTATCTCAATTTACTGTTGTAAAGGAAGAATTTCTGAACTGCTAGGATTTCTCTTGGACCTTAGCACTTCCCAAACCTAACTATTACAAAACACGTACATTTTATCCTTGCATAATCAGTCTTAACAGTCCTCCTAGTTTCATGCCTTAACAGAAATAAACGCCAAACCTACGTTAGAGCTAGGCTCCAGCATGTTGTCACCATTCCAACCAGAAATTGGCACAAAAGCCACAGTGTCTGGGTTGTAGCCAATCTTCTTGATATAAGTGCTGACTTCTTTGACAATCTCTTCATATCTCTTCTGGCTGTAGGGTGGCTCAGTGGAATCCATCTTGTTGACACCAACAATCAGCTGTTTCACACCCAGGGTGTAGGCCAGAAGGGCATGCTCACGGGTCTGCCCATTCTTGGAAATACCAGCCTCGAACTCACCAACACCAGCAGCAACGATCAGGACAGCACAATCAGCCTTTGAAAAGAAAAAAAAAAATCCTCACTATAATGCTTGCATGTATGTCAAACTACTACGGGAATGCCCCCCAACCAACCAAAGAACAACCATCCTGAACTCCCCAAATCCCGCTTTCTTTACATACCTGAGAAGTTCCAGTAATCATGTTTTTAATGAAGTCTCTGTGTCCAGGAGCATCAATAATGGTGACGTAGTATTTGCTAGTTTCAAATTTCCACAGGGAAATATCAATAGTAATACCACGTTCACGTTCAGCCTTCAGCTTGTCCAAGACCCAGGCATACTTGAAGGAACCTTTGCCCATCTATGGTTACAAGAAAACAGATTTGTTACTCCCATTTATAAAAAGAGCTCTGTACCTGCAACTAGTTCAAATAGATCACACCCTGGCTGAAGAGCAAAAACTAATAATAGTAACTGGCTTAACACTGAAAAACCTTGCTGCTCATAAAATAAGCATTAAGATCCATTTGGCACTACTGGTGAGAGATGCCAACTGTTGAACCTTATTGAACCTGTTGACAGTTCAGGCTCCTTGACAGCTTGTTAATTTCACTAATGTATTTTTATGACAGAGCTCTTGAGCCTGAGTCCTACTATCAAGTATCCTCTACAATTTCAAGTCCTCTTACTATTTCCATCTTTGCAATAATCAACACTTCAACTTCCACTCTGCTCAACATTTGCCAGATCTCATCCTGTAATGTTCTTATGACCTATGCTGTTATTACACAGAAAAAAGTTAACTCCCTGATTTTTGAATTAGACCTCAACAGATCAACTTCTTCCTATGCAGAGTTTGAATCTGGCCATTTAACTTGATTTCCAGATGTTACTACTCAGATGCAACTACCTTCTCTTCACTTGCTCTACATTTCATAATCCGAGTTCCTGCAACTAGCACAATAGCAGATTGAACACTTAAACATTTGTTCCACCTCAACTGCAACACAACTGCCGCCCTGTGGCCACGCAACACTGAGCCACTTGTTCAGCTCCTGGTGTAGAGGCTACCAAACTGCCTCCCCGTGGCCACTGAACGCTTTGCAGGTTTACTTTTCAATTAAGGGCCTATTCGTTCCGGCAGCCTGTAACTTTGCTGGCTGCTAGGGGCCCACGCACCTCAGCTGCTTCCTTCTCGAACTTCTCGATGGTCCTCTTGTCGATGCCTCCACATTTGTAGATGAGGTGGCCGGTGGTGGTGGACTTGCCAGAATCGACGTGGCCGATGACAACGATGTTGATGTGGGTCTTCTCCTTTCCCATTTTGGATGTTAGCTGAGTTCTTTCTTTTGGCAAAAGAGAATCGACACCTGCAAGTTCCCCCAAAAAAAGCTGGTTACGCCTCGGTTCGGGCCTAGAGGCAACGATGGCGGCGCCACATGCGGGGCGGCCGGCCGGGATGGCGGCCCCGCCCCGCCGGGGGAGGGGAGGAGCGAGGCGGGCGGGCCGGGGACCCCTCGGAGCGCCCCTCGCGTCGCCCCCCTCCCCGGGCTCGAGTTACCCCGGCGGCGGTGGCCGGGGCGCGGGGCGGCGGCGAGCGGGCCCGGCGGGCAGCGCGGAGGGCGGGGCCGCCCCGCTCCTTTGTGTGACTCACCCCGCCCGGGCCGCCGCGTCCTCCATTTTGTGGCGCTGGCGGCGGGCAGGCAGGGTGAGCAGCCATCTTTTCACTCGTGCCCCGGCCCCTCTTCCCCCACGACGGCATCCGCCGCCGCCTCCCGACGGTCCAACCACGGCACCGGGCCGCTGCTCGTGGGGCCTAAGGGGAGGCTGCCGGGCGCCTTTTGCCCCACGCCCGCCCGCACACGCCGCTGCCCCGACATCAGCCCGGACAGCGGGGGAGTGCACATGGCAATTGAGGAGGACGATGCGCCGCCATCCCGCCGCCTCGTGCTCCCCTGCCCGTCCGTCTGCCTCGGTTCCCGCTGGCAGCCCGGCCACTCCCTCCCTCCCCCTCCCCTCCCCTCAGCCCCCACCACGCCCCAGCTCGGCGCTCGCCACCGGGGCGAGCGGACCCCGGCCCGGCCCGGCCCTGCCGACACCCCTCACCTGCTCGGCGACGGCGGCAAACCCGGAGCGAAAAGACCGACAACGTGAGCGCCGCCCCTTATATACTCTAGTCAGGGGGCGGGGCCTCGGGGCCACGTCACCGCTCCCGGCGGCCCCGCGGCCCCGCCCGGGCCCGGAGCGCCCCCGGCCCCGTCCGGGCTGGGCGGAACCCCCCGGCCCGGGCAGGACCCGGCCCGGCCGCGGGGAGCGGGGCCCGGGCCCGGCCCGCGGTGTGCTGAGGGGCTGCGCCGGGAGCGGAGCGGTGCGCCTCCCGCGCTGGGATGGAGAGCGGCGGGCGGGCGTGGCCGCCTTGTCCGGAGGAAGCGGGGCAGCACCGACCAGCCCCGGCCCCCCTGCAGGGCCCAGCGGCTCGGGCCTGTGCGCCGGGGAGCGTCAGGCCTGGCGTCATGGCTGGGCCGGAGGGATGCGGCAGCCGATGAAAGTCCCCGGGGAACAGCCCCCATCGAATTAATTGTATTTCGCATTGGGGACACAAAGAAACGCAATGAGCGAGATTAGAAACGTTTAGTAGTTACCCTGACAGGCAAGTAACAAATGTCGGCTAAACATCACGAAATATGAGACTCTACCCCAGTACGTTGCAAGTCTCCTAGAATCAAAGGCGGAGAAGGAGGGGGAGAGCAGGAATTTCTGGAAGCTTATTACACCAGAATAAGAAGCCATCGTTTGGCTTAAAAAAAAAAATACATATATCCGTTGTACCATTAGAGGACAAAAGTTGACTCGTCTTAGAAAACTTTGGCACAAAAAATACAAATCAAGGCGGACGCACCTCCAGTAAAGACGCTTCTGAAGTGCAAATGTATCAGTCACGGAAGCATTCAGGACATGGGGTCTCTGCAAGAAACCCTGACTGCGAGAAGTGCCCCCATACAGTATTTTCACATGGGAAAACCCGCAGCTCTGTCAAATTATTTTTAGAATCGTGGCAATGAGGAGTCACAAAACAGCTCACAACATCAGAAATAAAGGCCCTCACAATTCCAGTGGATTTTCTCTGGTTTAGTCGCTTGTAACTGATGTAAGAAAATCCATTAAATATTCAACATCTCCTATACCCATTCAAGGGAAATTAATCTGAGAAGCTGAACTATCTCTGTTACTTTTAAAATATCTGCAAAGCTATGTAGTCCATGTTCTTATTCAGCTACATTATACGCCTGTCAGAAGTAGTTACTAATCTATAGACAACTGTAATCCATTAATTTATTGGTATGCTCTTCAAGTAGCAGTTGTAAAGCATGGAAACAGCCTCTTGTTCAAAAACAAACAAAAAAGGAACAACATCAGTAAACTAATAATAAAAAAACTACCTCATGCTTCTACAAATGTGCCCTTTTGCTTGACTTCAAGTTTTTCTGTCTGAGAGAAACTCAGCATCAAATTCATTAGAGGGCACGAAACTTAGTATTTAATGGTTTGATATGGAAGTGTTTCCATGAGATACAGTATTTTTCCCACATGAAAGATTACAAAGATGCATTTTGTAAAAAAAAAATAAAAATTAATAAATATCCAAAATGTCATTAGAGAAGTTGCTGAGTTTAGAATACACCTTTTACAAAAGTAACCATTTTCAGACTAAAAACCTGAAAAAAGGTTCAGATGTTAAACAAACCCCTTTTTTTAAGAAAAGAAAAAAACAAATAAACTTCTCTTTCACCCCTTCATGTGTTTTTCAGCAAACATTAGTGGTGGAGGTGGAGGGAAGATAGAGATGGTTCAGCTTTCTTCAAAACTAACCTTCAGGGGCAGTTACTAGGGAAGACACTGCATATGAAGACACAGTAATAAAAGGGCAGGAAAAGAAAGGTGGTCCACTTTCTGGAAATGGAAATGCATTATTGTGAAGTGGCTCGAGTTGAAGATCAAAGTGTAATATTTGGAAAGAAAGCTAGGGAGCACTTCTTTGGGGTTTTCTATAAAGCAAAGACTGTAAAAAAAGACAGTTAAAAAGCCTTATTCTTGATGGTTTAAAGTTACCTTCTAAAATGTGTATTTCAGTGGGGGAGTATTTTTAATGGACTGATCTGTAAAATAATCCATTTTCATAAAAAGGTACTTCCCAAATGTAGTAAATTATTTGTGTCTAAACAGGAAGAGGAGGAAGGAAATATGTTATTAATTTCTTATATGGTCCATACTAAACTGCATATTTCTAATTTTTTAAGGATACTTTCCTTAGAAGACATAAATAAAGGCTCTTAGAACCAGGTATTTCTTAAGGAAGTGATTTTTTGTGATGTCTACATGGCTGAAAGCTATGAAAGCTGAATTTGTGGTATCAATTTTTAAACATAGTTCTAATTTAAGTCTACAGCAGTTGTTTCCCCCACACACACTTCTTTAAATGAATTTTCAAAATAATTTTAATATTTCCTCTTTAGTTTGACCAATACATGTTTTTATTCTCTCAACAATTAGTGTATCTTTTCTTGCCCACTCTATTAGATGAACATTCCTATTATCAATCTCACAAATATTTATACAGCTGGGGAGCTTCTGATACATTAGTAGCCTCAGATAATACAGTGGAAATGCATTCTGAAGAATCCTCTCAGCTAACACAAATAGGCCTACACTGGATTCAATCCTGTGTGCAACCAGCTGTAAAAATTTTAGATTTTATTAATTTGGTAAAATGAATCACTTTAATATGTAATGTTTAGGAAGGAACAGAGATAAGAGATTTCAAGAAGTCAAGGATATTTAGGCGTTGAAATAGGTCTTATTCAACCTAGACTGACCAGAAATAGGACGACTTTGTGGGCAAGACTTACTCATTCTCCTTCAATCACTGGTGAGCATATGCTAAACTGAAATATCCTATGTCCACATACGTCTCCAGTGTAAGAACACACAGAATGCTCTAAAGCATTTGTTTTGTAGGAACCTGTACAGATACCACCATTTTAAAAGGGTTTTGAATCTCAGATCAAATTATATTTAAGTAAAAGTAATGCTGTCAGTATTTAAGCCAAATTTTTTAGCTTTAAAAAGTATATGTTAACTGGATTTTGAGTTTGCAGTAGCTACTGCAGCATTACTTCCATTGTAGCACATGGCTCCAGCACATACAGAATGGGCTATAAGCTTAGAACACAGTCACAGCCAGTGAAATCATGCTAGGAGATAAAAGATGTGCTCACTGAGCACCTCTAAAGAATTTTAACTCTCTACCATATACACACAGGTATTTTTTGGTCAGACTCCTGCAAAGATTAAGGTAAGCAGTGCTTACCTGCACAACTGCAGTGCAGGTAAGCAATGACCAAGGTCATTCAGGAGTGTGAGCAAACAGACATCATAGGCATAAGACTTGAAACACAGATCTGATAAACAGAGTATATCAAGCTCACCATATAGGAAAGAGGCACTAAGATTTCTTGAGGGCACTTTGAGAAAATGGTGGAAAAGTAGTCCAAAGTTATCAATAGTAATTGGTGATCAGCAAAACTGGATTCTGGTATGCAGCTCTATTCTGTCAGTTAGCCTCATACTTAATGTGAAAGGCTTTCTAATCCCTACATTACATTATCATGGTACATGCATTTGTACAAAGTTCATCATAAACTATAGCATGAGCATACAGCCCTACTTCCATCTATAAGTGTGCTTTATTGTATTGGTTCTTAATAGCAATGAAAAGCATCCACATCTGCTACAAAACCTTTTCTCATACATGATCTTAACACTTACTATCAGTTTTTACAGCCACCTGTTTATGAAATAAAAGAACAATAGGATAATGGTGTCATTCATATATGAAGAGAATAGATAGAAAACCTGCCTAAAAAAAAGGTTTAACTGAACAGGGTTTGGTAATCTAAACTAATTGAAAAAATGCTACTTTTGAAAGTTACTTAGCTCTGTACAAGTAGCTGTCATTTTTATATAAACAAAATTGGTAAAAGAAAGAGACAACATTAAATTCAGTTTAAGTTACTGTCTTAGTAGAAAGTACAAATTAAACTCCTCCATCCTTGGAAGATTAAGACTTGAACTAAAAAAGTCTCCTTATCTGATCTCATAGCTGACCTTGCTTATAGATTCACAAAAGAAGGTCTTACAGTAGGAGGTATAAGACAGTAGACTTCAAAACTGTTGAGAACATCACTGGGATGAACAAGCAGTTAGAATTTCAGAGTCTTCTGAATAGCTTAACAAGAGCTTCTTTGAAAGTCATTGTTGCCCCTGAAAGAAGTTTCCTCTGGGAAGCACTGCCATTGTAGTTACAGCGTTTATAACAGGTGATGGAATAATGGCTTAGAGGATAGCCTGCTTTAAAAAAAAACCCAAACCTTTGGACAGTCTTTTCAAACAATATTTATCCACAGCACGAGAAAGCTCGTTTATGCTGAAGGTTTAGTACTGGCTGAACTGTGATACTGAAGGTTTAGGATCAAACAGAGTGGTCAGGTCATACTGGGATGTGACCAGAACTAACAGTTGTATTTTAACCCCATGTTCTGTTCTGTGGAGGTCTGCATTTCTGAGCTAGAAAATGAAAGTATTTGATTTAGAGCTGAAGCGTCCTAAGCAGGAAAAAGCCAATCTCACAGGTGGCTGCTTTGGTAAGAGTGTTCTGGAACTAAACAGCAAATGGGCAGATACATGCAGATGGTAGCTTAAACAAAAAGTAACCCTTCACTTGCAGACATCTGACAAAACTTCATATATCTCATTCATGATAGGCTGATTTACACCAGCTGATGACCTGGCTCCAGGTAAAAAGCAGAATTACTAGACAGTAATGCAGAATAAAGGTGAAGGGCTGATGACGGAACCACCATTATGGAGGAATAACATCATTTGTTAAAGTGTTCTGTGGTTTTGCATTAGTATTCTCCATCAGCAAACAGGCTAATTTTTACTAAATGTCACCACCTTTTAGACACCCTAAATGAACAGTAAGCCCTTCTAGGAGTTGAATACAAAGAAGGCCCTAAATGGGAGCATTTTGCATATATATATATGTATGAAATTAGTGCATTCTGTGTGAAGAAAATGTCAGTTACTGAACCAAAACCCACTGGGTGAGGATGGTGTGACTTTTGTTCTGAATTGATCATGAACCTCTAAAATTCCATTTTAAAGCTCTAGTCTCTTCTGCTAAAAATAATTTTGCCAAAAGCAAAATATTAATCCTCTTGTACTGATAAGCCTGTGACAAAACCTTTAAGTGGGACCTCAAATCCTCACCCATGCATCTTAGAATTCGTCTCTGAGTCCTTACAGTAACTGAACTATGCCTGAATAACTTTGCTTAGTGTCCACTCATCAGGTTAATTTTGCTGCTCCTCTTGCTGCAGTAGGTTTGGAGCTGAATTGTGCACTTTACAAAAAAACCCCACGAATTCCCATTGTCATCTTGCAGATCCTGTGCATTCTTGCCTTTCTGTCTCTCCTACTGACTCAAGTAAAAGTAAGTTGTCAAAGAAGGAGACATTCTATTTGTTCATATAACCCTCCCTAAAAGGGGTTTATATGAATAAAAAAGCCCTGAGATGCAGCTGAGAGCTGCAAGGGAAACTTAATAAAGGTGGCTTTGATGCAGACCACAAAAGTATGCTCCAGATTGGAGCCAGGGGATGGATGGGTCGAGGGAGGAAGAAGGCTGCACTTGAGACTGGGCTGGTAAGGATGACACAGATATATCCAGCTGTTCACTCTCCCATCTTGACACTGCTCCTGTTTTGACTCTTGGCATCACTCCAGCCATAGGCTCACCTTCCACTGCAATCATATGTACATCATTCTTACTCTGTGGTAACAACAGTAACCAGATGTGGTGCAAGTCAAGTCACTTAGAAGCCTTGCTCAGATTTAGTGAATATAGCATATGCCTGACATTTATTCAGTGAATTTAGATTTGAGACTATTAAACTTTGGAAAAGTTTCAGAGAAGAACTATGGGAATAAATCTAGATCTGGAAAAGTACTTACACTTGACCTGTTCAGTCTATACTGAGTTTACTGAAAAGACAGTTCGGCTTAGTTTTTAGGAATCTGCAAGACAGAAAATTCTGTAAAGGAAGAATCACAAGTATGGGCACTGACACAAGGCTGTTGATAGTTAAATTAAGGTAGAAATAAAACCCACTTATTTGTAATTGTCAGTGAGCAGTAGTAGCAGCTTGATTAAAGCAGGGAGCCAACATATGAAGAAATGCTCAATATTTAATTATGTTAGATAAAAAACCCCAAACACAATATAGGATCAAGGACTTGATTTGGGGGGAGGGAGAGGGAACAGGAGGGGCCATTTTCTTAAAAAGATATCTCTATTTTTAGTTAGCCTTCTCTTAATAGTCTCTCTGAAGTACTTGGCCAGCTATCTCAGAACCACTACTGATTATTGTGGAAAGCTATTTAATATGAAGATTCCAGAACACTAAATAAATAGAAAAAAACATCAGGAAAGTAATAAATAAAGAAGAAAAAGAGAGAAAATCACACACATGAGCTGGGCAGTTATGGAACAGTTGGTCTAATTTCAATTCCTAGAAAAATATATTGGAACAAATGAACTATTTTTAGAAGATATTAAGTTGATAAGTAACAGACTTGTTAGGAGCTGATTGCATCAAACTGATCTTGTTTACTGTGACAGGTTTAAAAGACTCATGGATAGGAAAATATGGATATTATTTAACTTAAGGGAAGATTTGATGCTTTTTATGGGCAACATGCATAAGTAAGCTCAGCAAACTTTGGACAAAATAATGCATGAGCAGGACACCAGCTAAAAATGACATGCTCAAAGTGATTGCTATTATGACTATGAAACTGACTGGTATCAAATCAGTTTCTCTGGGCATAGACATTAATCCACCATACAAATATACAGTTATAAATACATAAAAGTATAATTTTAAATTGCACACTTGAGGGGAAAAAGGACAGGGAACACCTCTGACCACTTCAGAAATCAAGAACATTACTCAGAGTAATGTGGGCAAGTAAAGAAAAAAGGGCTAAAATAATTAGGAAATAAATTAAGGTTAGTATTTGTCCTTTGTAAGGAACAGTTCACTGCAAAACCACAGAAGAAGCAGCAGTTACCCAGCAGTCCTGTATAAAAGGACCTGGGGTTAGACTGGATCACTAATTGAACATGAGTCAACACTGCCATACTCTTGTGAAAAAAGCAAACATACCGAGGTGTATAAACAGAAGTACTGTAAGAGAGGTAAAATAAAACTTTCACTTTACTTAGCATTCATTAAAGCCTCTGCTGGGATACTTTGTCCATCTTGGGAATGATGCTTCAAGATGATATCTAGAGAAAAACCCTGGAACAGGTTCTGTGGGCAGCTGGTGGAACCTCCATCATTACCTAATTCCTTAAAAGCACCTAAATACCTAGCAGGAATGGTTCAACTATCAATAATATTTATTGATCTATACATATGCAAAAGTCTCTTGAAGCCTTAATTTCCATAGGTTTACATTACTTAGAAGATCTGTGAAATCAAAAATTAATTTCTTGTACCATAATTCTTGTTAGAATAGTTTGTTAAGGAAGTCTCCTTGACTTCAATGTACTTGTATCAGCTAAAGGTCAGTCTTTTTAGTTACAGGAGTCAATCTGAATGGAAACTCACAAATATTTCAACCACTAATCATGCATCTTGCTGTATAAATTACATCTTTCACACTAGATGATTAAGTACGTTTTACTGAAAACCAAAAAGCTGGCATAATATAACTAAGAGAGATGTGGAAGGAAATGAAATAGTCAGTCCTAAACTCTAACCAATAAAGAGTGAGGCTAAAAATGAAAGATGGGAGGAAAAATTTTATATCACAGACTCATGCTGCTATTGCATGTGGCAGGCTATGTTAGAGCTGTTAGGAACTGGGTCAATTCCTGGCTCTGGACGTTATAAAGCATTCAGTCTGTACTAATTTCTTATCAAAATGAAATGCTGAAAAACATGTTTGGTTTCTCCAGCAGTTTCCAAACAACATGCAGAAGAATGCTGAAAACCAGTGCACATGACTTTCCCAGGGGCAGCGATACCCTGCAGGATCTATCAGCTCAGCAGCATTACGGGGGAGGTCACTGCACACACGCCGCTGCTCCTCGCGGTCCCTGGGACAAACAACAGCTGTGCCTTTGCAAGGCAATCCTCAGAGAAATGGCATTTCAGAGGTTAAAAGCTCGCACCACACGTTGTATAAAGTAGACTTCGGCCCCTTTAAACCCGGAGCAGGTGTTGAGTCAGCTCTTTGCACGAAGGCCAAATCTCACAAGGCCAGGGAGCCAGGGCTGACAGGACATCCCGTCCGGCCGGCTACCATGCCAGAGGATAGCGAGGACAGATGAAGGGAATACGAACTGTAAAAGCCTGTGGCTATCCCACAGCCCAGAATAAAAGTAAGATACTTAAAAATACAGTACGGGTTAAAAGAAGATTGCAAACTGGTTCATACCAGCGAGTCATGTGTTACTGGCCTCTGCTGCCTGAAACAGGAACACTCCTACTCTCAGCAGGAGCCAGCCTGTGCTGCTGAAGCTGTGAATAGCACTCAGGGATCCCCTTTGTGCAAAGCAGGAAGAGCTAGGAGGTCTATCTCAGTTACCGGGCAGTCTCCATGGCACACTCTGTGCAATTCCTAAGGCGACCTGAAGTGAAAAGCACACTCTGTTTTAAATTTGTATGCTGTTTTTGATTTAGCACAGAGGTTATAAATCACTGCCCAGCTGTTTTATGTACATATATTCTCATTCACCATAGAAAACCTAATTGTTGTACACACCTATGTACAGGTAGGACTACTGCAATGATAAAACATATAGAGGCACACACAAGTAGTGGTTCCCCCGCCTCCCCCCTATCTGAATGGGGCCCCCGACCAGCTAAGGTAGGGGTGCATGGGAGTGAAATGGCAGTTGTAAAGAAATGCTGCTTTTTAGAAAGTGAATCTTAGCTCCTTGTCTAAATTTAGCTCCATGGAGTCATCAAAGTGAGGTATCACTATTTATGGGAAATAGTTTATACTTGCTCTGCAAGCTAATGCCGTCCAATTTACCTCACAAAGCTGTGCAGTGAGTCATGGGACCCAGCAACATTCACACACCCATATGCACCATGGAAGCAGAAACTCTGGCTCACTTGCTTTCTTTCCCCTTTCCTTCTGGGATATTCTTGAGAAACAGCATCCATTAACAACAGTTCAGAATAATGACATTCCTATGAATCAGATAGTGACTGGTATGAGTAAAACGAACTGCAGCATGGGGGATATGAAAGAAAAAAATAAAAGTCTATTCCAAACTAAGCTTTTAATTTCTTCTCTTTAGCATATATCCGAGTTCAGAAATTTGAAAGGTATTATTCCACGTCAAAGCTAAATCTATGCAGCTGGGAATACCTGCCAGAACAATTGTTTTTCTCCTCTATCAATCCAAAAATTTATTGCATCGGATCTAGCACATTGTATAACTGAAAGGAGAGTGGGAGCAGTAAAGCTAGTCACAAGAAAACTTTTGTTTTGTTTTTGTTTCCTATTCAACCATCCAGTTGACCAGATTAACTTCATGGCCACGTGATTGCCCGATTTAAGCCACAAGAAGCAGGACATATCATTTAGGTGTCAAGGCTCAGTTACATCATCTTAGCTACAAAGTGGAATTGCACTCTCATTTATTCTCTCAATTAAGCCATTATAACCATTGAGGCAGATCTAGGCTGTGTCACATACTACACATATTTCTCAGAAGCCTGGACCTGCAATTCATGCTTAAACCTTGTGAAAATACACTTACCTCTTTCAAAAAGATTTGAGTATTTCTCCATGGTAACTTTGGTTTTTCCACTACTAATTCTGAAGTATTCATTATTCAGCGTAGAAGTCAGTGGTAGTAAGAACAAAATAATTGTAATTTACAACTTCAAAAGTTTACTACAATACTGAATTACTTCTCATTATGTGCATGACTAGGTAACATCAGACCATCTTAGTCATCTTAATGTGACCTTAATCTTGTTGTCTTTATAGTCTCTGAATTCTGAGTTCTGAACCATGAAATGTGTGGTTTTTTATTTTTTGGGTTTTACTTGGGTTTTTCTCCTTTTCTTGCTATAATATGTACAATGCCTGCTAACAGGGGCTGCGTACCCTTCCAAAGCATACAAGCAACAACAGACAACACCCATTTATACTCATTGATCTGTTAATGTTGATCTGCAATATACAACAATTACATTACATGATGTATTATTCACCTTCTATTCAATTCTTTTAATATGTTAAAAAAAATAGAAAAAAGTTATTAAACATCACTATGTACGTACACTGCATTTTGATATTAAGGAAACTTCCCTGTCAGCCCTGCAGGAGCCACTCTGGCAGTCACACTGACCCACCTGAGCTGGGACTGAAGCCCCTTCATGGGGACAGCTACACCCCTACACTCACACAGTCACACCAGGTTTCCTCACCTGACTGACCCCAGGTCTCCCATAGCAGAGTCTCAGATGTCAAGCTCCTTAAAATAATTAAATCGTGGTGCAATAACTAAATAACAAAATAACAGCTTGAGCTGGTGCCTCCGAAGAAGGACCCTGAACAAAGCAATCCCTGGACTTTTATACCCTCACAGTCCGAGTATGAAAAAGCCTGGGGGCTGTCAGCTCCTGCCCTATCTGTCAGTGTCCAGTCCCTTGGCCGGGCCACAGGTCCCCGCTGATGACATCCTGTGGACTTTTCTCTCCTGAGAAAAGCTCATATCTAGGGGCCTGCCATTCTCAGTGCTGTGGTCAATATCACTTGTATATACTATTTTTAGAAGTGATTTGTGGCTGTGTGCTTTAAAATACAGGGTGCAAAGGGTCGGCAGTTCCTAGGCTCTTGCCTCGGGCTCTCCCACCCACAGCTCAACCTGCGGCTCCCACTGCAGCTGCTCACCGAGATACCTGCACTGAATGGATTCCTCAGCACTGGCTAAGCTCATGCACACATCCTTTAAGCAGTAGTTGTCAATACTCTGTCATCTATATTTTTAGGCAGCTTTTAAAAAAATGTATCAACCAAGTATACTTTCCATTTCAATTTTACAAACTCCCGTTTTCCGTATTTTCTGTCTTCCTGACAATTATCAAAATTATATTAGTCCAGTGACTGCCTAAACCACAGCCTAAGGTGGGGGGGAGTTAGGAGTAGTGAGAAATTACTGTAAAAGAGACAGAACAGAGACTTTTTTGGATTATAACACCAGCTGCCTCAGGGCTTTCTTAAAAAGCAGTATGAAAACAAACTATGACAATAATCTGTGCCATGGCTTTGACATGATTTCAGCCAGACCAGCAGTTTCCAAACTGTTGCCAATGCATCTCCATTGTGCCCCAGAATGGCAGCAGTGAAGTGTCTCACGTACTTTCTCTCTGATGAAGCTTAAAGAAAGGGAATGCAGACCACGCCTGGAACACAAGCAACACCTATATCACATGTACCAGCAGGCCTCTCCTATGATATAGGGGCATATCAAGTTACCCATTTGTGAACATGACCAGAGTATTCATTTTAAATACAGAAAGTGCAGACTAATTCAAAATGAAAGAGAAACCAGAACCTGTGCAAAAAAACCCCAAATCTGTTTTTTGCTGTGCAGATTACCAGGGACACCCTGCACAACATACAGTATACCACCCTCATCTTACACTAATGTAAATATAGGATGGTTTGAGGTGGCTCTAGCCAGCGACTCTTCACAGAATAAATATTGCTCCTGCTGCCATCCAGGCAGCAGTGAAACAGGTTTTCAATGGTTATTAAGGTAAGCCAAGGTGATTAAACATGATTTATAATCCTGTTCTTACGACATGCTAGGAAAGTCTCAGTACAGAAATATCCACAAGGTTTAAAAAAAATGATCTGTCATCACCATGCTTGAGAGTGTTGGTATACAGTTCTCAGTAACCTTCTAAAAGGCACGTCAAAGGTTTCAAAATAGACACAAAATTCCCAGTGGATGAATTATAAAGCAGGTCTCATATTACTGGAGCTAGAACTACAAGTAAAACATGTATCAGTATGATCACGTTTTTTTCTGGTTGATTTGAGGCATATATAGTTTCTACTGTAATGATACATTTGGTGCAAATGTAACATAAACAGCAGAATTAAAAAAAAAAGCACACAACAAAGTCACTATCATGAGCTCTCATCAATTAGACAAGAGAAAGTAAGAAAATCAAGAGCAGGGAGAACAGCCCTGCCTAGCAAGAAGTCATTGATTGCAGCGAAAGTTAGGTAAAATGTAGATGTAAATGTAAAACCAGCCACAAGTGCAGTGATTTTAAGGTTTTCACCTCCATAGCTTGGTGGAATAAAATGACAGAATGCTTGGTCCTCAGAAATAACACAAAATAAATGAAAATAAATTCATTGTTTGGCTCTAGAAGTGATAAACTTAACAAAATTCCATAGACAACTCACCTGCACTGGAAATTAATATGAGTAATACCACTTGCAGTACACAGCACATAAACTTCTGTCTTTCAATTTCCTCTCCCTTGTTAAGCAAGGACAGTTTAATCCAGTGTATTTATACATGCCTTTTCTCCTATTTTAGACACTGTTGAATTGTTTTAAATGTGAATAGCTGCAATGTGTGGATGTTAACTATGTAAGCAGTTATAAAGAAGAATGACATGATTGATTCACATTCTGTACAAAAAAAGTTTGTATATTGTTTTTTTCTGAAATACAAAGCAGAATGACACCGATTTGAATAGAATTATAGTTGCCAGTTTGTCATTTACTGAAATGAGCTAGACTTGCATCATACAGATTTCATTAAAAATGTTATTTTTAACTAGCTGATAAATAAAACATGAGGCTGATCTTATGCAGGAAATGGAGACTGCACTGACCAGAGGCTTTTCCTGTAGGAAGTATTACCTGTGGCTGGAATACCTTCCCAGTGATGCTGCTTATTACTGTGCCAGAGCCTCCTATTTTTCAGGCCCCTAGTTTGTTCCCTCAAAAAATTAGCCAGGTTTAGCTTTTGGTTCCTCTCCTGTGTTACCTATTTCTAGATGTGCAAACATTCCACAATGGAACCAACTGTATATTTAGAGAAATTCGAGAAATCTGTTCACCTTTGCATTTCAGCTATCCAGGGCTGAAAGCACAAAAATGTGCTAAGCAAGCAGTCACAAGCCAGTTGCTGAGTTTTTGGAGGCTCGGGGGCTGCAGACCCTCATTCACATGGTACAGAGGCTTTGAAGGGCAGCAAGGTGCTCACAGTATTGGCTCCCACTCCACAACTGCCTCCCCCCTCCATCTCTTCCAAGTTGTTCTGTGTTACACTATCCCATCTCATGAACAAAGACACTATAGCCAGAAGTGTTTAAAGTCACTCAGGTGGACAACACTGGTTGCAAAACTAGTTATTTATATTTCATTATTGTATCATTAGTATATTACTAGCCAATACATTTTTTACTATTACCTATATAAGGTAATTTTTATCTCTGAAGGAGTCAGGTAGGTCTACTCAAACTCATGCAAGGGCACAACCACCACTGGGCCTCTTCCCTTTTGAGGATGATAATAAGGGTTAGGGTTCAATGTGAAGCCATTTTCATTTAAAGCAAAAGCTCCAGGAAACAATTACAGCTAAAGGCAGTGATTTCAAACAAACTGTGTGTGGGAGTGGAGGAGCCTCAGAGGATTCTTTGGGGCATGACTGAAGCCCATTTGGGAAGTCTTGGTACTTTACTTACAAGTAATTCTCAGATCAAAATCAAATGTAGTAAAGGCACTATGCAAAGAGTCAAAGTATTTTATTGACTATGCTAACTGACTTACTGATCTTGAGATTTTTCAGGGATCAGCATTCTAGGACAAATTACTTTTATCCCATTACTTTGAATTGTTTTAGTGGTTTATCTGTACCATCCTCCATGCCTTCTTATCCACGTGAGCTGCCCCCGAGCTGGCTGGTAGGAGAAGCCGTGCTGGGGCAGGGGCCTGCCATGGCTCCCCATTGTTGCAGAAGCATGCACCAGCTCAGCACTGCCCCGCTCCCTACTCTAAATCCCTGCTTTTGTGTTTCCTCCCGGCCAGAGATAGCTGCTCTCAGCAGCCTCCTTGCCTGGAGCACTGGGACAAAGAAATGTACAACTGCATAGTTATGCTTCATGACTCAGCTGAAAAGACACAAGTCAAACAGCAACCTCCTCAGAACAACCGGAGCTGCATATTAACCATCCATCTGTGCATGCTGCTGTGACTTTGCGTCATATTTTGTGATTCAGAAGAATTAAAACAGACACAGAGGAAGAGGAAACCCGTACAGAGATTTATTTTTACCTCCTGTAGGAAAACATCTGCCTTTGTAAATGTGCGTTTGTACAGGTTGCTGTATATGCTCTGAACAGTGAAACTTTCATCTGGGCTTCAAAGTGGCACACTTACTATTTAACTTTCATTGAGCAGAAGCAGACAGATGGATTTAGTTTGGAATTTTGTTTTGGTCTGTTTCTTTTTTTTTTTTTTTTAAACTATTAGATCCTCAGTTAGAAGTGAAGCCAGCTGCTTATAATTGAATTCCAGCAATTCAAACTGGTTGCTTGCATTCTGGCCGCTTGTTTAATACAGTTGGTATTTCAACGATCAAGAGTAACCTTTGAAGTTAGCACCCTGTTAAGAGGAGAGATGAGGGAGGAATCAGTTTCTGTGGCTTGTGATTTTTGTATGTTCTTAGACTGATGAAGAAGACTGCTGTGGATTGATTTTCATAGCCTGCTTTAAGCAAGAAGGGATAATTTGAATCCCAAGAATGTTGCAATGCATGCAAAGTTACAGATATCTATGACATCTAAGCTTGAGTGAACACACTTCACACACACTTGGGGGTAGTGAAAACCTCAGCTGCTGCCCAGGTCTAGGAACAGTTCTGCCCACAGATGCCCATTTTTAACATTAAAGGTGCCAGCTGCACACAGGCAGCTACACATTGATATACAGCTCCCTAGTACCCCTGTTTTCTTTCTAAATCTTTCAGAGCTCCACAACCATCATGCAGTCCTTGTTCTCAGGGCTTGAGGATCAGAGCACTGACAAGGTAGGCTGTTCACAAATGTGGGCTGCCCCTCTTCTTTCAAAATAGAGAGTAAGTGTTGCTTATTTGATTCCACCTCCTCCCCCATCTGTGACAGAAAAGGGAACAAGGCTGATTTCCATCTTCTATCTACTGGCATTTAAGCCCCTGTCTCCCATAAGAGGGAGAGGTTATGGCTGAGACAGAGAACTGGGTTCTGTTGCAGGCAACATGCGCTTTTCCAGTTTTTGAGTGACAGCACAGCTTTGCCACTTGCATCTCTTTTCCAAATCTGGCTTTAGGTCATACTACAGCAAAATAATTTAGCAGATGCTTAGCTCTCAATAGCTGCTTTAAGTACATTGACATCAACATAATTCTACAGAGAAGTGTTAAATTAACACCACCATCCTCATGTGAATATGTTTCCACAATGTGATCCTTCTCTCCTGTTATGTGTATCTTGTATTCAACAGTTTACTGTCAAAACCATGCAGAGGTGCTTAGCAATTCTACCAACTATGTATTAACAATTCAAATATCTTGATTTCCATTCTCTCCAAAGAAGGGCTTTTAAGCTTAAGCAGAAACTATTTTTATAGCAGAAAATATCAATGTAAGTAACTGCATTAGAAGCAAATTCCAAAATATGCTCATCTCTAAATACAAAAGAAAAAAAAAAGAAGACAGACTGCACTAACTAAACAACATTCCAGACAAGAAATTAAGCCTTTCTATAGCCATTTCAACTGAATATATAGTTCAGTTTAACAGTTGAACCAGTTATCTAGTTATGGATATTTTAAGAAGTTCAATGTCCATCAAACAAATATAGGAAAAACTCTTTTCTTTCTCCTCTCATCAGAAGAGATTATTTAAACTTGTAAACACAGAAGGCACTCTTGTTCTCCATGAAGTCCAGATGGTCAGGGAAAAAGGAGTGAGAGAAAAATAGTTGGGTTTTTTCTTCGTATTTCCCCCTATCCCCTAATCAAAACCAAACCAACCTGCTGTTTACTCATCTATTGACTCTTCTCATCTAGTAAGATGATCTGGAAATAGAAGATTAGTCATTTACTGCTAGAATACTTCAGAAGAAGAGGTAGGTAGAGAAATATCAACAGAGCCACATTTTCCATCAGAAAACATGACAATATGTTTGACTGAGCCAAGCTTATTAAATAAGTACAATGGAATTTAATTTAGGAAAAGACCAGAAAAAATGATATATTCATTTCCTACTCTGAAGCAGACATATGGAAACTTCTGTATACTTCAAAAAAGATTTTAAGAAATTCCTTTAATGAAATTTCCTTCCAAGAACACATCATCAAAGGCCATTACCACTTTCCACTCAGCTTTACTCTGTAGCAAATATATCCTTTGAAGGAAGGGGAAGGCAAACAGAATTCTAGCATAATAAGCCACATTTTCTTTCCGTTGTTATACCTTGGGCAACTCCAGGGCACTTTCACTTGCAGTATGTTGCAACCTGGTACAGGTTATGTTGCAATAAGAGCAAAGTTACCTTTGTTCTGAAGTTAATCTTCATTCACTTGAAAATGTACACCAATTCCTGAACCTTCTTTAATTACTCCACTAGCTGGGTTCTCATGTTTTGTGTCTGATCCAGGCCTGAACTCTACCAACATGAAATTTATTAAGTGTACTGTTGAGAAATGAAAGTCAATTCCAAATTTTGTAGCTTCCATAGGATAAGGAAAAGTAACACATGCAACTCTTTTACGACACCACTTATTAACTGATAAGGCCAGTTAAATTTTCACATGGAAGTAACTTTCCTCAAAGAAATGCAATTTTCAGTGGATTGAGTTATGACTCCTTTGAGAACTACATTGGCCAGACGTGTATTGGAGCTTCTTAGCAATTACCAAGCATTATGTTAAGTCAGATCAATGGTTTTACACACAATACAAACATGGTTTCTCTGTCAGGGATGTGAATCACACAGATGCAGTTTTAGTTTAAAATGCAAGACCAACCACCATTATGGCAGCTTTATGAAGGAGAAGTAAAAGGCTGCAGTGGGATTTAATTTGGTCTCCAGTGTCTCACTCAGAAGAGTGTTATTTTATTCTCTGGCATGCCTTTGTGTGCCCCACCTCTGCCATTTGCTACACAACTGGGATTTAAATAACTGCTGGTGTCTTCTTGCAGCTCTTTTTCTGGCTATTCGAAACACACAAAATGCTAATAACTAACACCTTGACATAAAACAGGTCCTGTGTGCTACAGACAACTGCTGGGTGGAGGGCAAGAAATTCAAATAAATAGAACTCATTGTTCTACTCTAGCATTTAACATGGCAATAATTACTTCTACAACAGACTGTATACATCACATAAACGAACTCTTTCTTAAGCTATATTTGAGCACTATAAATGTATAGTCAATTAGACACAGAATTGTAGAAATATTAATAGCTGTAGTATGAATGAAACAAGAAGAAGGCAAACCAGCAAAACTTTAAGTTGGCTCTATCATGTTCTGATTAATTAAACAAATGCATTTTAGAAAAAAAGGTTTACTATATTTCTTCATATAAAAGAGACCAAATAGGAGGCCACAGGAGGTCCTCTGCATACCTTCAGGATTGCCTACTTTGCTGTTGGTGAATATGCTACTGCTAGTGTGGTGATTTCTCCCCATGTGCACAAGATGTGTTAATACCAAATCATCCATGTCGCATTATATCCTTTCCTTAGCTTCAAGGCAGGCACATCTTCCTCAGGATGACAATTCAGGCCAGCGCCCTTGTATTAATGGAGACAGCATTTTTACTGACAGGTCTCAGAAAAGGACTTGACCAACCTACAACTGTTTGAGGGATAATTGCTTTGATTGATTTGATGTGACTTAATTGATCTTAAGTAATGTAAATTAAGAGTAGACATTCAGCTTTTTGAGATACAGGTGCACAGGAGAAATGGGAAACCCTCTTAAAAGGCTACTCACTGCAACAGTTTACAAAACACAGTAGCAGTGTTTTAGTTGTGATGGTTGAGCTCAAAATGTGAGGGAGGAAGCTTAAAGTTTAAAAACATCTTTTTTCTCTAAAGCTCTACATGATCTAACAGAAGATACTACCTTTCCATACAAATTGTGTCTCACTTATCTGTGGAATGTATAGGCTTCCTCAACCACAGTTTTCCTTCCTGACACATGCTAAAATATTGGAAAGCCCATTAAACTCAAAGCTTAGTTCATTTGTCATGGAACTAAACATTCCTACACAGCAGAAGAGGAGAAATTGGCATGGAAGTAAATAAATGACTGGGAGGAGAAGCTAGACAAAAGATACATCATAGGAACAATTCAACTTCTGGGAAATCAACTATGATTTTTTCACACAGCATATGCAGTTGTTATCAGTTACATACGAACATGTAGATGGGGAAGCACCATGCACAAGTGCCTATGGTGAGTTACATAAACCTCCACTGGTTAGCATTCAAAACACTTATGTAAGTTAACTCGTATTTTTGGACTTCTGTAAGGTACTTGACTGATGCTTTGTACCCTTAGAACAAAGAAATAGTGAACTGAAAACCACACCCATTACTTTGTGACATTTCATCTTTTGCAAAACATAAGGAAGGCACTTTTTCAGGCTGTAGGGACCATGATTCAGATCTCAGGCAATACCCATGTCACATGTTGTAGGATATTCTGAGAAGTTATTCCACCTCTGTTTCTAATGTTGGTAGTAATTTGCACTAAATGTTAAAAAAAAATATTTAAGCAGAACTGTGTCAGAAGCAGACATTGAAGAGAAAGCACTTAAAAATACCTGACAACACTAAGACATGTTCCCAAAGCAGTGGTTCAGCTCTTGCTCTGAAATGGGTGAAATCTGTTTTTGAACTGACTTCCATCATTCCAGGTGGACATCCTAATTAGAGGTATCTTCATGGAACAGAGAGCACAACTTCTTACCCTGGTACTTCTTACCTGTTAAGGAAATGCAGCAAGAAATAAGAGTTATGAAATTGTTTCAGGAAAACAGTCACCACAAAAACTGGCCAATTTCTGTCAAGATCCTGTGTCACACAGGTGAACTGAGACAAGAGGTACTCAAACCCCTTATTACCCTGAAAAAACAGAATGAGAAATGTCTTTGAACAGATTAAACTGGCTGAGAACCATGCAAACAGTAGTGTAGCAATGTAATAAAAGCAGTAGCATGATTAGCAGAAAATATTTTTCAGCTTTTTCTAACAGATTTTCTTTTTTGCAAGCATGATACAGAAAGATAATGCTTAAAGGTTTTTTGGGGGGATATTCTTGTTTGTTATGTGTTAAAAGTCTCACTGAATCAAGAATCCCACTCTATTTTGATACTTTCAAAAATGAAATTAGAAATAGCTGTATATTTACTTCAGTGTATTCCTGTTGTCCCCAGATAATATAAAGATTTATAGCATTTTTTTCAGTCCTACTTCCAAGTTGACTTAGAAGTTACAGAGTATGCAAAATGAGCAATAATAGTGAATAGATGAAGGGAAAAGAAAATCTAGTATGCTGGCCCAAAAACTTCTGAACTGCTCAACTGCCGATATGCCTAAAATTCAGTTTTAACTAAGTCCAGTTCAGACTCATTTAGCTGATACAGATGACGTCTACATACACTTCTACTGCATCTACTCCATTAAGTATAATTTTTAAAATTTTGATATTCTGACCAGTTTTCAAGGAAAAAGACTAAAAGCACAGCAAGCTGAAGTTTCCAACTTCAGAACAGGTGGAATTGCACCCCTGTCCATACATTGCCCTGATGACAATCTCTAGAAAAGCAAAGGCATAAATTAAACTATATACAATCTTTTAGTTTTTTAACTACCCCCCCCCCCCCACTTTTTAACCAAAGATACTCAAAGAGTACAAGTTTCTTTTTACATAAAGTGAAATTATTACTTTTAATACAGTGTCAGGTGGAAGACAATACTTACCTGAAAAGCCAGACAAAAACTTTGGGGGAAGGTCATTTTCCAAGAAAACATTAACCATTCCTTAATCCAGTCACCAACCTTGTTGTTCAGCATACTTTCAAAATTGTTTTTTAACTTCAGGGAGATAGTAATTTTCAACAACAGATGCACATGTAAATATTCAATCCATTTATTGTAGAAACACTGAAGACACAATATTGTTTTAACATACTCCCAATGAATAAGTTCTAATTTAATCTGAACAACACATTGTTTATTGTGGAAATGCTACAGACACAAACAGAAATTTAAACACCACTATCAGAGAACATGACACTTCAAGGAAGGCCAAAAGAAAACGGCTCTTAAAGCTAAAAAGGAGAGGCAGATGCCATTTCCTAGAAATGAAGGAAGGTAGGCTCCACCGGAGCAGCTTTAGTACTGGGCTTTTCTTTTGGATTGATGGTAAATGAAAAACCCAGAGCCCAGTGATTTTTCCTTTTTACCTAATTGCTCCAATCCAGGAATCTTTGGCACAGGAATTTTCCTTTGCTTTGTGGCTCTAACATTATTCAGCCATTTGTTTTTAACAAGGCCACTGTTTTTACAACTTTTAATCCTACTCGGTGGCATTTAAGTGCATGTTGTGCAAAGAATGCTCTTGAGTGTCAAATTCTATCTTGATAGGAGAGTACCAGCACCAGGTTATTGCACTAGTTCTTTTATACTCTAGTTTTATCTGACTAACAAACAAGGCTGTTAGAGAACTGATTTTCCTCATTATTTGCTACACTGGCCTTATTTCATTTCATTTACACTGACAAGCTGACAAACATAACTACATGCAAGAGGAAAGAATTCCACTGCATTGATTTAAAGGGACAAAAAAATTAATTGCCAAATTGAAAGTTATTTTAAGGTATTCATGCAAATATTCAAGTTCACTCTTGTACACTGCCTAGATTTAAACCACTGACCTGCACTCCTTCTTCTTTGCAGAGAGACATAATGAGGCTATTTGAAAAACCTGCACCTCAGAGGATATGTGGTTTATTCTCTCAGTTCCAATGGTACATTTACTTCTTTGTTGCTGTGTATTAGTTGTGAAGCTGTATTCATGAAACAGGGAATGTTTACATATTCAAAACTTATGCATAAAATAGAAGTAAATCACATGCATTTTTTTAGCCATCATTAAAGCAATGACAAAATAAAAGTACTATAAAAGATTGTATGAAACTAGAGATCTTTTACAATTTTTTAAACAGCAAAAAACTATTAAGTTTCATAATGGAATTCAAAACACATTTTTGGGTACAATTCTTTGCATGTCATTCCTCCTTACAGAGCTAAATAATCACTTTAGTTTTTCCTCTTATCAGCAAACATCTGCCTACACACTAATTCAGAAAATATTAATTAAAAACTGGAAAGTATTAGAGCCTAGCACACTGATTAAAAATGCCTCTGATCATATATTTGATATCAACTCCTAGCATGAAATTTCTGTAGCTAATCCAAGTAATTTCTTGTTAGGAAATAGCACACATAGTCTGTCAGATAATTTTGAGTACAAAAGATACAGAGATAAAGTAGTTTAACTGAATAGCTCTGAAGAGTCCTAGGCATCAGCAGGGAAGGCACTTTTCCGGTCACATAGTTCTAAGCACAACGAGACTCAGCACAGCTTTGGTATTTCAACACCTCCTTCAGTTCCTATGCAAGTGATATCCACTGACTGCCCAGTCCTGAACTTCTCCACTTGAAAATAATGCAAAGAAAATCGCTCCAAACAGATTAATAGAGGCAGCAATATAGAAAACCATCTGCCATTCTCCCACAGTATTCTGTCAAATGGGGGAAAGAAAAGAAAAGATGCAGTCAATTTGCAGCTTCATACTCAAGAAAAAGGAATTTTAAAATCGATACTACATGCCTTGCCTATTTAAATGTAAATGCCATTCAGCATGATTTCACAGCAACATAAAAGCATTATTAACATAAAGGATGAAATCATTAGTATAGTCAACTTCAGTTTTATAACACAGCTTACACAGACAGTCTTATCAGAACTGCATGGCCCTATCTGGAACAGTTTATCACCCAAGACGAAGAACCAGAGATACAAATGCAGAGAATGTTACTGTAAGGGAAACACTACCTTGGCTTTCGGGTGATCCAGGAGCTGAAGTGCCCTGCACTGTGCAGCAAGCTATTCCTAATGACCACTATGTGAACATTCCAGATGCATAAGCTTTTTGGTCCAAACAAGGTAGCTACCTTAATTCAGATTTCAAGACTAATCCTCTAAACTCTGGTATTTAAGAAATGCTTTAATAAATGTGTAGTAAAGAACTGTGGTTTGTTTGCTTTTTGATTTTGTTTTTTTTCTTTTCAAATAAAGAAATAATATGTATAGATGTCTTAAAGGTTTGGGATTTTTTTTTAAATTAAAGATGATGCTGTAACAAACCTGTAAATGATCTTACTATAAAAACAGAATACCTGAAGAGTGCATTAGTATGCAGGGGAAAAAACTAAACTGAACAAAAATACCCTAAAACAACCCACCTGTTAAGGTATCTGCAAGAACTTACTTTATTGGAATCACGTATTAATGTACTAATGTACATTATTAATACTATTACATTATATTATTATATTCTTAAATTACATTACATTATTATTATTATTACTAATGTACATGTATAAATATTTTATGATTGTTTTTGGTGAGAGCATGGTGATAATAACACCAAGGTCACGAGTTTGATCCTCAAATGGGCCATTCCCTTAAGAGCTGGACTTGAAGATCCTTGTGGGTCCCTTCCAATTAAGAATATTCTGTGATTTTTAAGAAAATCCTTAGAATGACCTCCAACTCCAAAAAATTCAAGTGTATCACTAAGCTTACTCCTCCCATCTCCCTTTCTTGAAAGATTTTAGAATAGTTCATATGTTCATTGGAAAAATAGTAATCAAAAATTCCTCAAAAGCCCCAGTGCTTCCTTTTTTCTATCCAAATCTACACCACTTTGTTAGTCTAATCTAATACTATAGGAATCTAGCTTCTCCCTTATCTGACAAACGCTGACATTAGAACTCAACATCTCACATGAGGCGTTAATTAAAAACAAGCAAGAACTTGTCCTAATTTAATAAAACAATACCACAAATGTCTCATCTATTGGCATTTTATCAGAGTTCTACTGTGATAAAAATATTTTATCACATTTTATTATTATTTTATTCCTAGAGAGTATAAGGGGTGAGTCAGTAAAATTTTAAAGTCTTACAAAGATCTTTGATTTTACCCTTATTTTCCTGATCAGAATCAGGACAATAAAAGCTAGGAATTAAGTAATTCACAACAATGGAACAATATGACTCAAGGTGTAACCTATGTTTCATTTAAAGACTGCAGACTTGAGAAGAAGGAACTTCTATTCAACAGAGATAAAAATATAACAACTGAAAAAAAAATAAACAGACTCACATTCTGAGTGAGGTTTTTGGCAATAACTGGCCCCACCATTCCTGGGATAGTAGCAAAAGAATTTGTGATCCCAAGGAGAATTCCAGCATACCTGCAAAAGAAGTTGTTAATACTGCTTATTAACTTGTAAGGCTTATCAATCATCGAAACAATTTTGCCTAACCCGACCATGTAAACCTCATCTTGATCACACAAGAAAAATTTTAACACAAATATTCCAGTGTGAATTACTTGCTTTTCTTCTAATAACTCTCTGACAGCTTGGCACATATATTTTAAAGGACATAGTTTAGTAGTGGACTTGGCAGTGTTAGGTTAATGGTTGGGCGTGATGATCTTAAAGATCCTTTGCCACTTAAATGATTCTGTATGTCTCTATTTTTCAGAGGCTAGTTGCAGAATTTTACTTAAATTGCCTATGGCTTTGCTCAAGATCCATAATCCAAACCCACATCCCCTTTGCTAAGCCTCAACCAAACTGTCTGGAATGGATCCATTGGAGCAGTAAAAGACACATCACATGTCTTGAAGCAGAAAGACAAGGAGTATGCCAAAGTGCTGTTTGACAACAGGAAGAGTTGGTTCAGGTTTCATTGCTAAAAATTTGTCTGCCAAGAAAGCAATATCAGCAGTGTGCCTGGATATCCCCACTTAAATTACAAAGTGTATATTCCAAAGACAGGAATTCAGAGTGCTGTGGCAGTCCTTCCCTTCAGCTTTCTGTGGGTCAAGGCCAATGGGAAATGGATCTGACTAAACCAGTTCTACTGGTTGCTGCTCCTGCAGCTCCATTCTGAGGCCTCCTGTTCCATGAACGTGCTGCTCTCTCACACACAAATGTATGCGTATGCACCAGTAGCCATAAAAACTTGCTGGGAAAAGCTGGTAACTTGCTTAATATCAGAGTCTCAGCATCTCATCTCTAAGCAATTCAAAATCTATCTCACAGGCATGTTGCAATACCGAAAGTTTGAAACTGTACACCACAAGTGCAGACTTGTGAGAGAGACTGAAGAGAAATAAGAGCCAGATGTTCCACGGAAGTTTGACCTTCTAACCACCAGGGCACAGATCCCTGGTTTAGATTTTCAAGGTGGATTTGTTGGCTGAACAATCATACAAAATACTAATAGTTGCAGTTTACCATAGGAGAAAGGAATCATATCCCAGTGATCATTTTAGACGGTTCAGAGTAAAATTATATCCTTACCAATACTAACATAACAAGCATATTTAGTCTCTAAAGAGAAACGCATAGCTTCGAAATTTTATTTACCGAAACAGGAGAATTCAACCATACATCATTGTTCCAAAAGATTGCAATATTCTTTCCAGTGATATTAGAAAAACATGTGTTTTTTTTCTGAGTAAGGGAAACAATCATCTAGCCTACTAGTTGATTTTTAAAATTTAAACTCTACTTATCAGTTTAAAGCATTGAAATGCTTTAGTTAAAACCTCTTTATTTTTTATAAACCTAGCATTCAGTCTTCCTATCTTTGAAAGTGGTTTAGAACTAATAGGCCTTTATGAAGCTGAATGTCAAAGTGTCGAAGTTTCCCTTAGGAAAATAAGCACATAAAGCAAAACCCTGTTTAAAGCCTTTAAGAAGAACCGAATGCACTTTAAATGTCTTCAACACGTTTAAGCACTACAATACTGCTAACAGACACTTTTAAAACTAAATATAGTTTAATAGTTTCTTTGGTCAACAAAGATCTTTGGTATGCCTCTGTTTATGCCCAGTGTTTCTGACATAGGTTGCATTCCTGATAGTGCTCACTGTTTGATGCAGATAACTGTGATGACACTCCCTTAGTATAGTGGAAACTCCCATATGAAAAGGGAAAGCAAAAAGTGACATGTCTGTAGAGCAAAACCAATAGTAGGCTGTTGGTCAGGTACTTATTGGATAGTGAGGATAACCAAATACAAATTAACTTGCTGAACAGTCAAGTAGCAAAATCAGGAGCAAAAAAAACCATCTATGTGAAGTATTTAGTATTTAACAGAGCCACATGAACTTACAAGGGATCATATAACACGAATATTAAAATTTGTAATAATTGAAGGGTTACTAATGTAGATCTAAAGAACTAAAATATAATATATATTCTCCAAAATAACACTATTGTCTCCTTCCTGTTCCCAACCCTTCCCCAATCTAATTCACCAGTGGCATAATAAATACGTTAGCAACCAAAACCACATAGCAAATATTGTTGTTAATTAAGCATCAGTATTTTCATTCACTTTTTTCCTGTGAATATAATAATTATTTCTTTGATATAATGCAAGTTTTAGTACCAAAAAGGGACCATTTGCTGTTCTTGGCAGCATACATTTGGCCAATCTAAATGGGCATTTGTGCACTTTGAAACTGCTTTGAATCACTTCTGTTTTTTCTAATGTCTTTCAGTAAATTATGGAAAATACACATGGAGCTCTGAGTAAACTCTTTACTGAGGTTCCCTTTACAACTTTTTGCAGACCCTGTTTTTAGATTTCTACATTTGTCAAGAATTTCCTTGAAATTGTGCAATTGTCCTTGAAATTTCCTTGAAATTTTAACCAACAAAATTCAGACAAGTTGCAAAAAATTAGGTGTGGGGGAGGGGGAAAGACAGTCTTCTTTTTCTTCTCATCGCAGATATTTTTTGCATTTCTGTATCTGAAGAAAAGTTTTAGCACGACCTTTGCTACAAAGACGTGCTTTTTCCCTTCTCCGTCCCCATTTGAACAGATTTACCCTGAGCTAAAGCATGCATATGCTGAATAGCAAATCACTGATTTCAATAAAACTGCACTCACCCTGACCACATCACCACCACGGAGAGTTTTCCCACATATGCAGCCACTCTCCTCTAGAGGCAATGCTGGGCCAAAGTCCCTGAACTATCAGCAAGACACTTACCCTTCTTGCACTCAGCGTGCTTCCTTCTGCCTGTCTGAGAGGGAAGAAGAGCTAGAGGAACTTGCTGATGTAAATGCAGAGGGGAAAAGCAGGACTTTATCGAGGGTAGGAAGAACAGAGTAGGATTTGGACAGAGGGATCAGCAGCAGTTCATGTGAGATAACTACCTATGCCTGCTGACAGGCATCGTCACTGTGCAATAACATTATCTTCTTGTGGCTTTTTTTCAACACCTAAAATACTCTGAATACTGTTATAAACAAATTCACTCTTGAAATAAACATATTTGAAATGCAAAATGAAGTATCTAAAATTAGAAGACACATACAAGATCCTAGTTTGGGAAACTCAGCTGTTGCCTACATACAGAAGTTCCTTGTTTGTGTGTCACACTGCAGTTGCATGATTTCTTTTTTCCTGTCACAGCTCTGTTGCATTCCATGGACAGGTTAAATTGTACTCCAATAACAAGCACCATTTAATGCATACTTTGGAAACTAACTTGTAGTTCTGCAAAAGTAAGCTTGAAACAGAGGTTGTATAATGGTCCCATAACACCCAGATAAATGGCTTTAAGTACGTTTTCTGAATTTGTGGTTATATGTCATTTAAAACAAAGTGCACCACAGAAGCTATTTTTCTTACTTTCATATTGAATTCAGCATTACAAGCCGTTTATAGCTGGCCACTGATACCTCCCTCCCCTCTTGCTTATTACCTAACCTCACCTGCTAAGATTAACTGGATTCCCTCTACTTCATATCCATTTGTTAAGTCAAAAATTGTCCATGACTGTGGACGTGACCACCATTGTTTCAATTACCAAAGACTGAATACCATCTTCACTTGGTACCCAAGGTCTCCCATAAGTTGTCTAGATGATCAGAATTTTTAATAGATATTATTTGTATAAAATATTTTTTCCTCTACACTTAAAGTCTTTTCATTTTACACATTAATACTGAAACACACTTTCTGTTGGACATAAAGTCACTTGACCCTGTTCACATCTAAGTGATACCACAAATAGGTAAATGAATGACAAAGCAAATACTTGACCAGTCCACTTTTAGAAGAATAGCCACACTCTGAGAAACTGGAAGATCTGCCCAATTATGAATTTGTAACACATTGGAGAAATAAGTCTGAAGTCTCAACATTCCATTCTTGAAAATTATTCATTTAAGAGCAATTGTACATACCTGATTTGTCACCTACTGACAAATCAGGTTAGCTACTTGTAACAAGATTTAGATTCCAGTGTACAGAATGTTTCTCAAACACAAATAATGTGCCTGTATCACAGAGCTTAAATACGGTAATGCTCATACCAGAGGCTGATAGCTCCGATGGAAAAGTTGAAAACAGTGAAACACTTAACTGTATTGTACAGTTCAAAAAACCTGTCCTATTAAGAACATTAATCAAATGTGACAAAAATCTATCAAGTCTATAGTTTCAATCTGAAACTACAGGAATTATATAATTTATGACTGCAGGATTAAAACTGGAATTATTCTAAACTATTGTTTGTCACATCCTCTGCCAAACTTGCACTTTTTGGAAATACAGTACTTAATATTGTAAACCCAAGTAATCGCCAGTGTTTACACTTCAGGTCTGTACAGCACGTGCTCCATAGCTACATTTCCAAGGCACCTCAGAAACACATAAAGAAAAAAAGGAGGCCATAAACATTTCACATGCACTAACAACAGTTTCAGCAATACTTACGAAGGTGCAATGTCCAGATGGTTGATGCTGTAGCCTGAGGTACAAAATCCTCCTAGTGTTGTTGATATGGTCACGAATGCAACAGCCAGTGCGTAGTTGCAGCCTGTGAATCCGGCTGCCACTAAGAACACCGCAGGTCCAATCATTCCTTTAAGACAGAAACCTCAGAATTGATGAACGTTTAACACGTTTTCCATACAACTTCCACCGCCCCCTGGCGTGCAGCGCCGGCACCGCACCGCGCGCCTTACAGTGCGTAACCCATCACACAGTGGGACGGTGCGGGATCAGAAATGGTTTAGGGTGGAAGAGACCTTAGAGATCACCTAGTTCCAACCCCCCTGCCACTGGCAGGGACACCTTCCACTAGATCAGGTTGGTCAAAGCCCTGTCCAACCTCGACTTAAGCACTTCCAGGGATGGGGCAGCCACAACTTCTCTGGGCAACCTGTTCCAGTGCCTTGCCATCCTCCCAGTAAGGAATTTCTTCCTATTATCTAATTCAAATCTACTCTCTTTCAGTTTGAAGCCATTCTCCCTTGTTCTATCACTACACGTCCTTGTAAAAAGGAAGTGCAGATGGGCTGCAAAACTGTTGTTGTCTGAGGGAACAGCAACTAGATCAGAAATATCCCACTCCAGCAGCGAAGAACAAACTAGACAAAAAACTAACAGAAATCAACAGGTTCTGAAAATTACCTTACAAATTAATTTTATTTATTGCTATAAATAAATTGAAGCTACGCTGACACTGTGAACCCTGGGTGAATCCAAGATAGCTGTAGAGATGCTGCATCAGGCACTGGAAACAGCTTATCAGCCATCATGAGCTCATGCCCACTGCTTCCTATCTGCAGTTAACTTTGGTAGCCATTTCCCAGTGCCAGAGCCCATTACATCACCCCATCCTGACCCTCTGCAAACAGCTCCAAGTACACGCTTTTGTTGATGAAGCCAACCTAAGTCCTGCTTTTCCTAAGACATTTTTCTCCTGAGTTATGCATACAAGCGTGTGAGGTGTGTGGCCCTGCTGTAAACTGAATCACCAAAACAGCATACGCTTAAGACAAAGAAAGAAAATGCCTGAGAATTTATTACAAGAGCTGCTTTAAAGAAAGCAATTGAATCAGCTGAATTGAGAAGGCAGCAAGGATCACCATACAATAACTGGGCTGCAACTTCTGTGGATCCTGTGGATCTGTGCCTAATCTGTCTTCTTTTTATTATTATTCAATTTCTTTCTCCTGTCCCCTCTTTATTCAGCAATCAACTTCTCTTTCCTAAATACACCCTTCTACTTGTGTTCATTAAAAATCTGATCTGGCTGATCTGTTGGTGATTTCAGATCATCTCCCAATCACTCAAGATCATTTTGAATTGTGTTTGGTCTTTCTCCTGTGGTACCAACTGTAAATTTTGCAAGTGTATTCCTATTCAGTTACTTTAGTCTTAGATAAATAAAACACTGAACAACAGAATAGGCTCATGCAGAACAGTAATTCTGTCAGTTTGATAAATCTTTTTTGATAACGGTGTTTCATTCACTCTTTTATGGTGACTTTACATGACCATTTATATGATTGGTTTGCTTGTGGTCCAATTATCTTGACCTCAAAAAAGCTTTTGACAATCTCTTATCCAGTAAGCCTACTTCTCATGGAAAAAGATAGGATTATTCTTGACACATTAATGTACAAATAAAGTTGCTCCTCTCAAGCCATGCAAAATGCTGCCTCATCTCACAGCAGAATGCTAGACTACTCTCCCAAGCCCTTAAATTTTCCCAAATTGATACTATTATATGTTCTAAGACTGTATGTTCCAAGAGTTGATACTTGCACCTACCTATTAGGGTAAAACATTTCCGAACACAAACAGTGGAGAAGTTCTGTTTTTCCCGTAAATAATCAGCAATTTGGCCAGACAGAATTATACATAACCAGCAACCAAAATAAGGCAGGGCAGACAAAAATCCATTCTGTTAAGGAGGTTAAAAGAAGACAGTTAAAATACAAAAATGACGAATCAATCATTACTTAATCCTTAACTACCAATGCAGTCAGACAAAAACCCCAAAGATTTAGATCAGCAACTAGCTCTAGGAAAAAGAAAACTATAACTGAAGGTATCCTGTGGACATTAACGTGATTGGGGAAGTTTTCAGGATACCAATATCAAGTGAGTTACTAAAAATAAGTGGAAGCTGTAAATATTAATCAGAATTTTGAAAACTATACAAAATCTCTGGGGTTTGTACTGCTGTTACATTACATCATTCCTTATCTATCTGCTGAAACATTTGGTGCTGGCTGTAAACAGAGACAAAATCTAGAACAAGGACTTTTCATCACATCTAGGCTGGATATCCCACAGTCCCAAAGGAGAGTTATTCAGGATTTGACATTACCTATATTGAAGTCACCAGTTAATTCCCATTACTTTAAACACGTGCTACTTAGAGACTTTTGCTTGATTCTACATAATTTTCTGATGAAGGGAAACAAAAGGTACTACTAAACTGCCTACATTTACAGCCTTTCCAAAAAATCATGGATAGCTACTGATAACAGAGCTATAATTGGACATTATCTGTGATTAAAAGGAGTATTTTAATAGAAATAGTATGACCTTTATACACTAGTATGAAATGTATATTTGTCAAGAAGCGAAAGATTCCCTAGGAATTTTAATTTAAAATAAAACAAGATAGATATCCCCACCTGGAGTCCATTTTATCAGGACTTAAGCATCCTGCCTGTTGGATTTCAGTGCTCAATTTTCAAAAACAGTAAGTAAAATTTTGAAAAATAGTCTCAGTAATTAAAAAACCTTTTGGAAGCACTATTCGAAGACAGCATTATTTTTAACTAATTTCTGTATTTTAGAAAGGAAACTGAACATCAACAACTATATAATATTTTAAAAGATAATGCAGTTTCCATCTAAATGTATGGCAACAAAGTTGGTCCAACACTATTACACAAAGCTTTTTTTTTCACGTTCAAAACAGTCAGTACCAAAAAGAGAAAACATAACCAGAGACAAAGGAAACCACTTCACAGCAGAACCTGTTAACACAGCAGTTACCATTTAATGCAATGGTGTTTTACAAAACATGCAGCTGAGAGCTGTGGTGGCAAATGACTTTCACAGATATTGATCCCTCTTCAGGGAATACCTGAAGAGGCATAAAAAAGAGCACAACCAGCAATTTAAGTTAGTTTTTTTCAGCCATTTTGTAACTTGTCCTAATGCAACCTTCTGTTCTAAAGCTAAGGTTCTCCATCTTCTCCTGCCAAGAGGCATCACCTCTTTCTTGCATGGCAGTCATCTTCAGATTTCTCTAAACTAGTTTTGTTTGCTAAACTAGGAAAAGACTATGTTAAACTTCTTGCAATTTCTTAGCAGCTTTTTATGTTAGCTATAACAGTTTCTCCAGGTAAGCTATGACATCACCAAAACGGTTTCATTAAAGACAGACCAGTACAGTCAAGTAACTGCTATAAATAAGAATATTCCACCTTCTCCACCCCCTAATTTTTCCCTGATAAATAATTTAATTTTATAAAATTTCCTTGAAAAGAACTATATATGGATCTTAAGACTATGGTTTTGTTTCATCCAGTTACTTTAGTAAGAAAAGGTATTTTACCTCTGCTGCTCATTGAGGAAAGAAACTGACAATTTGGAAAGTGATCCAACCAGAATAAAGGTTCCCTCTGATCCCTTTCTCCCCCAAAATCCTATCCTTAAAATACTTTCAAAAATGCCACTTGTCCAATGGTTTTCTTAGTTTTACTTTGAACTGGAAATAATCTCCTTTATGAGTTAGCAAAGAAGTAGATACTATTTCAGAGGCCATAAAAGTTGGTGTAAAATCTGAAATAATCATAGAAGCCATATAACAGGGAAAATATTGTTATAGTTACGGTTTTGAAGCACAGTAGATAAAGATGGGTACCATGCACCTTCAAACAGAACATTTGACTTGAAAGCTAGCACTAAGGTAACTGTCAAATAAGCCAACAAAGTGGAAATGATGAGGCAGGCAACATTTTTGATGCATCTGATTAATGGTGCAGGATTACTTCCCAGCTATACATTAACACTCCAAGGTACTTAAACAGTTTCCTCTATTCCAAACACCAAGTGATTTAGTTTCTTTAATTCCAAAGAAAATGACTGTATTTGTATATATCTCACCTCCTGTGCATCAAATCGTAGGATTTCCTTCATGTATGTGGGCAAGAGTGTAAGAAGTGTATAGAAAGTCCAATTGTAGGAGAAATGTGCCACAACAATAGCCCAGAGAGGAAGGGACTCCAGCATAGGTCTCCAGGGAACAGATTTCTGTGTAGAAAGCTGGCAAGCAGGAGACAAAGAGAAGAGAAAAAGAAGGAAATCAGGATGTTGATATGAACATTTCCTAAATACAGTGTTTTTGATGCTAACCAAATCTATGCTCATGATCCATTCTGAAAGGCACAAAATAAGCCTCAGTTGATAGATGCAAGTCATCAGCAATGAATTAATTAGTCTTCAGTTCTCAATGAAAGTATACTAAAGTATGTAACTGCTCTGATATTTACTATTCCAAAGTAAACCAATTACTATATTTTGTAATTCAAAAAGTATACTTTCCCTTGTTGAAATTTGAGATCTTCTGCTTTTAATATAAATAATTAAATATTTAGTCACCCTTCAGGTGTTGATTCAGCTGAATCTTTCCTGCTCAATCCTAGATATTAATTTTGGTCTCTCAGACAGCTTCACAGAATGAATCTTGCACAAACTTCAGGAACTGGCTCATTAGTATTATCTCTGCAAATAGTAATCTATTTCTTACTCTAGATGACACACTGAGAAAGAGAAATGCTGTAAAATATTGTATTGCAAATGTTAAAGACATTATACAGGTCTAGATCTAGTACAAAATGGCAGATTTGAGCTTTTTGGAAAATACAAAGCTTTTTAAGTAAAGCACCTCAACAACATCTGTAACAAAAGGCATTATTATAAGTGCTTTGTTTGATTATTGATTGTTTTCCAGTTTACAACTGCACTATTTAAAAAAAATTTTTGTTTGAAAAATATTGCCTCCATCTCAGGTTAAGAATTTTATTCTAAACCTAAACATGTTTACATAAACATATAACAAAGCATAACAAAATGTAACAAATCATAAACAAAGCTTGACATTAATGATTGTGTGTGTGGTTTATGTTCAGACTTAAGAAGGTTGGTCTCTACAAAAGTGTTGTACCTGATCTTTTAGAGAAGACAGTATATATTCTCTTTCAGCATGTGAAATGCTCCTGTGAGTTTCTGGTGTATCACTAACCAAAAACATCCAGAAGAACCACCACAATACGCCGAGTGCACCTATTGTTGTGAAAAGACGGGTGAAGAGACAGAAATTTTAAAAAAGCAATTTTATTGAGTAATATCCTCAGATGATATAGTCAGAAGTGTTTTCTCGATACTCTAATATAATTTTAATGAACATTATTTTTCTATCTACTTACAAACACTAGTTCCCCAAAGTGGCTTTATGCACATTTAGATATAATAAAGAATGAAGATGACTAAGCAGAATTTTTTCTTTTTATTTTTTCCTCTTTTCTTTCCTCTACTTGAAGTTCTTCATACAGCAAGAAAGCTGTGTGCTCATACATAATTGTATTTTTATCAGTCACATGGAAAAGCCACAAAAGTATATGGCTCACCCTCAGGAAATAAAAAGTTCACATTAAGTTTAATCACAAAAAAATACTCTGTGCACATATATAGAATATTACTACGTGCAGCTTAATTGATGCACTATACCTCCTTTTCTTTCTTAAGCCAACATTAGAATTGTCCTTTGAAAAAAGGTAACTTTTCAATAATCGGTCCAAATTAACTGTAACATTGTAATTTATTTCATTTTGTTCAGTTCTTTGGTTTGAATCTTTGTGATTTGTGAAAAATTTAAGATTTTTTTTTAAGGGAAATGTAACTCGTCTTATATTCTGATTCCTCCTTTCTGATGAAGAATATAAAATGGCTCAGACACGTAAACAGACCTGCAAAAAGCATTAGCTAAGACATTCTGTTCAAAAAATATTTTCTGTTTCGGCTTCTTTCAGAATATAAGTCACAGTAAACATGCTATGCATTCCTTCAGGGTCCCTGTGACTGCTAGAGATTTTCCACGGTTTACATTTTAAGCAGCAGTAACTTTTCACACATTCTTTCAAAGTTGTGGTTTATTCCTAGGATTTATTCCTTTTGTTTCATTCAAAGTTGAGGTTTATTCCTGGGATTAAAGTTATTAACTCGATTTCACACTTCAGATAAGAAATTTCAGCTTGTTGTTTTCAAGCGGTGGGAGAGTTAAGAGCATTTGACTTGTACCAGCTTTTGTCCAACTCAGAGACAGCTTTGCTCACTGGAAAAAGGCTTATTTAGCCATTCACTGGAATCTACTTAGCTTTAAATATCTCTAATTGCCCAGAAAGAATAAAACAGCAAGCCAACATGTCAAACACGATTTAAAACTTAAAATAAGTTTTATAAGATAGGCTTTTCAAAAGGAATATGGATTGTACTTTTAATAATTAAGAAAAATCAAAACAACACAAACTCACCAAATATGTAGAACACATAAACCCAGTTCATATAGTAACAAATTAAACCAGATAGTGGCAGAGACACAACAGTTCCCAGCTGTGCACCTACCAGAAGAAATCAAAACAAAGTGGAAAAATAATTAGATCTTCTATGGACCCCTCATGTACAAGTGCCATTTCAGAGTTATTTTATTTTTCTGTAATAAATCATGAATAAAGATTGTCATGACCACTAGAGGGTTGTACTTTGCTTTAAAGAAACACAGCCACAATGAGCTGCCTTGGCAGCTCCAAGCAAATAGAGCCATAAAGCCCTAAGAAGCCAAAATTAGACGGAACGAGCAATAAAAGATAAGCATTCTTGGCACATTTGTCTCCAATAAAGTGATGGCTCTAACACATTTAAACCAATGCAAATTAGTCAACTGGTATTGCTGTAAAACAAGAGAGAGCTCAACATGGTATAATTAAGGCCTTGGGAGTATAATGAGACAATATAGTCAGTTTGCATTTTTGTATCTCCTTCTAGCTCCACGAAACCAGGAATGCTAGAAACATGAAGCCGAAAGTCATGCATATATAACCAGTAGGTTCAAATTCCATGCTTCCCGAATGTGACAGGGTCTAGCATTAAGGGAGAAGGGAAAGATGAGCAGATTCCAATACAGAATAAAGCCAAAAGCCAGAAAGAACTATTCCTATGCTTATAATTCAACTTACATTTTGCAAAGAGTAACGATGACAGGTGTTTCCCTTTTGAAATCTAAACCAGAAACCCATATTATTTGCATACTTGACATTCTACTGGTGATAAACAGTAGGTTTTGTCTCTTAATGTTAGCTGTATGATTACTTCTCCAAACTTAATCTCAACTCAGAAAATATTTAGGTTATGTTGATATTCTGGCTACCTAGACCCCTTCTTCCTGGAAACAGTAATTTTTGTTTGAGGCAGAAAGCTCCAACGATGAACAACAAAACCACATACATCATTCAAAATATAAATCATAAAAACAACTACATATCACCTCAACCACATGTTCTCTCAGAAAATCAACACTATCACGATTAAATTAACTACAGAGCACATGACTGCCAACGTGGAAGGAAAGGAAGGAAAACAGCCTGCCAAGATTACACAACATATCTTATCCACCCGTGACTGCTAACAATGGGCTGTTCAAGGCCACAGACTCTTCTCACTAGTACATTAGCATATATTTTCACAAAATACAAAAGGACAGTTTAAAAGCCCCCAATTGATAAATGCAGTAAAAGGCAATCCCAACTCTATATGCTCTGCTTAACTTGTGCTTAACTCTGCTTAACTTGTGTCTCACTTCTTTTAAAGTAGATTTAATTAAATACCCAGACAGAAAACAGATTTTTTAAGAGAAAGAATGGAAGCTTTTTGATGCATTAGATGAATTGAAGTAGCTGTTTGAATGATCACTTCAATGAGTGATGAGACACTTGGTTCAGAGCAAAGTGAGGAAACTTGAGGAGAAAGGATTAAGGCTTCATCCCTCTGGGAAAAGTCTTAGCTCCTTAAGAAACTGTAGCTGAAGTTTACACGGTATAAACCTGTCTTCTTGATAAACCACAGGACAAATAGAAAACAGAATTATTACTAATAAGAGTGATCAAAGCAAACCTTACTTCAGTAACTGAATACAAAATTTGTCATCCTCAAAGAAATAATATCAATTTTGACTAGCACATTTACAAACCTATGTTTTTCACCTGCCCCTCAAATACTTCACTGAGCAATGTGACTGACCAATAAGTACCTAAAATGCGTGAAGGCTCAGTGGAGGTGGACAAGAGCAACATGTCCATCAAACTCGGGGAACAACACTGGGTGTGACCAACCACAGTTGTTGCAAAGAAGCTGACTTTATCTCAACACAAAGGGCACCAGAGGGTGCCTTTGGTTTAGATAAGCAGCTATGTCAGTCGAGTGGATCAGCTGGTGGTGTAAATGTTTCTCTTCATTCAGATCATTAAAACTGTGACTGTCTCACTGACTTAGCCAGACCAACATGAGGGGACTGAATACATGGGTCAGTGAAACACAAACTATAGAGGTTAAACAACGACAGAATTTCTGAGAGAACAACAGACTTGACTTGCAGTCAACCCAAATTGAAGTGTATTGCAATTGCTATCTTTTGCTAAGTGTCAACTTACATTTGCCAAGTGCTAATTTATACTGGTACCATGCTTTCAGTACATTCTGTATCACTGCTAAATCAAAAATCCTATATCTTCAAAAAAGTAAATCTGATATCAAACATTACACCTTCCAGGCACAGAATATCTGGGACAAACTGGTCAGACAGCATTCAAGTCTGACAAGGAGCTCTTGCAACAATAAATGGGACCTTGGATGTTTTCTTCCCCAAGTTCCTCCAAGAATACTTTAAAACCCTCCAAAAACCGACAAAACAGCTCTATCCTGTGACTGCCCCAGCATTTTTGTTCCTAATGCTAAATATTTTTTATTTACAGTAGCTTCACAGTAATTATTTGCACCACTTAATACCAAAGTTAGACCCAAGTTTTTACTTATTTGTAGATCAATAGCTTTTGTCAGGTTACAAAAACCATGAATAAATTAAGAAAACTAATGGAAAGCAAGATTTACTTTAATGTTACACTTTCTGGATTAAATGCTGATTAAAATTTACAATATAAATCCCTTTGATTTAAGTCAATCCTCCCTGTTACTGCAGTAAAAATTTATAATCCCATTATCAGCGTGGGAATTTCTCACCTGCATATGAAATACTAAGGAGCTTGCTGCGTTCCAGTGGAGGAGCCCAAGAAGACCACATTGAATGCATAGCTGGGAAGGTAACACCCTAGAAAACATAATTTCATTCTGTTGAAATGCAAGAATTTTAGAACTCACTTCAACTTTACATGTTTCAAAGCATGTTTCATTAAAAAGCAGTAGTATAATCAATTAGTTTGTTGTCTAGCAAGAAACCACTTACAAAAATTGTGCAAGGCATGAGAAAAGGGAGGGAGATTTAATTTCTCCTGCTTTTGACTCTATATATACTGGAAAAGCAGCAACAATACAAACGACACTGTTTTGAGGCCCTAGTTTCTGAAAAATTAGAATAGTTTTGTCTCAAGTATCCTTAGATTTTTAGTTTGAAAAACTTAGACTGAAATATAGTGAAAATGCTTTAATTCTAAAAAACTTAAAACTAAACCACTCAAATGAAACAATCCATATACTACTCCAGCATAACAACCCCCACAGAGTCTAATCACTACAACTTTAAACAAATTATTCAGATGCATTTTCAAATTACATAGAGGAAACAGGATTACCTCTCCCAGTCCTTCCAAGGCTCTGACAGCTATGAGGTAGCCAACTCCTAAATTTGCAGCTAAGGGAGTAAGCAGGGTGAATACAGAGGTACCAAAGATGCCAAACCCCAGCAACAGTTTGCCTCCAATTTTGCTTGCAAGATATCCTCCTGGAATCTGAGTAATGATATAGCCATAGAAAAAAGAACCAAGGATCCATCCCTGAGTATCAGCATCCCAAGAATACTTTACTCCCTAAGAAGAGGAAAAAAAAAACCAAAAACCAAAATGCAGTAAGTTAAAGACAGCTGTTTCTCTGACCATATTTTTTATTACATTGATTACTATTTAGTCCTTTATAGATAAATTCCAATTTTTTCATGACCTACTCCCTAGTGTCTCCTTCCTCTACACCCACCTGTACTGCAAGGAAAGTTGTGCTAAAATCTAATTCAGGTAGTTTACATCTGTTTGGACATATCTAACCCAAGGATGAAAATCATCACTACATGAAATACAAGTGCCTTGGTAGTTATTCCTTTTTGAATTCTAAGCAGCTTTGGTTAGGTGATAGGTACTGACTATATAAGTCTGCCTAAGGACAGAATCTCTGAGTGGACATTCTGTCATGCTCTATAAAATGGTTTTACCTGCAGAAAATTTATAGGAAAAAACCCCAAACAAATAAGGAGATGCAGGTGCTTATATTTAACATAAAGAAAGAGCAGTCAAGGACAGGGCTCACAAGGGTAGGTGGGATAATGGGAGAAGCACAACAGAGGGAAGACGAGTTTAGTGGACAATGCAAAAAAAGTGAAGATGATTGAGACAGGAATCTGCAGCTATAAAGAAAGCCAGCAAGAAGACAGGAACTGTTGCCCAATAAAGTGATTCTGAAATTTGGGATCACTTCCAAAAGATCAATTTTTCCGCATCTAAATGAGCAGCATACATTTCAAAGAAATGATGAGACAATCTTCCCATAAAGTTCACCATTATAATTTGTTTGTGATAAATAATAAATGACCTCTAAACAAGCAAACAAAATGAAAAGAGGAAGATGGCAAGAGTGCTCAGGAAAAACTTCAACTATAAGGCAAGATCTATGCAAGTCCAAATTCACAAAATTGGGGCTTTTTTTAGAAGTTTTTTTTTCCATATCTGGCAGCTCAGTTAAGAAATGTGATTTTAAGGATTACTGGAAGTCAGAGGTAAAGGATATAAAGACAAAATGCATGATCTGGGAAAGAGATTGAGGAAGTGAAGAGAGAAATATTACATGTTAATTTGTAATGAAATTTCATGCCATTATGACTGTACAAAGAAAAGGTAAATTGGACAGTGATGGGAGCTCTGACGAAGATGTAACAGTAACAATTGATAAGTGGCATATAAAACAGTGAGTCATGGTAGATCTACATGATCAGATTAGCCAGTTTCTAAGGAATAGCACGGAAAAGAGGTACGTAAAAAAGATGACTCTGAGTACAGTGCTTCTCAATTAGCTAGTCATTTAAGGCTAATACTTCCCAGAATAGCTTTAGAAGAACCACTGGAAAGGCCATCCAGTAAAAAACAGCCTGTTCTCTTGCCACCTAAATATGGTTCTATCTATCACAGAGCTCCAAAACCGCTTTGACATGCCACGTTACAAGACAATACGTCTGAGACCTCACCGTTGTGTTGCGATGAACATTTATAGTGGAAGAATGCTCTGGACACACATTGGAAGTCACATTCTTTGCTAAGCTTGTGTTAGGTTCTACCATATCCACCAGAGCGACACTGAGGTTCACACGCAATGCATACAGGAGGAAGAACCCAAAACAGGCCAGGAGTGCGAGATTGTAGCGAGCTGAGCAGCATGCAGGGACTGAAACGAGAGCAAATGAAAAATGTTTAACAGGCCTAAAAGAATAAGAACAACTCATAAGCAGATTTTACTAATGTTTCCAGAAACCTTTGGGTAAGATAAAAAATTAGCAAGGACACAAGGTAATTTTTCTTCTTAAGGGGTTTATTCAATAGGGGTAGAGTCTGAGGCTGGTTGAAAAAAATTGTAAGACCCCACTATCATACTGATGTGCAAAGCAAATGTAATCCTCATTTAGACAGCAGGCAGCTATCCACACTACAGTGGTGACTGCAGAGGATGGGTAATGTGTGGTCTGTGGAAATGGATTTAGAAACAGTTTCCAAAGTCCTCTCCAAATACTGTAATATTTATTCAAGACAGAATTTCACACATAAAAAAACCCCAAAATTATTAGTGGGAAGCCTTTAATATACACAAAAATGGTTTTTCAAGAAACACAAATACTCCTAAAGTAGTGCTAAAGAAAGGTCATTGTTACTTCAGGCTGTTTTCTAGGACAAATTTTCCTTCTATAATTTTGCTTACAAGGGAATATGGGTTTGCTGACAGCTCCCAAAACTACCAGAAAGGGGAATGGCAAACAACGTGGTGGCACCGTGAAACAGTAACAGGTTCCCAGCTGCCCAGTAAACCCTCTTGGCAGTCACAAGACAACAAAGGAAACGACTCCTAGGATTCAGCATAAATTCGGTGTTGTGACATTAAGTCAACTCTGTCAGCTGTTTATGCACAGATAGCAGACTATGCACTGTAACACAGTTATTGATTTCCTAGAGTAGTACACAGCAGCATTTGGCAGACAGCATGCATTAGTGCCAGGAGATCCAGATCAGAGCCGAGCTGTAACAGTTTCAATCTCTGCAGCTACTCTTTACGAACCGGGAATGCCTGAAACGACTGAGCAGGAATGTCAAATTGTTGAGCAACTACTCGAACAATCTGCTGACTTTTCAAATAGAGCGTAGAGTTTCCCCTTTTGTGAGGGAGCTGCATTACTAATGGTAAGTTTTATAATTTAGGTGTATGAAACTCTAGGAAGGCTGGAGATCAGTAGATATTACATCAGTTTACAGTGATCTCACCTTTCACTACACAGAGTTCAAATGATGAATAGAACAAGGACATCTATGAATAGGACTGACCAGAGCTTCATCTGCTACTGCAGTATGTCACTTGACTGGATTTTCTGATTTGCAGTAAGAAACAAAGGATATGCCCTGTGGACAAGCTGATGAGATACCTTCCCCTTCCCAGGAACTTCCCTGAAAGAAGGAATGAGCCTATGTAATTTTATTTTTTCAGGAGGAGGACCAACAGAGCCTTCTTGCAAGACTGTTTTTCATGAAATTAACAGAACTTTCCCAGTTTTAAAGTCTCTAATCCTGACAAACTTTATGTGAAGTTCATTATGGCTGCACAAGTTGTTAAAGTGACACAGAGATGCTGTACTTGCTACGTTCATTTAATAAATAAATAAAAAACAAGGCTATTGTACAAATATGCAAAAGCCCTTTCAGACCTGTGGTAATTGCAAATCTTGCCTCATAAGCATTTGAAAAAGCATCCTGGGTTTTTAAATGACATGAGAGAGAGAGAGCAGCCAAGATTTTATTGCTTACATTAAAAACAACATGCACCGAGAACAGGAAGTACTTACTACACAAAAACTAGTCAAGCAGCTTTGTCGTTGTTTAAAAAGCAATTTGCCTTAAGTAGAAAATCTAAAGTAATATAATTTAAAAAATTAATAAAATTACAGGTAAAGCTACTTAACTGTTTCACTTCTTGTAGTTGCTGGGCCTAGACAATAATAACAGAAAGCTGAATAACACACTGATTATGTAACCCTTCCTTGGAAATGCAGATTAATTGGAACATCCATTACTCTTCCTCTATAAGACTTACAGGTACACAACTTGCATGGAGAACATGCTCCACAAAACAGATGTGCAAGAACTTAAGGTCACTAGTGTCAGATTTTTTTCCCCAGTTAACATTTTATTTAAAAAAGCTAACAAACATGTAGAATTGAAGTCTGAAGCAACTAGCTGCTAAATTATTGGTTCCCTGTCATTCCATCACATGCACTTGAAATGCCTAAGAATGTTAGATCAGGTTAACAGAACAGAAGACTCAAGAAGATTACAGGTGAGTTTCAGGAGAGTGCTATAATCAGAGACACAGACATTCACACCCCTAAAGTTTAAAGCAGCTAACCAAAGTTTAAAGCATTAGGTTCAAGGTCTTACTTTGACTAGCAGTCTTTGGTCCTACATCTATAGCTAATTCTGATTTCAGGGGCATGTTTTAACGACTGTAGCAATAATTTAACAAGATTCTTAAACTGCAGTTAAAAAATAGGTCTGTGCTGCAAGTTGCACGGCAGTTTAAAGGAAGTTGCTCGTCTGCAATAGTTTTCCTTGTGGGTGAGGTGAGCCACCTCCAACTGGAGCCTGATGCATTGTGCAAACTTAAGAACATATTGCTTTAGGAAGTCTTGAGCTGAAATTTCTCTCATTCTGGCACTTTTAAAGTAATTTTGTTTGCAGTCCCCCTTGATGCAGTTGCACATTTGCTAAGTAGGTTAGAGCATTTTTGCATGTCATGCTAAATAAACTAAAAATCTTACTCTACTCTTTATAGGTAGCATTCTAGGAAGCAAAACAGCACGAATAAACATGCATGCTCTGTTGATAAGCTGTGACCATATATCGAGCCTTCTCTCCTACCTTCGTGCATCCTTTCACCTTCCTTCCCCTCCATACCTGTAACAAGCAATTAGTCTTACTCAAATTCTGCCTTCATATGAAATTTTGACACAATCTCGGTGGACCCCGGTAGTTTTTAATATTTGGACGGGTATTTGGGCTGAAGCCGAGCGAGGGCTGGTGTCTGACGGGACTGCACGCCTGATCCCGGCACCGACAGAGCCGACACCGCTGTCAGGACTCGGGGCTGCTCCTGATCCAGCACCCCCGGGCACCGCGGCGTCCCCGGCACCGAACGCCGCTAACGGCGCGGGCGCAGCCCCCGGGCCCGTCACCGCTTTTCCCGTCACCGCCGTCCCCTGTCACCGCTGTCCTCCATCACCGCTTCTCCCCTCACTACTGTTCCCGTCACCCCGGCAGTGACACGGCGGCACCGACCCCTGGGCCCCACAGCGGCGCTCGCGGCCCGCGCCTCCATGGCAACGAGACGCCGCCACACAGAGGAAGCTGCCGCCCGTCTCACCCGTGTCGGGCTGGGGCTCCTTCAGCAGTGGGGTGCGATCCTCTCCCTCCTCGGGCTCCATCTCGCTGCTGCCACCCGGACCGCGCAGCGCGCTCAGGGCCAGACCGCCCGGCGCCACCGCTGCGGCCGGCAGCGTGGCCTGGCCCGGCTCAGCTCTGCCCGGCTCGGCTCGGCTCAGCTAGGCTCCACTTTCCTCCGCCGCCGCTCCCCGCTCCCCGCCAGCTCGGCTCTGCCCCACTGGGGCCGGGCAGCGGCGGCCGCAGCCCCCAGCGATCATGTGACGGGCAGGGGCGGGCGGAAACGGCTTCAGTGCCATGGAACCATCTTTACTGAGGGCGGCCGCTCCCTCCCTCCCGCTGGCTGACGAGGCCGCACGAAGGCGCCCACAGGCGGGCGGCGGGTGTCGCTGTGCGCGCTGTCCCGAATGCTGAGGAAAAGTGTCCTCGTGGTAAGGACAAATCTGTTCAGGCTGATTCACCACAAGCGGCTGCTCCTCAGTGAAGGCGAGCGGCCTCTCGGTGCGGGTCCACTGCGGCAGCCACGGGCGGAGAAGGGAAAGCTCGAGGTGCTGGCGCTGGGTCTCTCTGTAACCACCGAAATGCTGTTTAAAAATAAATTGCAGTATCTGCAGCAGTCTTTTTGCTGTGTATGTGTGTGCAGTGCGCAACTCCTGAAGTGAGGTTTTAAAATCATGGCATGTGAAGGGGTTGGGATGGACTTTACAGATCATTTAGTCCCAACCTCCCCTGCCGTGGGCAGGGACGCCTCCCATTAGACCTGGTTTCTCAAGGCCTTGCCCAGCCTGGCTTTGAGCACTGCCAGGTATGGGGCATCCACAACCCCTGGGCAACCTGTTCCAGTGTCTCACCATCCTCACAGTAGAGAATTTCTTCCTACTATATAACTTAATTTTTCCCTCTCTCCATTTATACCCATTGCTCCTTGTCCTGTTACTACAGTTCCTGACAGAGTCCCTTTCTGGCTTCCCTGCAGGCCCACTCCAGACACTGTAAGGTTGCTGTGAGGTCTCCACACAGTCTTCTCCAGGTGAACAGTCCCAAATTTCTCAATCTATTTTCACAGGGAAGGTGCTCCAAACCCATTATCGAATTTGTGTGAAAATGCACCACTATAGATTAATAAGCATTGTGGGATATGTAATAGAGCTTTTCTTCTTGGAATCAGTGTTTTTCAACCTCAGTCAAAGCTAACAACAGAATAGAGATCTTTACATTTTACAGGCTCTTTCCTACATGTGAGCCACCTCCACTCACCTTGTCCACTCATCTGCCTTGCCAGGGTTGAATGCTGAGTCATTTTGGTGATGCTGCCTGTCATCCACTGAAAGCTTTGCCTTTACTTAGATGCCCGTGCCATCCTTCTGGCCTGTATGTAACTGCCTGGAAAATTCTGCTTACTGGAAACAGAGGAGTGTAAAAGATTCCTGGCAGCATATTCATCTATATCATTTCACACAAAGTAGATATATGAGTTTGCAAGTATCAATAGAACGGCTGTGGCTGTGTGCCTATCATATGGTATTGCATCTATGTGAAAACATGAAGCAAATCAGTGCTTCTTTTCTGGTTCTGAAATTTAGCCTGAGGGTCTGTGAGTCAAACTTACCGGAAGCCATTCTTACAGCCAAAATTAAGGGAAGAAAACAGAAAGAAAAACAACTATCAAACATACTTTGCAATATTTTATGAGAAGTGGTGATTTGGTTTGTAGTACTCAGACTTCAGCTTTGCATTTCATATATGCTTTACTCTTCCTGGTGTTTCTGCACATACCACCAGAGACCCCAGTGCCCATGGGGAAGGAAGTGTAGGGGTGTATGGGCCAGGACTATATGCATCACGCATAGGACCATGAGTGTGATCATTTCCACCCACAGGCTGAACCCCAAGGGAAGATGAGAGGCTGCAGGGCCTGGAATGATAGACAAAGGTTTTTCTAGAAGTCCCCTTTTTATTAACCTCTTATTTCTTCTCCCTAGGGCAAGTTCTATTTTAAATCAATCCACACTCTCAATACAGGATAGTGCCAAAACCCCTTGCATTAACAAGGAACATGGATTCCTCTGCCTTGCTGCCTCCTTCTTGGATCTTGCAGATCTTTGTGACTTTGCTGCAGACTCTTAGTGACACTGCACTAAAACGAGTTTGATTGTGAGGCTGCAGCCCCACAGGCAAAAGGTGACACCCATGAATCCATTCAGGAGTGTGTGAAGAACAGTTACCTTTGTCACAGCGGATAAGAATGTAATAATTCCTTACACCCTGGAGGCTGACTTTGTGTGTAGCTGTGTGGAAACAGGCGTGGTTTGCCTCTGTCCAACCTATCAGGCACTGCTGGTTGTTGGTCTGCTCTGCTAGTGTGTCATACTTATGACGCATCCTCCTGATGTGGAGGATTTGAAGTATTTATTTATTTTTATTTCTTAAAAAGACAATTGTCTGTATTCAAACACTTTTTCTCTGGTTACTTCCATTGCCGTATGCAGCTGTGCTCTGCTAGGCTGGGGAGATGGTGGACAGCACTGCTCAGCGCCCCGCTTCCCTTGTCACCTGACTCCGCAGCATAAAAGAGGAAAGCAGCAGAGGTTTCCACTGCCTTCCCTAAATCCCACCCTGACATTTAAATTCATCTGTCTAAAAAGTCATGCTGCAGCATGTCTCGTATAGAGCAGTAGATGGCTCTCTTTCCTCTGTAGTCCTATTGGGAAAAGAAACACTGGGTCTTAAGAGAAAATCCAGCTTTGCTTACTCAATGCCATGGCTCCTTTTGGGTCAGCTCTCATATTCATTCAACAGTGCAGATAGGATACAGCTATGATGATGTAGGAATGCATTTTAAACTGATTACCTATACTCAAAGGCTTAGAAGATGAAAAAGGTGGCCCAGGAAAATAGATCAGTGATGCTAACTTAAATTGTAGTATTTCCTCATGGAGCAAGATAATACCTCTTCTGTCAACCTATTAAGTTTTATAGGATATAATAAAAAAGTTTCTGGGTTCCCAAATTTTTCTCAAAACTACTGTTACAAGATGGCTTTATTTATTTATACCTTTTTAAGGAATCTGGCTTTTGAAATGTTGTTTTTTCAAGATAAATAAAAGAAAGGGGCAGAGAAATACAGATCCTGTTCACAATATAATACTCATCTGGTTATTCTTAAATAAATGAAAGTAACACATACAGAGTTTGGTGAGTGAACATTTGTCTTGGTCCCCTTATGCACAGTACAGTATACAGCATTTTAATGTTGTAGATGCCTAATAAGGATATTAGATTTCAATTAGATGATAATTTACAGAATAGTAGAATATAAAGTTAAGATATCAGATTGTTTGGACAAGAAAATATATGCGCATGCGTCCAAGCAAAACATTTCTCAGGTTTCCCATAAGAAAGCAAGTTGCAGTCAATCAAAAAAGAAAAGAATTAGGATGCCTTAAGCTGGGCAGTTCTCCTATTGTAAAGCCGAATACAAAGTCATTACTTAATCATGCATAAGATAATGCTGACCAAATCAGAAATGGCTTATGTGGCTCTGGCAGTACAATGTGTTTTCATCTGTCTGGAAATATTCTGTCTGCTGCAAATGCCTCAGGGCTCCCTATCACCATGGATATCCTTGCCTGAGGGTTTATGTTGGGAGGGGAGACCCATCTTGCCTGCTTTTCTTACTGTTTGTTAGCAGAAGCATTCCACGCTGTTCAATTTTTGGCATTGGCCATGGCAGCAGAAAGCCTGGGACTTTCCTCAATTAGCAGCATTGCTTTCAAATGCAAGAAATGAAGGCGAGTATTGTGTCCTCTACAAAGTACTCCTCTGAGTTATATGGCAGTGCTCAACTAGAGTCAGAGAAGTAGCTTAGGCTTTGTATTGCCTAAATTTTAGTGTTATATTAGCCAGTGGAAGTATAGATTGGAAGTACAGGTAACCTTAATGTCTAGACTCCCTCGTTTATAGGTATTCTTTCTAAAGGAAATGGGAGTGGCAATGATGCTGGACATTTCCTATTAAACAACTGGTCTCTGTTCAGAGCACTCATCTGTGCATGGAAACATGGTCTCATATTTCTCCTCTGTCAATGACATTTAGTAACTGCAGTGTATGCTGAACCTCAGGCAAGAAAAGGCACTGGGGCTTGGTAGAATCTTCTTTTTTTTAAACTATAATCCTTTCCTTATTTATAGAAGCCATGAATATCCTTAGGGAAAAGAGTAGATTCCCCTCAAGCTTTTAGATCAATTCTGTATTTTCTGGGTTAGTGGCTTTAAAAACTTCACTGTGGACTACTAATGGATGTTGGAGTGCTCACTATGAAGAGCAATTATTCTGTCTGTGGACTCATAAAAGCAGAGGAACAGCTATGGTCTGTCAGATCAGTGCTCACTTCCTTGCAGTACCCTGTCTCACACAGCAGTCAATAGCAAATGCTGAGGGAAGGACTTGTACAGACCAAACATAGGGTGATACATCCTCTGAATGGTCTCTGAATGTTTGAATACACTGACTGGTGACTCAGGCTATTCCTGAGCAGGACATGGTACCTCTGTTCTGAATAGCCCCTGATATTTGTCAGACAAGAATTTATGCCATCTGAATCCATGTAAAATGCAGTATTCATGTTCCCTGTGGCAAGGACTTCCACATCTGAATTATATATTGTGGATGTGTTATAGCTTTATGGTCTTTCTGAGAAGAAATGCTTTTTTTCTGAATCCCCAGTAAATACTTAACCTCTCCCTGTGCACACACCTACCCATAGAAACATTAGCTTTTAAGGCATTTCACTAGTGGAGAGTCATGTTGGATTTATTCTTTTAGCTGTATGGCTCAGTCTTGCAAAACCATGTTTTATACCTGCCTGGTGCCAGGTTAGAATATCCTTTCAAGAGTTTCCATCCCATGAGTGCTGCATTATAATACTGGAATGTTGACACTGTTCAGATATGTGGCAATTATCCTGTCATGAAAGATGGAATTATGCTGGTATCTCATAGGTTGTCTCAATAGTGTTGTCCTGTTCCTGATGGGAAGTTGATTGGTACCTGGATTTGTCAAAGCCTGGAACTGCCAAAGAACATGCCACAGCTCTTACTAAAGTGTTTTCTTTTTTGAATGCCAACTCTATAGTGAAAGATAATGGTAAAACTAAAACAATTCTATTGGCAAAACCTCACTTAATCTTAGAAGTGCTGATATGTGAAATTATGTGCAATGAGTGAGAGATGCTGAAAATTATATTTCTTTTGCACCTACAGACTGGTTTGGGAAATAGAGGATGACTCTATTCATTTTTACCAGCAGGTGTCTAAGGAGGATGTGGGTCTGAATATTCTCAGATGTTTGGTATCTAGGTGTGCCTAGCAAAAATAAACAAAACTGCCTGCAGCAATAAAGACGCTTCTGCTTTGACAATGATTTGAAAAATTGTTGAATTTCAAAAGAGTAAAAGTGGTGTCTTTTTACTAAAGCATTTTTTTACAACATTGACCAACAAAATTTGTCACTCTAAATTCATGGTAATTACAACATTTTCGTAACAGAGTTGACCTGCTTTTTATTCTGCAAATGTTGGCAGCTATCCCTAGCTATTACACCTAGAGGATGTACATAAAAGCTTTACATAAAAATGCAATAGGAGTATTACAAAACAAATGAGAAATAAAGAGGGAAAAAAAGAGAAAGAAGCAAAGAGAGGGGGAGGGAAGGAGAAAAGGAGGTGGGCCCCATTCAGCTAGCTTTTACATGCTGCAGCTATTTGTACAGCAGTGCTCATGCTGCCTCAGCTGGGTTATTTGCAGCTGAGAAACCTTTTTGTGGCTCTGATATGCTGCATGGTGGCAGGGCACAGAAGCTGCTGCAATACTCTTTGACTGTGGAAGCCATCCCTCAGAGATGCCAGCATCAGGGAGCCTCTGGTACCTCGCTGCAAGCCCTGCCTTATCCTCCTGCGGAGTGGTGGAGCCTTTGAAAAGCCCTTGTCTTTTCCCTCCTGCAAACTGGCTCCATGTCCATGCCTGCCTCAGGATATCTCTGGGACGTTTTTCCAGGTTATTTTTCAGTTTTTAATCCCAGGAGGATTTTGGTGTATGTCTTAACAACTGTCACTCTCTACACTTTAGGACTTGGAAAGTGGTACATATTTTTAAATTCAGCCTTTAAAGTTCTCAGCTAATAGGCCAATGCACTATTATGAACTCTCAGTCTTTTCATGAGGCTTGCTTTTATCTTACCCTACACTTCAAACAGCTATAGGGAAACTATTCTTTCTGATGAGCATGGAAAAGTCTTCTGTAGTCTTTCATAATTTTTAGATGTTCCATAAATACCCTTACAAATATGCTTCCTTCTGTTTGCTGGGGAGCATGCCTCCAGGGCCTGGTGCCTATCACATTGTATTTTGTACCTGAGTGTGCACATTTTTGTACTGCTGTACCTTGCTGAGAGAGGACCCGCTGCTTCCTTACCACCAAGTCTTATTCTGTGTTTTGTACTAGGCATAAAAACTGTGTGTCCTGTTGTCGAAAGTTCTGTTTACTAGGGAAGGGGAAACAAAACAACAGTAATTCCTGCAGTCAATAAAACAGTAACCGGGTTGTGGTTTACATAATGTCAATTAAGATGAAAATGTATAAGCATTGCAACTAAGCATAAGTAAAGTGCAGTTGGAAAATCTTAACAGCTGTTTCAGACATAATAAGAAATGTAGTTGCCAGCTCCTGAGCTCTGTGTCATCCAACCATCAGCTTATGTGTCTCAATCCTTGGAGATTTTCAAGACCTTTCTGGATCAAGCCCCAAGAAACCTTTTCTGACCTTATTACTCATCCTGCTTTGAAAAGCAGGCTGTGTCAGACAATCTCCTGAGTCCTCCACCCTGAATTTTCCCATGGTCTTGTGATTCTGTGACCCCTCTCAAGACTAAAAACATAATGTGCACTAGGTGTTTTAAATATAGTTCATTTATTTTTTAATATCCAAAATAACCAGCTGCCAAGAAAATAGAGAAGAGAAGAGAAGAGAAGAGAAGAGAAGAGAAGAGAAGAGAAGAGGAAAAGAAAAAAGAGAAAAGAGAAAAGAGAAAAGGAAAGAAAAGGAAAGAAAAGAAAAAAGAAAAGAAAAGAAAAGAAAAGAAAAGAAAAGAAAAGAAAAGAAAAGAAAAGAAAAGAAAAGAAAAGAAAAGAAAAGAAAAGAAAAGAAAAGAAAAGAAAAGAAAAGAAAAGAAAAGAAAAGAAAAGAAAAAACTCTCCCAGAACTGCTGTTAGTGGTCAGCAAAATCACAGGGCAAGTCTTTATCTTGAAAATATGGCCAGGAGACCAGGAGACCTTAGAAAGTTGTCGAGTATAGGACACTTTTTTAGACATATGACAGCAGTGGCCAAACATTTGGTTGTTACAGCAAGGTTTGGAAAGATGTAGCTCTTGGGTCCGCACCCTCTTCATTTAAATAAACATGACTGCTGCTGTGGGTGGTTGGCAGTGGAACAAACAGTTGCTTTTTGGACAGTGTGAATGAATACCCTATAGTGGCATTACTCAAGGGCTAAGTTTATTTAGACTGTGGCGTATTTGGCGACTTGAAACATGAAACCTTTACTCAGTTCCTTCTTAATCGCTGAGATCGGACTCCTCACCCTCCCTTCTTTCTTATAGACAGTATGTGGTAAGAGTTAGTCCTCAGGGAGAGATAACTGGTGTTTACCTGTGTCAAAACTAAACACAGAGTTTTGTGCAAGTTTTATAAATAGTTTAAGTGTATTTTAAAAATAATTCTTAATCACTCTGTCTATAGAAGCCATTTTAGCTACTACAGACTGGTTCTGTAAGGGGCAATTTGTGTAATACGAGGTTGACTCTCTTGTTATGTGATTGTCAAATAGATGTCATCTAAAATAGAATGGAGTTCCTAAGAAATTTTACCTATATAATTAAGGTCTACATACCTCTAAATATTTTTTCTTGATACCACAGTGGAGTGGGTTAGAAAGGGAAAGATTTCTTGTTTTTCTTTTTTTAATTTTAAGATTAAAAAGAAGACAAACTAAACTTAAATGTCACAGTTGACCAATTTCCAAGCAGAAAGTTTGGGTTTTATTTTTAGAATGAAAAAAAGTTGTAGTGCAAGGAATCACATCCTACAACTTTTCATTTTAACAGCTGCTTCTAATCCTGTCTTTTCTTTTTTCCAGCGTTAACCTTTTCTGGATGTGACAAGATGGAGGAAACCAGGACTGAAATAGTATAGTGTAGACCATTGAGAAATGCTTTGCTTTCCCTCTTGACAATTCTATTTAATTTCCTTGGGAGCAGATCCCTGCTCTGTCTTTTCTAGGATATATTCATTTCAAAAGGATTTTGGTCCCGTGACTCAAGAGCAACCTCACAGATTTTTGCCAAGCTGCCTGGAGATCATCTAGCCTGATCTCTATGTTATGGAATTCAGAATTTCAGCAAGCCGACCCTCTATTTAGCCTCATTGCTTGATTTAGACTTTTGTAAAGACATTCAGGTTTCATGGGAAGACATAAAAAGAAGCAGAAACCACAGCTTTTGCTTGGTAGTGTGTTCAGGAAAATAACCTCTGTTGACAGTATGTGTCTCATGTCTAATTGCATGTGACTGACTTTAATTGCCTGATCATTAGTTCTTGTTACACTTTCTACCGTAGATCAGCACCTGGCATTTGCTTTCTATGAAAGAAACAAGTGTTATGAAGGCTCCTCTCAGTCTTCTCTGACTGATGAATTAAAAAAGGCATCTCTTTAGTCTGTTGTTTTAGGGCATTGTCTCCACACCTTGATTTGCTTTTGTGTAAAATGTGGGAAATGAGCTTTGTCCACGGTATGAATTGCTCTCAGGTGAGTCTGCTTTTGGAAGGAAGCTGCCTCTGCCAACAGGGATACACTGGTCTATAAAACAGACTGCTGTACTAACATTCCCTTTTTTATGGGTACATGAATGAAATAAAAGCTATTACAGAAACACACATTCATTTAAAAATCTGCCAGTTTTTATGTCCTTAATTTAGAGTGAAGTTACAGTGTATAAATGCACGTACTCCAGAGTGCTGTGATATACTAGTCTATGACATTATGGAAACACTGGGTTTAGAAGTTCCTTCTTAAAAACCTGTAATTGAAATTTACAGTTTAATTATAGGCTATAGTTTAAGATAATTAAATCTTCAGGGAATTCTTACGTTCTTTAAAATCAAATAATGTTAATTCACACTAAATTATTTAATAAAAATAAGGTTTTTCTTGGCTGTTTCAGCTGTATTTGCAACCAAGAGGGGTTGCACTGACCTTTTGAAAACCCTCAGAGCAAAGGAAATAAGGACACTAGGGTAAAATGATTAATGAAGCTTTGTAAATGGAATTTCATCACATACAATTTAAAAAAATACTGCCCTAGGAAAACAGATTTTTGAGGACAACCTGTCATCATTTATATGTTTTTAACTTTTCTCTCTTTCACAGAAAAAGCGTGTTTGCATATGTTTAACATGCCCCTACTGTGTGGTTTAACAGTTTACAATCAGAGAATAATTCTAAAATAAAATAATGGCATTAAATGAGATTGCTTCCTAAATGTTCTGCATGTATGTGTCAGATAGGATGTGGTATATCACTCAAAGTTAAGGGGCTCAGTACAGCGAATAAAACCCCCCTCAGTTCTTTATCAAAGGTACAGAGATTTGAGTGAGGTAGAGGATACAATTTTGAGTCTTGACCTCTCTAAAGGCAGTGATTTCAGTGCCACTGATGGCTGTAAAGCCAAGAGCTACTTTGAGGCTGCCTACAGCAGAAATTTTAAGCTACACGTAAAATCCTATTACAACTACCCTGTTCACTCACACTTTGGAGGACCTTCTGCACATCAGCAACAAGAACATAGGGTCATTTTGTAGTAATTCCTTACAGTTCTATGAGATTCATCAACTGCTGAGAGCTCCTGTCCTGGGAAAAACAGGGAACAAGGTCCTCATTTTCATTCCATTATGTTCCTTCTGCACTGCTTAGTTAGTTCAAAAGGGCCAGGGAATGTGGCAACTGAGGATTATCTTTGCTGCTGAGGAATTCCTATGTGTATCATTTGTAGATTTGTTCCTCAGACTTTCACATTTCCCATAGTATAATTTTGTCATTCCTCCTTTAATTCCCTTTTTCTTCAAAATCTCATTTTTAAAAGTGAATCTCAAAATTTCATGAAGTCTTAACCATGAGGTCCTTCTACAAAGACCTTTCCTAAAACACAGTACTTCATTTTGTTGGGGTTTTTCAAAGCCCATATATTACACTACATATAATGCAATAATATAGTACCTAATATTTGGTCACATATATTTTTATGGGTATGTTTTAAAAAGTGTACAGATAGTTTAAAATTAAAATATTATGAAAACGTAACTATATAATTCCAAAATATTAAGATTTTTCTATACTTTGTTAACGAAGAAGAAGCTTTTCTCCTTTTTGAACATAGCTTGCTTGTTCTTATGCCAGTCTTTGAACAAAATCTGATACCTTCAAAGAGTGCCTGATCCAAAGCTTGTAAAAATGAATGTCTTTCTTTAGGTTCAATTCTTTCTTTAGGTTCTGAATACTCAGTGAGGATTCTTAAGATATGGCCATCCTACATGCTCTGGAGGTAACAAGATATTTCACCCTTGATTTCCTTGATTTCCTGTTTAGAAATGTAATAGAAATCAGTGCTTTTAGAATGCAGGTTAACCTGATTTATTTAGAAGACCACTTTTGAAAGTCGGTTCATTCAAATGTTGGTATTTCAATGAGTCATACAAAAATGTTCTGAAAAGTGCCTACTTCACTCCACTGTCCATTCAGTGAATGTAAATAACCAGTTATAGGCAATTGCACAGTCCACATTTGATCAGGTGAATTCTACCCACTCTGAGTGCAGTAACAGTTCAAGTTGGAAGAGAATTTATAAATAACATTTTTCACCAAGGGAAAGGTCTTCAGCTAATAGGAAAAAAAGGTCTTAATTGTCGTGCAGACCAGGTTTTCATAAAGCTCCACCCTGATAGCCCAGGGCAAGATTCAGTGCATGGCACACCCATTGACAGTGTAGTGTAAAACGCTATGACACATTCCATCATCAGAAACAGCATCAGAGGTGTTCTGGGAGAGGTTTATAGCCTCTGCTCCTGTCAGTACTTTCCAGCAAACACAAATTCTTCAGGCTGATATCCAAGCAAGGAATGTGCCCTCCTACTACCACAAATGATCTAGGCACTTATTTTTAGTATTCACTTTAATTCTTGTCCACTCACTGTGAATGATAAAACAGACTATTGCTTCTTTCCTAGTTCCATGAACTGCTGAATCATAGTTTTTGCTAGGACCTCATCCAAAGCCTGTTGAGATTGATTAAAAGATTTATCCATCCCCTAAATGAGCTCTGCTGCAGGCCTTGAGTTCAATGATGCATAAGGCAACTGGCTAAGCTTTTGAAGAGAGAATATTATGCTGGAAGAGGGTGTAGTGGTCTTCTGATTCAAATTTCCACATAACGTTCCATATAATCTGAAATTCTTCAGATTTCCTCGAATTTGCCTCATTTCATGGAAATATATTGTTTGTACCACAACTTGGAATGCCTGCTGAATCCAGTTGAATATCAGACCATCCAAGTTCACTGTATAATGCTAAAAGCAGACACATTGACCATTCTAGTATTCACTGCTGTAATTCTTGTGGCGATTTACCCCAATATTTTAAGTACTGTAGTGCTTAGGTTTTTACATTTACCACAACAGTAGCTTTTTACATGTGATATTAGAGAAAAGCAGAGTTGCTGTGCATGTATTTCCAGCCAGTCTTCATACAATTACTAGAGCTTGCTAGGAGCTAAGGTCTTAATTGACTGCGGTACAAGTTCCTTGCTGGACTAATTAATTCTGGGTTTTGTATATACTTTAACACATTTTTATTTAGGATATACTTAGACTGCAATTCGAGATGTGATTTCTGCTGGTACTGATACATATATGCAGACTAGACTTAAACTAGGATATATATAAACAGGTAACAGTATAGTTATTAGCACAGCCAGTGCTGTAGATAACTTTTGCAGCCTTTACTGGCTCTGTAAATTAGACACCATGAAGGATTAGCAAAATAAAGTTCCTGGGTAGCAGCAAAAGTGGTAAAAGTGGAATTTTCATAATGATGATATTTCACAGATGGGTATACAACTTGAGTCTGGTAATGCTTGTTTAATTCCAAAATTTGAACATTGAACAGAGAGGGAACTAGCTTCTCTGGCTGGCATGCTGAGCACAAGAGCAACCTGTTTTACCTCCCCCATTGTATCCACTTGACTGGCGTGGAAGAGTTGAAGATTATTAAATCCTTTCATGCTAGGTTATACTCCTTCAGATTTATTCCTAATATGCAGAAGTGAGGTCCAAAACCAAATTTGCCCTGCATGGTGATCTTTGTGCACAAATTAGTCTTTCAGGTATTTGTCAGAAACAGGCATTTAAAACATACTTAGGCCTGAGACAGTGACAAATGGTTGTTTCTATAGCCTTGAATGTGTAGACCAACTAAGATCTTTTGTTTAGTTAAAACACAGATGTCTTAGCAGTTAATTAGTACTAATGTGATCTGTTCCTTCTGCTTGTTCTGGATGGATATTAGCTGAGAATATTGTGTAGTCTATAACAGAAGCCAGTGAATAAGCAAAAGCTTTTTATAACTAAGTGCCCCTAAATTTAAATTTGACCAGTTTAGCACAAACTGAAGCACTGGTCATTTTTGTTTGAGTTACCAGTGTAAAGTAAATCAAACAATGACACATAACTGCATAACAAAACCCTAGTGTAGACCAGTGTCAGTGGAAACGAGCAGAAAAACAGGGTGCTGGGGAATGTAACAGTTCTTCAGCCGGTAGGGTTGTGTGATCAGTTATGCTTACCTGAAACCCAAGTCAAGCCCACAGAACAAATAGCTTATCACTTAGTGAGCATGAATGGGATATCAGTTTAGCTCAATTCTCTCTAACTGTGCTAATTTTCCAATTACTCATGACCCATTTTTATTCTTTGAGTGCAGAAAAATGTGCAGAGTAGGCTGGAGATACATGCTATAGTTATAGGCAGTTACTGCCTATAGGGCTGAAAGTTTTCTTCGTTTCTTATCTGCCCAAGCTCTGCAGTTTCTTATCTACGTACTACACTGATAGCCACTTCTGAGGCTGTGGGGCTGTGCTGCAAACAGGGCCACTGAAATATGCTGCAATAGTTGTAAACCTGTCTGCAGAAAGCACTGTATAGCACAGGCTGCAGAATGGGTTTTGGAGGGCTATGGATTGCAGAGCTGGGAGGTGCTGAATGGAGAATGGGAGAGGGAACCATCACACAGTAAAATTGCTCCTTGCTCAGGTGCAGTAGTTAGGGTTTGGGCACCAAAGAAGGACCACATTTGATAAAAGAATATAGGATTTGAAGGAATGTTTTGGGAAAACCAGAGCATATATTACAATGAAAATTAGCAGCTGCAGAGACCTTGTTTAAATGCAGGTAAGACATGACTCTTGAAATTATGTCTGAAAGGGCTAATGTGTGTTTAAGTTTTCTGCCAACTGGGAACTTACTGAAACCTTGCATACCATACTTTATTTTTAAATATTTAACCATGAAAATCTTCTACTTTTCCCTCAGTGTAGTATATTTAGAAATGAAATGATGAAAACATCTCTGAGTGCATGGATACATGTGTAAGAAATGGAGCTTGTATGTTGTTATAGAATGGAACGTAACAATTTCTGGTCTTCCATTTCTTATCTGTTCTGAATCTATTCAGGACAGAAGGAACCTTAGTATGACAATCCATTTATTCATTTACTTTCTGCTGTACAATTCCTTTATTATCATTTTTGTGGAAGAAGACATCAAATACATATACCAAAGTATCTTAAACTAGCAATCCCCTAGGAGAAAAAAGGGAAGATGGGAGTCTACAATACTGTTGTACAACTGGGCAAAATCTGTGACGTTTGCAAGCGTTTTCCCTAATGAACTTTTGGGCTACATTCATGCTAATGAATTAAACGGTGCCAGCAAATGTTCTTGGGACTGGAAATTGATTGTCTCTACCCTCAAGTTGACCTTGGCATGGTTTTGTCCTGGCTACGGTGTTCTCTTGAACAATTTGTACTGCAGCTTGGGGATTAGCATGGACCATACCTGATAGGAAGTTGGGATGTGACCACCTTGTTTTGGAGACTGAGAGAGCTGATTAGTATTGATAGATATGGTGGAGTGACAGTTTGGCTCAGTGCCAGGGAATGGAGACGTGTGTACTATGTGTACACTTTGCCATGTGTAGCAACCCATGTGAGGCTGGGGTTCTTGGGATGCAGTGCTACTTGTAAGCTCTTCTTCCCAATCTCCAAGAAAAGGAGTAGCAGTGGCTGTTCATCTTCCCTGGCTGTTTCTCACATGTAACAAGGAGTTACTAAAACCAACAGCAAACATCTCCCAAACTTTGCCTTATCATGCACTTTTTGCAGGTGAGGAGCTGCCAAGACTGACTTTGCAAGCATCACTTGTTTGCTGTACTATCACCCCTTCACTAGTCTACAGAGGTGGCACCCTCTCTTCTGTCACCACAAAGACTAGCGCTCCAAAAAGAATCAGCAGAGGTATGAAAACCTAGAAAAGCAAATGTAAAAGATATGAAAAGACTGCATGACTTCCTGGCATACAATTGGAGCACAGTGTTTATGTACATTACTGTTCATACCTGATTTTCATAAGAATAGAGCGTGATGCTTCTGTTTAGGACTATAACTGATTGCATTTGGCTGTGTACCACAGTGCAGAGGATGCCACTCCAGCACTTCTGAAGAGGCACACATCAAGAATTGGGTACAATTTCTAAATTTATTAGACTTGTCCTGCAATGAAAGAATTTGGACAAATCAAACATTAAGTGTGTCTAGTCTACACAGTTAAAATGAACATGCTAAAGGAACAGAAGAACCCAAGCTGCTTCAGTGCACTTTTTGAACTCTGAATGTAGGTTAAGATTTATAAGTAAGTAGCTACGAGGCTCCTTGAATTTCTGCAAGCATCCTTCTTCCCGTTCAGACCAAGAACCGCTCCCGACTCGCCTCCGAGTTCGAGTCCCGGGCCAGCGCGCCTCTGAGGGCTCTCCGGGTCTCTCCAAGTCGATAACCGGGCAGCTCGCCACAACAGGCTGCCGCTCTGCTCGGAGCTGCAGGCAGAAAGCATTGCTCTCGGTGCTGCTTTTGTAATGGGTTGGGTTCTGAAAATCCCACCCGCTTCCCACCTGCATCATGCCCAGGATGTGGGAGCGATGGCTGAGGGGAGGTGAGACACTCCCGTGGGCATCTCTGTGTAGACAGATGTGTGCTGCCGCCGGGCCGCCCACCGCGGTCCGGCCCCGGGAACGCCCCGCGGGTGCTCCTGCGGCTGCCGCCGGCGGAGCCTTCCTGGCGCTGGGGCAGCGGCCGCCTCTCCCTTCCCTCCCCCGCTCGCCAAGGCGCCTCCCGCCCGGCCACAGCCCCGGCCCCGGCCCTGCGCACAGCGGCGGACTCACCGGGCAGCGCGCACGGAGAGCCATGGCACAGTCCCACGGCGATGTCCGCTTCTTCCTCCTCCTCCTTCTCTGCAGCTCCGCGGCGGCCGGGTACGTGGGGCTGGGGCGGGCGGGGACGCGGGGCACTTCACCTTCCCTCCCTCCCGCCGGCACGGGGGCTGCGCGGGCAGAGCAGCGCTTCCCGGGGCTCCCGCCTGCCAGCCGCTCCCGGGAGCGGGCAGAGCAGCGCTTCCCGTGCACCGCCCTGCGCACCCGCAGCAGCCGCGGGGTGAGCATCACCTCCAGCCTCCGCAGCGGAGAGCAACAGCAGAGCTTGGCAACATGGGTCCTGTGTCTTTATGTGGACGCGGTTACTTTTTTTGAGAGTTTTTTACTCCCCGCTCTTTCTCTCTCTGCCCGCCTGTGCTTTCCAGACCTACGTTCCTTGTGGCAGCTCCCTGGAACATCAGGCCTGGAGCAAACTTGACTGTTGGGGTAGCTCTGCTGCCGGACAGCCCAGCACAGGTCACCGTAAAGGGAGAAGTGATCAGAGATAACGAAACCATCTTGAGCAGGGAAATGGTCTTTGAGAAAGGTAAGAAAACGAATGGACTTGGTTTGGAAGTATTTCAGTTTGCCTTCTCACAGAAACATTTTGTTCCTCCCAAAATAACACAGCTTCTACAAGGTACTAAAATAGGAAATTTATTTTACCGAGTAAGAGTCGCTATGGGAAAATAGTCTTGTACACTGCTGGCTCTGTTTGGAGCTGGGCAACTGAGCTGGATATGAGTGATTGCATGGGCGTGCTAACTGTCTGTAAACTCTGAAAATAATCAAATAGTAGCAAAGTGTGATGGATGTGGGATTTCTGAGGAACCAGGAAGTACTCTGGTCCATGTAGTGGGGCCACTGTGGAAGTAGAGGAAGAGTTGCTTGCTGGTAGCTTGTTAAGGTGCAAAGTGGAAGCGTGTGGGAGAATGGAAGGGGTGGAACAAACAACGTAATTCATCAACTGGAGCTGCTTCTTCATTCCCTAAGAAAGTAATGACCTGAGGACCATGGGAAAGTGAAGAAGACTGTCAGACACTTCGAAGCTCTGTGCATTTGAAGAAACAAGAATTTTTAAGGATCAGGAGCTGAATTGTGGAGAGGTTGGGGATTGAAGATAAGTAAACATGACAAGGGACTGATTTAATCTATGCCACCAGGCAGGTGTAGTGGATGTGGTGGGGGTTCTGAAGAGCTGAGATATCCTGGCCAATGTTCCTTTTCAGAAAGGTCACTTTGCAACAAAAGTATAGAGATATCCTACCTGAGATTTGTCCTCATGAGAAAGTAAATATTTTGTATGCATAGTCCAGCTTTCACACTGCTCTTACTATGAGGTGATATAAATGACATCTAAACTCTAGCTTTTTATTTGTTAAAAGTAGATAGTCTGAGGGCAGTGTGAGGTATTGAAAAATCTACCCTCCTATAATACGCTTTGTCTACTGCTTGTGTAGTTCTTCTGTTAATGTCTTACAGTAAATGTAGATGCCTTAATTGGAAGCATCACGCCTTTATTTCAAAGCCTTCACAGTCTGTAGTGAAGATTGAGACTTTGAGTGTGATGGAGTGAATTTGAACAGATCAAAAAATTTTGATATAGAACCAAAACAAATCTAAACCAGCCAGCTTCTGTTGTTTTCCTTTGAAAACCAAAGTTTAAAAAATAAAATAAATTGTCTCCTCCTTTTCTTCCTCTAACTATACTGGCTTTTATTTCCTGCTTCTGTTCTGCTTTAACATAGAGTTCAGTGAGCCTTGCGTGAATTTCAACCTGTCTGATTTTGTTCTTCTCAACATTAAAAGCCAGACAAGCAACTGGTAATTCCAAGCTTGTAAAATATGTGGCTGTCTCTATCTTCTGAGCACACTGAATAATGCTTGACACCGGGAGCTGCTGAAGTCAGAGTGAATGGTAGGTTATCAGGAACAGGTATGGCACAGTATCACACTGGATACAGTGAGGAAAAAGGACAAATGAATTAGTGAATTACTAACTTCTAATATTTTCCAGTCTTTTAAATATATCTTTAATTTTTCTATGCTTTTTTACTTGGTAAGTGAAACAAAAAAAGACAACAAAAAAAAAAGATACTGAGCATACTGTGTATTTCCTCCTGCAAAATTCTTAACAATCAATTTTTTTCTAGTCAGGTTATATAATCTGTTAGTCATTGGTTTTCTGTGAACAAATATGTAAGCAAAACTGTTAAGGGCTAGGAGTAAGGGAACTGCCCTGTTAAAGAGGAGGTAGTCTTGACATATATCCAAAGGTGTAACAAGTGTGGATCAGTTCTAACTCAAAGAGAAAGCAAGTTGTCAGAGAGAAGCAAATGCAGCTTGTTAGAATAAGAACATAAATCTTTAAAATTTTCATTGAATAATGCAACAATCCTAAGATAAAATATGAAGTGGTATTGTTATAGCTGAGCTTAGTCTGTGACTGAAGTAGGACTGTTGCAGTTGAAGGAAAAAACCCAAGCGTATCTCCAAGCACACAAAATCTTCTTTAAATTATATAATTGCTGCATATATTAGTGTCCAGAAAATGTTGATTTATCTGTCACTGAATACCTACCTTGGTTAGACTGCACATTCAGTGGCACTGTTGCCTAAGCTGGGTCAATTATGCTCTGTAGTTTTCCTTGCATGGGGACAGCAAAAGCAAGGGATTAACTGCTCTGAGAAACTGATCTGACTGAAAAATAAAGTTTTTATTTTGTTTGAATGTTGTTTTAGGCAGACAGGTCCCCTGGCTCAATGTGCAAATGTTTGTGCTGATGGAACTGAGTTGGAAATTGAATGCTGGAGACCTAGCACAGGCTGAGGACAGTTTTTCTTAGGGATGTTTAATCTGACAGGCCAAGTTCATTGAAGTACCTCAGTGTAAAAGGTATTACATACCTGTCTGTCAGATGCTTCTGCAATTGCCTTAAGTTAATGATTCAGCCTGGTTCTCTAGTAGCAGCTCAGTGTGATACATAGAGTGGTCTAAATTTCTGAGTTAGCTCCATGAGAGGACTGTATTATATTAGAGATATGGGATTTTTTATTTTCTATAAGATAATTCTTGCTTTGTATAAGAAATAGAGTGTTTGCCCTCTGATGGTTGCTAAAACATTTACTATTCTAATATTACAGGAAGTGGAATTTTGATATCTGGGTGATTCTTGGACAATTGTCTGTTAGAGAAGTGCTTTAGCAGTGGAGGTTAGTTCCCATCATTATTGTGCTTTTTATATAACTAAGGGAAAATAAATACTAATAAGTGGCAAGTGGGTATTTGGAGTGAAGGAGAAAGTGTGCATGCACATGCATTTAAAGATATTTTGAGCTTGGCACAATATTCCAGAATCTAAATGTACTATATAGGAAGGGAGATTGTTTAGGACTAATATTTTGGTGCAGAATTAACTTAATTACATTTAGTGGAGTGAAAAAAAAACCCTAAATGTTTGCAAGGGGGAAGTTGCTGCTACAGGTAAACTTTGCTTCATCAAGCACAACCCAAAAAAATAGAATGTGTCACCACGAGAGAATAGGTTTCCGTTGCCTAGAGCAGATGCCAGGAAAGCACAAAGCACTAACTAAAGGCGTTTTTGTGCACTGTACCAAGCCTTGACACACTTTCTGTGGAGATGCAGTATCAGAAAGATCCTCACCCTGATTAAAAATGGCTGCAGAAGGTAACAATGGCTTGTGGGCAATTGGAGCTGTTGGGTTTTCTGTGTCAACACTAACAAGAAAGAAATTATAGGAATAACACATGGACAAGTTAAATTCCCTGCATGAATAACTTGATCTTCAGTGATTGCAGTGAAGGGTGACTCTTGCCATGCACATTTATCCAGTCATTGATAATAAAGGTGTAGTCCGAAGTGGCAGGAGGTGTTTTCTTACAGGGTTTGCTACCCAAACATTACTGTGAGTGTTAGTGTATGAGAAACCTTATACCTTAACTGCGAGAGGTTCTGAAAAGTATTTTCTGTGTTGGTGCTAGATTGGTTTGGAAAGAATAAGTAGCATATAAATTGGAAAAAAAATTGCTTTTCAGAAAAGCTTCTATGTGTAATGAGGTGTCATCATTTGCCCAACAGCATGATTGTTTTTAATTCTAAAGAATAAGATTCATTAGTTGAAACTTTTGCTATATAAGGTACAACATAATGTATTTAAGGCATGGTGAGTGAGAATTATGTGAACTTGCTGAAGTTTGGTTTACAGTGACATGCATAGTGTGTAAATTACTTGTATGTGTCAATTAATTTATGCTGCTTTTCTATATTTCCAGAGAGGAGTACACTTACTTTTTAATAGAGATTACTTAGCTAGAGCATGGTAAATACTCAGCTAGGATTTATGAAGCATGATAGTTTGTGAGAAAGTTTGTCAAGCTCAGACAAGTAGTGATCCTCCATAGAGACAATGGAAAATCTCCTTTTACCAGAAGGCATGTTTTACAAACTAAATAATATGATTCTGACCACATCAGTATGAGAAACAGTGAGAAACACTGGGAATAATAAGTTGTGACGTAACACCTAAATGGGAGTGAATCGCCTAAAACCATCAGTCCCTGTTATTAGCCTTGAGTTGTCTTTGTACCTTACGTCAGGATAAAATGACTGAGTTATTGGTGGTTATTCTGTCTGTGTTGAAAATCTGTGGGGTGAAAGGTTTTGCTGGTAGTTTAGTGGAACATTTCCTTTCTACCTAATTTTTCATCAATGCCTAAAAAGCCAAACAGTGAGAAAGCAGAAGCTGCAGAAGTGATTTTGTATCCATAACCTTTGCATCCAAAAGTATGTGTAGCTGTGCCTTATGAAAAATAAGTTATTAAATAGTCAGCACATGCACATAACCTGTGCAAAATCAGAATGAAGGAAATGTTTTTGGGAAGGAGTATTGGGGCTGGATCCAGAGACAACTGAACTGGTAGAGAAAAAGGCACTCTGTTACAGGCTTTCAACTTGCTGAAGTATATAAAAGAAAAACAACCAAACTCAAGAACCTAAAACAAGAGAACAAAACCCAACAGGTTTCTGTGCCTGTTGTTGAATCCATCCTGCTAACAGACCCATTAAGTTGTTTGCAGAAAAATGCAACTAGCAATCCCATCCAGTACTTGAGCTTTATTTTATTGTTTGAATGCTGTCTGAGATTTGAGGGAAAGAGTCATTCAGTGACTCAGGGCTTACATGTTTTTACATGAGGTTTTTCTGGTCACCATGTTCTTCGTCGATATCCAGCCAAGAAGGGTGTGGCACATTGAGCACTACAGGCTGTTTGACAGTACCTTCAGAAGAGTGGGATAAAACAGAAATGCAGACAGTGGGGCAACTCATACAGAAAAGGGAATATTACATGTCCCAGTGTGCAGTTCCCTGTTGCCAGGGAGGGGCTTTGCAGTTTTTAGGAAAGGGAGGAGAGAGAAGAACAAACTATAGGCTGTGAATTAGGGAAAAAAAGTGATGAAAACAGGAATTGGTAGGTAACATGCTATCAGAAACAAGAAGGGAAGAAAAGGGTGAGGGATTCATGCTAAAAGTATAAGTACACATTAACAGAGCAGAGAGGTAAGAAATGAAGTAACTAAATATGAGCTAAACTGGTCACAAACACAATAGAAAGGAGGAAAACTGTGTGTAGATACTGTAAATGAGATCATATTACAAAGGAACTTAAAGTGGTAGCGTGGGTAATGAAGGACAAAACTGGTAAGGCCAAACTATCAGTAGGAAAGAATGTGAAGGATAGTAAGGCAGGGTTTTTAAATGGAATATTGGTAGCAAGAAAGCTAGCAAAGCATGTGGCTCGCTACTCTGATGAGAAGGGTTGCTACTTCTGTGGCTTGCTACTCAGATGGTTAATAGTGCTGAAAGGCAGTAAGTGTGTAGTCTTCACTAAGAAGATCAATTAACTGTCATGGAAAATAATTAAGATTTAAGGTAACAAAAGGAGAGTAACAGCTAAAAAAGTACGTTGGTCAAGTAGGTGTTTAGGCTTGATAAAATTGCCTGAAGAATATTTAGGGAATTGACTGAAATAATTTAAAATCTGCTAGTGAAGTTTTGAGAGCATGAGTGAACAGAGTGGTTCTGGAAGATTGAAAAGCTGCAAAGAAAATATGTTGCACTATGGGTTGGCAAGGGTTGTAGGTGGAGAAGAAGCAGGATTATGTTGTATTTTGATTTTACTAAGGCTTTTGATAGTCTGGCCTGGCACTCTGACAGGCCAACTGGGGAAGCAGGGACAGCATGAAATTCTTATTTAATATGTTTGTGGCTGGATGAAAAATAATGTTCATTGAGTAAGTCTAAGTGGTTCACTCTCAAACTGGAAATGGGTTGTGTTGTTCAGTATGATTGACATGGATGAAAAAGGAAGAATGTTTATTAGATTAGCGAAGGGGTGGTAAGGACACTGGGAGAAAGGATTTTGAACACATTTTGGCAATACCAGAAATGATTAGGGGGAAAACTGGAGTGTGATTCACTAGAACTCTAGAACTAGTGCATAGTTCTACTTTTGTTGATGAGTAAAAGAACATGTGCTTATTGGGTGGGGAACAAGGTGATGCAGTCCTGCAGAAAAAGGGGCATGTGTATAGTGGGGGGGATGGTTTAAAGCTAACAGAAGGTGAAGGCTTGTAAGTAATACTGTAGTGCTCAAGAAAGAAGGTAAACATTGTACTCAGAGGTATACACAGAAGTATTTTCTCTAAGCTATGAGAAAGTATTCTAGTAATCTTCACAGCCTAATTTGGCATCCTGGGGAATGCTGTGCTTGATTTTTGGCACTCATCATGGAGCCTGTGAACCAACTGGAGAAATGCCAGGGAGAGCGGAGAGAAGGATCTGAGATTTCTCAGGAGACAAGTTCAAACCTGACAGAAGAAGATGAGCCTTCATCTGAGATGAAAATAAATTGTGGAACTCCATGTCCCGGTTGTTGTGGATGGAAAAATTGATTGCACAAATTCACAAGACAAAAGTCCATGAAGGATTGGCCCAGTATAAAGACATACAGATTGCATAGGCTGGGAAGAGTACCCAAGGAGGGGTCACTGTGTAGCTGTTCACTTTTTATGCTTTTCAGATGTCTGTCCTTGACCATTGCTGCAAATGGGATCTTAGCCAAACAGACTTTGGTTTGACCCTGGGAGTCTCTTCTACATTCTAGAAAGCGTCTGAGGAGAGATGGGAGGAACTGGTGTGAAGTATCAGGAGAAGTGTGCTATACACCTGCTGTGGACTATTAAGTACACTAAAAGTAGCTCTAAAGAGAAAAGGGTGGGAGCTAAGAGTAGATAGGTCTAAGGTGATGTCCCTAGGGGTGTCTAGTTAGAAGGAGATCCAAGCTGGTGTTGAGTTACAGAAATACCTGTGGAGGCAGCAAGCAGTTGGGAAATTCATGAGTTTCCAGTCATGCAGGAGTGACTTCTCTTTTCATGAGACCCTTATGACTGTCAGCACTGGCACTGTTTCCATGTTGTACTATCCATGACTAGTTGTTTGTGAAGGCAGAGTTGAGGTCCTGTCAGCAGAGACTGAATAGCAAGCATCAAGAGATGGTGCCGGTTCACCTAGATTCACTGAAGTACAAATAAGTATGTGCATAGAAAACATGGTTATAGTGACAGACCACTTCTTCAGCTTCCTGGAGGTATAGCTGTGAGGTCCAGGTGCTTATTTTCTATGGGATTTGCTACTGCCTTTATTTACTGATGAAGGAAGTCTCTGGTACTCTTTTTATATATTCAAATAATTTTATTGCCTCAGAAAAGCTTTGTGACTTTGTCATCACAAACTTCGAATATGTTCCAGAAAATGGAAGAAAACCAATATGAGAAAAAAAACCTCCTTCTTTCATTCCCTCTAAGCAGAAATTTCAGTAGATTCTGAATGGGTTATTTGCAGTGAATGAGTTTGAGAGGTGACTTAACTTTGAAATTTTGCTCCAGTTACAGCAATTGATGTGATGAGGGTGGTGTTGATACTGCCAGCTGTCTGGCGTGTACAGACTTAGCTGTATTTTGTCCTAGTGTGATTTTCCAGTCTTTTAAGTTGGACTAAAAACTGCAGCTGCTTTAAATTACCTTGATGGTGGCTTTGTCTGTGTTTATTTCATGGACTTCAGAATGGGTAGTAATGGTGGCCAACAATGCCTTGAAAGCAGAATGTGGAGATGTGTGTGAGTTTGTGTGTTTGTACATAGTCACCGAGGGGATGAAGTGTATTTCTCATTTAGTTGTGTAAAAGGCTTGAGTCTGAGATTATTCTGAATTGTCGGTGTAGTTTCACAGACTGGATATGATATGAAGAAAGTTTCTCGTGTAGTATTCAAAAATTGCTGTCCTAACAGCTGTAAATTTATAATTCATGGCAGTATAGTTGTTATGGTATGTAGGCAGTGGTAATGTCATATGCATGACAAATAGTCTGTGGATGGCTCTAAGATTTGTCTCAGAAAAAGGTTAAAAAGAGAATGTACTTCAGTTTAAGCAATGATAGTGCCTGGATAGCTCTCAGAGGGTTTCTGATTAAAAAGATTATTTAGTTTTGGAAATATGAAGCTGTTCTGTTTTCCTACCTAGTGTGCAGTGTCTTAGATAAACCAGAGAGTGTTTTCTAAGTACTGTGTTCTTGCAACTGATTGGTCTTTGACTACTTAGCTGAAGGTGGTAATAATAGCATAATCCACGGAGTTGGTTGGTTGACTTTAGAAGGTTGAGTGAAGAATTAAATGTCTGGCTTATGCTCTAAGTCTAAAAAGGGCCAGTCAGCAGGAAACATTCTACTTGCTTGAGGAAGGGATCATGGATGTGGCAGGGGAAGGGAAGTAGTGCCCAGCCATCAGCAGTATCTGTTGGTCTGAGAGGGTGGGAGATGGTGGTTTTCCTCAAGGGTAGATCGGACAATGCTGATGAGGGAAGAGTGGCTGAATCAGTAGAAGGGAGAAGCAGAGGGGTGCCATGATTTCTTTGCTATGTAAGGTAGAAAGACACAGAGAATGTTGTGGTCAGGGGGCAGAGAAGAGGAAGGACACTGCCTCTTCTGTTCATACCATCTGGTAAATCTGTGTCTGTTCTGTCCTGGTCAAGAGTGTTTCGCCGGGTTTCTCCCACTGTTCTGATCATGGAGACTAAGGAAAAACTTTCATATTTAGGTGGAGAAGGGTTTTTTCCTAGTTGTCAAAAAAATATCCCTGCACTTCCCGTTGCAGACCGAAGCTAGAACTTGCTAGCAACTGCAGAGTTTGGTAAAACACAGCTTTAATTACAAAACCATCTGTGCATTCTCTCTTTCTTCTGTCCTCCAGGGCTGTGGTGCCCTGTCTCTTGACCAGACCCTTAGGTGATAAACTTTGGTCCAGTTTAGATTATTCCTTCTGTCCCCTTACATCTTTCTCCATAGGCAGCACTGCTACCTTGCCTCTCTCTCTCCCTTTATAATTTCTGAGTGCTTCTGGCCTCCAGGTTTGCAAAAACAACTGAAAAGGATAAGGGGTGGAGGCAATAGGGAGGAGGGTAGGAAGTGGCTGTGAAGTGTGTGTAGTGCTGGCAGACAGGGTTTAGGAGGCTTTTTGCAGAAAGTTATACCCCTTTGCTACAGGCCTGTTGGCCTCATTTGGCTTTGGATGTCAGCCCAAATGCTGACGTCCCCTGGCAATCCCTGCTGGATGTTTGAGTGCTGTATTGCCCCTCCTTCTGTCATCCGGGCCAAACTGAGCCATAACTTAACAGCAGTGCCTTAAGCTCTGTATTTTGGGCTATTTGTGTAAGTAATCGGTGCTAATTTGGGTGATAGCTTTAGCATGATAGATTAGGAGTACAGCATATTTAAAGCAAACTGTGAACTCAACAGGTTTGCAGGTCTTCTTTGAAGAATAAGTGTTTATCGTGTTTTTCACATCCTGGGCAACGTAGGCCTTGGTATTATTGCTTTCTTTTTTTTTTTTTAAATCACAAAAGTAGTGTATATTTTGGATGGGAATAAAAATCTGGAAGGACATCGAAGAATACTAATTTTTATTTATATGATGTGAGTTTTTGAAATTGATTCAGCAGTAGAAAATAACTCCATTTGCCTCTGCAAAGAAATGTTTTTCTGTAAACATTTCCTAGGCATGGATATATGAACACAGCTGCCAGAGCAAAGATGTGGCATAATTTCAGTAAATCAATCCAAAGTGATTCCAGTTATATTTTTTCTGTAATCACACATTACTAGGAAGGTTTGAGGACATAGGTAGAAAAGTTTAAGTAGAAAATCTGTTTGTAGGAATACCTACCACATGAGCTAGAATATACAGTCAGTGCTGACTTTATGTAAATGAGAGACTGAAGTGCTACTTTACTGGTATATATTGACACAAGCTCTAGTTCACTGTGCCAAGCCATACAGTCATTTTTCTAGAACCTCTGTCCTTTTTTAGGGATAGATGCTGAAACATTTATGACTAGTCCTAGTGGTGTCATCTCAAGAAGGGGTAGCATAAATTTCTGGGTTTTGATCAGGCCCTTACAGTGGGAAGAATTTAAGATGTCATTTTTTGTGTGTTCTCCATAAGTCTAAAAAAAAAATGCATGTATTTACATAGAATTTTTATATTTGCTTTATTGATAATAGTACTATTAAAGTGACAAAAAACGTCAGGGTAGAAAAATAATTTAATGTACTGCTGACATGTCACTCCCATGCTGTCTTTGATTCTTCTACTTGACAATCCTAAATGCCAAAGATTCTAAGGAAAAGGGGACGGGACATTGTGGCATTTGTTTCCACTGTATTTCTGTGTATTTTCTCAGTGCAGTAGTTGTTGAATGAATACAGTACAAGCCTCAGCAATTCTGTGAAAGAAATGGTTTTGTAAATGACGAGGAGATTTTTTTTTTTCTTGAAGGCTCATGTGACTTCTGTTGGGATTTTTGATAATTTGTTTTTTAACTTTCTTCAAGATTAGTCTGGAACAGTCCACTGAATTTTTCATGTCTCCCCGTAAAACAAAGTCATTATTCCCAGCTGGAATTGTTCCCTAACTAATCTCTTGTGGTAGCAGGGACCTGTGCTCTTGCCTGGTTGTTCCCTGCTATGTCGCATTCCAGTTGTGCTGGTGACTGCTGCTATGGAGAGCAGATGGAATGAGTCAGTAGGAAGCGTTTTGTGGTTTGCAGTGCTTGGTGTAAGTGGCTTAGCTGTTCTGGGCTCCTTTCTAAACCTACTTCTTCTGCCTGGAGTTAGTTACCTGTATTTCATAACTGAAGGGATTCTTTGCAGGGATGTGGGGAAGAAGACAGAAGACTGTTGGCATTTCTGGGGACAGCAGATGCCAGACTTGACTGATCTTGTGGAAGTATTACATGCTGCATGTGGGTAAAAGTCAGCTGCAGGGCTTGCAGCAGAGCAGTGATACGTGCTAGCTGTTGGATCATGGTTAATTCCTTATAAACCTGAAATTGCTGTATGATCAAATATAACTTTAATTCATCAAGTGAACAAAAAAATAGTTGAATTTCCGCTATTCAGCATTGGCATAAAGGAAACATTTTGCCTATAGCTCTTGCTTGAGCATGTCCAAAGTCATCCTAGGCATAGCTGAGCAGAGCTCCAGGGAATTGACTGCATCTTGATAGTCTCTGAGAACATGGGAAAATCTTGCATGACAGGGAAATCCACTGCAATGCTGAAGAATTTCAGATCTGCTCAGGCTGCTCAATTCCTAGCAAAATAATTACGTAGTGACATAAATTGGAAGATTACCTCATGCCCTGGAGTGTCTTTTATGATCCTCACTGGCTGAGAATTACACAGCACTCTGGGCTTTGTCACAGCAGCTAGGGAGGCTGTGGCTCCCTAGCACTGCCTCAGAAGGCAAATCCTTTCTGAGTTGCACAAATGCAACTGTGATATAAATCTCCCTCCTCACCAAGTCTTTCTCCATCTGCATTACATTTTTACCTACCTCAGACCTGATGTTAGATCACCCAGGCTTGGGAACAGGGAAGAAACCCTGCCAGATTTATTGGTTTTTGCATGCCACTTGTTCTCAAAAAAGGTGGAGGCAAGTAGGCACTGCCTTCATGAGAAAGCTCTGAAGTGCCTGCCTTGTTTAGATTTCTTTGCAAGCTGGTAGATGCTGCACAGGACTTTGTGCAGAGCTTCCCTTCGTCACTCTGTCCTTGAGTGTGTGGGTACCAGTGTGTTTGCACTGGTGGGGTAAAGATGGAAATAGAAACCTGTGGTGTGGGCTGTGGTACAAATATCAGATTTGTGCTTGGTGTCTCCCAGTGTACTGGAGTCACTCCTGTAGCCATTGCTGTGCAATTAGCTGTGTGGATTAGATTAAAGCTAGCATAGTAGAATTTAACCATGTACATATCCACTCAGACACATGTGGTAAATGGTTTCTATTCCTTGTTAATAACTGATTATCAGCAGTGACAAAGGTTATTTTTTTTTCCTCTGGTATTATGGGTTGTGGTTGTATAGACCCCAGCTTTAACACTGCCTTATTTCAGAGGGAAAGAAACAAGAGAAGCGTTAGGGTTTTAGTGTATAACTGAGAGAAATTTCAAGAGATAACTTTGTACCATCTCTGTTGCTAGTTACCATGCATCTTGCTCCTTTTACAGTGAAATATAATCCCCTAAGAAAAATTCTTCCTACTTAACAGTAACTCACTCTGTCCTTAGTTAGGAAGACCTAAGTTCCCTTTAGCTAAAATGATATCTCTTAGTGCAATTGTTTGAGCATGGGGTAGTTTGGGTAGATGTTGGGAATAAATATGTCAGTGCATCTAGAGGTGTTTACACTGCCTATGGATCAGGTACTCTGCAGGACTTTGTAATGCCTCTCCTGTGTGCCAAACGACCTTGGCCAAGTGTGGGGGCTCCATGCCACTGTGAATTGGGGCAGTTTGTTCTCTCCACTGGCTACTGAGAAAAGTATCTTGCCAGACACTCCTGTCTGGAAAACCTCAAAGGCCAATGGGGTTACTCAGGGTTAATGACTGCATGGGATGCTTCTCAAGTGGAGAGAGGGATGATATGAAAAAAATGTAGGTTTAACAGCAGCGTAGGTTTAACAGCAAGACAAACACATTATGGAAAGAGCTGTAGGCCCAGTACTGCCCATTGCTAAGGTTTTTAAGGTTTTGAATGCCAGAATGAAGTACTGGAGTGTGCTACCCACAAACTTCATTTGTGGGATGTGAGTCATTTGGTTTAACCCAGTTTATAATTTGAATAGATAGCACATACTGGATAGCATTTTTCCTTTAGTGCTCTGGCAGCAGTCAGGACAACTTGTATTCCGTTCATTGAGATTCCTTCTGTTTGCCATTGCCAAAGGAAAGAATTCATTGACTTCTAAAACTAACATTTATTGAAGTTCAGAAGTCGAGTGATTGCTTTGTCTTGGAATGCCTTTATGTCCAGGATCAAGAAGGATATTAATAAATAAATAAATAGATTTTTTTTTCTTTCTCTATGAAACAGTTCTGTAGAAGGTAAATATAAACCCATGGCTTTTTAGGAGATACAAAAAGGTCTAACTAATAGAATCAGCAGAAGCAAATGGGAGTGAGCAGTGTGCCTTGGCAGCCAAAAGGGGAGCCACATACTTGAGGGGTGCATCAAGCACAGCATCACCAGCCGATGGTGAGAAGTGATTATCCCACTGCGTTCAGCTTTGGTGCTGTCCCACCCTGAGCACTCTGGGCATTTCTGGGCCCCACAGCTTTACAAGGTCCTTCAGTGCCTCTAGAGGAGGGCAACAAAACTGGCGACAGGGCTCAAAGGCTTGTCCTGTGAGGAGCAGCTGTAGGCTTTTGGTTTCTGTAGTCTGGCTGAGGGGCACTTCCATTGCCATCCACAGCTTTCTGAGGAGAGGAGCTGGAGACAGGGGTGTGATCTCTTCTGCCTGGTATCCAGTGGTAGGAGGTGTGGGAATGCTTGAGAGTTGCAGCAGGGGAACTTCAGACTGGACATTAGGAAACATTTCTTTACTGAGAGGGTTCCACCACTGGAACAGGTTTCTTAGAGATGTGATTGATGACTGAAACCTGTGTTTAAGAGGATTTTGGACAATGCCCTTAATAACACGCTTTAACTTTTGGTGAGCCCTGAAGTGATCAGGTCCCTTCCAACTGGAATGTTCTGTTCTATTCTATAATTCATGATGTAATTAAGATAAGAGCTGTGACACTAAAGGCTTCATGATGTAATGATATCCAGGAGTTTAACAGAACATTTACTTGGATTCTAAAAATATATGAGGCCACATTATCTAAAATAGTTAAAGCAATAAACTTATTGCTTTTATTTCAAATGTATTGATATGTTAGTTACTTTTTCCCATGGTGACATAATTCTATGAGGTTAATTCTGAGTGTGCCTTTGCTTAAGAGTGATAAATCCTATGCATGGTTTCAAAAACTTTAGTCTTCATCTAGGCTGCAGAATCAATGGAAAATAATAACTTAGGTGGCATAGAGGGTTGAATGGATCATAAAAGTGTTTCAATCTCTGTGAATGTAAAGAAAAATGTTCAAGCAAAGAAGATGGACAACAGCCCCCACCAAACAGAGAAGTAATGTTGCTGTAGGTTGATGTTCATAGTTTTGCAGCTCTGCAAAAGGTATCTCACATCTTCCATCAACCATGTAAGGGAAGGAGCACTGCTCTTCTAATACAATGTTGATGTATTGGTAAGTTTATAGTAGTTAATCTGACAAATTTCTGAGAGTGTGATATTTCTTCTTTTTTTCAGATACATTTGGGACTCTTGTTCTTCCTGTTGTAAGTATGTTTTTCCTTCCCTCCTTCCTCAGAAAATGTTGATTCCCTGTAACTTACCACCTATTGGTGTTGATGTATTTTGCATGTGATCCCAGTTGTTCTCACAGTCTCAGATGAGTGTATTTACTGAACAATAAATCAAGGGTTTTTCAAATCAAATGCTCTGCAGCTTGTTAGAAGTAATTACAGGACTTGGGAACTGATTTCCAGCATCAACACAAACTATCATAAAACTTGAATACAGAAATTTAATTTATGTCTTTTTTACTGGCTGATACCTATATCTGTATTTTAGACACACCATGAAGGCTAATAACAGCTGAAAAAATTGTGCAAAGCAACAATTGAGAAATCCTAAAATAAAAATATATTTATATACAATCTTTGCAAGGGTTTGGAAATGCATATTTAGTGAAAGCACATTAAAAAACCCAGAAGTGTATCTTGAATTGTGTGTTGTGTATGAATCCTGAATTTATGAGCCTGAATATTCATCTTGAAAACCCAATCTAAATATAATTAAGTTCCTTAATATGATCTGGCCAGGTTTTAAAATGTTCAAGCACCTAAAACTAGGCAAGGTATTTTCCTCCCTCTCTCGCTGCTATCTGAAGTGATGAAAACTGACTCATTTTTTTAACTGTAAGATCTTCTATTCATTTGTGTAGCTGCAGTAGACTTAGGTTTTGTGAAAAGTGTAATTTGCTGGTAGCAGAAGGTGGGTAATGAGTTTCTGGATTCAGCCTCATCTTTTCCAGAGGAAACAGTAGCTGCTTTGTCTGAGGTACTCGTGATGGTGGTTGTTGTAGTCAGAAGAACGTGAGGTGGCCTTTTTCTCTCTTGTGTTAGCACTGCCAAAATGGGGATAGTAATCCCATTCATTTGGGATGTTTTGACTACGATAAAATATTTTCACAGCAAGTTCCTACTACTTAGTGTTAAAAGGTGCTTTGCTCATATTTGGGTTGAGAAACAGCCCTTTAGAGAAGGAGTTGGTGGGGCTGAGGTAGTCACTATTACTGTTGTAATCGTGGAAATGTTGTATTAGTGCAGTTTCTGGTAGCATAGGTGAGTGAAACAGAAGGTGGGCTGTGTTGCACCTCAGCTGTCCTAATACACTGCCATGGCAACACAAGCCTCATTGTCTCTGACCTTTACATCAAAAAAGGCAGTTTTGTCACCATATTTTTGGAAGGAAAGATATTTTGAAATATAACAAGTAAAAATCTAGGGAGAAACCCATGCTATCTATCATTATTTGTGGTAGTAAAGGGATACAGGAAAACAGATAAAGTCTCTAAATGGCATTTATAGGAGATTTACATTTTTTAAAGAAGAAATTGAAGACAATATTTACAAGCCTGTTAAAATAATGCTGTAAGAGTACAATTCACTGCAATGATGCAACAAAACAAGGTTGTTTTTCCCCATTTTGATTTTGAATGATTATAATGTGTCCTGGACTTCTTGTAGCAAATCCTATCTGCTTTTTAGGGATTACAACTTCTTTAAGAAATAGTAATATTAATACATTAATATTTGAGTTAATAATAAGGTAGTATTTGAAAGATGCAGTAGCTAAGACTGTTCCTCTTATTTAAGATATTGCAGAATACTTGGCATGGAATTTGGAGGGTGTTGAAATATGTGAATCATATGTTCTTGGCAGTGTGTCTACAAAAACCAGCTGAAGAAAATGCAAAATCCGTTTCAGTGTGGAACTTTGCATCTAAAATGCAATTCTATAAACCCAGATTTTAAAAGGGGAATGTCTTCTTCCCATGTCATCATAGGCCTGCTTATGGGTAAAAAAGAGCCTTTTTATTTTTCCCCCTTGATTTTTTTTCCTGGCATATTTTTAAAAACAGAAAGTCAGCACAGAGGGATGGAATTGTAGTTGATTCTTCTTTTTTAGGTAAACAGACAGAGAAGGAAGTGTTTTCTCTACAGACATTTGCATCTACCTCATTTGTCACACAGTGACATTTTCCCATGTTTGTGAATCCCTGTTACCTTACTGTGCACTGTTAAAATGAGCTGTGACAGCAGTACAGCCTTTCTTTATAGCACTTGGTAGGATACTTTTGAAGTGCTGTGCCTGGTGAGTTAACAGCTGTAATTTTCATTACGGTGCAAGAGGAGTGCTTCAGTTCCATATGTTATACTGAAAAATGCAAGCTGGTCTGCTTTAGTTGTCTTAACTTCAGAGGTTGTAGTCCAGATTTACGGTTTCAACTCCAAACAGAAGCATGTGACTTTTAAGCTTTTCAGCAGGGCTGCTTGCTGGAAGGAGCTGTGTGCTGTGTTAAAACCCTTCCCCTTCTTCAAAGAGACATTCTGGCTGTACAGAAGGCAGCATCTGGGCTGGGGTGTCCCTGGGGTCCGTGGTCGTCGCTGAAGGCTCTGCTCAAGTAAAATTCCGGTGTGCTGCAGCATCTCTGCTTTAAGCCTTTCAACCCCTGTGACTGGGATTCCTCCCAGCTAACTTTAGGAAATGAAGTGATGCATCTGAATTATGAGCTCTAGATTTTCTCTGTGTACTGGAAAGACACAGAGAGAGAGAGAGAGAGAAGAAACCTGTGCATGATTGCTCTGATCTTTTGTGGTCTGAATTTCCTTGCCAGTGATATCTGTCTCTTCTTCCAGCACTGAAGGAGCCTTCAATGTCTATCCAAAATAAGTTAACCATATAAAATTTCTGTTTCTTTATTTCTTAATATTTTTGGAAGAATAATTATTTTACTTTCTAAATGAGTCATAGTATGTGCTGTAATTATGAATTATGGAAGTGAAATGAGACAAAATCAGGGAGGTTGCTATTGAAAAGCACTACCTCACCTCATGAGAAATAAATTCTGTATTTGATTTTTCTATCCCATAGGACATAAAGCTGAAGACTGTAAAAAAACAAGTGCGAAGTTCTCTTACTGTCCTGCTCATCTTGCTTACATGTACCTTCTTCAGATATTTTATTTTTGGAAAATTTATTAGCAAAAAGTGATGAAGAAAAATATTAGCCCATGATATCAAACCAAAGAAATTTCTAAATAACTGAAAAGAGCACAATCTATGTATGTGTAAGACTTTGAATTACATATGAATACATAGATACTTATATGGTTGAAAACCTGATTACTGCTTAAAATTAGATGGAAATGTGTTGAAAAGATGCTTCTGATAAGACATTTTCTGTTGAAATAACATATTAAAGTCATTAATAAAATCCCCTTTCTCTTTTTGAGAATTTGACAGAAGTTGACAAGTTCAGGTATATATTAGTTCTTTATCTCAAATGTTTTTTAAATAATAGTGTCCTCAGAAATATTTTTTCTACCTAACAGTCATTATTTCTTTTTAAGCTGCCTCTGAACAGTGCTTCTGGGAATTATGAATTACTGGTGGAGGGCCATGCTGATGGCCAGCGTGTCTTCTCTAACCGTACCAGCCTGATGTACACGTCAAAAAGCACCTCTGTATTCATCCAGACTGATAAATCTATGTATAAACCAGGACAAGATGTGCTCTTCCGGATTGTCACTGTCTATCCTGACCTTAAACCTTACAAAGTGTCTCTGAATATTTACATCCGAGTAAGTATCTACAGAAACATAGATGTTGGAATGTGTCATATGTTCCAAATTTGTGATGAATATAGGTTCTGTGTATTGCTACCTAAATCTTGCTAGCAGGGCCACTCGTGTTTAACATGCAGCTTGACTTTTCTCCTAGGATCCTCGGAAGAAATTGATTCAGCAGTGGTTGATGGAGGAGGGTGATTTGGGTGTAGTTTCCAAAAAGTTTCAGTTATCAATGAACCCTCCACTAGGAGACTGGTCCATAGAGGTGGAAGTGAACGTGAGTATTAACATTGCCAAATCACAGAGACATTTATTTCTTCTGCTAGACCGGTATAAAATTGTTTACATTTGCTGAAACCAGTTCTAAACATGGATCATGAGATGAGCAATCCTTCCCTCATGTCAATATTGTGCAAGATACTGTGCAAAGATAATATGCAAGCCTCACAAGATTTTCTATAGTATATGGCTTTGTAGGGAAGGATGCAAGAACCCACATACATACTTTATCCTAAGGCCTGTGTTTTGATTCCAGAATAAAAATGGTATGAAAAAAGTGAGGAGTTGTAATATTAATATAAAAGAAAGATCTCTCAGAGTAGAGGTTTTTTTTCTTTTTAAGCAAAATGCCCTTACATTTATTTTGCAAGCAAATACACAGAAATTTGTTGTACCACACTGTGCAGCCAGTTGGTGTCTCAAGAGTTGAGGAACTAAGACTATTTACAGATCTTCTCCTAGTTTTAGGTGTTTTTCAGCAACTCATAATGACTGATGAGTTAATGAGAAAAAATAACTTTGTAAAATAGAAAGGATGACTAGTGATACAGAACTATTGCAAAACAAAACTGGAAGAGTCTGTGTTGCATGTTGCTATTGGTAGTAGTTCTCTCAGGCCAATCCTTCAGGCTGTTATGCTCCTCATACACCATGGAACATGTTTCAAAAATAGCTGGAGGTTTAGCTGTTCAAAACTCTGAGTGTCAGGGTTATTCAGCCTGCTTTTAAATACCTATAATTTGGGAACTGCATTTCCTATTTGGCTTGCAGTGGCTGCTCAGAGACATTTAGCAAGTATAAACAGGATAGCTTAATGTTACATAATGAGGGAGATGATGAGTAGAAAGGAGAAGAACTCATGTGACCATGTATTACTTGGGAGCAACATTTACCAGTACCAGTTATATGTTTGATAGATTTCTATAGGCTTAGGTATGTGAGGGTGGTGTTCAATGAGTGTCTGGACTGGATTTTTCAAACACTTTGTCATGTGGGTGTGGAGTCGTTGCTGTTGTCTGTGATGGGAAAAATGTATTAAGTTGTTCCTGTGCTCCTCCCTGTGCACTGCCACTCCTTCCCATCCCCTGACTGCTGTTCAGTAGCCTCTCAGTCACGCTGGAGCTGCTGTAGTCAGGCTGAGATCTAAAGTGCAGTGGGGAAGTGACCCAAACTGAAAAGCATCTGTGTGTTTTTCCTTGCCTAGACCAGTTCACTGATCAGCTGACAAGCCATCTCCACTCACAGCTATTGTAGGTGCTTTCCAGCAGCTGGGGAAGTGTGGCTCAGACATGGGAACAAAGGCTGGTGGCAGTGGTGGGCTCCTTGAACAGCTCACATGCCAAGCAAAAAAGTGTTTGTGAAATGTTGCTTGGGCTTTCTGCAAAGGCTTGAGTAATGCTGAAATTAGGACATAATTGATGAAGGAATTGTAGCAGCTGTTTTCAGGATCTGAAGGAGTGCCACTCCCTCCTGAAACAAAACCAAAAGAAAAAAAATAGTAAAGTTGAAAGAAAAATGCCTTGTAAATTCATCTGGGTTAATGAAGCAGCTGTGAGACAAGTGAAACCTTAATAGAGTGTAGTTGATGATATTCTAAATTTTAGCCATGCTGCAGAAGGTTAATGATCTTGGAAAATGTATGTCAGAGTGAGAGTGTCTCTCATGTCATGAGTAACAAGGAGAAAGTAAATAGAGAACGTTTTGTTCCTATCTATTTCAACATATAGCTGAAGGGCATCAGGTAAAGGAGGTAAAGAGTGGTTTCAAAATGACTAAAGCATCATAACTGAACTGCAGAGCACAGCACTAGCAGTTATTGTGAAGACTGAAAATTTAGATGGGATCAAAAAGTTTCTGGACAAATTCTCAGTATGCTCCATTGAGAACTGATGGTTAAAAAGGCCTCAAGTGTCAGCTCAGGACACAGTGTCACTCCTGGTTAATGCAGTTCCCTAGGTATTCTCTATTACTGCATGGTTGCCTTTTTGGAAGATGCATCCTACCAACACAGATTGCTGGAGGAGCTGAATACAAAGGTACCAAACTTGTGTTAAAAGGAGATCAGGCTAAATGGTTCCTTTTGACATTTAAACTCTTTGAACTGAAAATTAAAATGGAGGAAAAGAAATGTATATTATATTCAAAACAATGTTTTAGACCTTGGTGTCTAGAAAAAACTGTCTATTCTTATGGTTCTTATCCTTTGAGAATAGAACAGCAGCCTCAAGTCCCACACAGAAATGCTTATGTATACTTTCAGGCCCTTTTTTGTTTATACCTGCTCCGCTTTAACTTTCAAATTCTATGTTGAGTATAATGACAAAGCAATATGCTTTATTTCTACAGCTTGTGCCTACAGAGCATCTTCACTGGATAAGGGTATCATATGCAAGATACATTAAATGATATTGCAATATTCACACTATTAGATTAGGTCTGCCTAGTGTATTGTCTCACAAACTTATTTTTCTGATAGTGTGTCAACCATTTTATTAATGAAACCTGCAAGATGCCTTCTAAAATAAAGGAAAATAACTTCTATAATGGGAAACTCTATTTTATTCTCTTGATTGCAAGGGAGTATGTGCCATGAAATACGAGATCATATGGGATGGGGTTCAGTTTGAACATTAAATTGTGTAGGGGTCTCTGTGTTGGTGATATAGTGGGGATTTAGTTGGTGTTCAGTGAAAACTAGTGAGTGACTAGATAACTCCTAGTGGATATTCCTAGCTATTAGCTGGATATTGCTCTCTTCCGCAGCAGTCCTACTGTTCAAGGTAGTTACAGGTTTTATTGTGTCATATCTAAAGTTGCATAGATTCACCACTCTGCTTGATAGCAGAGGTCACTGACAACTTAGATTGCTACTACGAAAGTCTTAGTATATGACTGGGAATTTTAACAGATATGTCTACCTATCCTTAGCTAGTACTGCCAGCTCTGGCTCTGCATGGCATCCAGTGCAGCTTATGAAGCTGTTCAGGCTTTAGGAACGTCTTCATATGGCAAACCCAGACTGATCTCTGCATGACTTGCCTGTCCTGATGCCATGACCTGAACTTGCTAGTTAAATATCCAGCCTTTCTTTCTCAGATTTCCCTCTTGTCTTTAAAGAATGGTTAAGTGATTAAATAACATTTCCCTTCTCGTGATTAAAGATCATTTTCCAAGTGTACTGAGTCTTGATTTTTGGAAGTGCTGCCTCTGAATCCTGTTTTAAATCAGGTTTTGGCTGCTTGCTGCTGTTAAACTTCCTGTAGTATTTTTAATAAAAGTTCAGGTGTTAGTACAGCTGTTCCAGGAAAACTCAAGACAGAGTAATTACAGTCTGGTTTCCAAGTCTCTACCTTGTATTTTAGTTGGATATCTTATATTTCCTGTTGCTGAAAGACTTCTAGTTGCTGAGATTTAGTAGCATGCACGTCCAACCAGAAGTTATTTCTAGTTTAAACAGCATTTTGTAATTTAATTTATGGAAGTTGTTATGTATAAATTTATGATAAAATATTGAAGAGTAGTTTTTTATGTTTCAGGTGCAACAAGGGTTTTCCAAAATATTTTTGAGGGTATTACATTTTTTTTAAAGCTTCAGCTATAAAGCAAACTTTCAGAATCAACGGGGAGTGATTATATACTTTACATGTTGAATTTTTTAGCTTTTGAGGTTTAATATATGTTGCAGTGTATCCACAGCAAATTCTATCATATTTTACTGCTAGGTCAGTTATGGATTTCACATTTGATATGTTAAGTTTAATGTTGTATATATAATTGCTTAAAAAATGTGTCACACTCCTTCAAAATAAGACTGTACATAAAGCCTTTGGCATTGCCTGAGTATTAAGTAGTTTGAAATGTGCACAGATATTCAATCAGTTTCTGCTAGTGTAAGTAGTGGTGACACTGGTGGGACTCTGACTAGTTTCTGGAGACTGCACTATTGAATTTGAACAGAATTTCATTTTGGAGTTTGTTTCTTGCATGTGAAAACAAAGCATGGAAATGATCATAAAGTGCTTCTGTTAGTTCTGTCTAGACAAAAATCTGTTTTATTTAGCTGCAAAGCCAAGGTGAAAGAGTGCTCCTGACAGGGCCTGTGAGACAATGAGGTAGCTCCAGGAATGCAGCCAGTGCCAGCACTGCACTTTTCCAGGGTAAAGCCCTGGACCACACCCAGAGTCTTTACTAGTGCTCTAACAGCGATGCATGTCAAAGTCAGAAACAAATAAGGAAACGGACCCTGACCAGATTAATTTCACAGTCTTTCAGTTGCCAAAGATGAAAAAATATATCTGGGGAGCAGCTCCTGTGACCTCACTTTTGTTGGATCAGACCCCATGAATTAAAACAGGACTGTTCATCACAGCAGAGCAGAATCTAGACTGTAGTTGTTAGGGATTCTTGGATGTCAGGATACACAGCACCTAAGGCTCCCCTGCAGAAGGGCTCATCCTCATCATCCCAGGACACTTAGATGGATCTCTTTTTGGCACTGTTTTCTTACTCTAGGTGATCAGCACAGAGTGCAATAGGTGTTCTGCAGTTTAAAAAGATGCTGATTCAGAGCAAAATGTTGTTATTCTGGACGAGTGAGTGTACTTAAGAAGCAGGAGAAGGCATGCAAGACAAAACGCGTACTAGAATAAAGCACCTCTGGAGAAAATGGAATAGGCATGGTGTTGTTTTCCTGTCTTAAAGAAAATCCCTAAAAATCTCTGTTGTGTTGTGCATATATAAATAAATAACTGCTTGTCTCAAAAGTCACCATTCCTGGCAAGTAATTTAACAACTTCCACTTCAGTATATTTGAACAGTATTTGCCAGAGAGAACTAAAATGATAGAGTAGTTGTAGTGCTGTTACTTTTCCTACTTCAGGCCAGCTTGGCTAAAACATGTGTTAGTGGAAAAAACCTGGCTTGGTATTCACATAATCAAGATGACCAAGTAGGGTCTTTTCCTTTCCCTGAATTATGAAGCATGGCTTGATTTCTGTTGCAAAGTTTTTCATTTTAGAGAAGATGCAGCCAGGAGTACTAGTCTCACTGTAAACTCTGGGGTAACATTTTGTTCAGGGTTTGCTTTATGGCAAAGGTCACATATGTACTTAGTATTGGAAATAAAAGCTGTACAGAGAACAAGATGTGAGATGAATACACTACAGGTCATTTTCCTAAGACACATGTTCCTAAGGCTACCTGATAGTAATCTGAATGTGGACTGATTTATGCATGTCAATGCTCTAGCATTTTGTCTTGCAAGTGTTATGAAAATAGCTGGTTCTGCATGTGTATTTTCAAACCTAGGAATATAAATTTGGCAGTTGTTCTGGTGATCAGCAACTTAATAGTGAAATTGGCAGCAATCTGATTTTTGCTTTGATAGGGGTATTTTGCTAGGAAATGTGTAAATACAGAAATATAAAGGGCTTTGTCTGAGATGCTTAACTTGTAGAGTTGTTGATCAGGTAACAAAAGTTTATAATTGTTTCCAGTTTAGGTCCTGGTCCTAGTATTTTTACCATAGGAGTTCTCAGTTTATCCTCTCTTGCTACAAACAGTCATTCCTATCTGATCCATCTTGATGGCACCTGACAATTGGTTGTGCATAATCGTTCTTCTTTTCCCTCCTGAAGGAAATCAGGAAATAAGTGAAAAATTTAGAAAAGTAGGAAAATAGAAGAGAACACAAGTAACACCACATTATATATTTTTATTTTATTTTATTTTATTTTATTTTATTTTATTTTATTTTATTTTATTTTATTTTATTTTATTTTATTTTATTTTATTTTATTTTATTTTATTTTATTTTATTTCTTTCCTTGATTTTAAGTAACAAATAGCTGAGACAAGAAGATGCAACACAAGGGTATCTCTGCTGAAAGTAAGTATGGCTGTAGACTGCAACAAAGCTGCAGCCACCTTTTGAGTAAATGTAGAATCATAAGATAAAAGGTTTTGAAATAGTCTTGTCCACTAGCTAGACACTGTAGGAGCTTCTTGTTTGTAGAAGTTAATTTAAGATGTGCTAGCAAAGCTGGTGCTGGTATGTCAGTCACAGTTTATCATGATGACTGTGACTACTTATGCTAGGTAGTTTTATGCTAGCTAGCTCAGGTATTCCATTTTTTCAGTACTGAAACCAGGCATATGTAGATGTCTGCAGACTGGAAGCTGCACAAGCTGTTCATGATAAATACTTAGAGTCTGCCTCACATGAACTTCTGTGTCTTTCTGTTTTGCAAATATATACTACTGGTCTCTACAGGAGCTGATAGGGATTGAGCCTTGATTTAAAATCACATCATGTCAGGAATTGTAGTTTAACTTGAATATGGGTGGGATTTGACCAAGAAGGTATGTTAAACTTACTAATCTAATCACGATTGTATGTATTTTCTCATACGAATTTTTTTCAATAGGGTCAAGTTCATTATCAAAGATTTAAAGTGATGGAATATGGTAAGTGTTATTTAGTAGTGACCAAAATCAGTAGCGATTCTCCATTGATTTATACTAGCTTCTCTTGTCTGGCATGAACACTTTAAACACTCACAGAAAGTTTAATTTCCAAATCTTTGGATTCTCTGAGACTGACAAGAAATACTATCTTATCAGCTGCCCTGTTTATCTTTGGTAGTTTTAACGATTCCAAAATATCTCTATAGTATCTGGTTATGAAGCTTGCTGATGAGTCTGTAAAGGCTGAATAGGCTAAACGTTTTATATTTCAGACTTACAAGCTTATATGCAAGCTGTTTTTATGCTGCTTTTTTCTCCTTTCAACAAAAAGTTGTAGTCTGGGGATTGGGTTAAAAATACATCTTACCTTATATTAGAAAACTTAAGAATCTAGTAGTATTTATCAAATTACATGTTCTATCCTTGTTACTTAAAAAAAAAAAATCCTTCTGTGAATTTAATGCTTTTTGTATTTTTTTTTTTTTTAGTTTTACCAAAATTTGATGTCATGATAACAATGCCCTTATACTACTCTTTGAGAGATGAAGATGTAACTGGTGTTGTCTCTGCAAAGTAAGCAAATCACTGATACTGTTGTCATCCTCACTCTTAAGAAACTTATTGTGGGTCTCTAAGTGTCTAAAAAAACCAAACCAAACTTATATTTAGAATACTAATAAAGCCCCATCTATTAAAAATTAGCTGGCTACTATCTGTTTCTAGCTAGTAGATTTTGTTGTAAAAAGATTCAGTAGATTTTCAGACTTCTAGTATGTTCTTTTGGTCTGGTAAACAGACTTCTAGACTGTAGCTGTACATTTTCAGCTACCTTATTTGAAAAATTCTTAAATTTCTTGCTTGCAATATGTATTTTGATGCATTTCTTATTTGCTGTTGTAATTCTTTTATAGTACTTTACAATTTACCATGTTAAGGTCTGTAGGTAGAGTAACTGTATTTTATTAGAAAAGTTGGAATATTGAATATCCTTCTTGTTCCAATAGATCAGCATTGAGGATTTCAAGTATAGGTTTCTCATATCAAAATATCTATAGCTGTAAATAGGTAAAGAATGAAAAGCTCTTGAGAAATTCCAAAGAGGCTTCAGTGTAGACTACTGTGTAAATAATATTTCTTTTTCAGCTAAGCTAATATCTAGACAAAAAATTACTATGCATTAATCTCAGATATAAATTAATTTTATTTTTGAAGATGAAAGCTAGATAGAGCTACCTGACAGATCCATCCAAGAAGACCAAAATAAAGGGTCTTTTGTGGGTTATCTAATGCCTTAAAATACATACTTTCTGAAGAAGCGCTCCGTTTACAGGTGAAATGCAGAAATCATTGTTTAACAAGCTATTTAAGTTAAATGTTTGGGCTTTGAGAAAACACTTCAGTCTAGAAGTCGAGTCCATGCAACTGATATTATAGACTGTCAGTGCCAGGTTGGATGGGGCCCTGAGCAGCCTGATCTTGTGGGTGGCATCCTTGTACATGGCAAGGGGGTTAGAACTATATGACCCTTAAGATCCCTTCTATCTCAAACCATTCAATGATTTTATGAATCTCCTAAAGGGCAATTAAAAAAAAAGTCATTGTTTTTTTCCCCCATTCTACTTTGCTTTTGAATACCATTATATGCCAGCTAATATTTGGTTTTTTAAGCTGTTCTGGTCTTCCCTAGGATACTTGGCTCTTTTATCTGGCATACTCAGAGTGTGTGTGAAAGTGTACCTGTTTGCTGCAATAAATTCATACTTAGACACCAGTGAACCATACAAGCAGTGACAAAGTTTTACTGATACATCGTAATTATTTATAGAGAACTACTTAATTCCTGGTGACTATTTTTATAGACATAATGCCTCTTTATATAACTTGTAGATGTCATAAACCCCATTTTCTTCTGTGGAGTATTATTAGATCAAGTTAAGTACAGGGATGCTGCCCAATGGCAGTATAATTTCAAGGTTAATGGCAGCTTATTACTGTAATTAGGTCTGCTTAGACTGAGTTCAAATGCAAGACAGTGTTATCAGAGTTATTCCTGTAATTATGCTGTTTGATTTTTCCTTCTGTCTGCTTTTCAGCTTTGATATTACTTAAGTGGCTGCATAATGATTTAAAGTACCTTAAAGTTATCACACCTGCATGTATTACTGCTGAGGACTAGAATGATTTTAGGTATTCTGTCTGTCCCCATGTTATTTCTCCCCATATTTGTCTCTCTGTCTCAATCTGATAGTGTCATAGTTTCTCTTAAGTATGACTTGGAAACATTTATACAAAACTTTATTTTATTGCTGCTTAGTGACTGCAGGTTGCTACTGTCATCCTAAGAAGGGAGTATGTTACAGTTTTCAGATTTGCCACTGCTGGAAATTGTTTGCAATGATTTCTTGAGATTGTGATTACTAAATAAGTAGCAATAATTATTACCAAATATCTGGACATATCTCATTTTGTATTAGCAGTGTTTGGTAAGCAAAATACACTTCCCACATCCCATTTTAACTCTACTGCATATTAGTTATGATGCTACATCAGTGTTCTGTTCAATAATTTGCTTTCAGCTTTTAGCTTAGTATAGTTAACTTTTGTGCATCATACAGCCCATAATAATTTTAATAGGTTTGTAGAGCTTATGTAGTGGAAGGGCAGCACTGTTATCTTCTGCAGGTGTTGTGCTTCCAGCTTTAGTGTTGATAAACATGGCAAACTCCATGTTTCAAAGCAGAAATGTGTTCTATGCATGTTTGAGGCCAGAGAATAATAATTTAGTAGGATCTTTTGACTTGAGAGCTGTTCAGGAGCCCAAGTTCTGGAGGGTGGTATGTTGTTTGACTTTGACTGATGTGTTTCAGGTACACCTATGGAAAGCCAGTAAAGGGAACTGTAACAGTCACTTGCCTTTCTGTTTCTTACTGGACAAACAAGAGAAATATAACAACAACAATGGAGGTGAGTCATCTCTTAGTAGTTTCTTTAAGTCTGTGTCCTGTTGTGGGTTAAATCACGCTTGGAATCATTCCTGAGTGCTGAGTTCAGCTGGAGAGAGTTAAACTCTCTTTAATTTCCAGCCTAAAGCATCTACATTCAGACTGCTTGTTGGGCATGATACTTGGTACCTGTGTTCCCTTCACTTGTGCCTGGAAGTTATTTTGGAGAGTACCAACTGACCCAGGTAGAAAATTTTTCCAGAAGCTGCATAGGTGCTGGAGGACCCGTGCTCAGGAATGCTCCCTGGCCCAATGTCTGCTCCTGCACACTGAGCTCTGTGTCACAAGGCCAGAGGAGAACACTCCAATAGGTGCAGCTCTGGCATGGGAGAAACCAAAGCATTTTGCCTACTAATTGCCAGCAATTACATTTGAGCTACTGCACTAATTGTAATCCTAAGCATGACATTGAAAAAGTCACACAGTTTCAATCTGAAGGCTTAAAAGAGGTGATAGATTCATTGCATTCCCTTTGCAAAATCAGACAGTTTACTTTTGACATGGGGTCTGTGTTTAAAAAAGGTTAAATTTCTGCTACATGAAGTAACTGTAATTTTCTGTTTGCTGACTTCAGCCGCTGTCCAACTTCAGTGCCTTCAGCATCACTTAGTCTACAGAAATTCTGAGCTCAGATGCTGAATAGGGTATACTCCTCTCCTCAGGCAGGAACTTGTTCTTTGTATTTTCCTGTAAATCTTAGGTACCACTGCACTAGCCATGTAGAAGTGGATAATTCTAGAAATTAGGGAAAAAAAAAGTAACTTTTTCCATAGATCGTTGTTGCCTCTAAAAAGTAGTGAACTTCTACTGGATTTAATAAAAATGGTTGCTGATTGCAAAAATACAAAGGGTCAGCATTCATAATTTTCTGGTGTTCACACTCCAAAATTTGTATGTGGAGAGAGCTAGAGGACTTAACCAGAAATAAGCTGCTGTAGACAGAAAGGTGTCCTTGGCTTTTCTGGCTCAACAGTTACTTTTTCCTACATTGCAGATAAATGGATCTGTGAATGTAACCTGTAACAAGCTTATGTTGCAAAACTTGAATGCTGAGCAGTCGTGGCACCAAGGTGACAGTGATTACACAGAGCCGATAGAAATGATCGCGGTGGTGACTGAGTCACTCACAGGTACGTGGCTGTGTGAGGTCTTCTGGCAGAAATCCAGACGCCCTTACTGCTGTGTGGAACAGGCTGGGGCTCTAAAAAGTATCATGTACTGATGTCAGCACAAACCATCCACATTCAAATATATTATCTGAATGTTGCTTGCCTAGAAATTTAATAGTTTAACCAGCTGTTAACTCGGTTGAATAGAGTTCTATGCTAAATGATTTATTAAATAAGCAACAAACACATTCGAATAGTAGCTGATCATTTTAGCTTAAAGTCAGTGACTGATCATTTTAGCTTAAAGTCAGTGACTGATCATTTTTGATGAGAAGAGCAGGCATAAAGAATTGCTTGCATTAGCCTGAACTTTACAAACTTAGCTTTAATCATAAACTTACCTGGCATTGTGTATTTCTAAGCTACATTAGTAGAAAGTCTTCCCTGGTCCTGGGTTGTCCATAGTCTAGCCTTTTCTAGATGGACTGATTTGCAAACTGAGAGGTTTTTGTGAGTTCATGTTCCACTGCACCTTGCACATTAGGAAAAAAAAAATCGTGTACAAAATTTCTGTCTGTCCCAAAAACTAGGCTTCATTATAGACTTTCTGTAGAAACCCCAGCAAGGTAAAGCTGACTGATTTGGGATTTAGTAAGTTTCTTCCTTGTGTAAGTGGAGCCCTGTGTGGTATATCTTATATTGCATTGTGGCAGGCAGTACCAGTTCATATACTGCCTTTGTACTGATGCTCAGCTAGAAGGATGAAGAATGATAGGAGTGGAAATGGTGAAAAAGATGATAGAATTATTTCAAAGCCGTGGGCAGTAAATTGTGTTGCTCCTGAAGTAATATATGTGTTAAATGCATTTTGTCTAAACACATACAATTTTTCAACAGGAATTTCCCAAAATTCAAGTACCATCATATTTCCAAAGCAAAGTGACTATTTTATTGAATTTCTGGACTACACTAGAGTTATAAAGCCTTCTCTGAACTTCATAGCTACTGTAAGTTCTTTTGTTTGATTATTACCTGTGGATAAACAAATGTAACTTCTCTACGCTTAGATTGCAAAGTTTGCCTTGGATTTTTAATTGTAATTTACAGAATTATTTTCAAATTCCCTTTTTTTTTTCACAATACATATCAGCAAATACAAATACTAAACTTGGAGGCATTTGCTCTAGAAAAGGTTAAAGTGGCAGGGAATGCTGTAGTCTTGGCAGGATATATTTGTGTATAGTTTGTGAGCATTCTTATGGAAGAGAAATCTTCCCTAGATGTTATTTTTGACTGTGCTTTGAAACAACAGATTAGTTATTAAGTTTCAAACCTCTTTATAGTATTTGTGTATCTAACTGTGCATATATATATATATCTACACACACACACAAATATATACTTTATCTAGTGAATTTGTATATTTAAGCAGTTTTCACATAATTCAGTTAAAATTCATTAAACCACATTGCTTTCAAGTGAAAGTGTTGTTTCTGCCTTCTGTCCTTTTTCATGCCAGCTGCAGTTCACTCAGAAATATTTCATGTTCTTCTGTCCCTCCTCTGCATTCAGTATTTCTGCATTTTGTAGAGGCTGCATATTGTATCACTGCATTTTTCTTGAAAAGGGGAATAACTTTTAGAGTTCTTGAGCCTTTACTGTATAGAAATGAGATCTAAATAGCAGTGATTTAGGCTGAATATGCTCTTCCAGAGTAGATTGGCTCAAGACATAGCTTTATGCTATCCTGATCATTCGGGCTTTTGTTTTTTGTGCTTTTCATTTTCTTTGCCAGCATCCCAATTTGAATCCATCTGTTTTTTTCTTCTCTTCCAAAGATGAACTGAGTGAGAGATAGCTAAGGCATCTGGCAATTTTTGCAGCTGGCAGACAGAAAGGTATCAGTTACTCTCCCAAAGAAGTGTGAATGAGCAGCTGCTGCTGTTACTAAAAAGTGGGGATCTTACATGAAGAGCATATGCTCTTCAGAGAGAGAGCAGGAAAATAGTGGCTGAGGAGGAGAGGTAAAGCAGTGACATCTATGGACTGAAAAAGGGAAACATCAGTTCAGTGCTTTTAAATATAAAAGTTGATTTTTTTGTAGTGTATAATGCAGAATAAGAATGATTTTACTGGATGAAAATCTGCTTGAATGTGGGCATAAAGGTTCTAAGTTGTAGTGCTGATTGATGTAAGTTGCACACTGTCAATTTTGGGCCTGGCTTCAGTCTTCAGCTCATTTAATGAATTCATAAACACATCCAACTCAGCACCATCTCTGCTCATCTGACTCATTTTCCCACATGATGTGAAAAAATGTTAGGTTGCCCTTTCTTACGGTGGTGAAATGCAAGTGATAAAATTAAGTATTCAGACTACAGATGGGATATGTACAGTTAATCTGAGACACAAACATTTTCAACTAGAAAAGTAATTGGAGGAGCTGAAATTCAACATCCCCTTTCAGTTCCATCTCCTTTGCTTTTACTCTTTTTTTATTCCCTGGAGTTATGAATAATTTTGTTCTTGCCTGACTTGCCTACTTGCAGTGCTTGCGAAATAAAACTATTGATGTGTGAGAAATCTGAAGATGCATTTTTTTTTAATGATGTGAGTTGTTACATGCTATGTGTTGTGCATTTTAGCTTTACCCTGTTTGATGGGTTTGATAAGTGTTTTCTTTCTTTTTGTTTAGCTAAAGGTATCACGTTCTGATAGCAGCCAGCTGACGGCTGAAGAGAGACAAAATCTTGTAACAATCACTGCACAACAGTCAGACCTGCTTTTCCATCACTCTTCCCTTTCTCATCTGGAAAATGAGGCAACAGAGGAGAGAAATCTGACAGTCCATGTCCTGAACTACACAGTTCCGGAAAATGGAGTAATTGATGTTGAGTTTCCAATCCTGCCTGATACAAAAACTCTGAGAGTTCAGGTACTGCTTTGTAACATGACGCTTTGGAGTGTTGACACACTCGATTGTGTGGGCTGGGATCAGTGATGTGCTGTCCTGCTATCTGCAGCAGCTGACATGTCACCTACTGTTATTTTTGTTACTTCATGTTACAGCTGGAAAGAAAGTGAGAGATCTGTCAAATGGGATTTAATACTTGCATCATGATATCAAAGGAAAAAACGCCAGATACCCAAAGCATAAAGTGGACTTTTGCGAAGTCCATGCTCTTGTAAGCTGTACTATATATATGAATGTCACAGATTTTGCTGTTAAGGGTTTTTTTTGCACTGTCTCGCAGGCAGAGTTCCTCAGCAGTAAGACTGACATAGGTGTTTATGATGTGTTCAGCTCCTCCAGTCAGACTTATCTCCAGCTTAAAACAAAGAGCCAGGAAATAAAGGTACAGTCTGATACAAAACTTGCTATGATAAAAACCAAGTTACTAATGGTTTTTGCCTAGTCATCCATATGAATCATGTGCTTTTCCTAGGCTGGGCAGCCTTTTGAGCTGAGCATTGCAAGCAACAAGCCAATGAGAGAGTATCACTATCTGGTAAGTTACAGGCTTTACATATGGGGACAATCCAAGATGACTTTACCAACTTGAGAAATACTGCAATGAGTGGAATGTGATTGAACATTTGAGAGATTCAGCATTTTTAAAATTGTGCTTTGTGGAGGAGGAAGCTCAAAAACTTCCTTTCCACTAGGATGGTCCTTTTGAAAGAGATCTCTATTATTCTACCTAGGAGGAATGCCCCTGGCACTGTAAGGAAGTACTTCTGGAAAAAGTGCTTGTCTGATCTGGGTGCTGGGTTATCCCTGCTTGCAGATGTGAGACAAGGCACAAGTGTGAGAGCAATACTGCTTCTGACTGTGCAGAGCATCTGCAATGGGAGAAGGGACAAGGAGCAGCCTAAGCTGTGGCTTTGTCAGCCAGTCCTGCAGATGCAGATGGAAGCAGGGGCCTGGTGGAGCCTCTGTGCAGATTCAGGACTGTCAGGCTGAGCCTGTGGGTGCAGGGTGAGAAGAGCTGCCTGCTGAGGAAACAGATGGTTGAGTGGGCAGAGGGGCATTGTTAACAAGGGGATTCCTAGGAAGCATTTTAAAATAAATGTCTTGGGTAGTGGCTTAATTGCTCAACTCTTCTACTGTATCTTGAAGGATCTGAAAGATTTATTTATACTATCATGAGTTTCCCATCCTGTCTGTCTTGTTCACAGTCTGCATCTTAATGACCACGGTAACTAGGATACTTTTTCTTTCACAGGCTTTAACAGTAAACTGAATTAGGAAAACCATGTTAAATGTGGGCATTCATATATATTTTCTAAAATAGAAACACTCTCTAGAAGGTTTAGAATGAATCAGGTCCATACACCCAAAGGCAGGGAACTGCCCTTCATCTCTCTGTTTTCATTATAAGTGTATGATCTAGTAGGAACAAATTTAGAGTGAAAAAATTGATGCTGTGGACCTGATATCCAGGTATTTGGGGTAGCTTCAGACTGGCTCTAATTTGATCTATTAAAATGAATGCGTGCTTTTATCTGGAGCACGTTACTAGACCCCAGTTCACACTCTCCATGAGGCAAAACAAAGTGTTCTAAGTAGGGGTATTTTGGAGGTTTACTTTTGAAACTATATGCCTGATCCAAACTCAACTGCTGGTACAGATAACCCATATGAGCCAACCCTACTACTGTTGTATTTTTATGTTCTGATACCATGTATGTGTACTTGTTGGAGTTCTTTACTTGTCCATAGTGATACAGGAATTAAAACACAGAAAAAAACCTGTTATTTAAATGTTATATCAGCTACCATGCCCATTTTCACAGAACTGGGCTACCAGTTAATAAAAAAAATGAATCACAGGTATGTGTCTCTTCTTTAACAGCTACTTATAGAACGAATTGCTGAGCTTATGACATATTGAGGATACAGTTTGAGTGTTTGATTTTTTTTCTCTTTCAGGTATTATCTAAGGAACAAATTATGGCTTTTGGCACAAAGTCTACAAAAACATTCACTTTAACAGCAGATAATTCCTGGGCTCCTTTGGCATCTATACTTGTATTCTATGTAGATGAGCTTGGAGTGGTTGTAAATGATGCTCTCACTGTCCCCATCCAGCCTGCTTTGGATGACAAGGTAATTGTATTGAGCTTGTCTGAGACCATATTTTTGTCTGTGTTTTGTAAACAGTATTTAAGATCATAGGATTGTAAATGTAAAAACTTTTTCATTGAGTATATAATCTGAGATTTGTGCAAGTCTTTGGAAAGACTTTGGATAATACCAATGCAATTAGGGTCTAGTTTTGGCATATTTGAAAGTCCTTTCTACTGGTTCTGTGTTTTCCATATAAACATGCCCAGCATCTCCTTGTGTTTTTAGTGGTTTGGTCAATTACTGAGCCAAAGGTTACTCTAGCCAATATAATGACAAGGTGTCATAAGTGCTCTAAGGGTAGAATTGTAAAAGTTTAAAAAGACCTTGTTCTAGCCAGGCAGTGGTGACTTGTGACCACTGTTTGTGTTTCATGTGACTATCCATACTTTAACTCAGAAGAGTTTGAAGAAGAGTGAGAAAGTGCTTATTGCATCAATGAATTGATTTTTCCAGCTTACTTACCAGGATGGGATTTGGTCCTTTGTGCAAATAAAAGCCTCGCTATAACTTTTCATAGGTGAGACCATCCAAAGGCTGGTTGGGTTCAAATTCTTTCTGTCCTCTGGAGACTTTAACACTTACAACCAGACATCAGCAGTGAGCCTGTTTGTCCTGCTGCATGAAAAGTGTCTCCATTTGCCTCATGATTTATCCAAGTTACCAAAAGTCCTAGGAAAAAGACTCAGAGGTCCCCAGCATCCCAAGGGTTCTAGGAAAAGCAAATCCAGGTTCTTAATTGTAGCCAAATAATATAAAAAATCTACTTCCTGAGAGTTGTTAACAGCTGTAAATATCACTGTAGAATTTAAATTTAAACTGTGTTTCATTTTTTTCTAGATTAAAATCTCTTGGAGCAAAGATAAGGCCAAGCCATCTGAGAAAATCTCCCTTAAAATCAGTACAACAGAGCCAGGATCAGTAATTGGACTTTCAGTTGTTGATAAAAGTGCAAAGCTTCTGGGAGAAAGTAGTGACATAACAGAGGAATCTGTAAGTATATGGGAAAAGAAGGTTGTCATTATAGTGTGTACGAAAGATCTATGTGAGTGGAAATGTTGCAGATTATATGCTGAACAAGTAATGGTCTTTGAGTATGATTTTTAGCCTGTAATTATGCATTTTTTTTCTTTTTGCAAGTCACATGAGTGGCAGAGAGTGTAAGGCTTAAAAGGCAATAGGCACAGCATTTCCAATTCTAATCAATACTTCATTGTTCTTCATTTGATAAATTATTAAGGCTTGGCAGTTTCTTCTTTCAGAAAAGACGAAGTCGGAAAAAAATCCTCATGATTTATGCTTTGTGCTATTTAAAATTAATAATACAAAATAAAGAATTTTTCCTTGGGAGGGAAGAATAAATTATTCATATGTTTAAATTACCTTTACTTGCAGAAGCTCTACTGCATCTACAGTTTGAAAGAGCTTACAATATATATATCAGCTCCTAAAGTGCTCAAAGGACATAGCCTAAGTGCCATAAAATGTCAATGGGCTCTATTCCAGGCTTCTATACAGTCTTAGTCACTCTTCCATTATCATAAAACCACTGCAACTTAACCCCCTGCATTCTATCACAGATTATTTTCTCTTTGTCATGAGACCTAAGCAACCTACAGCTTATGGTACAGCTGTATGAATTAACAACAGTGAAAGTCCTTAAAATTGTGATTTGGCATTCAGTCTTTGGATGATTTTGTTTTTTTCCCCTTAGGTCCTCCATGAGCTCAATTTATACAGCACAGTGCAGTATTTCCCCCTGGTCAGAGGTTCTTATGGTGTATTTCAGGTACTTTATTTTTTCTTCATATTTCGAGGCTGTTGGTTTTTTACTGCTTAGTGATTTGCACATCACTTGCTAGAAAAAAGTGAACTTTCTAACTTTTGCAATTATAGGCATTGACATGTTTTGAAGGCTTATATGAGTTTTGAATTGTGAATTTTGTCAATATATAATACTCTGAATACCAATGAATATATTTATACTTCTATAAATACAGGTTGCTTTATGCTTGATATAGTCTTTACTTTGAAAAGTTTTCAGTCATTGTGGCAATATTCAGATTCATATCCTCTTAGATTTTTAGGTTCCTGTATATTATTTGCTTTAGTTTTATGCTTGCTTTATGGCTTTATTTACCTAAAAAGAAGGAGGAGAAAACGAAGATAGATAAGCACTGTTGATGTCCTGAATGTCCTGTATTGAGATACACTGTATAAATTTTATCCAGAAATGCAGCCTATGGGTATCAACTGATGCAGTTCTTGAGGAGGATAAGGAACATTTTCTTTGTAAGTAATACAACAAATGTAGCCAAATCTAATTTACTGAGTGGGGAAGGAGGTCCATGGGATAGGTCCCCTATTATGTCTCCTTACTGTGCTGTATACAGGTTGCATCCAGCCTTGCAAATAATTACCATTTCAAAGGTTCAAGACATACAAAATTAATACAATTAGCATTTCTGAAATTTTCCTTTTTTACTGCAGTGGCATTACCTCTTAAAAGCCTGAGGATGAGTGGAGTTTTCATTTGCAGCTCCAGTTTCTGTATATTGCAGTAGTTTGTCATGTGTAGCCAAATTACACCAGTTTCATCAGCACTCCACAGAGGAGTAGAAATGTAGAAATTTGTGTGAAACTCTTTTTATTCTTATATTTAAAAAGTTTCTAGTGTCCCAGAGTAGTCTTATCATATGTACCAAAATAGATTAGGCTCCAAACAATATATTAATTTGACTTTTCTTCATTGTATTTATTTGAGTTTTCTAAATATAATTATTTGGAGGTAGGACAGTATTTTTTATTTTGTAGATGGTGGAATGATACCTATAGAAGATGGTTTCGGTGAGGATATGCCGGTATCTAAAAATGGGCCTCCTGATTTCAGCAATCTCTACGTGAGGACACATTTTCCAGAGACTTGGCTTTGGGTCGACACTGAAACGAGGTATAAGTTAGAAACAAAATGAAACCAATTTGCACTTGCCAGGTTTTCTTTTTGTAGGTTTCAGTAACGTAAAAACACTGCTTAAAAATGTAGATTTATGTTCTGCTACCACCTAGAGGCCATAAGTGAGATTAGAGATCAAAAAAAAAGGAGTTGTACAACTGCACAAGAGAGAATTATGCCTGACTGAAGGCCTAGGAGTTTCCATAGAAGCTAGATAAAAGTCCTAGAGACAAAAGAAATAAACTCTTACTTTTACAAATGGGGAGATAATGGATAAGGAGACCTAGCCTTTTTCTCTACAGTACATAAGATGGCGATGAGCTCAGAAAGGCAAATCTATTGCTATCTGCACCTAATTTAGTGAATAGGTCAAGCTGTCAAATGATGGTGAAATCTGACCTGTGTTGTGAAGCACAAATCTTGTATTCTTTTACAGCTGAGAAGTTCAGGAAGCAACCATCATCTGGGATTGCTTTAAACAGCCTGTAAAAGTGGATTATGTGTAATATGATCCAGTGTAATTACCTTCAATTCATGCAATTTAAAATAATTTAAATTTTTAAAATAATTTTTTCCCATCACAGTATTTCTAAATGGTTAGAAAAAGAGAAATGGATAATGAGAAGCTTTTCTTTCCAGGAATTTGGACTTAATTTTTCATGCATTTTAAACATATGTGTCCACTTACTGATGTCTGCAAATGGATGGTTTTGAAAGTCTGCTCTCCCTTTCTGCCATCAGATCTGACACAGAAACCACGGTGGATGCCATTGTGCCTGACACCATCACATCCTGGGTAGCCAGTGCTTTCGTGCTCTCTGAGAAGGGTGGGCTTGGAGTGGCGACTGCTCCAGTGGAGGTACCATCTCGCTAGAGAGCTCTCCTTTAGGGCTGCTGACACTGCAGGCTGTTGCTGGACTCTGATTGAGTTCTAACACCAGCATCTCCCTATAGTAATGAAGAGATTGAGAGGCCATGTGTGTTTGAACTGTAAAGAAAACAAAATCTCTGAAGACGTATGTGATATTGTATCTGCCTTTCCTTCCTGCTCATATGAATATCTAAGACTCCACACAGATGTTTGGATGCCTATTTCTGTTGGAGTGGTTTTTTTTGTTGAAGTACTTCCAGGATGTGCCTGTTTCAGAATCTTTGTGTGTAGAAAGGGGGAATGACTATTTGAGAGCAGTGTTCCATGTTTTGTTGGCTCTGCCCAGAGAGCAGTCCATGAGCTGGTAATGCAGGCAGTGAGGTTGGCACAGACTGGCAGGGAAGAAGTGGCTGGGATGTGAGAGACGTTTGTCTGCTTCTCTGCTAACTCTGATGGCTAATGCTTACCCCAGGAGGGAGAACAGGAGAGTTGATTTAAGACTAAATTTATCTTTCAAAAGCAGTCCTGGAGTAAACACAGGTACAACCTGCTCTAGGTAAACTTGCAGGGGACTTGGACTAGATATCATCCAGAAGTCCCTCCCAGCACAACCATTCTGTGATCTGTGATAGGTGCTAAGTTTTGGATGACTTAGCCTGAGGAGCAGAGTAGACAGTGAGAAGTAGGCATGGGGTGAGAGTCTTCTTACTCCCAACCTGTGTCCTGAGGATCTTTTCTTACTTCCCAAGTGTTAGCAATTTAAACTAAATTCAGCAGCCCTCAGGTTAGATCTCTAACCTGAGATTCCCAGTGTACAAGTTTTCCTAGAATCACCCTGTATTCAAGGAAACCACTACTTAGAGAGTTGTTTAGCCTGTTTAAAATAGGAATTAATTCTTGAAGTCTCATTTACCTAGTATTTTACATCCACAGAATAATCCCTCTGTTCATTATGTAAAGATCCTAGAGAAACTATGTTCCTGTCAGAGACAACTCCACTTCCATGCCTAAGTTTAGAAGGATTGAGACTGTAGTAGTGGGCTGTAGATTTCCATCTTGGTTCCTGGACTAGTGTAAGCATAGATTGAAGACAGCCAACTTATCCATTTAAGTTCTCATGCCCTCAAATTCCTGGGGAGGGGCAACTTCTGAGATCCAAAGTGAGATCTAGGTCCAGATTTCACAGTTGGCTGCTATACCAGACACAGAGCATGTGCTTTGAACATCCTGATCTGAACTCCACTACAGAATTTGGAGCCCAATCTGGATTTTGTGGCTAAGGCTCCTTGCAGACTGGAATCTTGATTCTTGTTTCTTTCACTTGGCTTGGCAGAGATGGGACAGAAAGAGGAATAGTTTTCTGATTAAAACTGTATGGAAATGCACACTTGGCCTCTCATCCTCAAATGTGAGAAGGCTCCAAGTAGAACAGATGTTGAGATAATAATTTAGCTATAATCACCCCCATGCACTGTTCAGTACTTCACTATTGTTGGGACATTTAGGTTGTGCTTAGAGTTCCATATGGCTGCAACATGTTAATCAGTACCATACAGAGAGGCAAGTAAAAGAAAGACATGAAAAATGTAATGGGGGAAATAAATGACATCTGCGTGTCATGTACTGCTTTGCATCATGGTCTTGTTTTGACTTCTCCTACACAGTGTCGGTAATTTTACTCAGTTGTATTTTATTTTAATATACTGGCATACTCCTGAGTGTAGAACTCAAGTTTCAAAGAAAAGTAAAACCAAAAAGACAAAGAAAATATATACATAGGGAAAACCTTTACTATGAACTAACCAAAAAGTCTCCATCAGAACTTCTCTAATGTTTAATATCTAAAGAAGTTTATGACACTGAGACCTTTAGCAAACAACTTTTGTTATTTAGAGAAAGCATTGGAATATTTCCTAGCTAGAAAAAAAAATGAGGGATTTTTGTTTCTGAAACTCAAAACACTTGGAAGATGTTTTAAAATGCAAACTGAATTAAAATAATTTTAGCTAACATTTTGATAATAAAAGATATCATGTCTCAACCATTCTTATTGTACAGACGTTCATAAACAATGAAATTTTGATCTCATTCAGCTTGATGAGACCTTACCATTGACATCTTAGAGCCAAGATTTCTTCCAAAACCCTCTGTTTACAGATAAAAGAAACAGCTTGCTACATTTCTGCAGTTTTAGTTTTACTTAATATGGTATGTATTTTTAGAAGTATAGCTAAAGAACTTATGCTAAGATTAATTTTACTAAATAAAAATATCATTGTAAGGTGGTGTTGTGTTACAAAATTTAGGTGAGTCAGTTATTTAGTTACTAGTATATTGGCATGAAGATAGGTCAACTGACATCAATGCATTACTTGTGTACTCAAAGCAATTCAGTTGCCTTAATGAGAGCTCAGGACAGATCACAGCTTCCAAACTTGCCAGATAATAGAGTTATAGTCCTAGTTCAGCTGTCTCTGTTGGGACTGTCCTGTCAAAGCTGTCAGCAGCTCTCCTCTGAATGGTGTCTCTGAAGGTGCTAATGACCAGAAGCATCTTTGCCTTCTGTTTCAGCCCTGCATTATTTGTCAGCTGTAAAGTATAAATAAGCATTACTCTGTCATTAAATTTGAAAGTGATTGGAAGATGCTCTGTGTAATAATTTTCTTTCTAGTCTCTGATTGTAAGGGTTCATGACTGATTTTGTTTTGCAGCTAGAAGTTTTTCAGCCTTTTTTCATTTTCCTGAATCTTCCATACTCCGTTGTCAGAGGAGAGCAGTTCATTTTGGAAGTGAACATCTTTAATTATTTGAAAGAAGAAGCTGAGGTAACATGACAATCTCTTTATCTCTCAATGTTACTAGATATTGCAAGGTTTTCATCACTGGTGGGGACCATGTCTTTTGTTGTGAGAACTGGCATATTTTCTTTAGTGGGCAGACCTATTTCTTTATACACAAAGCAGGTGGCAGCTTATGAAAGCACCCTTTCAAAATTAACACTTTTTATTGCAAATGTTACTGTATTTACAGGTTACTGTGATCCTGGATATGAATGATGCTTTTGAAATTATTCTAACATCCAATGAAATTAATGCTACAGCAAATCAACAATCTATATCTGTACCAAGTGAAGATGGGAAAACTGTTCAATTCCCAATCAAGCCAAAACAGCTGGGAGAGATTCCCATCAAAGTGACAGCAATATCATCTGCTGCTTCTGATGCTGTTATCCAGAAAGTTTTAGTAAAGGTAAACAGTCTGCAGCTTGGCTTGTTCCTGAAGTAAATTGTTCCTGAAAACAGGAAGCATAGTGCAGTAAAAAGGCAAGCCAATGTACTTTTCTGCCCCTTGCTCTCTATGGTTGGTTTGGGGTCAGGTAGCTTTAAGTAGAAAACACTTCTTATAAACAATTTTTTAAAAGTCCTTTGAAATTCTTTAGATCCCCTTCCAGGAATGAGCACATAGATCTGTTCTACTACAGATAGTTTGTCCAGCGTTTCTTGAAAGCAGAGTGAAAGCTATTTGTGTATCACTGAACCCCTGGTGCTGCAGCTAATTTAACAACCTGTGGAGAGTGGACCTGTTTTGGATAAGTGCAATTGATTTTGCCATACCTCTGGCTTTCATTCAAAGCCTATTTTAGATTAACATTTCTGTATTTTGCTGCAGGTGGAATTTTAACCTCCAGACTTTCTGGTTAACCAGACAATGATAGGACTTGACTAACTTTGGATGTCTATGTCTGATTCATGTTAGGCTCTATTTCAGTATCTCATCCTACAATAAAAGCTTAAGATCATAGAATCCAAGAATGGTTGAGGTTGGAAGGGAGTAGCATGACCTTCCTGCTCAGGGCAGGATCAGCTACAGAAGGATACTCAGAATCTCTGTCTTTATCTTTATAGGCTGAAGGATTGGAACAGACATATTCTCAGACAGTCCTTTTGGATTTGACTGGGAATAAACGACAGGCAGTGTCTAAAACTTTGGAATTCACTTTTCCTTCTGATGTTGTAAGTGACAGTGAGAGAGTGCAGGTCACTGCTGTTGGTAAGAATTAATATACTCTGTTTCTATCATTAGAAGTTGTAATTAATTATGGCATTAATTTTTGTTTAACTGCAATATAAGTAGGCTGAATCATTAGGTCATAATAATTTACCATCATGCATTAGGCTAAACATAGGGAGTCCTTATGGATGGAGTGTTTTATTCCTGTAATTTGTTTAATATATGACAATATAGTGTTTGTAGGGTATTTTCAGAGTTAGCAAGTTGGATTTTGGTCAGGAAGGTCCTGAAAACTTTGCTAGTGTCCTGTCCTAATTATGCTGTCTGCAGAATGTTACCTATAACCTGAATAATTGTTGTTTACTCTGACACCTAGGCTTTCATAGAAATAAATGAAGTTTCAAATACATATCATTATTGAAACATTTTCCTGGATTAAGAGATTTTGGTTATGTGGGGTTTTGTTTGTTTGATTTTGTGGTTTTTGTTAATTTTTTTTAATGGCAACTGTTTGAAATTACTCTGTAGTTGGAAAGGTCTGTAGGGAGCTGCATCAGTGGGCATAAAATTGAGCAGTAGATAAAGTATCTTTTCTGCCTGCTTAGTGGTTTTTAGTAGAAACATTCCTAATATATCATATTTTCTCCCAATTAAGATTATACCACCTTTTATGTGTGAGGTATGCATTTATTTGCAATAAGGTTTAGTTAATTTTGGATGAATTTTTTCTTCCAGGTGATTTACTTGGGCCTTCTATCAACGGTTTGTCATCATTGATTAAGATGCCTTATGGCTGTGGTGAACAGAACATGATCAATTTTGCTCCAAATGTTTATGTTTTGCAATATTTGACTAAAACCAGGCAGCTGAGAGAGGATATTAGATCAAAAGCGGAATCATTTATGAGGAAAGGTCTGTATGCATAAAGGAAAGATGTTAGATTTTTAAGAACTCTTTCTAGTAAAAAGATTTCTGTGACTCTGCATCTGGTGTTTGAAATGTTGCTCAGTTTGTGTCATGAGAACTGGAAGAGAAACCTTTTCTTTTCTTTGTTTTCCTCTTTTTTCTGGGCTGATGGAATTAGACAGCAAATTATTTTGTTTACGAGGGCAAATTTTCTCAGGAAAAAATTGTTGGTTTTGCATAATTGCTTTTTTTCAGGTTAGCAATGCGTTTTATAAGATAATTCACATGGTTTTCCTAGATGGTTATTACTTCTCGTTTGATAAAACCACATGTGAGTGCATCACATTTCTGATCTCTGCCTCAGGCAGAAAGGTTTAAAATGAGTCAGTGAGCAGAGTGAACCATATTCACATCTTCAGTGACACCATCCTGACCTGATGTGTCCTTGTAGAGCTCAAGGAGTGCCATTTGATCTCATGGCTGCCTTTCTTGCCCACACAAATTTTAGACTTGGTCAGAAGTGAGCTCTGTGCTAGAAATCAAAAGCTGGCGAGTTTTAGTTGGAAATTGTTGTATATTTGAATCGGGAGATACTCCATAACATCACAAAGTTTGGAGACCACAGCTGCACGCTGGCTTTTGGATCAGACAGTGTCTCACTGTGGTGTCCCACACTGGCCATGTGTCAGTCTCCATGCTGAGCCTGGTTCTCAGAGAGCAGTGACACCAGCCCCATCTGAGCTACTCCCCTACTAAGGCATCGTGATGACATTTTCAATTTTTGTTTACTCTCTCTAAGTCTTTTTTGTTTGATTTTTTTTTAAGTTGTTGACATTTCCCTTGGAAGAGGCACAGCTCAAAATAAATTTTCCTTTCATCAAGATTCCAATTTTCTGTCAAAGCAGTTAAATGATTTTTTTTAAAAAAAAACGTTCTACTAGATGGTTTAGTTGAAAAGTACAGTGGGGAGGAAGAGATGTGTTATGTAAACAGCTACTCTGAAGTTTATAAGCAATCTATCACTTTTTAAAGACTGAGCTTTGGTACCATAGTTTTCTGAAGTTTTCCAATAGTAGATTTATTTAAGCTATTTCAAACCAAATGAAAATTATAGATTTAAATGTCACTTACATACAGATTGTATTGGGTTCTTAACTTCTTTCTGAGGCTTTGAAGTGAGGTATGTGTTTTTGACACTGTAGGTGCCAAAACAGTAAGTATGCTGAAATATTTGTAACCTTAATATAGAAAAGAACCACAATCTAAAAATTATTCTGTTTTTTTTGCTTTATTTTAATAATTGTTTTCTATTGTTGCACTGATTATTTTTTCAAGTGTAATCTTCAAGTTGAAATTTAGATTAAGATGTAATTTTTATAGGCTCAGTTTTTGTAAGGATTGTTATGAAATTTAATTTAAAACAGACTATTTCCCATGTCATAATTCACCAAGTATTTAAAAAAGTAACCTCAGAATCTGAAGTAAATATAATTAATTTATGGCTAAATGCTTGTGAGAAGGAGGGATCATAAAGCAGAACCTGCTGTATGATCTTTCTTTTAGCAGTTTTATTTACTTAGAACAAAGGCAAAGCCAAAGAAAAGTTGCCTTTTAAGCACATTTCTTAATTGTGGTAATGACAAATCCCATCTTTAAATCACTTTTTCTGAAATGAAAAAAAATCTGATTGGTCTGAAAGCTTTGTTGTTAGACCTGAAGAGGTAAAGATTCTGAACAGAATTTCCACGCTGTTTAAAAGGTGAGATCCTTTAATCTCTCACATCTTTCTGAAGTCCTTTCCATCCTGACACATTCCTCTCTCCGCCTTGCAAGCTCTTTTCAGCGAGCCTCCTCCATCTCTTGGGTTCCAGCCAACCCTCTGAGAAGAGCAGCGGACATCTTCATAATCGGATCCTTCTTTCCCTTGCCTTCCCCGTGTTGTGTGCTGACATTTGAGGCATCACTTTTCACGTGTGGCTGATTGTCGGCTGGACCGGGCGCGGTGCTTCGCGGCCTCTCCAGGTGTCCCGTTCCAGCGTTCCTGCCGGCGTTCCCGTCTTAGATATGCTCGTGTCGGGAGCCTTTGCGTGACTGCAGCAGGGCTGGCGCTGAGACCAAAGCAAACAGAATGTAGGAAATAGCTGAGTGATCTCTCTCCCTCTGGTTCTGCTCATCTCTCTGGTGCCTCCCAAGCGTATGTTCTGGGATGAATTTGTGCCTGTGTAAGGGCTGCCCAGCAGGCTGGAGGTTGTAGTCTAGTGCTTTTACACTACCAGCAGGATGATAATACTTACTGCTGTATATTGCCAGTTCTGCAGAGAAGCAGACTTTATTTTCAGGTCTTGTAGTCAGATACTTTTAAAGAGGAAGCAGTCTATTTGTATATATACATGTATTTGTGCTCCTCATAGAGCGTTATTTGGAGGTTTAAACTCTGACAGTGACTTTTCCTTGGGAGAAATGCTGCTCATTCCTCCATTTTTTTCCTTCCATCTAAGAGTGCTTTACTTAATGTCATTAACTGAAATTACAGATATGTCTGTATCTGAAAGATTCACCAGTTTTAGTGATGTAATTAGCCACTGTCATGCTAAACACATAATAAATTCACTATATTAAAGCAAAAATTTCAGTCACAAATTTTTCTTAAGAAAACCCAAAAGCTAAATTTATTGCTACTGGGTTTACATAGGAAGGTACCCAGATATACTGTAGTAGATTCCCAGCTTTATTTCTCATTCTCTTCTATTACAGACAGACCATGACTAGGAATTCATCTTATTAATTCATCTGGCACTTAGATTGAGGGACCAGGCCATTTGTTCCTCAGTAACTAGGGGTATGGTTCACTCACTGTGTATCTACAGTCAGGATGGTATGGAAGTGGGTGATTAATCCTTTATCAGTGAAAGCAAGGAACGTTTTACAGGGTTGTGGTTATAGTTATAGCTGGATGGACCTCACGGGACTTACTAGTGTAAATTAGTTCATTTGTATAGGACTTACTGATGGTTGCCTGAGAATTTTCTTCCTGCCTGTCTGATTCTGTATTGTTTCTGTATTTATCAGATTTGATTAATGTGTATACTTTCTTAATTATAATAGCTAAAGTAGTCAAACTAAGGGAAAAGACAAAGTGGAGGGAAATAAAAGATGTGTTATGAAATGCTATAAATAGATGCCTTTACTATTCTGGATTCACAAATGGCAGGCAAAATGTAAGGGAAGAAAGGCTTTAGATACCAGAAACTACAGTGAGTAGCATATCTTAGGAAACTTTTAATTTCTTACATGAATGAACACTGGTTCTGTACAGAAGTCATCTATGAGTGAGAATGCTGCTGGTGGTTGTGAGCAGCTAGGGAGCCTTTGAGGCCCTTTTATTATGAATATCCTGCAGTCAGGAGATAGCTGCACTTGTTCAGGATATTGAAAAAAAATGAAAAAAATCTTAGGGTAACATTCTAAATAGTTCTTCTCAGGATTTCAGGTATTTTGAAAATTTTCATTCATTTTAGAACAACCTCTTTCAACTTGCTTTTTCTGATAGAAATCCTACTGATTTGGCAAAAGCCACCTGAAGAGAAGGCCTGGTTTTGCAGCAGCATTTGTAACCTTGCCCTTCCAGTTGGAATACCCTTAATTTTTGCTTGTCCTTCCTTCTGCTGTAAAGATAGAGCACTTCTGTAGGTACACAAGGTCCCAAAAAATGATGAAGCAATGAACTATAGCTGCATCTCTGCTCTGCTCTCACTTCTCTGCTCGTATAAGCCCTGGGTGCAGCCGCAGGAGTTTCTGGTTCTCCTTCTGTGGATGGATCCTTCGTGCTATTGCTGCCCACTTCCTCGCCATTTTCTACATGGTTGTGTGTGTTCCTGCACAAGGAAGGTTTATCTGGGAGGTTTTTTAAGAAAGACAAGCTTAAGTTTTGCCCTTCTCAGCCTTAGAAAGTGCCTCGGTTCATATCAGCAGTTTCAGATCCAGTTTGTGCTGGAATCCACATGAGAGGAAAGTGTTCAATACCTGTCTCTACTTTTCCACTTCAGGCTACCAAAGAGAGCTGCTTTTCCAGAGGGATGATGGCTCTTTTAGTGCCTTTGGAAATGAAGATCCCTCTGGGAGCACATGGTGAGTAGTTCTGCCAGAATCGTTGTGGAATTTTAGTATTTTAGATATTTTCCCTGCATCTGAAAAGTTTTTGTGAAGCTGGTAAAAGTTTCCAGCTGTATTAGCCTTCTGCCTGGTTTTCATTAGGTGTTTAGGCCAACTCTAAGGTCTTTCTCTCTGGATAACATATTGTCAAAGGCATTATTAGGGCAAGGTTTTTTAATTTTGAAAAAAAAAAAGGAATGATGAATTATTTTAACCGGGGAAATAGTTTAATCTGAAAGTTTTTTCTGTTGCTTTCCTCAAAGGAATGAAGAATAACAAATTAGTTATTCTTGCACTTGACTGGAACCATTTAGGGCTATGTGATCATCACTGCTTCAATGAGATTTTCAGTTATCTTTGTACTGGAAGCTGAAGACTGACTGAGACATTTTGTAGGGGGTGAACAGAGTTCCTAGTCGTAAAAATTTGTTCTACTTGCATCTGTCACACTTCCTTTTATTGAGACTGTAAACACAGCTGAAAAAGTCTTTTCAGTGCTGAGTTTCACTCCAGGGAGCATGCAGAGCATAGTTGTGGAAGCCAAATAGATAACGGAGAGAGGTTCCAGCACTTTGTTCTGCTAACCCTTGTTCAGTTTACATGTACTTACATATTTCAGTACATGCTTCTGTCCCTGTTGCTGTGCCACTGAATGAGACTTTCTTCTGGACTCAGTGGGCAGCTTTCATTGACATCAGCAGAATTTCCCTTTGACTTAGTATTGATGGATTGGAAGATGAAGATTATTTACCTGCACTGGCAACTCTAGTACTTAAATAGTGCAGTGACAAGTTACATAAATGCGCACTTGAAAAGAGGGGAGTCAAGGGGTAATGTGGGATTAGTAACAAAACAACAAAGGTTGTTTCAAGGATATCATTACAGGGATAGTGGTGGTAATTAACATCACACTCATAACTGCATTACTTTGTAAGCTATAACTTATGTCTAGCAGCAAAAGGCAGGAGAGCAGCATTTGAATAAAGATACACTTGTGCTGGCAGACAGAGTCTATACTCTATTTTTAAACAGCTGCAGAAGGGATGATCTTCAGGAAAAAGGACATATCTTCATTTTGGCTGTATTAAATTTAGTCTACTTTTTATCTGGGTGAGGCATGCATTTTGCTCTGCTTGGTAGGGGTATGTAGAACACCTTATGCTTTACAGTATGCTTATATCATCTGAAACAGAGGAAGCTGTAATGCATGGCTAATTTTGACTTACTCGGTGAACCTTTTCCCCAAGGTTATCAGCTTTTGTACTGAGATGTTTCCTTCAAGCTCGTCCGTTCATAGATATTGACGAAGATGTACTCATGGATACAGCTAAATGGATTGTCCGCCATCAGAAATTAAATGGAGAGTTCCAGGAGCCTGGGAAGGTGTTACACAGTGATCTTCAGGGAGGCATCAATAATCCAATTACTCTCACAGCTTACATCATGTCATCCCTTCTAGGGTTCCCAGATAAACAGGTATTGGAATTCATAAATATGATTCATAGTTATGAGAATGCTTCATAAATTTTCATCGTACCTGGCAAACACTTGGTAGTTAATAGAAATAGAGGGATATTTCAACACAGACAAAATTTAACCTCATTTTGTTAAACATCCCTTACGTATTCCAAGCAATGCAAAGCTGTGTTAAGCCCTTCGATTTTATATATGCAAAATCTAAAGTTTCTGTTCACAAGAATACTGTCATGACTTTAGTCCAAGAACTTGCAAAGAAATTTATTGTGGGGAATTAGTCTTAAAAATGTTAAGCCATTCCAATTTATTTAATTGAAATTACTCATTTTCATAAAGGCAGTGCCAGATCAAAAGGCTTGTCTTTGAGATTTGTCTGTGACTCTGAAAGAGATTTTCATTATTTCTTGGCTGTGGTCTGAGGCTAGTAAATTTTCTGGTTCAGTAAATTTTTTCTTTTACATTTTACTATTCCAAGATATATTTTATTCACTGTACAGTTTTCAATATTATCTTTATTTCCAGCATGCTTATGCCATCAAGACTGCTACAAACTTTCTAGAAGATAAATTAGAAGAAGGGATTTCAGATAATTACACATTGGCACTTGTGACATATGCATTGTCCTGGGCAAAAAGTACAAGAGCGAAGGAAGCACTGAATATGCTGAACCAGAGAGCAGAACGCCAAGGTACTGCACAAGTATCTTACACAGTTGTACAGTTAGATTTTTGTCAAATTTAAAAATGTCTGTCGTGTCTATCTACAGCTGTGTGTTCAGAATTCAAATCTGTTCAGAGTAAGATATGGAGAATTAGCCTAAGACATTCCAAGACAGCCTTAATGAGAAGGGTCCATAAATGAGTGGCAATTCACAACAAGGCTTGGGCTTTCAGTCTCAGTTACTGTGTTCCTGATAGGAGCACTGTGATGCTGTTGCAGGACATGACTTGTCAGTTTTCCCATTTTATTATGCACACTCGTGTGACCAGCCTGGTTAAAGAGAGAGAGATAGATGAAGTTAACTATTCCAGTGTAGTTTGGAGAGATTAGGAGGGTACTGGGGAATTGTATTGGAAAGAAGAGGTAAGTATTGGACTTTCTGCAAGTCAATACAGAGGTCTGTTGCACTTTCTCTGGGGACCTATCATCTCAGTATGTTTAACCTCTTCCAAGTTCAGCACAGCTGAATTCTTTTGCCTAATTTGGGGGAAGAAGAGACCATATGGAGTATAAGAAATGGAAGTTTTTGGCTCAAAATAGTAACTGTCGTCTTGAAAAATCGAAAGGAATTTGTGTTGCAGCCTAGCAATGGAGCCTTTTGAGTGTCCCTCTATGTTTACTGAGTTAGGCCTTTTGAACAGTCACTTCTGGGAAGAGAAGAAGTAATTTTTTTGGGAAGGCTTCACTCAAGAATGAGTCTATTGAGCAGCTGTGCTGCCTGGAACAACAAGGTGGCCTTTTCAGAAGGGCTCATTTATCTGAGTACCTCAGGCTGACAAGGAAAGGATCAATGAAATCAATTGAGTGACTATTTGGACTCTTAATTTTTTTTTTTATCTAGATTCAAACATTGCTGAGGAAGTACTTAAGCCAGTCCTTTGTGGAACGCTGCCTAAACATTAACACAGTTAACACAATGTCATAGATCCTTGCTAGAGCCCATTATGTAAGCTTTAAGAAAAGGTTTCCCCTAAGATTTTCCCAGAAATCCAAAGACTTCAATCTGTGGATCTGAGGTTGTTGATGGTTCCTTTTACAGGAGAGTTTCGTTTTTGGGTGACACCTGCTTCTGAAATGTCTGACTCATGGCAGCCACGGTCCATTGATATTGAGCTTGCAGCATATGCTCTGCTCTCTCATTTTCATCAAGACAGATTAGCTGAGGGGATCCCTATTATGAAATGGTTAAGTCACCAAAGAAATCACCTTGGGGGATTTTCATCTACTCAGGTAATATCTTGTCTTAAGGGGTTTTGCTATACTTTCTAAACAAGCAGTGCATATTTAAAAATAAAAAAGGACCGTTTTTACACAATAATTACTGTGTTTTGTTTTGCTGTAACAGCCTTGGTTATGTACAAGTTTGCATTATTGGCATCTTACTCCTAAACTGCCAGTTTCAGTATTTTTGGCAAGTCTAATAAAAATGAGAATTAGAGGTAGACTTTCTTTATATAATAACAAATTAAGAAGAAATAGTAGTGTCCATGGAAAAGTAATTAAACATATTTTTGAAATAAGTATGATGAATATCTATGCTTACTTTCTTTCCAAGGAGAGAAGCCTCTTTTAATTCGTACCATGTGCAAGTCCTCAAACTCCTCAAAGGCTATTAACACAGCCTTTAACTAAAGGGAGTAGCGTTTAGAAAAACAGCCTAACTTAATTCCTCTGTTGGCAATTGGTCTTAACTTAATAATGTACTTTGTCCTTATTCTTGCATAGATTTTTGATGGGCCATGAAATTTGGAAAATCTTCACTATCTCCAGGAGGTTTTCATGTTATTGAAGCCACATCTTGCCAGCTGTACTGGCATCCAAAAAATTAGATAGTACTTTGGATTGCATTGGTTTAAACTGGCTTTTAAATTAACTGCAAATGCTGGTCACAGTAAAATGTCATATTTCATCATGCTGCTTGGTACCAAGGTGTACAGGCTATCCTTCATTATTTTCAGATGTTGGTTGGTATTATTCTGAGAGAAACGTGTTCGGAGTAAAATGCAATTTAAGAACCAGCCTGGTTCCCCTGAGGTATTAGTGCTTTCCTAATGTGTTAATTTTTGCTTATTATTTGGAGAGATTGATTGAAGCACTAAATGAGTTCAAAAAGCTTTTCTCTATTCTCCAGAAACCTATTTTACTTGAAAGTTTGTAAATCTAGCAACATATCATTTACCCTTGAGGGTAAAATTAAGACGTTAATTTAATCCTTTTGTTCTTTCATAGTCTAAACTGTTTTTATTTCAAAATTACTCCAACGTGTTGCTAGATGCCTTTTTTAATTTGTAGAAATGACTCCATAGATTTTTACTTAACTTCTAAGATTGCTTTAAAAAATAGTGTTTGGAGTGTTTCCTTACATTAGTTTATTACATAAGAAACTTAATATATTGTTGACCAATAAGGAGGAAAGTATTAAATTGCTTGTTTGATGCTTTAAAAGTTAGGGTGTAGTAATTCACCATAATCTGTATACCTGGTACAGCTTACTGTAAATTTGCAGTTGCTAATCAGCTGATCTTTCTGCATTTTAAGAAATAAGTGAAGCAGATCATCTCAGACAAAGATGTGGCATGGGAAGGAGAGTGTTTTTCATATCACTTAGAGTGAATATCAGCACATGCTAGCCCGTTAAGCTATGGCACAGTCACCGTGCTACAGTAAATGAATTCATGTTATGTTAGAATTTTGTTACTAGAAGTGGCCTAATAATAAATAAAGTAGCTGTATGCCAAGCCTGAAAGGCCAATTTCTTCACTCTGACTTGTTAAAAATAGGTGAAAAATATGCAATACTGAAGGGTTTGTTTCTCTAAACAGGACACAGTGGTGGCTCTACAAGCCTTGAGTCTGTTTGCAGCTCTCACTGCAGCAAGCAAAACAGAAATGGATATAACAGTGACAGCCCCTTCTTTGGAAATGCCAGAAACATTCTCAATTGATACTCGAAACCGTTTCCTGCTTCAGACTAAGGAGGTACTGTAAAAAATGAGGAATACTTTTGTAAAGTCTGCTGACTGAAAGTACTTTGAAAATACTGCTTTACTCATCTTTCTTTCAGATTCCTCCTGCACAACAAATGACAATTACAGTGTCAGCTGAGGGAATGGGATTTGCTGTCTTTCAGGTAGGCAATGCAGGCAATCAGGTAGGTATTCTTGCTAAAGATATGCATTCTGTAAGGAGGGTGTATTTTGGAAGCTTTATAAAACGTATTAATAGGAACAATCTTCCAAAATGTCTTAAATCAGTAGCAAAGCACTTCACTAATTGAGGAATGCTGTGAATAAGATATGGATATATTCCTGTCATTGTTTCTGACCAATGGCCTGGCCTTTTAAGTACTGCTGGACTGACTGACAGCTTTGGGGCATTTCCAAGAGCCAGAGCTGTATCAAAGCAGCCCTGTCCTCCTGCAGAAATGCAATGTCCATTTGCAAGACAAAAGACTGCAGTGGTACACTGGCAGGCACAGAATTCAGAGTAAAACAGGTATGTGGACTAGGCAGAAATGCCTCATTGAGAACCTGTGGTAAACCATAATAAGGCACAGATCAGTACAGAATAAGATTGCATTGCCAGTTATAAGGGTTATTTTTCTTTCATCAAAGTAGAAAACAACAAAAACTAAAAATAAGAGATTATTACAGCTAGGTTCTCCAGCAATTTTTACGCTGTTCTGGAATAGCATGAAAAACAGAGTCAAGGGATCCTGCAAATTACAAACAGTAATAGACATAGATATAGTATGGGCATGGTAAAAAGTGGAAGTAGAAATACCATATCAGAAGAAAACAGTTTTGGATCTAACTTGATATGGCCAGCAGTGCATCTCAGTTCCCTGGTGCTCTCTCCATGACAATTAGTTACGACCACTCAGGTGAAAGAGCAGACCTTGGAAAAGCTACAAATAATGCAGACATACTAGTCTCTGAGCATGAGAATCATTTTATTGAAACTGTAAACTTATACTTGCTGACTGTGTCGCGAAACAAGAGTTCCCACTGGACTACTAGACATACTTGAGAAAATTGATTCAAAGGCACCTTTAAGTCTCCAAGTTTTATGCCAGGCCAGATTCTATCCCAAGTTCCATCCAATCTGTCCTTCACTTTAGAGTTCTTATGCATCTGGGAACAAAAATGCCTGGTGATGGTTGGTAAATATGCTTTGGGATAAAACACCTTTTCAAAGAAGTCTTCACAGCAGTGAGCAGCTGCTGGAGATACACCTCATCCATTCACCACCCATCTGCAAAACACACAGTGCCATAATTCACAACCCATGTTTATTAATTCCCAGAAGTATAAATGAAATTTACAGCAAAGTTCAAAAGTTTCAGAGGATAATTTAGATTCAGGTTTGCAGGCCAAGATAGGAATGAACACCTCAGCAGGACTACGTTCACACATCTGTGGTTTCAGTGTGCCTATGTGTGTGTTTGTCTGGAATGTAACACAGTGAGGCTCCAGAACAGCTAAGACCCTAATCATTGTTGAGAAATAATTCCTGATACTAAGTCAGATAATTTGTCAGGTGAGCTGATCAAAAACTTTTCAGCAAATAGTTTCTTGCTGGAAAACACTGATTTGTTGAAATTAATACCTTTTGTGAAAACACATTGCTTCCAGTTACGTAATTTCCAGCGAGAAATTGTCACGTTCAAACCAGCATGTCTGGTGAAGACTGGGCAGAAGTTTTCCACCAAGAATAGCCAGTTGACTGTCGTGGGAGCACTCCCTGGGGGTGTATAGCACCAGGTTTTAAGTTCCTGGTTTGTTGCATGAATGTGGAAATGTGCTCACAAAGAGCTGCTATTCAGGAACCAAGGCTAGATTACCTTGTCAATTTAGGCCACTGTGCTGTTGCCTCTTTTCCTGAAACTTTGAGTCAGAAATGCTGTGACTTGATTCAAAATATCACTCTTAACACTCTGGAGTATTCCTCCAAAACTTTGTCTTTGCTGAGATCAGTTCTTTCCTTCTGCTCCCTTTGGCAGGTCTGGTATTCTAAAAGAAAGAGTGCTGAGGACATTGAATGAGATTTCTCTTTTTCCCAGACACAGGCTAGGTCTGGATCAGATTTAATAAATCAGATAGCATATGACATTGCAATCACATTTCTTCAGCTGGGTTTCATTGTCTTGGGCCTGTCAGAGTACAGTGGTTAGAATCACTATTCTGGGATTTCACTTTCTAGCCAAATGTAGCATGTCAAAACAGTAATTCATTTCAATATCACACAACAAAAGATTAAATCCATTAATGGAAACATCATGCTTTCCCAACAGAATGGATTCTTTGAAATTTTTTTTTTTTGTGTGAAATCTCACTGTCTGTGAGTGCAAGTTGGCAGTGCATTCACTCCTGACCCTTCAGGATCTCATAAAATGTATTTATTTTGGATATTATGGTTGTAAAGGCAGACATTTACTTACGACTTTTTGGTCCTGCTGTCAACAAAATTTCCTAGCTCGTCTCTCCATTGTATGGGTATAGCCCATACATGACCTAAGACACTTACTCTGCAAGAGGGAAGAGAGGATGGGTGAGGGTATTATGAAAGATGCTCTCGAGAAAGAAGTCAAAGAAAGGAGAAGCAGTCTTCCCTAGGAGGTGTGCTGAAAGTCTTGAAAGAAACACCTCTCTGATGTCTAAAACCACTGTGAACTGGTCTTGACACACGACTAAAATAATTGGCATGGCTCATGCCTTCTTGGAAGGAAGGAAGGAGAATGCAACTAAAATGTAGAACTAGCTACAAGGAGAGGGTGGACAGGCTCAAACAAGGGTGGTGTATGGGCAAAGTGGATAGGTGAACAAAATCTCCTCCGTCTCGTGATCAGGTATAGAGAGGGAATGAGGAAAAAAACCTCAGAATTCCCTGTTACTCATTACTGGAAACATTGACTGTTTTTCCACTCAGTGTATTTTTGCTGGACTTAGGCAGAGGACTGAATGTTATTTAGCATAGTGGTGCTGAAATAGGCACAGGATGAAATGCACACATATTTCTCCATTACCATTTGAATGGATGTTGAGTAGTCAGAAAGGGACAAAAAATATTGGAGACGTTTTCATTGAATTCACATCCTCAGTCAAGCTCATTTATGCTGCTAGTTGAAGAAGAAAAAGGATAGGCATTGATTAGGGAAGTATAAATGTGTGATGTTTTTAGAAGTGTAGTGCATCACTCTCATGCAGTACACTAGCTTTTAGTTTTCTCTCCTTGGGCGTCTCACTGGAACTGGTTGCACTATAGACAAGACTGGACCAATTCTGCCTTTAGCTTTGGCAGTTGCCTTTTAAAAGTTTAGAAATGCTGTTGCCCATTTTGTTAATTTAATGTGAGTTTGTGTATAATACCCTTCTGTCCCCAAAGTGAGTGTATATACAGAAGAAGGCTTTAATTAAACTCTGTGTTGTGTAAACATTTTCCTTCATTGTCATGAAAAATAGGGAAAAGAAAGTCAGACCGTAACAGCAATAGCTTATTCCATGAAAATACTAGCTGATTGACCTGTTCAGTATGTGGTTTCAGAACATCCTGCCTTGGCAGTAAATTCCCATTCATTAGCTTTTTCTGGCAAAAGTTAAAACAATTTTGTTTCTATGTTGACAGATTGTTGAGGCACTGCTTTTTATGTGCCTTCAACTGGCAGGCTTTGTAGCTTGGTTTCATCCTTGGTATTGCCTTGTCCTGTGGAGCAGTTGCACATGATAAATCTTCACAGTTGCACCATGGTTGTCCTGAGTGCCTCTACAGAATTGGCTCTGCACTCATACAGCATTCTAAATTCAGCAATGTTGGGCAGGGCAATGGGAATTATATGTAGAGATTGAAAGAAGGAACATAATTTTTGTATCAAAAAGTGAGAAACCTGGCAGCAAAAATTAAAGATGATTTCCTCAGTCATCCAAATAAAACACATAGCATAGTGAAGGGGTTTCTTCTTTGCTTTTAGAAGAAAAATAAGCAGAAAGTGGCTAAAATAACTCCCCTTGCAAGACCCCAATATGCATTTTGCTTGGCTAAAGAAAAGGGAATGAAAAGAGCTTCTGGAAAATCACAGTCCTTCTACAATGGTTTCAGGTAGCAAGTGGAAAACTGTCAGTCCAAATTTAAAGGTATGACAGAGTCTTGTCCAAGTTATAGATTAGCAAGTCAATTACAGGCTAGCAGGTCTGTGCAAACGTGTGTTTTCTCATGTGAACACTCCTCTGGTGTAATGCTGTTAGCAGCTTAGCAAACCACACTGATTTGCTTGACATGTCACTTGATGTCTGTACTTGCAATCCACAGCTCAATGTTATGTACAACACAAAACAGACTGATCAGAGGCTCAGAGGTGTCCAAAATCAAGAGGCCTTCGACTTAAATGTTGATGTAAAAGATGATAAAAATGATAAAAACCACTTGACTTTGAATGTGTGCACAAGGTAGGTAAATCAGTTGGAGCATCTCATACACTTCTTTGTATATACCAACTTTAGACTACTTTAAATAAAATAAATTCTCCGTTTGCTTGTATGAATTTACTAATGTATGGGATATAAATGTTTACTTGAAGAAAATAAAAATTACTTAGCACAATGATAGTAATTAAACAGAGAATCAATTCATAAGTCAATTTTTGCTGGCCAGGTAATATTATTTTTTATTGGTATGCAAAAAGATGGAGGTACCCTGAATATTAAAGGTATGTGGAAGAGTTTGTGTGAAACACAAGAAAAAAAATGGGAAGGTTTCTTTGGTGCAAGTGCTTTTGAAATAAAGGGATGTGTGTGGACAGACGTGAAAATTGAATCAGTATCTTTGCGTTCTAACTTGAGTAGCAAACTGTGACAAGGGCCTCTTACCTTTCATGACAAGAGTCCTTTGCTTTTGATACAGAAGTGGATACTTTTTTTGTAAAGAGATAAGAAAGTTCTGAAGTGCTGAAAACATCATGAAGTAATCGTTCTTTTTTTGTCTCTGTAATCAACTTCACTCAGAACATTTTTGGCAAAAGTCAAAATCCATATTTACATAATGATAAATTCATATTGCCTTATTGTGCAACTATCTTTGTCGTCTTTCATTCATCAGTAGTTCAGAACTTGGTAATAGAACACAATACATCATTCTAGGTCTGAAAGAGGTGGAAAGTTTTTCACCCAGGCTAATTCTGTTCTTTTTGCTGAGGAGGATATGGGAGAATGTGTGCATCTGGAGTGATGTTTCTTGTTCAGTAATCAGCTACTAAGAGCTGAGCTGGGACTGCTCAAGTATCATCTCAGGGGCCACATAACAGCCACCTGGGTAGAATTTGCATCAATGAGAATAGGTGACATTGAACTGCATATTCTTAGGTCAGCCAGTCAATCAAATTATTTCTTTGACTGCTTTGTGCTTCCATTATGCTTGCTGTGGAAGTGTTCATACTCATACTTAAAAGGTATATTTGAAGCTGTTTGTTTTCTGGCAGTATGCATTTCCTGTTGTAGTTTAAGACCACTGCATATTTCATATGAAGTCCTATAGGACATTTTATCTCTCTCTCTCTATATATATATGTTTTTTTATATTCTCTCTTATATTGTCAACATGAAATGACTGCATTTGTTGTATTCAAGGTTTTCATCTGTTGGTGAATACTTCCTCTAGAAACACTGTTTTCGTCTCCTGTCATTATATATATTATATATGTAACATCTTGTTACATTCCTTTTCAATGCAAGATTTTCAAAGTACCACCTGATCCACCATGATTACTCTTACATGCCTTTCATCCACCCCCTTTTTTTGCTATTTATTTAAACTTTGTACACTGTATGCCTAGGCTCTCTTTAGGCACTCCCTACCACAAGGGAGTTGTGACTGGAGATGAAGCCTCTAGGTGACACCATCATACAAATAATCAGCTATAGAGAATATTATTTCAGTATAGAGGATTGATTTAATTTGGGAAATAGCCAGCAGGCATAAAGCCAGAGCTCTGTTTATGTATGTTTCTGGTATCCAGTTCATTGACACACATGGTGGGCAGAGACACTAGAATACACGAGAGCTCTTGAAACAGAAGGGGCTTGTTCTCATTTTAACTCTTATAAGAAGTGTCAATATCATTCTGAAGTCTAGCACAAACTCCTGACGTGTAAAGGGCTTACATGCTGGGTTTGGGGTAAGTATTTTCTGGGCAATCTGACTCTCTAGCTCAGACCTTTCACTTAAAATACAGAGAAGTAGTAGTCCATCTCTCTGGGAAGCCTCTAGGGTTGTGATGCTTTTATTGCAAAGTATTCAAAGAATAGGGGGAAATCTAGTGACATTGAAAAGCAGCTTCAAAAGGTTACTTGGAATATTTAGTTAGTTCCAACATCAGTTCCATCAACTCTTACTGTGGAAAGTGGACTGGTACTTTGAGTAAGTCTGTTTAAATTGCTTAGGCTATGGCTTCATCTCTGGTTGCTGAGCTTGGTAGCCTAGTCATCCTCCTCTTCTTTTCCTTATAAATTGTATACATGCCTTATCAATATTCCTAAATTAGTTTAAAGTTGGCCTACTAATGATCTTTATAACATGATGCAGCTTTCTAGTAGAGAAACCAATACAGAAAGACTGCTGAAATCTCAACAAACAGGTATGTATAGTCTAGCTGTGGCTATGCATCTACCTATGGATATACATAGTTAGGTACTGAAGGCTTCAACTTCACAATTTTTTCTTTAATCTGGAGAGTATCCACCTCGTCTCAGCCAGCTAGTGGTTGGCTATGGTCATCTTAACTGGGTATTATTTATGACATTAGAGCAAATCATGTCTCATTCAAATTGCAGTGGTTCTTGGTTAGAGGAGCTTCTCTCTGGGAGGCAAATACCCAGGACTGCTAGGTTTTTCTAAACCTTATTGCCCACATACCTTTTGCAGACATGGGGGACTGATCACTGATGGTTCTGTTTACTCTCTCATTTCTGCTTTCTGCCTACACTGGCTTGGTTTTGTTTTCTCTTCTTTATATCATCTGTGAAAGGTTCTCATTCTGATCTCATATTGCTGACGAGCTGAAACATAAAGTTAACTGAAAATATTATCAGTTTTCTTGAAGTACAAGTTTCAAGTCTGTCTTTCTCTTACTGGCCATTCTTGCATGGTCATTTTTTTTTCATTTTTTTTAAGAGACCATGGAGTTAAAGAGATGGTACCACAACCTACCCCCAAGGGTGCCTCTTTTCCTTTTTTGAGAGCCACATCCTCATAAATTCTAGGGATATATCTAATTCACTCCTTGACACTTCCAAGATAGTTTGATTCCCTGTTGGTATTTGAGTAGCACCACAGGCTGGCTAGACAGCTTGGGTATTTTACTCTCCTCTTATTGGTAATTATGCAGAAATAATTACATCCAGTTCCAATTCAGTTATTTGTTTTCAATAGCAGCTACTTTGGCACAGCACATGATTGAACAGATGGTTTCATTTGTTTCTAATCTTGTGAGCCAACTGAAGTCAGTGGTTGTGCTGTATTTCTTTCAAAGTTGTATCTGTCTTGAGTCAGCCAGGCTTAACAGCATTGCTTTGAAAGCAACTATTCTCTTTTATTTTTTTTAACTACCCAGCTCTACAAAGAAATAGTTTAATTGCTTTCAATACTGCCAGGCTTTCAAAATGAGGATTGGAGACTTCTATTCTAGTGGAACAATAATCATTTACCTTCCATGCTAAGGCCAGGGAAAGTCTTCTGCTACCTGCTTTATTTAAAGTAGTAGAAGCATTTGCAGGTCATTTAGGTGGCACCTATAGCACAGAGCACCATAAATATATTTTGATACTGAAACTTTGAGAAATACTTTGGTGATGACTTTGTTAATGGAACCATCATTCTCTGTGAAATAAATATGAAAAGGTCTGGGAGACTTCTTTGGTATATACACCTGTATCTTGGCCTCTAAAATGAATAAAAGCAAAACAATGCGTCCATAAGAGGAAATACATATATTTCAGTACAAGAATTCCTACAGCAGTTTCTTAATTGCTTTTTAAAAAATGTGTTTAATTGCTATAGTTTCTGCACATTTGTAATATAAACCTGTACTAATAGATGCCAATTGAAAGTTCCACATGGTGTCAATGTAGTCTCTCACATGATTTATGTATTGCAGTTTTCTCAGTGCTAAATCATATGCTTTTGCATATGTGGCTAAATTGGGTAGGAAAAATAATAGAGAAATTAATTATTATCTCTTTATCACTAGTATTTTTCTTGTCAATATTTTGTTCCATTTGTTTCCTAAGTATTCTTAAGCATTATTACTTCATTAGTTGGGATTTAAAGATCAAATGTTTTCTTTGGAGAGTGGGCTACTGTATTTCTGCTAAAAGTTTCTTTGTGTTTTGAAAAGGTACTTTGGCTCTGGCACGGCTCCCAGTAGTGGTATGGTCCTCATGGAGGTTGGCTTACTCAGTGGTTTCTCTGTGTCGCCAGATTTTGTTCCATTAGACAATACAGTTAAGAAGACAGAAAAAGACAATGGAAAAGTCAACCTATACTTAGACTCTGTAAGTTGGAAATAACAACGAAATGTGTTTGTGGTGATGTTAATCTTGACTTTGACATTGTTGTGCTTAAATTTGGAAAGACATTATGATTATTTTCTTTGGGGAAATCAACATCTGCTATTTACATGGAATTAATAGTTCTTCTGTTTTTTAGTGAGACTGATTGGATTGGTGCAACTCAGTTGTATTTGTAAGGGGTTTCTAAATTAGGCCTTTTAAAAATTACACATAAGAAGGCTTTCAAGACAAGTTTCAAGTTTCATTTGACCAAAATGACTGCAAATGAGATAAGCATCTTTATATCATCTTGACCCTTAAGCCTTTAGAAATGGACTACCACAATGCTAAAAGTCCTTACGTCTTCCATGAAACCACCATCCCCAGGGTTCTCAGGATGTTTCTCTTTGGTTTTTCTAGCTAAATGAAACACAGGTTTGTGTGGATATTCCGGCTGTGAGAGACTTCAAGGTGGCAAATATCCAAGATGCTTCAGTGACTGTAGTGGATTACTATGAACCTAGTAAGTGTCAGTCATTTCAAATGGCACATGATTATTCAGAAGTTTAAAAGAAAGTTTCTTCTTGTAGGAATAGAATAAATTTTAGTGAAGAAAAAGCTGCATTGAAGTGTAGTCTTTTTGGACATTCACGTGCCCAATTTGCTAACAAGTAGTAGGCTTTTCACATATCTATTGTCCTAATGGGTTGGTTCCTCAACTGTTGCAAATTGTCTGGCCCAGTATGTTCCCAAAACTATTAAAATGAAGTAGGAGCTTCACTGTGGTTCACTTACCAAGTTAATAATTACTTCTCACGTAGCTTTGTCATCTGTTTCTTTCTTAAACTAAGAGTCCTTCAGGGGAGAAAATGCCAATATTTCGAATTCTGTTGTTACCTAAAAGAAGTGTATATTGGAAAAGCCATTTCCAATGGCTTTTTTTCGAGGGGAGGGGGGTTTGGGTTGGTTTGCTTGTTTGTTTGTGGGTTTTGGGGGGCTTTCTGTTTGTTTATTGTTTGTTTGTTGTTATGTACGAGTGTATTATATGTATTATGTAGTATGTGTTATATAGAGTGTGTTTTAGAGGTGGGCAACAAGGTACAAACCTCTTTGGCAGAATTAAAAGCAAGAAAAAATTACAGGCTGCTGGACAAGATACTAGGTTTTCATTACATGAACCATCTGGTACATTATTAAGGATTGGTTTGAGATAAAACATAAAAAAGTTGTGTAGGCAATATTTTCATGCTTTTTTAGCACAATGCAAAAGACAACCAAATATTATGTGTGCTACTTCAGCTAGATGAAGATCACATTTATTCTATATAGGCTGAAATTCTTGTTCATTCACAAAATTTTAAAGAAAAATAGAAAATTAATAGTTATAAATACACTGTCCATTAATTAGAGCATGCTTTAAGAGTTAGTGGCTTAAAGAATTACAGCAAGTTTTTTTTTTGAGAGAAACGCATAAGACTTAGAGTCTGTGGCTGAAATGAATTTCCAGTTCCTGGGACAAGAGCTCAGGACCTAATCTTGTATAAGAATGCTATTAGATAGGCTAAAAAATATGTTTGTTGTAATGTCACAGGTAAATGCACATGTAAATATTTTTATTATATTGAAATAAATTTAGTTCATAAATTCTCAGTTAGCAAACTGATAGTAAGGACCAAAATTTATATGATATAATCAGTGCTGTAATTTCTTTAATTTCAAGAAAATGGTTTGTGCAAATATTATTTTACAGGACACCATTCCTATTACTATATAGCATAGATATATTATTGGTCAACATATATATATATGCCATGACTGAGTTCTTCTGGGAGAATTCCTTCCTGTCTAATACAGGAATGTGACTTTATTTTAATTTATTATTTTCCATCACTGTTGTAGTTGGTGACCCAAACTGCAGGGATGTATTTTATGTGATGATGACAAATGCATGTCATATTCAGAGCTAGGAAATGCCTAAAGGTCTCCTGCTCTGGCATTTATCAATAAATGTGATTTAGGTGTAAGAGATAGCTTGGATGCCAGTACAGCATTGTTCTCTTACCTGATTTTTTAGAACTAGATAGGTGTCACTGTTTGGTAAGCATTTTGGTCCACAAAATTACATATATTTTTAGTATCCTGAGGCTTGTAATGAAACTGAATATAAGTTCAGTTTAAAAATGCTGCTTCTAAAAAAAGAAGTTGCAAGGTCTCTAGTTGGAAGGAAAACAGAAAAAAGCCACTATGAGAAAGAAACTTTGCAAAAGCTTGTTCTGTCAGCAATTAGCATGCATTGATGTTTCTGAAATGAATACGATTATTCAGACTTCTAGTCTGGCTCTGTAGCAGCCCTTCAGGGAATGGGAGAGCAAAATTACAAGAGCAGGACCTAGGTGAGGTAAGGAGTCCCAGGTTCAGGAAGCTGAAGCTCCCAATATGTGATAGAAAAATCATGAATTGTGAGAGAAAGTGTCAGGAGAGACCTTGCTCTTAAATGTTATAGCCAGCAACTTGCCAGCTAAAGCATGTGAGTTCCTTTGTTATGTAGGTAGGGGCAAAATCTCTTTCAAAATGTTTGTCCAAGGTTTGTGAACAGATTGTGTCTAACAGTTGAGATTGAGTCTATGAAATTGTGCCTTTAACCAGGCATTGGCTTAAACACATTGAGGTGTTCTGGGTGAAGAAAAACAAGTAATGGCTGGGCTTAAATATCAACTCTGGGAAGTGTTTTGCAGTGTATGATGAGGTCTGCATCAGAATTTAGTGCATCCTTTAAAAATTATTTCTTTTTGAAGCTAGGTTCTCAATTAATTTTCAGAAGTTCATTAACTTATGTCAACTAATCTTTCTGAACAGGAAGAAGAGCAGTGAGAAGCTATAATTCAGAAGTAATGCAAAGTGTAACCTCTTGTGACTTCTGTGAAAGTGATTGCAACCTTTGCCACCGAGATGGTTCTGCAGCCTTGCTTCAGCACTCTTCATTGGCCTCCTTATTCTGTGTGCTCTTTGTCCTTCATGTAAACTTGCTGTGCAGTTGGGTGCTGTAGAAGGAAACAGATTTAGTTTCACATCTAAGGTTTCCATAAATTATCCAAAGAAAATTTTATGTTCAGATACCAGCCCGTCTTTAGTGATTACCATGACCAAACTCCTGCTGTGTTCAGGGAGAACTGGGCTGGCCCATATGGTAAATTTCTGGCTGTGCCAGAAAACTTCTACAAGTGTCTTCTGGAAAAGCTTTCCAAGTGTTAGTTTCATATTGATTTTATTTTCTGAAGAAGCACAGAGTTACTGAGAAAGCAGTGTGATAAAAAGTAAACTTAGCTCCATATTCCCACTTTGTTTTTACCCCAGCTTCCAACTGTGCTTGTTTTTTAGGGATGAATGTTAGTTTACCATGCTTTTCCAAAACACTGTCTGCTTCTCCATTAGGGTGTTGATAAGCAGTGATAGGAGCTTGGTATCAGAGCTCACTTTGTTCTGTTCTGAAGATGTGACACTCAACATTAATATTGAATTTCTCTTTGTGTTCTCATGTGGAATAATATTTAAAAAAAAAAAGGAGCTGGCTTCAGAGCAGATCCAAGAGCCAAAAAGTACTGCATTTACAAACTGCTGAATGCTCCAGAAAGTCGTCAGTCTTCTTTTTTTTTAATCATTACAGAGAAGGTTGGCAGATTTTTTGTCAATTCATCAGCTAATCTTGCTTGAATATAAGGCCTCAGGATGTTCTCATGCATTTTACTCTGAAAGGCTTTTTACTGTAAATGCGTCAAAGATAAAGTCTGTTTTTCAGACTTCATTTTTCCAGGGTTATTCAGAAACAAATGCAATCTCTTTCCATGTGAGAATGCTGGTGTCAGCTGGCATGTATTTATGGCCAGATGAAGGAAGTTTGCTTTTAACCTGTTCTGTTTCTTTGATGTCTCCTAGAAATGTCACTCTGGGGCATCATTTATGTCTTGTGCTTTCAGTATCATCTTGTCAGCAGTTCAGGTGGCATAACCCCAAACAGTTGTTTACTGCTCTCAGTGCCATGTGAGTTGGTGGCCCTGGGTGCCATCTGTGCCCCCTGTTGCTGGTAGTGGGAGAGGCTTTTAGGAGGCATGGGCTGCATATGCATTCAGTCCAGCCAAACAATTCACGTTCTTGCTTAACCTTAACCACGTCCATGTATGCTCGAGTGCTCTGCTGGAGCGGAATGGAGGAGAGGAATGGTGAAAAGCAGCAGGCACTTTTACACCCAAACCTGCTTCTTGCACATGGGGAGAATTACAGATCTCTGTGAGTGTGGAAATGTGTCAGCTTGGGAGCTCGTTGCTCCTGAGTGAATGTATGAATGCTTTCCTTGTCTGGCAGCCAATCTGTCCTTCTTCTACACTACCTGTAATATCTAATGCTTACTTCTTTTTGATAAGGCAGCCAAGCTGTTACACTCATAGTTACTAAAATGAACTTAATAGCTGTCATGCTGACTAAGAGAGGTGGAAATTATAATTTCTATTGATTCCCTTTCTTTAATACCTTTTTGAGACGGAGTGTGTTTTTGTGCACATGTAATAATATGGCAGTCACTTTCCTTGAGCAATTTCTAATTTTTATTCCATTTTTGCTACTGCTTAAAATGTATATCTTTGTATTTATGCTCATTTGTAATGTTGTTCACAAAGGAAATTTTGCATAGTACCATGGGAAGAGGCCTGGACTTCCTGAATTAGGGGTGCCTTCTAATACCAGTGTATACGTTTTAACTGCAGAACTAGTTTAGATGGGGTTATTTGTTTTACTTTACCTGCTTTTGGAATTTACAATGCTTTACACAAATTTGGGGTTCTGTCCTGTTTCTCAGGCAGAGCTTAGGCCTGGTTCTTCATGGTCATTCATGCTTTTCACTTGTCCTTGGTGTATTTTGGATTTAGCCTTTTGAGTAGTTAATTAGTGCCTGAGCAGAGTGTGTGTGCTGCTCTGACCCATATGAAGTAATGTATTTATTGAAGCCAAACTCACTGCTTAATCAGTAGGATGCAGGATCTTACCCTCTGTGTAAGTCTTTCACTTGGTTATATGGATCCAAAGCTAAGAGAAACGAAGATACAGACTTAAACACATCCCTGCATCTCAAATCCTTTATTCATTTATGGGAGCCTAAATCAAACTGTGCCAAGTGTAAGATCTGGAAAAAATTCTCATCTAAACTGGGATGTGTTTTGTTGTGGGTTTGATTTTCTCGTGACCTATGAAAGTTAGTCTTCTCTTGTCTTTCAGAATAGCAGACTTGACACATCATTTGCCTCCCTTTAATACAACTTCAAAAATCCAAAGCTCACATACTTCCAGGTTTTTCTATATGCAGGGTTTTTAACAAGGACATTGGCACCTGATTAATGATAGGATAAAGGGGCTTATTTTTTAGACAAGATGTACTGGAGAAAAAATTGCTCTTTTGCAGTAGATAGTAGGAATAAATTAGTTCTGTTTTGCATGCAGTCCAGTCTTCCTGAAAATCCTCCAAGAAAAACGGATTTAAACTGCTTAGTTGAGTTTTGGACACTGCAGCTTTTACTAGTATTCCCTTACATTTGTTTTCGAGACAAACAACACATGTTTTTAAATTACTTTTGGCTGCCTTGCACACTATATTAAGAATCATCAGTCATAATGCACCATGTCAGGGAAATTGTTGGAGTCAGTGAATAAACATCCTCTTTTGTTTTACTTTATTCTATACAGCAGGCATATTATTGCTGGCATCCAATCTGCATCTGTATCAAACAATTTTAAAGGAACAGTATGACTTTAAACAAATGTTTACACCAGCTAGCTTTAACATTCCTGCATCAGTGCCTTCAGTCACTTTGCAGTAGTGGCTGGTGCTTTGAATGAATTGTAGAGGATATAGTTTGTACTGTGTTGGCAGTAAATGGAACAGCAGAAATTGAATATTTGACATAGTGACTTTTTTTTTGTTTTCCTCATTGTTGTGTGGGAACCTTTACACAAATGCTCTCCATTTTGGATGTTAGGGGCACCATACCCCCACTGAAGTTAATAGGAAATCTTGTTGCAAAAGGTCTTTTGGAGCTCTTTAGCAATAAGGTCTATAAGGAGCTTTAAGGAGTGATGCTAAAATCAGTCATGAGAAGGTATTCTGTGATGGAGTCTTTATGTTGTATTGTCTGAACATTTCTGCTGTCCATTGAAATCTGAATGTATGCTGGTACTTCCCATGCCCTTTTTGGCCATAGGATGTCAATGGACATGGTTTGTCAAGGGCCCTTAATATGCTATTGAATCAGTAAGAGATATTAGGATGGAGTCTAAAACAAAACTATAATGTATTTTAAAGGTATTCCCCCCAAATTCTGCTTCTGCTGTCATCCATGATCTTAGCTGAGGATTTCTCTACAGATTTCAATGTGGGTGTCATTTAGAGATCTTTTATACTAAATGCTGTTGTACAGAATAGGGAATGAGTGCTGCTTAACAGGTTTAGAGGACCTCAGAATCTGCATGCTGGGCCAGCTCCATGGCTGGTTTGGTTCCCAGCATGGCACCACCATAGAATTGTTTATGTTGGAAAAAGACCTTTAAAATCATTGGGTCCAACCATTAAGCCAGCTTTGCCAAGTCTGCCACTAAACCATGTCTCCAAATGCCACATCTACACTCTTCCTAAATACCCCCAGGGATGGTGACACCACTGCTTTCATTGGCAGCCTGTTCTGATGCTTAACAGTGAAGAAATTTTTCCTAATATCCAATCTAGACCTCCCCTGGCACAACTTGTATCAAACACAAGCTGTGCAGGTATTCCCAGTTAGCTTCCATACCATGTGCTGCTGTTCACTTTGCAAGCAGGAGCTTGTGGCTTGTGCACATCAATGGCACACGATAAAAGGGGAAGGTGGCCAGTGGGTGCAGGAGAAACATGAGAGCCAAATCCAATGTTCATAGACTCATAGAATGCTAAGGGTTGGGATGGACCTTACAGATCATCTAGTCCCAGCTCCTCTGCCGTGGGCAGGGACACCTCCTACTAGACCGGGTTTCTCAAGGCTTTATCCTGCTTGGCTTTGAACACTGCCAGGGTTGGGGCATCCACAACCCCCCTGGGCAACCTGTTCCAGTGTCTCACTACACTCACAGTAAAAAATTCCCGAATATCTAACCTAAATTTCCCTTCTTTCAATTGGAACCCCTTGCCCTGTTACTACAGATCCTGACAGAGTCCCTCTCTGGCTTCCCTGCAGGCCCCCTCCAGACACTGAGAGGTTGCTGTGACATCTCCGCACAACCTTCTCCAGGGGAATAGTCCCAACTTTCACAGCCTCTCTTCGCAGGGGAAGTGCTCCAGTTCTCTTATCAGCTTCATGGCCTTCCTCTGAACTTGCTCCAACACTCTCATGTCCTTCTTATATTTCAGGCATCTCTTTTGCCTAGAAAGTCACTGTTGACAATCAAAACCTAAGATGCAAAAATCAGGTTTATTCAGTTTTCAAAATACTATCCTAGCAATATTTATCTGAATATGTTGTTCAAGTTGGTATGAATATTGACAATATTTGATTTTAGCTGAGTCCTGCAGAAAGCATATGTATGTACATAGCTGTTATAGACTGCAGTGTTCTGCAGTGTGCAATGTATGTGCATAAACGCAAGATCTTCACAAAGTGCCCAAAACAACAACTCTGTGTAATGTTCTGTGTTTAAGAAAGAATATGTTGGAAAGGAACTAATGCTGAATGGCATAATTCTTTTGTCTGAAACACTAAGAAAGAGGATTCAATTTTCATTCTAATTATTACTACTATTTTTGTTATAATATTTCTTCTTCTACCATAAGTTCTTATGCAGTGAACCATCTCTGTGATCTGAAGATTTTGAAATAAGATGCTTAATTTATCTATAAAATATAACAGCAGTTGTTTCCTTTTCTCCTGTCAAAATATTTCACTTCCATATTGTTTCTTATTAATTTTAATGTGTTTCTGTGTGCCAAATGGAAATGGCATTGCTCTATTGCTATTCCAGGCAATAAAGGCTGATAGTGTGCTGTATTAGATTAATCTAATTATTATTTTTCCTATAGATAGCTTGTTTTCCTATAGGTATGAGCATTAATTCCTTATGTGCTGCATTTGAGTCACCAGTACTCCAGTTTAAGATTTATCTTTAAATTCAAATAATTAGTTGTATTTCATAGTAGCTACCCAAAAACTTAATCAGCATTGCTTATATCTTATATTATGAACTTTTTTTTGGTTTGTTTTTTTTTTTTTTTTTTTGTTTTGTTTTGTTTTATTTGTTTGGGTGGTTTTTTTTGTTTGTTTGTTTTTTTTTGTTTTTGTTTTTTTTGTTGTGGATTTTAGTTTTGTTAGGTTGTATGGGATACTGAATACAAAGATGAAAATTAAGATATGCTGGCTCAGTAGAAGTATATGAGTGTGTATAATGTCCTGGTAACTGGCACATCTCTTCTTTTCCCGTATCAGGCCTTAAACAACTTGAGCTAAAATTCTTGACTGCCTTGAGAAATAGTCAGATACCCAATTTGATGTTAGGATCATCATTCACATTTCCACTCTTGATCAAATCAGAAATTGTAGAAAAAGAATGGTTTTATGAGCTGTTTTGAGCAAACAGAGATGAACTAACATGCCAACTATGCAAATAGATGCTGTCTTTTCAAGTAATAAAGCAAATGTTAAAGAACTAGACTGTTTCAAAGGACTTTGGAAGATTGTAATTAGTTTATTTTTCTTGAAATAAAGTTTGCAATAGCTATTTTTAAATGCTATTAAAGATGACTTTTAATAATATATGTCTAATGTTTGCTTGTTTAACAATACAGCTACTTGTAGTAGATCAGAGTTTCTGTACGCTGCTGACCACTACCAATCCTCAGCACTTTCCTCATCTGTTCTTTAAAGCTCAGAATTTAGTAACATAAATAACATAAAATTTTAAAAAAGTATGTCAACAGTGGCTTCCCTGGTCAGGCGGTAAACAGTCACCTCAATTTAGAAATCTGCTATTGTGTTTAACATGAAGTTATTATGAAGTTTGCTGGGATCTGTAACAGAGGTATTGTGTTGTGATGAGCTCAGTTCAGGTAGGCCCTTGTGGTCATGGAGAACACCAGGAGCTGTACTGTTGTGTGAAAAGGAAAAATTGTCCAGATACAGAGCTAATTGCTGAAGTGGAAGTAAAAGAGCAAGAAATTTTTATGCCAAAATATTTTATACAAACATAATTGAATTGATGTGCAGAATTTTTTTTTTTTTTGATGACCTGCCATTTCTCATGGATTAGAAGTTTGGTCTCCATGACACTGTCTTTTCCTAATTTTCTCATAATTCTCTTGCTGTTCATCTTGCCTGCCCTTGAAAGAGCTTCCTGGCCAGTTTCATCTGAGGTCAGGGTCTGCTCAGCCTCACTTACCTCTTCTGCCCTGACCACTCACCATCTCACCTACAGGTCAGTAGCCATTTCTGTGCTCATGTGTCACAGATCTACCCTTTCCTTCAAAGCCCGTATGACCTGTCAATCTTCTTTGGACTGATGGAGAAGTAGCTATCAGCTCAAACCCCGGATGAATCAAAAAACACTTGGGATTTGTCAGCACAGATTTATGAAGCTGAACTAATCTTTAACCAACCTAATAGCTTTCTGTGGTAAGAGGATTGGGTGTGTGCACGAGGAAGAACAGTGGAGAGACTTTAGTAGGGCTTTCTCTCATAATTTTTTTTCTGTTTCAATATTGATAATAGTCCTAAATAAAGAAGATTTGGAACATGAGATATTCTGATGACAGACCAGTCTCTAGAAAAGTGGTTTCGGGGCAAGCTACTAGGTAAAATGTAGAAGCAAGCAGAGCTTAAGTGTAAATATTTGTGCAGACATACCATCTCTCCCTACAGAAGTGTCTGACATGCATGTGTGAGTAGTGCATAAGTGGCGATTCCTCTTTTTCCTGCCCCACGGACACCTTTAAAAGGGCCATGAGCCCATGCTGAGGATGTGCTCATGCTCAGACTGCAGTACCCTGCTCCTTGTGCTGTGCCTGTCCAGCCCTAGCTGGGTGTTCATCTCTTGAACCAGCCACGATCTTAAGCATGGCTACCTAGGTAAGTGAGGATTTTAATACGTCTGGAGCAAAAATGAGAAGTCATACCCCTAAATAAAGAAGAATAAAATGACATTTAAAAAAAGCCTCTTGATCTGATTCTCAACAGCTGCCTACCTGGGAGGCTCTGGATTTTCCTGGGAATTCTTCTGGCTCACACTGATGGAAAGGGAGGACTGAACTGATGGATACTTTAGGTAAGTGGATAGATATTTCGTTATATTTTTTTAGACAGGAACGCTCAGTTAAAATGCTAGATCAAGAGGCAAGGATAGCAATATAAACACATGTGGAAATAATGTACTAAGAAGGCTCTGTGGTTTCATATGCAGAAAAAAGATAGAAGCCAACTCCAGCTCAGTGGGCAGCTAATTAAGCCAGAGGCCTCTTGGTACATTATATTCTTAGTTCAGTACAAAAGCATGTATCAGCAAGGTGCCATGTAATTTTTCCTTTATAGTTCACACTTCGATTTCAGGAATGAACTAGTCATCATCCCTATAGTAATTATTTAAAGATAGGGTGGCTGGATGTCAGATCTGAGTGTCAGTATGATAAATGTGTCTTGTTTGTGTGGATGATCATGTTCCTTGATCAGTTGTTCACATGCAGTTTATATCTGTTGTTTTTCTGTTCCTGATTTTAATTGAATCTTAGAAGAGCAAAACCACAAATGCTTTTACTGCTCAAGTGTTGCAGCAGACTTCTCGTTAGGGGTAGAAATGAGCGAAGACACAGACTCTTCATTCAACAACATAAAAAGGGTCCCAGTTTATTCTTCTTTACAGCTTTGCCATCCTGACTGACTACAGCAAGCTCTTACTGCAGGGTCCAGCTGCAGACTCTGACTGCTGGCTATTTCCTGCTGGACTGTGACTGCAAGCATTGGTTTGCAGACTCTGAACAGAGGCTTTCACCCAGCTCAGCTGTGACTGCAGGCTCCAACAGCAGGCTATAACTCCAGACCCAGACTGACCTCAGATCTTCTACTGCAGAAACTCTCTTCCTTGTTTCATGCTTCTTTATATCTCCTTGGATTGTTCCTTCTTCCTTATGCCTCCTCTTTCTCCAGGCCCTCAGCCTCCAAGATCCCCTAACTAGCCAACCCACCCCTTTTAGCACATTTATCTTTATTAGTCACAGCTGCAACCCATTAAGGGCAAGGCTGTTCCTCGTCTTTGGTAATTAGTACAACTGTGACTTATCAGGGGCAAAATCACCTGTAATCTCTTCTTCTACACCTGCATTCAACAACATGAATTTATCGAGAGAGTTATAAGGAGTGATTTTGCCATTGCTACATATTCTGCTTGCTCCACTTAAGATTGAATGCTACAGCTTTCATGGATCCTTTCTCAACTCCATCCACTGTTTTTCCAATACAGAGAGACCAACCACAGTCTTTTAAAATACTTTTATTACAGGATACAGGAGAAGCAAAAAAAAAAGGTGTGAATTCTTTGTGAGGAAGCACAGCCTGTGGTCTCAAAGTGGTACCTCTCACCAAAGGAGTATGAGACTCCATATGACACAGAAAACAAAGCCTCTTGTGATCAACACAGCTCTGCCTCAGCTGCTTCTCTGGTTTCATTCTTTTTCCACTCATTCATAATGACTTTATTCTTCTGCTTTTGCAAAAAGTAGAGCTGGGATAATGCTGCACAAGGTCATATGCAGGAACTCTCTAACACAATCCTAAACTTCAAGTCCCTCTAGATTAGCACATTTCACCTGGCAGCCAGTGGGGCACATCTGGCTTGCAGGAGGTTTGAACATAGCCATTTTCCTTGGCTGTGAGTTATGAGAGCTGCAAGCAGAACTGGGCAGCGGCAGGCACAAGGTGACAAGGAGAGGGGCAGAACAGAGGTGGCTGCCTGCAGCAGGAACTGCCTGGCAGGCTGCATTTGTTTGCACAGTCTCACCCCAGTGCCCAGGCACGAGAGTGGCTGTCTCCCACCTGGGGAGGCAGCCAGCCTCTATGCCTGGTCTCTGGCCAAAACATACCTTTGGCAATGGGATGTGAGTCTGTCTGAGAGACATGAGAAAGCTGGCTGTGTGGAAGAAGGAAAGCAAGAGCAGGAGAAGGAGCAAAACTTTATTGCAGCTAAAGTTGGACTGTTGGTGCTAGGTCAATGTACAGATCAGTATTCTGTGCTAGGGGCAGCAAAACTGAGAACAAGAATTGTCTAGGAAGCTCAGCTGCCATGGGAAGATTGAATGAATTAGGGTCCCTTGAAGTTCCAGGAGATAGGGATGTGGTTAAGATACTTCTCTCTCAGCTATGTCTAGCTATTTCAAAAACTTTTGAACATTCAGGAGAGTAATTATTTCACTGTGACCATAGGAGGTAAGATTAGAACCAGATGAATAAATTGCAGAAAGAAAGTTTCAGTTTAAACAACAGGGAGAACCTTTCTAGCAGGAGAAACAAACTGTTGGGCAGGCTGCTGTGGGACACAGCCTGCTTCTTTCTTCAGAAAGAAGAGCAAATTAGCAAAACACGTTCTAATAATGACCTGGACCTGTATGAGACTGTGTAGGTGGTGGAGATGGAATAAGTAATCTCTTGCTGTCCTTCCTAGAGCCATTTTGTTATGAGCTGATGTCTGCAAGCTCTGCTGCTATCACACAGAGTTGGAAAGTTTTTACAAGAGACCTACCGAAGTGCACGAGATGTAACTTTCTGCTGATGTTAAGGGAAGTGCTGAAAAACTGCTTTGAATTTACTGGAGTTATAGTGGAGTTTTGTGGTGATTATGAAAATCTAGGCCATAATTCCCTCCAAAAGTCACTGCTTATTCTTAAGTCTTAGTCTTAGTCTTCTAAGTCTTCTTAGTCTTAGTATTCTAAGTCTTAGTCTTTAAAACTAAAGTAGAACTGTGCAGACATTTGATTTATAATAGGATTCACAGTATGTGCAGAATGAAAGTCATTCTTGAAAAGGCTTTATTAGAAAGTAGAGGATCAGGTGCTGTATAAGAAGAGTTATCAGTTACAGTGATCTGAATTTTTGAGCCTTTCAGGGGCTGTCTAGAAACAAATAATTTTGACCTGGTAACCTAACAACAGCTTGGAGCCTGCAACAACAGATGCTATACTCTCAGGCTGTTCCTAAGGTCAGACCAAATCATATCTTAGGTTTTGTAGGTTTCAACGCCCAGCTCCTCATCATTATAAAGGGATTTAAGTGTTGTGTTTGTGACTGTGGTGGTTACAGCTGTGATGTCAGATTACAGCTTGTAGATTCAATGTACAGACTATGAGCAAACTACCTGGGGAATGTTTTCATTAGTAGCTATGGTTTTGTGCCAAAATTTGTCCTCTGTATCATATTTCTGCTGAAATTTCTTGCTTTTTCACCATTTTCCTTCCCAAAGATAAAATCAAAATGCCAGAGGTAACAAAACCAGAAAAATTCTACCAAATTAAGTGTATAAAACAAATAAGGAATTTCTTTCTCCCTGGTGAGAGTTCTCACTACCTCCATAAGGGACCTTGGGAAGAGAACAAGCAAGGGACGGAGAGATCTCCTGACATCGTTAAACTTTTAAGCTCTTGAAAAATATGCCATTAACATTTACAGAAGGAAGTCTGTCCTGGTTGTTCAACAACACTGCTTGCTGGAGCTGCTAGTGACCATTCAAGGGACTCAGAGAATTACAGTGTAGTACAGTAGAACACATATATCAAGGACAAATCAACAAAACCCAACCTGCAGGAGGCAGCTGTAAGCACAAGGAGAGATTTTTCACCCCTGCAGCTTACAAATTTTGCATATCCACGTATGAATGGAAGCACAGAAGTTTGTTATTTTCTGTTCTACAGCTTGCAGCTCCATATATAAACACCTTACATTTTAAAGCCTCCCAAAGATGTGAAGTGCCCAATGGTGTAGGTCTGATATCCTGGCAGTTCAACTCAACATCTCCAGATGAGTGTTGACAAGGTATGCACACTCATTTGATACTTTCTGTATTTCCATTCTGGAGTGCTGATCCTATGAAAGATGCTGTGATGCTGGATCACAGCAAATACCAGAATTGCTGCCCTTGAGTAATTTTAAAGTCTGGGAGAACAGCTGATTGCATCCATTTTAAAAGTCAACTTCTGTGTTATTAATTTTTAAAAAAATTACTAGTTCTTGGTGAAGGCAGTAATCATTAGCACAAATGGGTGCACGCCTTGCAGCACATAGAGCACAGACAGAGTCAGGCATGGAATTTTCTTTGGATGCCACCAAGGAGTCTTAGCTGAGGCATCTTTTCAAAGTCCTGACGTAATACCAGCTGTACATATTTTGATTTTTTTGGCTGCCTTGGAGTATTTATGTTGAATATTTCAGAATCAGAAATACAGATGACTTTCAGTTCTTGGTTTCTTAAAATCCCTGAGTCCCGGGGAGCTGTAAGTGATCTGTTCCTTTGAAAATGAGCTCACTGCTCTTCAGTGACCTAACTATGATTATAAAAGCTTACTGGTAAGTTAAGATTGGAAAAAAAAATTGCCAATAGGCAAAAAATGAAAAAAATCTGCACACACAGTATTTATATAACTTGTGTAATGCCTAGTGGGTGAGCTTGGCAGGGTCTGAAAACCAGGTGACAAAAGATATTTCTAATTCTTTTTCTCCTGATGCCAGCAAAGAGCTTGGTGTAATTCTAGTTGTTCTTCTCAGCCCTCAGCATGCTCTATTAGATTTTATCTGGTTTTATTAGAATAGTCAGTTTTTGTGCAAGTCTTTCCATACATGAGTTAAGCAGAGAAAAGAAAGGAGGCAGAAATATTAAATGACTACACTGTTAGATTATTTTTTCTTTTATTTACAGCAGAGCAAAGTTTATGTACCACTATCTTTTGTGAAGGAGGTTGAAGCTCAGGCAGAAGAGGTTTACATTTAATTTTTCATTTAAAATCCCATTTTTTTTTAGCTTATTTGGAAAATGCTAGCAGTTTGGAGAAAGTGCATGTTTAGCCGCTGTCTGTTTCCACTGGATCCTATGCCTAACCCATCCTATTACAAGGTTCCAAAGCCGCAGGAACTCACCAAGTTTCCTTTCAATCTTCCAGATGATCTGCAAGTATTTCAGTAAATCTTGTGTAGAATCAATCCTAATACAAAATTATATCCCTTAATTAAATAAAGAACATGCAGTTCACTACCCAAAGACTTTTAAAACAGGTTTTTCTTTTAATTATAGATAGAATTTATAGTTGGTTTTATGAAAACATATCCAAATATATCAGGTATATTAATTTAAAAATTTTGCAAACAAAGAGAATACCTTCAAAAGTTCAGGAAACAGTTTAGTCCCCAGATGCTATGAAGAACAAATTCCCGTTTTGAAAAAGCTGCTGTATGGGATAGTAACTGATGTAATAATTTTCTAAACAGATTTTCTGAAAACAGATTCTACTTCAGATCAACCTTCCAGAAAACCTTTCAGGGGCTAAACTAATGTGAAACTTCAGGCATGCACACACAATATCCAATTTCAAGCAGCGTGGTGGAAGGGCAATTGTCACTTTGGCATGCTCAGATAGGTCAGGACCTGGTGCATGTGTTGCCACTGACTGCATTGTGAGTGTTAGCTGGGACACCTGAGAAATCCTGCCCAGTGCCAGGTATCCTTCAACCATGGAGTAAACATATGGTCCCTACTCCAGACAACTCCCTGTCAACACAAGGAACAGGGAGGACACAAGAGGATGTGGACAGATGAATGGACATGAGGAAATAATGTGACAACTACAGAGCAGGTAGATCAGTCTTGATTCATAGCATGTGTCAAATAGAGCCCCAGTGAAGACAAAATTCTGAATCAAATCCTTGCATCTTCTCTTTGAATCTCATTAAAGCTACAAAACATCCACAACTATGAACTAACTTTTATTGTGTCATTAATTGAAGCTTATTCTGCTTTGCATGATGGGTACTTTAAAGATGTGTAAAGACCATTAAGACTACTTTGACTGGGACCTGTAGTGGTATCATGATTGATTTTAAGAGCTGGTGGAAGGACTTTGGTGGGATTTGACTTCAGCTATAAAATTTTGAAGTAAATGCAAATTTGGGGATGAGAGATTGCCTCTTTGTTTAAATGTTTTAAAAAGCCTTTCTTTATTTCTCCCCAATGTAACTAAATAGTTATTCTGGAAATATCATTAAAATGGATTAAAAAGAAATATTATTCATAAAAGAAGTTTCATCATTACATTCTATTTTCTCCATGGAAAATAGTAGGGCTTTAATGTAGTTGAATGAGTCAAAGCCCTGCAGATGTAATTGTTGTGCTTTTGAAAGGAAAACATTAATTAAATGAATGTGTCACTCCATGGATTAGCTTTTCTCCCTTTTGGATAGTTGCTGTTCCGTCTCTTTTGTGCAGAACCTGAGAATAAAAAAGTCATACAAAAAAAAGAGAAATGAAAGAAATTAAAAGTACTCTAAAATTGCTGGCTCTATCTCCTCTTTGACTAATACTGTCTTCATAAATAGAAAGGATGACCACAGTATTCTGGAACTGCCTTGCCATGCAGAAGGTGATTCAGAAATGGAGGAGGTCCAGAAGAATGATGGGGGGTAGTAAGGACACAGGAACAATTCCAAAATTAACAACATTGGAAAATTTGAATCAAACCTGAACTTCATTAAAGTTACCGAGCTTCTGAAAGTTGGAAATCTCAGAACAGTGCAATTCCTCCAGTGGTTTAGTACTTGACATTTTGCAGCTTGAGGAGGGTTGATAAAGCAAGTCAGTTTGGAGTTAGCTCCAGAGCTCCTGTGCCCTAGGCATGTATGTTGCTGAACACTGGAATAAAGCAAACAGTTTTATGCCTCCAAGAGACTGACCTCCTTGCAAGGCCTTAGGAAGCAAAGTATTTTAGGACTGGGAAAATCTTTATCAGCCAGATATACTGGAAATACTGAATATACTGAAATGTTTGAGTCTGGGTTAAGGGTTGCATACAATAGTGTGTAGCAAAAAATATAGGTGCTTATCTGCTGTACTTCAGAATGCTTTATGTTCCATTCTCTATGCAGTATGTGGTATGTATGAACCTCTGGAATTAGCAGATACTATTTTTGCTTTGATCATTTTGTACTTTGTCACAGCTGGGAGGTCTATTAAAAAGTTTTGCAACAGCTCAGCATTTGTTTGAAAGGGTTGAAGTTCGAAACAACAGGAAAATAAGGAAGAAGTGAATGTAGATTAGAAGGGACGTTTTACCTGCCAAGCTAAGCCACAAGCACGGGAGCCTCCTGAGCTTCCAGTTTTGAGCATTCAAGATGGCTCAGACAACTGTTTGGGCTGTTTGATGTTTATTATTGCCAGTGCATTGGAGGAGAAGAAAGAATATTGATGATGTTGATATTCTAGGAGATAGCTGCAGAAATTTATCAGAATTTCTTGTTTTTGTCTTTTATTTCCTGTCAGTTTTGATGCTGAATGTGAATCTTCAAACTAAGATATTATTGAGATATTTCTATTTTGAGAGTGTTTTATGATGGGTGCACTACATATCTTTGCAGTGTGATAATTCAGCACTTTATGGCAATGATTTCACTCTGTAAAAGTTGTAATTCAAAAACCTAGGGAAAAGACCATAAAACTTTGCTGGAATTGTAGAAAAATTGCAAAGTCTAACTCACGTAGCAGAAGCTTGGAAATTTCAGTGAGCTGAGTTTCAGATTTGATTCAAATATTCCAGATTCACTGAGTTGTGACCGTTTTCCTTAAATGATCTTCCTGACCTCATTTAATAAAAATATTTTAAGAAAGATAAAACTCAAGAGTGATTTAGTCTTTTATTTTCAGAACCTTGGTGGAGGGCAGAGGTGTGGGAGTGGTGTGGGGGGGTGTGTGTGTATTTGCATTTCCCTGAACCCTTTTGATAATATTGAAAAGATACTATTTTTCTCAAAGTATCACCTCAAAGAGTCCAGTTATGGTAGTGCATATTTCTCTCATTATGAATTAGACAATAGCTGGTATGATGGAGACATAAACACACCTGTTAGGTAAAAGACTGAGTTTTAAGACTCACATCACATGAAATCTTCATTTCCCAATAAATACTTAAATATGCAGCTATTGTTATCCTCTTATGGACTGATTTTGTATGGAACAGAAATTTGAATTGAGGATTAAAGAAACTTTTTACCGAAAATGTTTTTTAAATTTCTGAACTCTGGGTGAAGAAACTATATACTCAGAAGTCACATCTTATGGTAAACTAAAAATTTTGTTGTTGCTAAAAACCTCAAATAGATCAAGATTTGCACCAAAGTCATAAAAAATTGCAAGAAGTGGCATTCAAACAAAAACCAAGCTTCGGATTCTGCTGAGAGACAATATTGAGTTAGTTGCTTCAGAAGAAAGAGCTACTGAAAACCAAAACCTCCCAAGGAGAAACAGCTGGTTTTGGCCCAGTATGTGTTTATCAGTCCTTAAAATTCCAGTTTCATGGCTCCAAATTCATAAAACAATGAAGGACACCTTTAATATTAGCTGATGAACATGTGCTATCAAAAGGGATAAACTGTATGTTAGAAACTAATTTAAATTCTTTTTGTATCAACATCACATAACACCATGATCTGACTTCTCGAGACTATGAATGAGGTAGTGTTAAATTCAGATTTCTAACTCCATTTAGTCCCTGCCCAACAAAATGTTTCCATCCGTGCTAGTAATCACAAGGATCACATTTCAGGACTAATGTTATGGATTTGCTAAAGCAAAGGAACTCCAAACTGGATTTTCTTGCACACAGATTTTCTCACTGATTCCCACAAGATGAATGTACTTAAAGTGTGCTGAAAATGGGTTTGGCACTATGCACACTGTCTGGTAAAATAGTCCTTCAGCTGTCTATAGACTGAAAAACAGACTGACAAAAGTTTAACTGTTGAGAAGGCAAATAGCAAAAGAAACTTGAGCACGTTAGGAAAATTTAGCTGTAAGTGTTGTGATGAAAGACAACTAATTTGTTTCAGGAGTCTTTATGTCAGTTGATTGTATTATAAATTGAAGTTATAGACTATCGTTACAGGATTTCTTTCTTTCTTCCCCAACTCATATGAAGTATCATCACTTACCTTGAAAAACAGCATTTTTCCCTCATAACATATTGATGTACTGAGTCTATTAATTTTTTCCAATGTTAAAGAATGCCTAGCAATAAAAGTTGTTTAACACATTAAATGGTCCCAGTGAGCCAAATATCAGCCTTGGCCACTCAGTGGGAAGGGTGGTGTGTTCTCCAGATGACACAGTGGATCAAATTGTCATGATACACAGCGATTCATCCAGGAGATTCTGGGCACCCTTAATTCCCAGGCGTGCCAGAGCTTAGGAGCTCTTGGAACTTTGTAACTTGTGCAGGTTCTAGATGAGGTCCTGGCACAGTGGTTATTCAGACTGATGAGCTCTGTTCACAATCTTCCTTTTAGGAGGGCATGAGACCTGCCATCTAGCTCATGAACCATGCTTCCCTCCTGGGCAAAATCCTGCCACTTGCACTTCCAGAAAAAATATAATGTATAGCCTCTTATTAAACTAAAATTTAAAAAATTTGGTATTTTTTAACTTGCAAAGTTTGTGATGTTTTCTTCATTGCACTGGTCAGGTTCCAGTGCAACTTGAGGTGACCTGGAGATACTGCTGGCCTGAGAGTTTGATATAGAACCAGCAGGAGGGATTCTTTTCTTTATAATAGCCCTTAGTTCCTTAAGTGTTGCTAGAGTCCCTGAAATTTTTTCAGAACTGAAAATTTACAAATTCTGTAATGTGGGCCACAGGGGACAACATTTTGGCCTGTTCTTCATCTCCAGGAAAATCTCAAATAGTTCAGATTAATCAAACCTTAACTAGACAAGAGTAAGTCAGCCTTCTCTAATGTCATCTGTCCTAGAGGGGTGATTTCTAGTAAACATTTACCAGTTTTCTACTCCCTTTCCTTATTGACATTTTTTCCACCCAGATTTTTACCTACTCAACTTGCTCTCTGCCAGGTTTTTGCATATTTCTTCCCTTCCAGTAGCAGGTCACCCTTGGGGTTGCCCTGAGGACTCGTGCAGATTTCCTCCTCCTCTCCGTCTGCCTCGATTTTGTTGACTTTACTGTTGGGGTTTCTGCTTCTCTTGAGAGAGTTTGTGACCATCCAGAAATTACCTCTGCTAGGAAATTATTCTTTTCCTTAAAGGAATGTGTTCTTAAAAACAACATTAACCTTTCAGGGTAGACTCAAAGGATGACTAATATTTTGGCATACTCTTAGCATTTCATATTCTCTTTCTCTTTCCTTTTAGTTCCATTCTGTGGATTTTCAAACTCTCTTTAGAGCATAATTGGAAAGCATATCTTTGTTTATTCCTTTCACCACACTCTGTTTTTTTCTCTCTAGGTAATTTTCCTGCTCTGGGAATACAAAGTACTGTGAACTAATAGCAGTGGATAAGCAGTGCTTTAATGACCATTGTCCTTAATTTCACAAGGTTCTTTCAGATATGGTTTTTGTCTTCCTCATTTTTTGCCATCTGTGGTGAAGACAAGGCAAGCCTTAGGATTTTTCAGTAGACATCTGTAATCTCCACTTTCCTTCTTTCATCTGCAGTAACTGAGCTCGGTTTAGCCTCTTCAGAATTAAAGGGTTTGGAAAGTATCAATAGTATAAATCTCTGTTCCTTTTCTCTCATCCAGCTGAAGTGGTGTGGGCTTTGTTTCACTTTTTTTTTTTTTTTTCTGAAGAGGGCCAGAAGATTACTGGGATGTCACCAGTCTCCTCTGCTAAGTTGCATAATTGCCAACTTGAAAAGGTTCCTGGATGCTTCTCTTTCCCAGCACACGCTGTTCTACTGTTCACACTATTTATTCTAATACTTGTCAGGCATGCAGTGCTTTTTTGTTAAACACTAATCAGCCTGAGGAACCCATTAGGATGTGTGTTAGTGCATTTTCAAGGAAGATATATCAGAATGATTAATTTCTGAAGGACAAAGGGGTGAAAGCCATTGCACCTGCTGACTTACAGAGCAATTACAGTGTCAGAGGTGACTTCAAGGCGAGGTTCCCAGCAGCGTTGACCTCCTGTATCTTCTGCTGCCTTTGTTTGGGGTGCAAGGAGGTGGCCTGGTCCATATCTGCATGGGGACAGCCATATGGACACTTGTACCAGCATGAGGCATCCCTGTGACCTCACTGGAGCCAAGAGAATGCTGGGGACACAGCCCTTCAGGAGGCTATCCAGATCATTAACCCAAGGCCAGCTGCAATAGATAATCCCTTCTGGCAGCTGACTGGACTCCTCCAAGAACAGTCTAGGAGCCCACTTTGTTTGTCACCATCTCCTCCATTTAGTGTCCATGCTGGGAGTCTCATTTGCATCCACATCGTTTTGCTCATTAGAACCTTTCTTCTAACACCTAGCCTATATAATCTATCCTTTCTTCATATGGACTGAGCTGCAAGAAAGCACAAAGAAGTGATCACCAACTGTGTGTTTTCTTTTTTTAAAATGGTTTTCCAATACTTAGTTTTTTTCTAAAGAATTAAATTTTTTGTCATGAGCACTTTTTTTTCATTTCCATCCAAAGGTAAGTCTTCTTTTAAGTGTGCCACTTTATCCCATCACATCAGCTCAATACTGTTGTAGGATAAATGAAGTACAACATACTTTCTGTGTGACAGCTGCTCTTGGGAACACAGAAGCAAAAGTGGCTCAGGGATGTGCTTGTAGCATGGAGACCCCATCGAACAGCACTTCAGAGATAACAGTGGGGGAACAACTGAGCTCCAGAACAGTTTGGGTAGCTTGGAATCATTCACTGATCCCACATGAAATACCACTGGCTCTTTTTTTGCTCAGCTGCTGGGGATGTAAGCAGCACAGGCAGGTGGATGGGAGCCCCAGGGAAGCAAAAAAGGAAAGGCACTGTCCATCAGGACTCTTTGACAGTGCCATTCCCCTCTGTGGTCCAAGAACAGTGAGGACAGACACTGCAGTGTGTCCCATGGCTGGCAGAGGGGATCAGGAGTGTGCTGTCCAGTTTGCTCTGCACCTGTTGTGAATGCCTTTCTGCTTGGCTCACTTTCCTTTTCCTTGATCTGATGTAATTTTTACAGACGAGGCATTCATGGAAAGATTCCAACAGACCTCTAGTAACTTTTTCCATTGAATAATGCTTTATCCTTTTAAAATTGTTTGAAATAAATATGATAATTAATAGAGATAGGAAAAAAATTAGGAACATAAGGCATTTTTGGAGGATGAGCAAAGACCACCCGGTATATCACATATTTCCCTTATCCATGTATCTTCCCACCCCAGCTCTAGCCAAACAGCTCCAATATTACAATCTTAACTGTTTTATTGGTTATGTCTAGATTTGCCACAGTCATAATTAAAAATTATGTTGTACTTGTGACTAAAGAATCACAGAACATCCCAGAAATGATAGAAATCAAGGCTGCTAGGAACTTTAGCTGATCATTATTTCCATTGTTTCATGACCACTTGACATTCCTGACAGATACTTGTCCAAATTGTTCTTAAAAGTTTTGTGTCTGCCATTGTGCTGCTTTGGTCTCCCAGTTAAATCACTGTTGCACTTCAATAATCATCCCTTAACCTCTGCTGTTGCCTAACAGCAGGAATTCTTGCTCCCAAAATCTTCCATTCTTTGCCTCTAATGAAATTGGTGTTGGAGTGATATTTGGAACTGGGGATATGTTTTACTCTTCCTGGGTAAAACAAGTCACCCCAGAGTTTCACTGTGTAAAGCCCACTGACACAAATTAGAGGTACAATTTCTCACCAATGCATTCAGAAGCAGATTGGTTTTGCCAATCACAGTAGCAGCAAGGATAGTCTTGAGAACCTGCTTCACCTTTCTTTCCATATAAGGCTTTTTATTTATATAGGTTCTCAGAAAGAGAAAGTGTTTCCAGTGCTCTGACACCTTTGCCAGACTCTAAGTGTGTTAAAATGATCACTTTCCATTTCTTTGAGTGTAGCCCGAAAACAGCAAGATCAGAAGGAAGGAAATGAGTTCACCCCTCTTCCATCTGCAGTTTTGTGTCCTTCTATTTCTCAACCACCTCCTTGCAGGTAAGGAATACAATTCCCACTCAGAGACTAATAATTGCATGTGAATTTGGTGGGGGAGGGGGATACTTGCCAAGATATTGAGCTCTAATAAAGAATTTCCTGCTTTGCTTCTGCTCCTGAAGCAGTGGGTCTCAGCAACAGCACGTTGCTAAGGCAGGTGTGACCAGCTGCTATGGGGAAAAGAGGATATCTCTTGGGAAATACCAGGCTTACCAAGACTGATTTTTTAAACCAGATCTGGAAGACAGCCCATTGCAAATGCAAGTATGTGGAGAGCCCACATTTGGTATCTCCATGAAAAGAAATGCCTCATCAGAAGTGAGAGATTGAGCTGATTTACTGCAGCCTCTGAGCAGAACCAAATGACTGCCCTGTGCAGAGCACAGCACCATCATTTCATCTCCAGAGGACACAGGCTGTTCCTGTGTTCCAAAGTTCATATCCAAACAAAAAAATAAATACAAGAGTGCAATCCTTTAGCCATCTGGTAAATGGAAAATTCAAACTTTGCCATAGAGGTTGCTAATCTCCTTCTGGCAGCTAGGATGCTGACCAGACACCCTGATGCAAATCCAAGCAGCAGAAGGCAGGCACACACCTGTCAGGAAATGAGAAGAAAGCGTAGCTCTTCCGAGTGCTCAGCACAAGCAGCCAATATCACCTCCCCAGAGCCAAACCCCTCATGTCTCAAAATGCTACATGATGCAGCTGGCAGCTCCAGTCAGTGGAGCCAGTGCTTTTGAATCAGACTGTCACTGGTATATGGTCCTCACCACATCCCATGGTTGTTCACTTATGTGGTCCCCATGCCTTCCAAGTTGTGGATGCTACACAAATCTGAGAATAATGCTGGCAAGGCAACTTTTCATCCCCCCTTTTACGAGCATCCTATCCTCAGCAAGAGGACAGTGAGGTGGGAGAGGGGCAGAGGAGACAACTGGCTTTTATTTTGCCATGTCTACAGAGGGGCAGAGATATGGAGTAGAAGGAAAGGCAGCAAGCAAGTGAACTGTTGCTCCTGTTTAAAAAATAAATATTTAGGCTTCTGTCTCTGAGGATCTAGGTTATGAGTCCTAGGTTATGAGTCCTGAACGAATGGGGAGAAATCCTAAATTCTCAAGGTGGAGTACCAGAAGCACTATGGGAAGAAGCAGAATGCCCTGATGATATTTGCTGGTTTCCCACTCAGTGCTGGCTTTTTTTTTTAAGCTTCTCCCAGCTTACCTCATGCACTGCATGGTGAACTGAAGTTGGACTCAAACTTTTATCTTGTGAGGCTCAGAGCACTCAAGACCCTCTCTGGACTTGATCCAGTACATGAGGTTCTGATGAGGAGTGGATAGACTGGAGTGCCTGACAGCCACAATCCACACTATTGATAGGAAAGCAAAGCTAGGCTGGTTTCAGTCCATGGCAACAGCAAACAGCCTGCTTCAAAGTGCTCTGAGGGACATGCCTGCTTTTGGCTCATGGCTGGCAGGTGGGAGCTCTGGACTCTCCTTGTCTGCCTTTGCTACATGGGCTGCAGCTCAGGGTGACAGGAGAGCTCTGACAAGCCCTGAGGCTGGGTCTGAGGGGACACTCTGGCTGCTGCTGCTGGCAAGGCAGGCAGGGCTGGAGCTGGCTGTCCCTGCTTTTGGCCAGGGCTCTGCCTTCTAGAACTGCAGCCTGTGGGAAGCCTGGCCCAGGCAAGAGCTATGAAGGAGAAAAAAGACTCACCTGCTTGGCCTGGCTCTTTAATCAAGAAGGAATAATTTTCAGTGAAGAGCTGCAGACACAGGTAAAAGGAAATGTCAGAATAGATTGCCAGAAATAGGTGCCTGATTTGAGCTCAGCTCAGGTGGGGATGTTTTTTTATTATCAGTAGTTATATGCACTGGAGGCAAAAAATAGTGAGGCATATCCTGTTTATAGACTTTCACTTTAACAAAGTAATTTTGCTCTTCCTCCTTTTTTCTTCTTTCATCTCTCTCTAAGTGGGCTTCTATCTGTAGCATTTTACAGTTATGAAGGATGGAGAAACAGTTCAGAAACTGGCATTACGTTCCCTTGTTTTCCCATCCTATTCCCATGGAGATTTAGGGAGGAACTGCTCCAGACACAGCATTTGGCAGGGTTTGCTCTTTATGTTTTCCTGAGCCCAGAAAGCTCTGTGTCTGTTTGATCCTGATGAGACTGGTGTTGAGGAATTTGCCACCAGTAAAAAGGCCACTGAGCTTTCGGGGAGGATGAGACCACAAACATTTGCTGCTGCTCCTGGATGAGAAGGGCTAAGAGCATGCACAGTAGCCTCGTTTAACCTGTGTGCTGCCCCTCAGACATCCTGACATCAGAACCTGCCGCGATGGCAAAACAGCGCAGCTCCGAGTCTGCAAAAGTCATCAGCATATTCTGCTGCTGCAGGGACTGGGGCCAAGCAGCAGACAATCTGCCTTTGAATGCAATCAAACATGAGTTTCTGCTCTGAAGGCTGGAGAGGAATGCCAGGAGGACAATTTGAGTGCTGGCAGGACGTCAGGCAGCCTGCCAGCCTGCACCGACCTGCTCGGCCACCACTGCCTGCCTCTGTCCAAGAAAATGCTGGGTCATTTTAGGAAGATTTGAAACCAAGACCTTTGGTCTCCCAATATTTAAAAGATACCCAAACCGTTACTGTGGCTAATATGGCTAAGGGGAAAAAATCACATCAAATTCTAATGAATGTAATGGCTTACCTTGAATTATCAGGATCAATGTCTAAGGGGAAAATGGCAGTGTTCCAGTATTATCACTTTTTTTAATGGTTTGAAATGCATTCAGCATAGATTCAGGGTATTTTCAGGCTGAAGAAAAGAAGGTTTACAAATACTAACAGGCTGGGCACCTGTTGGATCTCTTGCTGATTTCTATCCAAGCTTGGATCCAATTTCCTTTCACCATCAGGCAAGCTGCAGCAGTGCTGGAAATTTGCTCCTCATCCATTTTTCCTCTAGTTCCAGGAATGAAATAACACAATAAAAAATGCATCAAAACAAGCTTGGAAAAATATTTGCTGTAGTGCAGAAACCAGGAGATATGAAGATTCATGGACCACAGCAGTTTCTGTGCATATATAACTAAATTGAGTCAAATTTAACTGGCAATTATTATTATTTCTTTTTCAGACTAATTTTTCTGCAACAGTTGAACTACTACATGGTTTTCTGCCTTATTAGTTATTCAGTTATAACAACCATTTGTTGTGGTTTAGGAATGGTACTCCCTAACTCCCCAGTTCAGTGCTCCCACTGAGACTCTCCAAACCATGTGCCTCTCTCTCTCTCCTGGTATTCCCTCCCCACTGCAGTGGGATGGAGAGGGGAATTGGAGGCACAAAAGGCAAAGATCACAAGTTTAGATAAGAACAGCTTACTGGAAACAGCAATGAGATAAGAAAAATGAACAGTAACAGCAACAATATTAATAATACAAGTGTACAAAGAAAAGAGTGATTCACCTGATCAAATGCTCACTGCTCATGACCCGACTGCAGCCCCGACTGCAAGAGAGCCCATCCTTCTGGAACAAACTCTGCCCCCAGAAATGTTGTGAGGTGACATAGAATAACCTTTAGGTCCTAGCCATGCCCCCTCATGGCAACTGCAAAAAGATAATCCTGTCCTGGGCAGAACCAGGACACCCTGGCTAGTCTGTTCTTCTGCCAGGCACAAAGATATCTCACCAGCTCAGCAGATCAAGCCAATAGACATATGGCAGCCAGTCACAGCCCCCTTTTTAGAACTGGGGGTGAGGATGAGGAGGACTTTCCTGCTGTCCCACACCAAATACCTCCCATGGTCAATCACAGACCTCCCAGCCCCTTACCTTGTAGCTCTGCTGACTCCTCTCCCTTTCCCTTGCTTATTTTCTTGCATGGTTTGGCACACTAAAATTCTCATTGGGAAACAAGAACCCCCAAACCATTCCTGTTTGCAGATGCCAGGGAAGCTGAGCTTTGCCCCTACAGGCTGTGTTGGTCTCCTACCTAGTGATGGCAGTGGGGGAGGTCCAGCATTGCCACAGCAGGGCTGATGGGGGGGTGCAGCCAAGCTCCCCATCTTGCCTTGGAAAAGGGCTTTGAGAGGGAACCCCTTTAGTAAGCAACGGGATTAATCACACCTGGGGTGGGAATGGCAGATTGGAAGTGCAGAATAAACTGAAAAGGTGGCTTTGATTACAAGGATTCATAAAGTCATCTGTCAGAGAAACCCAGCACATATTGCTTGGGGGAGGGAGAGCAACAGAGGCTTTAATTTTCATGTGTTTTTCTTGGTCCACAAAGCAGAGATCACACAGGGAATGCCACACACCAGCTGCTGAGATGTGAGCCTTGCAGTCCTGCTCTGCCTGTAAACATCTTCCTGGGGGATAAATCCTCACCCTCTTCACAGGCATTTCAGTCCAAACCAAAAGAGAATTAACCAAGATGGCTTTGTGTGTGAGAAAAGGCAAACAATCAGTTGTACCACTGTGACCCCTCTGTGTGCAGAGACCTTCATTCTGTTTCCCTGAACTGTAAGAGAAAGGAGGAGGATTTATGTGGTAGAGCAGCATGTCTCACAGGGACAGAGACAGGAGAGGTAGCTGCTTGGAAAATTTCTGTGTGAAACTGGAAACATTAAACTTTAATTTAAAAAAATAGAAAATGAGAAAGCTTCAGTTTAACTTTCAGTCAAAAATGGCAAATGATGGAACAATTGTGGTTTCTTATGAAAAAGTAAGAGAAAAATTTCCAGGAAAGTTTTTGTCTAGTCAAAAATATTCTGTTCCATTATAAAATAAATTTAAAAAAAGATTAGATCAGATGATTTCTTCCCAGTCCTGGTTAGGCCCAGCATTCCTAAGAGGACAATACCCACTAGATGTCAGTGTATTGCCATGCAATAAAAACAAATGAGCCAGAAATGTCATCAGGAGTTTTTTGGGATGAGGATATTTCCACTGAGCTGTCTTCTGTCAAAAATGTTGCCAATAACTCCTTAATTTCTATAAAATTCCTAAGCTTTGTATTTCCAGAGTTTTTCAAGGCCATTGCAACACATTCCATGGACTATGCCAGCCAGATATTTTTCCACTACCACATCTAACCCCCAACTGATCTTTGAGTCCCCAGATCTTAAAAAACCTTTAAGTAACATTTGAACAGCATATAAAAGGAGTGTAACCCCCCTGACTTCTCTACCACCCCCACATCCTTCTTCACTTCATGGTATTGCAGATTTTCTAGAGACAGAGAAACAGCGTTTTATTTAGCTGAGGTGTGGGTACACAGCAAAACAAAGAAAAAAATCCATTCTGCAATATTTTAAATAGCTGAAGCAAATACCTCTCACCTTGATACCAACATGTGAAGAAAAAACAGAGTGCTTTCTATGAAACATGGATGTTAAAAAAATTCTATGGTCTTCCTGCTCTCAGCAATCGTTCATTTTGGGATTCAGGTATTCCAAGCAAACGCCAAAAAACCCCCTTTGAGATAATGACTACAGAAAAGTTTATTCTTCCCACCACTTCAGACAAATGCTATGATGCTACAAATTGCCCTCCTTCACTTTTGTCCCTGAATTGACTTCAGTAAAATTTGTGACAGTTGTATCACAAGAAAATGTGGCCAACAAAAGTTGTGGTTTGGGTGGTGGGCTGTTTCAGCACATTCTACTGCTGTGTCTTCATTGGTACTGTTTGCACCTTCTTCAATATTTATTCTGTTTCAAGAAAAATGTACAGCATTTACTTCTGGCATGGAATGCAATAGGAGAAATTGTTTAGGCCTTAGATCAGAATGGCACTTTCTTTCCTAGGTGCAAACTTCCATTTTAGGAGGCTTGCTCACATATTTCTGCTGCTAAATTAGAATTTGAATGTTCAGAAGATCAAAACTCCCTTTCACATACACATACAAATATAAAAACAAGGGCAATTCAGATTTGGAGTGTTTTGTATATGACAAGCCAGATTTTCTGAATAGCACATAGAGACACCTGAGCAAAATTTTAAGTACAGAATCTGTTAAGGCTTCTAGGTTGAAGCCTTTTCTTGATGATCAGTTGTGATTTCTTCATTCTCAGAAAAAACTCTGTTTCTTAAGAAAAGTAATTTTTTTTTTCTGAAGATTTTTTTTGGTAGAATTATTTTGCACCCAGTACTTGCTGCTGAATTCCATGGTTTTACATAGCTCCTATGCTTTTTAACACCAGATTATTGGGAGACAGGCAGTCAATTAGGAAAAGAAAAAAATGTGTGTATCAGATCTTGTGTTTGCAAGACCAGACAAAACTGGAAAGGAAAGAAGCGCCCTATTAGTCATAAAACTTCAAAGCCTCACTTTTCCTTACAGAATAGAGAATGCAGGAGTGAAAACTGAGAAACATGCCTCCTCGTGTTAAATACCCTCCTGCACTGCTTAGTGGTGGGCACCAAGCCATGCTTCACAGTAATGCTTGTGGGAGAGACCAAAGGACAACTTTGGCTGGCCACCAGTCCTACAATGGTAATGAGAGGAACACATTTAATTAGAAATACTGAAGGCTCAACTTCTGCCCAAGAAACTGCTGTGACTGAGCTGTACAAACTAAGCTTGTGGCTGGCATAAGAAAAGTGTAGAAAAGTAGTTAATAAATTAAGTTGCTTGGTGTTTATTGGACCTTAGAGCCAAAAGAATTGTCAGTAACGAGACCCATGCACATACAACTCTCTTGAAAGGAGCCTGAAGAGATCAGCAGCAAGAGTTTTGGGGAAAGCACCAGCTCTATACATGTTCTGATTGGCAAGCACTATTTCCAGCCACATTTGGCTTTCATTTACAAGTCACGCTTTGCACATGGGATCTGTCTCACAGGTGTAGCATGTTCCAGACAGCAGAGATCAAACGAAATTGGATAAATCTGCCTATTGAGACTTAACACATGATGTATACTGGAAGATATGATACAACACCTTTGGTCCTCTGTAGTTATTCATAAGTTGGAACATGCTCCTATTTAAAGTGGTTCACTGTAAAACTGTTCTTTAATTTGTTCTAGCCTAACACTTTCAAATCATCATTTGGGATTTTCCTTGTAACTGGAACAGTTTATGGAGCTGTGACATCTCAGGTGGGTCTTTGTTTTTCATCAGGTCTAGGTTGATTACACTGTCTACTGCTGACAATTATTTCTTCCGGGTCTTTGAGAACACAGTAATCAAGAAGTTGAAACAACAAGGGACACAACTTGCTCTATTCCTTTGCAATTTCACTGTTATACAAGCCCTAGCTTAGAAGGTCACCAGAAAGCTTTAATTCTTCTAACGGTTGTCCAGATCAAAAGAGAAAAAAAAAGTCCAAGGCTGTTGTTTTTCAATTTTGTTTTGGTTTGATCACTCATGTAGAAAGAATCTTCTAGGAAATGCATTGCTAGTAATCCTTCTATATGATAAATCCTATCTTTAAGGTTTATTTTAGTAACTTTTACCCTGAAAAGAGTAATTGAAATAGTGTGAAGGCTTATATGTTCCCACAGTCTTATAAACTACGTGGTGTGGGGTTTTGCTCATGCCAAGGCTTAGGAGTCGAAAGAATAAGGATGAGATTAAGATCCTTCTTTGGAGGACACAGTGATCTTTCAAACTGTGAATAGAAAGATGAACCATCATCATATTCTTGTACAGAAACCCAAGAGGTGTTTCATCCTAGGGATGTATGTTCTCCACAGACAGCAATTTATTTAGAAATTATTCTGTTGTGCAATAATTCTGACACTAGGAAGCAGAAGAAGGACATAGGAGCTTAAGAAAAAGCAAACTATTGCAAATGACTAGGAATGGATCTCCGAAGTGTTAGCACAATGAAAACTGAGGTGTAGTTTTGCCCTCGCACTGAAGAAAGGTGGCTGGTTGGAAGGTGATAATAAGTTTTGGTCAGTCTAGGGAGGCATCTGTAAAGAAGAATCTTAATTATGTTTTCTGAAAGATAAATGTATTTCTACAGTGGAAGCCATTTAGCAGCAAGTTGATTTGCTTCATGCTTGAAACTATTCTTGAAAAGAACATTTAGGGACATGTTGCATACTGGCAAGCAGTGTGAATTAAGAGACTAGGTCAGCAGCTAAAATACTGTTTTTCAAAGCCCTAAGAATGATACTGCTCCTCAGCAGAAGTTAAGGAGCAGCTCCAATGCCCTAAAATGCTGCATCTTGACTTGGTGTGATAACCTGGGTGACCAACAGGAGTCAAGAGGGCTGCCAAGTGAAAAGCTGCTGACCTCTGGACCCATTTTTTGAGGCCGGGAAATTCTAAGTCAGAGTTCTCCCTAAAGCATGCAGAGGTGACTGAGTCCCACACTGAACGGGGACACATAATCTTCACTTTTCTGCAATAGGTATTCCTGGGGAGTTGTTTGTTTGGGCACTCTAGAGCAACCTGCAAGGGTGCCAGGACCCCACCTCTGAAATGTCACTATGGATCACCTGGGGACAGTAAATAAAATGGCCAGACCTTTAAGGTCAGCTTGGACATTTTTGTGCGCCTGCAGCAAATGCTGCAAGTCCCCAGCTGGTCAAATCTAGAATCTGAATAAGCAAAATAATGCAGAAGTGTGGGAGAGAGGAAAGCAGCCATGGGGAGCAGCAGTTCCTCAGATCAACTCCAGAAAGAAAGGCACTAAGAAGATTGCTTAAAACATAGGGCACAGCAAAAAGATGAGAGAGGGACAGAAACACAGGGATGATGTTGCTGGAGAGCTGGAGCAGCTGCTGAAAGGGACATAGTAAAAGACTTGATCAGCTCAAGGAGATCCTAAGTGCCAGCTTTGCACTGCTTGGCTCGTTCATGGGGGCAGAGTGAGAGTGCAGAACACAGGGAAGATGGGGGGGTTATGATGACAGAGCACTCTCCAGAGGTGCTGGACAGACTAATACAACAAAGTGGTGCTGGGGAAATGCCAGGTACCTGCAGGCAGACACTGTGATAGTGCAGACTGTGGAAACCGAAAGGAGAGGTGGGAGAGCAGAGCGGAACATTTTATGCAAAAGCAGTAATGTGCTGCTAAGATACCAACTACAAAAAACTCAGAATCAATTTACTGAGAAAAGGATGTAGAAATATCTGGATAGATGTTTAAGAGTAAAACAAGTTGCTCTGCCAGGACAATCTGCCTTTAGACAGCTGGAAAGGAACATGAAAGGGGCTGACTAGCAGCAACCTTCAGCTGAAGTCAGGCTGAGAGGGAAAACTTTCATGTCTGAACATCAAAGATGCCTAAAAGGCATCAGACAAACTTGAGAGTGTTTTTTCAAGTATTGTTCTTGCCCTAAGCAACGCTTGGCAGACAAAATATGATTCCTCTTCAAGGTGTGAATTTACGTTAATATTAGGTGTGAGACACAGCCTGAAATGAGATGGTCACTGTACATATTAGTGATTATCCATATTAATTATAGGTAATAAGAATATATATATATATATATATATATATATATAGTCGATAAGAGTGGTCTGGGGTAAAAAAATAGTTAAAATAGTTGAGGGATGAGTTTTTTACTGCTGGGACCATGTTTAGCAAGGTTATTCTTTACAAACTATGCTCTAGGAATCAACTGCTCCTTGAGAGCTTTTTCAGAATGGGAGATTGTGACACAAGTTCTAAGAAGGTCACAAAAAAAAATGAATGGAATTGTTTTGCCCATATAAAAATAACAGGGGAAAGCGAAAGTTCATCACTATTGGCAGCCTCAGGGCACATTGCAGCAAGTCAGTGCTGCTGGGACAGTGCAAAGAGGTTTGGACCAGGTCTGCTTGCACTTTGCCGAGTTCACATCACTGCTTATTCATTTCTCACTTTCCAAAATATGAAAGCCAACATTTTTCATATTTGGATGGCAAAGTCCAGCTGAGTTAATTAAATCAGAAGTGAGAAGGATACCAAGTGATTTCATAGACCATGTCTGTTGTGTTTTTTATGCAGGGGATTTTCTCAGTATGCTGTTTGGAACATGGAAGAAAAATCATAATATTGTTGTATTTCCCCTCGATTTTAGTGTGCATGGTAAGTCATGACCTTCTGCCTGTGCCATCTTTGTCAGGAGAGGTCTGGGATCTCTTCACAAGCTCTGTGCCTGACTAGATAAGTAACAGCAGAGCAGCCTTAGGATTCAGACAACCATCCAAACTGGTGGAGTTTGACAAGTTATTACATGTTCACTGAGTAATTCTGTGGATATGATTTAAGCATAGGGCAAATTTAAGTTGCTGTTGTATAGCTTCACCCTCTTTTATTGCAGGCTGAGAGGTCTGCAGCATCCAAAATGAGACCTATCTTCTGTACTTACTTTGCTGGAAGAGTTACAATCTCAGATCATAGGCAATGGCCTATCAAAAGTGATTTTATATCACTTGTGATGGCTGAGCAATGGTAAGGAAATATGGGTTCTACTGTTCAAGACTAAATACTGGGTCAAGTTTCACCATCAGCATGCTTTGACCTTTACTTGCCCAGAGAGCTGAATAGCCCAATTTTCAATGCTCAGCAGTTCTCCCTTGCACTCCCATTTGTTGTGGCTGCTTTCCTCTCTCACACCTGTGTACAACCTTGCTTATTCAGGCTTCAGATTATATGAGTTCTGACAGCAGCTGGTAAATAACTGTGATAAAGGGTTTTGTAGTACAGACATAACCTCTCCAGAAACTGGAGGATGGATGCAAGGATATGTTCAAAAAGACTATTAGCAGAACCAAGAAAAATAAGGCTATGGACTTAGTACAAGGACAGTATGATTTGAACCCTAAAAAATTAAAATTGATCCACCTTATATTTGTCTGTTGGCTTTTGTTAACAGCTTTTTTTTTGTCAGGTGTCTCCATTTTCAAAGTGACATTATACAGTGAATCTTACTATATAAAAAATGAAAAATGCATTAAACTTTTATCTAAGACAGTGAGATGCACACCTTGGCAAAACTAAAATGTGTTTTTCTGTCCATTAGAGATATATGAAATTATTTTATAGCTTTGTGTTCTCATTAATTTTTTGCATGTAGCTATTCATCAGCAAACATATAGTACGAGTAATTTCCATTAAGAACAGCAATAGTAAAGTTTTAGTCTCTCACAGAACAACTGCAGGAGATTCCAATGTGGTCATAACATAGTAAGCAGTTAACTGATTCCCTCAGGTAGCATTAACAGAGAGGAAACTACTGCCCACATGCCTAAGACAGCTTTCCACTAATTTTCCATTAAGTATTCTGTCAGTTCGTTGAAGTTTTCTTTGCTTGTTCAAGGAAGCCAAAATAATATACAGAAATGAAGAGAAAACGAAAAGAAATATACAGAAAAGAAATAATTATTTAGAGGTGAGAGAATAACACTCTAGGAGTTTCTTTCAGATTTGGGAAGTTGCTCTTTAATTTTTTCCTGTTTTTCCAGGAACCACAAGACAAACTTATACCTGCCTCAGTGCTATGTGCAGTGTTACAATGTCTTGTAGGATTAGGAAAAAGGTTTTTGTGACATGCTGGAAAACTCTTCTGGTGTTTTATTCTTTTGTCTCTAATCTATAAATTGCAAATATTACTAGAGGAATGAAGTCAGTGTGGGATCAAATTAGAGAAAAGTTGCTACTAGTGTAAATATCAACCATCAAAAAGAGTGTGAGAATGGGTGGGATGTCTAAAAGTATCCAAAGGGAAATATCTGAATATACACTGCAGTTATATTTACAATACACTTTTAATCTGTAGTCACTTGGTGATGCTCTTGAGTTGTATTTCAGCTTTGGGACTGATAATTTGCAGAAGGGAATGTACTACTTAAATGTTCTTCCATTTTCACTCCTATCTCTAAGCTGAATCCTGAATTTAGTAGCGTCCCATTGTACACTCCTAAGCTCTCTCCTAGAGAGCTCCTGTCTCCTGCACAGACTCAGTAAGCAAAGCTGAAGTCATTGTGAGTTCTGCGCCAGAAATGATCAGCCCAGGTGGTGTGATGCCTCTCATTATTTCCAATCATCTAAAAGTATCCCCAGAAAATTAGTTGTTCAGACTCTCTTCATTGCTGCTAGAGACTCTAGAGAGCACTTCATCTCAACTCACCATAAGCCAGTTCTCTTCTGACCACACAAGAAGCCTAAATAAGTATTATGTAGTAGATTCCCTTTTTTTTTTTACTAATCATTCCTAAGGTTTTTTTCCTGGTTGTTTTTGGCCTTGTGAGCTAACCCAGCTATCCCAGCACATCTGGGATCTACCTGAGATACAGCAGAGAGCATGCCATGCTATAGAAACCATCCTGAGGCACACGACCAAACGTTCAGAGATTTCTGCAGTGCCTCAGCTGTAACAGGAACCTAAGGACCTGACCCATATCTTGAAACAATGATAAAAACAGCTGTATCAGCTCTGCCCTGCTATTTCCAAGATTTCTTCTCATGCTGGCTTCCCATGGGTGCACTAGGGAGCAGAGTCTTCTGAAACTGCAGCTGCTGGAGCCCAGGAGATGGTGGAGTCACCATCCCTGGAGATGTTTAATAAGTGTCTGGATCTGGCACTGGATGATGTGGTCAAGTGGTTCAGAGCTTACAGTCGCAGTGCTGGGTGGGTGATCCAACTGGATGATCTTAAAGATCTCTTCCAATCCTAATATTCTATGATCCCATGATTCACTGATCCTGGGGCTGGTCTGACACATTGCTGTTCGTCTGAAAGAGTTAAATGCGGGTTCTAGACTGATAAAATGATCTAGGAAGTTCTGACTTGTATACAAGGCCAGAGAACCTAGTTACATTTTATTTTTCATCATATGTGTCTTTCTGTAGCATCATTTCTTTCAGATGAGTAATATCTTTAATGTATTGACTACTTGGATGAAAACATTATTGTAAAGCATAAATACTTACACATGCACTTTATAGTCTGTGTTTTAAGAGTGTAACAAAGGAAGCTACCTTTCTGATGCCAGAAAATATGCCTAAAATAAGTGGCATTTAAAATAAAATACCTGTAATTTACTCAACTGATGATTTTATATTTAAGAAAACTCAGTGGGAAGTGGGGGACTTTAAAACCAGACTCAAATACGAATGTATTTTCATTGGTAATGTCCTGTCTTTCCAAAGTGTATGCTTGAAAGCTGTGAGTTAGATGTTTGTTCTTTGGCCTCATGATCTGACTAATCACAAGCTTAGAATTTGTAGGTGTTATATAAGTAGCATTTTTCCTTAAATTCTGAGTATGTTGATGTGACATTTGTTTAGGCACAATTTTTTTCAAAGTTTTTTCTTGGTTGGCAGCAATTTAAATAAGATGCAGTAGACCTTGTCTAGATGGAACATTGCATTTATGTGGCTATGACACCTCAAGTAAATGCTGTTTCAAAGTTTTATTATTGGATATGAGCAGCGAAAACACCAACAAGGAAACTCAATTAATGCCAAACGTCATTTTCACACTGTGACATCCTGAGGGTTGCTTAAACCTGGTCAGCCCTGTGGGGATGTAGTGGAAGTAGGGTGCAGTAAACAAGATGAGAAAGCTGCTGAAGTGCTGACACTCCATGGCCTGAAACAGAGGAATTTTGTTCTTACAGACAGCAAAGGTGCTATCAAGGCAGCTTGTAAGCCAAACACAGCCTCCAGCTGCTGGCTGAGCCATCACCTACCATGAAGAGGTCAGGGAAGTTGGAAATTTAAATTTTTATTCCCCCTAGTCTGCAGTATATTCACTGATGCTGCTGGCTGTTTTGGAAGCATTTTCTGATCCCAGTGCTCATAGAATCCCCTCTGCTAATGCAGAACAGAATGTTTTGTTGCTGCAAGTAAAGGGCAGTGGCAATTTTAACCCTCACTCTAGGAACAAAAAGCAAAAGCAGAAATCCAACTATAAATGTTCCTAAGCTTTCAAAAACATATTACAGTTTCTCTTCTTGGTCAGAGTCCTCATCCTGTGTGATCCAATGGAAAAAAATAATTATTTGTTGAATAAATGAATTCCTCTCCAGCAGATTTCTCAAGCACTCTAACGGAGTCTAATACACTTAACAAGACATCTGTATTGAAAATTTGAAAGAATTCTTATTACTATTCTGTCTCAATCAGTATTTTTCTCTCTATCTATTTTTCAAGAAACCATTCATCACTCTGATATGTGTAAAATATTCTGTTTATTTCTGAATGACCACAGGAAAAATTCTAAAGTTGTGTGTTTACTGGAAATTGTATGTATTATATGAATTATTAGTCATACAAACCCCTTATTTTTATAAACAAGGAAGAGCATATGTTACCAATTTGATGTAAAATAAGGTCATCTTACAGAGAGGCAGAAAACCCAGAATTTCATATATCAGAAGAAATAGTAATTCAGAATAACTTTAAAATATATTGCCACAGCATATGCCAGACATTGAAGACATTTTTCACTCCTTTCTCCACCTGTTTTTGTTTTTGTTTTGTTTTGGTTTTTTTTTTTTCTCATACAAAACCACTCTGCAAGAAGAGGGATTTATATCAGGATTTGATTGTTAACTGAATGTAAGTGATACTTTTCAAGTGACACGTTTGAGTATTAGCCATTTCTGGTAGATTGGGTGACCTTAAAATGGGTGCTCTTGCAATAGTTGCTAATTTTACTCACAGATTTCTCCATTTCAAATATAGCTTATGCTGCAAATGACACAAACCAACAACTCCAGTAACCTCAGAATATAAGGTTATTTGTAGATCTTACATTGTTTCTAGGCCAAGTGCTATAAACAGACACCTTTTCACTGCATTCTAGGTTATGTCTATGTGATGTGTCAATATAATTTAAACAATACATCCAGCTAGGGTAGAGCTGCTGGAAAGATATTTGAGTGATACTTCTTAGGTTGGACTTCCCAAAACTTGAGTGGTTAACAGTGAATACTATCAAGAATATGGCAGGTTCTGCAAATTTCTACTGCAGAAAACCTTTAAACTGTTTGTGTCAAGTTTGGGATGGGTAAAATAGGAACAGATTGGTAAAATAATATTTTATAGCAACTTCTAGTTTATCATTGTCTTCCTCGAGATTCCCATGTTGGCAATTAATCTCTGATAAGTAATCTCTAGACACAGTTATATGTGATAATTAAGTATGTTTGAACATGGATGGCATTGATATGGACCAGAGATTGCACAGGTTGAATAAAATGCATCTTAAAAGTGGTCGCCAAATTAAGGAGGGGAAGGAAGTTGAGCAACGTGAAGATAGGATATTCTGTGCTAGAAAATCTAGCATAATTTAGTTCACTTGTAATTTTGTATTGTCTGGACCTCCATTTCTCATAGTAGTTGCATTTATTTACATTTTGTGTATTATTTATTTATTTCCAAGTCATTTGTGAAAATGTACATGCACACATGGCAAGGCACAGAGACAGTAATTTTATTATATGTCAAAACCTGTGCTGAACAGTTTGTTTGAGACAGTGTTATGCAGACTGTCTTTTTTAGGGAGTGATATGGGTGACTAACTTGGTAATGGAGTTGGCAGAGACAGTGTTGGCTAAGTGCTTGGACCAAGAGGTTTTGATGTAATAAAGCTGTGCTTTCAAGGCCTTTTCTGCAGTGTTTTGGACAGTCTGGAGATCCAACGATTACTGCTCCATTATATCAGTCCCCATGGGTATTGCCTGCTGATCCCCACCAAGCTGCTTAAGTACACTAACTTCTGAGAACTTAGAATTTAACTAATGCAATATTTTTTTTTTCATTCTGGATTAGATTTATTAATTAGTCTTGCATGGATTTAGAAATTCCATGTATTTCATGTTTATTTCTGGTAGGAATGTAAGTGTTCTTTTGAGTTGTAATGGAAGTGGAAAACCACTTTAATCTCTTTCGTATCGATTTCATCTCAATTGAAACCTTTTGCTTTCACTTGGATTGTAGTTAAGAGCATTCTGAATAGCACAATTACTGGTAATATCCTTAAAGAATTTTATTTCTGTCACAGGCCCACTCTGCCCACCAAGGCATGATGTATTCATCATCTATTCTTGTGTATAGAACATATTTAATAATAGTCTGGTATTTCTTAAATTTTCTGACCTGGTATTCTGGAATAACATATTTTGCATATAATTTAGAACCAATACTGTTATTACAAAATAACTATCACATTTTCTGGCAATATCTAGCAATTTCTGCTAGACATTTAGTCCCTAAACATTGTGGTAATACTGGTCTTTCCTCTCTACCAGAAAAGTGTTTAGCAATTTCCCAACCTCTGCTATTAACATACAGTATAAAAAGTAAATATTGTATCAGAAGGTTGATCAAAAATATTCAAGAGATTGGTCAGTCTTTCAGGCCTGGCAGTATCTTAGCAAGTTATTAACAGCTGAAGGGAAAACTTGGTCAGTACTAGAGTTTATAAATTCTAAATGAAGGTGAGTGTAAAAGAATATTCAATGCTGACCTGATCCTTCCACTCCTGTGAACAATGCCAAGTCTGTCAAGACTCCTACTGGGAGGGAATATAGCTTTGTTTGTAAAACATAAAATAATTGTAGTATTTATTAGCCTTTCCTTCCTTTAATTTCTTTGATAAATTGGTAAATATATGGCAAGATATAATAAAAGAATGAATGCAAATCCTTTCATTATCACAAGCTAGAAAATATTTGTGCCTAGGTGGAATTTATGGGGGAATCAGCAGTTAGTAATTATCCAGACAGAATGAATCAGAACAAAGCTGGTGTCCTATCACTGGGGAGCACTAAAACCAAATTTAAATTAATATTTAATTCCCACAGAACTCTGTAAGGTTCCTGGTATAAAACTATTTAAAATTGTTTTATACAATCATTATTATATAAGCCTTAAGGGGTTATTAAAGTTGTGTTTGGAAAATAGAGGGATTTAGAGAGTTCTCTGTGGATTTAATGGTAATTTTGGTACCATTAAAGTGCACTAAGCTTCATTATTGTCCTTTAAAACCTGTTTGCATCAGGCTGCTGTGTGTACGTGTGTGAGTTCAGAATGTGTGCACGTGACAGCCAGGGTACAATAAAGCATGTGTGGGTTAGCTTGGACACAGTTTCCATTCCACAGTTATAATCTAATGAAAGTACATAGAAGTTTAATTTAAAAAGCAGCATTGAACTCTAAAGCACTGTAGTGCTAGGACACAAGCTGTGTAGAAAACCACATGGGAAAGTGGTGATTACAATATTGCATTTTTCCTTGTGGGCTCTGTTGGGTTCACATGACATGCTCTGCCAAAATATGTCTGTTTTCCTTTCCTCAGCAGAACAAAAGTGCTATTGCTGCTTCCTCTGCATTAGCCATGGTGTTTTATTTTGCTCTGTGGACATGTCATCAGTCCTGCCACTTAGTTCTGTTTCAGCACAACATTTAGGTTCGTGGGTGCCTCCATCAAGACAAGCAGCACTTGCCTCCATCCCCTGCTGAGTAGCACGCTGGCTGGGAAAGGTGACACAGCAGATCTCAATGGGTTCATTGTGTGTGATAGCTAAAAACACTTCCCTACACGAGTTATTAATAGATGATAACTGGTAGAGGCTGGACTATGTAATGGGTTAGATTACTTGGTCTCTTGTAAACAATATCTTATTTCTAAAGGGAAGGCATTGAAGAATTCCTGGTTGTAACCATGCAAATTGGCACCATTTCAGCAGTTTTGGTCAACTCATAAAGTTAACAGCTTCCAGGGGCAGTGCAAGCAGCACCTTCTATTTTTCAACCTTTACTCCAGCCTGCTACAGCTATAAAGAAAGGCTATGAATGATTTTATTATGAATCACTGTGCTGAAGCCAAGTAAAGTTAAACCAGCTCTCCCCTCCACTGAAGATCCTAAGGGTTTGCTTGTAATTCTGGCCCCTTACAGAGCCAGCAATGGCCAAGCTGATCTGTCTCTGTAAGAAAGGGCAGGAAAGTGGAGGGTTATATAAAACCAGGTACTTTGCCACCCAGCTTGCTCATTTGACATACTGAATTAAGCTCTTTTGGGGGTTATCAGAAGTTCTTCTTGGAGAGGCTCACAGCAGTGAGCTCCAGGGTGAGTTGAGATCAAAATCATGAATGGCAGAGAAGGGAGCTGAAGAGATGGAAGCCTTGTCAGTGCTGCTGAGAGCTCGAGCATCAGGACCTCTCCTCCTGTGAGGCTCTGTTGACACGGTCACTGATGGCTGCACTGGAAATGAACGAGGCCACCACTGGGTGGGAAAGGGGCTCTGACAGCTTGTTTAAAGGATAGTGGGACACAAGAACCCTGGCCTCGCTGTGGGTAAGTCTGGCAGTGTTTCTCTGGTTATCAAAAAGCCATCCTGGCTCATTTAGGATACAGCCAGTAATGCCCAGTTCTCCCCTACATGTGGGAATTGGAGGCAGCTCACTTGCTTGGCCCATGAATTGCTTTTTGTGGGGCTTTTAGACCCATGGTACATCTAAAGGTATTTTAAAGCCGGTCCTGTTTCTATTGCTAAAGAATTTATTGCTCATGGGGAAAAAAATATCAGTGTAGGCTGACATAAATCCATGCACTGCAATTTAGAATTCTAAGCTGTGTGATGTTACCATCACATTACGTTGTAGTTACCCTCTGTTGCTATCAGTATTTTCTCACTATGATATGTTTTGGTATGGTAAAGTATACACGAAGAACCTACATTTTCTAACTTTCAAGTTTTCTAATCCATTTCATCTAAATAGATAAGCCAAAATGTATGCAACTTTCCCATAGATTTTTTACTTTACAAAATTATCAGAAAGTAATTAGGGCAACAATATTAGAGTTAAAAATTTTCCTCTAATTGAAGGACTTAATTTCATCTTGTTACATACATTTAAATTCAGAGCAAGTTCAGATCCAGGAACTTAATTTTCAGAATATATAAATGTAGAGACTAGAGATACTGTCCTTTTCTTGTGAATGAAAATATTATTGTACTAATTAAAAAAAAAATCAGATTTTTCATAAGTAAGATTTCTAACCACAGGAAAAGATAATAATTAGAACAAGACTTATGATTTTTCTTTCATGGTTATAAAAAAGGAAGAAGGGAAAATCACATGAGCATTTGTACCAACAAGAAAACAAACCTACAGCTTTTAGGCAGAGTTCTAGATTCTCTTTTTTGTAATTGTGCACATGTACATCCTACTTGTGGTTAATTGGTGATATGAAAATGGATTAATTTTCATATCCTATCAAAATTTTAAAAAACCCCAACTGAAACCAACAACGTTTGACTCTACTGTAAATACCACAAATGCAAGACATAGTGAGATACAAAATTACTGTTGAAATAGTGTTCCCAAGTCTTAAGGAAAAAGGTATTTTGTTTTATGTCAAGCAAAAGTTAAAACCTTGGAGAAATCTTTATTGAAAAAAGGTGATTATTTCTAATGCTGAACAACCAGAAAATAAGTCTCTCTAATGTTTTGACTGTAGAGAAGTCGCTTCAACTGTTTTCTGCTTATGCCATGTCTCCTAGACTTGCTCTGTGGAGAGAACAGGTGGTTTCCTCTCAAAACTAAATATCCCCAAGTTCCTAAGTTGTGTTTTCTTAAAGTTTTTAGGTTTTTTTGGTAGACTTTTGCACATTTTCTCAAGATTCTTTCCACTTACTTAAATGAAATTCCCTAAGATACACTTCATTGTACCTCGAATAAAATGTATTTAGGTATAGTTATTTTTAGCTAGCAACAGAAGTGGGAAAAAACCCCAACTTTTTGTGTGTTTTTAGCAAGAATTTCCCTGAAATAAGGTTTAACAAGATTCTCTTTGTTACTGTTTCATATTACATTCCCTCTTCCAGACAATAAAAATAAGTTTACTTCTTGGAGACTATAGTTGAGTAATCATAAAATGAAATGTATGATGTCAAGATTAAAATAAACAAGCTGAAAGCAATCTGGCACTATGATAAAGGACTTGTTCAATTGTGAGAAATGGCCAAACAGATAAAAGGGAAAACCAAATATGGGTAAACACAGACAAAAGTCCTAGGAATGGAGTTTTCAACTTTTTCATTAGACTAAGCCTTATCTATGGCATAAATATTTTTAAATTATGTTTTCCAGAAAACATAATAGGAAAGTATTTCTAAGTTATTGGCTGATCAAATGACCACTGTAGAATTACAATTTCCTAGTTACTCCATATAAATTACAACTGAGAAACCAGTTGAAGTGGTATAATTAACTTTTTATTGGTGCTCTTTCCTTCAGAAATTGCTAAACTTCAGAGTCCAGAGAAAAGAAAAAGATTTTTTTATTCTAGCCACTCTTTTGAGAAGTACTTACCTGTTTCTAGATAGTTCTTGGGCAGATAGGATTCCCCTAAAATGTGAATGATAGAGCTTTTGCAGAATTCCAGGTGAGTGAGGGTGCTCTGTAGTCTGGAGGAGCACTTTGATGCCATCCCAGTCTTCTTCTCCCCTACCTTATATCTGCTGTTGAATATTTGTTGTCTGGGGACCACCTCTACTGGAGCAGAGAGCCATGTTCCCAGCAATTCCATGTGTCCCTCTACCTTCCCTTCTGTCAGGGTGGACACTCCACTGCTAAGCACTGACTTGCTGAACTCTTCTGACAGAAGATATTTTTGCTGTCAGATGGAAACCTAAGAATCAGGAGAGGAAGGGAATTCTCCCATTTTCTCTGAGGCTTGAGCTCCTGCTGCTGCAGGCAGCAGGTTAGAGGTGGACAGTCCTGGTGGGGCTCACAGAATATCTATCCCCCATACTACAAACCACAAGACAGTTTAACAATATCTTCCAGCACTGTCAGCCTTGGATAGCTCAAACCAAAGGTGAGACATGAAACTGCTCTGCCTGTGAATGCCTGGTATAGCTACAGGCACACCCAAGCTCACATTAGCGAGCCATAAACTCTCGTTTTCCACAGAAAGGGGGTTTGGCTGTGTAGACTGAAAAGGTTTGTGACTGCTTGCCCTGCCTGAAGGCTTGGCATATCTGGAACCTGGAGCTTGGTCATGCTTATAAATGTAGCTTATATATGCTACAGGCTTATACTGAATGTCTTGATTTATTTTGTGAACCCTTCAGTCAGCATGTTTGCTGTAATTCTTAAAAACATCATCAGCCCAAAATCACAAGAATAATTACTTTATTGGGGCTTCTGCTGAGACCAAGGATTATGGTAATAACAAATCTGTAATCTGTTTTGATTTTTGCCTTTACATTAGATAAATGACCACTATTACTGCTCTAGTGGTTGTTTACTCAGCAAATGAACTTCATACCAATTCACTTTATTGTACTTCATAATTTATTTGCTTAGTTTTGTTTATAGTGTGACTAAGTTGATGAAGGCTGTATCATGTTTGCATTGAGAATGCTGTGAAGAAAGCCAGACTGATTGGTGTGTGCCCATTGTAGAGTGAACATTCCACTCTGGATAGCCACTAAAAACTTGATACATATATATAAGAAACAGCACTTCTCAAAACTCATGACCTTGTAAACTCACAATTTCTTTCATACACTTTTTATTTTCTCAAAATAACCCTTTGAATCTCAACTTCTATCTCTAATTTAGGTATTTTTTCTGTTACTGTCAGATGAGTTAATTCCCAGTTTCAGGATGACTCCACCTTTTTCTAATACAAGCCTCTACCCCTCTGTGCCATTATCTTGGCTGTCCTCTATATGCACAGATCTTCTAGTGAATTCTGTGCAGCAAGGGAGGCAGGGCTGAATTCTTCAGGCTCTGGTCTTTTGCAAGTCTCCATCCACACACAGTGGCTTTTCCAGTGTGCAATCACCTGGGAGAAGAGCTGGTCTGTACAAGTCAGGAAGGGAGGTTTGCACTCTTAAATCCAGTTACAGCAATGAGTAGCACCAAGTTTTGCTCAACTCATCTGGAAAAAGTAGCTGCTTTCCTCCCACCAATAAGTCATCATTGTCTGAAACGGCCAGGCATTCCAGAATAAATGCTTAGAGCTGGAATATTCAAACAGAATTTCATACTGCTGTTAATATAGCTGGTTCTTGGATTAATTAAGGCCATAGATGCCTCTGTTAAGCTGGAGAACATTTGTCAAATAACATAGTTTGAGTCTGGGAGTGTCTGTACTATTTGACTTTTCACTCATTGAACTCTTATTTGGCTGTAATGATAAACAAGAGAAAATTGGAGCTGACCAGGGAGCATGACCTGCAAGAGAAAAACATACTATAAAATACAGAAATTACTGGAAAATGTCAAAGAATTTTATGAGGAACCTTTTGGATAAATTTGGTGGCCGTTTGAAGAGCTGAAGCCAGTATTGGAGCCAGTGGACAGGGGTATGTACCCATCAGGGATTAATCATGAATCAAGACACATGAAGAAAAAAAGGATGAGCTTTACTTACTATGGAGCTGTATTGTTATGGTCTTCATTAGCATGGGCAACCTGGTTAGCTGAATGCCATTCTATGCCTCCTCTGTGGCTCCTGCTGACTTTTTTCACAAGAATCCTGTTTTTAATATTGTCTATCTTTTATTGTTATTTACTATGATGTTTGGGTCTGGTATTACTTGTCTGGAGAAAAATGTACATGTTAGTGCACTTAATATGTTTATTTAATATGTTTATCTGGTTAAAGAATGGTTGATGTAAGAGCCCATGACAGGCCAATTTGACTTTTTAAAAATAGAACATGAACGTTAGAATTACTGTTCATTCATATTGATTCAGTCTATTTTGCATGCAAATTGGATGACAGAAATTGCATTTTACCTAAATACAAGACACTTGCCTCTGTCTCAAGGCACTATTTGGGGTTCAGATACATAAACATTTTAAGTCTGAAAAGGATGCTATGAGGAGTAAGCATCTTCGTCTTCATAGTACAAGTTATGCATTGGGTTTGTCTTATGGACTAAATCAGGGAATCATTTAGGCTGAAAAAGGCCTTTAAGATCACCAAGTCCAACTGTAAGCCTAACACTACTGGGCCCACCACTAAACTGTGTCCCAAAGCATCACATCTACATGTCTTTTAAATATCTCTGGGACTGGTGGCTCAACAGATCCACCACTGCCCAAGGCTTGTTCTACCGTTGAAATGAAGTGAAGAAGTTTTTCCAAGTTTCCAGTCTAAACTTCCCCTGGCACAGCTTGAGGCCATTTCCTCTAGTCCTGTCGTTTGATACCTGGAAGACAAGACCAATCTCCTCCTGCCTGCAGCTTCCTTTCAGGCAGTTTTAGGGTGTGATAAGATCTCTCTGAGCCTCCTTTTCTCCAGCATAAACACCCCCAGCTCCATCAGCTGCTCCTCACAGGACTTGTGCTCCAGATCCTTCACCAGCCTTGTTGCCTTTCTCTGACTCGCTCCAGCACCTTAATGTCCTTCCTGCAGTGATGGACCCAGAACAGGACACAAAATTTGAGGTATGGTCTCACCAGTGGCAAGTACAGAGGGACAATCACTGCCCTGGAGCTGCTGATAGTGCAGGCCAGGATGCCATTGGCCTTCTTGGCCACCTGGGCTCATGGTGAGTCATACAAGAACAGTTTGTGTATGTCTTCTGCAGCAAAAGACTGTTAGCGCTGTATTTCACTATTCTTTCTCTTTTCACTACAGTATAATATGATAATATTTCAAAAATAATCCTGTACCTTTTAGATTATAGTTCATAAATCACCTTTCAATTGTTACACAAACATTTCCTTATAAGTATATGTAATTCTTGGATTAGCATCTGTCCAATAATTTTTCGGTTTGTATCAGCAATAAAAACCAGTTACAGCAGAAATAAAATTTTAATTATTATTTGTAGGACAGAAAGGTGATTTTGGGACACACATGTAAGATCTTCTGCTAACACAATCTGTATACCGATTACAAACAGCTTGATTGCTCAATCTTATGGCTTGTTTCTTCAAGAGGTCCCTATATTTCTGATAAGGTATGCTGTTTTCCACAGCACAGAGAGCTGATAAAGACAGAGGATGTCTGCAAGCAGAAGCACCTGCTCTACAAGGGCCAGCAAAGACTCATTGACTGGTATTGATTTGCATGGACAGTCAGCACATCCTTAAAAAAAAAACCCATGACAACAAAGAAATACTTGGTATCTGACACCTCGGTGGGGATGGAGCAGCCCTGGAGTTGTTGGCTCTGCTGGTGTTTGTGATGGCAGAGTGTCTTTCTGTGCCAGCAGCAATCCAGCCCCTCTTAGTCTGCTGCTCAGTCTCCCCTTTGTGCTCTTACATGCAAACACAGCTACAGTCATAGCAAATGTGAGCTGGCTCTTGTGTCTGGTCATCTCAGAGCACGGGCAGCTCCAGCCCACAGGGGCTCGCAACAGGTGGTGTCAGTAAATCATATATTTCACCCATCCTTAAGAATTACACAAATTTATGCTAGAGACAAAGGAAGCCTCCAGGTAGAATGAACCAGGAACTTAAAGCTAACTGTTTGCACCCAGAATGGAAGTAGTATATGACCAGACTGAACCACTGAGTACTCACAAGATTATGTTTTATCATTTGTCATTCCTAGGGTAAATATTTTGACAGAGTGAGAAACATACAGAAGCAGCCTAGCTCAAGTGCTTGACACCTCAAGAAGGAGAATTCAGGCATGCATGATCACATATTGCCAGCCCAAGGTCTCACTCAGCTCTTTGGATGCAGCAGGTGCAAGGCAGGAGTGCTGCAGCCCAGTCTATCAGAAGGCATTCCATACGTGACTCTTCCTATGCACTTGATAGATGTTTCTGATCCTGGAGGCAGGATACAGCTTGAAACATCATGATGTTTAGCAGGTGTAAACCTGGTTTCACAAGATAGACATGACCTAAGGATTCTTGAGTGTCAGGATTCTAAAACATTCAGTGAAATATGGAGAGAAAAGAAATACAGAATAAATCCAAGCAACTTCTGAGAAGCTCCTTCAAATTTTAAATCTGTTTCTTTGTCTTCTTCCATTTTGATGTCAGTAAATTTGTATTTTGGACATGGAACATAAATAGAAATCTATTGAACTTTCCAGAATGCCTCAATGTCTGTGTGGTCAGCACACAAATTAGTAACTTTGGCAATTTGTATTACAAATTATATGGATTCTGTGTTATAACTATGTTCCCTTTGGTGCTGTACCTAGCCTTTGCCTGTGATGCAGAAGGTGCTTATGAAGTGAATAAAAATATCAAGCAGATGGTGACATTCCCTGCAATTATTTTATCTCCAGAAGTCTGTGAATACTTTGCTTGAAGCAGGTTTATAGTCCCTGACTAAAAGTTCTTATATGAACGTGTGTGATTCCTTTTAGACTTCTTACATTGTGTTGAAATTAATTTAAGAGGTTAAGTGAAGGTTTGTGTGAATACCCCCTCCTGTTCAATCTCTACTTGGGATGTGCTGACTTCCTCTGACAGTGCTCTATCCCCTGTTCAGAGAGGCCAAGTACTGGAACAGAAAAATAACAACAAAAAAAAGTTTTATATTGATATATATCTCAATAGCCCTGATGGAGCCTAAATAAATGGCTAGTTATGTCTTTTGGCCAAACACTAGAACACTCAAACCTGAAAGGGCTCGGCTTCTTTTGTGTTTCTTACCCATTTCTAAGAAAAACAGTCTCCAGGGCACATTTGTGATAGAGGAGCTGAAGCCTTTCTCTGAGTGCTTCCTGTGAACTTCTCTGAGATGTGTTTCATGGTCATCCTCAATTATCAGCATAGAAAGAATGAAGAACAGCCAGAGCAAACCTGTGCTGTGTTGGAGATAGTTTCTCTCAAACATTTGAAATAGCAGACACAGCTGGGGATCATTTCCTTTTCCAAACAAACATCACAACCTGATCTTGCTCTTCAGACACTTAAAAATTCCATTTTCTTCAAAAATTCATCCAAAGCAATATATTAGGTAAAAGATCTTAAAAGCACTATGACTAAAAGGGCTCTAGGGAAACAAGATGAACTGATTAGACATTTTTCTGTGGTTTGATAATGCTGCAACACTTATTCTTATATTTTTGGTACATCCAAAAGTAAAGTATTCATTACTCTATAAATAACTCGTTAGCTAGAGAAGAAGAGTGATAGACCATGTATTATATAATTTTGGGTTGGTTTGGTTTAAAAGATGTGCTCTATTCTAACTCTTACAGGGTATTCCTGTGTATGTGTATAGCTTGAGGAAAGGTCTAGTGACTGCCTCTGTCCATTTTTTAATCTCAATACTCCTCAAACAATCATTTTTATCCATGTGAAGGAATAAGTCCCAGAAGGATGTGTTGGGGATTAGCAGGCCAAACTTATGTTTTATACTGAGCCAAACCTATGTTTTATACTGAGCCTGGAATGAATCAGAGACAGTAAGGATAAAGAGCAATTTCATTAAGGTTAATGAGCCTTTGGAAGACAACCATTGCTAAAAAGTATTGCTAATTCTTATAATATCCTTAATGATCCACTGTCTCTGAGGAATATATGAAATGAAGTTCAGATATAGTACTTTTGAAATTGAGATTGAGGTCTCAAATCTGTGAGTAGGGATTGTGTATAGTCCACACAGATCAGAGATCTTCCAATCTTAGTCAATTTTAGATCACAGAAACGGATATACTTGTAAAAGTGTGCTGCTTTCATGATGTACTAGGCAAACACTGTGAGAAGACATTGATTTTAAGAGGATTTGAACTCCAATTCTCATTTTTGAGAGCATTTTATTGTCCTCAATAAGACTGATCAGCAACAGGGAATATCTTTGAGCTGCTATTTTGTAATCAGTTGCTGCAGTTTTTGGAATCTACCACAATTTTTTTTTTCTCTACCTGAGTAAGGCTATGGTATCTTTTTCTCCCAGCCTGTCTGCCTCCCGCCTATCTGTATAATTTAGTCTCTATAGAACAAACAGAGTTAGTCTTCAGTCTCCTCCAGATGCCTCTGCCTTCTTGTCTCACAGCCCCCTCAAAGTTTACTACATAAATTCACATTTTTTACAGCTTTATTATTTACAAGCAATAATAAGACTTCTACAGATTGAAAGAAGCAAAAATTCTGCCATGGCACATTCCCCATGAAGAAAATCTCTTCCAGTGAATAGTATATACTGCTTCTTCTACAAGGTTAAAAGCATGAAATACCACAATAAACTCCTATTTAAAGTGATAGCCTTGTTCAAGAAAGTTTGCTCCGGTACAAGCATTGCTTTGAGCTCCAGTAACATATATCCACATCATCTGCTCTATAAAAAGCCTCTATGTATTATACACACAAATTTTAAAAAAGAGCTTTTTATGAGCACGAGGACAGTGATAGTGAATGTGGTTTGTATTTGTGTTTTGATACCTCAGCACTTTTTGTAGAAATGATGTATAGAATTGTCCATGGCAGCCAAGGTGGGACACTTCACTCTGTGCAGTCTGTGAAAGAGAACTTTTAAACGGAGTAGCCTCATTGATTTTTGCTGGAAAGAGATAGATAAGAGATGAGCTAAGAAATCTAGAGCATAAGGGAGATGCTGAATCTGGTAGCCTGACAGAGGTGACCCTGCTGCACCTCCAAACCTTGGGTCCAGCAGCTGGTGAGGCAGACCACTTATTCCCAGCAGGCACACAGACACAGGAGTCCATGTAAGGAGTACATGTGTCATACAGATAGACACACACAGACATTCAGCACCTGCACAAACACAAAACCATCAATGCCACATCCTCTTCCCTTCTCTGGCTGATCAGGAAACTGTCTGTTAGTGTGGGTACCCCAGGAGCTGGTCTGCCTGCTCTCCTGTGATGGGCCTGAGAGGCGCTGGGGCTGGGTGTTATTAGAGTTCCCTCTTTTGCCATTGCTCCTCCATGCTGCTTTCCTCTGTGGAGGGCACCTTTTCACTGCATCAGCTGACATGTGTAGTACAGAACTAAAAATTATCTGCTTTGAAATACTGGGTAGAAGTGTAGTGAACTGGTGTTTGAAGAGGTTAATAGAAATCCAGGGACAGCAGCTGCTGTAGAGTACTTGTAGCCTGCATGCTGGCTATTAACATTTACCAACCGCTGCACATTGCCTATAAGGGTAATGATTCTCCTTCACATGATGAAATAAAAGTGCCAAACAAGTTGTACGCGTTTTTACCTTTGAAAGCCTTATGTATATTGTATTTTTCAGCAGAAGAATGATGTAGGTTCTGAGTGTCCATTCGTCATCTTGTATCATGACACTTTTGTTTAAATGGAGATTCAGAATTCAAAATACTGAGCAAAAAATTCTCAGAATATGGAGTAAATTCAGAGCTTTTACTCAAATATCCTAGAATTTTGGCAAATTACATCTGCAGATTTTATCTTTATGTCTTCCTGTTTTCTATTCTGAATGTTAAAAAGATGATTATATATACTAGTGATAATACTAAGAACAGTAGTAATAAGACAGAGTGTGGTCTGATTAAATAGCCATGCTGATGCAGAATGGTGGCTGACTGAATGCTTATACAGCAGCGTGAACCATGGAAAAGCCTTGGTTGGAAGGGGCTTTAAAGATCCTTGCTCCGCTTTTCCACTAGTTCCTCTCATTAGGCTTTGTGTTTCTTATAGAGGTGATGAATCTTGTAATTGTTTGGAGATATGAAAATAAGATTAATTCCATCAGACTTCATAGATTTTTTCACTTGCCTCCAATGGGTGGGTGAGACATGAAAGCTTAATGCATGAATCTGATGTCTGCTAAGACTGAAAAAGATGACTTTCCAAGACCTCTAAGCTTCTGGGCTCAGGAACATGCTCATGAGCAGTGGAAGGTCACAGCTGACATTGAGCAGCTGGGCCTGTTTTGAAAGTATGTGGTCTGGGAGCAGTAAGATAAACAGCAGCTCATCAGAGTCCTACTAAAAAATAAATAAATCACGTTATCCCCAACTTTTGAACAATTAGGAAAAATTACCATCATGCTGAGCATGGACTTTATTGTAGTTTTAAAAAAGTGTCCAGAAGGCCCTGATTTGTGGGAAATTAGTTTTGGTCTGGAGGAAGAGAACAATACTGTTCATAGTGGTTTGGTTATTTAGCCCATGCTCTTAGCAAAAACTGTGATTGGTTTTCACTTAAATCAGCTTCCCTTATGAACAGCTGATATTCCAAGTTCAGTTAATGGACCTGACTGTGTATTCCAGCCAATTATTCCTAAAGATTTTTTATGACTAAGTTTAAACATTTATTCTGCAATTTTCCTCCTTCTGTTTATAGCTTCGTACAAAAATGGCACCACAGAATATTAGTCTCTGAGCTGCATATGAAGTTAATGGTCCTGAACTAGACTCACATAATTTTCCATGGATTTGGCCCCTCTTCTCTTTTTTAAGAACAAATGATGATAACATCTATTGGTTTTCATTTTAATGCACTAGAATGAACTGTAATAGAAGTTTTCCAAAGCACTGTAAGGAGAAGTATATAAAGTTATGCCAAACAGACTATGAATAATAGATCTGAAAAACATCCTGGAAGTTCATGGGCTCCACTATGAGATTGCATTAGACAAAACTCATTTGGCAAATTTACTATGCTTTAGAGAGTATTTATTATTTTTTTTTCTGTACAAGTTTTGCTCCAAGGAACCAGAAATCCACATGCTATATATCAGCTGTTGGGTGGGAAATTTGTAAGTGTTTAACAAAGGAAAGAGATAAAATATAGCAGATTTTTAAAAAAACCCAAAACTTTTCTGTTGCTTTGTTGAATGTGAAACAAATACCTTGAGAAAAGTAGAGAGCCTTGGTGGTTTCTTCTACACACACTCTGTAAATATGTATCTTCAGACTGTCTTCACAAACACCTCCAAACCATCTAAGAACTTCAGAACTGTGTTACTGTCTTCAGGGCAGCTATTAGAACTTAACTTTTCCTGTGTTCCATGCTTTAGATGGTTGGCAAAATTAGGATTGAAGAGTTGAAAAAAAAATTATATTCACTGCTCCTTCCTAATCGGTCATGTACTGAAACGGAATGGAACATAGATAAGAATAAACAGGCATATTTAAGAAATTTTTACAACATGCAGGACAAATCACCAAGATAATGTTATTTTAAACATGAAAATTATAACATACTAACATTTTCTTTACTCAGCTATACTTACTGAACAGCAGTCAAAATGCAACTGATACTTTTAATTGAGATAGTGGATTTTACATACTTATGCATTCAAAGTTGCCTGATGTTGTTTCTTTACTGAAGTGTTTTACATATATGTTTTGCTATTTATGTGTCACAGAAAAGCGTATATTTTTTAAAATCACAACAGACATCTCAAAGATGTCTGTAAGCACTAAGGGACATTTTGCCTTATTTGATGACAGAGTAGATACGGTTCCAGATTCATCTTTGCAAGCTGCTTCAAGCAGAAGACTCAAGTACAAAATATCTAGTGTAGTTATTCAAGTTGTCTCTGATTATGTCAGAGGTCATGTTAACCTTCTAACTGAGCAACTAGAAGTGCATGGGAAACACAGATAAACACCAGGGCATCTCCCATACTCTGCAGTTTCTCTGTTCACATTGAGCCTATGGTTTGATGATTGGGCTGGAATGGCTGCCAAGAGGAGACATTCAGGAATGCTTTTTCGTGGGGTGAAGGCAGAGGATGCACTGTGCCTTCCAGTGACAGCATGATTGTAGATGTTCTTGAACCAACTGTGAAACCATCCCCCAGGGTACCACAGTGTGTAGGAGAGGGTGTACAGGGGACTTTAGAATGAACAGGGGATCTAACCCTAAAACCCCATCAGAGAGTTAATTGCTGGTAAAACAGACACAACGTCACCTTCAGACCAGGAGTGTTTTGTATAAGTACTGTAATTTCCATCTCCTCCCTTGCATTTCAAAACTACTAGAGATGATTATATTGAATCCAGATGATTGTGAGATAGAACTGATTTACAGCTCTGTTCCCCTGAGTGGAAAAGAGTGACGTCAGTTTCAGTCAAAGTTGTGGTCATTTTTTTTATTAATCCTTTTAAGTGTCCTTTTGTCTTACTTTCAATACATTGAGCAATATATTTGCTCATTATATTACAAATATGATTGACTAGATATTTCTGATATGAAAGTGCTTCTGGAAAATATACACTGGTTAGTTTCCATAATATATTTCATATTACTGTTCTCTTAGTAGCTCTCAGAAGGGAAGCCATCACTTAAGCCATTTGTCCCATCTGGCTGTAAATCAGTGGACACTACACTGCAGAAAATATTCCTTCATTGGCAGGGACTTCAATGAGATGACCTCATCATTTTTCCATCTCCAGTATAGAGGTGTCTAAGACTTATTACAATCTTAATATAAATTCAAGACTATGGATATGTTTTTATGACTTATTTTCATGACAATGACAAAAAAAGGCCAACATAAGTACAAGATAGCTTTATAGTGTCAGGATATTAAAATATGTCTATCCAGGTTTATGGTGAAATTTAAGTAGGAAGCATCTGAAAATGACTATTTCCTCATCTCCGTTCTTTTCTAGTATATAACACCAATTAATTCCATTACAGAGAAGCAATGTTTTTCCTGTCAATTCAATACGACTTGAAAAGAAAATTTCAGTTTCAGGATTATTTTAAAACATTATAATTTGCTAATCTTTCAGAATCAGATGGCATATAATTGCTTCCCATATTATGAGAAAGCTTTAAAGTAGGAGCCATATCTAACAAAGAGTCCAGGCCTGAATAAGACTTCTTGTCTGCTTTGTTCAGAGAAGTAGTCTGCTTACCTCTTACCCAATAGTTCCCTTATTCTGAAATTTTAGATGTCAGTAAGAATGACTTTTACATCCTGAAAACTCCCAGCATTTAACCTAATGACTAGATGTCAACCCTCCAACTAACTGCTCTGGAAACCAGGGGGAAAAAAAAAAGAAGAGACAAATTCAGTATCCCAAATGACTTTTTGATATTACTGGAGAAGATAAACCTCAAAAGACTTTCAGAGATGCTAGTACAAGGCTAACAGTAGCTAACACTGAAAGATTACTGAGATGCTTAGAGAAAAGCTCAGGAACAACTGAGAAGCTAAAGGTGTGAGGAGAATATCTCAGTTTGGGAAAGGAGGTCAAAAGGGCATTTCTTAAGAGTGAGAATGAAGGCTGGACAGAACCACAAAATTAAGAGTTATACCAGACAATGGAGCAAGAAGATGGAGCCTGGAAACCAAATGGAAACACAAAATGAGATTAACAACACCATCTATATTCTATAGATCCTGATAAAGATGAGATGGTGAAACTTAACATTGTCATGCAAAGCCCAGTTGTTTGTCAGTGCAAGTCTGTGGAAGAAGACATGAACTGTGGCAAACAAGGGACTGCTGTGTCCTCATCTCAACTTTGTTCCAACTGTACATACAAGTCATGTGCAGAATAGGAATCAGGACTAATATGGAATTCCTGGAATCCAGACCTTTTCAATGGGTGAAAGGTCAGACCAGTGAAATTATCCAGGCTACTGTCTACAGGATGTTGCACCAGTTCATGAGGTTATAACTGCTACCCTTTCTGACTTAATCACATTTTCTCTTGGTTTTGCCATGCAACAAGTAAATAGTTTTAACTGTTGTTTTGCCATACCCTTTCTCAAGGCTGAGATCTCGGGCGCATTCCTGTTTGCACTTGCCAGCAGATGCAATGATTATGCAATGGCAGGGATGACCATGGTGCTTGTTTGTGCTTTTGTTTTGCAGCTGTGGTCAGCCCTTCTGAGACTCCTTTAACCAGGACCATCAGATGGCCCTTCAAGTTTCCTTTAATGATACTCACTAGATGATCAAGAAACACTCTCCAGCTACATCACAGAAGCCATCCCAGACTTCCAAAACTGTGACAAATTGCATCAAGCATACCAAACACCTACAATTTTGTATAATGCATGTTTCTTTGCCTCTTGCTGTGAGGATGTTCTACATGTTCAATACATGTAGCACATAAAGTCAGGAAATCTCAAGATGAATACACAATGTGCCTTGCAGTGACGATGTCTAGGGAAACACCAGTGCCTGTGGCTTCTGCCTGTACTTCTTGGAAGGGAGTATCTGATTACATTAAACTTGGTGGTGATCCCCAGGAACTCTCCAGAGAAGAACAGTTTGATAGTTGTGCATTGATTAGAGGCCCTTGCCTATGCAGAGACCCTTTCAGGTATATATTCTCAGACATCTGAGAATACTACCTGGGAATATAAAATATCTTTGGGATGACTTGGCACAGTTGCAATGTTAACATGGCTGGCAAAAAAGAATTTGAGGCTGGGAGGAGACTGTTGGTAGGAATGGTCTGGGAAGAAGGATGGAATTTACTAGATGGGGTCATCATTCACAACCAAAGTGGGGAAATAGGAGACCCAGGATGTCTGGTAATCCAGATGGAGAGAAAATGTCAGAAAGAATGGAAACATGAGAGGCAGAAACCTACTAGAGATGAAAATATAGCTAAAGGAGCTATATATGAGCAGACATAGAAAGGAGGAGAGAGGGAAGAGGAAGGTAGAAGAGCTGTTGGATATCCAGGACTTCTCTAGGGAAGAAAATTATACAAGGATGAGAGCAATAAGTGAAATGTGATCCTTATAAAGGCAATGATGAGGAAAATTAACATCTCTCCCAGATGTTTGTATTTTCAAGTGAAAATACTATTATTTATAATAGATATCATATATTTCTAACTTTCAGAGAAGTATTTTAAATGCCAAATGCATATACCAATGAAGTTAATAACAAAACTCTAGGTCCAATCAGTCCAAGATGCTATCAACACACATATATACATATAATATGTATACAACACTGCTAGGGGGAAAATAATAGTTTTGCTTTGTTGTCATAAAAATTTCCAAAAATAACTTTAGGTATTTTCCTCACCTTCTCCCCTGTATTTTCTATCAATATTCAAATGGCTGCATGTCTTGAAGAATTCAGAGCTGGCTGCCCATTCATGAATGCCTCATTAGTTATTTATCATAGACATAAGTGTTGGACAAATGTTTTTCTTGGACTATGTAGTTGTTGCTTCCATTACCTTATTTCCACACTGCTGGCTGCTCTTCTATGTCTTTTTGCTGGCACTAATTTTTTTCAGGTCACAATGTTCCATGGCTTAACTTCTCCAGAAAACCAGGTATTAGGAAGGTAAATAGATATGATCACTGGCATGGAAGATGGGAGAGATGCTTTCATATTTGCAGGAATGCAGCTGCAGAGAAAAACGTCCCATAGATTCTTAGGAGCCCAGGAGAGACCAGTATATCCAGTTTGTTTACCAGGCACAGTCTGTAGATTTTTGGAATGTATTAGAAAAACCACAGGATATTAAATTTAATCCCTCCTGTTTCTAAGTACATGATATTTCAGTGCTTATTTTGATAAGAAGTGTCTTAGAAACTTCTGTGTAAGGACACCTATAATATAACACTTATGGTACCCCAAGACTAACAAATTTAAGTAGTGAACAAATGAAAGAGTGATTGTTAGAATGAACTCACTGCTTAGGTGACTTCTGATGGGTTGTCTTTTTGTTTAGAAGAGGAAAGGATTTGCTTGATTTGGTTATTTTCCAGAAGCACCTTTTTAGGTTTTCACATTGAAGGAGGAAGAGCATCACCTCCACAAACTGGAAGTTCAACTATAGTTCTGGACATAGTTCATTATAGTTATGGATAGCTTACTGGTCCAATTGAAACAAAACTGTTTTTACAAGTATGTAAATGTGCTCCAGTTGTGTAGGATCTCCACTTTTAAGGTAATGGTGGAAACATGAGCCTGTGCTCATACACTGACTATTGAATCAGTATTTTGATGCTTTGCTGCTGCTGACAGGTTTCTTTTGCTTGTGTGTAATTTCCTGCTGAGACTGGGAGAAGTGTATGTCTCTGTGAGCCCATGGAGTGTGGAAGGTGTTTGGTTGGAAGTGCTCAGAGACCTATTGCAGCTGCACTCTCAAATCCTGCCCCTTTTCTATGAGGCTATGGGAAAATGGTTTGCTCTGACTGATGTGTTCAGCACCTCTCTGTCTGCATTTGCACATCTATCATAATGGGGAGTCTATGGAGTCTCTCTGGATTTAAAGCTTCCGTATCTTCCCTTTCCTCTCAATTTTTCCAGTCTGAAAGTGGCACACTCTTCATTAGAGGACAAGTCTGTTTCCTCTCTATGCTGCACTTGGAATACAGCTGTCAGCAGTGCCAGTTGCAACACTGTAATTAAACCACTAGTGCTTTTTACTGTACTTATTATTCATTGCAGAATAGGTGTGTTTTCTTATAATTTGTTCCTGAGCAAAGAATTTTTCAGTAATATTATTGCTTATTTAAGGGCCTTGATACCATGTCTGTGACTTTCACCTTCACAATGCCCATTGGTAAGAGAATGTTTTTGAAAGACATTCATTAAGGACACATAAACTTTTGTCATAAGCTTTTATCCAGTCTATCCTCCTACGAGGGGGCTCTTTCAGGAAATCTGTCAAGTATACTGAGAAGAGGGCTTCTGAAGAGATAACAGCAACTTTCAACACTCTCAAATGATTAGTCATCAAAATACATTAGCATTGGTTTTGAAAAAGCTTCTGTTTATAGTGTTTGGGACATGGATACTAAGCTATGTCACTTAAAGAGTATTCTTCCAGAATATAACAGGAGGAAGAAAATACTGTTCTAATCTGATAATTTTGTTTGACCTCCTGAGTGAGAGACATCTACATGAGATAAGTGAAGGTAATTTTCCGATAACTGGCTACATCTTGTGTTCTGATGTGTTGGACACTCCCCATACATTCTGGCAATTTTTAACTGAGATTAGATGGTACTTGTGAACCCCAGAAATGGCATGGACTAACCTGAGGTGAATGTGTTAAAAAAGAGGCTGAGTGCAATATGTAACTCAAATCTCCACTTTCTAAGCAACTTGATCAATAATACATTGTGTCCTCTGGAGCTAAAAGATGCCCACAACACTGTATTGTATAAAAGAAATTAAAAAAGGAAAATTTAAAACTTGAACGGAATGTCACAATATAGAAATTTGCTTTTATGCTTTTAACATTTATTGGCTTCAAATTACATCTAAAAAAGAATAAATTAGGTTTTTTTCTGTCAATTTGTAGCACTTCTTAAAAACTACTTCTGGTACACTGGATTCTTTGAATCAATATCTTAATCTTCTTTTTCAATTCAAGCATAATGATCTTTGTGTTGTGATCTACATTTCGTAATATATCTTACTACATTCTCAGTTTAATTTTATGTTAGTGATAATGGGCAATGAAGAGTGAGTAACAAGAATAAGAGAAGGAATTGGCAAAACAAGGTTTGGGAAGGTAAAAAAAAGAGGAAAATTTTCACCTTTTCACCTTCAGGAGAGAAAGTAATAGCTTTGTTTCTGAGGTGCATTTATCAAGAAATAATGTAAAAGTTGAAACCTGAGATATGTGAAAATTACAAATGTCTGCAATCATTGTAGATGATTTACTTAACAGAATGAAACATCAAAGGGACTGACTTTCTAATTCCTCCTCCAGTAAAGGCATATTATCACACATACACCTTACAAATAGTGGGCAAAGTGGGCAAAGTCAGGTCCCATTCTGAGTAAGCATACACATTAAAAGGTTATTCAATAACAAATTTAAATAAGAAATTTAAGATTTCATTCAGTTCCAGACTAAAAAGAATCCTGAGAAACTTGTGAGAAAAGATGTAATTTCACAAGAAATTAAACAAAATATACAGATAAGCGTTTGTTCATGTGACAGCTCTTACCAATGTGGAATGACTGCAAACAAAATGATAAAATTCTACACAAAAAATGTTTGTTTGGAGCAAGATCATCTTGTAAATATTGTTAATAAAGCTGTACAACCATAAAGAAGCAAAACTAGCAAGATCAGATGGGGAAGGGCCTTGAGTGGAAGCCGTGTGAGGAGCAGCTGAGGGCACTTGGTCTGTTCAGCCTGGAGGAGACCGAGGGGAGAGCTCAGTGCAGGTACAACTTCCTCAGGAGGGGAAGAGGAGGGGCAGGCACTGATCTCTGCTCTGTGGGGACAGTGACAGCACCCAAGGGAATGGCCTGAGCTGTGTCAGGGGAGGTTTAGGTTGGACATTAGAAAAAGATTCTTCACCCAGAGGGTGGCTGGGCACTGGAACAGGCTCCTCAGAGAAGTGATCACAGCACCAGCCTGAGAGAGTTCAAGAAGCATTTGGACAATGCCCTTGTGCACGTGGTGTGTCTCCTGGGGGTAGTTTTGTGCAGGGACGGTAATTTGTCTTTGATGGTGCTTGTGGGTCCCTTCCAACTCAGCATATTCTATCATTTTAGGAGCCATTCCATTAAGTTCTCTAAACTGTGAGTAGAAAGTTCTTCAAGTGGCTAATGCATTGTCTATGTCTTATCTCAGTGGGCATGAATATGCCAGTTGACAGCTATAGATGCTGTCACCTTTTGAAAAACAGTATAGATCTATGTAGGCTGCCTGGGGGTCTGTGGAGATCTGATGCTCCAGACCCAGAAAGCCACCAACCTTCCCAGAGAGAGGGTCCCATTGAGGGACTGCCTTCTAGGGGCTCTTCTGGCTGGTCTCCTAGCCACCGGATAAGCCTCAGCAAGCAGTGGCTGTGGCCACAATTGATCAGCTCTGATCAGTGATTTCAGCTCAGTGATTCCAGCTCTGTTTGCGAGGCTATCCCAAGCCCACTCAGGGACAGAGAGACAGGAGCGTTGTATGGCAAATTCCACAGAGATTCTGTTATTATCCAGCTCCCCTAAAGAACTGGGGGAAAAACCGGGGTTTTTATGGGGGAAAGCAAGGGTGGTACGAATGGAGAAAGACCAATGGGTTACAAAGGATTAACATGGGTACTAGGGCATGGTGGGATCACTGAAGCCTTTGGGGGATAGCTCACCATAAGAAAAGATGTGCCAACCTAAGGAGCATCCTTCCAGGAGGGTTGAGATAAACTAATCACAGCCCATTCAAGAGACATCCCTCCAGGGCAAGGCTGTGGGCAGGGCCATGGCAGGCCCATGGGCCTCCACAGATCTATCCCTGGTTTTAGAAAGAGAGGGTTTAGATTACCTTGGTTAAAGATCTGTTCTCTTCAGGTTGCTCCTTGGGAGTTTTTGAAGACTTTAAGGATCTAAGCTCTAAGTAACCTTGCTTTAATTCAGTATCAGTTCTGCTTTGAGGGGGAGCTTGGGCTGGATTATTTTATGAGATGTTTCTGAGTTATGCAGGGGAGAACTTTCTACTGAAATGTTGCAATAATTTTGTCCTGGAGAGACAGAGAGTGCAAAATACACCCCTGTTTTAACAGTCTGGCTAGTACAGGCTGGTGATAGCATGGTGGCTTTTATGGGCCTCATTCTTTGCTGTCTAAGACTTCCTTTTAATATAATGAACTCATGCTATTTATGACCAAAAATAGCTAAAACAGGCAACATAAAACTTTTCCTTTGAATCCCAGAGGAATCCCAGTATGGAGGGCTCATTAATTCAGTACGCATCTACCTCATGGCTAATTATTGCTAGCACTTTTATGACTGTTTCATAGCAAGGATGATATTACTGAAACTCACTTAGGGTGAATCATTCAGATGAGGTGGACCAACATCTACCTTTCTTTTTTGCTCATACTTATTATTTACTGAGTATTTAATCTATCTTTTTAATGTCAATATATGTATGAACATGATTGTCTTGATATCTCACCATCACTTACAGATTTTAATTTTCCAGTAAAAGAGGTGGGAACCATCTAAAGAGGACAAACAGAAGAACATGGGTAGATCACACTACCGTAGTCTCATATGAAATAGGAAATGTTACCTTAATCTCTGCAAATCCAATCAAATAAGGGAGCTGACATGGTGTGAGTGAGAAACAGCTCATAGTCTGTCTAACTAATATCCTGTTTCTGATGATGAATCACATCAGTTGTTTCAGAAGAATATATGGAAAACTGAAAATAGATTTCTAGGTGTGGAACATTATACCAGAAATGTTTCACCCTAACCTCTAGTAGTTACAGATTTGTTTAGCTTTCTAAAGGGTTTCTTAGATATTGATAACCATGGTAACTTTTAATTTATATGAGTAACTTCTCACATTTTCCTGTCCAAGAACATAAATGTGAAGTATTAATGGGGAAATCCTGAAGCTGAATGGATGGCTTTGACTCCCTATAGTCTTATGGGAAACAACAGTGGCCTTGCCTTTAATTTACACACATCTCCCAGTACATGCTAATTTTAAGATGACATATACAACTGTCTGTAGTTTAAAGAAGTACAGCTATTTAAAACCTTACTTTTTTTCAGTTTATGCATTTCTCTCCCATATAAATAATTAGACTCAGGTGAGACCAGAGCACAGAACATATAGACATGTTTATCTACACCTTTTCCTGAAGATTAAATTTGCTGATCTTCCCACAGAAACTGAAAACATCTGCTAAATATTTTCTGCTCAAAGAGAAATGTGATTTAACCTTTGCTCTCTCAGTCATTAGGTGATGTTCATTCTGAATAGTGTTGTAGCATGAAATCACGCTTTTCCTTTTGTGTGATTTTTATGCTGCTGTAATATCTGACATAAGAAATACTACTACAATTAGTCACGATCCTTGAATTGCTTCCTTTATTGTATTGAGTTGTTGAGACAAACACTAGAATTTGGGAAAGTATTAAAAAACCAATATCAAGGATATAGACTCCTAAGAAATTTGAGAAAACTGTCTTAAAATACCTTCAGTCTAATGACTGCACTTGCACCTCCCTTTTGAAAGGATATTAGGATGTCTCAAGCTCTGGGCAACGGCTTCTGGGAAAGGTAAGACCAACACAATCACACCTGTGATGGATGCCTGTAAATTTTCCTGACCACAGTTAGCAGCATTCATCTGCACTGGTGTGCTCAGTGTCCTATTTTGCTCCCTTAAGGGTTTGCTGTTCTTCCATCATGATGAGCAGTTCTGACAAGAGAAGACTGAGATTGCAGGCACCTTGCAAGTGGCACTGAACTGAAAATTCCCTGAGAAGAATCAGGGCCAGAACTAGGCAAAATAGTGGCAGGATTTCATTTCTGAGCTGCATTGGAGTCTGAAAGACCTGAAAATTCTAGCCCATGGTCCAAACCCCTGTGAAACAGGAGCAAGCACAAGATTGTGAGGCCTCCCCAGTCCCTAGCCTGGCTCACATGAGGGCTGTATGTACTCCTGTCTTCCTAACCATATAGGATTGATTGTTTAAACATACAGTCAAAGCCTGCACCTCAGGAATCTTTGACTTCCTGAGAAGTACCGATTTTTACTCTTTTACCCTCTAGATGTCAAGTTTCTTATTGCTAAATATATGCTTCAAAAAATGAACCAAAATAATCTTTAAGTAATTGAATTAAATGTTTCTATTTTTACTAAGGGCTTTGTCTTGATAAACCCTCTCTTCTTTTCTTCTTTTCTTCTTTTCTTCTTTTCTTCTTTTCTTCTTTTCTTCTTTTCTTCTTTTCTTCTTTTCTTCTTTTCTTCTGTTAAGCTCAACTTTTTATGTCTGTCCAGCAATTCCAAGTTCTCTCCCAGTTTAATGGCATGTCATAACATATATAAATTAAGTTCTATATATATATAATATATACATATATAAAATATATACTATAAATATTTCTTTCAAAGAAAGTACAGGTATGGATAATGTATTTTCATAAAAAGTAATTATTTGTTACATTCATGTGTTGATAGTCTAGGAAAATGGAAACTGCTGACTTTTAAAAATCCCATGGGGTGAAGGTGAATAAAATACTAAGTAAAAAGGTGTCCTATTAAATTAATGTTTGAGACACTAGAAAGAAATTAAAGGCTCAACTCTTTAAGCCAATAGGATAATTTATAGCATCTGCTATAGTATTTTGTTGAACTGGGCTGCACAGCTTAATAGTCAGCACCCTGAAGTATTTGTCTAAGAAATCTAGCAGTCAGCATAATTTAGAAAGGGGATTATTCTGGTTTGATTTTACCTTATGCCAAAAAAGTGTATTTTAGGGGCCTATAACATTTGGGCTGATACCTTAAATTCATTTTTATGCTTTGTTTGAGCTTTTTACCTACAGTCAATTGTAAGAAGTGAAGCTGCTGGAAAAAGGGACATTCTGAGCAGTTTCTCTTGAAATACTGTGATCTACAGCACAGGACAATGATAGAAAGACTTTTCATTGTATGGACTAAATGCATTTTTCTTGATTATTCTGACAAATACACGTTAGGCAGCTCACCTCTGCATGATGCCAGCAGGGTGTGTCCTTGTGCTATGCAGCAATCTGAGTAGTTCTCCTGGCCTGATCCCAAATGCCTTGTACACCAATGTCTCCTGCTTCCTGGACTCAGCATGAATATCCCAGAGACTCCCATCCAACTTCATTGCTCCTTCAGTATTCATTCAGGTGAGGGCTTCAGATCTTACCTATTGTAAAAGCCTTCAATGTTTTCAAGGTTCGTTTTTACAATCTCTGGCTCAAGCTTTCTTACCAATATTGGCAGAATTCCATGCTGTCAAAACAAATACTTGATGTGCCATCATCTGCGAGCTGTTCATGGCATTCAGACCTTGTAACTTGTTTGGACTATCATGAATTACAGAGTCACACAATACATTAGGTTGGGAAAGGCCTCTGAGATCATGGAGTCTGAACACCACCTTGTCAACTAGACCATGGCACTAAATTCCATGTCCAGCCTTTCCTTAAACATCTCCAGGAAAGTGACTCCACCACCTTCCTGGGAAGCCCATTCCAATGCCCAATTACTCTTTTTGGGTAGAACGTCTGTGTAATGTCGACCTGAAACCTCCCTTGGTACACTCTAAGACTGTGTCCTTTTGTCCTGTTGCTGGTTTCCTGGGAAAAGAGACTGACCTCCACCCGGCTACAACCTCCTTTGAGGGAGTTGTAGAGAGGGATAAAGTCCCCCCTGAGCTTCCTTTTCTCCAGATTGAACAACCCCAGCTCCCTCAGCTGCTCATCCTGTGCTCCAGACCCTTCATCAGTTTCTTTGCCCTTCTCTGGACTCACTCCAGAACCTCAATGTTCTTCCTGAACTGAGGAGCTCAGAACTGGACACAGAATGTGAGGTGCAGCTCCACCAGCGCTGTATAGAGGGTCCAATCACTGCCCTGGTCCTGCTGGCCACGCTGCTGCTGATATAGGCCAGGATGCCACTGGCCTTCTTGGCCACCTGGGCACATGCTGTTCAGCCTCTGTCAACCAGCACTCCCAGATCCTTTTTCACTGTGCCACTTTCCAAGCACTCTGCCCCAGCCTGTAGTGCAGGGGGTTGTTGTGGCAAGCTAAAAGCTTACAGTGTTGGTGGAACTAGTCTACCCAAAAGCAGTACAACCCTCCTGTCAAATTCATCTTCATGATAGTTGCATTCCCTGCTGTAGACCAAAGGGATAAAAAAATGGGAACATTTGGGGCAAGTCACTCTGCTTTTTCTGCTGAGCCACTGACCATGGAATTAACATTTAAAATGTAAAACCCAAAGAGCCTCTTGGAATCAAGATCATAATCTTTCTGTATCCCTTAGTCTACTTTCATCCAGAAATAAGTAGATAAAGTCTGTGAAATATGCCACCAAAACTGCAGCTGCTTCTGATATCAATCGAAGGGAAGTCCTTCTTTTGACTGTAATTGTTTTTAGAGCAAGCTTTTCTTAAACCAGAAACTGGTTTGTTAACTTGAAGAATGTTCCAATTTTTAAGCATGATTGATTTTGACAGCTCTCATGTAAAGCAACCACTATAATGATAAACTGTCAACTGTTATGGTGCTGTGAATCAAATCTGCTGAAGAAATGAAGGTTTACCCTTTTTAAAGGTTATCATCTTGCACAGTCCACAGTTTTTCTTCCTATTTTTTTCAGGAAAATTACTTTTGTAACTGTCAAAGGTTTAATATATGGACTATAAAATGGAGTCATTTTCCAAATTAATTGGCCTAAAGCAGAAATAAAATGTCTTTGCCATTATAGAAGTTCCCCATTGTAACCATATTTCAACATATCTCAGAGCTTGAAAAGTGTTCAAAGGAGGTTTTTTTTGTTTGTTTTTTTGGTGCTAAGCAAAAGTACAACTATTTTAAAGAGCATCACGTCAAACACATAGAATTATTTCTCTGCCTCAGTGATCTAATTTCTACTGTTTTAAATTTAGGTAAACAAACATGCACTCAAAACTCTTTTGGCAAGAAAAGAGTTTGTGGTACACTGTAAAATTATTATTCAAAAATATTGCTGTACTTTATAAACACAGAAATGAAAAGCATTATTAATACACAAAACCAGCTTATTTATTCTTATTTTAAGTGTTTTTTTTAGGGGTTGCCATACACAAATGTCAGAAACTAATGTAATAATTCATCTGAAATTCCTTTATTTCTGAAAGCAAGTAGTGCATGTCTTCTCTCTTTCTGTTACATTTTTTCAGTTGTATAAGTAACTAAGCTTCACTTTGAAGTCCCAAGTTTCTGTCTTCAAACAGTCCTAGTAATAACACCACATTTTAAGAGGTGAAATTTGAACATAGATTAAAAAAATCTCAATAGATAGAAGATTAAAATCCTTTGTTTTTTCAGTTTTTGCTTTTATCTTTCTATTGCATTTGTAGATGTACAGTGAGAGTCTTTCTAAAGAACTTTTTCTGGATAAATGAAAGCTACACAGCCACAGAAATTGTATCTACATTGGTCAAAGTGCTTCGTTTATTCTCTATGCAACTGCAGAAGTGAAAATATAGCCCTGTTAAGCTGCAGTGATCAGACACAGCAGCTCAGCAGGGTATCCACAAAGCTGCTTCAAATAGATTTTGGCAGGTCTTTTATAGTTGTTTCTCAAAGCCCTCTTGTGGTCCATCGTAAAGTAATATATGGCTAAAATAAAAGGCAATTACAGTGATTCACATCTTGGAAAACTGGGCTCACAGGAGGTAGAATTGGCTACTGAAGTATTATAAATCCCACTGCACAGATGTCAATACTGATTTATACTCTACAAGGGTTTGATAATCTCGGCCTGTAAGAAAAGAGTTGCCTAAAGATGTGGTCCAAAGACCAATGAAGTCATTGGGAGGTTTTCCATTAATTTCAGTGACTTTTAGATCAGTCTGCAAGCATTTAATGTTAATTTGAAAAGGTAACCCTGGAAGCAAGTGCAAACACATATATATATTTAAAAAGATATATCCAAAACATTAAACTTCAAATAAAACTTGAAATGAGAAACAGATTTAGAAACTTTAAGAACTGTAGGCAATGAATTCCACAGATTATCACTGCTCTTACAGGCTGTGCTTTGCAATCCCACTCTTCCTTTCCCTAGTTTTCACTACACTGTGAAGTGAATGTTAAAACACACACCAGTGTAAGCACAGTATGATTACTGTGAAGGGTTTATACTTACAATGAAGGGTTTATAGCAAAGACTTGGAGCTGGACAATTAATGTGATGAATTTTGACTGGTGTGTCCAGCTAAATCCATCGTGCTCTGTCCCATTTCCATTTTTTTGCCAGTGATTTTTAGCTGACCAGTGGAGCCCCAAAGTGTCACATTCCAAAAGAATATTTGTGTTTGAGAGATGTTTCTTTGACTTCTTATATAGCTGTATGCATTAGCACCTACACAACTGAGTGACCACTGTGGATGGTCATTGAAGGACAGTCAGAAACACCATTCATTTTAGCAGAAATGTTGTTACCTAGTGCTAGAACAGGAACCATAGCATATTAAGACATAGATATAGACATTTTCTTCAGGAATTAAAATCCATATTTTTGTGTCTTTGAGCATGCAGCCCTGATAAACACATGAGCTCTCTTGCCATTAAAATTCAGTAATTTGTTTCTGCCATATTTGGAGCCTTATTTATCTTTTTTTCTAGTCTGGTGACAGTTATTTACAATAACATTTCTAATCAAACCATCTTGGCTATTAGCAAAGTAATTATTTGTATTTATAATAAAAATGATTTTATGACCATTTGGAAAAGTTTTTATTAATATTGCAAAACATCACTACACAGGAAAAGAAATTATCACCCAGCAAATGGCATATGAAGAATGAAATAGTACTTCTATTACTCATTTTATAAAATCATAAAAATCATGACTTAATTATTATAAAATGAATAGTTAACTGAAAATCCATTACTATTTTTCTAGTCTTTGTACAAGGAGAATCCATATGTATAAAATTATTACAATAAATGATTTAAGGAAAAAAAGATCTGGGTTTTAAAAAGAAAATCTGGCTTTGAGTTATTAGACATTAGAGCCAATTTTAAACACCATGAAAGAAAATTAAACTTTGTTGAGATTAGTGATTTTTAAGGAGGTGGGAACAGTCCATTATCTCCTGATGCTTTTATTTTTACCATACGAAATAATGGTTTTTTGTTTAGAGAAAGACCAATTGTCCTGGTTACACCTGGGGAAGAGCAGAGTCAGAGGTTTTTCTCTAAGAGAACTTCCTCTGTGAGTTGATGGGACCAATTGGGGTCCGGTTTGGTTATTGACAGCCTGAGGAACCAATTGGAGAAAGCTAATTCGCTTTGTGAACACACATTTTGAAGGAGGTAATCTGGAAAAAAGCTCTCTTTTATTTCCAGTGGCTGAGCAGGTAACTGGGCCTGTCTGGCCCCACTGCAGGCCTGCGGGCCGGGCACGGCGACAGGGCTGGGCCCCCTGTCTGGGGAGGTGGCATGGCCTTGTTATAAATGAGAGACAAAAGTCTCGATATTCAGCAAAATTTTAGATTGCTTTATTTGATATAGAAAGAGCAAGAAGCGCGCTGGGGAACGCGAGGGGTCACTGCCCACTCCACGCTCCACTGAACCTTGGTTTGCAGCCTTTTCTTATACTGTGGGTTCTCATTGTAATCAATAAGTTTTGGGGTTTTTTTTGTTGTCATAATTTTGCTAGGTAAGCAGTGGTGGTCGAATAAACATCCTTACACAAATTCACAAAGCCTCCGGGTGATAATCAGTCACAGATAGCCATCGGGTCCTTGTAGATAACCACCAGAGAAGTTCTGGAAGTCTGGTCCTTGAGATAAGCAGTATTGATTAGACAAAGGCAGGAAGGGCTTTTTGGGAAGTCCGATTTTGCAAGCTGGTAGCCCATACAACTTATTTGAAAAACATAACATAATGTAATGTAACAGAATACAATATAATATAACATAACAAGGTGATTTTAAACAGAATTATTTAATCATATAATTTCCTTTATCTAGTGTCCATGCTTCACTTCAGAGCTTAGTATTCTGGTTTATCCAAACCGCAATGCTTTTGTGATTAACAGGAATCTTTTATCAATTGTTACAGCCTGGCAGGGAAGAGGGGTGGCCATGGGCAGGGCCGGGCCCCTGTCTGGGGAGCTGGCATGGCCTGGCAGAGAGGAGGGGTGGCCATCCAGAGTGGGTGCTGTATCTGAGACCCAGGGAGGCTGAGTGAGGTCCCAGCCGTTCCAGTACAGCCTGAGTCTCTTGAGATCCTGGCACAGCTCCAGCATTGCAGCCTTGCATTCCCCGTGTGAAATCTTACCTCTTTAGTGCTCAGATAAGACTTGCAGACCTTCGACCTTCCTTTGAATGAGAAGGAAGAAAAAGGAGATATTCCAAGGTCAGAGAAGCAAGAGGTAAGTTTCTTGAGACAAAAGGAGAATGAGGAGATGCTGTGAAGATGGCTGAAAATCCTTTTGTAAAGTTGTAGGGATGAACTGATACTACACTGAATATTCCTATAAACCAAGGAGAAAGACATGGGGGGGTTGGAGTGTTCCATTTGATAGATTGTTGACCAAAAGCACCTGTGTTAAAGATCCTTCGCCCTGAGGAGAAAAGGGGATCTCTGTTTCTGGAAATGAAGCATGAACAGAGAGAAAGAGAGATTAAGCGAATTTTTTATTTGGAACAGGTAATTCTTAAATGTAAATGCCCCCTGAGTTTAACATGGCCCATAAGCACAACTTTGGGAAAGCTGTGAAAATGAGAGGAGCTTCACAATTTGTGAGTTTTTTTCCTGGGCAGATGTGAATCGTGAAAGTGAAGCCACGAGAGAACTGTTTTCTTTCCCCTCCTCGTGGAGAAGTCCCTATGGCCTGACAAGAGGAAACTTCTCTCTCCGAAGTGAATTGAAAAGGACTATTTAAGTTGGAAACTGACTGAAGTTTTTTTTTGCATGTTTGTTTTGTTGTTGCAAAGGCTGGGAGAGGGGAGGAAGGAGTGGTCTGAAAATCTTATTCTGAATTTGTTTTTTTTTTTTTTCTTTGTGTAGTTAATAAATTTCTTTTTATACCCTTTTAAATTTTAGGCCTGCCTTGCTTTTGCTCCTGGTTCTGTCTCACAACAGAAAATGACTATATTTAAATTGGCAAATCAAAACTATAACATTATTTGGTGCATTGGCCGGGAAATTAAATTAAACCAAAACTGTATTGTGATTATTTTTATTTTATTAATTTACACTTTTAATGATTTCTGCCATTATTTTAAAATAAAGAGCTATAGGAATAGGATCTATGGAACAGGAAATTAATACACTTTAAGCTTCCTTAGAAAATACTCTTACTTTACCAAGTAATATGTTCAGCTAAACTGAAGTCAATATGGTCTTTTGGCAACTTCTTGTTGCCAATAACTTCTTATTCTGTAAACAAAGTGACCTTTCCAAAGGACCTTTACCCTCCCACTGGAAAGCAGTACTGCTGCTGGCACCTCTTCTCATTTACATTCTTGTTTGGTGGTATTTAGGAGAGGGGTTATGCTGCTGACTCAAAAAATGGAGTGGGAAGCCATTCCTGATGTAAGGGATATGAAAAATGATGGAGGAAGACACCATGGACATTGCTGTGGCAGGCCAGTGTAGTTTGTCACGTCACTGAAGATACTACTAGCTCGTCTCTTTCCATCAATGTCTTGAAGGCTGTCCATACCCTTTTTACCTGACTATTACCCATGTTATTCATGGTTTTTCTCCTTTAACCTTAATAACATCTGTCTTTTACTGAGAACAGGAAAAATTGCCATCCCAGTAAACTTACTGAGATGTGAAACCAGAATCCAACATGTTCCATGTGAATCTTTCCATGGGAATCTCTGGCTTTGGAAGACGTTCTTGACACAACAAGAAGAACTAGCCTTCTAACCTTTGGCCCTTCTGCTGTAGAATGAAAATATGCCTTTTTCTTTTTCTTGAGCTCCCAGGTCTATTGCCTCTGATGATGAATCCTTCAATGGAAGAATTTATAAAATTCAGGTCTAGCACAAAACTGGTGTTTTGCAGTGTCTAATTGATATAAATATCTGCATTCATTCTGAGAAAGTAGGTGGAGTGGTATTAAGCAGCAATGGACCTTTTCTGTTCTCTTCAGAAAATGAAAATCATCAGCTCAGCCATAGTTTTGTTACCTTTACTTTGTCAGGTTTCAGATGGCTCTGAGTTGTTAGTAAGATTACATACAGCTTTAGGCGAAATAAATTACATTCTCACTTGACTTCTGTTTTTGAACTCTTTGTCTTGATTTAATACTCAACGTTATCATAGTAAATTACTGAAATGAAGTTAATTTTCTTTTACATCTTTACCAGGGAATCAGTGGCATTGATTTCAGCTGTAAAGAACCCTTTTGATACAGTTCTCACTGTATATCAAAGGCATTGTCACAAAAGTATGATGGAGGGTCATGTTTAGACAGGATACTTGCCACAGGAAAGTCTGTCATGATCAAGTGAATGCATAGATTATATTATCACAGAAATATATTCTGAAATATTTGATTTTTCAGCTTGCAATTATTGAACAAGTTTTCAAAATTTTCAGTGCTATGTGAAAAGGAAATCTGTGCATGAAAGTTTTGGTCAAAAACATTCCAAAAGTTGTAAAAATAAAGCTGAATAAGTAATAAATTATTCAAACCCATGTGGGGACCTGAGTTATACTGTCTGTTTCTTGGCTTTAGGTGTCTGTTCTTGCTGGAGCGTGTCATAGTTTCTGTTAGAAAGTGCAAAAAACCTGACCAGATGATGTCAGCACAGACAAGGTGGCTCCTGGCAGCAGATATTAAATAATGGCTGGCCTTAAACATGTGAAGAAATGCATTTGGCTAGCTAGCAGTAGGCTGTGCAACCTCTCCTTCTAGGTGCTTTAGCCCCAGCCAGCAGAGTCCCTGGCACAGGGGTGTGTGTACAAGCTTGGAATCGTGTCCATATTTCAGGCAGAGGTGCAGAGGCAGCTCCCCACCCACCACTGGCTCCTCTTTGATCTCCTCTGGCAGGAGCCCCCCTTGAAGCATCCTGAGTTGGTGAACGTTTTCCTCTGGAAAGAACAAAATGTATTAAATTAGGGATCCCCAAAGGTTTCTTTCTGGAGGGCTGTGTGATAACTGGGATGACCATAATAGAAGCCTACAACTTTCCAATACCTAAAGGCTTCCCTTATTCCCCTTCTTCTCTGTTCCAGACCACACGAGGCTGTATATGACGCCAGATGCCTGGTCCTTTTGTTTTCCCAGGTGCTGGGAAAACTGTGCTGGACTATTGTCCAGTCCTGGTAGTGCCCATGGAGAAGACCTTGCTGAAGTTTCTTGGGTTTAGTGTAAAAGCATAAAGTGAGTTGAAGCTTGGGTCACACGCTGAAGCCTCCAGGATCCATCAGGTGAGTCAGTGCAGCCAGCATCTGACCACTCACTTAAGTTCTGACTTGAGGACTATATCTTTCCTTTTGGGAATCTCTGCACTAGAAGGGACCTGCCTTTTACCCTCAGCTGGCATGGTCATGCTATCCCTGCCTTATTTGTTAAAACATGCATTTCTGTACATGCACAAAAAAATAAAATGAAGCAAAAACCCAACATCTGCCAACCAACAGACAAACTCAAGAATGCTTTGCCAACCAGGCAGCTGGATCTTCTGAGCTGTTTGCAAGTCCCTTCAGGCATAGTCTAACTTCTCAATTCTCACATTTACTGCTCCTGCAAGAACTGGCTCAGCTTCTGATGCTGGCAACCTGGAAATGTAAATCTCAGTTTCCTCTTCTAAAAAGGAAAATAAAACATTGATCCATGTTTCAGGTTTTTGCAATATCCTGTTTTCCTTTGTCTAGCCTGGAACCAAGCAGCATTGATACTTTTAGATATTTGACCTCTCTTTTTCGGAATTACTCAAGTCTTCCATAAGTCTGAAGAAGAACTGGTTATAATATTTTCTTTTGCTTGCCCTTTTTCAGTGGCACCCAGTGTCCCAGCAGCCTGTGTGCAGCTCTGATGGTGGTGTTGTCTGACTACCCTGCAACACCTGTCTCTTCCTCACACCAACCTGGCCATGGTACAGAGTTGAAAGAATCCTTAAAACACAGGACGTGTTTTGCACATTTTCCTCTTGAATGAATTTTTATTGCAGAAATCTACAGCTTAAATGAGCTCAGAGACTGCTACTGGCTTCCTAACACACATCCAAACACCTCCTGCTGCCCTTCCAGCTTCATTCAGTCTAGTGCCTTCTCCCTCCCCTTTCTCAGGTTAGCTCAGGCTGTGAGACAGTGTGTGATGTGCTGCCCAGGACGGATAAGAGAGAAGAAGCAGAGGAAAGTGGCCAACCAGGAGATAGGAGTCCTCTGGCAGGGCCAGTACGTGGCAGAAGTTTCTCCTAGGCCAGCCAGCAGTCAGGAGATGTAAATAGTCTGACTGGCATCAGCTGGGAAGTTCATAGTGGAAAGGTGTACACTGCTTCATCCCTGGTGGGCAGCAGAGACTGCCTCATGGGCCAGACCCAGCCTGCAAGTTGGCTGCAGTGCAATCCTGCCTTAAACCTAAGAGTATAGTTTTCCTTCTAGAATAACAAAAAAAATTGCCCTTAATTTACTGAGCTATTTTGGAATATGAGATGCAGTTGTTAGTTACTTGGATTGGTGTTGCTCCCTTATTTGAATTTTCCAGAGAATGATGTGCATGCCATCAGAAAGGCATGCAGTTCTGGTTCCCTCCTTCTCCTTGCCTCATTCATTTAGACAGCAGTTCTTGACATGTGTGATTTGCTGTTCCTGCTACCTGGCCTGAAATAACAGCCTCTGCCCCACTGACATCTTTTTCCACCACAAAGATCTTGCTTAAACTTGGGGCTGCCTTCTAGAAAATGGCAGCATTTTCCAGATAAAATACGTGTTTTCTTCCTCTATGAAGATGCCTTTATACTTCCTCAGGAGATGTTCCAAATAGCACTCCTATGCCATTACCCCCAGCTCCCTAGCTGATTTAGTGTTGTCAGTGGCACAACAGTTGTCCATTTGCTCTTAATATTCTTCAATGTCCTTGGCAGGGCACCATATTCTACAGCCCCACTATAGAATGGAAGATTTTTTCCAGTTTTTAGATAATATAAAAATCTGTTTTGAAAAACAACCCAAACCTCTGGCTACAGCCCTGTCTTAGCTCACAGATAGGTACTATGGCTAGAGGAAGAGCATTCAAGGACTGTGGTGACTTAGAATTTCCTGGTAAGTAGTTTGTGGTTTTTATTACTCCACTGGTCTTTCCCACAGTAGTAGACAATCCCATTTAAAATGCCCAGGGCATTTAATTTCTTTTCATATGAAATACAATCCTTTCTGCTAGGTATAAGCAAACTCTGATTCTCCGCCCTGCATTTCCATTGGTTTGCACAGATTAGTACTTTGTCTTGCTGTTTCCCTTATAATCATAAGCAATCCTCTTTGTGATCAATCCAGCTCCTGTGCTGATGCCACATTTTCTACCCAGCAGACCAGGGCACCTTTGCCGTCTGCTCTGATTGTTTTGCTGAATATTACACATTTGTGATTCACTATTATATTCCAGTAACTTTTTGACCTGCATTAGCAATGAGGTAGTTTTGTTCTAGGCTAGCCTGTACTGTCACGTCCCACACAGAGATTTTTTTTTATGGCTGAATGCCTGAGATGATTTTCTAAATCTCTGCAAGTTTTTCCAGTTCTCATTTCTATACATGTATTTTGGTACAAGAAAGTAGAGCAAAGGGAAATTCTAGCTTCTCTCCATTCCCTGATTCTCTTGTCTGGTAGGAAGTACTTAATGATCATTCTTGGTAAGGTTTATTTCTAAGGATTCTTTCTCAGGTCTCTTCCTGAGTCGAGAAATTTGCCTGGATATTCTGATCAAGAGGAAGAAAAGAAATGCCTTCTGGCAAAAGCCACAGATTTTTGGGGCTAGGTATGGATGCACATATGAAGCCAGGAAGCATGGTCATTAAGCTACAGGATTTAAGACACACCAAACTCAGTATTTTGGTAGAGTTGGAGAGAAAGAGTTAGAGGAACCAGTTTGAAACTTCCCCGAGAGTCAAGCTTGGAGTACAAAAAGAACTTCTTGTATTGCTTGGGGAGTTGATAAAATAGTAATGGATGCATTTGGACAGAAACACAGTTGTTAACATGTTCCTATTTTCTGGCAGCAGGAGTGTGGGAGCTGAAGTCAATGTAATTTCACTCTATCTATGTTCAGGAAAAGAACACAAAAGAATCTGATTTTTTATTGTTAAGCTGGCAGTACAGAGACCCACAGTTTTTGAGTTCTGGAAAGCCAGACATTCTTCTGAACTGAAGAATATTAAAACAAGACAGCTTGAACTCTGCTCTAGGCCCAGGAGTGTAAATCTGGAATAAGTTCACTGGTTTTGATGAGGATACTTTGGATTTACACCAGCAACTGAGAATAGAACTTGGCTCTGTGTCTTATTCTTCTGGTGGTAGTGAAAAATATGATCCTAATAAAAGACGTGCAAGCCATCACGGGAGTATTCTCATACTGGTTCTACACTTAAGTTTTAGATGCAGAATTTTAGATTGTGGAACAAAGTCCACCTTATACAAGAGTAGCTCTAAGAAATCTAGTAAGGAGGATCTATAAAAAGAGTGGCAGTTTAATGCTTGCATGGCTCCTATAGCTTTCCTGTATTGGCCTGTCTTGCCTTATAAGAGGACATTAAAAATATATTGTTGTGTTTTATTTTTTTATTTATGTTAGTTTATGAGTATAACACACAAAATTAAATTTATGCAGCAATTGTTTAGAAAAAGGTTCTGTGTATTGCAGGAACTGAAGAAGCTCGAATACTTTGTGTTGTAATGCCTTCATGGAAGATATGGAGTAGACCATTATAGACACTGGCATTATCAGCTTTTGGACTGCAGCATTATTTCTTGTAGTCCAGAAATGTTTATTGTGGGTAACTGGTTTGCAGGTGAGGATATAACAAAACCAGTAAAGCTGCCTCATACGCTGTTTTATCTTCTCTTCTGTGAGAACATATATGAAAAGTCTTAAAGACATAAAGATAGAACCAGATAAAACCTCTAGTCTTTTTCTTTTTGATAATATTTCAAATCCTGCTGTGACTTTTCAGTTGTTTAAGTGCTATATTGCAAAAACATCCTGAACCACCCTTCTTGGTATGACAAATCCACAGACTTGCTTTAAAATGATACACAGATGGGAAAATTTCTAACAGGCATCAAAGCCATTAGATTTGTATTACTTTTTCTATTGTTTAGTAATGTTTGAGAGGGATTGGATGCGTCTGTGACCTGACTAATTGCAATGAAAATCACAGAGTATTAAAAACAAATGGGAAGATGGAAAAGAAAGTTGTGGTAGGATTTTGAAGGAGTTTTCAATCTCATGGACATTCATTGTCACTTGAGTGCCTAAATGCCTCAGGCTGCATTGGAAGTCCCATCATGACAGCTGGAAAAAACAAAACCCCAGCTAACCCATGACTCTAGACTTAAAAACCCAAGAAGCTATAGTCCCAGACTAAATAGAGAATGATTTGAGGTTATGCTACACTTCTGCCACTGGCTTTAATTGGACAAGCATGTGCAAGTGCTTTGATTTTTCCTAGAGACAGAAAAGAATCAATAGAAGTGTGTCATCAGGCTGCATATTTTGCTCTTTATTCACTTTGATAATTCCTCTCCTTAGCTGGAAACTGCTGCCAGTGTACTTAAAATGCAATGTCTTAATCACACAATCCCTTAAACTCAATGAGGTGATATTTAAAGTTTACAGGGATGATACAAGAAAATACAAATGCTTTTGGTGCTAAACGTTCTTGAAACAGAGTATCTCTGGATTTTCTCCAATTTCTGCATACTGAACAGTTGAAACCAAATGGGGTTCCAGTCCAGTAAACTTACTGTTTACATAATAGCTGAGGGACATGAAAGTCTTTGTGAAACCAATGAAACCACTTTTGAAGTTAAAATAACTAAATAATGATACATTCTAACCTAGTTTACTCTATGACAACAAATGGATCTTATTTTTTTTTTACTATTTGGTACTTCTCTTAGCCTTCTTTCTCCAATATTCTCTCAAAAGAAATAGGGATAGATTAATAGACTGACTTCACTAACGTGGGCTTCTTTTGAGACAGAGAACTATGCTTGGATGCTGTAAAAGAAGTAACTAGTCACGTCTCATTGGGAGTGATGAACAGGGATTTTATTGATGTCATTAAAGATGATATATTTAGTTATGTCTAGTTTCTAATGAAGAGTATGTTCTATCACACAGATGGCACATCTGTTTTATATGACATTTCCTAGTTATTTACATGCAAGTTCATTACTATAGATTCTCTTTATGTTTTGGAGGGCTTTCCCAAATGGGATTGCTGGTCATACTTAACGCTTAGAGAACCACCAGCACTGCATAGTTACTGTAAAATACCTACAACATCCTCAGTGATGGAAGGGTGACATGGGTGAAACTATAAACACAAATGAGTTCAACATGCCTGTCTGAGGTTCTTTTGGGTTTTTCTCTTGTCTATTCCTAGACAAGATCCACAGACTAGACCAAATTATTACCTGCACATTGGTATTTTGGTTTTTTGTTCTCAAGGCTTTGGGAACATGAAGCATTTTTTCGGTGGTAGCTGTGTTCTGCTCTATGTTCTTCTATGGTAAGGGGCAAAAAGGATTTGACAAAAATCTTTCCTTGATCTTTCTGTAATAATGATACAAGACTGAAAGGTTTTATCACTTCTATGCTGGCTGATAACTGTAGGGCTACACATTAAGAAATCTGAGATCCTTCAGTGGTGAGAAGGTTTCAAGTCTACAAGAGAAAACTCTGTTTCAGTTTTTCTCAATAACCCTTACCCAAATATAGTGTTGTCAGACCATAGCTCAGGTAAATCTATTATTTGCTTGCTTATTGGATATGTGTTTATTTAATGTTTTTTTCTATCAGTATAGATATTAAACACCACATTCAGTAGCAGCTGATGGGGAAATCAGTAGCACTGCTTGCAATACAAGTTGCAAATTGTCTGTATTCACTTAAAGTCCAGTGGAAACAGAATATATTAACCAGTAAACATCATCATGATTGATAGCTGATGATTTGCTCTTTAGACAGAGGAACCCATCACTGGAAAAAATGGACATATATTGTACTGGCATGTAAAATACTACTCCTTATCCTGTAAGTAAAACACTACTCCTTAACCTGTAAGTATTGATGGGCCTTTTCCAAAATTCTTCTTTCATTAGAGCTTTGTCTCATGAGCCTGATAGTTTGCATTAAAATAGGATACCAGCTTTTACTCCATGTTCTGAAAGCAATTAATAGGAATTAATAGCTATTAACGGTAGGGTAAACACCTTCTTTCCATGTCAAAGGTTCCACTGGTCAAAATGTTGTTGACAAGCTGATACCAAGGACAGTAAAAATAACGATACCAAATGAAGAAGACATCCAAGAAGAGAAAACTAAGTTTAGGTATGGTGAATCAGCTTCTTTACAAGACTGTCTAGCTGGCTACTTTTAATTTAAAAACTTTGTAACTGTCTTAGTGTAAGGCATTTTGGAGAGTCAGTAATGAAACAAGAATAACCTTAGAAAGACTGAACAGCAGAAGTAATTAAGCATCCTTAATTAGTTTTACTATTGATTTCGCAAGATACTGGTCAAGAGAGACAGATAAAACCCCTGAAACTCCAGGGTTATATAAATGGTCAGGCAATTAATGAACCTTAAAATGTGGGTCAGTTGTTATAGAAAAGATAATGTCACTTCTGAGTCGGTAGAGTATTTATGGCATCTCATGCATCAGCTCAGCAGGAGTATTTTTAACATCTCATCATTGAAAAATTTATTCTTAGTTTGAAATTAATTTGAAATTTCTTATCTTTCATATTGCCCAGCTGACATATATCGGGATATTGAAATTCATGGTTTGACATGAGATGGTTTGAATGTCTTGGGAGTATGCAAAAAGCTGTGTGATTTAATATTTGCCTTCTCTCAGATAAGTCTTTCGGGCACAGTTCTGGCATGTCAAGACAGTCCCGGGACTTCCTTGGCTAGGCCAGTATGAGGCTTTTCTTCCTCCTTTTCTTTACTGATGCTTTAGTAGCTTCATTGATTAATCCATCTTTTTTGTCTTCCAAACAATCAAGACAAAACAAAGAAAAGAAACAAAACTTGCGACACATGTAACTAAGAAGGCTGGTTGGACTTTTAACCTCATTTATTTGTATTCATTTACTAAATCCTTCACAGCAGGAATTGTCTCCTTCCCAAGTTAGTACAAGATGCAGCCCTGGAGGGGGCTTTGGGAATGACTGCCATCAATCCTAAAATAACAAGTCCTGAGTTTCATCCAGAATGGTGTGTTTGCAGAGTAGTCTCAATTTCCAAACCTACTGTGGTTAACAGTTGAAAGGGAAAATATTTTCATCTTTTCATTACCCAACTAAACAAAAATTTCTAAATGGCTTTTGGTAGAAATAGTAAGCAAATTTCACATCTCTCAAGATATGATACAACAAAGCTGAACTATGCTACATCTTTGAATCTTCAGCTGCAATTCTACATAGATCTGAGAAGCCCCCACTTGTTTGATGGTCTGAACTCGTTTCTGATATCTAACATATTCTTGAAGATGAAGATGTAGGGTAGATCAGTATAGAAATGCCATAAAAAATGTTGTCTCCTAAATTGAATATACTAATATGTAAAAGTTACTTTATGCCATAGACCAAAAGCTATTGCACAATTTATATAATTTTTCTGAATCTTTTATACAACTAACATTTCTTCTGCTACTTCTTCCCTTTCAAAATTTTGAAAAGCCTCATTGATTTTGTTACTATTGTACCCACCTGTGGCAAATCGTGCTCCTTTCAGACAGTGATAATTAGTAAGCAAAGCTACCTGATATGTCACCCAGGATTTATCACAGTAAACAAAGCCCTGGTGTGAGACCCAGTCCCTTCCAAAGCAGCTGAACTCACCACCATAACTTGCTAACAGCCACTGTGGGGCTTGCAGGGGTGGTTGGACAGGACATTTACAAGGGCATGAGACCTGCTAAATGACAAAGACGTCACACCTCAATCTGTGATGCCACACGGAACCTTCTGGTCTGTGTTCTCCGACTGTCTCCTGCTGTGCCTGGTTTTCCCACTTTGATCCTTGCCTGTTGTGCTCACAGTTTCAGTTGTCATTCTGTTGATTTGGCTGCAGTGAGCAGGGTTTGTGACTGTCTTATGTGAACTCTGAGAGATAGCTCTGTTGGTGTGAATAATTCTCTAAGTCCCCTAATTGCTGCTAATATTTGTTTTGTTTTCATAACATCTCTAAGCCAGATTTTCCATGTGGAGGTTACCAATAATTCTGCATGCCCTGAGGAATTCATGTGCATACTGTCCTGCTGTGTCAACCTTTTACTCATTCTTGGTAAACAGCTCTTGTCTGGGACAAGTGTGACCTGAAAGATGACATGTGGTGCACTGATGCTCATCTGGATTTTAGGAAAATGCATGACTAGTTGAAGTCAGTCCTGTATCTGTGACTGCCGGTGGTATCAGGTTCCTCTCACACATGAATTCTCTGTGTGAGCCAAACTGCTTCAGGGCATAGGCCAGATTATAGCAGTGCTGTTTAGTTTCCTATCCAGCATTTAGCTCCCCACATTTTCCTTGTGGATTTCTTCAAACTGCCAGTCCAAGCACGTGATTTAATGTGCAGCCAGCTGGCTGGAGTACACTCAGAGCCTGGTCAATATTTGGAAAGAAGAACACACGATGCCTGATTTCAGCTGAAATAATGGAATATCCATAAATACAACATGATTTTTGAAGAGGCTGAGCAGCTAGTCATTTGTCAGATTGGTTACCAATGATCTTAGTCTTTCCATCAAAAAAATTAAAGGGCTTCTACGAAAGCAAATCAGAAAACAAGATAGTGAAAGACTGTCTCAACACTTTACTGATGGTCCAAAACCTGAGATTTCAAAACCTCAGAATTCAGTTTCTCAACAGAAGAAACAAAAGCTGGAGATAAAGGACACGAATATGAACTGGTTGCAAGATAGCATGTATTTATTTCCACAAAGATGTCTCTCAAACTACTAAGTGTGGTTTAGGTCTTCATTCTCCCTCTGCATTTCAGTCTGATGTTTCATACCCAAGTGACTTGAGCAGTTTGGGCAAGGGCAGTGTTATGCCAGAATGAAAAACAGAAGTAGGAGAAAACCCCCAACATGCCAAGGAAAGAAGGATCACTCACTTCTGCTGCCTGATTTCATCTTGTTTATTTATAAATTTACATAAGTACACTTTCTACTTTGGAATTTGAGTTTGGTTTGTTTGCTCTGTAGGAGAGTTTTCAAAAATGCTGATCTTGGCTTTCACTTAACAGAACTGAGTCTTGTGAGTGTAAAACTTCCAGGGCTTATTTCGCATTCAGTCATACAGGAAGTTATCCAGGAAGCTGCAACCAAGTCAGATGATAGTATGAAAACATGACAGAATATTAATAAACTCTGAAGAATGATGAAATGACATCTCATGACCCTAGGTTAGCAACAGAAGAAAGTTCTATTTAATTCAATTTTTAAAAATAAAGGTTTGATCTACCTCCATTAATAAAAACCCTACCTAAAATGTTCCTGGTTGTGTATGTTTGATGTCATGATACTTGTAAATGGAAAAATAATAACTCAGAGAATTGAAAGTAACCTGAACAATGTGCAATGAAGTCCTGTGCAATCTGCCAATGAACAGCTATACCTGGCACAAATGTTTATCTCAGCTGTTGTCCCACAGACTTTTATGAGTGTGCTTCTGTGCTACACCTGAGTCTGGTCCTGCCATGTACAACAAGCCATACAAACTGAACGATGAATATGAATTGATTTACAGAAGAAAATCAGGGATACTGAAGCCCTGCTGCTGACTCTATGCACACTTCAAAGACACTTAATTTGGAGTAATTCTAGTTTGTTTTCTTGGACCGTTGGATCATAGTGATTAGAAAATAGAATGAGTCATAGAAGATTTTGGATTAGAAGGAACATTTGAAAATATCAAGTCCGAACCCTTTGTGTGCTGGACATTAGGAACATTCTTTTCTTTTCAAGCCTTTTTTTTCAATTTAGCTTGTGTCTTGGTGCCACCTCCCAACCAGGCATGGTAGCAGGAGATGACCCAAAGACTCATGCAGTAAATTCAGGAGACTACTGAAAAAGGTCAGACTCCTGAAGATATCCTCGGACAAAAAAATATACCTAGCCTAGATTGTTACAATATTAGTTCTATGCAATTTTAATTCTTATTTTTCTTTTTAATGAAATGTATAATATTTTAAGGTCTATCTACAATCTCAAATGCAAAACCACTTGGCTCCTCTGAACCTTCGTAGTCTGGTTTGCCCTTAATCTTTATATGCAAGTGCTGGCAGAAAGATTAGTGCAGTAAAAAGAAGAAGTGATTTTCAAAAATCTTCACGGGCTTCATAGACTTCTGTCCTACTTTGGATACCTCTTGATCTGGTTTATGAACTAAAAATATCAGGAAAGTGAGATTGCAGACATCAGGCCTGAGAACAGCGGAGCAGATGCAAGAGAACTATGCAACAGTTACTAACTTATTTTCTTGTCATAGATATCTTGGGCTTTCCATGCTGCAGTCACTTGTTCTGCCCTTTAACTAGTAATGAAACCATCTATATTAATCAGCCTGCTCATGGCAGGAAATTCATTAATAAGTTATTTAAGCAAGGGGATAAGTTCCTGGCCCAACTCTCACTGACCTCAATGCAAGGATTTTACTTTTCACATCTTGAAAAGACAGTGACAGAGCTATTGCTCGCTTCCCTAAATGCAAACAGATTAGGCTATTAAATTACCTCATCACCTTTATATTAATGTGAGATTTATTTATTTGTAAATCAGAATAAAAACATGAGTACTGTTACACAGATGAGCAACATAGTGGAAAATGAATTCAGGCTGAATGTCTTTCAGTGAATACATTTACTTATTCATGACTCAGGCCTAATTCTTGTCATGATTTTGTTATAATAAATTCTAAATAAAATAAGATTACTGTGATAAAATAACATGTCTTACCAATGAGTACCTAAAGCACACATGCAAACAGTTAAACTGTCTGTCTACTTTGCCTGTTAAATACCAGATCAGCTTAATTTTGCACTATTATTTCCAAAACTGTGTTTGAAGCTTGATCTGGAACAACTTATCCCCACAACAATATCTTAGACTTCCCTGCCCAAAAGAAATAATTAAAATACAAGAAAAACAAACAATTCTATCATTCCTGTGATTAATACTCAATATTGCCTGAAACCTACATAATATCTGTCATGAATTCTTTTTTGATATGCATCTGAGTTGCTTGAAGTAAGATATTTCTCAATTACAGCAACCCAGAAGTATTAAAAATGATAAGTTTTTAGTCATGAAGTATCATCTCATTGAAAGCAAATTGCTCCTTTGGAAGGAATAGTATAAATTAATCTTTTTATCTAGAAATAAAAACAATTCTGAAATTTTTATGATATGAACTATTGCCATTGTTAACATTATTTTTTCCACTGTCTGTACAGGAATAATAAGTCCACATTCAGTTGTAAGTTTATGACATTTAGTGATATGTAAGAGATTAGTGCTAATGGGAAGTGCTTGCTAGTGTCAACTCAATGTTTGGATTTGACAAGACATCTCAAAGGAAGTATGAGGAACAATTAAAATGGAATTTCTTATGTAGTAGCCTATCGCCTTTGCTTTTTTATTGTCAGTCAAGATGGACAAAGAGGGACAATTTTACATGTCCAGTTGAGGATGAAATGATTTGCATTTAAAAGGGCCAACAACTATAGACTTTATAACCTAGAATCACTGTTGCTACTATAGATGTCTACAACAGGTGAGATAAATCCCATGTCAGCAGGAAAAATAATTAAGGTACATGTATTGCCTTGTTCCACCCCTTCAGCTTTCCCCATCATTTTTTTTTCTGTGCTTTGTCTTCGTATACAACTTCAAGGCTTTCAGACACTAGGTTACTGAGAGTAAAACTGCCATAAGCAGTCAGTTTCTACAGGAGAATCCTATGGGAAATGTTCTCAGTGGCATTATGGAAGTCCAGATAAACTACATCCATAGTCTTTCCTTCATCCACTAAGCAGGTCATAGAAGAAGATCAGGCTGGCCATGCAGGACCTGCCTTTCCTAAGCCCAGGCTGGCTGAGCCTGATCCCCTGGTTGTCCCGCATGTACTGGATGATGGTGCTTATTATGATCTGCTCCATGATCTTCCCTACTTGATAAATTTTTAAGCCTAGCATAGCCCTAGCGAAAAAATGGCTTGGTCTATGTCTCTTTTATCAATTTGAGCTTCCATGGTCATTTGCATAGGAGTATAGTACAAGTAACTGCTATTCATCTATAGCAGTTAGAAATGGTAAGATAAATTATATGACTGTCAAGGTTTTTTTCAAAATTTTCATATTATTTAGACAATCGTGTAAAAATAACACAATTGTTTTGACAAATTAGTAACTGTAGTAAAATATTCGGTTTCTAAAAATGTAGATTGTTGTGTGTGTGTAAAATGAAAAACACATTTTGAAATATGTTTCGAAATAGTTGAAATACCATGTTGTTTCATTGTTCTTTCAGTTATGATTTATTGCCCCAGTGCTAGTCTGTGCCTGTAGCATTGTCTGTTAGCCATGCACTCTGCTATGCTATTTTTTTTTCATTTTATAAACTTTCTAAGGATTTAACAGTCTTTATGTGTGCCTTAATATCTGCATCAGTAAACTGAGAGCAGCATCTTAACTGCCAGTATTTCAGATGTCTGTTAATAAATATACTAGCAAGGGAAAGAAATTCTTCTTAGGTGAAATAACTGTTGAAAAAACTATATGAAAACCCGACTCACTGTGGAAAGCAAAATGGTTGAAAGGTGGTGCCTTTCACACAACACTCTGTGCTACAAGTCTAAATATGAGAGATGTGCAGTTTCTGCAGTGTGATGGTCCACAAGTCCATGCCAGTGCCTTGGAATAGCGTTTTCTCACATCTGTTCCTTCCTTATGCGTTTGCCAAAAATGTTGGAAGAAATTGTTTCAAGCCACTTAAATATTTGCATTTTTTTGTTTATTTTAATTTTTTTAAAATAAACCTTTTTCACATTAATGGTCTATTTAAACATGACATGGTCTGCAATAATTCAATCTGCAGTCTAGTTTTCCCATGGTTTGTCTTACACAACCATGATTTTTTTTCTTAGAAGCATAGCTTGCAAAGAAGTCGTCTTCATAGATGAAGGAAATTGTTTGTAATAGAAAAATCATGAAGAAAAAGCACAATAGCTTTCTTTTTAAAAAAGGGGAAAAAGACCACTCCCTCGAACCTGAACAGAAACTTTTAATTAAAGTATTTGTTCCAAGGGCAAGAATAGTCCAAACAACTAATCTTGATTATACAAGGAAAAAAATTATGCTCATGTGATGGTAGTAAACCAATAATTTTAAATCATTATAGCAATTTTCACTCTTTTCTGACTTACATTGTTCACTATTACTATTGTTCTAATAGTTCCCACTTTGCAGCTTCTTTGCTACACTTCACTGAAAGATAAAGATCCTCTACATTCCTGTGCACAGGCTCTTTCATTGCCTTCTCTGTGTCTAAGTTAACTACCTTAACCCCTTTATTCCACATTTCTTCCCTGCCATTGTCCAGGACATGCTAAGGACCTTGGACTGGGGCCATTTTCCAGAATGTATCTGTATTGTCAATTGCCTTGGGACATTTGTTTATACAGAGTATTGAATTCTGGAATTTAATTGTTTGTCAGCATCCAAAATTTTGATCTAAGCACAGTGAGGACAAGGTTCTTGGAGTGCTTAGGTGCTTTTACATATGGAGAGTAGGGTTTTAAAATTAAAAAGTATGGGCCTCAAGTGGATACCTGTCTGTTTTTTAAAGACTGAAGCAACTTGTCAGTGCATACAGACGTGTTACACCTCTGGGAGTGTCAAAGAGGAAAGATTAGAAATTCTGTTTTCTCTGACTGTGCCAAAAGTGCTGGCTGAACACAAGCTTACAAGGTATTCTTCTGAACTCAGACACAATAGCAGTGGCAATATTTAGGGATCTGATAACAGGGGTTCTGAATATGGGTCTTGCACACCCTACTATTATTTTTTCAATAAAAGCCTTAGTTAAAGATATTGGCTGTAAGTACTGCTAATTCAGAGGAGTATGAGAGATCATTTTTGTGATTACAATATTAGTACTGTTTTTTATACAGGTTGTAGTACTTAAAGCATGTACATCTCAACAATATTTGTTTTGGAGCTGTGTTTTTTTTATAATAGTTACATCCTAGTGGAGTGTGTAACGTGGCTAGTTAGGTTTTAAATAACAGCTGAGGCAGGGTAACCTAGCTTTTCCATTTTATTGGCAATAAGAGTTCAGTCACTTAGAACTGAAACCAGCCTGCTATCTTCAATTGTAAAAGCCCTGAGATGTTGACTTAGCTGCTGTTATAGCCAAGGTATGCTAAGTTCTTTACCTGTTTTTATTAAGTAGCGTGAACATACTTGTGACTAAAGATCTGAAGGAACAGACTTGACATGGGAAAAGGAAGAAGGAAGAAGGATTGAGACTATAGATCCTGAGAGCTCAAATTTGCACTGCTATAGATGGTGTAACTATGGAAATAATTTACCATTTCCTATTGGAGTTTCAAAATTGCATGATGTCACACAATAAGTTCTCTTTGGAGACTTTTTATCCTTTTCAGTGGTGTTAAGTTAAATAAAAATAAAGAAAATATGGCTTTCAGTAAAATGAAACTGTCATAACACAGTCAAATACTTGTGACTATTGTAAAATTGAGGAGATAGATAAAATAAAAAATGTGAACAGGTACACATAGGGCTGGACTATCAAGTATGTTTCATGCCAAGGTTATAAATACAGTTCCCTAGAGTCTTTCTATAGTGAGTAAAAAAACCCCTAGTTATTTTCAGTGGGGCATTCAAGCCACCAGTGAGTAAGTGTTCACCAGTTGTTCAAGGGCAGGCTGCAGGGAGCCCTGAGTAACTTGGTCTGGTGAAAGATGTCCCTGCCCATGGCAGGGAGGTCAGAAGTAGATTGCCTTTAAGGTCCCTTCCAACCCACACCATTGTGTGATTCTATAGTTCAAAACACTGGCTTATCTGAGTTACACTTCAATGCAATAGCTCAATATTAGGGAAAAATCCTGCAGCCCTGAAAGTCAGGAAAGTTGTGAGTTTATTGTTTTGACTGTTTAGTGAGAAAAAGGAGAACATGGCTTCACTGTCTGTCATTGGTGTGAGAGCTGCAAACGTGTCCAAACACAATTTAGAAAACTAGAAACATCAAATAGAAAACATCTATGCATGACAGAAGGCTCTAACCTCTAGAAAAATATAAGATAATGGTTAGTGCTATCAACTGAGGGACGTTATAAACTACGGTCTTTGGCTGTCAGATGGTTGATATTTGAACTCTATTGCATTAAAGGTTTAGCAGAAAAACACCCATGTCTTATGGCTACTTCCAAAGCTGTCTAAATACAGACTCTGGCAAGTAGAATCGCTTTCACCTTGCAGCAGAGATCTACTACTCTAAATATCCTGTTTAGTAATTTCTTCACAATGGCCTCTTGCTAATTTCAGTACAGGAGTCTTGTTCTTGTTAATCTCCACTGTACACAAACAGACTATGTAGGACATCTCTGTCTCCAACCATGTTAGAAACATTCTCAGAGAGAAGGAGAGGTTGGAAGCAGGTCCAGTAATTCCAGGGTACAACAATGGAAGCATTAGATCATCTCAATTTGCCATTAAAAATATTTTCTTAACTTGCTTTTCCAGCTGGCTTAAATTCTTTGTTTGAGCTCTGTGGAAATCAGATTCTTCTTGACCCTGAATGCATTGACAAGTTCCTGGTCCATTTATTATTACAAATGGTTATTTTTTAGTGGAAAAACAGTGGCTAGGAGAAATATTACAGAAATATTTTCTTAACTCTGGTGCACCTTGGGAAATTCAGGTTTGGGTGAAACTTTAACCTTTTGTTTCCACTGCAAGGTGGGAGCTTTTAAATTCTACCAACTTCTGTTATTTTCACATTTCTTTAAAAAGCCCCTCTGTGGGCTATAATAAATTCTGTGTGTCTCCAAATAGAGTTATGTGGATTATGTGTGCTGTTTTTCCTAGTATTTCATCAGGCTCATTATTAACATTGGACTTATCAAAGGAGCCAAAACAAAGCAAACTGTAACAGCTGTGGAGATGCACATTTCTGTATACTGGCATGCTGATTTGTGAATTACGCTTTTCAAGTAACCTCATTAAAATGTATCCTTTGGGAAAAAACCCCACATATCTGTTTTTTTCAAAGCGTTTTTCTCCCCTTACATTCCTGAAGTGATGGAAACATGGTGTGAAACATCACAGGCCAAAAGATTACAATAGAATCTTGAAAAGCAGAAGAAATGTGCTTGAGACATTTGAAAAATTGAAAATTTCAGCCAGAGTGGCTTCCCCAGTGCATGAAAGCTACTGGCAAGTTGAAATAAACTCGAAGGGCTATATAAATATTTGAGGTGCTGGAAAGCATGGCTTGAGAGCAGAAACAGGTGGAATAGAAGGTCAATGGGCCTGAAATCCTCCACTGCTTAAAGAAGAGTCATAGAGAAGAAATGGTCAGAGTCTCCCCAGAGCTGATCCCCAGAGCAGACATATTAATTTTCTTTAAAAACTAATGCATCAAAACTAGGATGTGAATCAAAACCACAAGCAAGTTAACTAAGTTCAATTATAAATGCAGTTTTGGAAACTTCTGAATTTGAATTTTTGTGCCTGTGTGCTCTAAAATTAAGTTGGTTATTTTAAACTATTATGTAAATGTTTCCCTCATTGCTGACTGGGGCTGGACCTGGAAATTTGTGGAAGAGGACAGTAAAATTCTTCCTATTAGTTGGACTAACTGGTGACCAAAGCTAAGGATGTGTTCAAAGGCTTCATTCTCTTGAACCCTTTGCCAAACTCTCACATCTCACCATTCGTGAGTAATGTTTCACACCCTCTCCAGAGGGCCCAGAGACTAAGTTGCATTCAGGCAGGTGATACTCTGGCCCCTATTACTCCTGATAGCTTCATCACCTCTTGGCTAGACTATAGTTGTGTGATAAAGCTGAGCATGGTGCCTACAGCACTTAGGAAACTCCAACTAATAGAGAAGAATGGAACATATCTTCACAGCCACACTGGCTACCTGAGATCCACCAAGCCACAGAGATTACCCATGGTATTTCAGTTCAAGCTCAAATTTCTTTTATACTATCTGTGAAGAAATATATGATTGATCCGGTACCTAAAGGGGGACTACAAGAAAGATGGAGATGGACTTTTTATGAGGGCATGTAGTGATAGGACAAGGGGGAATGGCTTCAAACTGAAAGAGGACAGGTTTAGTTTAACTATTAAAATGAAATTATTTACTGTCAGGCTGGTGAGGCACAAGCTGCTCAGAGAATTCTTGGCTACACTATCCCTGGAAGTGTTCAGACAGACTGAATGGGGCTCTGAGAAACCTGGCCCAGTGGAAGTTGTGTCCAGCCATGGCATGGGGATTGCAATGAGATGGTCTTTAAGGTACCTTCCAACCCAAACTGTTCTTTGATTACAACTTCTCCTCTTTTGCTACGGAATGTGCATTGCAAATGGGATGCAGCTCATTCTCTCAGAGCTTTCTTGTGTTTCAAACAGACCTAGAACTCTTGCAGGATCAAAAGCATGTCAGTAGCTCTTGTTGCTCAGGAAGTTCCCGTTCAGTCTCCTGTTCCACTCTGCCTTTTCTAATGTAAATACATAATAGCTTCCCTAATCCTGAAACTTAAACCCTGCCAGAACACTTCTTCTTCTGGAAAGCATGAGAAAATAGAAATCATACAAGAGATACACAGTTCTGTTGCTTACTGCAAAGCAGGAAGTCAGGGAGCAAGAAAGGACTGTAGCTGAGAGGACCTGTGTGGTAGAACAGACTGACCACACACAGCTAATAGCAAGTCCAGAGTCAAAGTTGTGGCTTTCTTTTGAACAGAAGTGGTTAAGAGGCATTATGGCTAAATTTAGTAATGGAAAATATTTTCTGAGCTCTCTGAAAAATTAATTTTGTTTGCTACTGCTAGAAACAGTTGATAAAATCAAGGAATATTTTAAGGTTTTAAGTCATCAGAGTATTTACACAGACATTTAACTTCATTCCTGTTTAGTGAAGCATATGAGTATTTTAGTTTTATTTCTACTACTTTTCTCTTCATGCTATATGAGAATTGGGCAATATGAGAAGTGGTCCTGGATGTTAACACAAGAAGGAAGCAAAATTCAGAATGTTCTGTTGTGGAAGCAGAACATCTGACAAGTTAATGCAAATAAAAATTGGACAAACTAAAAATGCTAGTGCTTCTGAAGTAAACAACTAGTTCTGGGAGCAGAACTAAAGCTTACAATTTTTAGGGCTTGGACTCCTGATAAGGAAGAGGTTATGACTATTTGTATGGCTGATACAGAAGTGCAATTCTGAGATCCACTTCAGTAAGAATAATAGTAAAAGAAATTGCTAGACCTTCCATTACTCTCCCTTCTGAATATAGTCTCTCAAAAGAAAACTACAAAGGGCTGCCTAATATTTTGGTGGAATCTCCCTGAATAACTATGGCTTATCCTAGGGAAATCTATACATCTCCTCTTTAAAATTTTCCTTATTTCAGTCTTCTGTACATAATCCAGGGAAAGCAATTCCTTGTGTGTACCACAGCTGACCTACAGTACCACTTCAGTCTGAGTGCAATGCAATAAAAACAGCTAAAGAATGTGCTGATGAGAAAAGTTATTGAGGGAAGTGTCATGAGGTTTATAGCACCTTCTTAGTTTCCTGGTGTTTAAAATCAGCTGAGCTAGCAAAACAGAGAACTGCAGCTGGGAATCAAAAGCAGCTTTCAAATGCAAGTGTTACTGATATTATGGAGGAATACATCTGAAGAGAAAAGCAGAGGATGCCGCTACAGCACCAAAAATCTCTTCATCATATTATTTTGCCTATACCTAAGCCTTCTGTGCTCCAATTCGGAAGGATTTTAAGGGATTACAACAGCTATAAATATATATATATGTAGCTACACACAGTCAGGTGTATATATAGGTCTATATGCAGGTATATTTCGGGTTCAGAATAACTCGTTTTTAAAAATTCCACACTGAATTCAGTGTGAAATGGCTGAACTACTCTGATTCCACGAAATTAAAAGAAACCTTGCAGTGAATTTGTGGCTCTGCACTGAAGTTGCATGCACATCTATAGTCGACATTTGAATAAGGTTTTGCAGCTCACTAAAATGACCTATTCCTCTACCCACTTTTTTTTCATATAACTTTCTAGTCGGTGTGTCAACAAGGTTTTCCAGCCATGATTAGCAATGATGAAGAAGCAGTTATCTGATAAAGCTATTATATTTTACTGTTTCACATGGGTCGCAAACACAGAGCTCAGCTATAAATGTCACTTTCTCACATGTCAGTGGTAAAATCACGTTGTCAGTAAAAATAAAACACCTGCAAAAAGCTTTGAAGATTGCTATCTGTAACCTATACATTGGTATATTAAATACTAATTATGCAAACACTGTCAATTTAGGAGTTTAATAAACTGTGCACTATTTAGGGCACACATTTAAATTATACAAGTAATAGATACAGTAAAACAGAAGAAACAAGAGGAATAAGGAAATGATCTCAGTAATCATAAAGAATTGCTGTGAACTTTCAAAGAACTACTAGGAACTTTTCCCATTATTCTATGGTATTTTTGATGTATATTATTGTAACAGTTTCAGTAATGCAAAAAAAAAAAAAATAGAAGAAAGAGAAAGAAATATTTATTATGTTCACTTTAGTCACATCCATAGCAGATCATGTAACATAACTATGCCTCCCTTCTTCAGCCTGGACAGATCTGTGGATCATCCAAAAGTTGGTGGAGGTGAATGGTTATTTGATCAGTGTCTTTGTTCTGTTATGTTGTGTTGTTATGTAGGAAGTATATTACATTCTTCTATGCAAAAAACTGCTGTGGGTACCTCAAGGATGATTTGCATTGATGAATGGAAAGATATAGTTAACTGCAGTTGTAAAAGAAGATTTTTAATACAAATGCACAGTAAAGTAAATGCTTTTTTCATTGGCATAATGTTCTGCAGAGCATTCTTTGCACAGAATGCTTTCACTATTTTCCTATGAAAGTTGTTTGTCACTCAGTAACAAGTTAATATCCCAATATTCAGTCTATGTTTTCTTTCTTTTTTGTTCTTTTTTAATAACATGATGCAGAGGAATTTTCAAATCAGTAAAAAAGACAAGAGCTATTGCTTTATAGCCTTGAGTATCTAAAATAGCAAAGATATTTGGATATGTTTTCACTATACTAAATCCCAGATGACAGCATTAGCTCATTTCTATTGTGAATGCCTTTGTTTGTGTTCCTAAGTATAAATGATGTGAAGTAGTGCAACTACACATAATATAATCATACATTAGTTCACTGGCAAAAAGAATTGTAGGATTGCATTACTAAGGCTAACAGATCTACTTTTTCCCTTGGACACCCTCCATTTAACAAAGGGCAGATCCTGTATTTATCTTTCTGACAGCCCTCTGCACAAAGCCCAAAGTCTGCAGGAGCTGGCCTTTGGGCTGGGAGGCCTCTGGAAGTGGGTAGCCTCTGTTTTGAGAAGATTTCTTAATGTAATTCCTTTTACACTTTAACAAAACATATCCCTGTAAGCACTCTTAAAAGGAGATAGAAACTTTCTCTAAAACAGCAGAAACCTGCAGATAAAGGACTGTACAGAAATTTTTTGTAAACTGGCTATTTTGCAAAGTCCTTCTTGATGACTCTGTCACAATGGCACAGAGTATATGGATGGGTATGATGCAAAAAGGTAGCACTTAAGAAGCAAAAGTCAAACCTTTCTTCACAGGAAATTGGATCACTCCACTGGCCAGCATGAGCTTTCACCACCTCCAGACAGTGTTGCAGACATTACTTGACTTAAGATATCATGGAATTGTCTATCTAAGCTTGAAAAAGGCTTTTTAAGATCATTGAGTCCAATAATCACTAAGCACACCACTAAACCATGTCCCTAAATACCACATCTACATAATATATGAACACTTTTAAAGAGCTTGTTAGGACTCCCAGTCTCATACACACTATATGGTCTACAGTGCCCTGCATTAAGCTGAGTACTGCCTGATTTCTGTGCAGAAAAGCACACACAGTGTTACTGACCCACACCCACCTGTGTCTTCAGGAGATGCTCACACAATAAGCAGTGTCAATGGCCAGGGAAACTCTTGGTCTGTACAGAGTTGTTGTGCCATTTCAATTCCCAGCTACAAAGATAAGATAGAAAGAAGGAAGGAAAAAAGCAAGGCAAATAAGCATGATGGAGAAGAGATGAAATGGACTAACAAGTGTACTTGGAGTGTGAGAGGGTGCTCATTAATAGAAAGAAAACCACGAGACACAAACCTGCTCCAATGGGCAAGTGAAAAAGCAACATAAAATGGAAAGAACAGCAGAAAAATATGGTTAGGGGAACAACACTCAACTGAATAGAGGTACAAAACATTTGAAGGACAACAGCAGCCAAAAAGGCAAATATGTGTTGTGTGTCCGTGACAACACTCACCACCAGACTTTTTCATAACATGATAAATTTCATATTTTTGAACATACTTTTTCGAGTAAATTGTTTTGGCATTGTAAATACTAACAAATTTTTTTTTTGGCCATTAAAGATAAAACTAACAATAGAAGTGAGTCTGTTCTGAAGATCAAGCAGTTTCTCTCTGACAGTAAATAAAAAAAGGTCTAAATATTAATCTTCTAAGAAGTTTTACACTAAAAGCATGGAAATACTGTAGTATATAGGGGGAAAAAGAGTAAACACATTTGTTTCCCACCAGATAATTCCTATATTAGAAATAGACTATGAATTCAATATTTAAAGAAGAGTGCCAAGGATAAACATTGTGCCTAACTCTATATGGAATCTCATATCATACCATATGCATATTTTTTGAAATATCTGGTATAGTATGTTGATGAGGAAGATTTAAACACTCTGAGAAGCAATATTCTGTTTAAACAATATCCTAATTTATAAATATTAGACATCCAAGGAGTTCTCTGAGATTTTAAAAGGGGAGTTAATTTCTCAAGGATAAGCTGCTACAGGGACACAGCCCTGGTTTTCATCGAATATTTTTTATTTTTTCCTCCACTGGTTATAATTATTGTCATTTCCTGCTGGGCACATAGTGCAGTGTGTGTATACGTGTAAAGTTAGAAGCAGGATGAAAGGAATTAAAGCAGTAAAAATAAAGTACACTTGATGCTTTGCCACCTGAAAGAAGCCTAGTTACTTGCCTAAACTTTAAGACTCATCTCTTTAATTTTACTCAAGGGTTCTATTGATGTCCATGGAAATTCCAAATATGGAATAAGAACAGAATAGAGCTTATTGTCATTTGGGAATATACCAAAATATAAAGCACCCATTTATAAAGAATTTCTAATTGCAGTCATTGCAGATCACGTCATTCTTAATATGTTTTCAGAAGCATGAAGGCAGAAGTCACCCAAATTGATAAACAGAATTCAATGTAAAATAATATAAACTTGTATTTTCAAGGTTTTAAAAACATTGGCTGTATATCTCTTCTTCACAAATGGCAGTCAAGAATTGTCAGATGATGCACGTTATCTCTGCTAATGATGTCACCAGTGTACTTTTTAATGTGAAATATATGAATCATATAAGGAATGTCCAGGAAAAAAAATGGGTCAAGTTGCCTCATTAAAAGCAACCCAAGAAGATAAAAAAAAAATGGACAAAGCAGATATTAAACAGTTATTAAAAAAGATATTATCAGTCATTAATTGGTTTTGGTGGTTTTATTTGATTGCTGTGCCAGTTAATAAGTCTATGTCTGGAACTCCTATAGCATAAAAAAATGAAATGGAAGAGTTGATATATATGATTACGTATATATATTATATTGATTATATATGTCTATTTCCAGCCAAACTTAATCCAAAATCCAGAAAGAAGACAGATTTTGACCTGACTTCAAATGCACATAAACTAATTTCTTGGAAGTTCTTTTCAGTTTTCTTTTTGGTATGAAGCAGAGAAGTGTTGGATGAAAAGAATAGCAAATACTGAACTGCAATTTTGACTCATTTCTTTTGCTTCAGCTGTGTTTACAGTTCAGTGGCACATTGTCTCTTTCAGAAATTTTGTAAGCTCTCAATAATTTTTCTCTAAAGACCTGGCAAACATAGCCATGTCTGGTCTTTCAGGAGATTGTCCATACTGTCAAATTATATGGCTTTAGGATGTGGAAAATTGTAGCTAATGATGATCTAGACTGGAATATGGGAGAAGAAAGGACTTTGGAGATCAAATTCATTATGTGGCAACTGCAAGTTGCCTTAGTCTACATGCTGCTGCCCCTCCTTTCCATAGAGCAAAACTGGAAGCGCTTGCAAAATAGCAGAAAACACAAGATTGACAATATGCTCTGCTGAGCCAGTAGCAGCTTCCAAGTGGCACTGCCAGAGTCCTGCAAGTGATGTTGGTGACCCTGCCCCAATCTTGTGAAGCATGAATCTCCTTTAACCTAAAAGGAAAGATAAAAATATACATATAAAAATATCCTAGTTTCAGCCACAGCAAAGCTGAGAGCCAATGTGATGTTGGGTACATCATAAGCAAGATCCAGTGATATGGCACTGGAGAGATTTCTAACCATTAATAGATTATGTAACTCCTGAATAGGAAAAAGTCAGTGAATCTATTAATACTTTTTATTAAATTTAAACTTTTTCAGTTGACAGTGTACCTGAGAATGAGCAGATTTGTTGTTGCTGGCTCTGTCTAACAGCTCTATTCTGCATGCACCACATGCTGTAGTGGGATTAAAGCAGCTCATCACTGCATCTCCTTGACATCAAGGCAATGACAACCTTGGTTACTGAATGAAGAACATACATGCAAATCAATCTTTTCAGAGCTTTTGCAATGAAACAATTTGCTCACAAGCGTGGGCCCCAAATAAATAAATTTATTGTGTGACAGTGATATCTAACATGGTTCCAGACACCTGGATTTGTGGCGAGTTTTTATGAAAATTGCCATTTTCGATGATTATCTCTGACTGGACCATGTTCTTTCTGAGCAACCTGATGTATTTTACCGGTCCTTGAGCTGGGCTTTTGAGTAGATGAGTTCTAGAGGTCCATTTCAATCTCAACACTTCTCTGATTCAGTGATTCTTTTATTGTGATTGATTGTGATAAATTATAATTACATATGTTGATAATTATTATTAAGGAGGTATATGCAAACATTTAATGCTCATGGGTGTACAGATCAGTGTGTGTACATCTACAGATTTTTTGTACATAGCCCTTGAAGAGATACTGGTCCTCTTCACTGGTATTCCTGAAATGCAAACAAGGATATTGCCATAAAATTTTGGTTATCAAAAGGGCTGATGTGGCTGGCGAGACAGATTTAGGGGGGAAAATTAAAGGCTCTCTGTTTTCTGACATTCTGGGAGGAACCTTCTCCTGCAGTTTGCAGGGCCTTGCTGCTGAGACAGTCTCCCCTGTGTAAGGCATAGGCCAGCTTCCTCATCTCCATCGAATGTGATTCCCTCCTTCCTCCTCTATATGTCATGGTGATGGACACAATGAGGGAATACATAAATACCAGAAGAATATTTTGCCCAAACCTAAATAAAAATTAACTTAATCTTTCTCCTGTCTGTGTCTCATTAAAATTAGGCTGTATTGAAAATTCAAAATGTTTAGCAATGTCAGAGTTTAATTACTATTTAGTGGGAATGAAACTATGTATGAAAAATGCACGATTTTCAGGGAAAGTTAGCTTTTGGATGGTGTGTTAAAGGTGGGGTGATTTTGAGCATTTATTCTGTGGAAAGAGAAGTTCATATCTGAATGGAAAATACAGCATATTTTAAGAATGTGCAAAGGTATACCACTAAGTAGAAAGGTACACTGAAAGCAATAATTATACTGAGCTCAGGTTTCTAGCCACAAGTGTGAACTTTCTCCAAAATATTGCAATGGCTGCAAGATCCCTAAACCTCAGCATTCCTCTTTTGTTTAGCAAATCACTGTGAAGTCTATTGCCTAATGTGCCCTTCATGCTTTTCTAATGCTTTGTCCTCATAGGAAAAAACTGCTTCATTGTAATTACAGAAAACAGAAAATAATGCCAGAAAAGACTATAAAATCTCAGCCCTTTGAAAAAAACAGGAAACTTCTCAATCATCATGTAAGGATGCTCTGTGTGCACCATGAATAAGCATTAAGAGATTTAATGTAGCACATTTTGACAATTTATGTCAGAATTTTGCATCCCACATACCCAAGATTCCAAACCTTCACTCCTCAGTTTTCCTCAGATGACTATTGCCTTCAAAGCAGCCACTGTTGAAGAAAGAGCTCAGGACCACGTGGCGAGCCCTGCAGCTGGATTCAAATAAGTAACTTCACCAGTTGTCTTCTTAATTTGCCAGCTAATAAAGTACCTTTCTGTTTCAATTTTATTTTTAATATGAGAAAGCAAAACTGCCACTTTAAATAATTCAAATAAAGGTAAAATAGATGCTATCCGGAAGAACTTGAGCCAAAAATGGGTATGTGCATTGCATCTGCATTCCAAGAAGAGCATATGATTTTAAAGTCTAGAAGTCTAATCTTAGAATCCTCGGATGTAATTAATGAATTCATCCTCTGACAAATCCTCAAATTAATCTGTGTAAATAATAAATAATATTTAATATAATTTGAGAGATCCTCTACTCTGGAATATTTTAGTATTTTCTGTAATTAATTAGAGCAAACTCAAGCTCTAGCATTAATTAACCTGCACTGCCAGAATTATTTTGTATTTTTTTGTCATTTCTTTCATTTTTTTTTGCAGTTCCTAACCACTGGACATAAGCATTGTTAAGCATTGAAATGTTCCTTTACAAATATAGTTCGCTACATATTAGATCCATTTTTAATAACTGCTCACATTGGGACAGTGATGAAGTTGTGATCATACAATCTACATGCAGATCTCAGTCTTGAGAACCAGACTCCCAGGACAAAATTCAGTGCTACTATTGTTTCTTTAGTGGTTTGTTCTATTCAGGGTTTACTGATACTTAAAACTCAATGATTGCATCATCTCCTCGGAGGGCATTTAACCAATAGCAAATAGAGTGTAAGTCTGTATGATTGGTAAAAAAAGATTTTGAATTTTCTTTCTGTATTATTCAATAATTGATTCAGGATGCTACTTTACTGCTGCAGCTTGTATGCAAAAAAAACCTGAAAATGTACAGAAGTTAGTAGAAGTATTGGAAAAGATTGCTTTCAGCTCATGGATTAAATGAGTTAATAACTTAATGTTAAATTCCTGCTACTTTTGGGTTGAGTGATCTCATTCTCTAGGCTAGTTCAGGCCAACAGGTCTTGTAATTCTTGTTATGTTTCATTATGTAAGTGCTTTGCAGACCCATTACCCATGTTCAGTGGGCTATATTGTATATAGTGGCCTTTGCTTTAAATAATGCATTGCACTTGAGGATTCTGTATCAAAAACACACACAAACAACATTACTGAGCTGCTTGCACCTGTGCCTGCAGATACACTCACACAACAACCAGTGCCAATGCCCAAAGGGTCTCCTGGGCTATCCAGAACTGCTGTGCCTTTTCAGCTCTCATCCACAAAGAAGGACTCAGATTTCTGTCTTGGCCAAACAGTGCCATGCAAGATTATATATATCTGTTGCAGAAGGTAGAACCAAATCTACCCTGGAGAGAAAGTGAATTGATGGATCCAGAGTCACTCTGTATTTCCAATATTGGGCTCACACAGCTTTTCTCACTTTCATTTTGTTTGATAAAATAGGTGTTACAGGCCTGGGGTTTAACAAATTAAATTGGAAAGATATGGACAGGAATCACACAATATATACCTACACTGAGCAGAATAAACTTTATTTTATAATAACTAGCTGCAAGATTAATATCTTAAAATATTTTCCCCTTTTTCTCTATAAATAACACTTCTCAGATTTTTCTTAGCTCCCTGAACCTAATTTCCTAGAATCTTAGCCATCTCATAGTAACATAAACACAATTTATCCTGTTCTGCCTCAAAGTAGGCACTGTACAGTGCTCTTTTAAATGCTCTAAACTTATCCAAATAAAAAATAGTTTGAAACCAAAAGGAAATCCTTTACAGAGACACAGAAATTAAAAGAAAATAGCTTATTGGGCCTTGATCCAAACTATCCTAGCAGCTCTGCATTTTCATTGTGTCACTGAGCTTTGCATCTAGTCTTTGGGATTGCAGACAGTAACACACTGAAGCAAATCTTTACCTATTGATAGAGTTTCATTAATCTTTTCTCTTAACTTCTTAAAATGAAAATTATTATTAAAATTGCTAAGCACTATAGTGTTTGCTATTTTGCTCAATCAGAATCTCACCATGGGAGTTTTGTGCAGCGAGTTTTGTATCAGTACTTTGAAATATTAAAATGTTTTCTGGCATTGAATCTTTAAAAAAATGAATTATATTGAAGCATCGTGGAACAAAAGATAACACTCAGAAACTTGATTTTAAAATTGCATGACAAAACAAACCATGATATCTGTCATAAGCTTGATTTAATAAAATTTTTTCTTCATTTTTTTTTTCTCATCATTGTAACAAGTTAGAGTGCTTTTGAGAATTATATACATGTGGATTACTAAAAAAGAAAATGGTCAGGGTTTTTGTTTTCAGTTTTGGTGAGACAAGATTCAGATATCATGAAGCTTGTTATCAGAAATTGCTGATCATGGCATATCTGTTTTCCATGATTCATGAGCTGTCCTGTTGGATGTGCTGCAAGAGCACCTTCACCTCTTATGACACTCTGGTCAGTTATTTCCTTTGGTTTTAATCAAGGTTAAGCAAAGCAAACTTAGGACAACTGCTTTGGATTATATACCAAGGAATGTAAAATTAAAAGAGTTCTGACCCCTAGTCTATGTAGAACATATCCTATTTCACCTCTATTTTATATGCTGTCTCAGCTAGGAGAATATGGATCTTTAAGTTCTCTTGTAAGATGCCATATATATTTTGAAGAATGATGACTTTCTTTTTAACTGAGGCTTTCATATATTAAAACATCACACATATTATTTAAATCACAGCATAAAAATAAATTCAAAAGCAAATTTCAAGGTCAACATAGCATTTCAGGAATTCTGTGTTAGTCGTATCAATGAAAAGAAGGAAATATTTCACTCATTTAAAGTAAGATGTTGGCTTGCTTGAGAATTATATGGAACACTAAAACCCCCTAAAATATATCCACACAGCTCTTGGATCTTCTGTGCTACAGAAAATATTTTTATTAGCACTCATCACACAAAATATACCTTATCCTGTCAGGAAATTAAACCAAATAATGTGATAGAGCTTTTTATTTTTACATTGGCACAGGTTCTGCAACTTGCAAACATATGGACCTTTCACCAAAGTAGACATAAGGATGTTTTCAGAACCTTAATGTTCTAAAAGCAAGGCAAAATATTCTTTGGAATATATATATGCAGCAGAAAATCCAACATTGCTACTTCAAATGGTTCTGTCAAGCAAGACGATATTCTTGCCAAAGCAACACCAATGCTTTTATAAGCATCACCCTAGAATTATTGCTGCTTAATACAGATGTTGTGTTGTTTATTTGTGTCCTGGTGAACTACCCAGTTCAAGCTGGAAGTAAGAAACATTCAAAATTATGTGGACGGAAGGACCCTAATTCTACCAGCTCTGCTCTGTTGAAGGTTTGCTCTGTATTTAGGCTGTGAATTGGCTTGTGCCTTTTTCTTTGACCCTCCCTGTTAATCCAGCCAGCTCCCTAGTCCTGAAATCCTCACAAAGCATTTACTTATGTCCTAAAAATGCTCTGTATGAGAGAAACCTGCAGCAAAGACTCTGCAATCCACTGCCAAAATCCTGTAAGGAGTTAAGAGCTGACTGTGAGGGTTTGTCTGCTTCCAGAGCCAGGAGCAATATCTTTGCCACAGGAAATAAGAAAATGCATCAACAGCTTAAATTATCTTCCAATAGAAGTGCTTTGCCATGGGGAGATACACTGAATGCCAGATGCTGTCACACCAAAATCTGAAGCAATTTCACTACTGGTCTCTCAATAAGCAATAATGATATATTCAATCTTTTGTTCAGGGACCTATTTCAGGAGTACCTTTTAAGGATTTACAGAAAAAGTGGAACCTGGAGTGTTGGCTGATTGCAATCACAAGTGTCAAGGGCAAAAATGTAGCATAATGCCAGAGGAACAGAATGTCAGGGCACCTGAATACTTCTGCTGGGGCTGCCTGCACCCCTTGTCCAGGGCACCAGACCTGCCAGCCCCTGTCCCAGGGATCTCTGAGCAATTCCAGCTTCCATCTCCATTCCTGCAGGCAGATGACCTCCTGGATGGACCCCTTCCTCACACAGTGTGTGCTGCAGCTGATCCCCATCCCTGCCTCTGGCTTCTGCTTCCTTTTGTCCAGTGTGGAAACTGGCCCTTGTTCACTGCTTGGTGTGCCTGGCATGGCTGCTGCAGATAGGCATGGCCTAAAGTTAAGCCAAGTCTGCAAAGAGCAGCCTTCTTTCCTTAAAATCACTGTTGCAATGGGTATATTTCAGGACACTCTTTGTGCTTGTCTATTAAGTGAAAGAAGTTTAGACAGCATTTCCTGAAATCATAAGGTGATGTAAAATTATTCAAGGCAACTCTCAGTAAAAATCTCTGTGGTCAGTAGTTACTTAAACTGCTTATTGGTGCAAGCAAGAAAGATTTCTTTCAGAGGGTGAAGGAGAAATTCAACAAAAGCTGATCGATAGTTGAATTAATCTGCCCGTTAGACAGTGTTTTGACTCAGACCAACAAATTTGGTAGCCAAACTGACAAATGTGTATTTTAGACTGTTTATCTGGGTGGTAGTATAGATAGAAATTAAAGAAGTAGAGTACAGAGGAAGGTTAATGTTTGTAGTAAATGAAAAAAATAAAAATTGGCCTGGAACTAAGGGATGAGTGGATGAAGTTGGCACAAGCTTTATTAAAATTTTTTCAAAATTATTTCATAGCAGAGAAAATTACACAGCATTAAATGCATCGGTCATACCAATATAATAGAAACTGTAATTGTACCACAGAAGGAAAAGGAATAGAGCAAGGAAGAGAAGTTAGGGCAACAGAGTAATAAATGAATTTAGTGCTATGACTTAAAAACTCAGTTGAAGAAAACTAACCAAGAATGCACCATGAGGGAGATGAGTGGGATAGAAATAAGAGGCTAAATAACTAAGAAATTTGATGCTCAAGAAAATGCAGCAAAAGTAGTAATAAAGAAAATAACAAGTTGGTAGAAAGATTAGTCATAAAGGTACTAAGAACTTGGTTATTATGTGTGTAACAGCTTAGCTTTGGTTGAAACAGAGAATGTAGGTGTTGACTGACAATTCAGTAAAATCAATGGAAATATTCCTTGTGAGTAATAAAGACTTTTGGGACAGGAGTTCAGGTATTGGGCTACGTGCAGATACCAAAGCAAAGTCTTATTAGGTAAAATGGTTCAAGAACTAAAGCAAATGGAAGAGAAATAATTGCCCTTCTCTAATTACAGATTATGGAGCATTGAGCAGTATCAAAGTTATTGGATGTTCTAGTGGTAAAACCCTGTGTGTAAGGACATGTTCTGGTTAGAGATCAGATTGCCTGTTTTCAACCAGAAATGTTTCCATTTAGAAGTGGGAAAGGATGATTACTGCTAAAGTAGAGGCCGTCAGTATTGTGTTGTGTAAATCAAGACTAGTGGAAATATGAATTCATATATTCATATATAATTATATACATAGAGAAGCAGGTTTCCAGGGGATAGATTATTTCTTTCAATCTAAGTAATATTTCTTTAAAATAAATAGAGAAGTGATTCTATGATTCTCCATTATAGTTTACATGGGCATTTGAAGTTTGCTAAATTCTGCACTTTTCTACTCTCATTGGCTGACTGATAGTATTTTTGATTTAATATTGCATTTTCCAAATATGAATATTATTTCTGAGTCCTCTTTTTCCCCCTGTTAAAAGGAATTGAATGTTATAGGTTTATTAAGAAAAACACCATGCTAATGCACACATAAATTAGTTTATTAGTTATAACATATAGTTATTTTGGCTTCTTTTAGGGTTCTAGGTTATAATTAAATAGCCCCTAGTAAATATTTGAATGCCAGTAGTTTATTTATATGCCATTTCATATGGCATATCAGATCAGAGTTTTATCACAAGTCTCAAAATATGTTGTATGAGAGTCTACTGCTGAGAAAAGTTCACTACATGGAAAAATTGAAGTTTCAACCTCTTATGAATGTGGAAGGTATCTTGAACTCATGAGTTGACATCTTCTTCCTCAGGTTAAATAATTCCCAGGTTTCTTTTTCAAAAAGTTTGGGCACATATTTGAACACATCTGACCGTATGATATGATTTGATTTTCTTTGCTGAATGACCTCAATTCTTCCGATAAAGATATTAGAAAACTGCCCGTGAATATAATTTATTCACTGATTTTTTAAATTCATCTTCCAAGGAAGATAACTAAAGTACAGTGAAGCAAAAATTATCCTGAATCTATGGCTTATTGATGTAATTATCTAACTTTATGAAAATTGTACTAATAAAACCCTTTTGGTGAGTACAAGCCTAAAAATTCTTTTTCAAGTAATGGAAATTACTGTCTTTCCTTAGCAATATAATATTAGAAATAATCTGGGAAATTCACTATTCTTCTCTTTTGTATGTCTTTTTTTCCTCTTGATGCTTTTGCCCTTGAGACTTTTTTTCTACCTGGGTCTCCAATACCATTTTGTGAGCTCCATATGATCACTAGTTGTTGGGCACTGACACTTTTCCTTTACTCTGATGCCATGTGCAATGATCAATGTGGAATTTTTCTTAACATCTGTTTGTTTCTGAGGGTGAATAGCTGAAGTAAGAGGTTTATCCTTATATTTTTACTGTTTGTGAACTTTTGTTCTCGTAGGTTTTATTACATTCTCTGCCCTGGTAGAACTTGGAATGACCATCCTGCGGGGAAGTCAGGTAACTCATTGACTCCTCTACTACAAAATTAACTGGATTTCTTATTCCTTTCATTTATTCTTTCCCACTAACTGTGAACTGTGCTTTTAATATGAAAGTTACAGCCATTATACCCTTGTGCTGAGGGCAATTCTCTTTTCAGTTTTCTTTCAATCCTGTAGAACCCAGACTCCTGAGAAGTTCAAGGTTTCACAGATATTCCCCATAACTTGCATCACAGCAACATGCTGCTCTTGAGCATTGACACAGCCATTCATTCCTCTGACTCATCACAATGGAGAATTACACTATTTTAATCTTTTATATCTCAAAATACTTGGAGAAACATATGTTGAAAACTGCTCATGCAAATCACCGTGAAATACAAACCCACCAAGAATTCTGAGCCAGAGGAAAACCTAACAATCTGATCAGTAGTATTTCCTGTTTTAGAGTGTTACTAAAATATATTTTATTTACTGTGTAGCTTTAGTCAGAGCCCTTTCATTTGAGGAGCACTTTAGCAATAAAATTTACAAAGATAATTTGCTAGCATATTCTTTACTTAGAACAAGTTCTTCCAAGCAACTGTTAAACAATTCATCAGTGGACCGAGAAGCAGATGTTCTGAACTCAGAGACCATAATCATCAGACCCCATTCTCTAGTTTATGGAATGTCTCTGTCTCATCTTCTGTGTCAGCTCTGGTTATATTGTATATATATTCTATTTCAGTGGACTTGCTTGCTAGATTATACTTCTATCGATGAATTTATCAGGCAAGTGGCTGTTTCCTGTACAGGTAGGTTTAATTTGCAGCACAAACCAAGATGTATGAACCTCCCCAAAGGGGTGGAAGGACATGAGAAACTGCCTGACCACTGAAACAAGAAAACTTACAGGTCTACCTGAAAGGGAGATGAATCTGGACAGTGCATCAAGAAGAAAGAAATGTGTATGGGGAGATTTTAGTGGAGAGTAGTAATAGGAGATGGATGATGGGAAAATCTGAAGATGATTACAGAGTAAGGTAGATTATAGATCATGGATCAGACTGGATTATGGGCAGGAAGATAGGGAGAGACCTGTGAGAACCGCATGTGGCACAATTGATAAGAAATAGGATGATGAAATGTAAAGTGATAAAAATGGGTATCCTCATGTGCTAATTCTGCACACAGCCCATTTGTCAGGCCAACAATGCAGCCCACAGCTCTTCATCCCTTCAGCTCCCTTCCAACTCTCCTCCTCCCATTCTCACCCTACCAGTTCTACAGGAAAGATAGACTGGGAGCACCAGTCTTTTAATATCAGGTGCACTCGTGCACAATTCTTGGGAATGAATAGTAGAATTAGAGCTGGGTTATGGCTGGTGTGTCAACATTCATCAAAAACAATGGAATATCAGCTATACAGAAGACACTGACTGCAACCCTGTAAATCAGATTCAATTTTATCCTCAGTTTGCATGAATTGTTAATATTTGAAAGCAATATAAAACAGAGAGGAAGAAACTCTTCCAGAACAAGATCAGACCAATAATAGAAATATTTTCTGTTCTTTTATTATATTTTGTGAGAAACTGACTTTTAGAGCAACCCTCATTATAAACAAGAGTTGCCATGTTTTGTTATCTTCCCTGGAGAGAGGCATATAACATCACTCATTCTATAATTAGTTAATTTTCAGATTTACATTTTGGTTTGCTCATGCAGTTTCCAGCCTTTCAGGTGATTGCTTGTGACTCTTCATGAGATAACTCTTTCAGCATAACTCGGTGGAGCTTGAAAACTGGATTGCTACACATTGCCTGTGCACTCATTAGCCTTCTCAGAGCACTTGGCCCAGTGTCTGTGCATCCTGTTGCTGTGAATCAAACACAGGTCATTGGACTCAGTGTCCATCTGCTGTGACCTGCTTCAGAAGAGCTGTGTTGAAATAAACCACTTGGTGATTTTCCTTATCATTTGGAAAGGGAAGACAGAGACAGACCAAATAACTTCATGTTTGCTTTTCATCAGTCAATGCCAGTTGGTATAACTTGGTCATGATAAAAGGCAAAAAAGTAAAATATTTACAACAAATCTTGGTTGCTTGAATGTGGATATCTGGGAGGAAGTAGTTGGGCATAAACTGTGGCATAAAGTATCCTGAAATGTTTATATAAGGTTTGCTTTAAATCATGAACATTAAAAAAAACCCCAAAAACCAAACACTGGCCACATTATTTTCACACCTTATGAATGAGTGTATTAGAAAAATAGAGAATTAGCTGGCTCAATCACTTTGAATAAGTACTTCTAGCTTCTAGCCAAGCTAATGTATACTATTTTCCTGGATAACTGCCACATGTTCTCGCATAATTTTTTTAAAACTGTGATATTTATTTAAATGTCAAGATGGGCTGTGCTGTACTGTGAGAGTTTATAAAATTTTTAGGATTTAACTTCATATAACATGATTAATAATCAAAGTTGAAATGAAATAATAAGAAAGAAGTTGTAGTGAAAAGAACAAATTCCAGTCTGTCAGTGACAAAGGTAATACTTTGACAAAGCATAACAAAAACTAGACATAGATAATTGGGTAAAATGAAACACAGAACTCTTTCCTGCAGATAGTTAATTTACTGGACTATATTCTCTATGGGTTGCCAAAATACCTATGTAGGCTCCTGGAGAGGACAGGTTAATACTAATTGTGAGATCTGGGGTGGCTTATGTTATTAGGAATCTGGGGTAATGGGGATTTCATCCACAGGCTGTATAGGCAGCTCATTATTTCAAGAAACTTTCTCCCCTCAAATGAGGAATAACAAAGCCCACAGCTGCAATGGATGATGATATTTCAGTTACTTGTCCCAGGAAAAGCCATTGCTGCATTTAGCTCAGTAAGATTTAGTACACAACATATGGCTCAGGTATGGCACAGGGGTAATGTAGTTTATTTCATCACATGGCGATTATTATATAACTAGAGAAAAGTTTTGTACTTTTTAAAGTCATGGTAAAATAGTTCCTGAGAACTAGAACCAAGTATAAAGACTGTAGCCTGCTTTTTGTTGTTGTTGTACATGTCTGTATTTCACAAAATCAGAAACACCGGTCCTTGTATCAGGGATCAAGTAAAACTAAAGGAGAAGATTTCTGAGTTTTATGAATCTCAGTGTGAGAATTGAGACTATAATAAGTTTTCTCCTTTTTTTTTTTTTTTTTTTTTTTAAAAGTAAGCATTTATCATCCTGCATTTTATTATCTACACATAGGTCTCCTGGCTCATTGTCTGACAGAGTATGCTATATTTTCACATGCAAAGCAGAAGCATATTTATTACTGTAGTATTTAGTGCTGGTAAAATACAACATATAGTTTGAAAGGGGAAAACTATTGAACCAAACTCTTTTTCTTCTGGAAGATACTTGGCGAATTAAAATATTTTATAATGTGAATGTGAAGAACACTCTGCTTACATCAGTCAGAAAGGCATATTCTTATATTGCAATAGTTGACATAATAGCAGATTGTACAAGAAAATGTACTGGGAGAAAATGTAGCTTAAATTGTTTTAAAAGAGATGCTGGCAGCCTTAGGATGCTACATTAGAAATGAGAATGCAAAGGCGTTATGGATATAGATAAAACTGGCTCTTATGCATACAGAAGGTTGACTTATCGCAGTGTCAGATATGTTAAATCTGTTCCAGTAGAAGGAACAAAAAAAAAAAAACAGCAAACCACATGGAAATTATATTTCTGTGTGGAATAAGGAACTCTATGTACCCTTGCTTGTATCTGTTATTTCACACTATTTTAAAAAAGAGACCGAGTTAACGAATGGAATGTTAAAAGGAGGTTAACAACACAGCATTTTTCTAGATTAATAAATTGAGACAAAGCATAATTAAATGACTCATCACAGACTTTGCTAGAAAAGATTTGATTTAATGAAATCTCCATCTACACATTTTATTGAATTAAAGTGTGAATAGTTAAAAAATTGAATAATGCTTAATTCATTGCAGTTAAATTTGTTTCAGTTATCCATGTAGGTGAAACTCTAATTGTAATTTTCTTATCAATATTTAAGCTATACTGAAAGCTTAATTAATATCATTGATCATAGACATAAACCGTTTTCACTGACAAAATAAATTACTTTGATTTAGAAATTACTTAGCTCTGTATTGCTTCTGAGCAGTTGCTATATGCTAATAAAAGTTCTCACACCAGCAGACTTGTTAATTATGAGGCTTGTCTATGTAGCTCTAAGCTCAAATTCATGAGGGATTGAGGCAGCCTTCTTAAAAGCTCCTCAAGTTGGAAAAATGGTACCTGTAGCTCCGACGAGCTTTATGAGCAGTTTTAAAAATAGATTGTAACTAAAAAATGCAGCGATGCAGTTTTTGCTCTCTGAAATGGGGAGAGCACATGTGTTCTAACAGGTCAGGTTTACAGCTCGTTCTCAGCATTTTCTCTGGAAATAGGGTCGAGTTACATCTTTCGGTTTCAGAAGTGGATAAACTGCCATTTAGCTACTTCTCTTACACTAAAACTCTTTTTCCTAGTATCTAGCCTGAAACATCTCCTTTGAATGTTAAGCACATAGATTCTTGTTGTGCCCATGACTGACATGAGGAGAGGTGGTGTCCCTGCTGTGGCAGAACTTTGCAAGGCACTCATTTCATTCTCTGCCTTTTAACTCTGATCCTATGATTTTTCAGTTGTCCTAAATAAGCCATATTTCCTGTGACTCTGTGGATTCCTGCTGCTCTTGTCTGGGTTGCTGTTGCTTGACTGGGGTGCAGTGCTCAGACTTGATTTCATGTTCTCTGCAGGGAACCTCAGGAAAGGCACTGCAGATGTTGGGTGTAGCAGTCATCCTTCACCTGTTTTGCAGGCTCCATGAATTCTTTTCAGATCCAGATAATGGCAATTCTTTTTCTCCAAGACACCATGGCATTATGGGTCATTATCCAGTTTGCAAGATGTAATAGTCCCTCATCCCCCCCTTGCCAGCTGAGATGTATGTAGGCTTGTCACCTACTTGCCTTGGTACTAGTTCAAAGCATTTCCCAAAACCTAGCTGGATTTTGCAGGATTTTTGGATTTGTTGTTGAAGAAGTAGAGCTGTGACAATGTGGAAGGAAACCTTCACTTGGATAGAAGTTCAGACAGAATTATTAGCAGCTAGGGTGGTTCAAGGCCTTTCTTGAGCTGTCAAAATTCACTGCTGATTGAAGCCAATGTAAATAAATGGACTGTGCTTTAGATTTTATTAGCTGACCAGCTTACTACTCAAATCCCTGTTAGATGCTATTTGAATAATTAAGGAACAGGCCTTCAAAGTTTTGTAAATAAAGTTAGTCTCACTGAGATTGTCTGCTTATCACTACTTAAAGAAATAAGAATTTTAAAGAAAAAAACATTGAAATTCAGAATGTGCTAAAATCCAAACTCAGAAAAAGGCTAGTAGTCATTAGAAAATAACTTCCACTGTCCATTTTCCACCATTACAAAGTAGTGTGGACTCTGTTGTAAGAGCTGCAGAACCTTTGATATAGGTTTGCAGAACCTTTCAACTAAAGGTTGGATGTTTTTGTCATTAATGAGATTCTCCTAATTTCTTTATTTTAAATTGCTTTCTCTTGAAATTACTGTTGAAAGGCCTAGCTTGCTGCTAGAACACCAAGCTGTCAAACTTGATTGCTTCAAATAGGATTACTTTACACTCTATAAAGATTAATTTGGACTCTTCAGAGCTTTAGTTTCTTGGAGGGAAAGGGAAACAATTCTTTATTGATACTCATCTCCCAGGCACATGGAAAAATGTGGTATTGGGCAGATCTTTAACAGAAATTGCTGAGCTTAAGTGTGGGCTGGAAAAAGAGAGAAGATGGGTGCAGTGTCACACATTAATTTTTTTCTGTGTGCCTGTTCTGCAGCAACCAGTCCCAGCAGTGCAATACAGCAGCACACAGGGAAGCTGATTACAAACTAAAACTTCTCTAGTATGTGGTCATACACAGTTCAGCTTAAACAGCTTTCTAGTGAGAAAATAATCAGAGTGGTTTTTATTTTAACTCCCCAAATAATTGCCTCTTGCAGAATGGCTCTCCCTCATCTGTCCTGGCAGCCATGTCCTGCAAAAGAGTCAATTGACTTTTTTTACACATTTTTACTCACTTTGCTTACAGAAAAATGAGTTTTCTTGCAGGAAAGCATATTCATAGGAAAAACGTCCAGCTGTGTATGCTGACATATGCTCCTGTTTCCAAGTAAAACATAGAGTGGTGGGATATTTATTCATTGTAGAACATAACGTATAATTGAACTTGTCTGAGGTAAGTGGAAGATCTTTTTTTCCATAGGAAGCAATGACTATAGGAAGCAGTTACTTGTATAATTAAAAATAAAATCATATATTTTTTGTCAGATGTGGATCTTACAGCAAAAAAATGTTTTCCAGACAGTGATATGAAGATCCAATGCCAGTCATCTTTAACTGCTTTTTTTTTTAATGGGAACCTGCTCGAGTTTCTCATTATTTGACAAATTTCTATCATTTGTAGTTCTCCATTGCCAAGAACAAGACAATTTTACAAATCCATGAAAAAGCAAAGCTTTCCACTTTCATGAGTACTTCCTTTTAGAAAATGTATTCTTTAGTTAAAAGGAGGATGGAATTTTTAGGAGAAGGAAGTGTTTTGCATCGTATGTAATTTTTTTGTTTGAAGCATAATCATTACAGATATATGAGCATGTTTGCCTGCCTCACAGGCACAGACCTAGTTCTCTGAAATTCAGTGGAAGTGTTACTTTTGACATCTGTGTTAGCAGGTCTGTTTTTGCCACAGGCAAATTTCTTAGTGCTGCCAGGTAATTGTCTCTTACTTCCTTTATTACATCCTGCAAATTTGTTTCCCGGTTTCCTTAAAAACCTAACTGAAAGCGATTGAAATTTTCCCAGCTTGATTATTCTATTAGAAAAAGAAATGAACAGAAATGAACACGGGGAGATTTGAATTAACTTGTTAAAGAGGCTGAGACTGTGATCCAGAAGAAGAGGGACAGAGATAGGGGATGAAACTGGGAAACACATTGGGTTTGGTGGCTGGGAGAAGCTTAAATAATTTTAGTAAAATAAGGACTATCTGAAGAGAAATATACTGGAAAAATGTAATTCAACAATGACGTGGGCAGATACACAGGGTAGAGGAATGTGAACACCAAGACTGGGTCAGAAAGAAAATGGGCACCAAGAACCATGAAGCAAAATGGAAAAGAAAGATCTGAAGAGGTGCTGTAAGAATGGCAGGCAAATCAGGTGTGGTTTGGGATATAAAATTATGTCAAGGAGACACAGTATGGAAAGAGAGAGGACAATAAAAACGGGAGTGGGTAGGAAAGGGATGTAAATGGGGCTAAAACTGGAATAAGGTACTGCAGAGGAGTTAATGGATTGAACAAGGGAAGACTTGTAAATTATTAGCTGGATCTCTGTTACAACACTGTGTTCACATATACTTCAGTTCTAAAAGAGACCTTCTTTCAGTGTTATCTTTTTGGTCTGTGACCTTGGGTATCCATTGATCCAGCAAAGTCCAATGGGGGTGTTTTATTTTTTTTTTCTCAGTTTCTTCCTGCTCCAGGTATATTCCCTCATTTAGCAACAGTTGAGGCAAATCCATACTATCCAGACATCTATGGAAACCAGCCACTGCATTTTATCTTTCTGCCTTTGGGATGAACTTAAAATCTGATCCCATGACCTCTTAGCAGTGACTTAGCATTATTTGTCCTCCTGGCCACTTTTTCCCAGTTTTCCTTCCACCTTATTTCTAGCCTGGCTTTTGGTTGTGCAACACCACAAGCAGTTGTGTCTGCACAAAGTAGTGGTGGTGGGTAAGGAGGACCATGTGGGGGCAGATGAGTGGCTGGCAGAATTCTATGCCTGTATAACAGGCTGTTTATACAGCCTCACCCCAGCAGAAATCCCATGGTATGCCAGTGTACAGATACCAAAGCACATAAAATATTCCTAAATATGCTACAGAACATATTCTCATTGATTTCAGTGGGGGTCAACAAAATGCTTTTCCCCATGGGGAATGTGGCCTTGCAGATCCAGCATTTTGGATGTCTCTCTGTGCTCTAGTATCGATAAATAAATTTAAAATGCATTGTCAAAATGCTTTATCACATTTAATATGCAGAATGACAGCCCATTAGGGTTGGTATTAATTCTGTTAATACAGGTGGTGAATGGGTTTAATGACTCAGCTGAACTTTGATGCCAACAATGCAGGTGCTGATACAATGCCAAGGGATGGATCTTTTCATATATATCTATGTACACATATTAAATTCCTGAAGAAGAGAAGTTTGTTTATGAAGATGGTGCACAAATGACGTGTTTTTCCAGACTGAGAAACAGCTGATGACTCCAGTTCTTTTAATTTAATCTGAAAGGATGAAGGTTGGCATTGCTTTCTTTGAACTAATGGGTAACTAATCAATTCTTTCAGCTGGTTACAATTATATTTCACTTAGGCACACTACTTTGTTACAAGAAATCTGAACTGAGCTGAACTCTAGCTCTTTTAAATATGACAACTTGCTGTTGAAAGATTTGTTTTTATCTTTATGTTGCACTATTTATTTGAATTGATTTTTCAAGTAGACCAAAATAGAATTTAAAATATAAATTTGGAATCCTATGTCCCCTAAGCATATGGCACTAGTGAAAAAAGTGAAAAAGTCTAAACAAATTAACAATCCCTAAAAAAAGAAAAAAGAGGAAGAAGAAGGAGAAAGAATTGTGATCATTTTTAGCACCTCTCTTTTTAGCACTTCTAAGGATGCACCTGGAGTACTGTTTTCATTTTGAGGCTTCCCAATTAGAAACTGGTAGAAATGATTAGGAGTCTGCAGTTTAAAAAGCATGAGGAATTGGACTTGCTTTGACTGATCAGAGAGGCTGTGGGGTTTCCATCCATGCAAACTTTCAGATCTTGTCTGAGCATTGTCTGGTTCAACAGGGTCTATCTGTTCAAACACCTCTGCTCTGAAGAGGGGATTGACCTGGGGATCCCTTCCAAACTTAATTATCCTGTTGTGATATAATGAAGAAATACAGTTAGTTATAGTTACATCAGCCTATTTCCCATTTATTGCCTATAATTTTTTTAAAATTTGCCTTTAATTTTTCAACAGAAGTCCCATTGCCACTTACAAGAATAAGTAAAATACAGATAGTAAATGTTCTTGACTGAACAGTAAACATTGCTTCCTGAAGCCTCTTCTTTATTACCTCAGCTTTACAGCATGACAGATTTAAAGACACAGTATCTTTTTATAAAACCTCACTTCTACACTTTTCTACCTGTATTATCCTACATACAGAATGTAGTAACCTGAGCTTTGATAAAACATATATTTTAAAGCACTTCAGTTTTCACATAAACTTTTAAATGGTAGAAAATCTGCTAATCCTATCTTTCATGTCTTCTCATGATTAGTCATCCTTTCTGCTAAGAATATGAATATAATTTTTACTTGGAAGGTTTTGGCTTGTACTGTACAAGTACCAGGGTTTCCATGGCACTGGGCTACAGAATGCTTTGGGTGGGAAGTGATGTGAGCTGCTCACATCCAGCCACAGCAAGGATCAACCCATGAAGGTGCTCCATCATACCCCCAGACTGCAATTACCTGGGAGAGATGTACTGAACCATGGCTCAGACACATGAAGAGAATATGTCTGAAGACAAGATGCTCTTGGGAGGACACCCTGCTTGTTTGGAGTAGATGCTTTGGAGATTTATGGAAAGACAATCTGTAATGGAGAAATGTGAAACAGCAGGTGTGCTTGTTGGAGAAGGCATTGGTGTTTATGTGTTTATTTAGCTGTTTGCCATTTGTTTTTCCCAATACACAAATCAGCAATTAAAAGTTAGTGTGAGCTGCCAACTAAAGAATTAAAAAATTCTCCAGCTGAGAATTCTTTTCCCTATATTGATCTTCTAGCAGTTGACCCTTGCTATTCCCTTCCCTGTGAAACAAAGAATTCTCTAGTATGATATATTTCCTTTCAAGAAAAGTATGCCTAAGTTGCATGCAAACTGACCACAAGTCTTTTAGGTGAATCTATAAGTATATTAAACTATTGATGTCTCTGTCACTAGATCAGCCCTTGAAATGATTAACTGGCTATTGCCTACAGACTTTTCAGTTTCCATTGGTGGAAAGGTGGATAGAGCATTGCAATACTATTCTAGGCTGTTATGAAAGACAAAATAAACGTTTTCCATACTGTTTCCATAGTTATTTAACCTGCCTTCAATAAATTTTTCAGGGATATCTAACCAAGACCTGATGTTGAGCTCCTAATTCACTACAGTTCCTTCTTAATCTTTTACAGTTATGACTCCTGTCTCTGTCTTCTGTAGGGGCTGAGCATTTATTTTCCTGAAATTTTGCATTTGTCTGCATTTTTAAAATCATCACTGTTTCCAAAATGTCCTAAAATACTCCATATGACCACCTCATTCTCATTGACAAATGAAACTTCTCCCTTCTTGACTACTCCCCTCCTTACTCCTTTCTTCACCTGGTTCCCAGTTTCCTTGTGACTACCAGTTACCATAAAGAGCCAATGATGACAGTGCAAGAGAATGTCATAGTCTTAGCTTTGCAAAAAAAAAAAAAAAAAAACACTAAGGAATTAGACATTAGTAAATTGAATTTGGCCTCATAAACAATGACTCAAGAAATTATAAAGTTATCTCCACAAAAGATAAAGCAATCAGAATCTAAATATCCAGGAGAAAAACAAAACTAGATGGTGTAGGTTTGTCAAGGACAGATCAAATCAAATAAATGTAATTTTCTTTTATGACTAAGTATAATTTCTTCCTTTGACAGGGTAAGTGACTAAATGGATAATGGGAAGGTACTTGTGCAATGTGACATAGTCTGAACTTAATAAGGCTTTCATGCCTTTCTGCTTGACATTCTCTTAGCCTAAGAAAATATGATGCAGTTATAATGATCATGAGGTGAGCACAGATTTGGCTGAAAAATTTTTATCAGAAAGCAGTTATCATTGTCAATCCAAAAAAGATGAAGTCATGTTTACAGAATAATAATATGGACGAGGAAAATAAAATTCAAGGTTTATAATGAAATAAAATATCTCTTTAAAAGTATCAGTGCAAATTTTTATCTTTACTGGGAGAAGAGAAATATGGCTTACATAACAGCAATGTTTGAGACCAGATGTCATTCAATTTTCTCTTATTCATCAGATCTGATCAAATTCTCTGCTGGACTTGCCTCTAATCTATGGGAGTACCTGAAAATGAAAGAAAAACAATCTCAAGATAGGAAATGACAAATAAAATATCACTGAATAAAAAATGTATGTGGAAGATGCATACTTGAGGATTTTACTGTTTTGTGTGCACTAAATCAAATCAAGAAGTTGAAAAAAATTACTGTTATGATGTAATCATTGTCCTCATAATAATTTTTAATACAGTAAACTCAGAATTTCTTGATTTTCTTTGGGAACTCTCGTACACCTGTTACATGAAGGGAAGCAAAGAATATTTTTTGTCCCTAGAAAAAGAAGAGAGTGAAAGTAAGCAAAAGCACTCAGTCTTGATGGAAGGGGTAGACATCTGCACTTCATTAGAGGAGAAAACCCTTATAAGAAATGTTTACCTTAGGGAAGAGAACATTCTTTCTAAATAAACATTGCAACAAGATCTGTTCATACCCTGACCTTGGCTGCCAGGGCCACAAATGAAGGTCTACAAAGAGCTCATTTTGCAGTCACAGTGCTGCTTTCTTGTATTTTCTTACGAGTTGAAGGATCTTGAAGACATGGGTCCCAGGAGAGGGTATGAAATGAAATCCTTTTGCTGCCTATAGCTGTATAGTATCTTGCAATGTTAAAATTTGCAGTAGACAAGGCAAAAATATTCTCCCTTCTCGCCTCCCCCCCAACTCCCCCCAAGAAAGAGACCCCTAAAAAGCCACTCCAAAATGATGTTAGCAAATTAGAGAGGTTTTCATAAAATTACAAGTAGGATGCTTGATCATTAAGAGCATTTCTTAAAAGTGATAACTTTATATATATTTAATTTCATTGAATGTGAGGTGTTCAGCAGTTAAACATTCCAAAGCAGTTAGGAGTCTAGGATCATGCTGTGACCACATCACTGAGTGCTGACCATGTCATATTTCTGCTCTGAATGGGAGCCATATTGAGTTGCATTGGAATCAGAGGCATCTACTGAAAATCCCAGAACTTGAGAAAGGTAAGGAATAAAATAAGGGATAAAATTATTAAGCAAAGGCTGCCTAAAATGAAGGTGGTGACTCTAAACCAATGTTGTACTTTCTTCACATGTAGTTTTGATTTCCTTAACTATCTCTTTGATCCTTGCAAACTTGTTTCATTGTTTTGCACTGGTATGCTGGCAGAATGAGGAATTGTCTATGACAGTTCATCTGTTTCCACTTCATGAACAGCCACAAGTGTTTGAGTGGCTAAGCATCTCCAGTTTGGTTAGGAGTTTCTTTCTTGTTTTACCTCTACTAACTCAGGTTTTGGATTGAGATTTTATTTCCTTTTTTAATATTCAGACAGAGCATGGGAATTGTATTTATACAGGTATTAGCTGACGCTAGTTGTGTCATAGTTGGATGTTTTCCCCTTTTTTTCAACCCATAGCCAGTGCTAATTTTACCAAATGTAGGTTGAGGGATACAGATATTATCAGAAATAATTACTTTAAAATAACTATATCTATATATTATAATATATATATCTATATTTATTTCTATGGTATAAAAACACATAGGAGTACAATAAAGTAACTGCTTCAACATAGGAAGTGATGCTATAGATGTTTATAAATGTTAATACAGGGAAGCTGGGAAAGTTTCTCATGGTCAGTGGAGATTAATTCACTTTCCTAGTCTCCTTTCCATTATCTTGTCATGTCTACTGCTGGAGAGCAGTCATGAACAAACCAGCATGGAGATTCTTACATTCTTTTCTCTACACTTGCAAGATCTTTCTGAGCTGAGCTACACAATACAGACAGGACAGACACACACACACACACACACACACACACACACACACACACACACACACAATTCTTCACTTAATGCTATCAGTGTGGGAAAACCATTTCTATGTCTTTAAACATTTTATTTCACCCAGATTCTTAATAGAGAAGTTGGGCTACTCTCGAATGGTGGTTACTCCTGCCACATGTCACTTGTTTCAGCCCTGTTATAAGAAACTCTTAGTTTTCTTCTACCATTGACTATATCTCTGTGTTAAAAGTTATTAGATTAGACTAGAAGAGATTAGAACAGAACATTCCAGTTGCAAGGTACCCACTAGGTTAATCTAATCCAACTGCCAGAGCAATTCAGGGCTCAGACAAAGTTAAAGTATGTTATTACAGAATCTTAGAATTGTAGCATTTTTAAGGTTGGAGAAGACTTTTAAGATCTTCAAGTCCCACCATGATTATGGGTGTTTTACAAATACCTATTAGACACTGACTACCTCTTAGGAAGTCTGTTCCAGTGCACTTTACATTCCCCATGTAAAGTAATGCTTCCTAATATCAAGTTTAAACCTCCCCTGGCACATCTTTGAAACATTCTCACACATCACTGGATGCCAGGTAGAAGAGCTGAACCCCTCCCTCTGCTTCCCCTTCTCAAGAAGCTGAATAGAACAAAGAGGTCACCCCTCAGCCTCTCTTTCTCTGTGGATTCCTCCCCAGGTTTTAATATTTCCCTCAATTTCCTTGTCCCATGTCTGTGCCAAAGAGTCCCAGACTTAATTTTTTTTATCCCAACAATGATCACTTGATTTGCAGGTTTCAGTGGATGACCTCCTTAGTGGCAATAATCTTGCTACTCGCTGTGTTTAGCTGGCACTTGTCCTATACAGTGGTTTACAAGCTGAAGCTTTTATGTTTGCAATACCAGCCTCAGTTTCCTTATGAACCAGCTTTTTCCTTATGAACGCCAACATATAAAATTTTTAACTTGCCTGCAGCCCGTTAAAGGGCCTACTTCAAAATGATAGTTATATGTCGACAATATAGTTGTATTCAATTCTTAGAGGGAAAAAACTATAAACAACTGACTCTTTTAGGCACTTTAATTGTATCATGTTTGATAAAGAGAGATCAACTGTGTCCATGGGCATGTAGAGACTTCAGCAAGAGTTCTCAGACAAATTCAGCTCGCTGAAGTTCTGCCCCTGGAATAGGAAAAAAAACCCATGTAAATAAAAAAAATTCAGAAACTGCAATTTTAGACCCCAGTTAGAGATCTATAAATTTATATAGCATTCTCTCTATATATCTATTTATCTATCTATAAATGTACATAGAGCAATAAACATAGGGCTGAACTCCTGGGAGTGGGGCTGAAATGCTCTTATGGTCTCTTTTACATTTTTCCAGCCTGTCCACGTGACAGTTTGCATCAGTGTCTGTGGAAATCCTGTTCTTATGAGGTTTGTGAGGTGATACCCTGAGTACTGTCTGTTTTCAGTGAGTTTTAAAGAGCCTTCTCTTCCAGTGCATTTTAGAAAGTGACATTTTCTCCTCTGTGTTTTGTTTGCAGGAGCATCTAAGTGTAGTATTTTGCATGATGTTTGTGAAAAGTTGTTAAAGAAAAAACAATTAGAATCCTAAAGAAACATGATGAAACAAATGTGCAGGCTAAAATTCCAGAACTCCTGCCTTTTTTTCATTTTTGTAAAAGAGAGTCAGCAGGGATTTTTCCCTATGAACCAGCATGGGGCAGTGTTATCCATGCAAACTCAGACCACCTTTACTGGCAGATAAATCAGCACTAGTGTCTAAGGTTCAGACATAAACATCTGAACAGACTTGGAACGTCTTGTAAGTAACTGGCTTGGACAAATTTAGCTACATAGAAAAGACAAAAATTGCCTTCAGCCACAGAATTAAATGTATTGCTTTGTGTTATACATTTTAGGAAGCAAAGAGTGTGCCATAGTAGCTAGGCAGAGGCATCCCCAGCTATAAGGATGATTATGATGATGATGACAAAGATGATAATTAACATTGTGTCCAGTAGTTGAAAATCAAGAAATAGTAAAACTAGTTATGTTCAAGCTCATACTAAAAAGGTAATGGAGAGAGGTGTGGGCTGATGGAGGCACTGGGTTTTACCAGGGTGGTTTGTATGCATCTTTATAAATTTTTCAGCAGCTTTATAAACTTCTTTTGCTTCTGTCACAGGTCACCTTTACACCTCTGTCACTTCAGGAGTTACTGAGGGTGCAGGTACATGTGCACTGGGGGACTTTGTCTTGGCAGGACGTTCAAAGGTTTGTTACCAAATATCTCTGTAATCATGAATAGTGGGGCCTGAACGTGCTCCTGTTCAGCAGCTGCAGACACAGACTTGGATTCTCCTCTTACTTCCTCTCCACCTGTGACAGATTTTCTGCTCTTCCATACTGCTCTTCCTCATGCAGTCAATTCTTTTGAAGAATAGGCAGCATATATGCTTTGATGGTACAGACAAATTTTTTGAGCTCAAGTGTAATATCCATTTACTTATTAACCATTGTAATTTTTTCGTTTGAATATGCTTTTTAGAATTTTTTGGTTACTCAATGAAATGTGCCACTTACAAGGGCTTGGCTTCTAAAACCAGAAATAGGTATATTCAGGGATATTTAGCTTGGGTAAAAAAGGTTTCCTCATTAGAAATAGATAAATGTTGAAATATTTGCTACAGAAGAGACTACATATTTTTCAAATCCGCTTCCATCAAATGCATGTCTCTGAATTCTTCTGGTGGTTCTGTGTGTAACTAAAATGTCATAGCTGCAGATCTATCTGACATGACAGTAGTAGTATGTTCTCCAGAAGGGTCTTCCCCAATGTTTGGACAGCCTACTAAATCAGACTGGGAATCTTCAAGAGTGCAACAATTTTAAAAGCAAAATGAGACAGGTTAAATTGGGTACAACTGATGTGTTTTGAGTAAAATCAAAACTGTGAAAGAATTGCCATTCTGTAGTTGCATGTATTAATATTAAAAATGGTTATAAAATCCTGTGTTATTTACCTAGTTAAATACTGGTATAAAAAAATCAGTTTAAAATTAGGAGCAAACATAAGAAACGGATTTTTCACTCCCGAAAGGAATCAAGCTAGGTGGTGTTGAGGACCCCTTCTTTGATCATTGCTTTCTTTGTTCCCTTTAATGATTGGATTTCAGTGCTGCTGACAACCTCAGTTCATCTGCTATGTGTTTTCTTCTTCCCTCCTAACAGCTCCTAAATGGAGACTGTCAGGTATGTCATCACATCTAATTTATCACACATGAAGAAGGTAGTGTTTGCCCAGATGATCTGACAGGAGATTTAGGATGCTGCTAATTTGTGGGCTGCTGACAAATTGACAAGCTGGCAAAGCATTGTTTGGAAAAAAAAAGAAGCTAAGCAAGTTTTTCTTCAAATAAGCTGTGGATAATATTGCTGGGTCTGTTTTATATTCTTAAAAATTAACAAGAATGAAAAGTCAGGAAAAGACAATTATTAAAATTGATACCAAAACATGTTTAGGAGCCATCTCTTGTATAAAAATAAATAACAAGGTGGCTCTGTGATTCAACCTATATTTTTAAAAGTAATTTACAAATAGAACTGGAAACTGAATACTTTTAATAATAGCCAGATTTCTGTGATATAATATCCCACAGATGAAATTATGTGACTCTGGGAGCAAGAACACTGTGAGGAATCACTATTCAATTTAAATATTTTGAGAAGAAACTAAGAAATGAGGTTTGAGAATAGGAAAAAAAGACTTCAACATTAACAGTACATTTTTTGTAATGTGATACAGAACACAGAAAAACAGACACTTTTTGTCTTGTTCTATCCCAAAATCAAATGGTAATATTAACATAATATTTTCTCTTACAAAGCTATGAAAAGGCATCTGTAGTTTTTGAGATATTAGGTTCCTATACACTCAACACATTTTTTAAAAGAAAATTAGTCCACTTTATGAAACTTTTTTCCCTCTGGAACCAACGTTGAGGTGCTGTGAAAACAAGAAATAATTAAATATCCCTATTAAAAGTACTTACAAATGCTTTAAACATAACTTGTCACAAAAATTGAAGGGAGATAAATTTTTAAAAATGTGGTTCCTATGTTAAAAGTAAGGACATGTCAGAGCAAAATACGTCAGTGCAACAACGGGATATAGAAAAACCCATTCTGTCCTGACACCCCTGAGGAACCAGCCCCTGGCAAATTCACACTTGTGGTTTGAACACAACAGAGGTTATGGAATGCAAAGTAGTACAGTACTGCCAGCTTCCAGCAAAAAGCCCCAACTAATTGGGCCAGACAGTGAAAAAAAAGGAAAAAAAAAAGAAGAGAAAGACTTCATATTGTCAGAGAGGATAATTTGTAGCTCAGTCTCTCAGGTTGGATTGCTTGTGCTGTGTCTGTGGTACATATTTTCAGCCCAGCCTGAATTACTTTTGCAGAATTGCCCTGGACAATCCATTTGTTTAAAAGTACGAAGTCTTAAGTGTTCTTTAGAAGAATGAACAGACGGTGCAGTTTGAAGGAATGTTATTTAAAAATGCTTTTGGCTGGGCCTCCTGCCCTCAGTCTTTAGTCACAGCAAGTTTTATTTGATTGTTGCACTGAAATTATGCTAAAATCCCTTGGGTGAAGAGGCATTTTTTGTTGCTTAGGGAGAAGCCCTGGGTAGAATCGGACTTAAAATTTCTCCTTTGGTCTTGCCCTCGGAGAAGAATGAAAAATGGCAAAATTCTTTGTAATTTTTCAAGTAGGGCATGCTAGGAGTAATGTAACAATACTAAATTGCATAAAATAAACAGCAAATAAAAATTAAAAACCATATGCCACATGTGTAGCTTGAAAACTGATGAAATTAATTTTGTATTGCACTTTTTGAAACTGGTTTTCCACATGTCAAAATCACAAAAGGATACAAGTATACTCTGCACAAAACTGCTGTCATCAGTAGTTCAAAGTTAAATAATCACTTAGCAAAACAAGACAACTGTTACACAGAAAAAAATAAAGCCAAGTATCCCAAATCAGTTTGTATAAGGTGTATCAAACCATAGGCACTAGTGAATCTATAAAGGCAAAATTTAAATTGGACTTCTAAACAATTCTTTTTGACAAGCAAACTATGTCTTCTGAGAATAATTTAGATTTTGAATAGCTTAGGTACTACCAGATATTATTGCAACAGAAAGGAAACTGTGAGGGAGATTTTGTAAGAGTCATACATGAGTTAAAAATCTGCAGCTTTGGGATTTTGTTGATATGAAGAGCCTGACTTAGAACATTGTAAAATAATGCTTTTCATCTTTTAAACATATGAAGTGTAAAAACCTCCTAGGACACCTAGGTGGACAAAACTTCAGGATAAATCTCCCTTTATGGATGATATTTCCATGAGTATTGCTAGAAAAACCCTAACTTATGAAATAGAACTTCTCTAAAATAGGGAAAAATCATAATGAGAGAGGACAGAAATTAGAGGGAAATTAAAATATAAACCTCCCTCTTAATATTATGCTCCCAACTGAGTTCTTGGAGGCTTAATTTCAGTAGAGCAACTGAAACCAGCTTTAATTGCATCAAACCCTTCCCAGCCTCCGTGGGTCTCTTGGGCTGGTGTCTCCTTGCAGCACTTCTGAAGCCTGGCTGGGCATCATCTCCCTCCTCAGGCTCTGCTTGTGTTTGGTGGTTTGTTTTCCCTTGCTCAGTCTCTTCCTCTGCCAGCCCACCCTGCCTGCTGGATGAACATTTCAGCATTTTTTGATGTAATGTTCTTTCCAGTCTGGTCCATTGGGTGGGACAGACCATTACCTTCCTTTCCACTGTCTTACATGATTAGAGATTGTTTTTCCTTATTACATTAAGCAATCTCAGTTAATTCAGTCTATTTTGAACCTTCTACTTTCTAAGTTGCTGATCACTGATAATTTCTACAGTTTGTTCCCTGGACTTTCCACAATCTGTCCAAATCCTTCTTAAAGCAAAAGTGCCTTAAGCACAAGAAAAGATCTAGAGCTGAAATATATGAGGCAATGGCAAAGCTGAATTTTTAAATGCCACTTCTTGATTCTTTCTGGGGGAGTCTCTAGGGTTTCCTGTAGGTGTAATTTCCCCTGTAACACATATTTTGACATGCATCACTGTCTCTTGTCTTGGTATAATGAAACAGCTGCATCTTAGAAGCTTCAGCCAAGAAATGGGATATAGGATAGATGAAGTGTAGCTCCCAAGATATATTGAAATATTATTATTTTGGCTGCACCTTTTTTTTTTTTTACATCAGACTCATGCTTTTACAGCTTTGTCACAAGCTTTGCTTCTTAAACTGAAGGTTTAATTGTAAAATTTTATTTTCAGCATAAATAGTTTTTCACAAGAAGTTCAAACTTCCCATACTTGAACACATTGGAAAATAGATTTCTGTGGTCATCCTAGCACTGTGCCCTAAAAATCCCTTTCTCAAGTAAAAAACCTTGCCTTTGAGAGACAGGAAATTTTACTCAAGGTTTAAAGCAGTGCTAATACTTCCCTTTAACTTCTAAGGGGCGCTGGACACATTTATATGGGGTGTGAACAGAAGAAGATTACATCTCCTTCTGAAGTCTGTGTGGATAAATTGTGTGGAGTACTGAAATACACCCAAACTCCAAAATATTTACAAGCCATAATTCTTTTGTAACCTGTCTCTATGGAAGCAATTGTGAAGGACTACTAGATGCCCACATGGCTCTGGCTTTTGCAGCCCACAGAGAACTTGAGTTCTTGGATGTACATGCCATAGTATGAAAGCTAACATACAGCCACAGCCTTGCCAGCCTTATACTTTAAAAATGGTGAGTCATGATCTCAAGACATGAAAGAGCTTTATGTGATGGGATCCTCAGTCAAGCTGGTGCCTTCAGCTGGAACTTCTCCACCACTAAAATGGAGCAGTTCTCTGGAGCTAGGCATGCCAAAAGACACTGAAGGTTTCCAATCCCTAGAGGTGTATTTTAATAAAATCCAAACATAGTAAGGTGGAACATGGAAATTCTTTCCAGAGAGAAAACTCACGATTGCTGGGTGAAATTGGCTAAAAATGAATCCTGAAAACACTTATTGTTTATCTCACCTGCATCCTGGCAGTTCAGGATTTTTTTTTTTCTTTCCTTTCAGTCCAGCAACCTTTGGTGGTTTTTTGAGTTGCAGAAAACATACCCTGACCCTCTGGGGTCTCCAGGAAAGCCTTCTATAGGAGTTCTGTGGTGTCTTTTATTCCTTGGTTGCTCTATGCATGCCTATCCATTGGTCTGCTCTTGAAGTTGGACACATCTGGCTGCAGATGTTCCCTTTTCTGTTGAAAGAGAAGGAATGTCCCCCACCTCCTGAGAAAGTCTACTGATCCAGAGGGCAGCAGCCAGGCAGCAGCATGTGGTCATCATCCTCCCAGACTCTTTAGCAGAATGTACAGATTGTAGTGACCTGAAAACAAAGTGATTAAACTGCCATACCCATCTGTCAACGCTATTTGAGTGAGATGAGATTATAGGAAAATTTTTTCTGAGCAGTGAAATCAATGATATCTGACTATATGAAGATTTATTCCCCTCTTTGCAGTCTCACACATTTCAGTAATCCTATTTTTCCTGTAAGAGCCCCAAGGTAAGCACTATGCCTGGTTTGGAGCTGTGTGCCTATTGATCTGTCTGGCCAGCAAGCACATGCTCTTTGTCCAACAGGAAGTTGCAAAAATTCATTGTATAAATATGGAGATTTGCTTTCTTTTCCTGCATACATAAGGAAGTTTTCTCTAAACCAAACTGATTTTTATGACACTTTTGGGATTATCTGTTGGGAACTTCAGCTTACTTTTTGTGTCTACATAAAACTGGCTAATAGTTTCCAAAATTACTAGAAAGGGAGGGGCAGATAGTTGGACAGAAATATATACTGAGAGACAAGAAGACATGATAAGCATATTAAACCAATTTCTAGATGGCACTGAATTAAAATACTGAACTGCTTACAGTATTTTTTTATTTATGTCTTCCTTAATAACCCTTTGTTGTTCACTTTCCTGCCTCTTTAAAATTTTAATGTATTTTCTTTTAGTGAAAGCTGAGCTTAATCATTGGATTTAAATGCTTCACGCTGTCTGGAACTTAAAACAAACAAATCTAAAAGTTGTGACAAGATAATGAGATCTGGCAGGACTTTTTCTCTGAAGCTCTGGTCACAAAGAATAAAGGCTATCAAAGGCATGTCTTGTTTGATCCCTACTTTTCTCTCCTTTCCATTTAAACATAGTTACTATAGTATCCAGAGCTCAGGCAGTTGCAAAAATTTATGTAGTCTTTGTAACATTTATTGTTTTTTGTAATTTAATTCGAAGACTTTGCAACCAAAATTCAGAAATTTGTGGAATTGCATTTTCTGTACTGTTAGCATTCTCACAGTGTTTCCACAAACAGAGAAATAAAACGTCTTAATTATGTATTATTGTACTTACTATTCTGCTAAGAGGTTTAAAAAAGGATATTTTAAAAATAAAAGGTGAATATAATGTCCAGGTAGAAAAATTCTGAATAAATTAGGGGGATTGAAGGAAGAAAGACATAAAAAGGGAGTTTTATATAAAAAGGGTTTTTAAAATCTCCTAAGGAAATTAGTGTAATAGGTTCCACTACATTCTTGTATTTGTCCTTGTTATGTTTCTGCAAATTTGTTTCTTGACTGTTATATTAATTAGTAGCCTGTTTCTCTACTTAAAATTTGCACAGAAATGTGAAGTAAGGCAGAATGCAAATATTGGATCAAAGGCCAATGTAAATTCAAATGTCAAATATTTAAATACTAAGTGGAAACTGACTGCCTGGAAAAAGTTTAATCTGAAATGTATTCTCTCCCCTGAAGTGCATGTAATATGTATATATACACATGTATACATTTGTATTATGGAGACTTTTTCAAGAAGTAGCAAACACAATACAATATAAGGAGCAAAGTCCTATCAGCTGTTCTTTGTTATTCTGAAAAACCTTGGCAATACAAAGAAATCTATTACAGTTCCCACAGTGCCAGTGAGGTCTTAAGCAAGTTTAATTGGAATCAATACATTCTTCCTAAAACGTTTATGGATTTTCTTTTAAGATACTCTTTTAAAGATGATCTTTTAAAAGTTCACTACCTTTTTATAGATGACCTTTTCTCTTTACTTGTTGCAGGGAAGATATATTGGACAGGAAAATATTACATGAGGAAGTGCTACAGTGAAAGTTCCATGCTATGTGTTTTGGGCGAAGTAATAAAGCTTGAGCCACCCAAGGTTACCCTTTGACAGATGTGTGTTCTGTGAGTTTGTGTGCTGACTCTGAAAGGCCATCATGGCTTGGGAATGGTATTCCTTAATTTAGTGCTCCCATTAAAATGAAAGACCAGCTGCTCCTCTCCCCCAGCTACCTCTGATGAGAGACACAAAAGGCAGAGATCCTGAGTTAAGAACAACTTACAGGAAACAGCAATGAGATAAGAAAGAGAACAGTAAAAGCAACAATATTAATAGCAAAATTATATGAAAAGAAGATTATTTACATGTGAGAATGCTCACTGACCAACCAGGCTGGCACCACATGACCTTCAAGATAATGACAAAGTGGTGGCAGACCCTCTGCACATCACCTTTTTCTTACTGACCTGCTCCCTCTTGGAATTGAGAGCACTTTACTTTGTCACAGTGGTAACATAAGGTGGTATAGAACAGTAACCTAGACACGCCTGCATGGCTCCACACTCTACCCCTTCATGGCTACTGCAAAAAATTGACTCTATCCTTCCACACTGGGAGCACAGACTGAAAAAAAGATACTTTTGAGGCATGGAGCTCATGAGGGTGCTAATCTAGATCAAACAGTAGCATCTTATCATTTTAATGGTATTTAATACAGGTCATATATTGACAACAAGGCTACCAAGAGCTAACAAAACAAACATCTGCTCTGCTTTGAAGTTCATTCCAGGTTTTTCCCCATATTTTCAATCTTATCTATCTTTGAGTTGAATGTTGCCTAGTAATATTTTGGTTTTTAGCATTAGAAGCATACATATTCTTGCTATCTTTCTTTCATGCTAGAGACAAACCACAGCATCGAACAGGAAGTCCAAATGCTGGTGTGAACACCAATACAGAAAGGGAAGAACCTATGCTCATAAGACCTGTTCATCAAGTAGTTAAAGACTCTATTAGGTGTTGAAAGGGTTAAAAATCTGAACTAGAAATACAGAAAATCTCTAATTTTTCTTTGTGTTGTGTGGTGAAATCAAGAGTATAAAGTGTCTGTGTGGCCAAAGAGGATTTCTGAAGTGAGATGCAAAACCTCCACAGATATATATGAGGAAATGGGATAAACTAGAATATACAAATCGTTTGAACACTTGCTGACTAAAGTAAGAATCAGTGATGAATAGGGTAGAACTTGCTCAGCTACTTAAAAAATTTATTAATTTATAATTCTTTCCTGAGACTAGGAATCTGAAGAACTGGCAAGTGCCTAAAGTTAGTAATTTCTGCTTGTGTAGCTACTAATATAAGGTGATGAAGGTACACTTTTCAAAAATTATTTTATTCTGTACATTCTCATTTTGAAACTTTGGAAATCCATTTTAAAGAATAATGAAAAGTGTACTTTATGCTAAATTGCTACAAAATACAACACAGACTAAGCATCCAAATTATTGCCACTATAGTCAAGAAAAGATAAAATAGTGTACATTAAAAGATAATATTCTTGTGCCAAACCAATGAACCTCACAACTTTCTTGTGTAAAACCTTGTGATGATACAATTCTCAAAGAAAAGTAGGTAGACTAAATAAACATATTACTTGTTATAGGAAAACATGTATTTATATTACTTTAAAATATACATTGCCTAGGTAAGAAATGTTCAAATAAGCTGAATTTCAAGACATGCTTATCAGTACATGAATATTGTTTCAACTAAAGATAAAACAGGAAAATGCAATATTTGTGTTGCATATTAGCCCTCATTATTATGTGTTTGTTATATTATTTGTACGTGCTATTTCTAAATATATTTCACCTAAGCTTCTAGAATGCTTAGAAAGATGCTTCCTGTCATTATTCTATAAATCCAAAGAATGAAAGTGGCAGAGAGATAATTTGTATTTTGGAGACACAGAAAATAACTTTGGAAATATAGCATCTTTTTCAGTTTTGGAGTAGGCAATAGTTGAAATAAGGAACCTGAGTAATTTGTTTTCTGTTCAAGTTCTTGCAAAACTGAGGTATACCATAAATTGAACCCAAAACTTATAGGTCAGAAACTTTCTTCCTTGGCGATTTTAGAAGATGGAAACGCAGAAATTCTCACCAGGTTCTACAAAGTGGTAAAGGTGAGACATGCCCCAGGAGAGGCCTGTGTGGTAGAAACATGATGAGCTCCATGCGGACAGAGGTCAGGGTCAGAGCTCCAGTCCTGCAAATCCAACTCGTGGTAGTAGAGGAGTGCAGAACTGGAGGCAATCCTGACCTCTTCCATCAAACACGGGTCTGCAGCATCCTCACGTACTGGGAAACCAGCATGAGCTTCACACAATTCCAGTCACAATCCAGGAGGTCATCAGTCTTCATGGAAGCTTACAATATTCTGCTTTGATGTGGTGAGATGTTTCTGTCCCATGAATGCACTGATAGTGATGCAGCAAGGGCTTGGCTCCCACTGGCCATTGCCATTGCCAGACTGGATACGTGGCTAGCTAATCCTTTAGTGTGAGCCAATACAGCTGTTCTTGTGTTTATGTGACTAAATGCAACTCTTCATCCATAACTAATGTGAAATGAAGGGGTGCCAGAATACATTAATTAGGGCACATATAGACAAATCCTCAAGATGTATAAACTGGTCCTTCTCCACCCACTCTGTGAACTTACACCTGATGAGGATCCACTCAGAATATTCAATTCTCTGTTGAAAACAGTGCAACACAGATGCACAGCTCTAGAAAATATGAGTATGAATATTAAATTTTCTGACGTTTTAGTTTTATGACTTTTCAGTTCTGAAATATCTGAAGAAAGTAATGAGATTTCATGACAGCAGAGCATGAAACATTTAGGCAAATTTCAAGAAGCATAGAATGATTAATAAGTAATTAAATTTCCATTAAAAATTGTAAGGAAACCCATGTGAAGGGTTTCCAATGAAATATGGATATAGATGAAGTTCAGATGTAAGAATATTTTGTTATGAACATAAGACTTGGCCCATATTTTCTAAGTTTTGCAAATAGAATTCTAGCAGACACAACATAAACCAATTTCTTGTTCAAGTAAGAAAAGAAGTAGAAATTCACCTGAAAATTTTTGTCCTGATTCTCATTGCCCAGAATTAAAGTCCTGAGAGATAAAATTATGTGAAGCAGGAATAAGGAAACTTTGACTAGAAATTAATGAACCCAGACAATTTGCACACAAACACTTTCCTGCATGAGACTGACTGAGCTGTACAGATGTCAAAACCTGCACTTAAAATAATATGCACTTATCTTTTGATTTGGGGCAGAGTTATAATGGGAAGGGACAACTCAAGAAGTTTAAATATAATCAGTATCAGTTTCATGCATGGATTCATGAGTTTTAAAACAAACAAACAAAAAATTTTTTATGAGAACAGCTAATCTTAGGAGAATTCTACACATATGTGTTCAAAACTCTCAAAGAGTATGTAAGACTTTGGCATTTTTAGACATTCAAAGTAACTCTGCCTTCCTGAAATGACTGCTGTGCACCACGTACTGCACAAACCAGGATGGTTCCAAGAAATGATGGTAGTGTTCTCAGAAGAAAAAGAATTACGAGCAAGTGTAAATGTGTAAGAAGTTATTGGAGGAAAGCCAGCGGAGTGAAGGGCGTGAGGAAGAGAGTCTTCTGAAGGCAGTGGACCACTCAATCTGGGACAAACATCAAGGAGGCCAGAAAAGCTAGTAGTTTCTGGAGACACTACTCAAAGTTCTGAGACTTGCACGTCTCTTCCTTTCAGTTCTTTTTTTAGGACTTTCAAAATCTAATGCCCACAAATACCTTTTCTAGTCATTGTTGGCAGACCTTGAATTCTTTTAGATGTAAATTTGTTTTGTCTGTGTGATACTGGTTTTCTGACAGATAAATTAGCTTGTATATTGCTTTAATTTAATTCTTTGGATATAAGTAACAAGTTTGGAATGGACAGATAGATGTCTAGTTTGTCTGGAGGGTACACACCATTCCAGATGGAGGAAGGGAGTAAAAGTTAACAAGCCTGGATGAGCTCTTTTCCTTCAGTGTACTTTAAAAATTTCAGAAGATTTGATCTCCAATACTCTAAAACCTTGTTCTACGTGATATTTATCTAAAACAGACATGAGCAGAAACAGATGTTGTTGGCTTTTTCTCTCTCTGCGTGGAAGACATAGGATTTCTCTAGAATAAAAGATATGGAATCCAAGAGGAAACATATTTTCTTGGTCCACACATTTTCTACACTTGATCTACTAAAATGCGATTTTGTGATTGCCAGATGCACCCTCTTAGAAATAGTAGATTTGGAATAAAATAACCATGGGAAAACAATGAGTGGGAAAACACTTGAAGGTGGCATCAAATACAATCTCATTTATATACTGTTGAAATTCCACAAAAAAATTGAAATATACAAGTATTTCTAATTCTTTTATGTATAAATAGGCTATGTTTTAATGGTATCCATTTAGAAATGTGTAAATAAGTACTCAATGGAAAAAATAAAAATACTAAGAGAATAGGGGTAAAGAAATAGGTAAATTGGGAAAATAATACTTCAAAGTATTTTAGATTCTCTTCAAGATAAATAATAAATTAAAAAAGAGCCTAGTGACATAAAACTTGCTGAACAGAGAAAAGAAATGCAGTAACATGTTAGTATTTCTTTAAGATTAGGTACTTCATAATTGAATAGAATTCACTTTGGCTTTATTTAAATTTATTAGCCAGCTATTTGCAAATAGAAGCTCAAAAGAATTGGACATTTTATGACAAAAAGCGCAACAGTATGAGTGGAAGAGAGTTCATTCGACTTGGAATCACACAGGTAAAATATTTGGTGAAACTGATTCAAAACATGGAGCATGGATAGCCAGTGACTTGGAAGACAGAGATGCCAAAACAAAATGACAGCATGAATGGCTGGCTTGTAGGGTTAATGTGGCAATGCTGGTTTTGTTTGCTGACAATGGAATGTGGCAGCAAACAAAACCAGCAACATTCTGGTTTAAGACATTAAAAAAAATCATGTCATAGTGCAGGAGTTGAAACAGCAACTTCCTATAGCACCTAGGTAACTTCTCCACAACTCCCAGCATCTCACTACTGAAAACACATTTAAAAAATGGATGCAGCTCTGGGAAAGGCCACAAAAATAATATTGTACTCATGAGAAAAGTTTAAAATAGCTAGATGAAACATAACTTTGTTAAAACACAGACAATTGAGACAGACACGGTAACTGAAAGTTTTTAAAGTTTTCAAATGTTTTCTTCAATTATGTGTGGCTATGAACAACAACAGAAAAGAAAAATTTGGGCAACTTGAACAAAAATTATTTCAAGAATAAAATGTAATTGGTGTATGAAAACCATATGGGAAGAGTCTAGTACACTTAAAAAACCAAAACAGTTACTAAATGTAGAAAACAAATCCATAATTACAGATGGACTAAGCGGGCAGAACAAGACTTTCTTTACTTCTGACTTTATAACACTTGTATTTGTCTCTGAAAAGGACATTTTAGCATTTTGTGGAAAGTAAAGTGGCTCAATTGTTCCTTTTGTTTTAACCTAGGGCTAGCTACTTAAAAATATTATTAGCTGTTCAAGAAAGAGAGATCAGCTGTCCTTTTCTAAGTTTTTCTATTCATGCTCATCTGGATAGGGCCTATGTTATGAACACAGAGTAGAGACTGGAGGAAAAAAATCAGCCTTCACAAAAACTGGGCTTGGCTGATAGCCACAGTAAATATGTGAAGCAAATGCACAAGGATGACCCAAAAGCAAACACATAAGGATAAAAAAAAGGTCATTGTTTTATAGGACAAAAGATTTGTACCTTTATCACAGACTATATGTCTTTTCCTTCTGGGAACTTTACAGGTCTTGGTTGTTCATAATTATCCAGATTATCCTTCAGGTAGATCAGTGGCTGCTGGTATGCTGTGGTCCATGACAGCTCTTCTTTGGACTGTTCTTTCAAAGATAATCTTCAGTTTGTGTCTGACTTGGAGACTGATAAAAGGAATTCTCAAGAAGTGTAAGGAGGAACCGAATAAATGACATTTATACTGTAATATCTATTTTCACTCTCGGACTAGGCTCCCTGTGCAGCTCCTTACAGCCCAAGCCTCATTCTTTTGTCATGGCAGAGTGGATGAAATGCACAGTGGGGAGTTTGAGTGCAGTTGCAGGCAGGCAGAACAAGATGTGGTACCTGGGAGATCCTTTAATTTAAACAGGGCAATAAGTGTGATGTTTGCTTGGATAGAAAAGCTACTGGCTCTCCTCTGGGCCTTTTTTGGACATGTTAAATGGCTTGATTAAAAGGGTTGGTGAAGACATGGTTTGGCTAATATTTACAGTTTGCAAGCTCCAGAGTGGCATCTCTGCCATTTCCAGACTCATCTAAAGCTGCAGATGGACTCAATGATCCAGTTCAGGGTGCTTCTGAATTTGAAAGGGCAGAATTAGACTTTTTCCTCTGTGATTTCTTCATGCACTTCTGCCCAGAATAAAAATTAATTTTTTTTTCCAATGAAATGCTGACACTGTAATTTAAAATCTTGTATTAAATTAAAAGTTAGCTATACACAACTTGTTTTTGCACATCAGCCTTGGTCTATTAGTATTTATCATGTTCAAGAACCTGAGAATAACTACTATTATTTTATGGAACAGAATGTTCATATTTCAAAACAATAAATCTGTTCATTCTAAAGCCTTAAATAATTTTAGCTTGGATTTATACCTTGTTTCAATAGCCTGAAGAGAAACTTTGAATTCCTACTCCTACAGAAAGTGGTAGAATAGGTCTACATTTCATTTTAGCTCTCAGATTTATGTCTGAAAATACAGGAAGTATCTGTGGCTGTAAATCAGAAAGATTAGGACTCACATTGATTTAGTTATGGGTTGCAAGGTCAGGTGGGATAACGTTGTTTGTACTAATGTATTTTATCTTTTGTTGAATACTGACGAGTTATGAAGCAATTATTTATAGAAAGTATTGTTGGTATGTCTCAGTAGTGCAGTATATTTCCTCCTAAATTCCCAGGTCAAAACATTTGTCTAATGTCAAAAAAAGCAATGACATTTAATATTTGTAGCTCTTGCAGCATAATGAGCAGAAGTTTACTTTTTTCAGTTTTTCATTTATGACTGTCTGATTTAGAGCTCTCTGGAAATTAGTCTGGCACTAATTGGACTTCCATGACCAAATAAAAGAGGTGAGAGTAGTCAAAAGAGGAGACATCACTTTTCAAAGCATCATAATAATTCAACTGAAATATTATTCCAAGTTTCCATGTTTCAAAGTATTGCAAATAAACATTTAGTGACAGTATTAATGATGCATCAGTTAAAGAAAATAAAGGTAAAAGTAACTTTCATACTTTTTAACATTACTTTCTGAGATAAAATTAATCCATGACAGGCTGTTACTAGAAGACAATGCAAACGAGGCCTCTTAATGCTTGAAGCCTTTTTTGTGCTTTTAGTGCAGGAGCCATCATTTGCTCTCAGCAATAGTCACTAATCTCTCACCTTTCTGATCTGATGAATTCATCAAAGTTGTGTTAAGAAAGTCTACGCTTTTTGATGTAATCCTTTTGTATTGTCCTTTGTTATTTGCTTCTTTTTGATATGATAAAATCATATCATTAATTTATGAGGCATTTAAACTGGCAGCTTTAAATTATTTCATTTTCTGTAGACCAAATCCATCCAAGTCGTAGAAAGTTTCCTGAAATATCTGTGACCAGCTTATTGGAAAAAAAACAACTCAAACTAAATCAAGAAACCATACTAAAATATATTATCATCCCTGAAGTAATTTAGTGTTTTTGCACTTATCCCAAATAGGAATGACCCCTCACAGAAAGCTTTGGGTACTTGTGATTTGTTGGCTTAATTGAGAAAGCAGCTGAACATCACCTGAAAGGCAGCAAAGCTGTTACTGAGGGCTTGGGGGAGCCAGCATTTCTAAGGAGATACAATTCAAAATCAGATCCAAAATGAATTCAACACCTATCTATTGAGTTTTGTCCTATGCAATGCCTTGGTTACTGCTCAAATTAATGAGAATCTGCATTCAATTGGCTGCTATTAATTTTACAGCCAAGTGTGAATGTCATTTTTGTAGAATTGATTCTAGGCTAAGTAAATCTTGAAAAAAAATATTAAGAGCCTTAAAACAATGAAGGTTAAGAAATGTGCTTTGATATTATTATATACATGATCTCTGAATTAATCAGTGTCATCTTTGCTGTGATGTGAAGCCAAAAGAAAGTTATTTTAGGACATTTATTTCATTTAGGAACATCGTTGCTTCAGCAAATAGGAAGTTCTAGTGGATATAATGAGTGTTCTGCAAAAGGGACAAAAATCACTATATAAGTTCCCTTGTACTGTAGTTTAAGATAAATGCAATGTTTACAGCATATTTCCCACACTTTTCATATCTCATACAAATTATTTTAATGTTAGACAAGTTCCCTTTATGTACAAGATAAATCTCACAATGAAAAATGCCAATTTACTGTTAATAATTTAAAATTTTCCACAGAAGCCAGGGCTAAAGTTGGCTACAATCAGTACTACATTTATTTTGCATTTCTGATCAGGGTTACATACCCAAATCAGAAAATACTGCTCTGATTCTGAGGCTTGTCTCCACTCATTATCAAGTTTCTTTCAAAACTGAAGCATACTGGTATTAATTGTAATATTTTTTTCTTCTCAGACCGCCATTACTCAGGCTGTGGATGTAATGGCAATGAGCGGTTCTAATGAAAGTGGTTGATTAAAAAGGCATTTGATGAAGTGTTTTTTGTCAAAATGAGCTTTGCCAGTCATGGAGCATGCTTAATAAGGGAGCTGAACCTCCCCTCTAGTCCCTGGGCTTGCTTAGGCTGCATCCTCCATACGACTATAATGAGAGACGAGAGAAGAGGCAAATGAGGTCTAGGAGGTGCATTTTAGCCACTCGTGCTGGGGTGTGGCAAATGAGATTTTGAATGCCCACAATCCCCTATTAATTACATGGAGAAGACTTGGGGTTAATTACTTCCTCCTCTGGAATCACAAGCAGTTAAGAGCTGGCATAAATTTTTTAAGTGTGTGTACATCCATTAAAAACTGCTAAATGAAATATATGAACATTGTCTAATTGCAATTTTTTCTCAGAAATTATTTCTGCTGAAATCCATAATGTCAAATATTTTTGTTCAAAAGCTTGAGATCCCTCCTCCAAAATAATTGGTAGTAAGACAACACTTTAGGTCAAGAGAAATTTTACAAAGCAAGGTATTTATGTATTCAATAAATAAGAAACACACATACAAAAAATTATCTAAATAAAATTATACTTATAGTATTTTACTATTTTACTTTATGTGCATTTATAGTATTTGACTTCTGTATTTAACTGAGGACTGTGAACTATGCCAAGCTGTGTTTTGGCTTTGATATAGAAATAAATGTACAATAGGCATGTATAACCACAAGAGTGAAACTCACAAAGAAAATTTGGTGTTAGTGCTGAAGCCAAAATCACTGCCAATACTGAAAGTCAAGGAATTCTCAGCTGTTTTTAAGGTATACTATTGCTCTGATCTTTTTTTTTTTTTTTAATAAACCCACTCCTTACTGATACTGTGCTACCTCTTACTACTTCAACAGTCATTATTCTATTTGGATATTTCCTAATAGGTCACAAATTGAATATATTTTGTTGAGAGAATATGCAATTTTTCTTTTGGTGTGCATCAGGTCTTTCTGGAGCACAGTTCCTTGTTCTAAGTGGACTGAAAAAAGGCAGTTCTTGTGGAGGAGGATCCATATTACCAGCTTGTAAGCAATCACAGCATCTGTCCTTAGTGGCAAGACTTTGGACACTTTACAAGGAAACTTATCTGTCTGTCAGTTCCATAATGAGCCTGTAGAAGGGCTGTGCACTTGTTCCATGATCTTCTCAAATATCCCTTTATTGGTTCATTTCCCAGTTTTTTATGGTGTGTCTTCTTAACTGATTAGTGTGGAGGTGCAATCCCTCTCTGATTTCTTCATGGTTGTTTAAGGCTCAGGTTGCTCCCCTTAAGTCCTCCAGCCCCTGTTCAGAGAGGAAAAATGGACAATGAACGTCATTTAGATACAAGATAAGCTCCAAAGCCTCCATTAGCCCATTGCTGGAAGTTATAACCTGAGTTGAAAGTTCTGTTTGTATTGTTGAGGAGCTTTCTAATGATTGCCAAAGTACCAATTGATCCTCCAGCTCCGTAGTGCAATATATCTACTCATTCTTTCCATGTCCTTTGGAGATACTCAGTCATAAAGTGTTCTAGTAACCAAATATCTGAGGCAGTAATGGCTGTTCTTTGTGCTGTACAGTTTACAGGAGTTTACAGTGACAGAAAGACAGGACCTGTTGGAGACAGGGCCACATATGCCAGGACCAAGTGGGGATGTTCCCTCCCTGGACGCAGGGGCAGGCTGGGGAGCCTCCAGTGCAAGCTCCTCACAGGTGGTATGGATGAAATGGCAAGAAATAGTTCCAGTTGTTTTGAGAACCACAAACCAGCCTTGTGGCTTCCCAGGGGTTCTGCAGTTCCTGGTGTTGGTACAGCAAGTCCTCTGGCTGCTGCCCAGCAGCTATTCTACAGAGCTTCCCAAAAAGTAACCTGCGGTTTTCTGTGGCTGCAACTTTTGCTGCTGGGCACAACTGTAATGCACAAACTTGTTAGAATAAAATCTGGTTTGGATTGTAGCTGGCCTGTTGGTTTCAGAACATTTCTCCTTCAGCAGATGGTAATAATTTTTTACCAAACATTGCAGAATTAGACATTTACTGAAAGACACATGCTCACTGCATGGTAGCCATGTGCATCTCTTGCTTGACTGGCACTTCCAAAACCTTACACTATCCTGGTTTGCATTTGCCTCACCTTTGGGTCCAGAATGCAACACAAAGTGAGGCTTGCACAGATTTTTCCTTATAAACTTAACATTGCACAGATTTAAAAACCTGGATGCTCAAGTCTAAGCGGAAAACACAGTAAAACTCTTTCCTCAGATCTGTTCACTAATGACAGCCAAAATTGCTAGATGTTCAACTGGGAGATGCCCCTGAGTTCAAGAAAGTGCACAAAGCATGATGAATCTCTTTCTGGAATTTCAGACCTTATGCTTTTTATTGTAGATTTTTGAATCCTTTCCTAGTCCTGATGTGGAGTGTCATGTTGATGTCAGGCATGGCCTGCCAAGGAAACAATGCTAAATGCTTTCAGCATAGCACGTATACAGTCTTACACACCACAACCCCAGCCTTAGAAATCAAGCCAAAGACAAGAAAAAATTGCATGGGCTTTAAGGAGCTAATATCTACAAAAATTTAAATGCTGATGTAGAGAACTTCTTATGTCAGAGAAAAATAAGATACTAAATAAGAGTCTGATTTGAATTCTGTAACAACATTGATAGTAAAATATAAGAATAAACAAACCTCAGGACTTTACATTTCCTCTATCTCTTGCTTCTCTAAATTATTTAGCACACTACCATAAAGGATGAAAATTTTAAAAAATTAAGACGAAAGCTGCCAGATGAAGAACACAACAAGAAACATCACTCCAGCAGATGGCTGCTGTTTAGTTAAAACTTTTCTTCCCTTATACCTAGAAATAAATGTTTCTTTTTCAGAAAACCTATACAGTATTTAGGTCAAGTTAAATAATAACAATTGTGTTCTGTACATTTTGTGCTCCTTTCACAGAAAAAATGTCAGTACTATTTGTCAGCAATATGGTGATGGATGAGGCTGAATCTTTAAGTATACAAATCACAAGCTGGAGATGAAAAGTATCATATAAAAGTGATGACCATGTAAATACTTACATGCTAACGGCATAGCTGTTTGTACAGAATTTTGGCAGCTGCTTATTAAAGAAATGGCCGGGAATGTCATTCCTTTCTGATTTAGGATCCATGTTGTGCCTGAATTAAGAGTGTGTGGGGGAAGAAGAGCATTCCAGGGAGGAGCCAATTATGAGGATGAAAGAAATATGTGCTAGGATGATCCATATCAGAGCAGCATCAGCAGGGGTGGAGGGAGCGATTAATTGACACTTGGTGGAATGAAAGCCTTTTCCACATATTTCTGTTTTGTACATCCCCTACTCTGCTGAATGTGTACCTGATTGTGCCTGTCTCTGCTTTTTTCCTGAACAGACTCAATGATGTGAGCAAGCTTGCAAAATAAAATGTAACATTAAGGTGGAACCACTATGTAATGCAGCTGTGGAATTCCGTACACAAACGTTCTTGAAGAGTTTTAGTGCAAAAAAAAACATCTCTGTCTTTTCATAAAAGTTTCCTATTTTGAGATAAATAAATTGATTGAGCTAAGCCACAAATGTGTGCAGGAGAATGATCAAACCCTTCAGACTGAGATTCTATTAAAAATGAATGAATGAATGAATGAATGAATGAATGAATGAATGAATGAATGAAGCAGTGCTTCTTAAGCTAAGCACCCTGCTTTTGAGAAAACATACCTACAAGTATGAAACTGCGTTGAAAAAGGGGTGGTGGCGGGAGGAATAGGCTCCTTATTTTTTGAAAGAAAGTATTTCACTTCAATGACTGAGTCTGGTTCATCTGCCTCAGGGTGGGAGTTCCTCACATGGAGAACCAGAACTAAGAACACCCAGATCCAGATGGAAATTTGGGACAGAAAGCAAAGGTAACCTAGCCAGTCCCAACTGCCTTGGAGGAACAATTTGTTGCTCAAACAGTGTGGGCTTAAGACTGAATGCTGAATGAATAGGAAAAAATAATAACCATTCAGATATGTCTTACCTCACTTTTTAATAAAAACAAATTTCTACTTTATTTGAAAGGATTTTCTTTATTCGAAGAAATAAGTAAATAAAAGTCCGGCAAAATATTAAAGTATGTTTGGGGAAACAAACTTTAACAATTCCACATGTTTTTAAGATATTACTAAAAGATGCCAAATCTGCTCAAACACAGTGTAAGATTTTTTTTTTGTGTATTGTGCATTTCTCAATACCTCAGATAATTCAGAGTGGTCAGGCATTCTAATGACAAGCAGACCTGAATAAATGAGAAAAGGATGTAAATGTCATTGGCAAATACTTATAATATTCCCTTAAACAATCATACCAACACACAAAAAGTAAAATCCTTTGGTTTCATTTTAATTTATTTTTTTGTTTAACAAAAATATTTCATATTGTTCTGACTGATCACACATCTTGAGAAGGGTTCAACATCAATTTATATCACTATTTACTTTTTCTTACTATTATAAAAATTCTAGATATTTAGCATATTTGAAAATCAAGCAATTTTTGGTGTCTAATTTTAGAAAACGATGTTCTGTCATTTTACATATTTTTTCATTTCACAGTAAGTTAAAGTAATAAAAAGGCCACATTATAAATATCGGATTCAATATACAGCATATAGCTCTTCATTTTTACAAGTATTTCTCTTACACTCATTTGGCGTTTCTGCAGGATTTCAGTACTTTGCAACTTAACACCTAACTTATCATTCTGTGATAACACAGCAATGACTGGAAAGAGTTAAGACTTTTCCTGTTTATGATAAGCAAAGAGCAAAAAAAGTAAAATGCATACATAAGCATTTATAAATTGATACATTTAACTAAGACACAGGTTTTTTGAGGTCTATCCCTTCTTGCAATAAAGTGTTTCTTCATTAAATTCTGCACAGTCTCTTTCAAAAGTCTAGAGACAATTGTGCTCAGAAGAAAATCATTCCAGCATAAGAACAACTAATTTGAAGCTACTTGGGGAAAACAAAGACAGAAAAAGGAAAGATATTTCACATCTTTGCAAAGTTCCTAGCACAGTGGTACATGAGTTTTAGCTGCTGCCCTTGGCACTGCAATGCTAAGCAGTGATGACTGATGGAGACTGTTGTATGGTGAAATGCCTGGTTGAAGGGACACGTCTTGCAGTGTCCTCATGTCTGCCACAGCAGCTCACTGGAACAACTGGACTCAGCCTGTTCTGCAGTGAGTCAACATTGTGAACTCATGACCCTTCAGAGCATGCTCTGCCCTAGTAAAAAGAGAGTTTCAAACAGTTTCTACCACTACATCCAGACTATATTGGCTAAACAGTAAGTAGAAATGCTTCTCTCAGCCATCTCCAATCTTACTCCTGATAGGAAAGAATTTTTGTACAGATTTAGAAGCAAATTTTCTGGAAACAGGGTGTTTATAAAACACCTTACTTTTAGAGATGGCAGTAAGTATCATTATCAGTCTATAATAAATGTGTCTTCAGGGAGAAAAATGAAACTTGTAATAATTACAGGGTTGGTCACCATTTAAAGATGCATTGTAATCTCAGTTGACTTTAATTTGACATGAGGGTCATATAAAATTGTTTTTTTTAATCCCCAGTTTAAAGTCGTTCTATTCCTAGATAGGCACTGAAACCATGGTAGTGCAGATGAGGAATTTTTACTGATGCAGTGCTAATTATAATTTCCAGTGGGAACAGCTACACTTCCCAATTTGGTGGATCAGGGTGGAAGGAGAGCTGTCTGTTTACAGATATTTATTCACGTTGTCCTCTAGCCATGACTCTGGGAGGACTTAATATGTTTATATAATCCTAAATGCTCAATCCAGCAGTTCTTATCCTGACAGCTTCTGTTGTATAACCAAAAGTAACTATGTCCAGTCAATAGAACTGCAAGAAACAAGATTTGAGGTAGAATGTCTCAGTTATGTTTTTTCCTTCCATTATATTTTAAAATTGGGCTTTCACCTTTTCACAATTCCTATGCCAGTAAACCCCACTGGATAATGGGGGTTATCACACAGTCAAATTAAAAAACAACTTTTAAAGCATTGTTATTTTGAACACTTAAAGGATGACTGATAGTTTTCTTAATATTCTTAAGTGATTATGCACATTGGCAGAGAACTGTACTTACTTATCTGAACTGTAAGGAGGTGAGACTGGCAATATATCTGTGGGGAGAGTTCTGTGCTAAAAAGCACTAGAAGCAGCATTTGTCTGCATGTGAAAAGTAGAGATAAGGGGCGCATGAAGGCAATTAGAAAATCTCTTAATGCTGCACAAAAGGCAGAAGAATGTAGCAGGCAAACAACATGCAGGAAGACAGAGGATATGTAGCTGAGAAGAGGAAGGAGGCTTTTATTCCTGCTTTTATTCCTACTGCTTACCTACATTTTGGCTGAAAAACTCTCCAACCCTCTGGAAAGATTTCTGATGACTTTTGGATTCTCTTTTTTATGAGTTTTTTAACTATTGGGGTATCTTGCTTTCACAGTAAGATGAATGCTAAGCCAGGTCACAGTGTCCCTATGTACCTTGAAGCAAGAGCTTGAATCATCTGGCTGATGCATGTGTTTACCCCTGGGGACAGTGAGGAGCTATAGGGTACTCGCTATCTGCTGGGAGAAGGTTTATAGTGTTTTTCTGCGCTTATCACTCTTCTTTCTGACTCCCCAGTATAGCAGAGGGAACATTAATATCCGAGCTGTGGTTTTCACCATTTGATTATTGAAAAAAATGTGAGCACATCTGACTGTTGCCTAAAACCAGAGTGAGAAGGTGATGTTCAATAATTTGTTGAAGTGTGACTCAAACTTGGGAGAGCTTTTCTCAGACAGTGGGCACAGGCTATCACACAGCACAGGTGGCTTCAGGAGGCACTCCCTTACTTGTTTACAGCTGTGAGCTTTGAAATCCTCGGCTAAAAATATGCACACTTTCAAATGATTTCAAATGAGAACTGTAATACAATATTTGTATGAAAATAGCTGTAAAGGCACCAAAAGACCTATCTGTCAATAATTTCCAGGATCTGGAAGTTAACCAGACCAAAATCATACTGAGCCATTTGGCTTCCTCTGTCTTCATAAAGCCCTTGAACCTCAAGTCCCATAGGTATAATAACTTTGATTTTACTTAACCTAAGTTACCTAATTGTGATGTGTGTTAGGAGTTCCTAAGACAATACTTGGAGGAAAGTTATAGACAGTTTGTTATATAAAAATTATTTTTTCTTGGACCTACCTATTGCAATTTTATCCTTCCTACAACTGCCTAATGGTGTATTCAAAAACCATGCTTTATTAAATACCATTTGTCATTTTTCCACTTGAATCTTTTATTTTGTTCATTCCATCTGTGACTTCTATGGGATTTTGCTTCAAATAAAGTATCTTGTCTGTAGTTCGTCCAATGATAAGGCAGGAGGCAGTAAATGTACAAGTGAAAAAAATATCTTGAAAGTGAAAAAAAAAAAAAAAATTAAAGTGGGGATCTGCTGGAGAGCTCTAATATGACCAGGAAAAGCACTGCTGGAAAAAAATCAGGGAAGGAGAAATAGGGACTGGTGCCAGATACTGTAAGTGCAAAGACTCGGGATAGATGTGCAGCCAGTGAAGTGTCAGTGCCATTGGTGTGGAAAGGAGCCACTTAAAGCTGTGATGTGGCAGGGGATCAGAGACTACTGCTGCTGCAGCTCCATGCAGGGAAGAAGCTGCATCACACAGCAGCTGGACTCTGCCACACAGCCTTGAAGACTTGCCTGGGTTGTCAATCAACCTTGTAAAAAAATGCTCTGCTGCTAGATGACTGTACTCTACTCTTGAAAATCTGGGGACATTTTTGAAAGATAACTCTACCTTTTTTTCTCACCACCCTGCCACCCTTCTTGCTTCTCCATCACAAGAGAAAAAAAAAAAAAAAAAAAGGGAAAGAGGAATTACACGTCCATTTCAGTTTTCACCAAAAATATTGCTTTTGTTTTGATTGGATCATCAAAGAAGAGACGTTGTTTACGTGTATTTTAAAATGTGCATAGTTTTGTGTGGATTAGTGGAACCCAGATGATGAAAATGTCTATTTGCATAGGGTTCCAAATGGCAGGATGTTTGTCCGGATTTGTTTATGGTAATCATTTCCGCTGACCTGTGGGTTTGTATGCTTGAGCTTTTATTTAAAAGCCAAAGGCAGAAGCTGACTTTGTTATCTTGCACAGCTGATGGAAACCATGAATTTTGTTTTCATACTCAAATAACTTCTCTGATGCTTTTCTCATCTTCATTTGGGACTGGATTTTGTTCTTCTGTCATTAAATGCCATGGAGAGGGCCAGCAGGGGTGGGAAAATGACTATACCCATCATTTTATCACTTTGTTTATGAAATTATTCAAGGCTGATTCAGATTGTTAAGGTTTTAGGGGCTTGAACATACAAGATCATCATTGCTTATTTTCCACTGAGGCCTATGGGAGTTTACAGAAGGTACCAGATTTCAGCTTTTGCCCTAAGCAAGGATGGTGATGTGATTTCAAACCCACTCATCAGCCTATGACAACAGAAGTATGTCAAACATATTCATTGCTGATATTGTACAGGAATAAACATTTCAGTTTATGAGTAAGAGTGACCACAAAATCTGGAGGTAAATTCAGATATTGGGAAGCAATATGAGGTTTGTGCATCCCTGGAAATAATCAAGAAAACAACTGAAATGCTTTTGTGAAAAAATCTGTTAGAATTCACAGGATTTAGAAAAGACATTAAGGTTTTTGAAAGACTGACTGAAAAAGTGACTAAGAGAATTTAACTTATTTAGTTTATCCAGGGCAAGGTTGAAAAGTTCAGAAGGAATCTCTTGCAAAATATAATACATGACTCATAAATCTAAGAGGAAAAGGAAAATAGAGTTAAATTGACTCTCACTTACAGAAAAAAGGTTATCAGTACTTTTAAAATTTAGCACTCACTCTTTAGGTGGTGTTGGTTAAAAGTTGATATTCAATAGTATTTAGATATTATATATATAATATATAAATATACAAACATATATATATATATATACAAACATACATATATATATAAAGTAATTTTTTGTAAAGAAGAGAAGGATGCATAAATGTGTTGATACATATCTGTATACCTAAACATTTCATCTTTAATTGATAATGCTACAAACTTGTGGTGTTTAGGTGACATTGTCTGGAAAAATAACAGGTCTACATAGTCCTTAGCACTCAACATAAGAAATAGAAGTAAACATAGAAGTGAGATACTATTATTATATTAATATTCCTGCTTAGGACAGATAACAAGCAAAATTAATGAGTATGAACTAGTAGAACATGGGGCTGCAGATGCTGTTTACTTAGAAAGATAGCTGAAAAGTTACCACTATCCAAGAAATTTATTTTACATCTATTTTTGCACTATATTATCAAAATCTGTCTACAGAAGACAATATTTGGTCATTGTATATAGCTTTCTTCAGTTTTATTACTGGCAGCCATATTCCTTTGCTCCAGATTTATCAAGTTTCAAACCAATGAGGAAGGCATCACCCAGTGCATATGGCAAAAATCAATTTTCCAATTCAAAATAACTGGGGAAAGAAAACTTACAGAAGGAAAATACTGATTTCTGAAAGTTTTTCCTATATTTTCACTGCCAGAGTATTGTAAGGGGGCTCCATACACTTTTCTTTGTATTTTGACATTTGAGTTCAGAGCTGGTTACATAGTCCAACTCCAAGAGCCAATAAAAACAACTAAATCTGGGATGCATTAGGATTATAAAGGCACATGTACTGGAAAAGCTGCAGCCATTGTGCATAGCCATGATTAACTGTGGCCTCAGGTTTGGTTGTAAAATATTATGTTCATCATGAAGGATATTATGTTAGTCACTATAATCCTGATAATTTATCAAATTGACTCATAAGATATTTATAACTTATACTATAGAGAATTTGTATTGTTTTTTTCATTAAATCTGAACAGTTGAGTTAATATTACAATATTGATGTAGCTTCTGTCAGATGACATTGCTTTAACACTTCAGAATATTTATTCTATTTTCCCCTATAATTTCAGAAAAATTTTCTTATTCCTTTAATAACTATCACTGAGTATTTATCAAGGAGGAATTTCATTAAGGTATTATTTTCTTTTATTGCATTACTGGACATGGTTTAACAATTTTTTTGAAATATCTGCTTTGCTTATTGTAATACGTAGTATGCATTTTTGTCAGGTGTGCATGCAACAAAGTCTTTAAAAGCCCATTTCTGATTGTGTTAGTAAACTTGCAAAAAAACAAAACAAAAAGTAGTTCAGTCTGGACAGCATTAGAAAACTCAAACAAACAAAACTAAAAAAAACCCAGACAACCCCAAAACAAAAAAGAAAAAAACACAACCCCAAAACAAACAAACAAAAAAACCCAAAATCACAACACCTTCCCCAAATAAAAAAAACCCCCAATGCTGTAGTTGAGTCTTCTCCTTAACAGGAATTCTGCCTATGCAGCATTAACAATGCAAACCAAAACCTGTAGAAAACTGCTTCTAACTCTGCAGCAAACTGTCTCTGAGTCCTGAGACTGAGAGATATGAAGAGGACAGAAAATGCAAGAGCAGCTTCACTGAGATTAAATCATTGTATCTGAAATAAAAAAACCCAGGTTACAAACAAGGCTGTTAGTACATTGTGTAACTCTCATCATCATTCCTCCTGAGCGCCTTCAGCAATCAGCACACCAAGCCTTTTGGGCAATTCCATAGGGAAGGTCTTCCTGTCTTGTCCTTGACAGTGTAAGAACCTGGATAAACTCTAGAGAGATGTCTTAGATCCTTGCAAATTTTTGGCCATCTAGACAATGCTTTTGCTGGCTTGGTCATGCGGGTCTGGGCATATGGCACACATTGAACAATTAGTTACACAAAGCCATTTTAAACAGGTAATTAAAATAAGTTGGGCAGCTGGGAATCAGGACGGGGAAACGAAAGGTGCAATCAAGGAATGTTGCATAGCATCATGTTATTTATAAAGGGAGATAATAGCTAGATAGTTTCTTACTATAACAAGGAACATGTAGTCTCAGAGTCTATAATCTGAAACCAAATTAACATTGCACTGGAAACTATAGTTGTGTCTATGCACTCCTAAGGTGTTAAGGTAACTGGACAACTTTCTATATTAAAAAAGCTGAAGTTCAGTCATCTTTGGCGACCTATTATCATGAATGAAATTAAGTGGAAGGTCTCTGCTAGCGCTTTTGCTGCCAAGGGGCTGTAGCATCACAAAGCTGGAGAAGTCCATCCATTTAAGAAACGGAGCAATAGATTAATGATGACCAGAGTATTTGTGCTCCAAGAAGAAACTCTGGCTAAAACACTCCTCATCTGTGCCTTTAGTGATTTTCCTTGACAGAATCCTTACAGAAATTTGTGAAAAGAAAATGCTTTCCCAACATTAATCCTTCCAGAAAAAGAAAAAAAAGCCTGCTATTAAATCAACACCATCTTGAACACTGAACCTCTCCTTGAGTGCAGCAGAATGTCATCATTTGGGAGCACTAGAAACAGCTTCCCTTAATTTGATACTATGTGTATTAAAGCCAGTGATTAATCAATTTAATGTCAGACAACCCTTCAGAAGTAAAAGAGTTCTTTTGTTTTTAATTAGAACTTGCCTGTTTTAGATATTAAAATTTCGATCCTTCAGCTTTTTCTAGTTTACCACTGTATTTTTGGAAGTATTTCTAAACTTTTGCTAGTACATATATGGTCATGTCAGTACCCTTCCTGGATTTGACATCTGTTTATATAACAGACTGTATGTTGCAGTCTCATTATACTGGATGAAAAAGATTTGTAACAAATTAATTTATTTCAGCTGTTCTAATGCCAATTTTCTTCATACAAGTACCCTGAAGTACTTTAAAGAATAAACGGCTTTAGTCCTTTTAGTCTAGTTCCAGCTGAATAATCCAGAAGAAAAAAGAAAAGTTGTTTTACATTGACTCAAGGACGTTTGAATAAGTAAGTCTATTGTGATTTGCAATCAGGAATATACCAAAATATTAGATTCATTTTTTCACTTGTGAATAGTATATCAGAAAATTTTTCTACAGTGAGGCCAAGATTCAGAAAGATGTTTGGGCATATAATTCCTATTTCATAACCACAGGGTTAGATCTATCAAGCACTTCAAGAATTCTGGCTACTGTTCACTCTTTGTTACCCAGCAGTCTGGTACCTGCTTGGCATTTCAACTTGTCCTCTTTCTAGTCTCCCATTTTCTTTTACATCTGCTCTCAACTGAAACTTCAGTCTTGGCTTTTTTACCCCAGATAGAGAATTTCTCCTTTTCTCTGTAACTTCTAGTTTGGGTCATAGTCTTGAAAGAAAATATGATGTTGTAAGTAAAAAATAACCAATAGAAATTACTGGGAATGTGTTAGGAAATGAAAATCTTTCAACATGATTTAATTTCAAGAAAAGAAGATTTTTATGGTCCACTGTTGATTGTATGCCAAATCACAAAGACACTTGCTTTTCTATCTGGGTAATTGAATAGCTTCCTGTACAAAAATTTGTGATGCACTATCAATGTTTAAAGAAAACTTTAGAAATGCATATATACATGTATATAAAAAGTGCTTTTTACAAATACCTTTAAATAAAAAGTTGTATAATTACTAGATGCAACAACTGCAATAGGCATTTCATAGTGCTCACTCAAAAACTATTCACTCAAGCCAAATTGAATTTTGCACCAAGAGACTTAGGCCAAAAGAATACTTGGTCCTAAGTTTTACAGGAAAACATAAACTAAGCATAGTTTTGCATGCCTAAGTCTACTACATAATGAACTATCTAATTAATTACATATCTGATGGAAAAAACATTTTTATATGGCTCAGTGGGATATCTATTGAAACACCGTTGCTTTTGTAGCATTTTTGATTATAGATTTATTTGGGTCTATAGGAAATTTCATCTCTCAATCCAATTAGGTCCACATGCCTGTGATCCCTTCTGCTTCTTTGTTTACTGCTGTATAGTTTATCTAATATCTAATATCTAATAATTACCTGATAATGCAAGCTCTGTGATGATCTCATGTCCAAGATCAGTACTTTTAAAGCAGTATCGAGTACCTGGATGGGAATTGCTAGGTGGATCATTATACTGAAACAAGAGAGGAATATTGTACTAGAAAACAAAGCTTTCCACAAATGGAAATGTTCAGAGGACCAAGCACAAAAAAAATTTTGTGACCAGCTCCTCCTTTTTTCTCATGAACAAGGGATTTGGCTGTCCCCACTGTCAGCATAGTGTTAACTATTTTAACAGTACTTATTCTCTAAACTCAGATTGTACCTAGAAAAAGATCTTTCACAGCCACAGTTGTATACAGAGACATACCGTTGATCCTGAAGTAATAAACTCTTTATAGATGCATTGGCTGCTGGATCCAGTTCACATAACTGTGCCTTGTAACTATTGTCAACCATCAAGCAAGTAGTGGAGGAGGAGATCTTCCAGCTCCTCCATGAGTTGTGATTTGTGTTTCTGATCATTCATTCTGCAATGCTGTGTAATATTTCACACCTTCACAACCCTGCAGACTTAATGAGCTCTGTGTTTCTCTGAGAACACCCCCAAAAAACAAAACCCATGAATAAAACCCACAAACTTGATTCTTGACTTTTAAGTAGGAAGAAAAAATCCCAACCAACCCTCGCCAAAATCCCCAAACCATCAAAAAGGTATAGGGAGATCAAGCAACATAGAAAAGCATATCTATCATACATAGAGCATAACATGAACAATATATCCATTTTCATGAATGTAGCAAACTAAGGTACAGTTTTTGCAAGTCTCACTACTGACAATCCTTCTACACAGGCATGGAAAGAATTACAGAATTATTGCAGTTTGAAGGGATCTCTGGAGGCTGTCTTGTTCACTTGCCCTGCTGAAGCAGGGACACCTAAAGCTGATTGCCCTGGACCATGTCTAGGACATGCACATGGAGTCTGTCCACATTTAATTGAAGTGCACCGTGATCCTTAGTGCACCTATTTTCCTCAGTGGCAGAGAGGATTGAGACTAGATCATCTTTAAGGTCCTTTCCAGCATTTAACATTCTGTGATTAATTCCATGATTGTGGCACTACAGTTGTGTAATACTTACTAAATGCTTGAGAACACCATAAACATTAACTTCATGTTATCATTCATCCAAGCCTGGGATTAGTGTGATCCAAAACAGATGAATGAGGAAAACAGCTACTGTTTTAAATAGCTCAATTGTATATTTTCTGGGCAGAAGACAAACTAGCTGTAAATCACAGTTGGTCAGTTTAACGTGGCCTGCGTGGTCCCATCAGAGTAAAACCAAACTCCAGAATCATTAGAACATAATAACATTTTCCATGGGTGTGGTGTTAACCCAGCCACAGGAATGGAGAAGCACACTCTATATGCAACTTTAAATATCATTGCAGATAATTCCCATGCTTATTAGAATGTGAAATAAATTATTAGTTTAAAAAGTGATGTTGCTTCATGTTGAAAAGGACTTAATAGAATAGATTATCCCTACATCATTAAGCATTTCATTCTAAAGTATACTGTGGCTGTTTTGGAAAGGTGGTTGTTTTCATGCAGTTGATACCAGAAAACTAATGAAATTCATTCTACTCTCATTGCTGTTAATTTCTAGTTATTCCAAATTGCCAAGAAATGAAGATATTTTCCACACAAAAGCAACTTACATTTATTTATTAAAAATTCACCTATTTTCCTTAGGACCTAAAAGAGTAATTTATTAATCAATTAATTGATTTTCTTTAATATGCACCAGTGAAACTCTTCTAAATTTTTTACATCTTTTCTGATCAAAGTCAGAATGCTGGTAATATAAATGTATATAAAAACATTTTATTTTCAGTACTATACTCCACCACATCCTTATCATATGCTAGTATTTTAATTGGCTTTGGAGAGGCTTATACTAGATCTCCAGTGATTTTCTAGGAGTATCAAAATTCTGTTTTTATAGTTGCTTCACCTTTTGGCTCAGTATTTCATAAAGTTTACTGATCTATGCATAGGAAATAGCACATATATCCCCAAACCACTGGGAGAGGCAGTGGAAGAGGTGCCTGTTTTAGCTATTAACTAATTTTGTAGTCTGGTCTTTTTTTAAAAAGTGAAGTAAAATATGTGCAGATTAATCAATAAGAAGGCAAACTTTCCAGTGTGGATGCCCTTGAAGCTGTTTTTTCTGCATCTGCTTTTTTCCAAGGTAAGTTTGTGATCTGAATGTGTGTTACACAGCTGTATCACATGGCAAAGCTTTGTTTTACCTTTTTCTCCCCTCCTTTGTTCAGCCGTACTGCCCATTTCCTTCAGAACTTTCTATCCAGAAAGAGCTTAGCCATTGCCATCAACATTGGCCAAGGAAAAGCCAAAAATGAGAAAAAATAATTTCTTGGTCTCAGTAGTGTTGTAGTAACTCTCACAATTGTTCTAAGATGTGTGTTTTCCTCATAAAACTGCAGATCATAAAGAAAGCTGGTATATCACACAGCCAAAAAAATCCATTGTAAATATATGTACTCTATCAACCAAATTTGCTTTTATGCTCACACTAGGAATAGTAATGTAAAAACAAATTGCTGGTAAGCACAATTCTCTTGGAGGTTCCCTATTAAATCCTATAGCTACCACTGAAGGCTTTGTGTCAGGATGCTTTTATACCAGGAAATTGACATCAGCAGATTTTCCCAGACTTTCTAAGAAATAATATTCTTTGCTTTGCTCCGTAGCTAACCAGAAAAAGGTGCCTAACTGCACTGCTATAGTTCGTAAATTATATTTAGGAACATGTCCTTTGTTCATAGGGTCTTCTTTTACAACTCTGGAGAAAATTGTAGGTCCAGTAAATTCAATAGGAGCTTGCCACTGACTTTTATTGAGCCAAGATTCCATGCCCTGCATCAGACTTTTGCCTGTCAGGAAGGTCCTTTCAGATTTCTCTGGTATTGCAAAGGAGCTAAAAGTGAAGACTGAGTTGTTTGCACATGGTCAGAGGGCTGGCAAGGGGTTCTAACTTCTGTGATGATTAGACTGTTAATAAACAGGGGATAGAGGGGGTAAAATTTTGTATCTGTATCCTCAGCAGTGATAATTCCTTGTAGGTGTGTATGCTCAACCTCATGAAGACTCCCTAACAGCAGCTGAGGATCCAGACACAATAGATTTTGATAGCATTATTTTCTTAAGATTTTCTCATTTTTTAAGAAGATGAATAAATGGTAAGATATGAATATCATTATTAATTTTATTTCAGAAAAATTAAACTCCAAACTCTTTAATTGTAGCAGTATAAGTCAGGGAGTAGATTCAAAAATAAACCCTTTTTTCTTGTTTCATCAGCTGGTTTTGTCAACTTTGTAAAACCTATAACAAAATGAAGAAGAGGGTTTTTTTTAGGTTAAAGGTCTGAATATATTTTCTCTGCTAAAATAAATAAATATGAATTTTAAGGTAATTTAATTCTATGCATGCTTTTATTTGGTTTTGGTTTTTATTCCTAATGGTAGAACAGTGTGATAACAGTTAATGCTCTTTAATATGAGTAAATGCCACCTCGTTCTCACATGCAATTATATTTATCCATCAAGTGCAGTAAAAAATCTTCTACTTCCTTTTGGTATGCACACTGAAGGAGTTAAATAAATGAATCAAATGAATCATATGTATAGAGGAATAAACTGGTGCAATTTCCATAGTATAAGCAAATAGTAACTACAATATAAAAGATGTCAGTTATTATTTTATGTGTAATATCTAAACACAGCTTGCATGAGGACTCGTCTTTGAGCAAGTATATATTTTGGGTTGTTATTTTTCAAAAGGTGGAAAAATATATACAAAATATAGACAAAGTAGAAACTGTTGTATGTCTATATAATAGGTAATGACAACTTTTTGCAGGATACAAAGTCTGACATTTAACGAGCATAAATAAAGAATTTACTGTATTAAGCTGTTTTTTTGGACTGGATTTTTTTTAGATCACACAGTTTTATCGTTGCATTTTATAGGAATGTTGATGACATTTTTGCCATAGAAGAAAATTAATTTCAGTATGACATGAGGAGAGAATAAATAAACTAAAACCACAAATTAAAAAAAATCCTATGGTATTGAAAGCAGCTATTAAATTGATGTGGATGGGTGTTAAAGAAAATCTAGGGGTCAATCAATTCCAGAGCAATCTCTTATGCCATCAGTAATGCAAAATGCATGAAAGTGGAAAAAGAAGATTAATTTTAACACATTAATTTTAAAGGAGAAGTAGATAAATATAGTCCATTTAAACAAAATTACAGGCATGTTTCTGACAGATTTGGTATACTATTTCTTTTCTAGAAGTGGAAATTTTAATTTGAAGGGTTAATAAACTTTTAGAAAAATATTAGGTATAATTCACACCCTGTATTGCGATAAATGAGTTAGAATTGTTAACAATCCTTAGGAATTTTATATGTTGTCCTTTGATATTCCAGAAGGGGGCCACTATGAATGATCTTTTATCATGTCTGTCCTGTATTAAATAAACTTAAACTTTGACTACTGCAGCTACTTTCTGTTACAGTTTGCACTTGTTATTTATGTACCTGCACCCTTCTGCAGAGACATAACATTTACAGGTAATGTTTGCATTACCCATTAGTGCAGACATTAATTGTGGGTTTGTAGATGGAAGTTTTCAGGAAGTTTTACTTTAGGCTAGTTTCAGTTCAGTCTAGTGGAAAAATGTCTGTCAATGATGGAAGCTCATTTTCCTGTTACCAAACTGAGTTTTATGGGACAACAACTTTTGGAAACACTGATTGCTGACTGCTATAAGGCTGACTAAAGAAAAAAGTGAATGATGAGCTTTTAATGATGGATTTTTATACATCCCCAGGAAATATGATCCTGTGCTTTTCATTATTTTATTTCCCACTGAGATAAATTCACACCTTAATTTCAGGCCACATTCCATTGGATTTTCCCCCAAATGAATAGTTCTTTACTCTGGTAAAATGTTGTGTTAATTCTTTTAAGTAGTATTTTCAAGTTATTACTTTGTACGTAGGTCATCATTAACACATAATCCTAGTTATTAAGGGTTTATTCAAGAGTTTCGTTCATTCTTTCTTTTAAGTGTTTTTGTTAATAATATGATATCTCACTGATATATTTATATAAATGCAGGTTATGCTAAAGACTACACCTTAAACTTCCTCAGGAAAAATGTGGGGACCTCTATAATCACAGGCAACATCTACAATTAACCATGTCTGAGTTCTCTGTCACCAAAGGTGACCCCCTACATAAGATCTTAGTTTGTCTGTGACTCATGTTGTGACTCTGATTTTCTCACATCATCCCTATAACATCATTACCTCACTTTACTCATATGCATCCCATGCACCTGTGATATTCCAGTATGTTTTCTGTAGGGACCCCTACTCACTCCTGCCTCTCAACACCCATGCTGAATTTACTGGAATATCATGTTGGAAAAGAGATTAGAAGCTATCCCCAGGAGCAGAAGTTACTGACACATTAGCAGTGTCTGTGATATGTCCTTCCTTAATCACCAGAAACTGTCAGCGACAGATTTCCAGCCAGTGAGAGTTACTGCTCAAGGATGGACTGCTGCTGTCCTTGGCTGTGAACACGGATTCCTGTACCACTAATCCCTATCCTTCATGCCCCTCACTGGGATTTGGCAGGAGGCTTGGCATAACACTGCATACGCCTGACATTTTCAGTTATTGTTTTCCAAAATCATCCTGGTGTTAATCCTAACTCTGCCCTCTGCCCAACAAGGAATGGCCACCACTGAGCCCAGCTCTCTCCATAACCACAATGATGAAGTGTGAAACTGGTACAGCAGCACAGCAGTTAAGGATCATTGCTGCTTGTCTCCTAGGTCAGCCAGTTGAGGGAGTATTTTCAGCCAATTTACTCTTTGATTCCCAGGGAAGGTGAAGATTATCTCCCTGCAGTGAAGATGAATAACTATTCAAACATATTGTGACACTCAGAAAACAGCAGTGTGCCATATAGGTCAGTAGCTATTGAAAATATCTAAGTAATCTACAAATAAACAAACCTATAGTTAAGTGACATTTCAGTAGATCTTGTCACTCTAGCAGAGTCCAGGTTCCTCTGCTGCTGCATAGCTGATTTCATGGTCAGTTCAATTATTTCTTAGCTCTTTATGTAAAAACTTAGTGCTCCAAGTAGTGTTCAGGGCCTTCTTCGTGTAGGAGTAATGGAGCCTCCCACTGATTCTGTAAAATACATTTGTAGTTTAAGGTGTATTTCAAAATATTTCAAGGAATTTCTGGCTACAGGACCATCAGGCAAAACCATTTCAAGTCCTAATCTAATTTAGAAGTTTAACTCAAATATGCCTATCTGACCTTTCTCTCCAATGTAAGTCATTATCATTTGTTTCCAAAAATAGTAAGCCTCATCCTAAACTTGGGCTGGTATTGATGGTGATCAAGTTTTCTTACTGGAATAATGGGTCCTGTCCACTGCAATCAGAGTTAAAATTAGATTTGGATTAAATATTGGTAATATAAATGCTTGAAGAAACTAGTTAATTCTTCTCTGCCTGCAAGAGTTTGGAATAGAGCTGTTGCCAATATTTTTATTTTTTTTACTGTGTGTATAGTAATTATAATAATTACTCTTATGTTGGAGACAGCAAATCAAAAAATTAAATCTAGTTTTTCTTTGAGACTGAGCAGCCTTCAGAGAGAAGACTGAAGAGAAGTCTGGAGTCAATTGTGGTCAACAGTTTATTCTCCCTTCACTAGATGGGTGGTTCCCTTGGCTAGCATTATTTTTGAGGTTAAGGTTATTTGGGGGAGTGCAGTAACTGAAGAACCCATTTCAACATCTGGTGCCTTGCCCTCAGAATAAAGAAAAAGAGTTGTTTTAGGACAATACTTAGTTCTTTTTTTTTCTTATGATTTGTTCCATGACCTTGGTTAAGTTCAGCACTTATGTTTGGGCTAGTGTTTGTGAATGTACAGATTGAAGAAGGCTACATGTCACAAGCTTTAAGAGGAGTGGTGTTTAAAGACAAATTCTGCTTTTTGCCCATCCTGTTTGCTGAGGAGCTGCAATCCCTGACCATTGCTAGTTTAGAGTTAGGGCTGGACTCATGGTTTGAGAGCTGGAAAGTAAAGAGCTCCTTTTAATTCTTGAAGCTACAGACTCTTCAGCATTTTGCTGTGTATTGTGTCTCTTTAAAATATTTTTTTTCAGTCTTCTTTTCTTGTTGGTTTTCATTCCTGGGCAACAACAGTTAAGTTAGATTCAGGAAAGGGTAGCTTGAGGTGAGTATTCATTGTCTGGCTTGGATTTGTCTCAGTTTGAGGCTAGAGCAGTTTGAAAATTTAAATGTTGCATATCTCATTTTGTTACTAACGGATTTGGGAAATTAGGGATCAGAAAGTGACTGTTTGGGATCTAAATATTTTGTTTGCTTGTTTTCAGTGAATGACAGCCAGGGTAAAACTAGGTTTAGACTGGATACCTAAGGACTGAAGTTGCTGCTCAGATGGTGTGGTCCTAATAGCTGGAAGTAATATACATGGGCTAGAATTATTAGGGTTAGGGTGGACAGCATAAAGCATGAAGAGCCATACTGCTTATGATATAACATAGGACCTTCAGTGATTGGTATCTGTCATCACCAAGAGATTATTCTCTTTGTAGTTAGATATAGTTTCGTATAAATTTAGGCATCAAAATTGAATAGAGCTCTGGTGACTCTTCTGCCTCATTACACATGGAAGTCCATGTGTTTTTTCCTCTCTCTCACCTGCAGAGATTGATTCCCTCAGTTATTAAAAGGTCATTGTTTGGTATTGGTACTTTTGTAATTTATATGATGTAAATAAAGATATGTTTTGCCAGTTTCCTTTGTATCCTGCATGTATGTTAATTCACTTGTGTGATCCTTTTGGGAGGTTAACTAACCATGTCTCTTTGAAGAGAGTTCAGCTCAAAAAGTACATATCTCTACAATTTGATATTTATCTGTACAATTTGTTAAAGATAGGTAAATTTGTGCAAGATTTGCCTTCTTCTGTTCTACATATCCCTCAGATTTCCTCATGAATGCTTCAGTTCCTGAAATACAAATTCTTATTCTTATTCTAGAAAAAACAGTGCTTTCCTCACCACACTCTAGGGCTCACTTTATTTCCTTCATTCCTTCCTGTGCAGTTTTTATTCCCTCTGGTGCCCATGCACAGGGATAGATACCTAGAGACGTGTCTAGCACTGGAGAGTTCATTAAAAAAAATTATAAATAAATGCTAAAGAAACATCATAGAATCATAAAATGTTAAGAGGTTGGAATGGACCTAAAAGATGATCTAGTCCCAACCTCCCCTGCCATAGGCAGAGACACCTCCCACTAGACCAGGTTTCTCAAGACTTTACCCAGCCTGGCTTTGAACACTGCCAAGGTTGGGATGCCCACAATTTCTCTGGGCAATCTATTCCAGGGTCTCACCACCCTCACAGTAGATAATTTCTTCCTGATATCTAACCTTAATTTCCTTTTTCAATTTATACCCATCACCCTTTGTCTTGTCATCACTGCAGTTACTGACAGAGCAGCTGTCTTATCACGTTTCTGTCTTATCTCCAGACACTGGAAGGTTACTATGAGGTCTTCACACAACCTTCTCTTCTCCAGGTGAACAGTCCCAGTTTTCTTAGTTTGTCTTCAACATGTCTCTATGTGACAAGGCTTCCTATTCTGTACAACCCTTGTTGACTGTGTGCAATGTTCTTGCACAGCACCAGTTACAGTCTCAGAGTTAAGTTTTCCCACTCCTGTTGCCCCACAGGGCAAGGCAGCAGTCCCTGCCCCACATTAACCTCTCAGCTGTACTCACACACTATTTGCAATAACAGGGGATGTAGTACAGGAAAAGTCCATACCTGTTAAGTATCACATAAAATGGACAATTTCATACATGCACCCATGCCTTATCCTTTCATAGCTTATTAGCACAGACACAGCCCAGATGTCCTTTTTCCTCAAGAAAAGACTTAATTTCCTCTACCCATTACTGGAAATCTGTCAGTGGAAATAGACATCATGTACAAAGTTATGATAATTGCTTTAAGAAATAGCTAAAATAAAAACAAGAACTTAGAAATGGAATTCAGAAGGGAAAAAAATCCTTTCAACAGAAGAAGATACAGACAGTGGCATCAGTGCTAAGGCTGTCAACAATTTCAACTCCCAGTAGAAACTAGTCCATGATCCATGAATAGTACTCAAGATGAATCAAAGTGACCCATGCAGGCAAAGGAGCGGTTTGCTTTTTTTATTGCAAGTTAAACAAGGTCTCCAAATTAGTAGGAAAGGATGCAAACGCTTTTTTGGAATGGTTTCAAGCATTAAAAACAAAGCAAAGCTTGGATCCAAAAGTCTATCTAAGATTAGAACGATCAGAACACTAAAGGCAATCTCTTTCTCTGCTCTCTGATAAAACGTGTTGTGAGGAGTTGTTTTGATTTGAAAGTAGCTGCTGTTTATCAACTGAACTCAAATGCAGACTTTCAAAATGTCAGAGCCACATGTAGTCTTTGGAAAGATTACTGTAGTATATATGGTGTAACAGGGAAGTTTATTTCGCCACTGCATTTCTTTGATCTTGCGAGCGCTTTCACAACCTCTTTTCTCCTTTTGTTTCTTTCAGTCATGAGGCAGTAAAACCAGATTTATGATGGTATTAGTGTTTTGCCACAGAATGATTGGTATGTCCCAGATTCAGCCTTGTGGGATAAACACGAGGAACTAAGAAAAAAACTGTCTGTAATAGATGTAATCTTTTTTGAAAGAAAAATATTTTAAATAATATTTTAATGAGAAAAATTTAAATCAAGCCAGGCAAATATTAATTGTGGGACCTTTGATAATACTATTTATATTGAATGTTATAAATTCTGTTTTGATAAGGATTATTCTGCAAGATTATTAATTTTCCATTCTGTTATTTCTGAAGGATTTTATTGAGAATATAGAAAAGTTGAGACTAAACTGAGAAATTTATACAAGAGGACAGAAAAGAAGCCTCACTTATATTACCTATGCTGTTATTCATGCACCTTTATGTTCGGTGATCATGTTGTTTGTAGATACCTAAATTTGAATCCTCAAGAAAAAAAAAGACATTTTGGAACGATAATGGAATGTTTGAAAATCTGTGCTCCCTTGAACAATATGTAACATTTTCAAATTCAGATTCTGTGACATCATAAAGTTCCAGAAATCTTTTCAGTTAATTTGGGAGAGAAGGCCAAATCTCCGGAATAAGGCGTAGGAATTATGCTGGATTATAGTATGGGAAACTCTGCTTTCTTTGAGTGGAGGTGACAATATATATATAAAAGATTGATTAATAAGTGCATCTGAATAAACACTTGTGTGTCTTTCAAAGATGAGGAATGTTGCGAATGAAGTTTCTTGCAGTGAACTTAGCATTACGTTTATATTTACACTTAAATCTATAAATATAGATATTTATGTTAAAAATGTTCATTTCATAATGTCTTTTTGTTTCCTGGGATGTCTGAAAAATATGTGGCTTGCACTCTGATTCAAAGCAGTAGTTGTCTTTGAAGCTTTTTTTTACTTAATTGAAGAAGATAAATTCCAAAATCAACCAATGCTGTAATAATGTTTTGTCCTTCTCTTAGCTGTGCTTTACTTTTGGCTTATCTGCCTCTCTTCCAGTATTAATGGAACCAAAGAGAATTATTGATGCTTAATATTCTTTGTCTTGAATTCTTAGCAGTTGCACACATATGAAAAGACTCATGATGGCTGTGAAGTCAGGGACAAGATTTTTATTTTTCAGAGTCATTTGCCAAAGAGAACACTAAAAATCCCTGCTCTGCTGAATGAGAATGGTACTAGATCAGGAAATGCAATGTAAGAAATGTTTTTTAAGAGAAAATAAATGGATTTCATACACACTTCGAACTTGTACAAAGTGAGAATGAATGTAGCCACTTGTCTGAGTACTGATAAATCCACTACTAACAGTCTGCCAGATCGACCTCTGCTCTTGGACATTTACTTTCCTATGGTTAGACTGAAGTACATACCTGCAGTCTCTCCAAGGGGTTATCACCTGATGTCTGCTATGAAGATGGCTCATAAAAGCAAATGCTCAGAATTCATAATTTCCATCCTATAGGAAATTCCACAATTAACCAGAATATTAAAAAACCCTCAAACCAGATTAAAAAAAACCCTCAAACGAACCTAAACATCTAAATATTTATTTTACACAGGATTAAACTTGTATATGAGAAATATACCGTTCCAGAAGGGTGGTAGAACAATATTTTTACCAAGATTTTTTTTCTGTTTTTCATATGTGAGATGCTAATTTCCTAGCATTATATTTTTAATAGGCAAGCATTTTCCTATGGAAAAATATTTAATCATCTCCACTGATGAGAAGCAATTTCTGAGAAATATAAATCTCATAACAGTTTTTGGTTTATAATAACATTTTCAATGGCAGCAAAAATAAAAGTAATTAAAGGTAATTCCAAACCATAGTGCAATAACCTTCAGGTGAGGGTGTATGCTGAATGTGTATCTTCCATCCTGGCATATTGTATCATGTCATATCATGTCGTGTCATATCATATCATACATATCATACATATCATATCATATCATATCATATCATATCATATCATATCATATCATAGCATCATATCTAAATTTTTTAAGACACTTTGATAGGTGAGATGTATATTATACCAGCTAACTGTAACTAGGTTTTAAGCCCAAAATAAAGAGAATAGCAAATAACCCTAATATTGCTGCTCTAAAGGAAAAAATAATAAGGTGAGTATCAACTAAGATCATCTGTCATAGCAAAAAAGTATCTAAGCTAGATGAATGTCATCAATGGTAAGAAAAGTGGAAATATAAAGAGCAGGATTTGTGAAGGCATTAGAAACACCAGAAATGCTACCCTAAATTCTGAATTTAGGGTGACTTAAATTAACTTAAAGTTTACTCACTCAAAAATAAAAAATCCAAATAAGCATACACACCAACAATCCATTCATTCCTAAAATAATTTGCAGATTTAATTTAACAGAGAAACAAAAGCATTAAACAGACCATTTTGTTAATTAATAATCCAGAAGATGCTTGTAGAGTACAAAGCTTGAAAATTGAAGTAGGCCTCACTACTTCTATTGCAGGTTTTAAGTCAGAATAATATTTCAACCAAGTTAAATATGTACCTAGATATATGGTCCTGTGACAATGTCAATAGGAAATGATCACAAATAAATGAAGGAGCAGCATTATTTTTGTACAAATGCAAAGCAGCATGGTTTGTTCTTTACAAAAAACCAGTCTTTGCAAGGACATTGAAATTCTTTGTAAGTAGCTAAACTGAAAAAGATTGGGTTTCAACATCTGAAGACAATCTGATTTCATCCAGATGGATTTATTTTTTTAAATATCAGACAATGTGAAATATATATGGTCAATTGGACAGAAGAAGGTATCCTCAGATGATAGATAAGAAGATTAAAAACAATAAAGAAACTTAAGCCAATGTTTCAAACTAGCAAATTTCCTATGCTACCCTTTTATTAGAACTCATTTCTTTAACTAAACTTAAAAAAATAGTATTTCCTATTTATTTTTTTATCGTAGACCCAAACACTCACATATACTTCTGTCTACTTAGGATTTCAGGAAATTCTCAGCCAATAGAATGTATTTAACAAATGATTTAACTTAAATGAAGCATCAGAAATGCCTCAAGTTCACAAAAGCCTATTCCATTGAAATGTTCACTTCAGAGCCAGAAATGCTTGACTAGAGCCTAGGCATTTCCTCTTTCATTAACATTTTCCTTTCTGTGGCATTCAGTGTAGAATTGCTAACTACTGTTCCTCATATTTTTCTTGGCCCACCTCTTGTATTTAATTTTCATTTGCTGCTAAATCATTCAGCTTTTTACTACTGCTGTATAAATACGCGTTCAACCTTTCTGCTTGCAGTTGGTGGAAACATATATTACTGAAATGCTATCCTCCCAAACACATCATGCTTTCCCCATATGTGCCCTTGCATCCTGCTAGTTTTAGACCTCTGTAAGGCTGAAATTTTGTTCAAAGTTTGGGTAAGGATCTGGGTTTATTTTTAGTTAAAAGAATAATTCAGGCAAACACTGTGGTTGTTTTCGAAACATCTGTTAGTGCCTTCTCTGGACCTTTCTGTCAGACACAGTGCTGTCTCTGCCTGAAGAACATCAGAAGTGCCTTTCCAAAAGACTAGTATGTGTTAGTGGCTCATGAATAACTTGGAGGCTTTCTGTGACAACAAGGGATTATGCTAACTTGTCTCATGGCTAATCCTTGCTTGCCAGCAGAGCAAGAGTGTTTGCCCATATGGGAATAATTTTTCCCTGAAGCCTGTCAGCTACTGAGCCTAGAATATTGGTGGGAAAGACACATGACCTTCTGTGAAGTGACAATTTGTTTCACATCTCAGACATTAAAAGGACTTGTGTATATACAAAACTTCTTTAAACATTTCTGGAGAAACTTCTTTAAACATTTCTGGAGAAACAGAGTACCCTCTCCTTGTAAAGCTTGGCAGTTTTGCTTTTAGTAGACAAAATTAATGGAGAGTTAACAAGCAAAGGCTTAGTTTTCTATTACAGAACTGGGGAAAATGTTACAGAAAAAAACAGAAGCAGGCTCGTTAACACGATGTGTTAGAGCATACTTGCAACACTTCACCTGTCTCTCACTTAGGGTTTTTCCGAGCTATGACTTAGTCAGCATAGAGCAGGGATCACTCTGTTCTAAAGTTATGTTCATCCACACCAAATGCCCTAACCGTGAAAATCTGTCTCTTTCATATGTCTAATAGCTATCTCATTACTCTTGAGCACACATGAAGTTTCAGTGTACCCTGGGAGCTGTGTTTCCCCTTACATTATGATTTAGGAAAATGAATCATAAAGTAATTTTGATTATTAATTCATATTATGAGAAGGAATATGAAACTTTTTTAGTTTGATTAGTTAACTTCCTAAAATATGCAAGAAGCTATTTGGAACATTAATTTCTCATCTGTTTTACATTCTTGGTTAGGAATTCAATTGAATTAGGGTGTTAGCTGACTCCTCCCTTCCCAAACAATGTGATGTCCACAGTGGAAACTTTTCCACTTGGCTGTGTAAGACCTTGAAAAATGTGCAGAAGGAAAAAATATTAATTGTACAACTACTCAGTTACACCAGAGATTGTGACACATCTTTGGTTTCTCATAGTAATCCTTTATAATAGACAAATAATACAGATCAACTATTTAACACCTTAATTACTTTGTTCAGATTCCTCCCTCCCCTCTGCCTTTTTATTGGCTGCATTAATCCCAAATTTGCATCCTGTTAGATCTTGAAAGAGATACGCAAAATTTTTGCCTTGGCATTAGCAGTAGGAATAGGGACTTCTAAAAGCAAGAATGATTAGTAATGCTCATAATCTTATGTAACAAGCAGAACATTTCACTTATAACTTCAAATAGTAAAAAATCAAAAATCTTACAAAAAAGTAGACAGGAAGGAAAAGGTTATGCACCTTAGACCTTATGAATGTATTTTAAAATATTTGGCACTGGAGTTTTCTTATTCCATGTCCCTGCCTATAGAATAACATACAAAGAGCTACTAATTCTTCATTAAGCTATGAAAAGTACTTCCATATATGGGTGTCTCTTACCATGTCCCTTGAAAAGGGGCTTGGACATCTGTTAAATAGAAAGAAAATGAGCTTGAAAAGGGCTGCTGGTTGTTTGTACTTCATGAACACCTGAAAGACGTAATACTGGATTTTCATAATGCTTTGTGGAAAAGGCAAGTTCATATGCTTATGACAAGTACCATGAGAATGCCCTGGAATGGGATCATATAGAGAGGTGGTTTATACAGGACCAATGTTTTCTTGTTGTGCTCATTTAAGTGTGTATTTTTAATTTAATATTTATATACAGATGAGACAAATATTTGCATATATTTTCTCCACTTGTGTCAGAAATCTGTGATCTCTAATTTACTCAGAAGTCCCTAATGGCTGCCCCAGTCAACACCTTTCCTACACATTTATTTCCTGCTGCATTGGTTGTAACTACAGGTTTGTACTTGAAAATGACTAAACTTTTCACAGCCTGTGGCACAAGCCCTATCTGACAGCTCATTGATCTGGAAGTACCATTTGGAACTTCTACTGTGAAAAAGAAGTATAAAAGGATGTTTTAGTTCCAGAGGAATATGTCTTCTGAGTAGTTTGTAGCCTGCAAATGGAAAAAGGAGAGCACATAATAGCTCTACTATCTAGAAAATAGATAATGTTCACTAGCTCTAACTAGAAAGTCCTATTAATGCTGGCTAGTGGAAATCTCTGAAAGATTATTTGTAGGCAGCAAGTTTTATGAAAGGTTATAGACTGTAACCACAAGGCATTAGATATGATCACATAATTTCTTATCTTAAATAGAACTACCCATCGATTTTCTTTTTTTTTTTTCATTTTATGTAGGTAATCCTTCCAAAACTTGGCAAGGTTTAACAGAAAGATAAGGATGTTGAAAACATGACTTATTGCACTAAAGTTAGGAGACCTAGGAATCACAAACATTTCACTAAAAAATTTTAGGATAAAGTGAAATGCTGAAAGTTATCTAAATTTCTGTAACAATATCTCCAGATGTGCACTAAAGCATTATAGTTCCTTTAAGATACAATTTAATGTAGGTTGTGATATAGAAAATAAAGCTGTATTTTTAAATTCAGCTTTGATATCTTAGGTTACGTTGATTCAATTTTTTCTCACACAGAATTATTCAATTTGCCCACTTCAGATCACTAGTAAGTGGTCTCCAGAAGATCATACTTTACAGGTACTAAATGTGAACTGTGTGCCTTTGTTTGCCTTGATTTAGGAGTACACCACGCTGCTCTCACCCTTCAGCAGTGCCAGCCTTCACAGCAGGGCAGTCCCAGCAGTCACAAACTCTGCTCCCTTTTTCCCTGCCTTCCCCAGACAGTTCCTGACCCTGGTTCACCTCACTGACCCATGCCTGTAGGGTGATGTCCTGATCGGGCCTTGGCTTGTCCTCATCCCCAGGGAACATCCTGATGTCCAGGGCTGGGGCTGCCCTGCTCCTGGCTGGGGCTTTGGGACAGACCCCTCTGAAATCCCAGGGGAAGCCTCACCAGCATCCTCCTCACAGGGAGCCCAAGCCCTCTGGGTGAGAAAAACATACATATAACTAATCTTAAACTCCCTTTGAATCTTTTCTGCACATTCAGTGGAGATCCTTGTAGGAAACGTTCCTTGTGCCCTGGTTTAGAAGTTTTCCATCTAGGGTAATAAAAGTCCAAATATATTTTAAACAAAATTAGTTTTCTAGGAAATAGGAGGAATAAAATTAAACCCAAAATATAGAGTTCTTCATGAATCTTATCTAATTTGTTCAAAATAAAGGTTTTATTATAAACTGCACTAAAAATATCTATATCTAATCAAAATTGAAAAAGCTTTAACTTCCTTACTTAAAAAAGTCTGACTGTCTCAATGAAAATTAATGAATATCACAGAATTCCAGCATATTTTGTGTTGGAAGGGACACACAAAGATCATCAAAGACCAGCTCCTGGCCCTGCACAAGGGCATCCCCAAGAGTGCCACCACATGCTCAAGAGCATTGTTCAAATGCTTCTTGAGCTCTGTCAGGCTGGTGCTGTGATCACTTCCCTGGGGAGCCTGTTCCAATGCCCAACCACCCTCTGGGAGAAGAATCTTTTCCTGATATCCAACCTAAACCTCCCCTGGCACAGCTCAGGCCATTCCCTTGGGTGCTGTCACTGTCCCCACAGAGCAGAGATCAGTGCCTGCCCCTCCTCTTCCCCTCCTGAGGAAGTTGTACCTGCACTGAGCTCTCCCCTCATTCTCCTCCAGGCTGAACAGACCAAGTGCCCTCAGCTGCTCCTCACACGGCTTCCCCTCAAGGCCCTTCCCCATCTTTGTGCCCTCCTTTGGACACTCTCTAATAGTTTAATGTCTTTCTCACATTGTGGTGCCCAGAAGTGTCCCCAGCACTGGAGGTGAGGCTGCCCCAGCTCAGGGCAGAGCAGGACAATCCCCTCCCTTGCCCGGCTGTGATGCTGTGCCTGATGTCCCCAGGACAGGGTTGGCTCTCCTGGCTCCAGGGCACTGCTGGCTCATGGTCAACTTGCCATCAGCCAGATCCCTTTCCCTGGCATTTCTTTCCAGCATCCCATTCCTCAGTCTGTCCGTAAATCCAGGGTTGCCCATCCCAGGTGCAGAATCCAGCACTTTCCCTTGTTGAACTTCATGTAGTTGGTGATTGCCCAGCCCTCTGATTTGTTGAAGTTTTTGTGCAGGGAGTCTCTGCCCTGCAGGGATTCAGCAGCTCCTCCCAGTTTTGTATCATCTGTGAACTTGCTCAATGTCCCTTCCAATCCTGCCTCCAAGTCATTTATGAAGATGTTGAATAGCACAGGACCAGGATGGAGCCCTGTGGAACCTCACTAGTGACAGGTCACCAGTCTGATGTTGTCCCTTTCACTGTAACCCTTTATGCCTGGCCTGTGAGCCAGTTGCTTACTGATCCCACGATGTGTTTATCCAGCTGTGTGCTGGACTTTTTATCCATAAGGATACTGTGAGTGACAGTATTGAAAGGTTTACTGAAACCCAAAAAAGATTATACCAACTGGATTCCCTTCATCAACTTAGGTGGGTTACTTTGTCATAAAAGATATTGTACATTCAGTTTAACCTTCTAACTTCTTTAACCTTCTACTGGCTTCCAGTAAGGAAATGTATTTGTGTTGTTCAGGACAATTGTATTGTTTATTCTGGAGCTTGGGTTGGTCCACATGTCAGCTGCCATTGGTCTTCCATGGGTTTAACCCATCTGTGGCTTGGATCACTCCAGCTCCTATGATACAGTTTTAAAATACCTTTCCAATACAGCATTACAGTAGCAGCCACCTCATTTATGAATTGAAGAACTTTATAGAATGTGCATGCCCATATTGTGCCATATAGTATCAAGGCTGTGGAAAGTTATTTCAGCTCAGGCTGAAATCAGAAGTCTTTTACCCAGTGTAGTGCTTAGGGCAGGATCTTATATTCAAGCAGTAGAACAAGAAAACTGGTTTTAACTATTTTTATGCGTGCAGAAAAGATGTGACTAAATGTATATTTTCAGTGTCAGAAGAGTAAAGAAATAGGCTAAAAATATTATGCAGTACTTCTCCTAAAACCTATATTTTTCATAAACGATTTCTTGAAACCTGTTCCCAGAAAATTGATGTCAAACATAGCTAGCATTTACTTGTAACGACTGTCAAAGCCATTTTTAGTTCAGAGTCAATATTATATCATTACAGAGTCATGTCTACATATAACATAAACTATAGAAATAATTTGGTGCCATCTCCTCTGCTTATGTATTTGGAGTCCCCTTACTTGTGGTGGAGTAGTACTAGATACAAGCTGTACTCCCCAGACTTCTTTTTGGGGAAAATTTCTAAATTATGATCAGTGTTCAGTTTTTTCTTTCATATTTCATTTTAAAAATATTACTTCCATTCAGGCTACTCTCCTTAAAGGTCTCCTGCAACATTCTTTGTAGTTCCTGTTATGAGGAGAGGCAAAACCAGAACATATCAGGTTGGATCCATTATTTTAATGGGAGATACTGATCCCATAAATCATTACTCATAAAAATACAAATAATTACTTCAATTTTGCCCCTTTATATCACTAAAGATGACATAAGGGTAAAGGGTTGAAATGTTATGAAAAGATCTAAAAATATATTTGAGACTTCAATATCCTTAGAGAATAATTTGCCCATAATTATTGTCTATCAAAGCCTCTGACCCATAGATGAACAGAAACACACCCAGAGAGAATGGCTGCTGTGGTAGCATTCCATCCCAAGCAGAAAGTTCACATTTCAAGAATACCTTTGCAGATGAAGAGCTGGACAGAAATAAAAAATTCTGTTTTCAACAACTGTTGAGGTCTTAAATCTTGTTTATCTTCTTAGAACAAAACCAAAAACTTTCAAATATTTTTAGGAAAGGAAATTGTGGTGAAACATCTGTTTTCTGATCAGAAAGATCAGCTTTTGAGTTCATGTCTTTTGCCACTGGAAAAAATCCAACACTTGAAATTTCCCACTGTAAATGTTGTCAAAGTCAATATTTCGCTAAAAGACATCCTGCTGGCTTCGATGCAGCTGCTGGTTTGACCAAAACCAAAGAAACAAGTTGTCAGACCTGTGGATTAGTTGGAAAAAAACTAGGTGGAAAAAATGGGAGGGGGACAGTAACTTTGATATTAGCAGTGTGGCTTAACTACTCTCCACAAGAAAGTAAGTGGGGAGCCAGGGTCACAGACAGCAGTGACCATCCAGGGTCAAATTCCATAATCACTGCAGATTGCTTCCTACTGCATGCAACTCTTCCTACTGCTTCTAATGAATAATTATTCCCTTTTAAGCCTTATAAAATACACATACTGACACTTGGTAATTCATGTTTATTGTTGTAATTGAGTCATACAAACAACAGAGACTTTAATAAATTTAAAGTTATTAGCAAGCACAAAGGCAAATAGCTAGAGCTGAGTATGCTCTTTTTATTTCTTTAGAATCAATGCATAATGAAATTTTACTGAAAAAAAATGTCAAACTAGATTTTATAGGGGGCTCAGTGGGGCAACACATTCTTGAATTTTACTGAAGCTTTACATTGTCCTTAGCTTCTCAGACAGTATGTTTCAGTTACCACCATATTATTCCAAATAAGTACTGTGAACAGATTCTGTTGAAGGCTTATATAACATTTATAGTTCTCAGCAAACCAGTATTCCCAACAGAATTTCTCAGTTTTTCCACATTTAAAATTCCTTTGTGCTTCAATAAATGTTGAGTCAGCTCTACTTTAGGCTAAGCAAGAGATTTTTATGAGAAACCATATGCATTGAGCTAACAAAATCTCAGCACTTGATTAGAGGCAGAGATCAAGTTTATGATTCAATTTATTCTGATAAATGCTAATGCTGTATATTGTAGCCCTTACTAGTTCCTCATATGAGCATATTCTCCCTCCTTCTAAACTAGTGTGATACCATCTCACTTGAATCAGGAATATCAGAGCTTTTTGCAATACCAAGAACCATGCTTTTTGTACATGGCATTCTGAATATTGCTAATATTGTGCAATGCTTTTCAGGGGACTTTGTTTCTCAGTGTCCCTGCTGATGTGTGCAATAAGGATGACCAGGTTGGGAAGACACCGTGTTTCAGCTGGCCTTGGGAAATGAGATACAGCTGTTCCCAAGTTTTATGAGTTTCTGAGTTATGCAAGCAATTTGTCATGACACACATAACTTCATGGTTTGCTTTTCGTTTGACCCTACTGAAGCTGAAATAAAATTGCTGGGGACTGGGATGATTTTGGCTGCTGTTGGCAGGAAGAAGAGTGACTCTTGAGATGAGGTGGCAACTATCAGCAGGAGCATATTATAACCCAACGCCAGGCAAAAGAAGGAACTAATCATAGGTAAAGGCCTGCTCAAAAGCATGTGCAGAGCCCAGCCTTCCCCCAGCACTCTCCTGTTTTGTCTAAGACTTCTTCCTATCATCCGAGAGGAGGCAAAGCCAAGAGGAAATGGGATAATGTTAAATCCTAATATGATGGATGTGTTTCTAGGGTCTTGCATTACATAAATTTCCCTAAGAAACAATTCTGGAGGTCCTTACAAAAGCTGAAGTTTTACAAAAAATATTCAAATATGCATGAATAGAGATATGTGATGCTAGACTGCTTTGTGTGTCCCTGTCCTCTTAATAGGTGCTAGGAGGAGCAGTGCTTGTGGTGACCTGTAGAGTATCATGACATTTTCTTTATGCTTTGTAAGTGTATTGTTGTGCTGGCTCTTCAAACCTCCATGGAGCCTCCTTCTCCTACAGTCTCTGACAGGCATTCTGCTGGAACAATACCTATGGCATTATAAAGGTACAAAATTCAGACTTGCTCCTTCTGTAAAAAGAAGGAGTTATAGTTTTGCCTAATGGAGTTTATCACAGGGAATGCTGTGTAACAACAGAAACATATCTAGCTTTCCCACTTCTATTATATTTTCAAAGTACACAACTTTTTGCACAGAAGCCATTTAAATTCTAGTTAAAGGAATTCCCCTTAGCTCAGCTTGACCTAAGAGATGCTTGTTACTCTTCTTTCCGTGTTTTCCATTTCCCAACTCTTCGGTGTGAAACACCAAGAGGATCTTCTGGTTGTTAGGTTGCAGGGGGTGAAGAAGAGGAAAATGAGGCAGAGATAAAGAAGGAGAGGAAGTCATTTGACTTTATGGATAGGGGTGATTTTGATCCAGCAGCTGGTGGAAACTTCACTTCTGAGCCAGTCTTGCTGCTGAGACAGCCTCATGTGCTTTTTCTTTACTGTACACATGGCTTTCCAAGGACATGTGGCTTTACTTCCAAGACACATTGTCATTCTTTCAGCTTATGTTAAATGTTACCAACGAAAAGGGAAGCAAATAGAAGGTTTGCATTAACTCTTTAAGGAGAAAATTATATTTGCAAAAATCTCTCAAGGATTTTATATTTTTCTCTGTTTGTAATATAATATAAGGAAACATTCATCAGTTTATTTTTAACACATTTCTAAAGCAACCAAACAGTAGTTTGTCTCTGGAAAGACTTGATATTCAATTATGGAAAACTTTCATATACAAAATTCTTTGATTAATACTGAGATTAAATGGGAGGAAAGTGCTATGATCCTGACACTCAGCTTTGTTTGCTCAACAGGCTTCTGTACTGCAGTTCAATATTGAGTTTATGGGGACTTTATCACCCAGATAGAGGGACGATTAAAAAAAAAAAAGAGAAATATTTGCAGAAAAGCACATATTTGCAACATAATATGAGAGGCAGCCTCAATTCTTTCTCACAAGAAAATACCACAGAAAAGTTAAGGTCACAGATGAAACCACAGGTATGCGTTTGTGGTGTGTTCTAAGCAGATATGAGTTGGTTCAGGGGAGCAACAGCCAGGCATCATGTAAGAATACCAGCCCAAGGTAATACACCCTGCTTGACAGCAATGGCCTGACTGGAGCTTCAGAGTTACCAGTTTGTAGTGGCTCCATGTGCAAATTACTTACTATATGTCAAAGTGACCTTGTAGAAAAGCACATCAGTGAACTCTTACTGCAGGACACTGTGAACTGAACTAACTGAGTTTCTGAACCTAAAACCCATATTCTGCCATCAGCTGGACACTTAGAATTTCCTTTCAGATCTAAAAGGCTGCTGAGCTCTGCTTCTGCATGATGTGTGTTTGGAAAAAATGCTGGGCGTCAGTGGACTGTCAGAAGAGAAGTCCCTCTCCTCCTTATCTACCCTTTAAAATATTCTCCTACTTTCTACTTAGTTCCTATTAAAGTTTCAGCCTAAATTTTCCTCTATTTCAAATTCACTAATTTTCACTTTTGGAAAATAGCTGTTTGGGAACCTCAGTTGTGCTTTCATTCTACAAGAAATGTTACCATTATTCTCCATGTACCTTTATTCTGTGTCTTTCTGTCAGGCTGCAGAAGACAGAAAGGTCTCTGCAGGTATGTAGAACTTCATGCATATGTCTGAGGATAGCTGGCATTCCTACATACCACTATCTTAAAAATAAATACCAGACACTCCTACAAGATTTTCCTGACAATATATTGTTTCAGTTGCCCCTCAAGTATGTTATTTAACATATAGTTTACCAGCACATAGAAACTGTTTCTTGGAAAAAAAATTGTATTCTTGTTTTTGCCCTAATTTTAAATTCAATTCAGTCATGCTATACCACTAGCAAAAATATGTTCCTCATCCTGTGCTATCATTTTCAGTACAGAACCCCTTTCAGAATTATTGCTCTGGGCTTTTGTTGATTTCCGTAGTTCTAATTAGGTTGTTTTGTCTTTTCTTACCAACTGATAACTGCCATTAAATATGCCATTTCTACTTGAAAAGGGAAGTTGGTCTCTTTGTGGCACTGTCCTCTTTACTGCTTAAACAATGAGGCTAAGGAATAGTTTAAGCCCCAGGCAACATGGTTATTATCTACAGAGTGCTTCACTTTGAAAAGTCTCATTCTGCACTGTTCACTGTTTGTTTCCATGCCAACTGTGTGCATGACTGACAGGAACCTGCATCTCTCTATGAACAGCATATTTTATTTAACCACTCTGCACTTTCCTCTATTTATCATTGTCCTTTATGCAATGATATTTGGTTTTAACTGCCATATTTTAAATCCTATCCAAATTACCTTTTCCTCTCTCATTAGCTTGAAAACTGAAATATGCCGCAGCCCAATAAATTGTTCCATGCAGCTGGGCTTAGATATGCTTAAAAAACACCATGTGTTTGTCGGTGTCTTTGTCTGCATAGTGAGTGGAACCCTCACAATACAATCTCTATGGCTGGTGCCAGTGTCTCAGGCAAGAAACAAGAAAGTAAGATAGGAATAAAAGTCTCTTTAATATCAAATTTTAAATACTTCTACAGATAGAGCAGAGCAGGACTTCGCTGACACAGGACCAGGACCCAAATCTCCCCCTCCAAGCTGCCTGTGGCTGCCACTGTCATGAGCCAGACAGAAGCAAGAGACAAGTGTTCTCTCAGGTTTGGCAGGACCCTGGCATGGCAGGTATCTCTCTCACAACCAATTTCCTGCTTTGGGGGTTGCCACAGTCTGAGGTTGTTCCCAACAGGCAGTTTGGGCACTGTCACATGTGTTTTGGAATGTAAACGTTTGACCATGTAGATGTGGCCAACCCATGCGTTATGGCCAAGGGATGGACTCTGGAACTTCTTAGGTTGTATAGTTGTTTTTCTCTTCCTTTTGCTGTATTTTTTTTCTCTAATCTGTTTTTCAGCTCTCAGATGAAGAAGGAAATGCAAATCAGTTTTCTGTTAATTTTCAGTCCCATTCCCTTGTCACCAGGCTATTTGTCTTTTACTTAGATAAAATGATTCATGTGGCCTTCACATATGTTGTATACATACACAATTTTATGAAATATTTGTAGATAATTTGCTTTCAATGCCTTTGAGTATGTAAATCTGCTGGGTTATTAGAAAGTAATGAATTTTGCAGCTGGAATATTTATTTACAGCATAACAAACACTGAAGTATAGCTGTGACATCAGTACTTGGAACAAATGACCCATTAGTCAAGAAAGAAACTTGACCTTCTCTGTTTGCATGGTACTCCTGTCCCCAAATCTCTTTTATTTCCATTTACAAGTCCCAGTTGATGACATTTTAGCCTAAAAATTGTAGCTATAATTATGGATAAAAGTAGATGGACTGTAAAAAAGCACTTAATCCAACATAATTCTTCTTCTTAATAACTGTACTTAAGAAGTTGATGGTTGAATGGCATTCCTATTGCACGTGCAGTCATTGTAAATGATAGCTTAAAATGTAGACAACTGTGGAGTGTATTAGTAGTAGATGCTCCATTACTGGAAAAGATACTTACCATGTTTGATGGTAATCCATAGAAAAAAATGGGCAACACTATGGGGTTTATACATTATAGCTACTACCCAGACTGAGAAATCACCATATTTCTACCCCTGGAGCCAGAACATAAGAAACCTGAACAGAAAATGAGAGAGCAGGAGGAAGCATGATTTTGCTTCAAGCTTCTATTTGGACAGGACCTCTTCATATTCACATATTACCTGGCTTACTTCTATTCCTTTTGTCTGCCTCTGCTCATTTTTTGTAGAACTAGTAGCCCTTTGGGCCAGAAATTTTCATTAACAGTGAGATAAGGGGAGTTATGTGTAGTGAGAACCTTGGAAAAAATGGTCATTTACACATTGTTTGGTGCTGAAGACCATCTCTACCAACTAAGAGAATAAAAAAGTCTGACAAAGACTTATTGTGAGAGTTGGACAGCCAAATCTGTAGCCTATTTTGATTCTGTGGCTGATAACTTCTTCCCTTCCCTTCCCTTCCCTTCCCTTCCCTTCCCTTCCCTTCCCTTCCCTTCCCTTCCCTTCCCTTCCCTTCCCTTCCCTTCCCTTCCCTTCCCTTCCCTTCCCTCCTCCCTTCCCTTCCCTTCCCTTCCCTTCCCTTCCCTTCCCTTCCCTTCCCTTCCCTTCCCTTCCCTTCCCTTCCCTTCCCTTCCCTTCCCTTCCCTTCCCTTCCCTTCCCTTCCCTTCCCTTCCCTTCCCAGCAAGCATGATTATTCTAAATGTCTCTGCAGGAAAGGAAACTTATAATTTACTGAATGGAAAGAATTGTATCCTCTAGAAGCTAAAAAGTAGCTTGGAACTTTTTGCCTTCCATTACTTTGTCAGCCTTCATAACTCTTCCCCTCCTGTAACTGAAGCTCTCTTGCCCAGGAGAGTGTATGAAATACAGCCTGCAGCTCAAGGGGGAAAATAAAGTACTGCTCTTCAGTTTCTTATGAGACTGCCAGTGCTCAATCAAGGCTGCCTCAATAACTTGTCCCTGAAGAAAAGAAATGTATCTTCTCTCTCCAGTTTTGTCTTCCTATCTGCAGAATACATTCATTGAATTGTCATTTTTACTCTTATTTAGACAAGAAAGCTCAAATATAGCACATAATCTTTGTTACTTTAAAGAAAATGGGTAAAGATCCAGAAAAACTGAGAGACTTATCTAGTCTTATGTTTTTATGTTTAAAATGCTGCTTTATTCTTTGTACATAATTTGTACCAAATAATTTATGCTTAGACATACATCATGCACTGTTCTGACAGAGCTTTATACCATACTTATTAATGAGCACATCTGTCTCAGTAGCACAGGGTAAAAGCATTGTTTGTGAAATCTGCACCAGAGAATCAAACCTGGAAAGAAGAAAAAAGGAGGAGGGGTTTTCTAAAGTATTTTTCCTGTTTTAGTGGCTTCATATAATGAGTCATATAAAAAAATCTCCTTCATTTATAAAGGATACAACATAAGATACATAACAGAATGTGTTCTTTTGTTTCGTCCAAAAAATGACATGTCATGAAATAGACATTTATTGGGAGATACAGTTTGAGTTTATTGAGATAATGCATGAATTAAGAAAACACAGAAATTAGACACTTACATTGGGTGAAACATATTAATAAATGCAGGATAGAGAATCAAAATTTGCAGGAAATATTAATGTGGCTTCGTAAAAAGACAGCCCATCAAAAAACATCAGTAGGTTTACATTTTCTATAATAGCCAATGAAAAACAACCACATATATGAGTACAGAAAAGAGCATGATATTAGATGTGGAGGATTACCCCAATAAAATGTGTGGTGTGCTTTTCTTTGAAGTAGCATAACAATTCATTCCTGTTCATAAGTATTTCTTGTTGTTCCCATTATTTTTGTGTTGCTGTTTCTTTTTCTTTGCTTCTAATAGACAAATTAAAAACCAGGACACATAGTCTCCCCTTTTTATATTTACTGTTGTTAATAACTTGTGCAATGATGGGGAATAGGACAAGAGAAGTGAACACTGATAGTAATTTCACCATGATTCAGACAAATCCTTCATCACCTCCTTGGTTGCTTTGACTTGTCCTCTATCTGCTCACTAAATCTGTGAACAGGCATTCAGAAAAAACAGTATTCTTCTCAGAGAAGATTTAAAAAAAAAAAAAAAAAAAGAGGTCTCTTGGATTTTGTTTGATGGTATTTGAAAAAAAATTTCCACCCCAAAGACATGTCCAGGTTGTTTAAAGAGTTGCTCCTAAAATACATGAAGTTAATAGAAATAAGTGTGGCCAATTTAGAGCTGAGCAGGAGGGTGGAGACAAGGCTTGCAGGACTGGTAGTGAACACACCTGCTTTGTGCCAATGGCTGGGGAAGATATTAACTGAGAGAGCTCATGTGCTTCTATCTAAATACAGAAAAAACAATCTAAGATCTTCTGGCATGGTGTTCCTCACACAGGACCTAACCTTCGAGAGTACTTTACTACTTGGTTCACTATCAACAACTTCCCTCTGGATCATACCAGTCTGACTGGAGTAGTTGTATTTTCAGCACATGAAAGCACATGTGTCTTGTAGAACAACAAAAAAAAGCATTTAAATTGCATTTTTTTTCTCATAAAGTAAATTTACCTTGTAGGCTTCATAGAAAATAACTGTAACAAGTGCTTGGCCTCGACAAGGAAAAAAAATGAATTGGATCTAGTTTCATTATGTTCACTTCTTCTGGAAACTTCACCTAGTAATAAAATAGTATGGGTTTTTTTTTTTAAATCTTTCCAATTTCTGTTATTCTGATCTGGTCCCAGCTGAAGCCTTAATACTTTCCTGTTGAAGGAGGCTAAAAGTTAAAGCATGCTCTTCCTGGGAACAGCAGTGTCTCCTCTCTGTGCAGTACTACAAAGCATTCTCCCCCTGTTGAGTTCCAAGTCAGGTTTACCCTCAAACCAAAGTCCCATGCGTGTTCAAACACCTGTCCTGGATTCCTGCCCTTCTTTGTGACTATTTCAAGAAATTACCTCTAGAAGAAAATGCGTCCAGTGGAATTTTGATGTTAGGGATTACAGTGGGCCAGTGGCTCAAAATCATAGTCAGTTATTGACCTGCCAGTCAGCACTGAATACATTAATGAATCAAGGGTGAGACGCTCATATGAAAAAACACCTGGTTAAGGTCATCAGCAAAGGATTCCAGTAACTGTGGCACATCAAAAAGGGGAAAAAATATTGTATTAACAGCAAAATCAGGTTCCTTCTTCTCAATAATACTTTTAACAAGATAAACTGTCAATAAGTAGATAGCATTACATCATAAAACCTCTCTAAATTTATGGCTACATTACAAGCAGCCAGGATACATTGCCAAATACAGTATATTAACTTTTTAACTGCAAATCAACTTTACGGTTTGCATGTGTTAAAAACATTTCTTTTATACTGCAAGTAACACTTGAAATATCCCCCTCTGGCAGTAGCAAGGGATGATTTTCAACCCAGACAACACTGGGCCCAGTGAGCAGGTTCTGAAATACATTTTACGTTTCACAAAGGCTTAGCTGAAGAAAAAGTGGTGAAAGTGTCCAAAGACAGGACACTCACTCATGACTTTGTATGCTGTGTAGTTAACATGCTTGCTTTCCAATAGTTCAATAGTTTCAACACAGAAATTGTTTTAGTCTGAAAGCAATAATCTCGATAAGTTTAAAAATGAAGACGAAAGGAAGGTGTAGACCTCCTCTGGACCCCAAAGACTGAATACTATTAGTTTGCTTATGTGGAAAGATAAATTTTTGGCCCACTTTATTGAATGCAAAAATTATAGACATATTGAGAATCTGAACGCTAAACAATGGGCTTTTTTACAATATTTGTAAGTAAGTGTTTTTGCTTAATTCAATTAGATATTTTTCAGTTCCTTAGAAATCTGCTCTACAGATTTCCAATTTTAGGAGTGTGTCTTTAGAGTCTAAGTTTCAATAGCTTATTTTCCTAAGGAAAATTTTAAATAAATTGTAATTTACAAAACAATCCAAAATGGCAATTTAAATTTCATTAGCTTTTAAATTTAACTTTTCCTAATATGTGAACATAACAGCTTTGGACAGAGAAATGAAAACGAATATTTGTGTACAGATTTATTGAAGAAGAAAATTTAACAGAACTTAATTTGTCTTTGGAGAAGATGTCTTAGGAGACACATAAAATACACACTACAGCAAATTTTGTCTCATTGTTCTTTATTATGAGTGTGAAAAACAAAACAAAGACCACCAAGAACTGTCTGTGTCTTCCTTCATGAAAATGTAACCAGTGATATAAAAATTAGAGAAAATAAAAGAGTGAGTAGTTTCAGAAAAGAAACATTTTCAAAATCTTCCATTATGTATGAATGAGTCTTGAAGATGGCTTTTCTCTGTGTTCTGCTTTTGGCAGTAATACATCTATTCTTGATAATGTGTGAATTAATATGTTTAACTCCTGTTGAAAAACTGTAGAAAGTTTTATAAGAAGTTTCTATAATATCCTAAGAGAGCAATGTTCTGGCAGAAATCCTGAGAAAATTAGTTAAATGAATGTGACTTTGTACTTGTGGGCTAATTCAGGTAGACATAACCTTAGGGTCCTTAAAACAGTATTATTATATTTTCAGGCATCATTGATAGGAAGGTAATTACAGATACTTAAGGGCTGTTTCTGAATTATTTAATAGTCTAAGAGTCAAGTGTGTGTGATTTGAACTGTGACTCCTTCCCCTGCATTTATAGATTTTTCAAACACCTTGAAGTTCTTGAACAAAATTTGCGTATTTTTTCTGTAAGACTCAATGTGCGGCTGTCAAGCTCAAGACAGGTGAAGTCTGGCTTTGAGAGCTTTGACAGGTATTTGATAGGTGTCTGAGGTTCTGCAGTTCTTAAGAAATAAAGAAACATGTAAATTCAGAGATACTTGTATGAGCCAGAATACAAGAGAGAATTTATATTTAAACTATGGACATCAGTATTTCCAACTTTTACATCTGTACAGGCAGCTGATTGGGAACCAAATTCAGAGAATATTCAAATGAAATTCCACAGCAAGATCTATCTTCTATTGCATGACAATCTTGGGATGTTTATTTTAGTATTTTGATTTGCGATTCAATTCAGTAGGTTTTCATCATTACACAAACCCCTCTTATAAACCTCTATCTAGCAGAATATGGGGTATTAACGATTGTGACTGAAAGATTCTTACTCCCTTGCCACTGTGCAAGTTAAAACACTCTGAAACTCTCTATTAAAACATGAGTCATCGCATAATAAATAACCAGTTTGTCAGGCTTAATTTATCCTAGGTAAATTCAAATTCATCTTCCAAATCACTGTTTGGAAAATATGTGTTCGAAAATGTCTTTCCAGAGGACTTTGTCCACAGTCTTCCTGGGGTTAGGCTGGGTATCTTGATTTTCACCCTTGTTGCCTTCTTCATGGTTGATAGGAAACTTCTGTGATTGTTATCACCTTTCAAAAATTACTTACAGTGACTTTCTGATGATATATGCAGGAATCCACAGGGATGCATCTTCTCTAATCCTGCAGTCTTCTTCATGTCCAGATGGCTTAAGTGTTCCCTAACTGTTGCCTTGTGACTGACACTGTATTCCCACAGACTCTGCAGTGCTACCACATCTCATCATTTCCAGTGATGTCATGGACATCTGACAGTGCATGGGCCCTAAATGCCTCCTACTTATTTTTCATGTGCATGTATTTGAGTGCAAACACTTGAGACAGGTTCTAGCCATACCACCACCTGAAGAGGAGTGAGAGAGATGCCCTGTCCTCTGAGTGCTCTCCATGTTCCTTTCACCCACTTTCCTTTGGGCACCATCCTTGATGCACCTAGTTTAGAATCATAGAATAATTTGGGTTGGAAGGGAGCATAAAGATCATCTAGGTCCCATTCCCCTGCCATGGACAGGGATGCCATTCACTAGACCAGGTTGCTCAGTGCCCCATCTAACCAGGCTTTCAACACTTACAGGGGTAGGGCATCCAGAACCTCTCTGGGCACTGTGTTCCAGTGCCTCATTACCCTCTGAGTAAAAACTTTCTTCCAAACATCTAATCTAAAACTGTTCTCTTGCAGTTTAAAAGCACTGCCCCTTGTCCTGTCTCTATCTTCTCATATTAAAATTCTCTCTTTCTCCTTGTTATAAACTCCCTCAGGTACTGGAAGGCCAAAATGAGGTCTCCCTGAAAGCTTATCTTCTCCACACTGAACAACTCCAGTTCTCAGCCTGTCTGAGTGTCAGCTGCAGGATGGGTAGCTGATCAAAGTCGTGTTTTTCCTCACAAAGCATCTACTCCTGCCATATTTGCAAAAGGAAACAGTTTCACTCTAGCATAATTTTTGCTGTAGGTCCTCTGCTAGCTTTCATAACAACAGACAAACTTCACCCTTTCCTCTTTTTTGTGCAACAGACATGGACATCTTGAAAATCTCTTTAAGTTTGTTTTTATTTTTTCCAAAATCTGTGTGGAGAAAAAGTACAAATATTCTCAAATTAGAATTTGTTTAGAGTTCTCTATGGCACCTTATGAAAGTAGAGATCCAAAATTCTGTCATGTCCGTAATTACTGCCTGAAGTACTGACAAAAAAAAATAGATTTTAGGATTAATGTATTTTGCAAACAAAGGAACACTAGAAGAAGGAGCCAAACAAGAAAACAGCTAGCAGATGCTAGGCTTATGGTGCACAACATACAAATATTTTCCTTCTGAGGGCACATCTATTATTTACAAAAGAAAGTTTAGAAAATAAGTGGTGGCAAGCTTCTGGGTTGCTAAGAATTCCTAAAGACTGAGCTAAAGATTTTAGTTTAGTCCACATAGCAACTATTTGGAGGGAGTCTCACTTTTCATGCAGTCATCTTAATTAAGAATTTACTTCACTAAAGGTAAAAAACCCAATGTAAGAAATATAAAATGTATTCCTACTAAGGATGACCTTAAAAACGATAACTCGTTTTGTGTTGCTATAAAGCTTTTTTTAATAGGAATGCTTTCACGTTTAGGTTTCTACACACTTACTGTGTCAAAGCCTCTCTAGGATTCACAAAAGACCAAATTCTAGCCCTGCTAGAAGCTTCCCCATACTTATCTGTGCAATTGATTGCAATTATCTGTGGCTCTGCCACTCCATCGTCATTTTTGGAAGAGTAAAAAGAGTAGCATACAAGCACCAAATACTCATCTAACTTGTGTCTTTTTCCTCTTTTTAACATAATTGTAAAAGCAAAAAAAAGAATAGTCTATAATCATTCGGGATCCTCACAGTAAATAACAGGTCAGAAGGCCAGAATACAGAGCTGCAAAGCCTAGAATGTGTAGCAGTCTGTTCCAGGACATTTAACCTATTGACCTGCGTATATGTAGAGCCTTTTGGACAATTAACAAATCTGTGCGAATTCAGGAATATGAGAATGTGGCCAAAAAAAATAGGTGGAACAACTATATGGCATTTTTAGGAAAGGTCTTTGGAAGCTGTTTGGGAAATGCATTTCCACATGTGCAGCTAACACTGATAAACACACACATGCCATTTACATCCTTGCACACAGTGCACGGGGGAGAAGGTCAGTGATAGAAGCCTAGAACAAACCGTGTTGTGTTTTGGCTGTGGAGGAGCGGTTACGAGCATGGAAAAGAGTCTGCTCTGACACCACTGATGAGAAAATGAATCCAGGAACATGTTAGCTGGAGGATTTTCCACAAGTCTGAAACATCCCACAGCTGCAGCATTTGTTTAAATAGACACTTGTTTTCTGAGTGAAATTACTTAGTAAAAATGCTGTGAAAACAACAAAGACAAGTAAGTTTATACCAGACATTTGTAGCCAGGGTTCTTTACACAGCTGAGCATCCACAAATGTGACAGCAATCAAGTGCACAAGATTTTCTTTTCCTGTGTTAATTGTTGTGATGAAATTGTTTCTCAAGTTTGGAGAAGTCAGTAAAAAGCAACTGGGAGTAAGGAAAATGGTCCCAGACTCCTGGCAATCAATAAAACAGAGCTGAAATGTAAACAGCGTGGTGTAGGTAGAAGAATTTCTTGCTAATCTTTCTGTTATTCTTTAGTAGAACAGCCTTTTTCCCGGGGTAATGGTCTGAGGTAATGAGTTCAGAAGTGTATTTCCAAGACCTAATGCATCAGACTGGAGACACATGGGCTTGTAGCATAACAAGGAGGTAATTGAGACACTGGTGATGGCCACACTGGATGGCTGAAACATCACTGCATGAGCCATGAAACAGGTAGGAGAAAGAGTGCTGAGAGTCCTGAAATCTACTTTCTTCTAAAGATTACTAGCGGTTTTTATTTTTGGCTGAATGCTAGTATCAATCTGATGGCTCATGCAAATAGGAAGAAGGATCAAAGAATGTGTCAGTGAAGTAATCAAAAGGGTCATAAAAAATTACAAAAACACAGTTTTAGAAGTAATTCTCTTTGTTTTTTGCTATCCCCAGTGTTTCTCCATGTTTTCACCTTTTTTTTTCCTTCTTCAGTAGTCCTAGTGCTAGTCCTACTGCAAACATATTTTATTGCATAAAAGTGTATGTGCTCCATGATGACAGACACTGTGGTAGAAATAAACCCATGTCGTTTATATCCAGTGCTTCGCAACAGAAATTTTCTGTTTTCCCGTACCAGAGCACACCAAATGTCCTTTCTCAGATGTCAAGGACTGTGGATAAGTGCAGACCTGCCCAACTTTCTTTCTTCAGCCTCCTGAAGCATGAGACACGTGACCTCTTATTCATTGCCATGTTTCTAGGAGTTTGGGCAATCTAATTCTTAGCACAGATAAACACCACTTAATTTTGGGTTAGCTTTGCCAATTAATTTCTTTAATCCTTTCAATTGTTCTTAGTCTTTAAAAACTTTGTTTCACAAATCCACCTATGTCTATTATTACAATTTTTATATGATCACAATTTTACTTCCTTTATCTCTGCAATATTTCCTTTTTCTCTTTGATTCTTTACTGATCTTCTCTGAGAATATTGTTATTTATGTGTCTCCCTTACCTTTTTTTTTTTTGCCAAACTCTTTCTGACTGTTTCCAAACATTATTTTCAAATCGTCATCTATGCTTGTTGTGTCACCTACTCTGTTTTCCTTTCCACTGGTCATAATGTTATTGCCAAAGCTTATCAGCAATGATTTAATATGATAATTATCTGCAATAATGGAAATTCTGTATATAATTTGCTTTATTAAATGCTCTAGGGCCTTGGGTTTAGAACCAGTCCCTATGATGCTATAGTAGAAATTCACTGATTCATTTGAAATATATTTATGGTTAATTTTGTTCCACTTTTAATAATTATGGTTATATTTAGGATTGTTGTAATTTGAGCATATTAATTTTCATTAACCAAGTTTCATGTCTTTAACTAAGATGAAAGACATAAAAAGGCACTTGGGATCCTCTGTCTGTAAATTCTCAGTGACGCGAAGCCAGTTCATTTTTGCATCATTAAACAAGAAAGATGAGGTGTTGATTTTCCAGGTCAGCTGCACTACCTGTGTCCTTTTATTCCAATATAGTTAAAAAATCTTCATTCTCCTGTAAAGGAGGGAAGAGATTGAGGTGTTTCCAAGTGTAAAGGAATCCCAAGCTAGAGGAAAGTCATCTTAATGTTAATTATTCTTCACTACTATTGCAGAAGGTGTTTTGGGCAAGGCAAAAATGGAGCACACTGCATTCCTCCAGGCTGCAGCAAAAGAGAAATGCCTGTATGATATTCCCAGTAGAACATTTTTTAGCAAATTTTACAATCAAAAGTTAACCAAGCTGGTGCTGAATCTTCTCTCTCACATTGCTTTTTCCCTTGTCAATATCCAGGGAAGAACCTGATCATTATGATTGCTGAATAGGCCAAGTTCAGCAGCAGTAATTAGCATTCACAATACATAAATATTACTAATAAATATAATTGTCTTTGAGATGTTTAATTATTTTCCTGATATTTTCACCTGAAAAATCTTATACTTGTCTTGTTTGATTTTTCCATCAGAATTTCCTCCTGTATTATTTTGGAGATGAAAAAAAGCCATGAATATTAAGGTACATGAAATATAAGAAATTTTCTAAGTAAATGTGACCTTGCAGAACTATGGAAAATGCTAATTCTAGGGAGTCTGCTTCAGCAGAATATGTGATGACATTTTACCTGGCATATGCTGACTCTTCTCAAAAGACAGCAATGTAACAGCTACGGAGAAGAAACTAACTTACTCTAGCTGAAACCAGGACAATAGTGTTGAAGCTTGGGATAGCATCAGAACCTACATTTTTCTCTGCATCTATCCTCTGAAGTACTGTAAGTATGATCTTTGTTACGTTGCAGATTAAAAATGAAAATTTACTACCATTTCAGGTTAAAGACTGCAATATAGACTACAAATGTTCAGAAACATATATACATATATATAAAAGAGTGTTTTCTAAAAAAGTATTTTCTAAATGCTTTCAATTTTGCTGGTGTCAGTTGTATAGCCTTTTTCCCTCCCATAGCACATGATCAATATTACGGATCAGTCATAAAGGGTGGGGATTGTGCAAAAATCGGGTACAGACAGTTCTCTTCTACATCTGAGCACCTGAAACTGTTTATTGGTACAGTCAAATTTATTTTTAACGGTTTTAAATGGTAAAACAGTCAATTCAATGCTCACAGGAGTCAGAGAAAAACTACTCTGAAGCAGTACAGAAACACTGAAAAGAGAAGCTCTTTACACAGCTCTTATTTCTTTGAAATATTGCACTAATGCCTTACCAGAAATTGGCAGCAAGGTAAAAAAAGAATATTAATAGATTAATTCTGTCATGAAGGAAAAAACAAACCCCCTAAACAAAAATGTGGATTCAGGCAAATCCAGTTTTAAATTGTTCAACTCTGCCTTCAGATTATTTTCAGAAACATTTCCTCTCAAGACTGCAAATAATTTTGCAATTATAAAGTCTTTCTTGTGAAATGATGAAATCTCCTTAAATGAACTCAGGTCAGCACCAGCATGGTCGTGTTAGCCCCAGTTAAGAATTCTTACAGGGAGGCTCTACCCACCTCTTCAGCCTTGAGAATTCTGCTTGGAGTCTCAAGAGCTACAAGCAAGCTGATACTTTCTTAGTGCACGCTAGGGAGTTTATGCTGCACTCTAAAATGCACTCAGTAGGGCTCCTCTGTTATGAGTTTGGCCAAAACAACCAGTGGCTTAAGAAGGAGAGCTTTGCTAGGAAAAAACCCTTGGAATTTCTTCCATGAACTCTGCTAGTAAATTTGGTTTTTTAAAAAACCTCTTTCTCGTTAAAATTCTCTTAAAAGTAAGGGGTAGAATCTACAGCAACTTAGTCATCGCATCTTTTCCTACAGGCAGAAAACTCAAGAGTATTAGGCCTTATAGAAAGCAAATATGGTCACCCAAATGCACACACAGTAATTTTTATATTCTTCATTCCATTGCTACTAATAATTGTGTTCTTACCAAGCCATCTAGGAAGACAAATGATTGTATCAAGTGGGTTTTCTACAGAAAAGGGACACTGGGATGAAGAATTTCTGTTAATACAATTTATGGAGAGATAGGTTTTGCAGGTGCTCCAGGTTATACATTTGGATTTCCAAATCTTCACCTAATATTTTTTCTTTCCATAGTGGCTATGGTAGATTAATCTTTATCCAAATATCCTTAAAAAGAACATTATGATTTGACGTGCCAAAACTGCATATGAATTTTGAAACAGAGAAAATGTTCATGTTTGCTGTAAGAATTGGCACCCATTCTGTATCACTTCAAGAATGGTTCCTGAGAAAAGGATGAAACTTAGTTTTAAAGGAAAATCCATTTATAAAAGGGGATATTTATTATTTTTATATATATTTATTAATTTTTAATGCTTAGTAAGCAGAAGAAATTAACTTTTTCATTCATACTTTTCGACTAATGCTAAAAAAAGTATTGATTTTGGCACATTTTATCCTCTCTCTGCAATTTGTGGAAGAGAGCATAAGCCAAATTCAGGCATGGCACGTATGATATAAGCAGCTCCCTGAAATCCAATGTATTTGCCTGAGTGTAACATGATGGGCTGTACAAGAAGAGGCTACAGAAGATCAAGAAAAGGTGTCTATTCATTTTATAGTAAGTCCTTCTGGCTTTTGAGGTACTAAACCATCTTGCCCTTTCAGTGGTGTTTAGCTATATACTGGCTTGCATTGCTGAGAATGTGGCCAGCTTGGTCCCCTGGAACAAGGGCTCCCAACCATGGGAGGGATGGTGAGTTCAGCCAGAAGGAAGGGTGGGACCATGCCTCCTGTCACTAGGGTGTGCACCATCCAGAACTGGCACCAGAGACTGTGGGTTTGCCTCACAATAAGAGGAAATGGGTTTGATGAGAGCCATGGACTGTCTCAGAGATGTATTTTTATGGCAGACCTTCTGTATATTGCTTCACATCAGCAGTGGGATTAATAGGGTAAAATAGAGTATTTCTAATGTGTTTTACACAGCAAAGTCACGCCAAGGTTGTGCCAATAAGACTAAGAAGCTGTGTAGCAGATAATTGCTACCTATTATTTATTATTATTATATACTATTGTTATTGTTTCCCCCTAGAAAATGATAAAATAGAACTGGCAAATTAGTGCTTTCTTTCTTTCTCTCTCTCTTTCTCTCTTTCTCTCTTTCTTTCTTTTTTTACTCTTTTACATTCATTCTTCTGACTATGACTTAAAATTCATGGTATATTTTGGATGCTTATTATACTTGAAATTGCTCATAGTCTTACTGGTATTATGCACTTCACTCAGTTCCACTGTTTCACCAGATACTGGTTTTTATTTCTTTTTCTTCTTGGTCCTTTTCAGCCGTGAAAAATATATCACTTTGTATGTTCATGTATAAGCCCATTATATGGGCAATTATATTGTATGATTTTCTAAGTATGTGCAGAGTGAAGAATGATTTCTCCCTCTCAATGTGTTTATTTCTGAAAAAAAAATTAACTAAGCAAAGCAATAATGTTTGGGGTAAATGACACTAGCTGAAAATAATTTTATGCTAGTGAAAGCTGCATGAAGATGAGTCTCTAATTAAGTTCAGGTACTGCTTAAATTTAGGGGTAAGTATAAACTATTAATAATGATATCCTTTTAATATTACCTTGAAACAATATTGAATTGTGCAAATATATAAAGATTTTCATTTAGGTTGTAAAATCCTGAGATTATAATTTGGCTCTTATGCTTTTGTCAATTAGGATATCTTTACTGAAATCAGGAACACAGCCTGCTCAGAGTACTCTAAGTTCATATTCCTTCAGCCAAGATACATTGTATGAGTAATTGGCTACTTGGGTTAAACGCACTATGTCCATTTTAGATCAGACATTTCTCAACCCCATATAAATTATCAAAATAGTTTGGAAAGACAGTTACCAGTAATGGTGTATTTGGCAGCTAATGGCAACAATTGCATCATCAGCTTTCATTTTCCATTGTCCAACGTTCTAAAAGAAAAAGCATTACATACCATAGGATGTGGGATTTTTTTCCTTATAACAATTTTCAAATTGATATTTAGTGCCCTAGAGCAAACCTAATTAATAACAATGTTCTCAGGTATTCATTTGAATGCAGTCAATAAAAACACGTTTATAAACTGTTCCCCAATGAGTGTCAGAATCCTAATTTTTTACAAGTCACACGGCCAAGTTGCACTACAGACAGGGATAAATAGTTCTATGGAATAAAGGAACTTCTCTGGCAGCTTTGTGCCTAGCCTCTTTTTCAGACAAGGAGTATGGGCTGTTTCCCAAGATTGTTATTTGTGTTCATAAACATAACTGATATAACCATGGTAGATAGGAATATTCAAGGACTGGGAAATCTAAATGACATTCACGGAATGGCCCGCTGTCAGAGGAACCCAAAGAGGGAGAAAAGCATGGAAGAATTCTTTGTATGTGCTTTGTAGGCACTCTTTTTATGCATCCTTTGTGAAATTTCTGTTTTTCTCTAGTAATCACCCATGCATACCTTCTATATTTCTGCTTATTCTTTCACTTTCCGTGGCACTACTACTTTGTGTCTCATGCTGCCACTTAAAACAACTTTTTGATCACCCTTCTTGGATTTAATTTAGTCACTTTCAGTTGGATTTCTCATTCCATATTTGCACACTGAGATCTCTCTCCTGAGGAAACAACAAACCTGTATTAACCCTGAAACAACTATAAAGACCAAACATATTTTTAAAATCTTTTACAGGCAAACCCAGACTTTTACATACTTCATCCTCTAAGACATAAAGTACAGCAGAAATGCTCTTGTTAGTTTAAAAGTTAATATTAAAAGATGCAGTACACTCACACAACAAAATAATGATTCTATTTAATATGGGAAAGAAACTGGAAGACAATATTGGATTTGATAATAAGATATGCTATTTGGAGGAAGATTATGAATGGATTTTAATTAAACATTGTCAGTCAAGACCTTAGGTAAAAAAAGAAGTTTATTATGTATATCTGTCTGCAGATATTTGTAAGAAAGTGACCATCATAAATGCAGGAGGAACTGAATTGTTTTGAGTATAAAAATGTGTGATGTAAGGATAACAAAAGCAAATTAATTTATATATAAATAAGTGAATAATTCTGACCTCACACACTAAGCAAACATGTTCACTAAGAAACTGAATATTTTTAGAATGGATTCTTAGATAATTTAACAAAGTATAGACCAAGTGGAGAAAAATAATTTGGGGGTTTTTAACAGGTAAAAATAAAGATGAAGAAGATATGCTACTTTTCATAAACGCAATTAGAGCAAACACTGAGGAATGGAGAAGGTAAAGGGTTTTTGGTGGGTTTGCCAGTGTAATTAACACAGTCAGTATTCCAGAAATACTGAAATGTTTTGGTTACTGCAAGCTGAAAACAAAGACATGTGAACAATCAAAATTTACATTAAAACAGGTTCACACCACTCACACTCCGATTTCCATTACAATTTCTCTTCACTCTTTTACATTAAGTATCAAAAGTTAATTTTATTCTTTTGCAACAGAGAGACATCCAAAAGCCAACTTCCAAACTCGATAGATTTTTAAGGATTATGAGTATATATATAAGTAAAGACTAGTAGATCTATTATGTGATCGAAGCTTTTGCACACCCACCGAAGAGCACAGAAAGTCCGTGGCAGGAACAGGAGCTCAAATATTACCTTGGTGTGCTGCTCCCAGACTTATAAGCCAGCAGGCAGAGTGAGAGGAAACACCACACTGTACATGCAGATGCATTTATTTGTCCTTTCAAGGTGTAGCAAGTGTGGTTCAAAATAATAAAATAATGGAATCTACAACTGTGAAAGCAAGCCAGACTACTTTGAAAGAAACACTGATTCAGATACAGATTGTTTTTTGGGGAAAAAATGCATTTAATGTGTGAGGTGAAGATTATGTGCTCTCATATGTGAGAGATGTCAGCACTGGGGATGATAGGCTGGGAGAACATTCAGTTAGTGAAAGTTACCAGTGAAAACAAAAATTCAGCTGAATTAGGTCCAAGTCGTTCAAGACAATGTTTTGCTCTGTATGTTATCTCTTTTTTCGTCCTAAAAGATATAGGAAGAAATCATTCCAGATCCTGGAAATAATTGCCTTGAAACCAAATTCTTCTCTTATATTCACATAAATGTCTTCCATGTGGAGTACAAAGGTGAAGTCAATTTTCTTTAAATAGCGTAGTAGTTCAGCTGAAAAATGAAAAAAAAGTAAAAAAGTAAAATCTTGGCCAGCGGTGCTAAGCAGTAGGTGTTACAGAATTATGTTGATATTTCCTGATTTATCCGTTCTCTATGCTTTCTTTAGGTGTATCTTGATTTTACTGCATTTAGCAAAGGGTAAGATTTACAATTGATGAATATGTAAACACATTGGAACAGAATGCACATGTTGTAAACTTGATGAGACAATATCTTTTCTCATTTCTAAAAAAACAAACCAAACAGTTAATAGAGCTATTTTGCCTTGATGTATCAGAGTTGTATGGAAATTAGCAATAAAATATATAACCTATTTCTCTATTCTTAGGTGATTGACAAAGAAAAACATGTTCCTTTGAAAGTGCAACAACATGTACTAAGGAAAATCAGGTTCATTTTCATACTATGTTATGGAGCATTTAATGAAACTTTATTTCATAAGTTTTTAATGTTGAATGATTGTTTTAAGAAAAGAAAGAAAACGGAAAAAAAAATTAAATGAGAAACAAAATACTGCTTTCACATAAGGATCCATTTGTAAGAAGTTTGGAATCAGTGAAACACACTAAGTTTTATAACTCTTGCCTTGCCTTGCCTTCCCATCTCCATTTTCCCTAACCATTGATGCATGCTGTGATGTTTCTGTAAAATTATATCATCTGGAACTTGATGATTATTTTGGTGGGACAGCATAAACTGTAAATGAAGGACAAGCAAAAAAAATGAGTCTAAAATCTTTACTGTTTTCAGTATTCATCTGTAGATATCAGTCTTTACATAAAACCTTCAAGATAATTTAACTTTTCATTGCTCTTAAACTTCAGGCATGTCTTTGGGGAAGCAGATCCATTCTGCTTCCTGCTCTTCTTTATTCCAGCAAAGTCCGTTTTGTGAACTCTTTCATTCCCTTGCCTTTCCAGTAAATCATGCAGTCTAATAATTCCACAATAGCTCTCTGCTCACCTTGTTGCTGTAGTCTACATTTTCATCTGTTGCAACATCCTTGAAGGTATTACATGTAAATTTTACTGCTATTTCTCAAACAAATGTGACTGAGGTATGTTTAGTTGTGGAGATTAAAAAATTAGGACACATAACCCTGAAACTATGAGGCTTTTCAAATTAAAGCCAGTTTAGATTATATTTTATTTTTAAAAAGCTTTGGCTAATGAACCTTTCAGACAGTGCATGAACATAATTTTCAGATTCTCTCTGAAATCACAGGCTTAGAAGCACAGTGACCTCATCGTTACATAAAGACTCATTTGCAATCACTGCACTCAAGAGTCTCTAGGGATCATAAAGGCCATGAAAGTCAGGATAAATTGCCAGTGCTTATGATGCTATAGCTGCCTGTAATAAACAATATCTAAGCACAGTAATATACATTTCAGTGTATATAAAACTCTTGGCAGTGTACACTATAAGAGCAGTGAAAGAAGAAAAGGCTTAGCTGCAGCAGGCTCTCATGGCTCCTACAGCTTTTGGGAGCCATCCAAATGTGGGCAGTATGTGGTGAAATGAAAAATTCAGGAGGAGCTTCCTCCATGCTGCTGTGTTACAGAGAGTCAGCAGGAATGAATGACTGTAGGGAAGGAGACACTGATGAAGCATCAAAGGAGAGAGCAAGCAACTTCCAAAAGGTTGCTTAATTGGGAAAATATTTGCATTATTTAACAACAGAATTTTGGTATCTATCCAAATTAATTATAGAGTGAAATTTTCTGTAGTCAGCCCATCACAAGCTCGATTCCCTTCCTATGCTATTATAGATGTCTCCATGTTGTCAAAGTGTGGTGCTGCAGACAAAGTGATGGCTTCAGAAGGAAATAAAGAGAATTCATGCTTTTAAGGCAACAATCTTTCATGATAACTGATGTAGGTAAGCATAGATTTTGAAGCATAGACTCTCAAATATTTTTCTCCAAATTAATTTTTCAAATTTTGCAGGAAACATCTTTCAGTAGGTTAAATAGAAACTAGATTTTATGTACAAGGCTTTCTTGTTCTAAAAGGTGGTGAATAAAAATAGACCTCCAATTGCCTACCTTTTCCTGAGTGCATAGTAGACTTTTGTCTGTGTATTTGCTCCTGTACCTCATTTCATGTACGAAATAGCTGAAACTCAAACACTCAAAAATTTGTTTTCATTCTTTATTATTGGACATCTCTTTTTGCTGCTGAGGAGAACTGGAATAATGCCTGAGCCTTTATCCCTGTGAAAACCTGTTAGCTAACTTTTTTGCTGGCAAAAGTTCCTTTTCTTTACCACAAATTATTATGGGACACTTTCAGTTTCATGTTGACTGCTCTGTTTCTTTGCCTGTCCTTCAGTTTCTTTTATACTTCGTTGGTTTTTTGTGAGAGTAGAAATCTTTTTTCTGATGTTCCCTCACATCACAAATATTCTATCTTCCAGTGGTTTTCCTAGGCTTGATGGATGCAGCATTAAGACTGATGGATTTGGAAAATGTTGAAGGTCACTGAAAGGCCCTGACTGCAGCTCTGGAGCATTCATTGTTTGGATGAGGAACGGAGAACCTGGATGCTTCACTCCAGCTCCCACTGCACACAGGTGTTTTCCTGGATGTCCTAAGGATGCCTGGCTCCTAGGACAAGCTGTATAAAGTGAGGGTGCCGACTCATGCCTGGGACAGTGAAGTGACATTGGAAATTAGAGCCTTTGAGTAAAGAGGGTGAAAGACCAGCCAAGTGGTGGAAGCTCTGAAAATGCAACCATCTGAAATATTCTTGCTCCTCTTGCTGCCCCACAAAGTCTTTGATGATATTTTGAGTCACACAACTAAAATGGCATCTATAGTCATATGGTCCATTGAACAGCAGCCCAGTTTCTGTTACTTTACTCTTTCCTTCCTTTTCTTCACCTTTGCAGCTAAACATCTCCTTCTACTGCTCTAAGCCACAACCCCATTTTTCGATTTCTGTGTCCCATGCAAACAAATCTATCAGACATGCATAATTTAGTGCTTGATTCCTGAATAGATTCTTATATTTGAACCTTGTGTTTTGCATGAAAATGTATCTGTACTATGCAAGAATGATTTTTCTGTGTATTGCACATTATGTATAGCAATAAGCATTGATATGAGTATGATTTCTTTCGTTTTTTTAAAATTCCTTTTCTGCGAAAGGGGCAAATGATACACTTGAAGAGAACAGTAAATCTCTGTGGCAGTCCTGAGCCCTGAATGTATTTATTTTCCCTACAGGATATAGCAATAGAAACATCCAAGCCACTAGAAATTAGAGCTGAATATAAATACATTAAATGGCCATGACACTTTCATAAGGTAATTTAAACTCTCTGAGGAATGCAAATATGTCCCTTTTTTTTGCAATTTCAACAAAGGAAGTCTGTGTATATGAGAGAGATATTTTCAATTGAGGGTAAAAGAAGCTATTTTCTTGGTAAAAGGAACGTAAAAATTGTGAGAGAGTATAAAGATAAGAATAAAAATATTATCTTATTTAAATATCTCCCTTAGAACATATTACTTATTTCTCCAAAATATGACAATTTCTATAAAAAATAATTACTATTCTAAACTAAACTTCTATTGAGGCTCAAGACTTCATTTCGAATTATATTATTCTACAATAAAATTGTGGAGTTATTTGTTATTTGTCATTTGTTTTGGGCCACACCTTATGGAAAGGGCCTACCTGCCTTCTAACATTGTACCACATGCAGATTTGGTGCAATGGCTTTGGATCCAGCTAAAGATGAGTCAAACGACTTAAAAAGACAAAACCAAAGTTTTCCATTCCACATTTTCCAATACTACAGCCATAGATTGATTATTTTCTCAGAGATGATTTTTGAGGAGTCAACACAAAAAAGATACCAAAAAATGTATTAAGAGACACTCATACTTCTACCTGGAAGTTCTACTCTGTATTTTGCAGGCATTTTCCCTTTTTTTTTTTAATGTGAGCCAGTGGAAATAGATCATGGAAGTTCATTATAATGACAGCAGAGAGGTTAGAATAAGTCTACAGGGTTTGGGTATTTCTACCTTTTCACAGTGATGCAAATACAGAGAATTGTTGTCTAGATATATAATCTAGATATATAATCTTGCTGTTTGCTTACCTGCTCAAAGTAGTTATTTTGCCCTATCTTAAAATCCAGGCAAGTTTCTGTTTCTCTTACTGTCAACTACATAATTAACAGAATAATTACATAAATTAGTGATAGACTTATAGATTGAAACAGTGAATATTGTCCTGGGGCTTTTAATTTGGTGCTGATATTTGACCATCAAAGTATAGTTAGCACAGATGGTGCAAAGATGAAGTCTCAGCTGATTAGGAGAAATCACAAAGAAAGATGTTCTCAGAAAGAAAGAAGGTTCTAAAAATCAAGTTAATGAAGGGAAATGCAGAAATCAACCGCTTAGCCAGTCAAATATTTCTTGAAATTGAAATTCAAGAAAAATGGTAAAAATAATCTAGACTGCAATTTTGGAACCTTGAACCTGATTTTTCAGTTTAAATTGCTTTATTTTCCCAGGTTTTCATTTCCTTTTGCTGTTTGTTGCTTTCCCTTCAACACCACCTCTTTTTCTTCACTCCTTTTATAAGACACTTATTTTTGCTAATAGAAATTTTTTTTAAATAAACACTATTTTCAGATAAATCTGTTACAGTGTCAAACCATAAATGACTGGATTTATGTCCGTAGGTTTGAAGAGCTCCAAGTGCTGTGTTTGGGAACTCGTTTATTTAACTATATAAGGAATTACACAACAAATGTCTTCAAATGTAAGGTAGAAGAATAATGGAGGCAGAGGGCATAGACTTTTTTCCTCTCCTGCATGGTCTTCACTCTTGTAACTGAGAAATAATAAAAATTACCAAACAAATTTCTCTGAAAGGACTATCTAAAGGGTGGGTGGACTGAGCCTGTAGTCACTGAAGTTCCCTCACTTTTTTGTCTCACAGGGGAAGATCTACAGATTGTCTACTGCAGACATTGAGAGCTAACTCTGCAATCCATTGTATTCACTATCCTTGGGTCAAGGAGCTCTTCTGCATGACCTACAGCAGTAGTAGAAATTGAGTCAGTTTTTTCCTTCTCCAGCACTGGAGTGTTATAAAATGAGCCTTATTTTTTTGTACTACAGTTACATACTTGGCCAGTGATTCATACTGAGCACAGCATCCACAACTCCTTCTATACCATGTTTCAGTGCACTGATGAACTAGTCTAGACTAATTGTAGCAACAGTAGTGGAGTTTCACATATTGTACTGTGCAGCCATGTGGGCTGGTGGGCTGAAGCTTGAGCAAGAAGGGCTTTTGCTCCCCTGAGACTTGAAAATTATCACCCCATAGGGGCTGAGGGAAATGGTGAAAAACAGAGTGCAGAAGGTGGCTAAAGTGAGGGAAAACACAGGCAGAAACAAGACCAAAATTCACATGGCTTGGCAATGACAAATGGCACTTCCATTAAAAACATTTCTGTTTGAAGTTGAGGGAGTGATACGATGACATTAATAATCAGGTTGTGAAAACCTAGGCAAATGATTTGCAGAGAGCCTGGGGTGAGGGTTTGTAGTATGATATATAGCTTCAGCCTGGTCTGAAGGAAAACTGCAGAAAGATTCTGAGAATAATTTTTTTGAAGAAAAGAGAAAATACTCCATACTGAACAGGTCAACTGTGGCATGGATGCGGAATAGATCGTTCCTATTCATGCCTGCTTTCTTGGGAACTGAAATACTGCCAGAGGCTTCTGTGTAAGGAATGGCTCAGCACCAAGGTAGCAGCACAGCAGGAGTCCAGCCAACAGAGTGGATGTTAAAGTAATGTGTTGAATCTGGCTAATTTAAATGACTGTAAAAAGCTATGGCCAGTAAGCATGATTAGAAGCAAAGGTGATTTGCAGGAATACAAAAAAATTCAGATAGAGATGACTGATGGGGAGTAATGAAGGGTACCAACCACCTGCAGCAATTCTGAGCAGGAATAGGAAATAGTTTATCAGCCATATAGTGAGGGTCTCCCTTCCCTGATGCCTCAAATGGGGCAGGCTGCTGACGTCCTCCAAAACTTGGCCTCCTTACTTCCTTGGGACAGCCAGTGACTGATCTGGAAGAGAAAAAGGAAGGATTGAACAGCTGCTAAGTCATGGAGTTTCCAGCAAGGGACTTGCCTTTAAATAATTACCTAATATCTTTTCTGAAGTTAGTGGTAATTTTCCATTTGTGAATTGTTACTTTATGTTTTTGATTTCTTTTTGCCCTCTGTAGAGCAAATGAACTCTTAAATCCATCTGTTGAATTCCTGCCTCACTGAGCATCTATATGACTTAATTTCCTAGGTCTTTGACTGAAAGCTCAAGCCTATGACATTTTTAGCCAAGACTTCTTGAGATATGAAGATTATCAAATGTGAATTGGGAAAGAAGAACAGCAGAGAAATAGTGTTTTTAGACGTGAGTGCTGCTCAGACTGTGTGAGTAAGGCTGCTTTGGAGGCTCTTGCTTGGATCATGGTGACCATGAATTCACAGATGTGGATTTGGGTAGATGTGTGCAGGATTAGCAGATTTGGGAGGTGGACCCAGTGTGGCTATATTTAATTTGTTTGCAATGTTTGCTTTCTGGTGACTGAAAACACTTTGTCTTGAATGTCTCTGACTTCTCGTTACATTTTTGGCAGAAGAGATACTCATTTCCCCATAGGCATGTGGGAACAACAAGCATGCAAAACAGTTGTATGACATAACCCACCATGAAATCCATGACAACTCTACTCATACACATTGATGGTCTCAGACATTGTTCTGCTTTATTCCAAAAAAGATAGATTTTCAACTGAGAGGATGTGGAAAATCACTTAATATTCGATTGCTCTGGTCCTAACTTGATCTAAATTTCTATACAGGTTGGATTGTCTTTGAAGGAACCTTAGAGAACATTTAGTTCCAATCCTCCGCCTTCCGCTAGATGAAGTTGCTCCAAGCCCTGTCCAACCTGACCTTGAGCACTTCCAGGAATAAGGCAGCTTCTCTGGGCAATCTGTTTCAGTGCCTGACAACCCCCCCTGGGAAGAATTTCTTCCCTAATGTCCAACCTAACTCTGCCCTCTGTCAGTGCCATTCCATCTTCCCTGTCCCTCCAGGCACTGGTTACTTAGGCACTGGAAAGGGCTCTACAGTATCTCTGGAGCCTTCTCTTTTCAGTCTGTACAACTCCAGCTCTTTCAGTCTGTTTCCATAGCAGAACTGCTCCAGCCCTCGGAGCTTCTTCATGCCTCACTCTGGACTCACTCCATCATGAAAGTTCTTAAGTCATACTCTGGTGCTGTTCCATGTTTTCCAGAGTACAATAGACACCCACACTGGCTTGGCTGTCTCCACGTGGCACAGTGAGGACACTGTGAAAAGCTTGTCCGTGCCACACTGTATTCCAAACCCTCTTCTAATCATCTGCTGCCTTCTCACTGAGACCACATAAAAGTTGCTTATAGAAAGTGAAACTTCCAGTAATAAAAATATGAGGTTAATGTGTTTTTCTGCTAAGGTCACAAGCAAAAAAGTGACTCAACGATTTCATCACAGTCCCAAGTGGACATTTGTGTCAATTAGAAAGAATCTCAGTTTGACATGTTTTGAAAATATGTGAAGACCACCTTTGAGGCTGGAACAGGAGGCATTTAACAAATGAGAGGTTGTCCTGATTAAAATTTATGGTGGAAGAATATTGTATAAAATACAGATCTCCCAAAGAAAGACAGAAAGAACTTTAAAATAAGTTAAACTCTTTGCTTCTACTTGTCACATATAAATACGTTTAATTTAAATACAGGTGATTCATACCTCCTGCTGGGTTAAATTAACAAAGAACTTTTGCTTTAGATCAATTTACCTTCATGGACTTCAGTCAAGCTGGGCCAACAGTTCACTAGCTGGCTGAGTGGGTGTTTATATAAATGCCTCATTCGAAAATTGAAAGCTTTGTAGTAAAATAGGCAAAATACATAAACATTAGTACCATTCTTCACTAGAGACCCAGTCTTGGGCAATCTGAGTCTGTGTGTCTGTTGCCAGCATTTCCAGTGGATTGAATACTCTCTTAAATCCTCTGAGGGAAGTGATCAGTCAATTCTCTGGCTGAAATTCCTGTGCAGGGAAGTGAGGTGTGGGATTGGGTGCTGCAGGGGAAAAGTCTGCCTAGGACGTGGCTCCACAGACTGAGCTTCTGCATCCACTCCTTCTCTACTGTCTCCCAGCATACTGTATACAACAAAGACACTGGGCCTGGTAGATAGTCCTGAGATTTTAGTTTTGAATGGTAAAGTAAAACCAAGACAGTTTAATATGAAACTTCAGTTTCACTTCAGTGATCTCAGTTTTCATTACCTGAGGGGAGGCATGGAAATAGGGCTGGAGAGAGTTTGCTTTCACATTTTGATTAAAAAAATTAGAAGCTAAGGTATACCATGAAAGTATATATACATTAGACAACTTGGAGATAAATATTTCTGAGACTCTAGTTAGAGAACAAATTGTTTTCAAAAGAAGACATCTCAAACATTTAGCATTCATCTTGACTAAGCTATTGGGATGCTGACAATGCTAACAAATTATCAGTATTTATTTGTTAGAATATTTATAAGGTATTTTGAAGAATATGAAGTTTATTTCTTCTTGGTTTTATTGTTCAAGAATATATTTTATAAAGCAACTTCTATCACACTTGTATGACCATATAGAAAGACAATCCTAAGTTCTTAACTGTTTATCTTACCCTCTGTAAGACCTATATTAAATTGTTAATCACTGAGTCTTTATAACACATTATTTCCGATAACAAAATGTCATCTTTTTTTTTTAAAATTCATTTTCAGCAAGCATTTTTTCTGCAAGCTAAACCCTGAATTGTCGTTATGTTTGCTGATACATTTGTTTGTACAGAAGAATGCTTTTCTCATGGCTTCACAATTGCTTCACTCAGCAAACATGTTCCATTCTTTCATATGGAGCTGAATTCCAGTGCCTGTGAAATAATCAAAATGCAACCACTATGTAGGTCTTCAGCATGCACAACACCCCTTCTCTACCCTGATTAAATCTATTTCCACAACATCCAGTGCTTAAAAGTGCAATAAAGGAATATATGTCATCATCATCTTGAGGATACATTTCTAATCTAGTATGAGAGAATATAGATTCAATTATTTTTTTTTCATACTGAGTAGAGAAGGAATTTAAGCATGATTAAAAAAGGCAGAGATTCATTTATGGTTTCAAAAATCTAAAGATCGGTTAGCCTAAATAGCACTGTATGAAACCAATTATTAAAAATAGATGAATTGAGAAGAGTGATTGATCTTGTGTGCTTTTCTGGCAGCTCACAGACACACGAAACATTTCTTTTCACTTATGTTACAAGCATACAATTTGGTAATCATTATATGCAAGCTTCAGAGGCTGATTATCATATTTCCGTAGAAGTTAATGTCTTCTGCAGAAGGCAAACTGTTAACGTCAATTACTCAGTATCTTTAGAAACTGTATTTTCATTTGAAGATTTTGGGGCAAAGTTTGGCACTCCTTACCACTAAACTAATCTGAGCTGCAAAGAAATCTTTCCACTGTTGAGCAAATGATGACAGCATAGTGTTACTCTAGTCAATACTCTATAGTATTACACTGTAGTCACAAGTTGTAGAAACAGACTTGAAAGAACATTTCATGTAATTTCTGGAGTTGAACAGAAATTCTCAAATGAAACTTTTCATCTCAGAAAACACAAATTGAGAGAAACAAGAACTTTTGCTATGCTGCATCTTTTTAGATGGCAAATCCAGCTGCAGCTGCAATTCTTGTCTCCAGACAGAACAGCTGGTCAAAAGATCCATCTGAAAAAAAACATGGGAGACTGAAGGGCTAGGTACAGGTTCTTTGGTCATATAATACAGTAGAATGATATAACTGTGAAAAGCAAAACCAAAAAACCCAAACAAAAACCTTGCCCCAGAGCAGACAAAGCAGACCCTTGTCATGAGCTGTGTATAGCTTTAGGCAGGGCCCCACCCCTGGTGTAATCAGGTCATGAATTATGTGACTCCTTCCATCTTGTAAATTCAGTATCCTCCAGACAGGAAGAGAAAAAAAACCCGAAAAAAACAGACATGGAATTTTTCACCAAATGTAATTCTTATTTTCTCAATACTGCTGGTGCTTCCATGAAGAATCTAATCACACATTGGGAGATCAGGGGGATCAGAAAATCATGTAACTTTTGGCTGGCGATTCACCTCAACTACTTACTGCCTCGGACAGAGTTAGTTGTGTCTTTGCTAGTCCTGTCAGGTGTTGGAAATGTTCCTAAACCTTCATGATGCTGAAGAGCCTACAGCATGCCAAAGTTTTTCTCTGCTTATAACTCCCTTTCTCTTGTTGCTGCTGAAGACCATTACTTCTTTAACTGTTAGTAATCAACAAGTATGTTTAGAGAAATTAGGTTGTTTATTTCACATTAGTATTCCTGACATAAAGGCCAAGCCAGTAAACTTTCTCTGCTAATTAAGTCTTGGTTTGTGTTGCATGTTAGAACTTTCTGCTTCTGACATTTATTTCCTGTGTCTCCTGCACTGGAATAAAGGTATTTCTGATTTACAGCTGATGCACTATCAAAACTTTTGATCCTTTTGTGCAAAACTTTGTCCCACTACCTTTTAAGCTTCTCTCCTGTTTATCTTTACCTGGAGGAATTTTTCCCTCTCCCCTCAATCCTGATTAAAATCATTATTCATTGTATTCACAACTGTGCAAAGATATTCTTTGTTATCTTTTTCCCAGGAGAGCCCATCCTCCCTCAGTAGCATCAGAATATCATTGTGTGATGAAGGAAAGCAAAAGCCTCCTGCTGATATTACTGACATGGCCATATTTACCCTCAGGCTTTGCTTGTCCCTGTGTGAACCCTGTTTGGTTTTTTTTGTTTTTTTTTTTCCCCAGGAGGGTTGATGAGAGCAACACTTGCCAGTGCTAGAGCTCTGCAGTCACTCGTGCTCTGCCTAGGCTTGGTCAGGGCTGTGCGTGTGTCTGTGCGTGAAGGAGAATGTGTAGCAGGAGCCCAGATGTATCCCCTCTGGCTGGCAGTAACATTTTGGACAGCTGTTACCAGAGCAGGGAGGCAGATGGGTCTCTCCACTGCCAGCAGGGGGAGGTCACCAACTACTTTTATGTTTTGTCATTCTTCTCGAGAATGGGGGTAGCGAGTCTCTCAGTATTTCAGGTTTCTGACTTTTCTTTCTTTGCCATTGGCATTCCATCTTCCTCTGCTACCCTAGCTGCGTATTTGTTTATGGAAGAATTAAAAAGCAAAAGAAGCCCTCCTCTGAAGAGACAAAATAATAACTTTCTAGGTGGTGCCTACATTTTGCTTATGTGGCTGACTTTTAGGCAGTGTTCTAGCTCAAAATGGAGACTTAAAAAGTCTGCAGTATCTCCTTGCGAGTAAACCTGACTCCTGTTTTTGGTTTCTGATTTGGGCAAAGCATGAATGAAGCGCTTGGTTTTTACCCTGTATTCACAGACCGTGTACTGCTTCCATGTTATGGAGTGTTCTGCTGGGAAAACACAAATATCCCTTGATGATTATACATAACCTAAAACGTTATTACAAAACATTGCCACTTCAGATTTAAGTAGCAGCAAAATAAAGAAGCATAAGCTCCAGCTTGTGTAGATTTTAATTTTTTTTCTTACTGATTTTTTCATGGTGAATGTAACTTGATGGCATTTTTTGACATTTAAGCAATATTGATTTACTGCAATAGAGCTACCCAGGAGATCAAGGTATTTAAATAGCACTGATGATGAAAGGAGGCTATTTATGTGACTATACATTAAAGTATTGCTTCATATTTGCAATAGTGCATAATTTGATCATGAGTGTTCACATAATTGTGAAATTATTACTAAGAATATGATTTTTTCACACATAATTATAAGTTGCCTGAAATTTTTTCTCAGAAATTATTTTTGCAATTTCATTGTTTTGAAGTATTTTTCCTTAGTATCTCAAAAAGCAGTAGTGTGTGATTGATTTGTCATACTTCACTTGAAATCAGTCACATGCAACTGAATTGATTTTATGAGTCAAGAAACATGAAAGCTGAAATGAGTTTACAGCAAGCATTATTTTAAATTAAGCACTCAAAATATGTGATAGATGATCACTAGCAAGAAAGGATTTGCTGAAACAAAAAACCATAGCTGATTTCTTTTTGCCTGATGAAGTCATAATTAATAATATTGTATTTTGTCTTTTGCCATGTTGCATTTTTGCTACTGAGAAGCGATTTGAGATTAGTACTTCTACTGTCCTTAAATTTTTCTTCTTTAGAATGTTTTTCAGCATTGATAGAAGAATATTTGCAAGATAAACAGACAGTAAAAAAATTCCCAATCAATTTTGTGACTATATTTTTCAAATCTTAATTGAGCAAAAACAGACAGCTGAAGGGAGAAATCAAGTTTTAATTATGGTCATGAGAATACTACTTGAGAATACATGACACTGGTAAATCTACTTAATTGCTGTGGCAGCATTTTCACACTGGAAGATTATAGTCTTTTTTAAGTGAAAGAATGTACTTTTCAGAACAGTACAGAAAGGGTAAAAGGAAATGCAGAAAGCTTTTTCTTCATTCTATTTAGAGTTCTTTGTTGTCTTGGAGATCTAGGCTCATATCAGAAGTTCATGCAAAAGTAAGTGGGGGGTCATCCTTTTCAGCTGTTTGCCTTGTGTGGAAAAAAAAAGAGTTGCTATGCCATGCAGTAAAGCCTCTCTGGGTCATTTATATAAACCACGTGCTGGGATTACTCAAACACTGAAGGCTGGCATGCAAAATATTAAAGCTCTGGAGGCAATCAGATAGGATTCAGGGACTCCGTTATTACAATGCCTATACAGCTAATGTTGCTAAATCCATATCTTCTTTTAGATGAATACTAAACTGCACCTACACAAATAAGTCAGTTCAAGGCTGTGAGGCCCATATATGTGTTTAAGTATAAATACCTTTATGAAGTGTTTTCCTGTTACTGAATATTGAGTTATTCAGCTCAAGAATTAAAACTGAAGGTGTTTGGCCTGATGGGCTCTCCATGTTAAGCCACATTCCTGAGACATGTCCCTGCCACCAGGCTCAACAGGGACACAAGTCATGCCACAGCCTGGCATTCCAGCCTGGCACAAAATAAAAAATAAAGATGCGCCTTGTTCTCTCTGCACTAATCAGAAAGGTCTACTCAGGAAATAGAGACAAACACACCTACATGGGGGCTAGTTTGAAAATTTAACTCACTTGGGATTATTGTTTGAATTGACTGGGAATGTTTTGCAACAAGCCATAGATGTGAGTTCCTTCTCAATGTTAAAAATTGTCATGGTCCTATGAAAATATTATGTTTCAAAATTACTTCAGTTTCTGATTCAGAGGGGAAAAAAAAAAAAACAGAAAAACCAAACCAAAAACAAGAAAGTATTTAATGTCCTGTATGACTGTGACATTCCAGGACAAATGGTGGTGTAAGGCAGAATGATCAATATTTGTCTTCAATCAATTTCACTTTAGTTTCATCTATTGTTGAGTACTGACAACAAAACCAGCTAGTACAGCCAATCTCAAATGTTAGTTTAAATGAGTCACTCGTATTGTTTGCATAGCAGGTCAGCTAATTGTCCACTTTATCAGCATGTTATTTCTTTGAAGAAGCAGTGAATATAAATAATTTTTAAGGCAATGCAATGGGATAATCTCTGGTGTCAATGTCATCTACTTCAAACAGCTTTCAGGGCTCTTGCTTTGCTTTCTGCCAGTGGCTAAATACATGTGTTTCAGATGGACTGCTATTTGTAATGATTTTGACAATTGGGAATAAATACCAGGAGCAAATATTTTTTGGCACCATACAGCCATGATTTAAGCAAAGATTGTCATGATTTTCTTGCATTCTTGTGGTTTTCTTCCTTTGAGTTCAACACAATCTTAACTTCTCTGCCAAAAAAAAAAAAAAAAAAGCAAAGCAAAACAGAGGACAAACCAGGGCAGGGCAGGGATGTGAGCTTAGTTTTTCACCAGAAGATACAATAAATAAAAATATATATTTTATAGTTCTTTATAAAGGAGCTGAGAGTTGCTGAAATCCTGGAGGAGAGGTCATTATAACTCCTTGTGCTGGGAATGCAGGAATGATGCTGTGGCCAGCCCTGTGCCTCAGAGCAGCTGAGCAGAAAGCTACCGAAGTTGCTGATGACTGCAGGCCTCTGCCACACAAGACACAGCCCATGTGGACATCTGAGCTTCTACAGATTCAGCATTTTGGGCTAAAGTTCCATCATGGGAGATACTGGATCACCCACAATGGGACCTTGATAGCCTGGGTACTGATGAGGCAAATGAGGTGGAATGCTGAGTCTGCTGAAGACTTGCAGGAAGACTCAAGGCAATCTTCAGGTGCAGGACAGCAGCTGAACAGGAAACTTTGGGGCTGAAGGCAGAAACACAGACGTGGTTCATGGATAAGAAGAAGGAACTGCACTCCCTCTGTGTCACTGCTGGTGCCTGCTGCAGCAGCTGGACAGCAGTGCATCCCCAAGGCCATCATCCCCCAAAAGAGCAACCCAGGCAGTTTGGTGATCATAAGATTTATCTCCCCTGCTGTTCCTTTCCTATCTTTTCTTAAAAGCCTTGTAAGATTAATGCTGTAAAGGTAATACTGCACCAACTCAATCCTTACTTGGCTGAGGGGCATCACAGAAAAGAAACAGGCCCTTTCCTATATTTTCTTATATTTAAGGTTCATGGCCTTAAAATTCTGCTTTATTATCTATGAGTGCAAAAAACCTTATTGTTCCATACTCCATTTATTTTCTGAGTAGAAACAGCTAGACCACTTCTAAATTCTGGTTATTAAATTTGACAGTATTACTGCCTTCCAAAATATTCAGTGCATGACTTGTCCTTCAGAGCAAAAGGCTTGTGCATTTTTTAAGTGCTATATGAAAAACAGAGTGAAATTTGTGCTGTGCCCACCACATTGTCCTGGACCTGAAAGAAGAAAATAAGATGGAGGGATGTGGTTTATTAAGGTCACACATTTATTAACTGAATTTGGCAGGGAATTTGCAGCAGTAACCTTCATATTTGGAATCATATTTCTTTACAGAGCTGTTTCTGCTTGATAAATAGCTGCCTTTCCCACATTCCAACAGGACCTCTAACACCTTTCCTCTCACAGGCACAATGGGACATCATCCTAGCTTGTTCTGAGGATGTATCCCTCTTGATTTCCTTTAATCTTAATTTCGCAAGGAGGCTGAGCCCTTTCTGAAAGCTGAACATGTATAATATCCCTGAAACCCACTTCATGTCAGCAACTGGACACATGCCTCTTTGTCTCTCCTGTTTTGTCCTTGATGTTATGAGGAGCAGAAAAACCCCATACTGTGGAGTTATCCCAGTGACACGGGAAAATAAAATTTTCTGATTTCCCCAGAAAGACTGTGGAAAAAAACAATCTCTGCAGTAGGCCTCAAAATAATATTTCTACTTTGAACCAAGGGCTGAGTAGCAAACCTGGATTGGACAGGGTCTCAGGATGGTAAAACCTACTTCAGAGTCTTCCAAAAATCCCAGAGAAATCATAGAATAATGGAATCATAGAATATCCTGAGTTGGAAGGGACCCACAGGGCTCACCCAGTCCAGCTCCTGGCCCTGCACAGGACAATCCCAAAAATCACATCACGTGCCTGAGAGCATTGCCCAAATGCTTCTTGAGCTCTGTCAGGCTGGTGCTGTGACAGCTTCCCAGGGGAGCCTGTTCAGTGCCCAGCCACCCTCTGGGTGAAGTAACTTTTCTTGATATCCACCCTAAACCTCCCCTGACACAACATCAGGCCATTCCCTTGGGTCCTGTCACTGTCCCCACAGAGCAGAGATCAGTGTGACCCCCTGTGTTCTCCATGTGAGGAAATCTCAGATGCCATGAATCCAATAGCTTAAGTTGGGTTACATCTCCAGTTCAAATTTAAAAAGAAAGAGGGTGCTTAAAGAACAATTTTTTTTTCCACCTGTCGAGAAAATCTGCTAATGTTTAACCTTTTGAAATTCATATTTATGTTTCTGGGATTAAATTCTACTGCTGAAATACCTTACTCAAAATTTACCTCACATTGCTGTGCTGGGAATTTGCATAAGATAGTTATTGACTGTGAATATATTGTATATTGTATAGCGGAACATTGTAACAACTGGATTTTTTCTTTGAGAGAAACTGTCTTTACTCATGCTTTTTGCAATCAGACTTTAGACAAGTAAAGAGAGGTCTCATAAATTTTGAGACCCAAAGATTGGTGTCATAAAATTTGAGTGAACATAAATAATTTTAAACTTGTTTTACTTATACCTTTATTTTTTACTGTAAGTGAGAAGAAATCTGTACATATATAAGTTAAATATAGGAGGAAAAAGGCCTTTGTAGTACCCCTGTCAAGGTGTTCTTCCAAGATGCAATGAAAATAAAGCAATGACATTTACACTGGGAAGGGAATGCTCATCTTTTTAAACTCTGTACTGTAATTTCCATAAGCTGGTCAGTGGTGAACAGCCCTCATCTGGAATGCTGATGGTGCTGCCACTGTCAGACATCTTTCCTAATAAGGTAAATCACACAGTGTTTGGTCAATCAGCTAAATCCAGGGAATGAACTCCAGCTTAAGCTGCTTTTGCCAAAAGACACTAGCAACCACAGGTTAAAGTTCATGTCTACCAATAACATGTTACCAATCCAACCAGAAATGAAGTCAGGATGCATTTGTTACCTCTGACAAAAACGATATTATTATATTTAAATGACGGCTTTTCTTTAAAGCAGTCATTTTTCTGTCATCTGAGAAGGCTGATCTGAAACAGCTGGAAAATAGACTCACTGTTCTTTTCAGAGCTTTTTTTTAAATTTAATTTTATTTTAATTTATTTCTTAGGTGTAGAACTAAGTAGCCTGATTTTAGCTTGTTATAAACAAGGAAATGGCTTGACTTCTGCATAATGGTCTGTCCATGTAAGTCTGTCACTTTGATTCTCTGGTATTTCTTGACATTTTTCCAAGGCACTGTGCCAAATAGTTTTATTGCATGCTCTTTTCAAAATTTTATTGGTAATTAATGCTTAAGTAAGGATATGAGTGAGTGATAAATTTTATTCTCTGTAAGAATATACCCACGTACAAGGTGGGGCATTATGTAGAAATGAATATTCCAAACTTGGGTTGTGCATAGTATGTACATGGGTCAATAGAGATAGAGATATGATAGGGAATGGATATAGGGCTCCTGGGCCAGAAGTATTCTGGATCCTTAAGAAAAGTGGCAGAGACACAAGATAGAGAATAGAGTTTGACCTTAATGCACTCAGATATTGATATTTGAATTAAAACTCTTATGACTAGTACTAATATGCTAGTAGTTAACACCACACTTAACATTATTGCTGTAGAATTAATGCAAGTACATTGATTTCCACACCAGAGTCACTATGCTTCTGATGAATGAACTAATATAATTCCTTTGCATGCTAAATGGAAGAGAAATCTTCTACTAGATCAGTGCTACTTGTCACCCAATCCTAATGAAAGGGGAAGTTCTACTTGGAGGTTCCAAACAATTTGAAATAAAAAAAAAGCTTTAATGAAATATGTGAATGCCAAACCACATGAAAAATTGAATAGTCTGAAGAGACAGAAATTCAAATGATGGATTCTGAAGCAGGACAAAATAATACCTATACACATGTGGTGCTGATATTGGGCCCCTTAACGTGTCATACTATGGCTATCTTTGGAATTCTCAAGAATTATGGGTGATTTTATTAATTTAAGCTAGAAATAGCTGCCTGAGTTCTCACTTAAATAAATCATACATGATGAAATTAAAAATATTTTTGGTGCTTCCATTACGGTTTTCACTGTATAAGGTACTGTCTTCTTGAAACTGGTGTATTCAACAAAAATTTTCTGCAGGGATATGAATAAGTTCGCAAGAAGTCAGAAGACATGTGAACATGGAAACTAAACATTTGTAGTAACTCTTTCTGGGAGGCAGTAATAAGATGTCTATGGAATATAAAACAGGACAAAGATCGAAATAACTTGATCCTTTCGATCATCAGCCTTTAGGACCAATCCTGTGGTGTGGTTCAGCTGCAGTTGAAAAGTGTGCAGTAGCAGGGATGACATAGCAGGGAAAGGAGCCAACACTCAGTACTTCATCAGCTGTCTGTGCAAAAACACCAGTTTTCTCTCTGCCTCTGTGGGATGCACCCCTGAGAAAGGCCCTGGTGTTTTGAATGGATCTGTGCATATGGTTCATGTTGTGAACTTACGTCCAAGTAGTTAAACAGAAACAAATCTTCAACTTTCCTTTGAAACAGAATTTCAGTTTTATGTGTCATCTGCACTACTTGCTTTGCTTAACTGTGAAAAAGATCTTACAGCTTCCTCTCCTAGAACAGATGTCAAAGGTAGATGACTTAGTCAAAGACATGCAGCTTCTTTTGCCACTGGGGCTGAAATGAAAGGGTGGATGCTGCTCCTTGATAACAGGAATCTGAGATCCAGGCCTTTTCAAATGCATGTAAATATCTCTCACCTTTCTGAACAATGATCTAATCAGAGAAATAAGGAAAAACATGATTAAGTAGCAGAAGAACTGAGCATGATATTACCTATGATTTCCTTTGAAATTATATGGTACATTTGCCAGCTATGTAAATACAGATTCAGTTCATATAGTTAATTTATTAATCCTGCATCAAGCAGATATGCCAAAACCATTGCAAATTTAACACTTGTAGCATAAGACTGTGACCTTACATCTATGCAGAAGGCAAAATATTCAATACAAGAAGGAAGTAAGTGTGAATCTTTAAAAAAGTCCATAGGAATTTGGCAAATATATGACAATATCTTTTGCTTATTATCGGGCACTAACAATGTGTCATTACCCTTTTCCATAAATCCTTCATCTGTATTACTTTTATCTATAATCGGACTGAGTACATTTTTTGCTTTGACAATTTCTAAACACAGAGTTGGATATCTTCTTTACCACAATACCCTGTGTTTACATAGCTTGTGGTTGCCTGTCACAGATAGGAACTCAGCCTGGGAGGAGCCTTCCAGTCCATATAAATTAGGCTGCCATAGGGCTCCACTGGCCATTGATGATGGAGAACCAGGAGGACTTTTTGTAGTATAAAATATTAATTAGCCATTCATGAAGAAAATGCAGTCACCTGCAGATCAGGGCACAATTTATGTTTGATTATGATTAGGCAATCACAAGGAAATTTGTTGTATCATTTTCATGTGGCCTTTTCACGTTTAAATGAGGTGCAAAATTTAAATTCAGCATAGAATATTCAAAATTTTGTAAACAAAAATCCTATGTGGCTCCTATATCACAGGTCTGTTTCATGGAGTGATACATTTTTTTTTCTTCTTTTTGACAAAGAAGGCAATTTAACTGTGGTGTACTGCATTTTGAGTCTTTTTGGGACTTCAACTAACATAACTGTACCTTCTCCTGAAGACTCATCTTTGAGACTTCACAACAGAGCAGGGGCAGTGGACACAGCAAACAGCTACTGCTCAGCTTGGCCAGCTGGGCTTGGGAAGATCATAACATCCACATTGTTTGATCTAAGGGGGCTAATTCTCTCTTTTCCAGGGTAGGAGACCAGAGAGGCTGCACATTACTTTCCTCAGGCAAAACTCATGAGCACAGGGGGAAAGTCAGGTGAGACAAAAGGCTGTGGAAGGGCTATGGCAGGGCTGCCATTGCCACTGAAACTGCTGCATGAGAACACCAGGGAGAAATTATGGCCAAGCACAAAGGGGAAAAAATTCCCAGGAAAAGTCATCCCATGAAGATTTCCTTTGCAACCTCTAAGGAGCAATGAGCCCAAATCACCTAAATCCAGTCAGACGTTTCTCTGCTTTTTCCCGTGTGTTGAATATTTACCCCACCATCTTGAACTGAAAATTCGATTTTGTTTATGCTGTTGAGAAGGTTTAAACTGAATGTGAAAAGTCCAATTATTTTTACCAATAGTAGTACAGTGTAAATGAAGTGGGATTACTCGGCTTTTCTCTTAATCTAAAATTCTATATCACAGAATCAGCTAGGTTGGAAAAGAACTTTGAGATCATCAATTCTGACCTATGACTGAACATCACCTTCTCAACTAGCTCATGGCACTGAGTGCCACATCCAGTCTTTCCTTAAACACATCCAGGATGTTGCCTCTAATACCTCCCTGGGCATCCTGTTCCAAGGCCCAGTCACTCTTTCTGTGAAGAATTTCTTCCTAATGTCCAACCTAAACCTCCCTTGGCACATCTTAAGACTGTGTTCTCTTGTCCTGTCACTGGTGGTTTGGGATAAGAGACTGACTCTCACCTGGCTGCAGCCTCCTTTCAGGAGCTGAAGAGAGGGAAAAGGTCTCCCCTGAGCCTCCTTTTTCTCCAGGCTAAACAACCCCAGCTCCCTCAGCTGCTTCTCAAAGCATTTGTGCTCCAGATCCTTCACCAGCTCTGTTACCCTTCTCTGGACACACTCCAGCCTCTCAACATCCTTCTTAAATTGGGGGCCTAGAACTGGACACAGCATTCAAGGTACAGCCCCACCAGTGCTGAGTACAGGGGCACAATCACTGCCCTGGTCCTGCTGGCCACACTGTTGCTGACACAGGCCAGGATGTCATGGGCCTTCTTGGCCACCTGGGCACACTGATGGCTCATGTTCAACCGTCTGTCAATCAATGCCCCCATGTCCTTTTCTGCCTGGCTGCTTTCCAGCCACTCTGTCCCCTGCCTGTAGCATTGCAAGGGGTTGTTGTGGTAAGATGTCTTAAAACTTGAGTGTCTTTGGATGAATTCTCTAAAACACTTTTAAAAAAATGATTCTGTTGTTATTCTGCCTTTTTTTTCTTTTTTTAAAAGAAATAAGAACTCTTCCTTGGCATGCCTCAAGCTGTTCAATTGTCTTTACAGATCACAGTCCATCTGACACTGTGTTACATAAACTGCAGACCACAGAGGGAAGAGGCACAAAAAGGGTATACAATTTTCTCTGCAATATTTTTCAACACTTGTTTGCAGTCGTCAGAGCTTTACCTTCTTTTTATTCTTGCTTCCCTGGAAAAACCCTTTTGAGAGGTTAGGCATTTGTCAAGAAACAAGAAAGGCTATATATTACCCAGACACTTAGCTATATCACAGCCAGTCAGATTGTATGTAAATGAAGTAGTTACACAGTGAAGCAATAACCTTTTCAAATGACTGATCATAACACAAATTCTTAGAACAGCCCTGTTGTCTGAAGAGAAGTAAATCAAACTGCAAAACAAGACAATAAGCATGACAAATAGTGTCCAATCGATCACAGTTCTTTCCTCATGAAAATACTTCCATTAATGCAGATGGAAGTATAATTTAATATTGAAAACTTCCAGAAGGGTAAAAAGTAAATAAAGGACAAACTGTACCAGGAAAATATGACTGGCTGATTTGACAACATTACTGAAATACTCAGATTAAGAGAACATTCCATTCAAAAGACCATTACTAAGAAGTGATCTGATTCATACTTTGTTTTTGTTTTGTTTTTCTTTCATAACAATTAGGTGAAAAGGGATCACTGGAAAATCCAGCTCATCCTCTTGTTTGCGAAGAGATTCTACATTTCATTCGAAAACTTACATGCAAAATCCCTTGCTCTTCTTTTTTTGTTGCTGCACATCTTATGTTTGAATGTGTATTCAGAATTATATTTAGTCTTAAGCTCAAGAAGCCCGGGAGAGTTATTCCACGATCTGCCTTGAGAATTCATCTCAATGGTTTGTCACTTTCTCTTAAAAATATCTACATAAATTTTTGTGACTTTGACATTCACTGATGTCACAATTAGACTTTTCTAAAGCATTTACTACTGGAATAATTTTGTAGAGAATCTAGATTAGAGCTCTTGATAAACTCTGATATTTTGATGTTAGGAAAGACTTCTTTCTGCCTTCTGAGCAATTTTTTTCTTTCCAAACAAATAGTCTCCAATCTTGTGCAACATCTCCTCTTATTTTGACATGATATTCAGAATCTCAAACTCAGGGTATGTTTCATCAGGTCTCACAAGCCATTTGCAAATTGCAAGTTCATGGCAATACTTGTGCTCTGTGCTCTCATTCACTAAGAATTTATGAAAAGAGTGAGATGCTATATGCAAACTGGTAAACAGTCTCCTGGCATCTGGGAGATGAAATCCATGTTGTTCATGGACTTTATTCAGCTGAGAAACTGAGAGTCAGACATCTTGTAGTTCAAACTTGCCTGCTCCAGTGATTGGATTTTTATAAACCAGCTGCCTTGTTTCTGTCTTTTGGAGCAGTTTCATTTTCCAAACATGATTTTAAGTAAGCCCTGATGTCAAGACTGGATCTTAGCTCTCCCACATGGCAGAGAAGTTCACCAGCTGAAGTGCACCAGCTGTCAGCACCTTGTTACTCGTTTTTTATGGCAAAAAATAATCTTGGAGTACAGATGTTTCATCACATGCAATTAAATTATTTCACCTTAGCGAGTTATCCTCTTGCCAGAATGTGGTGTTGGAGTGTACCAGCTGTGAGTGAAAATTCAGTAGTTTAAATGACAGTAGAGATGAGATAGCCTTATAAATTTCACCTCACACCTAAGATATGCAAACAAGGCAGTCCTGAAATGTCCTTGCAGTCAGCTAGCACAAGGTAACCTCCCAAACCATTGGAACTGGAGCAGATTTGATCACATATCTGTACCTCAGGTTTTAGTCCTACTAGAGAAAATAAAATTTTATGGAAGTTGAAACTATTTACAAGACAGTGAATTTGCTTTCACATAGTCTTACCATATAATTTTTTCTCAACTTAATTACATTTTTCTCAAAGTTCAATTAATGCAAAATGATTGGCAGATGCAAAAAGAATTTAAAACCTTGTTTTAAAAATTTTGTACTAGATTTATTACTTTCTAATGAAGGCATAGCTTTGGAAATAGCTTGGCCCATGTTGTGGAACTGTCAACTATAAGCACCTGGTTCAAATTTAGATTGAAAAAGAGTTAATCAGTTATTGAATAATTCTTTGCAGCAGCAAATATTTTTTGTATTCATTGCTTATTGACAGAACTGCCAGGTGCTATACTGAACAATGAGCAACTTATTCTCTCCAACCATCCCACTCCCAGGTACAGTCTGAACCCAAATATTGGCTCCAGATATTGCCACATTCTTTCAGAAGGGGGGAAAAAATGTAATTTTGGATTGAATTATTATTGTCAAAGCCAATACCACGAGCAGTCCAGTATTCTTACTAAAAGAGATGTTCTAGCTCATGTCAGAGTTTCCGTGTGCTCACACATTGTGACAGACCGTGTAGGGGGTTCATTTGTGCTCGTTTGCTGTATGCACACCATGTGTTCTGGTGTGCTAAAGACACGTTGTTGAGCAAGGTAGAAGCTCACCTTATCCCATCTGCCCTGTTCTGGGTCAGGTAGGAACATGTGGCAGGAGGGAGAAACATCTCCACCTCGCTGGGGATCAGCTCAGTGCTCGCAAGCACAGAGAAGTCATGGGCTCAGCAGAGAGGGAGGTGGCAACCTGCACCAGGGCTGGGTCACAGGCAGCATGCAGCCCAACAACCCAGGCTTTGGAGGTGCTTGGAAAAAATCACCCTGTGGCTCAGGTGAACACTGACATTCAATATGAATACTGACGCAGCTCAGGAAGGTGCTGCAAGCCTGAGGTGAAAGGATGGTCCTGAATGGTGGAGTACATCCCTCAAAGAGGAGACTGGCCTTCTAACCTTATTGCTTGGCCAGAGGAGATGAAATTTCTCTGTTTTAAGTTGATTTGGGCTTTAATGTCATCTGAGTGACTTGGTCATTATGAAAATAAATTGTGGAGGGTCTGCCAAGGTGTGTCAGATAAGTACATAGTCTGTACTTCCTGTAGCCTACAGAATGTTAAAACAATTTTTTAAAAAATATTTTTTTCAGATAATCCTCACTGACTATAGCCTTAAGTAGGAGGGCACAGCATCAAAGAAATCTTTGAGATTAAGAGATTAAGTTCCCATTGTACTTCAACATGCCTAACTAGTTCAACTAAGTAATACTGCACCTTTTTCTTCCCCTCTCCCAACACATGAGCACTGAGTAGTAGGTCCGAATAAATACACCAGGAAATGCCCACTGCTTATGTTACTCATATGGCCAGACTAAGTGATGGCAATAGACCTCTTTCAGCTACTGAGTCTGCTGTCATGGAGTTTTGAAGCTATCCAAGGTGGGAACTTGTCTGAAACTTCCATTTAAAACAAGGAAAACATAAAAAAAAGAAAATGGCCTGGAGATATTTTGTTGTTCTTTGTTTTGCTTTTTTTTTATTCCGTGGCAAATATTATTTCCAGCATTTGGGAATTAAAATGCACAATATGTGTTATATCTCTTTCATACCAAAGAAATTTCTTCTGCTGATTCATTTTTGCTACCTCGGCTGCCAAATCTCTCATTTGATTGACAAATCCCTAGATTTTAATATGTGCCAATATAAAAGATTCTATATAAAATGCTGAAGAGAAAGCTTTTGTTTTCAGTATGTTCTGGTTTTTAACGTTATGTCAAAAAATATATTATAACTTGTGAAGGTTAATAATCCAATTAGTGCTTGCAATTGCACTATTTGCTTCACCTGTGACTCATGCCAGACTGTTTTTTCACTTTCTTTTTTTTGCATCAGCTCCATCTTTGCCATAAAAAATTTGTACAACTTCTTGTTGATTTTTGTTTGTTTTAACTCCTTCACCTAACTTGTAACATTTTTTTTTGTCTAGAGATTATCTCTACATGCTCTTTACATCTTTCCTCTGCATCTATATTCATTCCCCTCATTTTATATTATAAAAAAATATGCACCAGGGTTACAGTCAGCAGCAACAGTAGCATCATCCCTTTTGAGGACAATATGCCTAAGGTTCCCATTCCAAACTGAATTTTGGACTTTCTCTACCATTTAAAAAAGGCTCTTTGGGCATCAAATACACTCTTCTGGAACATGATCAAGAGAAAACAGTCATTGTTTTCTTTGAAAAACAGATCTAAGTTACTTTTAAAATGCTGATTTAAAAAGGAAACATTACAGCTGCTGTGATACATTTTTTCCCACATCCTACCTACAATTTCCTAGCTACACTTCAAATGAAGCCTGTCTGAAAGATTATGGCAAAGTAAAATGTTTGAGATCAAATAGATAACATTTAAGTGAATATTAAAGACCAAGTTAGGAATGGTTGAAAAGTACCACTGTCATGGAGGTCGTGGTTCCAGTAATGAGACTTACAAAACTGCTGAGATTAATAAAATTTGCCAGACCTCCAACTAGACTTCCGCTTTCCAAACTACCTACAAAACACCCATACTTTATTGGAGAGCAGCACCTTGGAATAATTCCATCTGTGTCTCTGGGTAGCAGCTTAGACTTCATAAATTGCCCTTGTTTCAGCTGTTTTAGCACTGCTGCTGAAGACCTTAGTTGATCCAGTGGAGTGTGCAAATTTGCTAACCTAAGCATGTGACATAACAGCAGGTAATGATCCCAAATTTGTCCTCCTACAAGAAACTATCTCTCCAGCTCATGACCAGGGCATCTGTTTTGTGGCCTTATATCTGAAAGAGTAGCAGAAGCAAAACGAGTCTGGATCCTCAAGTACTGCAGCCTACAGTCAGCCTTGGCTCAGGATGCAGGGCTCCCCATCCCATCTGATGGCCACAGACTGTGGACTCCCATGTTGGTCCATTTCACTGAATAGTTTCTTCTTTTAGCATATAAATAATCATAGAATCATAGAGAGGCCTGGATTGAGAAGGGACATTTAAAGGATTCTGGTCTAACTCCCCTGCAATGGGCAGGGGAGTTTTCAACTAGATCAGGACCCTTAGAGCCCTGTCCAAACTGACCTTGAATTTTTCCAGGGATTGGGCAGCTAGCACCTCTCTGGGCAACCTGAAATATGTTTTACTCTGCAGCTGAAACTGTAAATTTACCCCATCGTGTGATAAACATTTTGTCACAATAATTTCTTTTGATATCCATTGTGAATTAACTTTTTTTCCCATGTGATGCTCCTAAAGACATTTTATTAGTAAAGAAGTTCTCTAAATCTTTTTAATTCTTCACATTTTTTTTGTGGCATTAGTAATATGCGAAATAGTAGTCTTGTATGCCTTTTCTTCTTAATTCTGAGCACACAGCCAAGTAATCAAAATTCCCGTCAAAATATCTAGATGTAATTGCATGCATGACTCCTTGTCCTGCTTTGATCAAACATCTGATCAGTATGCCAACATTTAAATAATTTGATACAGTTTCTAGAAGTAAGTAATTGAAATGGAAATAACTAAAAATGCCCTGAACTTCAACCAAAGACAAAAATCAACATTAACTTCATTGCCTGAACCTTTTATATATCTGAATATGTATTAATCACTGCATATGCTCATCGTTTTATGGAATAAATAACAATATTATTCTCACTGTCATGGTGAAAATTGTCTTTTTGAGAGGTGTTATTCAGGCAGATATAAACCATACTGAATCATACATGAACTTTGGAACTTAACTAATGAACCTGAGACTACAATACTAAAGAATATGCTCTACATTTTCATTCTGCCTTTTATAACATAGAGGTCTCCTGTAGCGATTAACATACAACATGCCTATCTTGTAATGACTTAAGGCAGAAAGAAAAGGCAGTGCAGAAAGATAACACTGATTTTACTAAACATGAAAGACTTTGAAGGAATTGTTTAAATGGCACTAACAGTTTTTTCTTGATTTTCAAATCTAAAAAAACAATTGTAAATCATTAAAGGCTTTTCCTAGTAATAGTTGAGTGTATGTTAAGTCAAATCTTCACATTTTTATTCTTCAAGACAAAACCCCTCCGATAAAAAAAGAATTATTCTTATTCTGCATGATATAAGTTAATGAACCACATAAAGTTCAAAGAAAGAAAGTGCCCTGGGTGTGTGGGCAGATCGGGAATGAGATGCTGGAAAGCAATGCCAGGGAAAGGGACCTGGGGGGTCTTGGCCAGTGGAAAGTTGACCATGAGCCAGCAGTGCCCTGGAGCCAGGAGGGCCAACCCTGTCCTGGGGGCATCAGGCACAGCATCACAGCCGGGCAAGGGAGGGGATTGTCCTGCTCTGCCCTGAGCTGGGGCAGCCTCACCTCCAGTGCTGGGGGCAGTTCTGGGCACCACAATGTGAGAAAGACATTAAACTATTAGAGAGTGTCCAAAGGAGGGCACAAAGATGGGGAAGGGCCTTGAGGGGAAGCCGTGTGAGGAGCAGCTGAGGGCACTTGGTCTGTTCAGCCTGGAGGAGACTGAGGGGAGAGCTCAGTGCAGGTACAACTTCCTCAGGAGGGGAAGAGGAGGGGCAGGCACTGATCTCTGCTCTGTGGGGACAGTGACAGCACCCAAGGGAAGGGCCTGGAGCTGTGTCAGGAGAGATTAAGGCTGGGTATCAGGAAAAGATTCTTCACTCAGAGGGTGGTTGGGCACTGGAACAGGCTCCCCAGGGAAGTGATCACAGCACCAACTTGACAGAGCTCAAGAAGTGTTTGCACAGTGCTCTCTGGCACATGGTGTGACTCCTGGGGATGGTGCTGTGCAGGGCCAGGAGGTGGACTGGATGATCTTTGTGGGTCCCTTTTGACTCAGGATATTTTGTGATTCTGTGGTTCTGTGAAGTATTTCACACAACAATACATGATGAAGTGCTCTTGTGTGGGAATGAAATTTCAGAAGGTAAGTAGACGGATCTTTTGATCACTCGGAATGGTATAGACTACAAGGAATCAAAAAATCCCAAATCTATACTAAAAAGCTGTAGCATTGTAGCCCAGTACACAGTGGTTGCCATTGCTTGCATCACGCCACAGAGTTTTGTAAATCTCTTAAATAACATAGGTATATATTATTCTTATCTAATTTAACCCTCAGCTTCATATAAACTAATTTTGAGCACATTTTTAATTTTTCATTGTAAACTATTTTTCCTATCCTGTCAAAGATGTCCCACCATTTGCAAACAGCTGATATTGCAACAAAATAACAGACCAAACTACTTTAGGTACTCATATTTTAACTCTTTAATATTTCTACTCTGTTTATCATCATCTATATTCACCCGATCTTTACAAAGGCTTTGAAATAGGAAGTAACTTTTGGAACTTTGACAGATTTTGTGGAAGAAATCAGTGTTGTCTTGTCATCCTTTTTCAAACATATGTACATATGCTAGGTAGAATAAAAATGGCCCATCTTGTATTGTTTGTTTCATTTATTTCTTGTTGTTATTAAGAGAATAAAATTTGGCAGCAGAATGGGGATCTCTTGCTTCTTTTTGTATGCTGTAATGAGAGAAATGAAACCCTGGTGAAAGGGTAAGATGTTTCAATACTTTTGAAACTAAGAACCCTGTGCTCAAGCCAACATTTCCTGAGCCCAGAAGATGCATACAAGTTTGGATAATGAAACCACAACAAAATAGCTCAAAATTGATTGAATCAGTATCAAACTCAGCCAAAGCAAACTGCCTGAGTTTAATGATTTTTAACAAATAGTGGTCAAAAATATTCTTGGGAGAGTCCTTCAGACAGAGAAAACAAGTGTTAGCATTAGGGTCCCATGTTAGCTTAAAAAAACTTCCTATGCCATATGTCTGTTTGTGGAAGAAGGGGCTATAACTGGGGGAATCTCTTTGTTTTTCCACTTAAGTACAACACTTTCTCAGAATTGCAGATTTGGAGAGAAGCAATAGAACTTGGCTTGGAAACTTCACGCTTGCTTGAATTTCTCTGGAAACACTTATGCTACACTTCTGAAAGAAAACCACGTACTTGGACTACTGATTGACTTGGGCTAAGACTGGAAGCACCAGTGAGGTTGATTTTTGGGCTGCACAGTGGAGCCACTGCCCTCCCTTGCATTTCCTTATAATGTTCTAATAAATCAATCTCTCCCAATACAGTATCTGATGCTGTTTAGAAGCCACAGAATGATGGTATTATAGAAGGTGCTCTAGTACCCTGAATTTTCAAAAATGCTTTCACTATTTAGGACACTAAAAGGGTAAACGAAATTGAGAGCTCTTCAGAGACATTCACTATCTCCTGAAGTGATATTTTGGGGAAAAAACCCCGAAAACATCAGTCTCTTTCCTACCAATTTATACTAAATATCAAATTATTTTTAAGACATACAGCAGTAATATTAATCTGTGATGTTAGAAGCTGAAAAATAACTTTATTCTTTTTGTAAATTGTGTATTAGAATTCTGAAAGGGTCCCACATGATTCTGACACTTTTTTAAGGAACAATAAATGTTTCACACTTGCTTTTTAGTCTGGCAGTTCTAAGATGTGTAGGAGGGTGGTTGAAGATTTCCATCACAGTAGCCAGAATATGTCTGATTTGCGAGATTAAACTGTTAGTTGGTTATCTCAGAGCATTATAATGATACTTATAAAAATGATCTCACACAGAATGATTAGAATGGCTGTCCATTATGCATCACTTGTTCCATAAAAGTGTGCTTTTTAAAAATGTGCTTGTTATGCTCATTTAAACAAGATTTAAAGTTTCTTAATAGAGTAATGTTGCCATTTTAGAGGAATCCTTTATGTTGCTAAAGTTTCAGTCCTCATTAGTTGTACCAATTTTAGGAGAAAAAGATTATGAGGATGTATAATAAATTATGACTGCAATTCAAATTCTCTGAAGAAAAGTGCTGATGTCATATCAGAGGAGAGTAATGTAATTGAAATACGAATCTAACTCTTAGTCCTCATTCTAGCTGGTCTTCCTTTTACATGACTCACAAGTTACAATGTGTAAAAATACTTCTCAGAAAGTAAAGTGACAAAAGAAGGGAAATAAAAAATGTATGTCATTAACAGATTATAACTGCTGGACACAGAATGCTTGTGCTTTCTGAAAGAACCAGACTTACACACTGTCTCACCTGTTACTTTTACGGAAAGATGAAACTGCCTTCCATTTCCCCAAAAAATGCCCTTGAAGCTTTGTGTATACTTTATATTAGAGTTATGGGATGCTGTTACTGATAGCGATATTTTCTATTCAGATTTAAGAGGACATAATATCTGCATGAGTGTGTTAAGTGTCAATAACTCTTAATGCACACCCTTTATATAGGAATTTATTTTGATTATTCTAAACCACGTCTCATTAAAATTTCTAGCTACACTGAAATTTCAGCAATTAGAATTGCACACATCTTCTAGGCAAGAGAAAAGTGATAATTTCCTAGTATAAGATGACATTTTAGAGCCCCATTTAAATAAAGCTACATATGTTGCATATTTATTCCAGTACCATTAAGGGGAAAATTTTCAAAGTTTGTTACGTGAGCTGTAAGAAAATTCTTAAGGAAAAGTAATACATACATGTACTTAGTCCAACACAAATTAAACACTGAAGTTACTTAGCTTTCCCAGGAGTAATCTGTAGGATAAATTGCTTGACTTTACTTCAGAGATTAATAACTGTATGCAGGTGACTGACCATGCCACACAGAACAATCCAATGGAATTGTGCAAGCAGTTGGCAATATGTGTAGTATGTGTAATGGTATAAGGATTTTGTCATTAACCATTCTACGTCATTTAGAAACCATAAAGGAATGAGAAGAAAATCCTACATTTTTGCTGTGTTGTTTTCAGTGATAAGGACAATGCACCTCCCTTCTATAGAGAGATAAGCAAAGGCAGATTTTTAGAAAATAAAAATAAAAATCTGTGCAACAATGGAAACAGTGTTGTGCATAATCTATAAATTACTTCTTCAAAGGATAAAACTTCCAAATAAAAATTGGCCAGCTGCTTTCTTTCCACTCATGCACTGATATTCATCTGTGTACATTGGTTATCTTTGGGATCACTTGGGATTTAAGAACAGCTCACATGTACTGACAGTCTTTCAAGCAATGCATTTGAAGAGGCATACAAACCCCTCCAGGTTAACATCAAATGCTCTCCATGTCTCATGCCTAGAACAAATTCTTGTTTTCAAATAAACTTACTACCTCTGTTACTACCAGAGGTATGGCTAGAAATCCCATCTCCATACATTCACAGGACATGAATTCACATATTTTTTTCTGCTGCTGGAAAACACTAACATAGAAGCAAGTATAGTCAGAATAGAGGATTTTCTCGAGGTTCATTGCCAGTTTAAGTGGATTTTTATTTAAAGCTAATAAAACAATATGAAGATTTTTAGATTTAGAGCCCTCAATTCTTGCAACCCATTATTTAGCCTCCATGGCATGTCTAGTTTGATAAATGTGGACTTAACAGCTCCAGACAATGACATCAGCAGTATGCCTTCCTCTGTTATTCCTGGCTGGGCTTCAGTGGGAAAAACAGTAGTAAGCTTTTATTCTATACACAACTTAGAGAAGATCACTGAAGTTTTAGGCTGTCAGGCCAAAGCAAAGACCTTTTGCTCTGGCCAGTCACACAAATTTAGTCCAGATTTAGCTACTTAGAGAACATACACAGGTATTTGAAGCACTCTATCTGCATAATAATTGAAACCTTAGCTCTTTGAAAATTCAGTTGCAGCTTGACGTGCTACTCATTAGAGACTCTACATTGATGCCTCGGCACCAAAATGTTTTTCTCATCATGCAACCACTGGATTTACACTTACTTTATTTGTAAGTGTTTGAAACCAATTGTCAACAGCTTCAGAAGTCCCTTCATGATTCTAATGGAATTAACTTGTTTTATTTTCTTCAGGCCAAACGCATGCTGGCTGAACACACTCTCATATAATCTTTCAGTATTAATCTGAACTTCAAGCTGCCTTCTTTTGCCTCCTGTAAGCAATTCACCCAGACTAAGGAATAGAGATTTCTGATCGAGATACTGGATTTGATCATTCTGATGCCATCACAGTGAGACTGAAAAAACTTCCACAGCTTTCAACACCCGAGTTAGAGGCAATGCATGCTTCAAAGAGCATTTTAACAGTAATTGAGTGTGAATTTATATTCTACAAATAGGGTCCTCTGGAAAGGCTCCACTTCTCTCTAGCTTAGTCTACCCTAATGACGTTCCCTCCTATCATCTCCTCTTGGTCACTCTCAGGAAAGAAGAGTCTTTTCAATGTAATTTTACCGGGAAGCCTATCACCCTACACGGCAGCTTCAGAAACTGCATAACTCAAGCTCTGATGCCTCCCAGAGCTACTGAGGGATAGTGAAAATATCTAATATGCACTGACTCCCCACAAACATATCCATGAATCAGAATTAAAACCTGCCTGCCTCCTGACCCCAGTTATTTTACCTTTCCAACTGTTTTCAGGGACATTGTGGCTCCCTATCCCCTAGTACTTTTAACACTCTGGAAAAACAACTAGACTAAGGCTGTGGGAGCCCATTGAAGGCTGAAAATGCCATCCTACAAAACAGTCAGGAGGGAGCAAGAACATAGAAAAGAAGTTAAGATCACAGCCTGGCTTGCACATCCATGTTACAAAAAAAATGAGCATTAATAGAAAGGAATGAATTTACCAAAGTTGCTGCAGCGTCTTTGCAAGATGGTAGCTCAAACCCACTTAGATTTGTGAAAGTTTGGTGTTCATAGCAGGCCCTCCATGTGGTGTGAATAACATGAAACTTCAGAGGTAACATAGGTTCTCACACTGAAATACAATCCAAAGCCCACAGCTCACGTTCCTATCACTCAAATACTTCTGTTGTAGTTATTTTCAACCTCAAAAAGGCAAATCTTCTGCCAAAAGTGATGGTAAGAACAAAAAGTACTGTTATTATAAGCACTCATGCAAGGGCACAGCATGCTCTTGCCCACAACATCCCTTACAGATCTCTGTTTGGACCAGTGCTTTGAAAAGTATTATTTTTCCATAGTCTAAGTAAAACTGTTCACTTCAGTTTATGGAATAGTAGGGGAAGGTTGACTTTTGCAGCCAGCATTGTAAATAGGCCATAACTAACATTAGTTAAACTCTGCCTTCAGTTCATGTGGCATATTATTTTATTCTCCACCAATTCTTGTAGACTAAATCAGGGGTCTGAAATAGAAAAGGGAGACAGTGTGGGAAATGCTCTTTTAATTCTTAAAAAAAAAAATATTGCATAGATGAGCTAGTATTTCAGCACACTGTTTATCCTCTGCAATATATGTCTAGATTAATTTTAGAAGTCATCAGGGCAATTTAAATGTACAGGCCAAATCCTGATCTAAGCTGCATGAAAAAATAACTATAGAAGCATTTGCCCATATTGTAGGCGTGATGTTTTACTACCAAATAGCCAACTGCTGAAAACATTACAGATTGCTGATTTACTGTTAGATGAACAAAAGTCACATTTACAGGATATTTCTTCATGGTAATGATATTTGCACTGCATGTTTCCTTACTGTGATTAATCTTTGTAATATCAGTATGTAACTACAGACAACTGGGGTTTGCAGCATCTTGATAATATTATTCTTTATTTGGGGAATAAGGAGGGAGAAAACCTGAATAACATGCAGTTTGTATCATAAGGTGCCCGTGACAGAATTGGGAAATGTGTTTACTGTGTACCAATACACTGCATTAATAAAAAAACTACCCCTTTTACTCAAAATGTAGTCCAGTGCACAGGCCACTTAATGATACACAGAAGTTAAAGGAACTTGTCAGCAAATCAGCTTCATGGCACAGCAAGTCAGGGTGCTTTGTTAAGGACTAAGCTTTAATATCTCTCTCCTTTAGGATTTAGAGATGTCTGTTTACCCTTTTTTTTAAATTCAATTTTTCCCTTTAAGCTCAGTTTCTTTACAGGGCCTGAGCCAGTCCCTGCCTAAAATCTCGTTGGTTTTGCTGACCACCACCTTCTGCTGGCTGCAGGGAGCAGCCAGTGAGAGCCAGGCACTAAAGGTGTATACTGAATCCTAGGATTTGGAGAAAGCCCAGTCAGACTCATGATGAATAAGAACTGAAATTCTCCTGGAGTGTCCAGGATTCAGAAAACCATTACATTACCTCAGGGCTGAAGGATAACAGGGAGGAACATTTAATGTTGAATTTTCTGGTTTATATTTAGGCATGGAAAGCACATATAGTCTTCTGGATCCATGCATTCCTAAATAATTCACACATTTCTGAATGTACACTATCAGAAGAATGCAGAGATGTTTGCTTCTTCAGAACTGATTAGGAAATCCTATAGAAAAGAACATTTACTTAAACATAAATCAAATCCCAGGGTGGGTAAGAAGAAAAGTGTCCTAAAATGTACTAGTATGTGTTTTGATTAGGAATGAAGGAACATTCTATTACTACACATATACAGACAATTCAAAACATATGCTCTGCACACAGTGTTCTGGAGCAAAGTTTCATCAGTAAAGCAAGCTTATTCAACATTTAGTGACTTACTAAGGTGGCTGACCAAAGGAAACCCATATGGTTTTCGTGTAGATATAAGAAATAACTGAATATGGAAACCATTTTTGCTGGCAAATAAGAATCATTGGTTGGTCAAGTCACAGGATTAAGTTTCTTATATAAAAATTTTCACTCAAGGTAAAGAAAGATTTAGAAGTATTCAGTTATTTTCTGAGCACCCATGGATCCACTGAGAAATGTAGGATGGAAAGGACCATGCTTCATAATACAATTGCTCATTCATTTGATATAAACCCATAGAAATCAACCTAAAATATCAGACCAACTTTGGTTTTGAATGAGCATATATCTGAATAGGTCACTTGAGAAATACACATTTTGAGAACTCTGACTAGAATTGAGACCAATTTTTAAGCTATCAGTCCGGTTCATTTACTTGCAATACAGAAGAAAGAAAAGAAAAATGCTCTTTCTACATAAGAGGGGATTGGTAAAAAGTCCTTAAAAGTAGTTCTAAACATTTTAAATGCTTAAAGACAGTTTTATAGAATCATTTTTACAGCTTAAACCAGTTTGTATTTGTGATGACTTGGCAAAGCAGAGAAGCCCAAAGGTGTATTAGCCTCAGTTAAATGTTTAATAACTGGGCATACAAGTGAATGATATCCTGGACCCACAGCTTAACAATTCACTTCTTTAGCTTCAGTGGAGGCTGGATTAGTCTAAGCTGCTTGAGTTAAGAGAAATCAGAGATTTTTATGGCATTAATATTGTAACCATTTCCACTGAAATCATGGGGCAAGAAGTCTGGGTAAAGACTCTGTGTCTGCCTGAAAGTTTCGCGTAGGAAGCTGGGTTTGCCTCTTTACTCTGTTGCTATTTGTCTTAGTCCAGGAGGGATGTTAAGGTAAAAAGGCCAAGATATGTGTCTGACCCCATTTCAGACACTGACAGTATAAACCAAAATGATGCTACTTTTCACCTAGCTACCAGTGATTAACAGCTCTATTAGAAATCACTACCATGACTCAATTATCACATTCACCTTCACAGTAAATAAAGACCTTGAGCAAAACCCTTTCCTTTCCATTGCCTTTAATTTAGCAATGTTTCAAGCCATTTTCTCATCTTCTGAAGGAAATAAGAGGTGTGGTTCTGATGTGGTTCAATCTCACATGAGGGTCAAATCACACTTGAATGTTTTACAGTAAAAGGTTTTACAGTAAATATTGATAAGCCTGAAGCAGCAGCAATACCTGAATTTGTGAAATTAGAAAAAATAGCAGAGAACTGATATGTGTGATAAGAATCTTTGATATGTTAAGATACTTCCGTCAAAGGAGAATCTCTTAGAAGATACTGTCCCTGATGTTTAATTACATGTAGCTTTATTTGTGTGCTTATTTTTGCTGAGCTTTTCACTGGTAAGGTCTGCCTCCAGACATTATAAGTTCCTGAGCCTAATAGCAGAGCCTATGGGAGTGAGGCATTACTCACAGCAGAGAAAATCAAGCCTTAGAATGGTAAACTTACTGTAAAAACACAAGCCCATGCAGCAAGGTGCATCCAGTGGTGCTAAGGAAGCAGGACCAGGAAACAGACTGGATTCTGTGGTGATACTGGATTGCAGTGTAAGATGAATGTGAAGTGAAACAGAATATTGTAAAAATGTAAAATTCATTAGGTTTAGATGGAAAGTTGATGGGAGGTTGTTTAACATATTTGCATGTTAAGGACCCGGGAACATCCAAGCTGCTTGTGTTTCTCTACAGTGAAAAGGAACTCAGCTTCCCTATTTGGTGCCTTGACTCACAGATCAAGAAAGCTGTAAATTACTTGGGCCATGTTTTTCAAGAATGACTTTCTTTGATTTAGATACTTTACATCAGGAGAGAACCCTCGTCTCTGTCTCAAGGGAATAACATGAGATCACGAGTAATCTAGTAAGATTCAAAGGAGGAGAGACTTCAAATATAAAAGTGCAATTAACTTTTCCCAACATCTGACTCTGGATGTCTCCTCCATGAACATATGAGAAAGCAGAACTGTTCAGTGGTATTTTCTAATCCAACCTTCGGTTTTAGAATTTAAATTCTTTTCCATGGGTTGCTGCAATAAGATGCTGATGACTGTGCTTTGCAGGTGGTCAGCACAGAAGATCTGGCAGTCCTTCAGCAATTCATAGTACATGATCTATGTTTTATATCCCATTACAAGCTTTTTCTCTCTGCAAGATATCCATAAATCAATCAAGATGCTTATTAACTTTCTTGCTATGCATGATTGCTCAAAAGGTTGTATTTATAACTATTCTTTGGACTTCAGAGATTTGGCAGTTACTACTTTAGGAACTCATTTGATTATCAATTTTAAGGATTTGATTGGTAGAATGATTTCCTAAATCCCACAGAGAAGCTTTTATTGCAACTGAGTGAGAGAAATGGTTTAATGTTTATGTTGAATGAATGATTGATAGGTATTCCTCTCTTGGAGAGAGGGGTAGGCCTGGAATATGCAGGCCAAGGATTCTGAGGATCAATCATATGAAATTATCCCAAATAGTTGACTACATTTACAGCTGTTCTTAATCAAAAAAATCAGAAAAAAAGCTAAGTGTATAACTCCAATATCAGTGCTGTTGCCAGCATATCTGTTTATGTAGAGGTTGGTATACATATAAGTTTGAGCAGATGGATGTAATTCCCTTTGAAATGTATCTGCGGAGGGTGGAATCATCTGTCTTAGCTTAGACATATGAATTTCCCTTTATGGACAGTGGAGAAAAATAGGCAGCTCAGTAGTGTGACACTAAGAGACACTTCCTCCTAAGAGATACTTCTTAATACAGGTCATATAAGTATGTTTTTGTATTTTCATTTTATCTCAGTTTGTCTTAAAGAGTTAGATGTTGCTAATGCTTCCTCACACAAGCACACAATGGCAGATCAACAATTGAACACATTAAGTGACCAGCTTCCTAACACACTACAAATTCAAGCTTCTCCATTCAAGCTGAACATTACAATCTGTCTCTTGGCATTTCATAGAAATGCCAGGGAGCAGGGTAGCCAGGAAATATGGCAATTTCTGATATGTTAAGGGGTTATGGGATCCATGCCAGAAGCCCAAGTGCACCGAAGGTGTTTATTACAGTGAGGCAAAAAGATATTTCTGTATCTTCTTTCTATAAAGACATGAGATTTGCAATTCTATGGGTTCAAGACGAGGGTTGTAGATGCATCAGAAGGACATTGAAGTAAGCTCCTGCAGTAGTAGAAATCAAAACAGCAACAGAGAAAGATGAACAAATATTTCAGATGACCTTTTCAGCCCTGTTTTCCCAGTCTTAGCCTGCAAAATTTACCCTATAAGACCACATTGTCATGACTCTGAATGTAAATAATATTAAAAAGGAGCAGCTCGTAAAAATTTCTTTGAAAGGACACATTTTACCGCTAATCTTTTACTTGATCATCTAACAATGACAAGCTACTGGCTTTCAGGGTTTCTGTCTTGTACTCATTTCTGAAATAGAAACAGGAACCTTAGCAACCAAATAGAACCTGGAAGCAATGCTAACAATTTAATTTGCTGTTTATCAGGTCATGCCTGTAAGAAAATTTGCTAAAATCTTTCAAGTAAAAGAGATGTAAGTGAAAGGGTGGAGAAGAGAGAATTGTTATTTTCTGGGGAGAAGAGAGATTTATCTTGTTCGCAGCTTATAGAACACAGCAGTGGATGGATCAAAGTTTATGCATTTCACGGTGCAGTAGCTTTGAGGATTTTTCTCCCTCTACATTTTATCTGCCCCACATTTTATTCCCACAGATTTGTGTGCTCAGGACCCAAATTGATCACCATATCCTGAGATGCATAAAATGCAGTGTGGCCAGCAGGTCAAAGGAGGTAGTCTGCTCCTCTTGCTCTGATCTAGTAAGATATCATCTGGGAGGCTGCACCCAGCTCTGATACCTCCAACATAAGAAAGACACTAACCTGCTGGAGCAGATCCACAGGAAGGTCATAAAGATGACCTGACGGGTGGAGCACCTTTCCCTGAAGACCAGGGGAGAATTGGGACTGTTCAGCCTGGAGAAGGCTCTGGGCATGTTTTGTTGTGGCCTTTCATTAGTTTGAGGGGGCTTAGAAGAAAGATGGAGACTGGCATTTTGATAGGACCTATAGCAACAGGACAAGGGACAGTGTTTTCAAACTAAAAGAGAGCAAATTTAGACTAGACAGAAGGAAGAAATTTTTTATTATTTGGATATTAAAACACTGGAACCGTTTTCCTAGAGAGCTGGTAGATTCCTCATCCCTAGAAACATTCAAGGTAATTAATTATGTAATTAGGGCAACCTGGTGTGGTTGATGTTGGCCCTGCTTATTGGAGGAAGGTTGGACTAGATGGTCTTCAAAGGTCCCTTCCAACACAGTCTATTCTATGATTTTATGATTTTTTTTTTTTTAATAAGGTATTTTCTACTCTCCTTTAGGGCCAAATGTGAAATACCTATGATGGAGTAGTGGGAATCATTCCCTTGCTGATAGCTGAGTTGCTTTTTTTTTTGGCAGTTCTTTCTTAATCATTCTACTGTATTGTGGTTATTTGCTTTCACCTTCATCATTAGTATGAGGGGGTTTAGTGCATAATAAGACATTGCAATTGTAAGATACAGAGATAATTTTGTTGGATTTCTTAAGTGCTTAAGCACAAGCTGAACTGTATGTTTTAGCTATCCACCTTTTCCACTACATTATTTTGAGTTTTGTAACCAGTTCAGCATATCAATAGGTCAAAAAAATTAGAATGGGAGATTCAGCAGTAGATCTAAAACAAAAATTGCAATAATAACTGAAAGGTTGCAATGGAAATCTGTCTGGGCTAGTATTTCAATATCTTGCTAATGTGGAACACCTTGCTGTAAAAAAAAAATCAAACAATAGTACTTTGTTACGCCAGATTAAAATATATATTTCAAAACAATTTCTTAAGACCCTACATATATGGTATGTCTTGACATTTAAAGTGTGCAATATTTTCATATTTTGTGTATTTCAAGATATCTTTACTTTTTAAATTATTCATACCACTAACATCCAAAGAACAGTGTTCTCAATGGCTTTTCTGAATTGCAATATTGGATATGCAATCAGAGAAGGATTTTAGGTAAAACTGATCAATTTCATAATTTTAGCTTAATATCAAATCTGTTACTAAAACATCTCTATGGGCAATGTAAACCCGTCTGCATGCCTTTTTCACACAGACAATAGTGCAAACACATCCAGACTACAAAGGATTAATGTCAAGGACTGACAAAAATTTTAAAAAATTATAAACTAGGCAATTCTCAAGACAGTGCATAATTTTAACCAAAATCAGAACTGATTAAAGTCACTATATTGCTTACACATTCTAAATGGAAAACACAAATCATATGGAAAATATTTTTCTTAGGGAGGTCTCATTCCAATTTTAAGGAAGACTTGAATGATCTGAAATTTCCAGTGGATGAGTTGCTGACATTGATAGAACGGGTGATGCAAATGTTAATTTTATGCCAGAGTTCTGAGAACATTTGAGACCTATTATTTTGGAGACTTTTATACATTTACGATGACATCAGATGGCACTCAGAACACAAGCCTGCTCTTTTCCTTGTTATTTTTAAAAAAGCATATATTTAAATTAGGTTTAGAATTTCCACTAATTTCAGTAGTACAGGATGAGGCAGCTAGGCTGAAAAAAATCAATTGCAATTAAAATAAAGTCAGTAAAACAAGAAAAAGATCATAGGCAAATGATCTATCATAGCAAGATTCCTTTATAGAAATCTGCCTAAAATAGTACAGTGCATACATATGAAAAATAAATAAGAGATAATCTACTTGTAAATAACAAGGACTGAGCTAGAAGACTGGCAGAGTCCAGAACTGAGTGATGTATAAATATCCTACCCTTCCTTAGTACTGAGAAATGCTGCAGCACAGGGATGGGAAGATCTATAAAATGACCATCCAATCCAATTTTCCCAATTATTAGATGCTTGATCCCCACAACCAGGCTGATGTGGACAAGAAAGGTAAGGTAAATCTTTCACTTCTCAGTGTCCAGAAGCCTCAGGCATTGGCAGTGCAGAACCGTCTGAGGGTAACTCCTTCCCACTGCCTCTGCCTGCCAGCTGTTTGCTATCCTTGCTGGAAGCTATCATTCCTGCAGCAGGGTCAGTGGAAGGAATTGCCTCATTTGCTTCAGCCAGATACAGAGTCAACTACTTTATTTTACAGGGCCTTCAGAAGCAAATTCAAGTTAGGAAATGAGTTTTTCACTGACGTGGATGGGAATCGCTAAAAATGTCATCTCCGGGTCCATCTGTGAAGGGGCTTGTTTCCAGCAGAAATGTGATTTTAAATAACTGCTTAAGGTTCAGAGCATGGGCATAACATAACGTGGCTTTTTCTGCAGTGACATTTGGGAGTGATCTCACTGGCAGCATCAGTCTTAGCAGGCATGCGCTGTGAAAACCCGTGTAAAATGGCAATAAAAAAATTCCTAAAAATAAGAGCCTTTTCTTTGTGGTTTTCCAAATCTTTTCAAATCTTATTTCTTTTGGCTTTTTTCCCATTAGGAAAGGACAAATAATCTTTCAGAATATATGAACTAAAAAAGGCACATAATGTAATAAAACCACTTCTTCTATGAAAAATATGCAAACAGGCATCAAATAGTGCAGTGCTGCCACTAAGTTTATTACTTCCATGATTAATTGTTCCTAGGAACATACTAGAACAATTATAAATTGTAACCTGTTATTTAGATTTATTAATCATTGCAATTTTCACGTTATTGTGCTACCAATATTCCTGATAATAAATATATATAGCATAATAAATTTCTGATCTTTAAAATGATAATTCAAGAGAAGACTCATGTCTAAAACATTAATATTTGCATAAAGAGTAATACAATTTTATGCCTACATGGACTAGATAGGAGAAAAAAAGGCAAATGAGCTGCGAGCAAAAACCCATTGAGTGCATGAACCACAGAAGTGATGGGGCTCACAGTCCCTTGCTCCAATATTTCCATACTTTGACAGGCCATCTGTTTATACCTTTTGAATAGGTTTGGCCAATATTGTTGCAAATGTTTGGCAGTAAAAACATTCCCAGTCTTGGGGGATTTTAATTTTTGGTTTTAATTTCTGTTTTTAGAAGTCCTTTTGCTGATCTGCAAAATAAACATTATAATTTATAAATTCCAGACACTTTTTAACATTATTTAAAGTGTACGGCATGTTGAAAACATGAACATTTTCTAGGCTGTGTTCACTTTATTTCCAGAAAATCCCAGAATCTAAGCCACTCAATAATCAGGATCCTGCTGCTAAAAAGAGGGTACTTGAAACATGGCATATATAGAAGGGTAGGAGTTCAGGTGTGCAGTCTCTATATAGAGATTTATATTTTTCCAGGTGCTTCTTGAGGACTGATGCAAAACAGTGGTCTTAATTCATGCAGTAATCTGCTTGGGATCTAGAGATCTGCACTAAAAAGTGCTGTTATTGTATTTGCAAAGTTAATGATAACATCTTTATAAAACAGGGAGATTTTATCCCTAAGTGAAAAACTGGAAGCTTGTAAAACTACTGAATTTGCCATGTAATGAAATAATTTCTCCAAACCTTATAAATGTCACAACAAAACTATACCATGTAATAGGAAGTACCAAACTGTAATTTTCAGCGCCCTCTTAAGTTTTGCTATCTTTAAAAGTCCACATCAGTGGAAAATGTGAGTGACTAAGTGGAATTAGCATCAGAGTATGCCTAATTCATAATTACCTACTTTGTGCACAGCAACAATTTACAAGCCCTCTATTCACTGGCGGTTTGAAAAGAACTTTCAGATGGGATATTTGGTAAATTTCAATTACACTAGAAATGCCTTGGAGGGCCAGTTACATATTGTGGTATTTACACAGACATCAAAGATTTAGTTGTTTAGACAAGGAAAACTAAGGCCATCTGACTATTCAGAGTATTTAGGAAGAGTTCTGTTTATTTCAACCTAGAATTTTGCCAAGAATAGATGTCCCAGTTACAAAAAATGTTACCCTTTCATATAACGCAAACTTCTACATTCATTGTGTCCAAAAATTGAAGTCTTATCTTAAAATCTTTTTTCTTTTATTTTCTTTTTTTTTTTGTTATACACACTACATTATAGATAGAAAAATATTGAAGAAAATTCTGCACTGTTATTTTTGCTGTAGCATACATGAACAGAAATTCATATGTATCAATGGAGTTCAGAACGAGTTCAGGTAGTGTAAACCTTGGAAAATAAATAGGCATTGATTTTTTCTGGACTGTTTTCATAATGATCTGAGTAATCCATTTTCTAAACTATGTGGATTAGCTGCATTTGAGTTTCAGAAGACTCAGCAGATCGGCTTGGCTTTGCCAGTAAATAAACTGCTAAGTTAATAAGCTATAAATCAATGAATTTTTGCCAAAAAAAAAGGAAAAAGAAAAAGACCCAAATAAACCAAGTAAAAAGTTAGCCAGGTGTTAATTATTAATACACAAATATTGCTTTAAAAATAGAACATTTCCACTGCAAAGTTTTTGGGTAGAAAACCATGTCTTGCCTTTATGAGAGGTCACATGCTTTCATCATCAATGTAGCTCAGTAAAGCGAAAGATGGGTCATTACTACTTTTATAATGGCAGTCTGACCCTAAATATTTAACAATGGAGGGAAATATAATCTAAACAGTGAAATAATCAAACCTTAGTCTTTCACAGCCTGTTTTGTCCTTGTGATGCATGCTAGGTACCTCTGTGAGCCCGCTTTTCTAAGGAAAACTTCCTTTCATAACTAATACGAATATGTGTGACTTCAGTTGCACTGTTATAAAAATACTAAATAGAAACAAATAGGCCATATTCCATTGTAGGTTAAGAGAAGGGTGCTATGAATCACAGAGTGTGTGACATCCAGGCATTTTGGACTGTATAAATGCTGAGTGAATATATTTCTTGATTCTTGGTAACTCATATATTTACGTGTTCTTTTCCGTGTAATGAAGTAGACAAGAACCACAATTATCCACATATGTCATGCAGTACAGATTTTCTTCTTCAGCTGGAAGAATGTCACTTAAGTTGATAAGTACATTTATTTTCTCAAAAGTCACATCAAGAAAATACTTAATTTGAAATGTGCTGTTTCCATTAATATTGTTTTCAGAATAAATGTTTGCTAATATCAGGGACTAAACTAAATTGAAAATAATATAGAAGAATTTAGTTCCTTGTGTTCCAGAAACCTGTACTCCTCCATGAAGTTTTCTTATCTTTGGCCAGTACAGTGGGAGCTCCCCCTTCATAAATATAAAATTTCCCAGAAAAGGAGTGAGAGAGGGAGAAATACAGCCAAAATGCACTACTTTTATTTTAGCTAAGTATATTCGGAAAATATTTGGTGGTATTTTCTTGGCCCTATTAAATCATCCAATACATTTTATTGACACTGAACTTTATCCATAAGATCAGTATAGCTGCACTTTCAACAGAAATACTCTCAATTATTGCAGCTGAGGAGCAATGGTCGTAATCAATTACCAGGGAATTAGCACACTAATTAGTATGCTAACAGATGCTCTCAGTAGTACTGAAGTAGGGGTTCAATATAAAATAAAAGGATATCTAAATGGGTAGATGGTCTAAATTGTCCCCTTGTTTCTTTTACACCCACCCTAGAGTTTTCTCCTAGCCATGATGCTACCTGTGGGATCTGCTGCCTTTGGTATTTATCCATGTAACTGCCATTCTTTATCTGCCTAGTGTGACTATTCTGCTGTTTTGCTCTTCCCTTTTAAATTCACTATATCTTCATGCACTTTCCTCTGAGCTGTTTTCTTGTATATTCTTCTTGATCAGCAATGAAAGCATCATACATGAAAAGACAAGGACAATCATATCATACTTTTGATATGCACACCACTTAGGAGCTTGCAACACTCCACCCCTAAGGTTTGCAACACTGGCAAAGATTTGATTTTTTTGCTGGTCAATGAATAGAGAAAGGTGTCACTGGGAACTGCATATCACCAACCAGATTCTTGGATGGATGAAGACCATGAAACTTTACCAGAAATAAGTAGGTTACAGCTCCCTCTTCCATCAGTGGTATTTTTGGCAAGTCATTTCAATGTTCTGCACTGCATTGTGGTTTCTTCACAAATTCAGTGAGATAAAGACTTAGTCTTTGAAGAACTCTGTGGTCAATGCAGTTGGCAAATTAAATCTTCAGAAAGATTTAGCATAAGTTTAATTTTTAAAAAATTGTGAGATAACATTAGCACTATCTTTTCATGACAATATTGAGAAATATTGGTATTTGAAATCACAATGCAAATTCTATAGCACTAATTCCAAATGAGGAAACAGCTAGTCATTTGCAGCTCCAGACTGCCTCAGTACTGTTTCTGTTCGTCAATTTCCCAGCTATCCTACAGAGGAATGTAGAAAACAAATTTCAGAATCATAGAATAATTAAGGTTAGAAAAGACCTCCAAAATAATGAAGACCAAAAATTGCCATGTCAACTAAACTATAGCACTAAGTGCCAAATCCAGTCGTTTCTTAAATATACCTGGGGAAGTTGACTCCACCACTTCCATGGTCAGTTCATTCCAATGCTTGAACACTCAGTGAAGAAATTCCTCCTGATGTCCAAACTAAACCTCCCCCTATGCAGCTGAAAACTATTTCCTCTCATTGTGTTCCTTCTTGTCTGGGAGAAGAGGTCAACCCCCACCTGGCTACAGCCTCCTTTCAGGGAGTTGTAGAGCACTATAAGGTGTCCCTGAGCCTTGTTTTCTCCAGCACAAACACTCCCAGCTCCCTCAGCTGCTTCTCATAAGATTTGTGCTCCACTTTGCTGGTTCCATTGTCCTTCTCTGGACTCACTCCAGCCCCTCAATGTCCTTCTTGTAGTGAGGGGCCCAGAACTGGACACAGCACTCAAGGTGTGGCCTCACCAGTGCTGAGTACAGAGGGACAATCACTGCCCTGGTCCTGCTGGCCACACTGTTGCTGACACAGGACAGGATGCCACTGGCCTTCTTGGCCACCTGGGCACACACTGGCTCATGTTCAACCATCTGCCAAACAGCATCCCCAGTTCCCTTTCTGCCTGGCCACTGTCCAGCCACTCTGTCCCCAGCCTGCAGCACTCCATGGGGCTGTTGTGACCAAAGTACAGGACCTGGCTTTTGGCCTTGATCCAGCCTGTCTGGATCCCTCTGCAGAGCCTTCCTTCCCTCCAGCAGATGAACACTCCCTCTTAACACGGTGTTGTCTGTGAACTTGGTGCAACTCGGTGCACTTGGTCCCCTCACCCAGATCATCAATAAAGTAATTAAACAGGACTGATCCCAGTGCTGAGCCCTGGAAAATCCCACTAGCGACCAGCTGCCAGCTGGATGCAGCAGCATTCACCACCACGAATTTTGTACCCATCTGTTCCTAAAATAATCCTAGGAGCTGTAGATTTTACCCTAAAATAAAGAAAGATGGCCTCTTCTGGAGTCATAGATTTTCAAGGCAATAAAACCAATGAAAGAATTCCTCCTAGTGTTTTTTGTATTAAGACCATAAATTCTGTTTGAACTAAAAATGCAGCTTGCAGTTACTCTTGTAACTCTGTCCATATTTAAACAGCTTATATAATAGAGAAATCCCCATATCCTGAAATAAATCTCACAAGTCAGAGTCCCAGAGTGGCAAGGTCTCAGTAAGTAGTAAGAAAGTTAAGACACTTAAGAAATAAATATATGGGTAAGATCTAATTGCAAAAGTATTGCAGTAATGAAGCTAACAAATTCTTTCTTCCAAGATAGGAGCAGAATTGAATTAATCTGTTAACTGACCTAAAAAACCATTGAAATTCTTCATGTCATAAATTTTTAAAGGTCTACACAATTTCATTAGCTCATCCACTTCTGGTCAATCTATGTGCAGTTTTTCTGATTTTCCTATTACACATCTTGGAAACATTTTAGAACTTAAGATAAACAGTTAAGAATCTTGAGGAATTAATATAAGGTCACTGATAAAAAATAGGATTAAATTCCAGATTGCAGCATAATTGAATTCCATTGAGACTGCTCTGAGATTTTAAAGCATCTCATTATTCTGCTGTGTCATTTTGTTTGTTTTTCCTCTTCTGAGCTTTGGCCAGGTCCTGAAGCAGAACAAGCTTTTGTGGAACATAGCTTATGTTTATGACATATTTTATAAGGTGTAGTGAAGTACATTATAATTATATGATTTGTCAAGTGAAAACTTTCAAAGCATGTTATTCTTGCTTGTTATTTCAAGTTCTTCAATTTAGACCATATGTGATCTAATAGCAGGGATTTGAGCATAAATATCCACTTACTGTAGCCTATTTCTAATTAGTTTTGAGATGTGTTGAAAAGTTGAAGAACATCACCATGCCCTTCAGAGATATTCATGAAAGAGGAAGTATTGTTTGAAAAGGAAAAAAACATCTAGCTTGCCAAAAAAAAGGACATTCCACCTCTACCAACAGCTCTCCTTCCAATATATAGATATGGTGAAGAATTTTGCAAAAAATTTGTCTTCCATGTCTATAGGAATGACATTTAAAAGCTAGAGGAAAAAACACTTTAAAAACTCCATTGATCGACAGCACACAAAGAGTGCCAGAAAATTATTTTTGGGCCCACGGGTTTGCATAGCTAGAGACATACTAAAGATACCAACACCCTGACCACAGATGAATATATGCTCTGAAAGAGAAACCTTGCTCTCCAGTAAGACTTCTCTATTCTAGTTCAGGATAGCAATCCCCTATATTAAGCACATCTCTAGGGCATATATAAAGTGTTTGGGGTATTTTTTTCAGCTGAATTTAGGATAGAAAATTAATTTTTAGATTGGCTTGGGCATCTTAGGCTGTAGCAATATCATGTTCCCTGGCAATCTTCTTGGATGACTCTGCACATCTATGAACATTTCAATCTTTAATTAGTTTTTTTTTCATCCTTTGGAATGAATATGCTTCCTATTGAAAACCTGAAGAATTAAAGATAAAGCAAAACGTCACAGTTTCACAATAAACCGTTGGTGGGTTTTGCTGTTGGAGGGAGATGGCAATTAGATATGAGAAGTTGTGGATCTCAGAGATGTCTCCTGGCCTAATTCTATAGTGGTGCACTAGTTTGTCTGGAATTTGATTTTCTCAGAGGTCATGAAATCTTGGCGGTTTCCCAAGATTTGGAAAGCCAAATTTTTTGTCATATTCCCCTCCCAAAGTCAAGAGTACAAATGGCTTCTTCAAGACTGCCACAAGACTCGAAGAAAAACCAAACCATAAATATCATATTCATGGATATGCAGCCTAATTCCCAGGACATTATGGAAGAAAGATAATCTGACTGATAACATGACAATATTAATTATAAAAATTAGATTCACAAATAAGGTAAAATTACAAATGATAATTAGAGGCTCTAAGTACAGGAAAGTCCAGTGTAACAGTGAATCAGATGGATAGGCTGTGCCAGTGAGTGGAATTCCAGAGGTTCCTCTGTGCTCAATATTCCTTATCAGGCAGCTCTAGGCACCTTGCAGTTCACAGTGAATTTGTCTTTTTGAGGCAGGTTTATGGGATGGAGATGTCCCATTTTGGAACACTCCTAGTGCTCTTTGGTCTGAGTTTCTGACACGGACTGGTGAAAAAAGTTTTGAAGTGATCACAAGTATTGGTGATAATGATTATGCTATTAGCGTTGCTTCTTCTCTCTCTTGTGATGTTATCCAGAATTTTTAAAACTAATATGTAGCATAAGTAGGTCAAAAGATGGCAAGAATATTTCCATTAAGTTTTTTAACAATGGATTCAAGCAGATTTTCTCTGTAGGAGAAATTTGTATTTCTTTTATGTAACACTATATCTTACAAATATTTTATAAAGTACAGGTTCTATAAATGCAGTAGGAACTGGAAAACAAGAAACAGCATATTTTCTCACAATTCCAAGCCTTTTAAAATCCACTACAGCAGTCATAATGGATTTATTCTGTTACTGTTATTCAAGTAAATTTTAAGTTGTTAACCCAACAATCAAAGCCAGTTTTGTGTCTTAAGGTTAAGAATGACCATGCAAGAATGCAGCTCACAGGAGTCTGTGCAATGTCTTATGTACTTTTTCTTGATTTATCTCTTGGTTTCCTGTCATTTGCCCCTGCAAGGCTGGCAGCAAATGTGTTGGAATTACAGTGCAACACAAAACTAGTGGTGAAGTGTGAAGCAACAGTTTTTCAGATTAAAAAAATCTAGTTAAATTGGTAGAATTGTCATTGAAAAATTTACCTTTTTTATCTTGCTATTTCAGTCAACTTTTTTGAGGTAAAATTACATTGCATGACCTGATATACAGAAGAGTTAATGCAGTAAACAACACAGCAAAACAAGCCTTTCCAAAAACTCTTGACAAGGTTTTTATTGGGCTATGGATAGTAATAACTTTACTGTGGAAACAGCTGACTTAGCAGTTGCAAAATACATCACACGTTCTTTTGCTTGAAATGAGCTAGGTGGCCAGAATGCTTTTTGTATGCTTCTCTTAAGCTTGCCCAAAGTCTGGCCTCAGCCTCATAAAATAGGCAAAAACAATAGTGAAAACAGGAATGAAACAAGGAGTGATTGAATTAACAGATGGAGAGTGTCAGAACTTCCTCTCTGTAGCATGAAGTAGGGAAATAAAAAGTTAAATGCAAAATGGAAACAAAAGAGGACTGGAAAAAATTCTGCTCATTTAATGAAGGAATGAAGACTTTCCTTAAAAATATTGCACAAGACTTTTGAGCAGATGACTTTTGCTCTCTGGAGAGTATTCTGAAATGGAATCTCATGAAATTTTAATTGGATGCATAATTTTCTCAAAATGCAAAGGCTTTTTTGTTTTTAATTTCTAAACATGAAACAAAACTATCACAGCTCATAAGGCAATGGTCTTGTACTTTAAAAATGTCGTGTTAAAATATTGAAGTGGCCATTATTTGTAATTATGTAGGCCACTGAAATATTTTGTAATAAAATTATGCTGGTTATATCTGTTCAGTTGAATAAACAGTGCCAGGAAACACTCACAGTTACTAATTTTCTATATAACTAAATTATGAGAAAGGTTCATGGCGCATTTTTGATCCACAATAGCTAGTTCACTTTCTGACAGCTCCTGGTGAGGCTCAGGGACTAGACAAGGATCATTCCAAACAGGTTTGTGTCCAGATGCATCATTTCTTATACACAGTTTTGAACACGGGCGATTGAATGCCAGCTGGCTTCCTTGTCAAAAGAACAATCCCAGACATCTTTAATTTACTGCTTATTGACATAGTAATTCTGTCTATCCAATACTTTTTGCCTATGAGATGAGTCCAAGCCCAGCTGTTACCACAGGGATGATAGAAAGAGGCAGTTTTACAGATTTGCCTTCTTGCCTTCATCCACTTCCCTCTAAGAAGTGGAGTTTTCTTCCCCTACTCATACCAGTCTTGAGATTTCACAGCTTTCTCATTTTAGGACTGAAGTTTGATTTAAAATGGTTTAAAATTGCTTATTTGTGACTAACAGTCACTACAACACAGTGCTACAACAATTTCCTTCTTGGAGAATATTGGAAGTACTATTGCACCAGCAATCTCCTTGAAATAAAAAACTCCGTTAAGAAATGAACAAAATGTTCAAACATAATATACCCTCACATAAAAACAGTCGACACATTTGCTGATGGTCAGTCAGTTTTGCATGTTCAGACATAAGATGAATGAAAAACCCACATCATCTCTTCAGAGTTGCAGTGACAGCAGAGGTGCTTGACATCTTCTTTTAGCAAGAAGTACTGAGACACTTTGTTTCCGGTTTGCCCTCCTCCTTCCTCAAGTCTGCAGTTTCTTGCTTAAGGAAAACTGCCTTTTTCATAAACCTCAGGCTTCTGAGTTCCCTTACCATGAACCTTCTACTAGCAGGGGTAGGTGTTCAGCATTCTTTTACCAGTTACCTAGCTAGGAAAAATTTTTGAGCAGCCTTTGTGGGTTGTAATCATGAACCTTGTGTCTATAGAAGAATGCTCTGAGACCTTCTCTCCCAGCTAATCATAGGGAAAACACATTTGGGCAAATAGATGCATATTTATCACCCACTATTCCTCTATTTCATGGCCATATGGATGTGTGCTGAGTTCAATCCAAATATCTCTGCAAGCAAATATTTTCAAAACAAAGAAAAACCTACACATATACAATTAATACCAGTAATGCTTCCCTAAAGTATTTTGTAAATGCTTCACAAAGGCAAAGATTGGAGAATTTTATAGCATTTTCAGCACTCAGTTGCCCGAAGAAGAGGTGAAAATGCCATTATTCAGCATTTTTAAACTGGAATTAATAAAGTGATAAGAGATTAAGTGTAGAGAACTGTTTAACTTTGAGAGTAGGATGAAATACACAAGCTTCTCCATTTCAAATATCTTCAATTTTTGACATAATTGTTACCAGAACTGAATTTTTAGTAGAATATTTAAGTATTATTTTAAAAGTTCATTATGGCTTAAAGACTCCTGGAGAGATGGGGAATCAGATAAGAGTTTTGAAAAGTATACGAAAAATAAAATTTCATTTGGAGCAAAAAAGAGAATCAATGTATCTTACAGGAAATTTAAAGTTGCTTTTGGTGCCCTTAGAGGTATTCATGCTAGCTAAGAAGTGTATTTCTTTCAAATAAGTTTTAAAGAGTATAGGATGAGAAAGATGATGAAAGAATGATTTTTCAATTTTGTTGCTTATAATTCATTCTGGGCTAAAATAAGATATTTTTGTAAATATAGGTTTTTGTTATTAAAAAACCAAAATATGTACCTACTTGTATATCTAAAAGGAATCTATGTTGTGGCAGAAACCTCATGTTGCAGTAGAAAGAAGTTAATTTACACTTCAAGATAGCAACTATGCCTAGGGAAAAATATAGACTGAAAACTAAAGAGAAATGCTGAAATATCTGTAGCTATCAACAAGGAATACACTTAAAAAAACCCCTAAACACCTCACAGAAAATTAGTTCTAGAAGGGCCATAATGCAGAAATGTAGGATATCTGGTAACTATGAAGTCAGTGAAAAGGAAATTGTATTATTACTTTAAAAAACCTTGGAATAAAGGCTATATGGCTAGACTAGAGGTTTTCAAACAGCACCTTGTGTATATCATAGTTACAATTTCAGGCACTGAGGCTGCTTTCATCTGTAAATAGGATAATGAAAGCAAAGTCCAGTAGGAAAAAGTTATAATACCATCTGTCACCAGGTCTTTGAAATGCTTTGGCTTGTATAGTGATGATGGTGTTAACTCTGAATGTCAAAGATTATTTTAGCTAGGGTTCTTGCTGCTATTCCATTATCATATTTGTGTGTGTGAGTACACCCAGCTGTTTCCTTGACAGAACGCTTGCACAGCTGAAGCAAATGGGTGAGCCACCTCCTTAGCACTAGTTCTTCTTTATATATTTCTGTTTGTACACAAATGTAGTTCCTCACTCTGCTTGTCACAAGTCAACATAGACAATCAAAGAGTGAAGTGTCTTTTTTATAAGGTGTACTGAATCTAGTGTAAAAGCCTCTCTTGCTTCTGGTCTTCTCATTTCACTTGCAAACTGAAGCTGAATACAATTTGAAGTATCTGTTTCTCTTCCTGCAAGCTGTGATGTGTTATTTTTGCAGGGTAAATTAATGGTGGTAGTATGACTACCTCTTCTGTACCTTCTTAATGCAACATAGAGGAATGAACTATGTCACCTGAAGGCCAGTAGATGTGGCATAGAGGCCAGACATTGATCTACTAAAAATTTTGTAAATTATGAAAATACACAACATGAGATGAATGAGAATGTCACCAAGCCAAATTAGTAATATAAAGTGATACTGGTTGGATGAAAAACTTTAAACATGTCAGTATATAGATGCTGATTGGTTGATTTCATACATTTTGTGCATACAACCTACTTGGACTTCAGCAGAACCAATGGCACTGTCTCCCACAGCACACTTCTGGAAACACTGGCAGTCCGTGGCTTGCACAGGAACACTCTTTGCTGGGTTAAGAAATGGCTAAATGGCTGGGCCCAGAGAGTGGTGTATTCAGGTGGCCAGTCACTATTGGGGGGATCTGTGCTGAGCCCAGTCCTGTTTAATATCTTTATTGATGATCTGGATGAGGGGATTGCGTTTACCATTAGCAGGTTTGCAGATGACACAAAGTTGGGGTGTCCTTCCATATGGAGTGCTGATCTGCTGGAGGGTAGGAAGGCTCTGCAGAGGGATAGGCTGGATTGATGGGCCCAATCCAAGGATATGAAGTTTAACCAAAGCAATTGCTAGGTCCTGCATGTTGGCCACAACAATGCTCTGAAGCACACAGGCTGGGGACAGAATGGCTGGACAACAAGCAGGAAGAAAGGGACCTGGAGGTGCTGGTTGACACCAGATGAACATCAGCCAGCAGTATGCTCAGGTGGCCAAGAAGGCCAATGGCATCCTGGCCCGTGTCAGCAATAGTGTGGCCAGCAATAGTGTGACTGGGGCAGTGATTGTCCCTCTGTACTCAGCACTGGTGAGGCAGCACCCCAAATCCTGTGCCCGGTTCTGGGCCTCTCAATTCAAGAAGGATATGGAGATGCTGAAGATGCTCTCGAAGGCAGCAAGGCTGCTGGAGGGTCTGGAGCACAAGTCCTATGAGGAGCTGCTGAGGGAGCTGGAGTTGTTTAGCCTGGAGAAAAGGAGGATCAGGGGAGACCTTTTCCCTCTCTACAATTCCCTGAAAGGAGGCTGTAGCCAGGAGGGTGTCACTCTCTTCCCCTAGACAACCGGCAACAGGACAAGAGAACACAGTCTTAAGCTGTGCCAGAGAAGGTTTAGGTTGGCCATAAGGAAGAAGTTCTTCACAGAAAGAGTGATGGGGCCTTGGAACGGGCTGTCAAGGGAGGCAGTGGAGTCACTGTCCCTGAAGGTGTTTAAGAAAAAACTGAATGTGGCACTCAGTTCCATGACGTAGTTGACAAGTTGGTGTTAGGTCATAGGTTGGACTTGATGGTCTCAAAGTTATTTTCCAACCCAGCTGATTCTGTGATTCATCAATATGTACACTTACTGCTGGAAAATGGAATTGAAAGTCTAAAACTTTGACAGGGAAAGACAATAAAGTCAGACACAGATTCCTGCCTACCACTGCAAGATTAGGGGAGGGGGCCAATACTTAGAATAACTGCTGAAGTTTTGATTAAATTAACAAAGAACAAATGTGTCTGACACAGTAGTGAGTGACGCCAGAAGAACTAAACTAAACTAAACGGCTAACAAAAAAGCAGAGGTAGGTAAAGCCAAATAAATAAACACATCAATAAATGTACCTGGAGTTCTGAACCGTTGACCTCGTTTCCAAATAATGTCCACATCAATGTTTGTGTTTCTGATGGAACTGGTGACTGCAGACAAGGAAGGTCTCAGAGGCAGGATTTAGTTTAAATTCTAGGCTTATGTTTTATTCATGTTGTCATGCCCTTCTTAATCCTTTTCTAGATCAGGTCCTCGTCATGAATATGTCATGATCCTCTCTGAGCCATTCATTTTGACTCCTTAGCACAGAAAATGAGATCTAGGGGAGAGAGGGAGAAAGACTTCCCATAAACCAGCACCTTAGATGATCACAAAAGTAGGAGGTAGTTAGGGCACACACCTGAACCCAAGTTTCCCAGATGGGAAGCATTATTGGGAGATAGATGCAGCTGTCCTACATTGTAAACAAAAGGCTGAAGAGTCTGATCATAGTCTGGACTACCCTCCATCATCTGCCCTGTTTGAGTCCAGAAAAAAGACCACTGCAAATATCCACAATTTTGGGAGGACTTAAACCTAGGAACAACAACTATTTTTGCAATAGAATTGACTTTATTTCCCTAGAATCCATAGTTAGATTTATAGGGAAATTCATATTGAGACTGAGTGCTCTTAACACAGGACATATATGCAGCTTCAGAGTAAAAATTGATTATTTTAAGTCCCCAGAAAAAGATTCTAAAATTATTAATGCATGTGATTGCAATGAAGAGAGAGTAAAATTCTTAGTGAGAGCCTCCACTCACACATAACTTAGAAGTTTGCCTTGCTCAGTATGTTTGGATTTACTGCTTGTTTCAACAAATTGATGAAAGGGCTGACTTCATTACTGTGTTTCTTTTAATTCGGCCACATTTGTTGTGCTGAAATTCTGATGCAAACTGCTTAGGAAAGATTACCAGCTTGTTAAAACTGGCCCTGCAGTCACATGGGTCAGACTGCAAATAAAATAATCACTGAGGCTGTGCCTTGGTAAGTCTGTCTACTCTGTTGAGTCAGGAAGCAAGTCTAGCACTAAATTCATAGATTCCCTTCTTGCTTCTTGGGCCTTTAAGGACTGAAGAACATTTTATTAGTCTGTTTTTGCAATAAGAAGTCAGGAAGTGATGCAACAAAATATTTTAGTATTTAATTTTGGTTTCTGACACCTGATTGTTGGTCCTTAGAAGTGATACTCATATATAAACAGGCAAGTATGTGCTGAAGGGTTTTGTTCAGGACTCTCTACCCATGCTGTCCATGATGAGTTTTAATTTGACACTGAGATTACTTTCTACAGAAGAGGATCCAGGAGCCAGGATGTGATACCCTGGAGAGGAGACACCATGAATCCTCCTTTTCCCTGCTTCTGTTGGACTCATCAGTGCAATTGAGTTGAGACTATATTAAATGGCGTTTCAGTAGAATTGTTAATGTATTACAGAAGTGTCTTGATCAACTCAGTGGGAGAGTTGATACATTTTAACCTGCCAGTATGGAAGGAAAAGCTTTAACTATATTCGCAAATATGTTTTAATTACATGTCATATCTTCCATCTTTTCCTTTTCTGGTTAGCTTGTGCCTGTTTGTGTTGGCAATCCAATTGTGTAAATCTCATTACATGGACTAAATTACTCCAACACTCTTAAGCTCAAACTGTTGACAGGTCTAAAGAGAAAAATTCTGGCAGCCAAGAGCAAAACGTCTCCTTTTCCATAGCAGAAACACACAACACCTGCTTTACCCAAGATCTTTTTCTTTTATGCTGGTAATTCTTCCCTGTAAGAATTGCAAGTGTTATCTCAGTACATATCAGAGTAGGCTTTTGCAGGTGCCTTCCAGACCATTTCTCCATCAGAGCGTGTCCCAGACTCTCCACGGAAGCATCACCTTCCGTGACAAATGGGCTGGGAGCTGACTCTGAGTTCTTACATCACTCTGGCTCCTGCACATCTGAAAATAAAATGGTCCAAGTCTGCAGTGTCTGCCAGGCCCGTTTACACATTAAAGTGTACTGCTCATCTATCAGTTCCATCATACAACTGTGGACCCCTTGGGGTATACCAAAACAAAATTCCTGCTGGAGCGAGACTGGGATATTCACAGCTCCCATGGCAACAATCTCAGATCAGAAACCATATAAAATAAGAGTTTATTGTCTTTCCATTTTTTTTCTTTTAGCTTTTACTTATACATATGTTTGCTTCCCCTGGTTCACTTTTTTTATTTGCTGGCTGTTTCTCACAGAGGTTTGATAAAGAGCAGGAGAAGACATGACAGTCTGGAGGAGGGTCAGGGATGTGGAAATGGAACTCTTGAGATGACAGCAAGAGCCCCCTAACGCAGGAAGATATTTTAGGCATAGCAGTGCCCTTTTAGTGTGTTTAAACAGTATAAAGCATTTATACCCAGTCTTGGCCTCCACTTTTGCACGCATAGATTGGATCAGGAAATTTGTCTCAAAAGTGGAATCCCCTAGAAGTTTGTAAGGACTCAGGCTTGGATTTTGGAAAAGCTTAAATGGACGATTAAAATCCAGCTTGGATTTCCTGAATGCCTATACTCAGGGAAGTACTTGGATGCAGTGATATTTCTTCAGTGTAAATGAAATATATTATAATTGTGGAAGCTCCAGTCTCACTCCAGTTTCAGGTACATTTGAGTAGGCTTCTCAGTATAAATGAAGAGCCCTGTTCCATTTCGATATTGAAGATGGAACAAGAGTATTTATTATATTATTGTCTATTACACATCATATTCATAAATTTTTGAAAGCAATGGGAGCAAGAGAAAGTCCTCCAGGAAGGAATTTTTGGCATCATGGCTAAATGATGTGAGAAGATTTTAGAGAAGCCAAGAGGCCCTTCTTTTTTTGCTCATATGAATGTTCAGTGGTAAACACATACTCTGCCAAACTAAATGACCTTTAAGTAAACTAAGAAAACAGTATTAACAAGGGAACAAGTCTTGCAGACACCTGAAATCTATGAAGATATACACAGAAAAGTCTTTATTTTATTTTTTTAAAAACGCACTCTTTGGCTGAGAAATTTCCACAAGGATTTGTGTGTGTAAAACATCTGAATAAGCTGAGCAGAAATGACTATGAATTCTTTATTGATTAAAATGTTTTTTGCTGAATACTTCAATGTGAGAGGGTATTGTAGAAGTTCCTTTCTGCTTGAAAAAGATACCACAAGGTGGAACCTTTTGAAGAAAGTTCCTAGCATCTATATTAAAAAAAAATAAATTGCCATTTAATAAAGGACTGATATGGAGCATTTAGCGGATATGAATGAAAAATGCAACAGGATCTAAGCAATAAGATGGGGAGGCGTAGTGCAATCTTTGGCATTTATAAATATGCAATCCGTAATTGAAAACGTTATTTATTTTCATTTGTGACAAGCACTATAGGAAAAAGCATATATATATAAATGATTAATGGAAGCAGGGAAAACCAGAGAAATAAAGAAAAGCAAGAGTCATAACCTGAAGAAAAATGTAGAAGAAAATATCCAGTATAATCTCAGGTTCCCATCAGTCACACTGATCTCTTCACAAACTTCTGAATTATGTCAGCCTTTAAGAATTGATTGCTTCACTCTCTAGGTAAGTCAGTGATATGCAAGTTCACGGAACACAATACCTTTATAATAGCCATTAATTTTCATGGAAAAGAATACTCTATGTGCTCTGGAATGCACTGCATTCATTTTCCTCTAAAAACTAATATTTTTTCCTAGTAATTGCCATCTGTTTCTAATTTCTGACATTCTGTTTCGGTGGCAAAGACTATTCGAGCTTCTGTACACAATATGAACTAAAATAGTATATATTTTATATAGTTAGGCCATTTTTCTAAAAGCAATAAATAAAATTTTACTTTTAAAGTAGATTATAATGTACTTCTGCTGATGCCAGTGGAAACAAAAGCAGGAACTGGAGACCATTTACAGGTCTTGCTGGAAGCAGCCTATACATTCTGCCTGCATTTATGCCAAGATTACAAAAAGTCCTTACAGAGTCAACCTTTGCTGTAAGAACAAAAAAAGAAAAAATCAATACATTTTTCAATATATCATAATCAATATACTTTTTTTTTTTTAATATCAATACATTTTCCAAACACAGGCAATTATTTTAAAGTAGATAGCATCCTAGATTAAAGAGACCAAGTTATATTTTGCTCCTGGAAGAAAATATTGGACAATTATTGAGAAAACTCCAAGATTTTGCACTTTGGTCTTTGAATCCACATAGACACTTTTGGAATCTCTAACATAAATTAGATTGTTAGAGATTCACAGTGTAGCATTTTTGGGGTAGAGGCTTCTTTCTTCTCTGGCTTTGATTTAAACTGTTACTAATATCACAAACTTCCAGGTTCTTTAGAAGAATGAAATAGCTTGACCAGCAGGTGATTTCTTTCCCAGGGTTCCTTGTTCCACTTAAAGGTTTTGTTTTAACGCTAAATGGTAAAGAAATGATGTGCCCTTATAACCCACATGCTGTCAAATGAAAAGCAATGACATCTCTACTGACTGATATATTGAGTCAAGTTTGAGGAAAACAACCCCCCTCCCAAAGAGCTGTTTGCATGTCTGCAGATTCCATGAGATTCTAACAGCTAAAGAAAACATTTCAAGCATATGAATGTTGTTGTTTTGGAGGAGTAGGTGAAAGGATTTCTCCCTTGAAGACAGGTGGCCAATACTTCCAGAAAACCCTGCCTGTTCCTCTATTGAATGAACTAAGAACCTGTGTCACTTTGGCATGCCAGGTATTCAAAATGCACTGAAATAAATGGAAACAATCCAATGATGAATTTCCCAGTTGACTCAGTTGAGCCTGATTAATACATGTATCTCACAACCTGTTCTTCACATACACACATGAAAAGAAAAAAAAAGAAAAAAAGGACAGGACAGTGTCACGCTTTCTACTGAAAACATTTGACTTGTTCTTACAGGTATATTCATTTCACACCGGCCTAGAATGCCACAGCTGCCCCATTTTGATGTGCTGATGGACCTGATTGCACCTCTGATTCCCATGAAGGAAAGAGTTCCAAGGACCTTTTGCAGGATCCTCTCTAGCAACACTTCCCAGTGTTCAGGAGCACTAAAATATTGCTCCTTGGATGACGACAACAATGAGTATGATGGATAATATGCATGGGTTAGGAGATAATAGGTGTTTGCCAGCACACATATTTCACTTATTTGTCCCAGCTTGACAATGAGAGTATTTTCTTAACCTGATGCCAAGATATCAGCTTATCTTGGGTTTCCTTTGAATTGGGATCTGTATAACATATCTTTGGAGAAATACAATTGTAGATAAAAGAGTTGTTTGTTTTGTCCTTTTAATTACTGACTATGAATACATCAAGAGATTAAATAATGTGGAAAGGAAAGGGATATCTAAGTTAAGGAACAATGTTGGCACAAGAAATATTATGCATAATCCAGCCAGGAATTTGGTCTGGAAACCATAATAATTCAAATAATCAAAGCAATCCTGTTCTGTAATTACTTTCCTGGGGCTGTAGCATGGACTAGAAATCTAACCAAATTTAAGATACATGAGCAGGATTAGATGAAGTGGCTTAGGTAGCAGGGGACTTGAATCAATGACGCAAGAAGTACTTTCCAGTGCTGGATCATATGATCATAAATTAAACTACTGTTGCTCTACCTGTCTCTTTCAAGTAGTAGAATGGAGCAAGGAATTTTCATGTCTCTCTGGTCACTTCTCTGTTATTCAATATGTTATGAGATTGAGTTATCCTGGATAATGGTAGTGGAACATGCTGGGCAGACCAGATTAAGCAGATTAAGGCTGAATCTGGCAGAAAATTCTGTATTGAACCACCTGTATCCATAATCCAAGCAAATAAATTCTAACAGACCAGAACTGAGCCCTGGAGCTCCTGGCTTCTGGTGTTGGGCTCCTGAATATTCCAGGTTGCACAAAAACTTGCTATGGGCAAAACACTTAAAGGTGAGAAACCACTACTCATTTGATGCACTATCATGTTCAAAACCCCCGAGGAGCTTGATGCAGAGACCTAGGCAGCTCTGCAGGGCTGACCTTCTTAGCTTTGGCTTAATGCCCATCATGTCAGACCCTGGTAACTCAATAAAAAACAACCCAGCTGTGCCTGTCTTTCCCTCTTCCAGCTCTGAATTTCAGGAGCTGTTTTTGGCCTGAAGCAGAGCTGGAACTGACCTGCTGTGTGCAGTTACTTGGCTGTAATAAACCCTCTGAAAACACAGTCTATTGCAAAAATGGAACACAGACCTCAGTGCTGTCCTTCAGGTTCTAGACGACCTCTGAGTACTTTGCAGATTTTCCTGGTGTCCAGTGAATTATGCCAGGAATAGATAATTTCATGGTCTACAGAAAATGATGTGATTCCCACAACTGTGATATGTTGATGATGCAATATACATCCATTATGCGCCATACCACATACAGTTTTTGAAAGCTGATTTTAAAAACATTCAGCTCCTAGGGAGCATCTTAAATTTGGTTCTGACCAGTGACAGAGTCTTTCTTTCTCTGCTCCGAGTTATTTTATTTTATCTTTTCCATTCAGTAACGCAGGATGGATGGGTACAAATACGGAAGAAGAATAACCAGGATGCATAAACATCCAATATTTTTCTTCATTCCCTCTCGTGGGGAAATAAAAATGAGAGTTTTTAAAGCTTTTTTTTCCCCTGATTTTTTTATTAGTGACCAGTAAATCAGTATTTTCTCTATCTACTTTTGAGCAAGAGCTGAATTATTCTGTCCGACAGTTTGTAAACCTGTTCAGCCAAAGGAAGACACCTGGGACAGAAAATGTCACATATGTGGTTTACATTTATAAAATTATAAATCTTTCCCTATTAGAATGTGGAATGTACCAGAAAATCTGACAGTCCTCCCTTTTTTTCCCTAGCTGCTGCCTCAGTTTATTTCCAGTTATTATTGATTAAAACTTCAAAATAATGTCCTTTTCTCAGAAACCATTTTAGTGTTTTTAAAGGTCTTCTTTATAAAAGAGTAAGAAAACCTAATTTTAAAAGTATTTCCCTGGAAAGAACATTGCCTTTCTACAGTCAGTTCCTCCTCATGGACGAAGGTGTCTGGAAGCCTTGAGAGCCCTGGCCCTAGGACCAGGAGAGAGATACTGGAAGCCCAGGAATTCCCAGCCCTTCCATATGGCAGCATTGCTTGTGAAACCTGAATCTTGGAAATTCAGAGTTCCTGAACATGATTTGACAAAAGAAATACTTTTACTGGCAGAAATCCTAGCTGGCCCTACTTTTACTGGCAGTTCAATGCACTGGTCTGAACTGTCCAGGACAGCAGGTGACTGGAGATAATCTCTGCATTCAAGACACACAAAGCTGGTTATTCATGAGATTCCAACTGAAGAGTAAGGCTGTATTTCTCTGCCTGGGAAAGAAGGCGCTTAAAGGTATTTGTCTAAAAATACTAGGCAAAGGTGGTAGATGGACAAACTCTTTCCTGGGTCTGGGCTTCCTTTTCTGAAGGCTTGAGTGCTCAGTTCAGCAAATGGCCTCTCCGTCCTAGGTCACAGACCTAATTTCTCTGAGTCTCAAGGAATCTAGCCTCAGACCTCCTAGCTCCCAGAGGAGTACCTCTAGGCTATACTCGGGAATGCAGAGCAAGGGCAGCCTCCAGGGACTAACATGAGAGGAATAAACAGTCAGGTGGGAAAGGATCGAGGTTGTCCTGCACAATGAATGGCTGTAACTCCCGGGTGCTACTGTCCAGTGTGTCTCCTGCCACTCCAGAATTTGATGCAGTTGCTTTGGCTGGGGCAGGTCAGAAAGCCTGGAGTGTGTCTCCAAGGTTGACTAATGCCTGATACAAACCAATGATTGGTGCATTCTCACAGAGGTAAACTTTAGAGAATCACAAAATCAATTAGATTGGAAAAGACGTCTGCGATCTTGAAATCCGACCTGTAACTGAACCCCACCATGTCTATTAGGCCATGGCACTAAGTATCACATCCAGTCTTTCCTTAAAAACCTCCAGGGCCACTGACTCCACCACCCCCCAGGGCAGTCTATTCCAATGTGTAATATCCCTATCACATATCTAATCACTCTAATCACCCAATGCCAAATCTTTGCAGTGTCCAACCTAAACCTCTCCTGTCACAGCTTCAGGCCATGTTGATAGCTGCCTGGGAGAAGACATTCCTTTCAGGTAGTTATAGTGATAAAGTCACCCAAGCTTCCTTTTCTGCAGGCTAAACAATCCCAACTCCCTCATAAGACTTGTGTTCCAGACCCTTTGCCAGCTCCATTGCCCTTCTCTGGACTCACTCCAGCACCTCAATGTCCTTCCTGAACGGAGGGGCGCAGAACTGGGCACAGGATTTGAGGTGCAGCTTCACCAGTGCTGAGTGCAGAGGGACGATCCCTGGTCTGATCCTGCTGGCCACACTTTTTGCTGACACAGCCCAGGATGCCACTGGCTTTCCTGGCCACCTGGGCACATGCTGGCTCATGCTCAGCTGCTGTCAACCAGCACCTCCAGGTCCCTTTCTGCCAGGCAGTTTTCCAGCCACTCTGCCTCCTGCTTTTAATGATGCAGGAAGTTCCTGTGCAAAAAATGCAGTTCATGTGACAAAAAACCTTTAGCCAAATCAAGTCCCTAAATCAGACTTCAGCGACGCAATAGGAAAAGAGTTCCAAAAGATACCTCTAGTTTTTCATCTGGCTAGGGTTCTCTCTTAGGTAAACAACAGGTTAGTAAAGCTAAAATTCTCTAAGCAAACCTGACAGGTTTTTATACACATCCAGAAGGAGGAATTTTAACAAGAGTGTCTAAGTAGCTTCATCTTTGGTAACTCAGAAAAAATGATAGGTAGATGGTTAGCAGCTGGTGCCAGAATCAACATTCTTTCTTTTCCTAGAAGCTGAAGATTTAAAGATTTTCCCATCAGAAGGATTTATGCAAGGATTTATGGATCTTGAAAAAGTTGGCTTAACCTGTATTATTCCTCTGTCTTTTGGACATTTTATTTTTAAGTAACTGTTTTAGTTTTTTGTAATATAAAAATAGTCAGTGTTTCTCCATGAAGTCCATGAGACCACAGTATAAGCCTGCAAGTTTTCCTTTATTAAACACTTTTGCATGCTTAGTATAATACTTATCACTGGAAAAGTTGCTAAATTACAGAAATTTCATACAGTAGTAATAATACTTTGATCAGTAATGTAATCCAGTTACACTAAATCTTACTTGTTAGCTAGAAATGGTTAGTAACAATAAACTAATTTTCTTTCTCTGGCAGCTGTTTCTGCTTTCCCTCACCTGAACAACAGTGACCAGCCCTTGGTCCATTTTGGTATAAATGACATCTGAATTACGTCTTGATCTATTTATTTGTAAGATGATTGCTTTCTTATCTTTGCTGAAACATTCAAAAAAGAGCTAAAACCTCTAAAAATCTTGCAAATGATCGCAACAAGAAAGTGAGTCCATGAGGGGTGTGGTTTCCATGCAAAGATTAACTGTGGTTAGAAGTTTATCACAGTTAATATCAGTAATAGAAACAGAGGAACTGTAGATAGACTAGGAAAACCCAATAATTTTGATAAATAACCATCCAGCTGGGACGTTGTCAAATCAGCTGACCTTATTGTAATTCACCTGAATAAAAAACTGATTGAAATAATTTCCGAGCTACTGTTTTTGAGAGTACACTAGGGAACAGTGAAGTTCAAGCAGCTGAATTTTAGCAAATATCGAGCCTATGTTCAAAAATGAGAAAAAGAAAGTGTCAGGGATTTGAAGAGGAGTAATCTTTAGTTCCTGGAAAAGTACTGGAACAATAATCAGCTAAACTATTTGTAAGCACTTGGAAGATAGCAGGGAGGTAAGTAACAGCCAACATGGATTTGTTGAGAATAAACCTCTCCCAGCTTTGCTTCTTCTTATGATCGACTAGTAGGGTTTGTGGACAAAAGGGAGTCAATAGATGCCAGATACCTCTTGACTTTAGTCACAGTTTTGACAGTTTCTCACATAACATTCTCATACACAATGTTAAGAAATTTGGTCTTAGCAAACTATAGTAACATCAGTACAAGACCAGAGAATAATGTGTGATAGAGAGAAAAATTATTATTTTTTTGCATAGCACCAAGTTTGAATGACCCTCAATCACAGTAAAAGGAGTAGCACACAATCCTTACAAAATGGAAGCATAGTCAAAAAGCTAGGATGTAAGTGAATAAACATACTCAGGCATACAGAATAGTCTGTGTAAATAATCTGATCAACAGATTGGATGACAATTCTGCATGAAAGGCTCAGAAGGTTATAATATATCACAAACTCTGCACGAAATAACAATTTCATATAGCCAGGAAAAGAGGAAAATATAATTCTGAGATGTATAAACACAAATTTCATCTAGAAGGTATGTCTACTCAATATGATAAGTCCACAGCAGGAGCCAATGCTATGTTTTCAAGGTCTTTATTAAAGGGATGTATAGTCTTTGGAAAAAGTACAAAGTGGAATAATGATCAGAGGTCTAGAAAGTATGATCTATGGAAAAAAATATGCCGAAGGAATTTGGAATGTTTAGACTGGAGAAGGAGTGGCTGGAGGGGGTGATAACACTCTTTAAATATGTAAAAAGCAATAAATAGAACAAACTGTTCTGTCTTTAGCAGGCTGAGATTATAGGCACTGCAGCTCAGTCCCGAGTGGCAAAACACTATCCGTGAGCAGAGTGAGGACTGGAACAGGCTGTCTGAGGACATTGTGGACTCTCTGACACTGGAAACTTAGGAGATCAGCATTAGACAATCACCTGCCAAGAGGACTTTGGATGTAGTTAGTCTTCTTGTGGAGAAAGATGTGGTGACTGTGAGGTTTCTTTCACTCTCTTTTCCATGGGCTATGATAAATATACACTAACAATAAAACACTGTATTTTTCCCTTTAAATTCAGTATGTGGAAAATTTTTTCTGAAACAAGATTTTCATAGTATCTTGTTGCTAAAGAGACCACAATTCAGGCAAGGAAAATGGAGCTGTTGAAAACATCCAAAATTTCTTCAGTGCCTGCTGTGTTACACTGAGAAATAAAACAAAATGTTCTCAAACTATAGAGTACAGCACATAGTTTGGTTAGTTCACTTGGATGTAGCTTTCAAACAACCACATAGTGGAAGTTTCTTATAGGCTTCAGGGGATTTGCTAGCCATCAGTCATAACTGGACTTTCATATTGAAAGAGATGGGATCTAACTGGCTAAGCAAAGCCACGGGCTGTCACTTTGGTGATGAGACCTCCAAATTAGGAGTGACGGGGAAGGAGAGGATGATCAACAATGAAGTGAGGAAGTGGTGGACTGTTAAGCAAGCAAAGATTATGGTGTGATACGAAGCAATCCAGGAGGTTTCTGAAGTGTGTTGATGACATGGGTAATCAATATGGGTATATGGTCTACTTGCAAACAAAGATCTTCTTGGGAATATGGAAACTGAGGGCATCTTCTGCTGCAGCAGGCATGAAACATCAGAGTTCAGGATACTGAGAGGAGGGAATAAGACAAAAATCAGGGTCATGGTCCTGAACTTGAGGGGAAAAATTTGTTCAGATACCCACTGGGAAGAATCCTCTTCTTTGAAGAAAAGGGGGATCTTGGTGAGCTGGTACATACTCAAGAATTACCTTCGTCAGGCTCAATCTCTGTGTACTGGACTTTAGGCAAAGACAGCAGCTGGCCTGCATGGCTGAGGAAGATGATCTTCATAAAATTCAAACACAAAAAGGGAGACGTGGAAGCAAGGGCAGGAAGGAATATGGAGACACTTCAAGTGTTTAAGAAAAGAGCTACACAGACCAAAATCCACCTGAAATTGTAAGTTTAGAGCTTTTTTACATATATATTGTCCATTAGACACAATCATTCACCTGTGAAGAGACACATCTAATCTCAAGGATTATGTCAACTAATTCATGAGAAATGTGAAAAAAATCTCAAAATCTCTGAGATATGACTTCAGAACAGGATGATACTGAGTTTTAACTTCATGAGTATGAGTACATTCCCTTTGGATGTCTCCACAGAAATTAGTTATTCTGGAAATATCTTTAATATATGGATACAATTCTCATTCCACAACTCAGCTAGTCCATGGTACTCATTTTCATTAGGAAATGCAGTTTATTTTCTTATGACCCATGAAATTTTTCCTCTTTCTCTGTATCCCAATCCAGAACACACTAACGATTTTAGAAATTTCCTGGTATGAAATCAACTTTCATCAACAAGTCGTCAGTCAATTTTTTAAAAAATAATACTCTTTAAAAAGGTTCAAAAACCTATGTTCTGTTTAGTAAAAGTATGGCAGAAGCCCAGCTTACAGGTATAACAGAGAAGTACAATAGAAGATAAAATTTAGAACCTAAAGGCAGAATAACTGAGGCAGCAGTACTATACAGGGGAGTATTAATGGCAACTGAAACAAGTTTTAATGGTGGGAAGAACTTGCTACCATAAACACATCTAAATTAAGGCTAAGTAACTTTCTAGGACAGATTGCAGATATGATGAAGCAATCTGTAAGTGCATAAATTAGGAAATTAATATGCTGAAGAGTTTGTTTTTTGTGCACATTTTGTTTTGGGCTCAAAAATTAAACAGTTTTTCTCCTGGTGAAAGGCATTCAACAGTCTTCCAACAAGACCTGCCCAGATGCAGTGTCAATATAAGGTCCCCTAGCACAGGTGGTACAGACCTAAGACCACTGTCTTTTCACTACCAGAAAAATTGTTGCTGTAAGGTCCAGAAATCATAACAGAACACAGAAAACCAAACACTTTCCATTTTATCTTTGTGCATTAGAAACACACAGTAACTAAAATCTTATAATGTCCTGGAGCAAAGACCAGCTGGATTCACTATGTGCTGAGCTATCTGATAACCTTCAGGAACAGATTTCCTACAGGAGGAGTATAACATTTTTCTGTCTTCCTTTGACAATTAATATGTTTGAGAACTAGAATGTCACCAGGATCTGTAATTTATTTCTCATGGTGACTTGTAGTGATTTCTGTACATAAGCAGCATTAGATTTTATTATGTCATCAGTAAGTCATTGTTCTACTACTTATTGTGCTTAGTTTGCTAAATATGATTCATCCGTGACAACTCAGAATTTGCAAACAGTCTTTCTTATGCGATCAGAAAGCATTTTCTGTGCCATCACAGGAGCATTATTTTAAATTCGTGGGTGGTCATAAACAGTTTTGTGAGAGTCTTCCCAGTCATCTGCAAAAAGGATTTTCTGTAGATTTTAAAGTTTTAAATTAATATTCATATACTCTCATAAGATTTCAAAGTTTTTGTTTCTTTTCTTGATTTTGAAGTCATTCCTACACGAGTGAAGTCAACAGATCATTTTTCACTGATCTCTCTCATGTGACATAAACAAATGATTTTAAAAGCCTGTTTGGAGCTGAATTATGCAGAATATATATTTTGTGCACACTCCTCCATGGTGTTACAACATGTCACTTGTCTTAGTCACCTTCAGTATTCTGAAGTGACTCTTTAGATGACAGTCACTGAAGACATGTGTGAGTGGAATATGGAAAAGTGTGTAAATTTTTCAGGAATCTCTCTAGTTTTGGTAGTATTGTTTTTGAAGTACTGTTATTTGTTTTAATCCCTATATTGTCATTTATTTAGATGAAGACATTTTTCAGTTAATTTGTACTATGTTAGTCACAGAGTATGTAACTTGCAATCTTACCAGAACAATATTTTCCTTTTTTATTTTCTTGCCATAGTTTGAGAACTGTTCAATATGCTCCTCCTGTTATTCAAAGCAATAAACTAAGTCTGTCATTTCTCTGTGAAACACTTCTGATTCATCTGAGATACCACCAGAAATGAAGGTTTTATTCAATAATATCTTATCAATAATATCAATAATTATGTAAAAAAATAATATCCAAAATGTAAAAAATTTGAAATACATTGTTCCAAGCATAAGAGTCAGATTCTGACACCAGGTGAAAAGAAGATAACAAACTGAGGCACATGAGCAGAACATTCTCCCTAGTGGGTGGAAAACACTTATTAGCTGTGTGAGTCCCTCGTTAATAAACACAAGGTCCAGCTTCCTCTGTTCCTTAGAAGGGGTATGAAGGGATATGTGGCCCTTAAGATAGACCACAAATTCTGTACAAACACAGGTATCTTTTGGCAAGGGCTGAAAAAGTCTAACGAGAATGTGCTTTGATGCACATTTAAATAGGAGAGCAGTCAGCAAATGTAGAGGACCCAGCAGATATGAGCACTGGAAAAAATATGAAAGCAATTGATAAGGAAACTGACTGAGATACTGAATGTACTGGCACCATATGTGGCAGACACAAGGAAGATTTGCTGTGTAGTTGGGATAGCTAAGAATTAAACCACTTAACCTTGGTATCAAAATCAGAACTTAAATCTTGACCTGTATTACTCAAAATCTTGTCCTTGTACAGCAATATCTACATCAATATTGTTTGTTTTCTTCCAGTTTCTACTGTGTTCAGTATTAAAACCAGATCTTCATCTGCTGAAACTGCTATAAAGTGAATCACCACACCTCATTAAATTACAAATGAGAATCTAGCCAATAACATTAAAGAAAATAAAAGTTATCACATTTTTCACACACATGCTTGAGAGTACATAATGTCCCTTTCCTTACTTTCAAATATTTTTTAGAAGACATAAATATTGTTAAAGCATCTTTTTTATTTTTTCTCCTAATTAACTAGGATTATTTGTCATTATGTGTCATTGAAATTATGGTTTGACTGATGACCTTGCCAGTGACTGGCATCATCTTCAATTTTATTGCACTAGAGAACCATACTTGTCCTCACCAGCACTATTATTATGCAGATGCACTGGTAGGATTTCTGGGGACATTCGTTATATCCATATGCTGAACCACTCTGCTGCTTTCCCGAGGAAGAGTAGGGAGTTGCTCTGTTCTAGAAGTTCTGGGGAAATGCTGGAGATGTAGAATTTTCTTGTTTTAATGCATTCACATTAAAATTGGGAAATATTACCAGTCTTACCAGAACAATAGCACTTGCCTTGGGTATTTAGCCTGATCTGAAGGATCATTTGATTGAGAGATTTGTTTGTTCAGCAAAAGCAAATCTGAGGAGTTGCACTAGGGAAAGAATATAGGCAACTTCTGCCGCAAAGGCAGAAGGGAATATCCAAGGGACTAGAAGCCTGTATAATGATTGCAGACAGTTTTATTTTTATATCCAAACTCTAGAAAAACTTCAACCTAGAAAAAGCAACATGCCATTTTTTAAGCTATGTTGGATTCCTTTGGGCTACCACAGCCATATATATTTACAAGTAGTATAGCCAGGAGGTTTCCTTCTACCTTTACCTCACTTTGAAAACGTCACTTTGAAAACAAATTGTCAATGAGGCTGAGACAAAGTCTCAGACGATGGTTTTCTTTCTCCTGTCTTTAAACACGAACTACTGATATACCACTGGCTAGATGCACACACATGATACAAGTGGGAAAAAAAAGCAGTTTCACCAGTCTGAAGTAACTACATAGCTATCTAGAGAATCAGTAGGTAAACTTCAGCCAGTAATAACTAATTGACCGTAATTCATTAACCACTGCATAGACTAATGCATGCACAATCACTGTGGTTGCTTTTCTTTGTCTCCTAGACATAGAAATCCAGACAGCCACGGAATCAGTGAAATGCTTAGGAATGTGTCCATTTGCTTCGCTCCTGACTGCCTAAGACTAGAAGGATACATTTGTACACAGTCTATGAGGAGCGGAGAAAGAAGGTAAGCAAAGGAAAGGCTTGGCATTTGTTTTAAGCTGACAATATTTTGGGAAATAGCATGTCTGGATAAGTAGGTTATTTTCATGGAGAAATCCACATATAACAGTTTTGCTGCTGACCTGCTGGTTGTTTTCAGGAGGTCCTTTCAGTTCTCTGTGATATATTTGCACCATCTGTACATGGGGATTAAAATGTCTCTCCAGAGTGTTTAAGATTGATGAGAGCTGTAAAGATGACTTTTACAGTACTTACCCACAAAAGATACACTTCAGGCAGAAAAAGATGCCTCAAGCCTCCAATGATTCCAGGCTAATCAAGGGTTTATTCCAGGCACAACTTGTTCCATGGGTTCATAAAAAAATTCAGTCTACTAGACAGCTGAATGTATCAACCATGTGCAAATAGGCACTCTTTTTTTCCCCTTATGCTGTCATTACTTGAGATTTTTTTAAATAACAAAGTTATACTATTATAAAATCATATCCTAGCAATTTTTCTCAACAAAACCACCAGCTAGGGCTGGCTGTAGCCCAGTCTTCAATTCAAATTATGACTTGAGCATCATCATGAAAAGACAGAGGCACATAACTTAGCAGGTGAATGGGTTTTAATATCTGGTACATAACATGAGTTTTCAAAAATTACTAGGCAGAAACTTAGTGCGTATCAACTTGAAAACACAATATTTCACAAGCAAGAAATACCTTGATTCTGTTTAAAAGTGTTCCTTGAGCAGAAAGAAACTTTTTTTGAGTCACAGAAAAACTATTTGCTAATACCACAAAGATGGCCTGAAAAAAAAATAAGGTACTTAAATGTGGTACTGAAGGCCAGGCACAGATTTATTCTAAGCACTAAGAGAAATTCTCATCCATTAATGTCAGCCAGTGCACTCACAGACTGGATGACTGGACAGGAGAGCAGCTGCAGAGTTTTCCTGTTTATGCACAGCTGCATCCAACCTTTCTGGATAACTACTCTGATTTATAAAGGGTAGCTCTTTCCTACTAATTTAATGCTAGGCTGTGTTATTTCAGTCAGTTTGCTTTTTCAGTTCTACCAATGTACTAGTGCAGAAGTGACACAATGCACTTAAAATGCCAGTACTAACTAGGTAACTGAACAGGTTTGACTTTAAACTAATAAAATCATGAAGCATTTAGGATGTCCCCAGTTAAGTGAATAAAATCCTATTCAAGGTTATTATGAGACAAGAATCTAGACCAAAAATTTTACCAAATATGTAAAATGAATGTTCTCAAAATTCTTAAAATGTTTCTCAAACCAAGCATTTCATATATCCTTGTTTCATCATTAATTCCAAACAAAATGAATATTTATGACTTTTAAGCCTTGCATGCATGAAACCCTATTTCTCTGTAGTTTCAATAGGGGTTAGGTTTCACCCCATATTCTTCATATATTGTAACTAAATCCAAGGTACATCACACAGCTGTCACTTAAAAAAAAAAAAAAGAGACTTGTCTGCTTTTCTTCATTAATGCGTTTCTATGTTTTAAATTTTCCCATGATAAGTAGAATATTTCTGCCCATATTTGCTGAAGTACACATAAAACTGATTAATAGCAAATGTGGTTATTTTTAAAAATCTAGCTCTAATAGGAAGATACCACTTCATATTATTTGGCTGACATTTTTGTAGCAAATAGTGAAGTTTCTGTAATGGAGAAAGACTGTAAAATGTGTGCTTTGTATACCTGTCACCAAAAATTATTTTACTAATCATATAATGATCAGAAAATAATATTACATTTGGGCATAATGTTCACAAGTGTCTAGTTTCTTGGTCTCTCACATAGGACTTCCAGGCCTTTAGAAAGCCAGGCAAAACTTGGGAGCAGTTAGAACTAGATGAAGAAAACTCAAACTGAAGGCATTTTCCAGGTATCCAAGGCCATTTGTAGGACACTGCTGTGGAGCAATAAAGAACTTAACAGAAAGAGGTGATTGATTTAGATGCTCTAATGCATGTAACATACAGAGGCACCAGCTTGAGTGTCAGCAGTTTTTAAATTGTGTTAAGTGGCACTGAAAAAACAACATTGCTGAGCACAGCACATCATCAACTCAGCCTGGCTGATTTGTCCTGGAGCTGACATATCACTGCTTGTTTACAGACAGCAGAACCATTGGACAATACCTTTGGAGACATCTAGTTCAATCTGGGGTCAGCTGCAGCATCTTGCAGAGGTTATAGTCAAGTGGATTTTAAATATCTCCAATGATGGAGACTTCACAACCTCTCTGGAAAGCCTGTTCCTATGCTCAGTCAGCTTCACATTAAAAATAAAAAGCATTTTCTACACTTATATGGTATTTCCTGTTTCAATTAGCTCCCAGTGCCCTTGTCCAGTCATTGGAAATCCCTGAGAAGATCCCGATCTTTACTGCTCTTCAACATCACATTCAGAAGACCCACCTGAGCTTTCTCTTCTCTAGCCAGAGCAGCCGCAGCTCTCTCCTCTCCTCATATGATACATTACTGCACAGCACTGCCCTGTACTCCATAGCATAGCTTTGGCCTGAAGGATAGTTTTTAAGTTGCATCTTACAAGATTCTTAATTTTGCAGCCATATATGCCCTGTTTGCTAGGATCCATGTACAAAAGTATTATAAATCCATTTTCTTAAAATATCAGGAGAATATTATGTGAAGAGGAAATGCAGGTTCAAGGCTCTTCTATCTAACAGAACAATGTCAGAGGCTGCACTGGAAGTTAGTGATTTCCTGAGAAATGCATGCCTGAAGCTGAGGATGTTTCATCCTGTGCACATCTGTAGACTCCTTAGTCCCATATGTAAGCAAGACTATTTTTTTTCTTAACTGATGCCCTGAAAACTGCTTTTCTCTCAATCATCTTCTTTCACTCTCTGTATTATGGGCTCTTTCTTCAAGCCATGTCTGGCTGTGTCTTCTGGATAGAGTTCAGAGTCTGGGAAATGAACCAGCTATGCTGGTTGGTTAAATCTTTATTGTTCTCTCTTTTGGTTTCAAGTCCATGTTACAGAGGCCTCAAAATGCATTATAAACATATGTACTGTATGTGAATGAATGAGGCTGGGCAGGCAGTTATCCAACAATGACTGTGCCTAAATGCAATTTTGACCCTAACCACTTCACTGTAATTCTGTAACAGAGCCGTATCCTGTTGGCAAAGCGCCACAACTTTAAAAAAATGAGTGTGGTTTCAACTCCTTGGGGATTTACAGTTCCTACCAGCCTTTAGTCGCTAGATGTCAGGGCTTTCTCTGGCAGTACCCATCTTAGCTAAAATATTGTACTTCTGTAGCTCAGTATACTGCAGGCATTTCTTATCAGCTCTGGGCACCAAATGAATGCATGGGGCATGTTCATAAACATTACTAATGTAAAACTACAGTAATGATTTTAATTATGTGAAAAAAACTGAGATTCTTCACACAAAAAACCCCATCTCTTTCAAGCACAGTGCTAAATGAACTGACTAAAAATAATTGAAAATATTGATCTCTTTGCAGCAGTGTGCCTCAGTAATTGTAGTGGGTCCAGTACTTATCTAAAAAGCACAGTGTGCACTCTGAGCCAAACATCCAGAATCTGACATGTTACAAGATCTGCACTCTGTAGCACTGAATTCCCTGAAATTTGGAAAGACAACAGGTGCCTTGTGGGGAGTATACTCCAATCAGATGAGTAAAGCCAGAAAGCAAGAGAGCAAGGACCGTTCTCCAGCCACAAGAGCAATAGCCCAACCTGTCCCCTGTGCCCAAATCATAGCCTTTTCCCTCTCCTGAACCAGGGAGTCCACAGTCTAAATATCCCTGGCAGGGGAGATATCCCTGGCTGGCAGTGGGCTGAGAGAGCGACGGTGACAGCGACCAGTCATCATGCAGGGTGTTATGTTGTAGGGCCAGCCATGTTCTGAGATGTGAGCCTGTGCCTTTAGTTTACCCAATTAGCTAATTTTTAGTTTACTCAATTAACTAATTTTTAGTTTACACAATTAGCTACACAGAGAGGGGTCATAACATGCCAGATGTAACAGCCTGGCCAGGACAGTCTGGTGGCTGATGTGAGGGATATGTCTTGGTGGCCTAATTTCAGGTTGCCCTTCAGAGACAGATGTTCCCACTGGGTGTTAACTCACCTGGTAAATTCAGGAGGGACTGGACATGCCTCTTAAGTTGTGAATCACAGAACTGTGTTTATGCCTCCATCCTGGCTCAAGTGTGCACAGTCTGTTCCATGGTACCTCAGGCACTGCGCCATCCCTCAGTAATCCTGTTTTCTTCTGTGTCTGCTGTCACTGAGCAAGGTTGAGTTGTTCTCTGAAAAATACATATTTCATCTGTTAAGGTCAGTGAGCTCTCTGTCTTTATGTCAGCAACCTTTAATCCTATTTTGAAATGTTGATCCTTCTGTCCCTTGATTGCTGCTATCACTTTATTACAGTTTGCTGTTGGATTTATGTTTTAATCAGAGTCACAACCTACATATATATATATATATATACATATATATATACTTACCATTATAGATTTAATTGCTCAAATTACTAATAACCTTTAGCAGTAGTTAAAGCAGTAGTATAGTTTGAATTTCAAATCAATCTGGGTTTACAATCCCTTTTGCAAAACACATTATTAAGATCCAATTACTCTAGCATGATTTGTACATTTGTTGAGAAGAGAACATAAACCCAAACTAATTTCATGCAGGCTGCTAAACAAGTGAGAAAATCCTGCATGAAGCAAATTCCTTGACTGAGGTGTAGAAGCTTCCAAAGGCTGGTGCCAGTCCCAGAAGTCATTCACAGTCCAAATATTTATGTTTTAATATTCATGCATATTTTTTCACATACACCCACATATATACATATTCCTATCTATATGGATACAAGCTGTATGCATGCTCAACATTATCTATATTCTTCTTCTATTATTAGATAATTAAATAATTTCAAAACTGACTCGTTTTCTGACATAATAAGATATAAATATAGTCAAAGAAGAGATGAATAATAATATAGAAAGGAGTATTGAGGGTTTTAAAAACACAATCCAGAAACTTTCTAATAGGGAGATATGTTTTTAAAACCTCTGAAATTTGGGAATGGAAAGGCAGCCATCAGGCCTTATGGGACTGTCATCACTATGCATGGGTTTCCCTTCCCTCTCTAGCACATGTGGTCCTAATTGCTGTGTTGGCGAGACCTGGAGCTGGATTCTTCATGAACTGGCTGTAACATTGGCAGACATTTACTCATCCACTGCTAGCAGTTTCTAATGGAAAAATCTGTATCCATTCATGCTAGAAAAATGCTTATGTTAGAACAGAGGAAAATTAAACAGAGAAAACCAGATATCAGTAGCTTTTCTGGCTGCCAATAGTGGATATTCTACTACTTCATTCTCATTTACTGTATTAAATTTGAGGAAAAACCAGTGAATGCGATCAAACATTAAAAAATATTTTGCAGAGTTGCACTTTTTTTTACCATATTTCTGAACCTGCCTATGTCACAAATTGAAAATTATACAGCATGTGACAATAAATTGACAAATTGTTTATACCTGACAAACTTATTAGCAAGACTCATTGAAAGCTGCAAAATTGCAGCTGCCATATAGGCTGATTAAGGCATGTATCCTTAGAGAGAAATAAGCACTTCACTCTTGGTTGTTGTACATAACATACAGCTGTTTGACCAGGCGAATAATAATTCTTGGTTAGAGGCCCCACTTTCCTCCAACTCTTCAGGAGTTTCTCTTCACTTACTGGGAGTCTTCCTGCACTTCACAGCTCCAAACACTCCATTGCTATTTAACAATTCTTACATTGACTCTGCTTAGAAGGATATTTTTTCAACCATAAGAAAATGAGAATTTTGAAGTCAGTAATCTTCCAAATCTGTCACTCATTGTGGTGTGAGAGATCACATTCAAACCTCTGAAACATTAAGCTGGAGCTGCAGCTCAAGTCTTGTAACAGGAGCAGAGGTTGAGTCTAGAGCAGAAAGTAACAGAACAACAAAGAGTAATTGCACTGATGCAGAAAACTTTGTGTGGGTGACAGGAAACATGAGCAGCATGTGTTAAAAAGGGCAGATTGGGCTGAAAAGGATTTACAGCTGGAGCCCCTCAAGAATCAGTCTCCAGACAATTTATTATTTCAATACTGAACTTGTAAAACTCATCTAACAAAATTTGTTGATGAAACAAGGATCATCAAATACACATAGATGGATGGATGGACGGATGGATGGATGGATGGATAGATAGATAGATAGATACATAGATAGATAGATAGATAGATAGATAGATAGATAGATAGATAGATAGATAGATAGATAGATAGATAGATAGATAGATGATTTGATGATTTTCCATACTGGGAAAAGCTGGAGTCCATACAGCAAAATATTACCAGAAAAAGATGGGGAAATATGCTATGTGATGAAGAAAATTCACATTGGAAGGTGTCCAAAGAAGGAAAAAAAATCTGGTAAAGGGTCTGGAGCACAAGTTTTATAAGAAACAGCTGAGAGAACTGAAGTTGTTTAGCCTGGAAATAGGAGGCTCAGGTGAGACCTTATTGCTGTTCAACAAATACCTGAAAGGAGGATGTAACTAGGTGATATTTGGTCTCTTCTCCTGGTAAAAAGCCACAGAACAAGAAGAAATTTCCTCAAGTTGCACCAGGCGAGGTTTAGATTAGATATTAGGAAAAATGTCTTCACTGAAAGGCTGCCCAGGGAAGCAGTGGAACCCACATCCCTGGAAGTCTTCAAAAGGTACATGGATGTGGCACTTGGAGATATGGTCTAATGGTGAACATGGTGGTGTCAGGTTAACAGTTGGACTTGCTGATCTTGAAGGCCTTTCCCTAGCTAAATGAGTCTAAGATTCTTTGTGTGGAGGAGGGCTACCAGATTTTGCAACTGAGATAAACTTTATTTACTTTATTTATTTTATTTATTTTTTTTATTTATTTATTGCTTAACCTAGAAAAAATACAATTTAGAATGGATATGATTGTTAGCTCTAGGTACACCAACTACACCAATTCCAGTGAAGAAAGAAACCATATAAGTCAAAGGGTATCATAGCCAATGATTGTAAAATGGTAAATTAATATTTTTCAATTAATGAATAAAAAAAGCTGTTTGGCAGTCAAAGAAGTGAGGCTCTGAAACTCTTCCCAGTCATATATACTCTTGGATAAAATAGTTTTAAAATGCAGTTTGATTGATCTGTAAAACAGATCAGAAGACAGAGCTTCCAGCTATGTCAAGGTTCATTTTAATGTTCTAAATTCTGCAGCTTTGGGAGCAGAGTGTGAACTTGAAACTTGACTGCCCACTTCTTTTCAACATCCTCTGCCACCGGTATTCAATCACAACGTATTTGTTCCAACCACCTCTAAATGTCAAGCTGTTATCTTATCCAATGATGGTCTGTAGTTAGTGTTCCCATATCTTGTTCTGACATGTACTCTGGCCTCTTTGTAAGATTAGACCATGCAGTTAAACTGGAAAAAATGTGCATACATAGTGGGTTTAGACATTCAATTCCTTTAAACAATCTGGACCAAAGCAACTTATCCAAGATAATATTGGAAGCCTGTCTCAGAGTAGGAAGTCAAGTCTTATCCTAATGGCCATTTTTCTGTGAGAAATCACTGGGGACTTGGAAGAATTAAGTTCAAATCCCTTTGCAAGGCCACTCTTACAACTTTCTAAAAATTCTTTTAACAACATAGAGATAAACAGATTTGTTTCCCATTTTAATAAACTGCTATTTCCCAACAAAATACAATTTATTGAAAATCTTCCAAACAGATTTTACTCCAGCATCCTAACCACTGGGGTGTAGGCTGTTTTGTATTTTAAATTAAATATTTGAAAAGATGTCACTTTTATTCTATTTTAAAATGAAACCGAATGTTCAAATGTTAACATTTTTCTTAAAACAGTGTTCTAATTTTCCATCCAGGAACATTCCAGCTGCCATTTGATTCACTAGGCCATGCTTCTTATGAGTAGATGGAATGAAGCAAATTACAAAATTCTCGGCAAAGCTTGTATCAGTATTTCTACAGCATCTCTATGACCAAGGCTCAGTGGTAGCTTCTCAGTGTAAATGAATTGGTGATTTGAAGTAAATGGAATGCAGTATTGGTGCTGACATTTCTTTTTAAATTGTACTATTCCTTTTAGGCACAATCACTTTCAAATAATAAAATATACATATATAAAAATTGAAGCATAATAAAAGTCTTCAGAACAAATAGAAATGCTAACTTTCTTGTGTCTCTTCATTTGGTTTCCTTAGAAATTTATTGCTAATCATCAGCTCGTCTTTTGCCAAAGATGAAATGAAAACATATTTAGTAATGAAAGAAGTCCAACAGTTCTTCAGCAGAAAGTTGCAGCTCTCTTCCTGTACAAATTGAACATCAATGTCTGCTAAGTTGTCAGCAGGTAAAATTCCACTTGGGCAAAAGGAAACAAGAAAACGATATTCTGCTTTTACAGTTAGAGTTTTTGCACTGAATCCTAGGATACTGAATGCTTATTTTCAGGACTAATTTATTGAATCATGAGGATTAAATCCTTCATTTCTAATGCCAGATCTAACCTTCATATAAAATAGCTAATTCTTGTTGTTCAATGATTTCTTAGATATTAAACTTCATTAAAAGTTGTGGCTTTTTCTCTTTAAGATAGTGTACTATATTTCAACTGACTTCTTGGAAATTACACACTCACAATAATGCCTTCTTCCTGCCTGTAACAACACCTTTTTTGCCTTAACCACTGTCTTGGGTGTCCCTAAACCAGGACACCACAATCACATAATATCACATGATATGTCTATATGGAAGCTGATAGGCAATTTGTCTATACAATAATTAATTTTTGTGATTTTGAAATATTTAGCATGGGGAAATTTATTTTCATTGTTTTCTTTTCAATCTTAAGGCTCTAGCTTTACAAGAGCTATGCTTTATTTCTGCATTTTTCCTTGTGAATTTTACCATCTTGTATTTGTGTAGTGGGCTGACTGTGGCTGGACACTGGCTTCCCACCAATACCACTCTCAATCCCCTCCTCAGCTGGACAGTGAAGAGAAGATACAATAAAAGGCTCAAGGGTCAAAAAAATGGCAGGGAGAGATCACTGGCCAGTTACAGTCAATTTGACAATATTAGTTTGATTTGTTACCAGTCAAGACAGAATAGGGTAAAAAGAAATAAAACTAAATCCTAAACCACATTTCTCCATCCCTGCCTTCTTCCCTGGGCTCAACTTCACTTCCCATTTCTCTACCTCCTCCCAACAAGTGGTGCAGGGGAACTGGGAAGGGCAGTTGTGATCAGTTTATTATATGTTGTCTCTGTTGCTCCTTCATCCTCAGGGGAAGGACTCCTCACACTCCTCCCTTGCTGCAGTGTGTGCTCCTCCAGGGGCTATAGGTGAGTCTTTGTTCCCTCTTAGCTCTCCATTGCCTGCAGGGGCACAGCTGCCTCACCATGGCCTGCACTACAGGCTGCAGGGGAATCTCAGCTCTGGCACCTGGACCATCTCCTCCTTGTCCTTGTTCACTGACCTTGATGTCTGCAGAATGGTTCCTCTTGTTTATTCTCACTCCTCTTCTCTGGCAGCAATCCACTCCTGCACAGTAAATTTGAGGTGCTACGACTGCCACTCAGCATTCATCAGTGGCAAGTCCATCTTGGAACCAGCTGACACTGGCTTTATTGGACACAGAGGAAGCTCCTGGCACCTTCTCACAGAAGCCAACCCTGTGGACCTCTTGCTCTGAAAACCTCTTCATGCAAACCCAATACAATTTGATATATGTTTTTACCCTAAGATTTTCTTTTTGAGCAGCTTGCTGGGACATAACACAGCATTGCTAGATAAGAGGTGCTATCCCCTCTAGGAAGGGATGTTGTGCTAGTGAAATTATCTGTATGACCACCTTCAGCTCAAGAGGTGTCTGCCACCTCCTGCCTCCTGCAAACATTTCTTTCAGTGGTCCTGGTGACAGTGGTGAGTCATAGGTATGTGCTCTCTTCCTCTGTTTTGGAAGCTTAATGCTTCAATAGAAGCAGCAAGAAAGAAGTTCTTGCACTTCAAGTCCAAGGATGAGTTTGAAATTTGAAAGACTGTCGGTCAGGTCTCATTACACTAAAATAATCATCTCAGAGAAAGAAAAGGCTTCCCAGAAAAACAGACCTCTTTTATATGTTTCTGAGTCTGAACCAGTAGAAAAATACATGTGCACAAGTAACATGGCTGAAAAATCCCAGGAAAAGGGAGACTTTTCTAGACCTATTATAGATGGCAGATTTTTTTCTATATGCAGTGATACTGCAAAATTATTCTGGAGTATAGAAGCCAAAAGCAAAGTCCCTTAGCACCCAAGGTCACTGCCCATCTAATGGAAAAGATAGTGAGGCCTGTATACTAGTAACCCATATTTTGCAGTATTGGCATCATTTTTGTGGAGTATTCAGTGGTATGCAATGCTCATGTATCATACATTTGATGATATGGATCCTATATCTGGTGATGTGGATAACTTCATGTTCCACCAGCAAAACCATAGATGGACAGAGTGTCTTTATGGAAGAGTAAAAAGGATTCAAAAACTATCTTAGTCATAAAAGCTTTGATGGAAACTATGCAAGCCATCTTTCTTCCCTTTTCATCTTTGCTGAAATCATCATGAGTGTCAAATTTAGTAAAGGACTTTCAAAAATATGGTGTAGCTGTAGAATGTAAACAGCTATGCTGTAAAAAATGGGCAAAGATTGTGGTTAAAAAATAGTCAACACTTGTCAGCATTAACTGGGAGCTGCCGCTCATTCCTTCCAAATTCACAGCTTGGCCTTGCAAGGTGCTGAATATCTTTGTCACTGCATAAGGGTGGTGCTGAGTAAATTATATGCTGAATTGGTAGCACTGCTTAGTATTAAGGCTGCAAACATTTCCTGTTAGAAGAGCTAGTTGCTTATACTTTTGCCAAACTAACCGTTTAGGTTGAAATTTTCCATGTGCGGCATTTGCCTTGTGAAGAAATCTTTTTGGAAAATTTCAGCCAAAATGTTTCTGCTGTGAAGCAAGAGAAAAACATGCTATTTTTTGCAGTTAAGAAAATAGCCCAGCAACCTTTACTTTGGCGGCTCTTGTGCCCTCCTCATATGTTGAGCAGGAAACTGACATCTGGCAAAGGGTGGTCTGTGTGTCACTGATGCGCTGTTTGCTATCCATACCAGAAACCACTTATAATGTAAATCTTGGAAAAGTCCAATTTGTATGAACTCACTAGCTGTTTGCTAAAACTTGACCACAAAAATCCCACAAACTTCTGTTCTTATAGAGCATACTGACATTTCAGGCCTAATTTCAGATTCAACTTCTTTATTGATGGTATGGATGAGGGGATCAAGTGCACCCTCAGTAAGTTCAGAGGTGACACCAAGCTGGGTGAGAGTGTTGATCTGCTGGAGGGTGGGAAGGGTTTCCTGGGAGTGCTGATAAACAGCAGCTGAACATGAGCCAGCGTGTGCCCAGGTGGCACAGAAGGCCAATGGCATCCTGGCCTGTATCAGCACTAGTGTGGCCAGCAGGAGCAGGGCAGGGATTGTCCCTCTGTGCTTGGCACTGGGGAGACCTTGCTTACTCTGTCCAGGTCTGGGCCTTCAATTCAGGAAGGACATCGAGGTGCTGGAATGAGTCTGGAGTACAGTCATGGAGCTGCTGAAGGGTCTGGAGCACAAGTCCTGTGAGGAGCAGCTGGGGGGTTTGAGGGTGTTTATGTTGGAGAAAAGGAGGCTCAGGGGAGACCTTATAACTCTCTACGGCTGCCTGAAAGGAGGTTGCAGCTTCATGGGGGTCAGCCTCTACTCCCAGGTAACAAGTGACAGGATGATAGGAAATGCTCTCATGTTGCACCAGGAGAGGTTTAGGTTGGACATCAGGATAAATTTGTTCACTGAAAGGGTGATTTACCACTGGAACTTGCTGCCCAGGGAAGTGGTGTATTAATCATCCCTAGGAGCTCTTAAGAAATGACTGGACATGGCACTTAATGCTAAGATTTAGTTGACATGGCAGTGTTTGGTCCAAGGCGAGACTCTGATCTTGAAGGTCTTTTCAACCTTAATGATTCTATGAGTCACTTCACTTTATTATTTCCAGGCTGGGCTGAGGCCAGACATCAAAAGGGAGAGAAAGACATTCTCTTCTGCACTGTGAAGTCATATGTCAAAGAAAACATGCCTTATGCACAGACAGACAGGACAGGCAGTGAACATAAGGTGACTCTGAAGTGAAAGTGGAGCAAGCGAGGTGGATGCTACTGCAGGACAGAGACTAGTAGAAGAAGGCAACTGATCAAAAATCTGTGGCTTGAAAGGAAGGAAGGAAATACAGAGTCAAAACAAAATCCATATGAAATGTAGATTTAAAAAGAGAATGGATGGCAGGGTTGCATGTCTTATATCTAAAAATCAGGAAGAAAATCGAAGGATGTTTGTGTTACAAACCAAAAGGCTCTGAAATTGAAGCCTAGATGAAAGTCTTATAAAAGATTCAGACTTCTGAAATTAATGTTTCTCATAAGAAAACAGCTTTAGTATAAAGTCTCCTTTTCAGCAAAGGGTAAGAGGTTCTACAGTGATCTGTCAAGTCCACTACCATTGCATGTCATGTTTCTATACTGTTGGTATACATATTCATATATCTCTAGGAATACTGAAATTCATTGCTTAGAGGTGTAACAGAAATTCTATTACAGATTTACTTGGACGTATCTTTTCCTGTACTACAGTTTCATAGTTCTGTGTATTTGTAAACTGCTCTTGTTCTGCAATCTTTGAGGATTAAAGAACTGTCAGAGTAGTGAGGGACAAAAAGAAACATCACTTGTGAATGTTACTTAAATCCTATATGAAATTTATGCTAACAAGTATACCATTAGATATTGTAATAATAATGAACCCTTTTGAAAAGTGTTATGAAAAAGTTAGGGGGATTTATAACAGTGATAAGAATAGGGATTTTTGCAATGGTTTCCAATAAGAAATTTCACTCTCTGTTGCCAATAAATGTTACATTTGACTCGTTTAAAACAAAAAAAAATCTTGATGTCAATGTGAGATGTGTGATAGACGACTGTAGTATACGAATCAGTAATATACATTCTTAGAACTGCTCATGACAATATTTATCACAGAACCACAGAGTGGTTTTGAAGGGACCTCTGGAGGTCATCTGGTCCAAATATCATGCTAAATCATAACCACCTAAAGCCAGTTGTTCAAGCTAGTATCCAGACAACTTTTGAATATCTCCATGACCTCTCTGGGCAGCCTGTACCAGTGTTCAGACACCCTTACAGAAAAAACATGTTTTCAGATGCTCAGAGGGAATCTCCTGTGTTTCAATTTCTGTCCATTGACTGCAGCCCTGTCACTGGGCACCACTGGAAAGAGGCTGGCTCCATCTTTTGTACACCCTTCCATCCCATAATATATTTACATACTTTAATAAGGTCCTCTTGATACATATGGAAGGAAGTGTTTTCATTCATTAATGTATGAATTAAACAATAAAGGAAATACATATATAAGATATATATTTAGCAGCCTTTATGTTATCCCATTCAAATGTTTTGACTATTTAAGTCATTTCAGTGAATGAATTTCAAATGCTAATAAAAATATGATAGTTCAGTAACTTTTTTAAAGTAAATATAACCAAACCAGAAAAACACAAACCCAGTTATATTTTTTCTTCTTAAAATTATTCAGTGTTTACTTCTGCATTTTTAACAAATATATTGCATTCTAGATTTCTGCCTACATTTTGTTTTTGAATAGCCAAGTGAACGAAGTTATGAATAGTATGACGTTGAAAGAAAATGTCACTGCATCCAAAAAAATGGTATTGTGCTGCTTGTCTACTTTCTAGAACATGAGTTACCACATAAGAGCTTTAACATGATTTTCCTAAATTTTATGCTGAAGTGTTTTAAAATGCACTTGCATATGACCACTACTATGTAGACCCAGAAAACCATTTCCGACTGAAATGAAGATGCTTTAACACTTTATTTTTCTCATGAAAGGGACTTTAAACAGGTGTGGTCACAAATCATCCTAAACAAAAAAGAGGCAGTGCTCCAGCATCTGCTGCCATCCTCAGATTTATTTTCTGTGATACCTTAAAATAACATCAATAAAACATAGCTGGCAACCTAAATTTTTGTATGAACATCTTTTTCTCTCTTTCCCATTAACTTCTCTTTTCCTGAGAACGTTGTGTAATTCTCTTTAAATATGACCTTGTTTTCCATTTCTTCCAAGGAACAATAAATTCTTTTAGTTTCCAGAATCAAACTTTGTATTATTTTTCCGGTCTGTATGCCTGAATCACACCACAACATTAGCTCTTCTATGGCATTTCCTGGGCTGTGATTGGATTTGCCATTAAGTGACAATTCAAGTACAAATTGTGAGTTTTTCTCACATGAATATGGAGACTGAGAACCTGCATCTGATACATATAATCACCATCAGGCTCTTAGTGGAGAATAGAGCTGACAGTGAACTTAAAACCATTCATACACAATAGCACAGGACTGTCTTTGTTGACCAAGCTCTCCCTCTTCAGGGGAAGCATGTATGAGTACAATCACCAGTCACAGATCAATGTGTCTGAACAGCTTCTGGACCAAAGTTGGCTTGGAAACACCAGTCCAGATTGGTAGAGCCTGCTCTGTCCCTCTCTGTACCTAAGTGTAGATGCACCTTAACTCCATCTGCAGTAAAGTTGGATTTTGAGTAACTGGAGAAATAGCAATTTTTCCAGTAAATTTCCTATTTTTCTGTGCTGCTGAGTCAATCAGGCTTACTTGCTGTTCTAGGCCTCCATCTCAATAAGCACCAGCAACCAGATGTAGAATATGTATCTTTGAGTCAATAGAAAGAGATATTTCAGTTGTCAACAAGCAGTCATAGCAATAATTGAAGTTCAAACCCTTTTATTGAAGTTTTATGCTAAGAGTAATCCAACACATGTTCTTCATAGTGGCATTGGAATTTTATTTTTCTTAGGCACTTGAAGTTTCAAATTAAATTTATTTATACTTAATTTACATGTGGCATTTGATGGCAAAGCCATGTCGAGGCTCTTTGAGTTACTGAAGTGCAAAACAATCCCCACCCTAAGGAAATGAAGGGCAACATGTTAGCTTAGCTAGAAAAAAGGCTACTCTGAATGGTTTTAGCCAGGCTAGCATAACTCATGTACTCTATACTTATTACCCCTTTTAGTTTCAAAAATATCTGTTTCCAGGTGTGAGCACACTTGGTGCTCAAGGATATTGTTAGATGTACCAGCAAATCAGATATAGCATCATACATTTTACTGGAGGTTGGATACTCAATAATGGAACATTATCCCTCCTTCAGTCTGCTAAATGGGAAAAGGATCATGATGAAAAATTAGCATATGATCACAGTATCAAAATCTGCATCCATAAGCAAGCATAATTCTGCTTTTCATAACTTTTAACTGCTTGGCTTTGCAATAATACTCTTTTGAAATTTGACTATGTGAGTAGTGCACATGTGGGACATGCATACTTACCATGAGTCATCACAAATGCATATCTTTTAAGCCATTAAAATAATTATGAGAAATAAGTGTAACGGTGTTATGTTCAGTATAGATACCAGTGACTACATGTGGTTTTACAATATTTACAAAGGAGATGCCTTTGATGTTACATAAACAAGAAACAGCATCTGTAATGTCACTTGTATACATTTATTGCAACCTGGGGCTTAGTGGGGCTGTCTGTGGAAACAACCCTATATTAAAACCATCTTTTTACATTCTGGAAAGTATTAAAATTATTTAAACAGAAGAATGGAGTGAAACTGCTCTGTGGCTTATGAGGAACAAATATTGCCAGCTGAAACGCTTGGCAACCCAACTAAGTTTGGAATACCAATACCAACCACAGGCATGCATTTCATCTTCCACAGGACTCTTTGCTGAAGAGGAAAGATTGAGAAGTTCTCTTGAGACTAACTTTACATAATAATTCTTTTAAAAAGAAATCCATATCAAACTATCTTATTGTCACAACCTGAATGATTTATGATTATTCAGTTTGGGATCATCATGGTCTTCATTACAGATTTTGAAGTGCCAGTATAAAACTATAGGAGAAAATCATTAAATATTGTGAGAATTTTGTTTAGTCTAAGGGGAAGTGGCTGGCATTAAGATTTTTTCACTATTTTCAAGTAGAAAGAATTTAAATTGTAAGAACATCACCACATTCCTATATAGACTTTTTTATTTTTCCATAGAAAAGCTCTTTATTCCTTCAGGCATGGGTATTATATTTTCCTATCTATATAAAAAAAAGAAAAAAAAACCACTAACGATGAGAATAATAATTACTGCAGGACATCCTTCAACAAGGAATTAGCTACCCAAAGCTATTACTTCTTTAGTAACACCTAAATGATGAGGAAAACTCCCTTTATCCTCTGCTTCCTCTGAAGACAGGAAGATAGTGAACCTGACTATAACATAAATGGATTGGATACAACATTATTTTCCCAGGTGTAGGATGAAACTAGTTTAGCACACCTGAAAGGAAGCACTCTGCTTTTCATATCACTTAGTTTAATATCCACTTTTCTCTCATAATTGCATTAGGGACTGATTGCCTGTGCTATTGCCCTGAAAGATTTGGTGTGGTATTTGTAATGGGAAAATTGTGTTCAGCAAGAAAGAATAGTCAAGAAGCATGATCAAGCATGAAACATCAGCCTAAATGCAGATAAAAGAGCACATCTGACTGGCATCTGATACCAATCTTTGCCTATACTCTTTTCTCACCCTTCCCCCTTACAATGTGATTCACGCAGCGCTGGCAAATGCAGGCTACCTCATTTGATAAGTTTTACTTACTTTGTAATTGCAGTGTTTGTTGTTCAAGGAAATATACTGTTTTCTTTTTATACTGACTTTTTTAAACAAAGACAATACTGTTTTCTCCAACTTTCTGACATTTGCAGTAGATTATGGCTAATCATTCTTTCACCCCACAGAAAATTAAAATCGTGGACATTTTCCTTTACCTTTTCAGCTGTGATTCCTGACAATCATCCTACAGGGCCTAGAAAAGAAAAATGGCAGCATTTCTTAAAAAAAATGGCCTATTATTCTGTATAGACAAATTACGTTTGACTGGAGAGGTTCTTACGGCAGAGCGTTGACAACACTTTTCCATTAAACTTTTCTTCCACCAGGAAATATAGCATGCCAGGGTAGACTTTGGATATTTGAAATGATGACTATGGCACTAAATATATAAAAATTATAAGGCTCATCTCAGTGGATATGTGTGTATTACTTCTTTTCCATTACACTCTGAAATTAGAAGTCAGTAAAAACTTCTACATTTTTCAAAGAGAATGTATATTTTTGAAGAAAAAACATAACCAATGTATAATTAGAACTGCCAGAAGCATAGTTTTTATGTTTATGTTTTTGGAAAATTGGTCAATGAAAAAGAGGTTACATTTCAGTATAATGAGTATGCTGACAGCAAATAATGTAACTCATCTGCATGGGTATCTATGAGAAAATATAATTTTTTACTTCTCAGTATCTTTAAAAGTAGAAGAGGTGTTTCTGGAGCGGCACAAAAGTTCAATCTACAATAAATTTGGAAACTAATTATTTTTTTATTTTTGTAATTGTGCTGGAAGGGCAAAGAAGTATATGAAACATTGATACTCCTGTGCTCTGCTCTGTACAGTACTCAAGTAACAGAAGAACCTTGCTTTAAGCAGATTATGCTTTGAATAGACTTGACAGACACAACAGTAGGAAGTTGCTTATATCTGAGCCATGCTGTGTGATGTTGGAAAACGTCTCATCAGTCTCAAGACATATGTTGCACAAGTGGTTTTCAACAGGAGTGAGTACTGGCAAGAAGATACAGCAGTTTCTGTAAGCAAATTCTGATAGAAGAAAATAGAGGTATTTGTGATAATACCACATTAATCAGACTTCATCTGAGCCTCAAGGTTTGTCTAGCCTAGCTAAATGAACCGAAGGCCTCTTGCCTTCATAGGGAGGAATCATAAAGTCATGGTTCATAATTCTTTCTCTCCTCTCAGACCAGTCACTGAGTAGTGATGATGGTTTGGGTGATGGCAGAGAAGATCTGGCCTGAGTCTAGAGTATACTTCAAATCCATGTTATGGACCTGCAGGAAATTGTTACAACCATTCTATTACTGTATTTTATAAGTGTCTGGCTGACAGTTCACAATCAATAGCCCTTGCCCGTGGGGGAGACTTCAACTTGTCAGATGTCTGCTGGAAACTCAACACAGAAAAGAAGATGGAGTCTAGGAGGTTGCTAGAGTGTGTGGAAGATAAATTCCTGACACAGCTGGTAAATCAACCTGCCAGGAGCAGTGCCCTGCAATACCTTCTGTTTACAAAGAAAGAAGGGCTGGTAGGACATGTGGTGTTTGGAGGTTGTCTTGGGCATGTTGATACTCAGTATTAGGCCAGTCTAGTTTCATAACTTTATTGATGATCTGGATAAGGGGATCAAGGGCACGCTCAGTAGGTTGCAGACAACATTAAGTTGGGTGAGAGTGTTGATCTGCTGGAGGGTTGGAAAGCTCTGCAGGAGGACCTGAACAGGCTGCATCAATGGGTCAAGGCCAAGTGAGGGTCAACAAGGTGAAATGCTAGGTCCTGCTCTTGGATCACAAAACCCCCAGACTGTGCTACAGTCTGAGGAAGGGTGCCTGGAAAGATGCCCAGGGGAAAAGCACCTGGAGGTGAAGACTGACAGCAGCTGAACATGAGCCAACATGTGCCCAGGTGGCCAAGAAGGCCAGTGGCATCCTGGCCTATATCAGAAACAGTGTGGCCAGCAGGACCAGGGCAGTGATTGTGCCCCTGTGCTCAGCACTGATGAGGCCACACCTTAAGAGCTGAGTCCAGTTCTGGGCTCCTCACCGCAGGAAAGACATTGAGGGGCTGGAACAAGTCCAGAGAAGGGAAAGGGTCTGGAGCACAAGTCCTGTGAGGAGCAGCTGAGGGAGCTGGGGGTGTTTATGCTGGAGAAAAGGAGGCTCAGGGGAGATGTTTTGCTCTCTACAACTGCCTGAAAGGTGGCTGTAGAAAGGTGGGGGTCAGTCTCTTCTCCCAGGCAGCCAGTGACAGGACAAGGGGAAATGCTCTCAAGTTGCACCAGAGGATGTTCAGGCTGGACATCAGGATAAATTTCTTCACTGAAAGGTTGGTTAAGAGTTGGAAGTAAGGAAGGAACTGCCCAGGGAAGTGGTGGAGTGACCATCCTTGGAAGTGTTCAAGAAATGACAGGACATTTCATGAGGCACTTAGTACTGCAGTTCAACTGACATGGTGATGTTCAGTCAAAAGTTAGACTCAAAGATCTTAGGGGTCTTTTCCAACCTTAATGATTCCATGATTCTATGATAATTCAATGTATACATGCTCTTCCCTCTCTTTAGCCTTTTTCATGTGGTAAATGTAAAACCATCTCTAGAGAAAGATTATATAAAAGTTTGCTTCTCTGGAGTTGCTACATATAGAGAGCAAAAATGAGAACTGGAAAAGTAGAAAAAGCAGAATGGTGTCTATAGTCCTCTTCTCATGAGCAACCCAAAATCTTAGCTACTTATTTAAGCATGGTTTTCTCTAGTTGTTTTCATATTATTTTTCAACCATGCTCTTTGGAAAATGAAGCCATAGAATATTCAGAAATGAAGCTAAATTAAAGGCATATGCATGAGTCACACCCTGAGTAGGGAGTTAATTTAACTAGTAACAATATGTTAAAAATATTTAGTGAATAGTTAGCTCAGTTCCTTCTTTGCATACCCTTATGTTAGATTAAAATACTGGCAGCATTTAATCTTGTAATCTTTGTTATTTATGGAGTTGTTGCTGTCCAATGTGGAAATCATGTCCTGAAATCTCGAAAACTGTGCATTTCCTCAACTTCTCCACCTTTTACTTAGACAAGACTCAGATGATGTCAGTGGAACTGTTCATTAGGATAGGCCTGTAGTCCTCAAGGCTTTGTAAAATCTGGAGTTGGTTAGAATGTTGATGAAAGTAATCCCTTCCAAGAAAAAATTGAGACCTCCAGCATAAGTGAAGCAAGTAGAATTTTACTCTTGTAATTTATACATGTATACATGTATATTTGACAGATTTGCTACCAAGAAATTTTCTAGGTTATTAAACATCACATTAAATTGCTTTAAAAGTCTAACAATTGCTCTCAGGAATTAACATAGGTTTTAATCCAGCACAAATTCATTCTTTAAAAAGAAGCTAAAAGTAGAACATATTTCAATTTACAAGCATGTTGTATTATTAATTAATATTTTTCAGAAACCAAAAATATTGCTATTTTTGTTAAATAATGTTTTGTTGGCTATTTCAGAGTAATTTTTTCATTCTGTACTTCAGCCAGGAACTCTTCCTGCTTTTCATCAGGGAATCACACCTTTATAAACAATAGCATTATCAGAGGATAACTTGTTTTCACAAGTTGCCTGATTTAGTTTTAGCACCTTGCCTACAGATATGAACTTATATCCATTCCTTTGGAGTTGAAGGCTCTAGTTTTCTTTACCTCAAAACGAACATTTTATTGCTTATATAAAGTAGAACTATTTCTAAGATGTGGAAAAGGTGACAAAGAAGTGTAATTCAATAATTAAACATAAATTTGGAAGAGAAATACTTCAGATCTCTGCTCCAAAATATACACGACAGGGATCTTGGATTGCTCCTCACATTTGAAATCCCTAGTCATTGCAATGTTATTTATTTATGATTTGGGAAAAAAAAAAAAGTTCAACATACTGGAATGTCTTTAGCAGAGATGCCAAAATAGTCACAGTGTTAGAGTACATGAAATGAACGGGAGCTTGAGGAAGTTGATTTTGTTCATTCTGTAGTGGAGGGTTTGGAGGAAATTTTAAAGATGTCTACAACTACCTGAAAAGATGATGCAAGGAGTATGGACCCAGACTCTTCTTATGGGTGCACAGACAGGATGGGAGGAAAAACTCAGAAGATGGAAATTTTGCATTTCATATAAAGGGAAAAAAATTCTCCATGACGATGTTCATACTCTGGACCAGGCTGCCCAGACACAATATTCTTCCTTGAAGATATTCAAAATCCAAATGGACATGGTCCTCTGGAGCCTGCTCTGAGCATGTTGTTAGACAAGACAATCCTCACAGATCCCTTCCAACCTAGGTGATTTTATGGTTCTCTGGAAAAGAAATTACAATAAAATTGAGAAAAAAATCTGATGAAAAAATGTTTCACTGAAGTATCCCCGGTCTATTGAGATATTGAAAAATATGGAAGATAGAAATATGTTTTATAAATTTAGTAAACCCTTCTTCCCGCAATATTAATTCAGTCAATTTTTTTTTTTATTTAAATAAAATTAAGTAATTCTTTCTGGAAGCACATTTGCTCTTTCAGATGAATGTGAAATTAAGTCATGAAATATACAGTTCTTAACTAAAAATTCTGAAATAATTGCACATTAATTTGGCATTTCAGATCAAGTTTATGCCTAACATTTAATGTCTATTTTAGGATGTTTACACTCTTGCTATGTCCTAGAACTTTGTCATTCCATGGTATATATCACATATGCTTCATATGTGTAACTTGTTTTGTTCAAATTTTAATGTATTTTTCTCCATATCAAACACAAAATAATGAAATATAGATAAAAATAATGAAAATTAAATGCCTAGGCCAAAGTTTTCATCAAGTGTCAGCAATTTATGGAGACTAAGTTGAAAGTGAGCATAGACAGAATTATGAAAAAGTAGCATTTTTATTGGAGCATTTAAAACTATTGAAGCCAACATTCCTCCACTCTGGTGGAAGTGGATTCATTCCCAACTCTTATTTTAGTAACAGATTTTTCATCCAGCAATATTAAAATAACTCCACACCTCACAAATCCTCTGCACCAGAATTCTTGCCCTCCTCCTCTTTCCTGGCATCAGCAGTGTACTTTTTTCTCTACTGAGATTGTGATCTGCTTAGAGAAAAAGAAAGGGAGACTTCATTCACTCCCTGAATTTTCATTTGAGTGATCCTGAATTCAAGTACTGATTTATACAAGCTGGGATGGGAGAAAGAGATACAACAATTTATAGAATTGGATAATGCCTTTAAAATGTGTGTGTAGCATAACAATTCAGCACTATGTTACATAGCAGACCTTCCCCTGTTGCCAGGTAACTGAAGCAGGGGGACATTTATATTCTTTCTGAGGTCAGGGATGTGATCATCATCTAATGTAGAGCTATCTAGTCTACCTGTGAATCCTGTAAATCCTGCAGGCTGCTGAAGGATTTAAGGGTGATACAATGCAAAGAGAGGACAGCAGTTTGGTGCATATTTTTTAAGAGCTTTTGAATATATCTCAGACTAATTGTGCTTAGAGTTAAAGCTATTTTTTCAAGTGTTGGATGCCTTTAAATCTAAATATGCCTTCATTCTTGCAAAATTTCCAAATTTAATCTGCGTTTACTGATTAGTTGAGAATAAATTTGTGTGTCTATATCCACATAAATGTCGGGGGGGCAAAATGTTAGATTGGATACTAGTATATACAGATTTCCTTTTCTCTCTCAACCAATAGATTTCAAATGCATCTTTGACATGTCTGATTTTACATTTTGACATTTGAAAAACAGGATGGCTTCACCAGTTTTTGCTCTTCTAAGGACTGTGGGGAAATGGAGTAGAATAGGTCTGACATGATGGCTTTAGAGGTTTCACCTTTAGTGTTTATATATCCACATGTCTATATAAGCCATCTGAAAGGCAGGACCTTTAAATCCTGGTCCCCTCTAAACATTTAACTCAGTGTGTTCCCGCTCTCTTGGGTGCTTTCAAGCTGGAAGGTTCTCTGAGGTGATGTGTGAGGATACTCCTGTTTCAACTGCTCTGCTATGCATGACCTACTTTACATTTCCATGTTATACCTGTGCCTTTTGTAAGTATTCATTCCATATTTTAAAAAAATAAGTAGAATTCTAAGTTTAAATCACCTGGACTGTTGTTACAATTCACCTAAGGGGAAGACAGTCTTCAACCCTGTGGTTATTCCAAAGTGGAATAGAGCCATTATCCAGTCCTAGCTGAGAATCAGAAACAAGTTCTATCTAGATACTTAGATCATACAAGAAATTAGAATAAATTATATTTGTGTTTAATTTTCTCACTTTTGTGTCTCAAATACACCTGCAGTTTTCTATATTAAATGCTATGAATTACTGACTGTGATTGCATTTTATGCGCCCTGGCTTAAAACTAACTGGAAGGAAGCAAAGCATTCCTCAGACAAAAGTGTGAGAAATATATAAACTTGATATCTTGGACAATAGAAAAAAATATCCATAGCTGTCCAGCTCATCATCCATTGGTTTTACACAGTAACAGAGTGTCTGCATGACCTGTGCACATCATGAGGGCTGCCATTGTAGAGTACAGAGACAGTGTAGGCAGAAGTATCCCCTGTGACATTAAAAGTTGTCTGGCATACAGTAAAAAACTTGGTGGCATAAGGCAGGAATGCACATTTACAGCTTGAAGGTCAAAGAAAAATGTCATGCTTATTTTAGCTCTTAAGGTAATAAAACCTCAAAGTACTTATTTCTTGCTATTATTTGAAGGAAGCTGAGGGTATCTAGATGTAGACATCTGAATTTGATCAGATGAATTTGACTTGCGTGCTGCGATGAATGCTATTTAAAGTGAGTATAAAAACATCACAGAAAAGGAGATCACTTTTTCTCTTAGAATGGCATATAGCTTGGTTGTTAAGGTATTGTCTTGAAATGAGTTCAAAAATACAGTATTTGGACCTGTTTTTCCAAGTATGAATGAAAAGTCTAACCTTGAACCTAGTGACTAAAAGGGAGAAGAAGAGAACAGCAGCAGCGTAAGGAATTTTTATTTTGTGAATCCTCCCTTTTTTGTTTTACTTAGAATATATGAAACCTTTCATCTCAGGCCAATATGTTGTATTGTATTAAACTATTTTTACTACATTTTCATTTCAGCAAGGATGAGAAGCAAAAATATTCATAGTTTGATCCAAACTTTTTTCCATCTTGGCTATTAAACAGAGAAAGCATCTATTCAAACAACATTAAAGTCCTGATACTGATCTCATACCAGACTAAATCAAGAATCTCTCCAATAAGGTTATTTGGGTATGCTGGTATAAATTTGTGCTATATAAATGAAATCCGAATCAGGCCTTGATAGCAGCCCCATGCAGAAGAAACATGCTGAAATCTCATCTAGTCAGAAGGAAATGAGCAGCAAACCTTGTACCAAGAAGGTATTTAAACAGAATTTAACCATTCCACACAAGTTCCCATGTGAAAACATTCTTTCCAAAAAAAAAAAAAAAGAAGAAAAGGAAAAAAAACCAACCAGCTTTATTTCAGGCTAATGTCAAATTAGCTAAGTTTTATTTGCAACTGAATTTTTGAGGTTGAAGTATTTTTCAAATAGTGTCACAGGCTGGTTTGGGGACAAAGCGAACTTAAAAGTCACCCAGTTCCAACTTCCCTGCTGTGGGCAGGGACATCTTCCAGTAGATCAGGTTGCTCAAAGCCCCATCCAACCTGGCCTTGGACACTTCCAGGAACAGGGGATCCACAACTTCTCTGGACAACTTCTTCCAGTGCTTCACCACCGTCACAAGTAAGAATTTAATTTCTGTATCTAATATGTAATCTGCCTTCTTTCACTTTAAAGCCATTACCTCTTGTCTCATCACTACATGCCCTCATATAAGTCCCTCTCTGGCTTGCTTGTAGGCCCCCTTTAGGTGCTGAAAGGCTTCTATAAGGTCTCCTTGGAGCTCTCTCTGCTCCAGGGTGAACAACCCCAACTCTCTCAGTCTTCATAAGTGAGGTGCTCCCACCCTCTGGCCATCTTCATGAACCTCCTCTGGATCTGCTCCAACAGGTCATTGTGTTTCTTGTTTTGAGGGCCCAAGAGATGGACATATTCCAAGTGTGTCTCATGAGTGCTAGAGGGGCAGAATCTCCTCCCTTGACCTTGTAGCCACACTACCTTTGACGTAGCCAGGATATGTTAGGGCTGCAAGGACCTGTTTCTGGGTCATATCAAGCTTCTCTACCAACAGCCCAAACTCCTTTTCTTCAAGACTACTCTCAATCCACTCATTTTCCAGCCTATATTTGTGCTTGGGATTTCCTCAACCCATGTACAGAACCTTGCACTTGAACTTCATGAGGTTCACACAGGTCACCTCTCCAGCCTGTCTCTGGATGGCATCCCTTTCTTCCAGTGTGTTGAATGCACCACACAGCTTGGTGTTGTCATTTGAGGCTGACAGACCACTGCAACAGGCTTTGCAGAGAGGTTGTGGAATCTCCTTCCCCAGAGATAGCCAAAACCTGCATGGATGAAATCCTGTGCAACTTGCTCTTGGTGAACCTACTTTACAGGAGGTTGGACTAGATGAACTGCAGATGTCCCTTCCAGTCCAAACCATTCTGTGATTCTGTGATTCTGTGGACAAACTTGCTGAGAATGTTCTCAATCCTACTGCTCACCAGCAAAGGTGTTAAACAGTGCTATTCCCAATACCAGCCCCTGATGGATGCCACTCATCACTGCTTTCTCTTTGGAATCCAGCCACTGACCACAAGACTCAGAGTGTGACCACCCAGCTCATTCCTTATCCACCAAGCCCTCTAGTCAGAAAATCCATGTCTTTCCAGTTTAGAGACAAGGAAGACATGCAGGAGAGTGTCAAATTTTTTCACCAGTCCAGGCACAAATGGATGACTTTTGCTCCTCTCCTATCCACCAATTCTGTAACTATGTCATGGAAGGCCACCAAATTTGTTAGGCACAATTTGCCCTCAGTGGAACCATACTGACTGCTACCAATCATCATCACCAAAATCAGACTGACTGGCCTTTAGATAATTTTTCCCTTTAAAAAAAATGAAAGTTATGTTACCTCTTTTCCAGATTGCGAGAACTTCACCAGACTGCAAAGACTTTTCAAATAGGATGGATAGTGGCTTAGTTACTTCACCTGCCATTTCCCTTTACACACATCGGGTCTCATGGACTTCTGCAACTTCAGGTTCCTTAGATGGTCCTAGAATTGATCTTCTCCTGCATTGGGTGGTGTTTCATTCTCCCAGTCCCTGCCTTGCCTTCTTGTAACTTGGGTGGTGTGGCTGGTGCATTTGTCCATGAAGACTAAGGGAAAAAAGTCATTCAGTATCTCAGACTTCTCCTGTTTCCTTCCAGAGGGAGACCATGTTTTCCCTAGTCTTCTTTTTATCACTGACATATCTATAGGAACTTTTCTTATTGTCATTGACATTCATGATGAGATCTAATTCTCTCAGGGCTTTTGTCTTTCCCAACCCAATCCCTGGCTGCTTTGGGCAATTTTTTCTGCATTCTTTCTAGGCTTGTCTTCCTCTTCTTTGGGATTCATTGTTCCTGAATTTAGATGAAGTCATCTTTGAACATTAACCAGATTTCTCGGGCCTCTCTTTCCCCAAGGTGTTTACCCCATGATAATTTACCAAGCAGATTCTTGAAGAAGTCTGTTCTCTTCAAATCCAGAGAAGTTAATGCGCTGTGCACCTTCCTTGCTGCCCAAAAGACCTTGAACTCCTCCATTTCATGTCCTCACAAGAGACATTAAGTAATGCTTTTTTTGAAGTACTTATTTCAAGCAGCTACCAGTCCAACAGAAAACCCTTATCCAAAGCAACCCTTATCCCATGCACATTCCTTTCCTTTCCTTTTCTTTTTCATCTCAGCTTCTCTGTTTTCTTTTCTTCTTTTTAGCAATTTCCCCCTCCCTAACTTGTTTTAGATTACTTTTTCCTCATCAGCTTCTTCTAAACCTTAATTGTAGAAAGAATTCTACAAGATTTTTATTTCACATTCAAGGCACCTTGCAAAACCAAAAGAAAAAAATGTGAGAACAGACAAACAAAAAAGCAAAGATATTGCTTAGCTAGCTTCATGACATATGATGTCACTCTCAAAAATATGAGGAGCAGTGACATAGCTAGACAAAATAATGCTGTGTTTTGAAGTTTTGGTTTGACATCTGATCGTTCAGGGAAAAAAGGGATTTAAACAGAAAATAAAGTTCAGATAACGCAGATGGGCATAAACTACAATACATTGTTTCTTTCTATTTCGAGCAATTGATCTCATAGCTACATCTTCCAAATAACAGGGAAAACGTGGAAAATTGCCATCATCATATACTCCTCATGGATGAAGACTTCGAAACTATTTGGAAGGAGTCTTGAGAATATAGAACTGTAAGAACCTGAAAACAAGATATGAATGGATGAATAGCAGCAGAATAGAAACATGAAACAAACTATATGGACTCAGATTAAAGGCCTGTTTTGCTTAGTGGCCTTTCCCCAGCAGTGGCCTTTTGAATGGGCTTTCTCCCACCTTAATGTCTGTGTTCATGTCCCACGACCACCTCTCCTTTTGATCCTGATGTTGAGCCCTTAGCTCTTTTGCTGGAATAGCAGTCGATGTGCCCTCAATGCCACTCAGGATGATGTAGTGATATGATTTCTCATATCACCAGTGACTTGTAACCACAGACTGGCAGTCTGTGCTGCAAAACCAATCAGCAGCAGGAGCCCCATATAGCAACAAAGATAATGTTTCCTTCTTTATGTTTATGTTGGCCTCAGACATCAGGGAGCAGGAGGGAAAGCTGCTGTCATAGTGTGAAGTCAGACAATGAAGAAGAAATCACTCTCTAGAACTTCCTTGACTTTTTTTTTAGTATTTCTTGCATCTGGAGTGTTTCACACCATTACTTCTTTTGTCTTTCATGTGGTCTCATGTTATGTAATACATCTTTCCTGGTTAATAATAATCACTAGAAGACACTTCTTTCTCACAGCTTCTTTTGTTACTGACTCTGAATGGGGCAGGGAATACTCCTTGTTACTTTTTATAATATGATTTGGGACACTGGTCAACCTACACTTTCTGATAACAGCCCTAAAGGACAAAGTTAATATAGAAAAAAAATATGTTTGCAAGACACAGATTTTACAAAACAAAGCAGAAACAAAACAAAAAATAGCAAAAGAAAACAGCATTGGGGGCCTCTTTCACAAAAAAAAAAAGCTTAAGAAAAAAGCTGCAACAGGATAAGGAAAAAAACACTGATACAATTTAATTGAGACTAGAACGGTATATATGCTAAACCCTTCCATCTTCCCTAAGTTTATAAGAAATAGATTTTTTCTTACACAGTGATAGTGTAAGAACAGTTCAGTGTCTCAGCACTCAACCTCTACACAAGTTTATGATTTGCAAAAGAGCAATTATTGTATTAAATTATCCACTTTCTAACAAATTTTTGTATTTTCAGTAAAATACAAAGTATATAACAAACTTTTGAAAAAGTTTTGACGTTAATACAACTTTCTTTGTTCAAGAAATAAAGAAATTCAGAAATGTTTTCAGGAGCAGCAATTAAGATTTCTTGACATAGAAAGGAAAATTTCAGAGAATTATTATACATTTTAATTTTAATCTAAAAAGAGTTAAAAACATTCTTATAAGTTTGGTGGTTTGATTTTTTTTTTTTATTTCACAGAGCTATCAGGTGATGCTAGCATACATTCTTGAAATTTGCTCAAATCACGCTAATTTACACCAGCTGACAAGATGATCCAGTGTTCTGGAAACCTCATTCAACTTTTTCATGTCCATAGCACAGATTTTTCCACAAAAATACATTTTCTTGACATTTTCTAGGCCTTCAATATACCTAAAAATAGAAACAAAATCACATATTCAGACTTTATGATAGTATCTATTCTGGCAATTTTAAGAAAAATAAGTACTCATTAATTGCTTCCTTCAGTTGCCAACTTGAGATTTCATGAACAACTTACAAAATAAATATACCTTATTTAGCACCTCTTCTTTCCCTGGTATGAAGATTTATGGATGTCCTCAGAGCTAGGATTGTTATACAACAATTTTAGTTCTGGAGTTCTCCCATTTTAGCAGGGCCTCAAAACTTTAATGCACAGAATAATCAGTGGAAAAGAAGTTAAAGATGTATTTTGGTTTTCCTAGTTTGTATGAACCTCGTATTTGTTTTTCAGCAGTCAACCTATCCTCATATTGGAAAAGAAAATATCCACAATCCAAATGCATTGGCACTGTCATCTCCCTTCAACTATTAAATAGGGTGTGTTACTTAAAAATTCTGTTAAATTGATGGAATTGATAGAGACCAGTGTTTTTTTATTAAACATTATCAGTTTCTGTTTCAGGCTGTCAGCAGGCAGCTAAGTAAAAGTTATCTCATGCTAGTAGAAATGATGTTTGGTAGGGACAAGTGACCACGGCAGCTACATGATCTTCAGTCACTTCATAGAACAGAGAAGTGAATAAATAAACTTATTTAAAGGCTACATTTGTCACTTCAATTCTGAGCAGCTCCTGCCATCATCGACAATTTCTTATCCAAATTTATGCTTTGTAGTGCCTCAAAATGCTTTTTAAAAGCTTATGGGCATTTTGGTGCAAGCATGTCTGTAGCACAGTAAAATTAGTGTCAGTAGTGCTGGAAAACTGGAAATTAATTGAACTCTCATGAATGGATGCAGGGTTTCTCAGTGAAATGAAGCAAACTATTTTCCTTATTCCTAATAAATGTAAATAAATTCTCTGTGTGGTACAATTTGTATTATGTCGAGCGCCTGTTAATGAATAGTGTGGTTTTTATTGAGTCATGAATTGGAAGAGTGCTTTTTTCCTTTAAAATTTTCTTTTTCCAGAGTCAGTCACAGACCAGTTTCTATTTGAACTTTCCCTAGGGTTTACCAGATGTTCTGTTTGGATTCCATGTTACTGTGTTGTGTGTACTGGAGTTCACAGATGGGTTTTTCATTGAACTAATGAAAACTTAATGAAATCCATATATGTATTTAGCGTTTGAGAATACAGTATAATATGATGCTTTCTGTTGCTGTTTGTCATTCATGCTTAAATTGGCAGGACAAATGCAAGCTCTTAAGAGACTGTGAGTTTGCAAGCAGCCAGAAGGTTTTGCTTCTTTCTTACTATGTGCCCCTTGCTATCTTGTGGCAGCAGATAACTCCATTTTCAGTAGTGCCTAGGTTTTGGTTCTGCTTCAGCTAGTAAAATAGGAAAGCAGAGGGTCAGATAAGAGGTGTGTTCAAAAGCATGTGTCAACACTGTTGGTTAAACTGGGAGGTTCCTGATTTCAGCAACAGAAATCAGTGAGGAAATGGAAAAAAACCCCAAAAAACAAAAAACCAAAACCATCCAACCTCCAAACATTTTAATCAGTTTCTGTTAAACAGCAGTAGTGGACAGATAACCCCAAGCACTATACTTGCTGCTGTCGGGTGTGTGAGTATGTCACAGGCATAGAGGATTTTGCAATATGAAGTCTAACCAGTTCCAATGATATTCCTCAGAGGCTGATAGTGTTCAATGCATGCAGGGATGGAATACACCCTCTGCAAGATTGTGGGCAATACTATGCTATGGGGAGCAGCCAGCATGCAGGAGCTGAAGACAGACAGATCTGGACAGGCTAAAGAAATGTGTGGAGAAGAACCTCATGTAGTTAAAAAGAAATTGACACAAAGTCCTGCATCTGGGGTAGAATAATCCCAGCAGTGTAGGCTGGATCTGCCTGGGGATAAAGCCAGCTTTGTAAAAGATGTTCTGAGTTCCCAGCAGTCAGCAAGTCAAGCACTAATCAGCAGTTGAAATTTGCAACAATAAAGGTTAATTAACGTTAGCTATGTTAGCAAGAGTTTCGTTAGCAGGTGGGAAAAATCATTTGTTTATTTCCTTCTAGTCAGCCCTTGTGAGCTACTTCTAGAAGTGTCTGGGTTTGGACTCCTCAGTGCAAAAAAGACATTGACAAACTGGAGGGTCCAGGGCAAGACAGTAGTGCAGATTAGAAGGTGTGACACACACAGAGGGATTGAAATAGCTGGGTTTGTGCTTCTTTAAAGAAGAAAAGATTAAAGGAGAAATCTTAACACTGACCTTATTTATCTAAGAGATTTATAAAGAAGATAAAGCCAGACTTCTTGAAGGTGCATAGCCAAATAATGTGGGCCAATGGCTACGAATTGCAAATTCCAGCAAACTATTGGTAAATAATTTTTTACAATATAGTCAAGAGCTGAAACGGATCACCCACAGAGGCTGTAGAATCTCCAACCTTAAAGACACTTGCAATGCAATTGGAGGTGACTGGGCAACCTAGTCCATTTTGGTGGATTCAGCTTCAAACCTGGACCTACTTCAGAACTCCTTTCTGGATCTTATCACAGTTATTCTCTGGTAAAAGTTAGATCTTTTTAATGCCTTTTAGTGACACTCTCCTTTTTAAAAAAAAATATTTCTACTGAGAAAATAATTATTAAAGTCATTACTAGTAATTTTATTCTCCTCTATCTCCAAAGATACTTTGGATCGTCCTTATGGAGGAAGGCAATGTTTTGAAAGCAGACTAATGACTTCAAGTTTGAAAAGGAATATTCTTTCATAATGAAAGTCTTTGGAAAATTCTGGAATAGAATATTCACAAATTATCCAAGTAAGGAAAATTGAGGGTCCAGTAATCATACTGAACAGAACACATCACTTTGTTTTTAAAATACTCACATATAAATTGTATTATCTTTTCACTAATGTAATAGAAATTTCTGCATGTAATCTTGGGATTGTGACCCTGTAACATAGAGCTGCAGCTGTTTTTCTTTATTACTGAAGATGGACTCTGGGCAGTAAAAACAGCTGTATCACTTTCTTGTCTCAGCATTTAAAAAAAAAATAAATTTCTTCTATGAAGGTATACTTGAGGAAATTTTGTAACAGATAATTTTCCCACAGGAAAATGGGATTTATGAGCACCTGGCTTCCTTGCTTCTTGGCTGCTCACATGACAAAATCTTATAGTGCAGGTCCTTGTAATTCCCTGGTCCTATGACATCCTCTGCAGATGCAGGCAGCCATGGCCCAGGGCGCTTCCCAGCTCCCAGGCTCCAGTGCTCCCTAGCAGGCTGTCAAAGAACAAGGGAGCCTGGAGAGGACAATGGATTTCAGAAACATGGACATGTTCCTGTAGTGGAAACAGAGCTTGACTTTTCATCCCCTTCCCAACACTTTTCAAAACATAAAATCTTTTGCAGAAATTAAGTTAAGCTTCCCAGCCAGCTGTGTGTCTGTGTTGAAGATCCATCCAGTCTTGACTAAGCTTTTCAGTCTGGTCAGAGGAAATATAGTAGTGTGACCTAGGAACACTCTCCTAAGACAGAGCTGTCTTCAGATTTTCCAAAGAAATGGGCTGTGAGCATCCCAAATATTGTACAGGTATCAGAAAACTGCTTTCTCTTATTTTTTAAAAAAACTAATGACTTCATAATACATTCATCCAGCACTGACTCATGGAAACACAAGAAAACCTGGGAAAATCATGAAAGTAAATGAATATTACAGTTGTATTGCATTCCCTGAAGAAAACACATGTTCTCTGTGTTCTCTGCTCATGGATGTGTGGCTGGGGGAAGTGAGCACATTTGACTCCATCCATATATGAGTGTCTGAACCCATTCTTTGAAATGTTTGTTACTTTACATTATACTAAGAGTAGCTTTTGGAAATTATTAGGCAGTATAATATATAGTGCAGATGATACTAAATATGATTAACATTTGAATCGTTGCAGTCTGACAAGAAGAATTGCCGTAATGAAGAGATAAAAATGTCTAATACATAAATCAAGGTCAAACATCAAAATTTCTAGATCTTGGCCAGGTCTAAAAAGGACATGTGTTATTCATACGTCTTTCAATTACAGACATGTGTTTGCACACCTCTGAGAAAACAGATGACATTCCCATATCCAGTTTGAATAATGGTATATATTTTTGTCTTTGAGCCGGGCTTTACTTCAATTTGCCTGCAGCATTTTTCCTCTTTCTTTGCATTTGTTTTCCATGTTTGGAATGTAAGTTATTAGGGCCCATGCAGGAAAAGGACCCAGACAAGTACTAGACAAGTGGAGATAAGAGCTTCTTCCCTGAAAAGCTAATTCTCTAAAAAGATGAAATACAAAAATCTGTTATAAGATAAAGATATGGCTGATCAACAGAACATGTGAACAGATCAGTTTCAAACACCCAATTCCAATGCATTAACTAATTTGCTTTTGATTTTGTGCTTTGCATTGCAAAATAAGTTTAAGTGGAATAACCTCCAGAGTGCTTTGTTAGCTGGAAGATGGTGGAAGGTGTTGGAGGTGAAGAAAGATGGGGAAAAGAAAAGGGCATAAGGGCTGGTGTTCTGAGTGGGAAACCTACAGGGGTAACAGTGCCTGAAAGTCTCTGCTGAAGATGACTGCCTCTTTCCTTATTCCAGTTTGTTTCCAGAGACTTGTCTGATTGGAGAGGAGAGGAACTGTATAAGACATAGCCCAGTAGAATTTTTTCTCAGGATCTGAATTCACACAGAGAAGGTATTTTTAACTGGTCAGGAACTTCTAATGCAGTGACAGTGGATGTTCTGGCTTCCAGGTCGTGCACTATTAAGAAGAGCCAACTTCATGTGCTCCCCTGCTGCCAGAAACAGAGTGGGTCACTTCAAGGGTCAGTGATTTGCCCCTGTCAGGCATTTGTGAGGTTCCTGAGAAGGTAGAGAGGAATAACATATCCACTCCAGAACCTCCTGCAAATCTGGAGGAACATTATGTCAAAGCAGCTGCTGGCTGATGTCTCATCTGTCACTTGGCACTGCAGATTCAGGAGTGCCTGCCATTAGACCAGCACTGTCTCAGTTTTGAAGTACTTCAGTGAACTGCCCGGTTAGCAAAGAGTAACTGCACTGCTCTCTTTGGTTCTTCTTCTGAGAGCAGAGGCAGGTGATGCCTCATGGAAAGAAATACTCTGATTTGCTGTACCTCGACATCTCAGGCTGACATTATTCCTGGAGAAGTGCATCATAGTAGGTCCTTGGCCTGAGCAGGACCATGTCCTTCCCTTAAGCTCCTGGCTGACATTAATGCCAGCTATGCCTCTTTCTTTACCATACAAACTATAATCTTGAAGGACCAGAAAAAGAAAATCCTCCATTACTGTACTTCTTTTCCTCTCAGAAAAGAAACAAAACCTAAGAACTATGGGGCATGCTTGCATACATTGTTCTGCCTATCAAAAGAATTTCAGAGAACCCCATTAGCAATTAAGTCACACAGAAAGTGTAGCCAGTTTGACGTTATGTCTCCACTTCAAATGCAATTTTTTTTCTGTGTATATAATTTGTTCATGGCAATTACATGAACATGAAAACAAGACAATCATCATTACGTAAGATTTAAAATTTCATCGTTAATCAGCTCCTATTTCTGGCCATTTAAAAGCATTTGGACCGCCTTTTCTCTTTTGACTTTTTTTATTTCCTTCAGAAAATCAGGATATTTTCTACTTAAAACAGTGGCAGAGTGGAAGTGCTGCCCATGGTTAATCTCCTATTCTTCATCATCGTGGCTCAGTTAGAGCCAGCTTACTGGCTGGCCTAATGGAATTTCCAGACCTGCATCCTCTCCTTATGATGGTTGTTCCTCACATACCCTCAGAGCTCCCAGAAAGCATGCCAAAGAAGGGGTTGCCCTTCAGAAAAGCTTGTCCAAAATGGATTTTAAGCAGGAAGATTAATCTGTACTTCTCTGGTCTTTAAAGTAAGGCAGTGACTCTCTGTCTCCAGTGACCACTCTGGTTCTCAGCTCAAGCACAAATCAATGGTCTCAGTTTCAGCACTGAAGCTGTCATTTGAGAGTGGCTTGGGCAGTGCAATCACATGAACCCTAAAACAGATTTTCCTGTGCCAGATTTGGACTTTGAAAATATGCATATTGAGAAATTAGGTTGACCACGTGCCAATTCACCATTATACACTGACACATCCAGAAACTCAAAATTATGAGTCTGTGAGGATTTGTGAGATTATGAGAAATAGGCAGCAGCAAAGGAGGTACTGATTTTCCTTACTGCCTTCAAAACCTTTCATAAAGAGATTTTAAATTATAAATTCTTAAATTAATGTGTCTTTTACCAAACTAACTAACCTATTACTGGGATTTTAAGCGAGACATCATTTGTCATTAAATGATAATCAAAATAAAAATCTGAAGAGTCTATACTTACACTGAACTCAAAGGACACTTCAGATTTCTACCAGTGGCACAAATGCCTCTTTGGTTTTATTGCTTTATCCCTCCTAAAGATTTTATGTAGATTTAACAGATTTCACTCACCACTCGGCCTTTCAAAAGGTGATATCTTGATATCTGGTGGTTTACTTCAACAACTACAAACTCTTAAATCACAGCTGAATGTGACTTGGCACAAAGGAAACAAATAAATCCCTGCAACCATTTTAGTCAACATTAATAATATTAACTAATGATTGTCCAGAGACATAAACAACATATTTCTAGAAATAGTAAGCTGAGACTCAAACTCATGAATTATCTAGTCAATGAGAGTTGAAAAAGACCCAGAGCATCAAGAACTTGTTACTTTCACTCACATGTAGCAAAACAGACAAGTAGCCAAAAAAAGTATATTTTTAACCGGCAACGGTCGTTCGTAATTTGCTGAATGTCTATTTCCATATTCTTCACATTAACAGCACCAAAAATTAGAGCTGACACTTTTGCAGCAGCTTATGCTATTTTTTCCTATATGCCTGAAATAGTTACAAAATATCACAAAGACCCACATTTTCTTTCTAATTTTCTAACTCCAGCTTTTCAATAAATTGTTAGCTCCACAGGGCTTCATCTCTCTAATTTTCCAGTGTCTAATTCAAAGAAAGAAATCTGCTCTCAGTTGTTCTCATTGTTACTTGTTTAGATTATTAGAACTAAAATACTAACATCTTAAAACAAAAAAGTTTGAGAAAATTTGATAACACAGTATCCATTAGCAACATTAAATTCAAAAAAACACTAATGAAAGACATCTTACAGAGTTAAAATTTACTTGCCCTTTTAGAGCTTTTTGTCTTTTAACGATTATTTCTCTTTCTAAAAGCTATAGATACCTGATAACAGCTCATCAACTCTGTAATATTAAAGAGTTTGTCAGAAGAATGATAGGCAGAATGATAGGCTCCTAGATGCAAATGAGGGGACATTTTTGCCCATGAACAAATTCACACAAAGGAGTATCCACTGCATAAACTGTGGCCACAGCAAAGTTTTTGGACAAAGTAGGGAAAAGTACTTCACAAAGTTTTTCTAGAAAGTCTTAGAAATCTTATGATTCTTACAGTCATTCAGGGGCAGCTCATTTTCAATGGCTGCTCCACACTATTAGGCTTATACATGAATTTCCAACATTTGTAAAGAAGGCTGTATTTTTTAAAATCTTCTCATAACTCCTTTTACATATCTGTATCTCTTCTGAAGTCTCACTCTCTAAAACTGAAAATTGCTTTCCAACCAGTGTCATACCAACACTGAAGGTATCAAAGTAATAATTTCTTTATCTTATATATGGCAGTCTTATATTTGCCCTGAGATAAATTACATTTTTGATGTGTTGAACCCAAATAGATGCATATATGTATCTATGTGTGTGTGTATGTAGGTGGGTCTCAAATTACATTTTTTTAACCTCATGTTAGACATGAAAAGTAAATTTCCTTTTGTATGGTTCTGCTGACAGCACTGCTACAGCAAAAAGGGCTGTCCTTTGTAGAGTATAGATAGTCTTGTTAGTCTGGACATTTTTATCTGCAGACTCAATGGGCAGCCAAGTAGTGGATCAGACCATAAGTGAGGTTTCCTTCAACAGACACTTTCCAGAGTGAAAACATCAGGAGTAAACTGGCTGGGTTTGACACTACCCCAGAGAATGAGACTGGAAATGATAATCATTGAACTTTCTTCATTTCTCTTATGTGGTTTGGCCAAAAAGGATCTATAATTCAGATTTTTCACTTCTCATTCTTTTCACATTAAAAATTTGCCTTTTCTAATGTAACTGCAGCCACATTGACTCCCTGTTACTTTAGGGGAGATGAAGTTTACACAAGAAAAGCTGACTCACAAACAAAATAGAGGCACAAGCCTCTACAAGGCAGCATAGCACAATGATGAAATGCAATGCCATGTTGAAATTATTGTTGAGTTTTTCTTAAAAATATGTCAATATACTTTAAACGTTACAAACGTGAGGTTAGCATTGAATCAAACAGATATAATTTAGTTTTGTAGGTGTAGCTGATTTCAGCTGAGGATCTCCCAGTGCACTCAGAAAGGATGTCCAGTATCTACCACATAAGCTACTTTGATTTTGGCCTTTTACATATATAATGGAAATAAATCTGCTATATTTACAACATCTGTTTAAAGAGCATGATGTTCTGTTAAATCTTTTCGGTACAGGGAAGCTGGAACACCTGAGACACTTGTAATCTGAGAATCAAGGGAAGGATTGAAATGACCTTGCAGTTCTAAGAGCAAGATGTAGGCATTTAGATCCCTGTAGAATCAATGGAAAGCAGTAAGCACCTCTACATATTTTTGTGAATCTTTGGCTAAATATCTACCATAATTACAGTTGAGAGCATGAACACCCCTTCTGAAAGGAATACAAATGTGCAGTAGGACAAAAGCTCATACTGTAAGGATTTTGAAAGCTAAACTGAACAAACGGAGCAATTCAAAAGGTGGTTTCACAGAAGCTCACAGAAAAAGTCATTATTCCATTAAAATAGTTGATTTAGAATATTTCTACCCTTGCAATAAATTCCCCATGTCCTGCTGTGAATGCCATTCCTTTGAGAAAGGAACCCTCCAGCCCATATCACCAGAATCAAACACTCAAGAAATGTGATGGGGGGAAGTCGAGGCGTCAGCTGATGGCAGCTCACTTAACCCAAGTGCTGGATGAAAAGCAAATATATTAAGAGCTCTGACGTCAAATGACAGGCATCTTTCCAAGAGAAATTTTGTCAGAACTTCATATAAATCAAAAGACAGATTGTGAAGCTTTTTATTGGCAATTGCACTTGTTCATGAAGTAAGATAAATTAATAAGGAGAAGAAAGGTAAGCCAAAAGGCATCTTCATTTTGCAGACCTTGCCTTGCAGCTTTGGAATTTCCTGAACTGAAAATTGTTAAGAAAATCCAGAGATGGTGTGTTCACATCCACAATCAGTTGCAATGTAAAATATATTGCAATAAAAAGAAGGGCTTCCTAACTGGATATTTAGATAGAATTCAAGACAAAGAAAAACAATGGAGAAAGTTTTAGCCAGGATTTTTGCCAGCTTTACTCTTTGCCAGTCAGGACCTTAAAGCCAGGGAAATTCAGAGTTGTTCTATACTACTTGTGTCTTTGGATGTATTGCCCTGAGTTTTATAGTGGCATATAGTTCAGCCAGGAACACAAATTGTGATCTTGGGTTCAAAAACTCTCTGGAGAATTTTCCAAACTGTTGTTGCTATGACAGTTGGAAGACAGACAAATGTTTCAGTAAGAGTCTAAGGGACAGTCTGTCCTCAAAATCCCTGCTGCCAATGTGACTTATTTTGCCCAAGCCTAGATTTCTTCTCCGAGAGAGATAACAGAACTCAAAGACAGCAGATAAACGCTGCAGTCTATACATCAACAATTATCTTGAAGATCACAACATTTATTGCTTTTTGAATATCTAGTCGAGCTTGACAGTTTTAAAGTACAGAAAAAAGTATCTTTACATAGTGTACTGGATAAATATTCTCTCATATTTTTCTATTCAAAATAATGTTGGTAAACTAAAAAATCTAGTAAAGTACTAGTAGGCAAAGACGGCCAAAGAGTGATTTATCCTTTCCTTACATAGACATCCACTCAAGCTGCCTGTATATCTCTCCTTTGAGTAAAAGAAATCTATGGAAAAATCCTGAATTTAGGCAATGAACTTCAGGTCTGAGGTGTGTCTTTCCACTATGCCTGAAGATGCTGATGTAAAAAGATCATAACACTGCTTTCATGCTCACGTCTTGCATATATCTGTGCTTTCACATTTGAGTTGTCAGTTCCTTTGTTGCTTCTGTCAGGTTCTGTGAAAGAACTTGGTCTTCTATTCTTATTCTATTTTTATTCTTATTCTAGTCTTCTATTCTTAACAAACAGAAGCAATTGCATAATTTTTTCACCTTCACCTAGTTTTCTTAGGTATTTTGTTTTCATCCTAAATTGCTTATTTTGTTTCAGAGAAATTAGGCCTCAAATTTGGAAAAATGTATAATGCTTATAACTAAAAACTGTTAGTTTTAAGAGACCCTTGCTCTTCAGGAAAACCTTAAACTTAGCAACTAGATCTTGAGTATGTAGGCATAAATCAAGTCTTGTCCAAATAATGAAAGTTTATGAAAAAAATTTAAATGTAGAGAAAAGTGAAGAAAAGCTTTATATAACCATTCAATACATGTTTTATGATCTAAAATTATATTTTTATTATTATCCTTATATTTGTTATTTTATGAACAATAAATCTGTGTTAGCATTAATTTCTCAAAGACATTGCATCAGTTCAGAAAATTATGATTGATTTGATATAATTTTAAATAATAAATTTGCTGGATGGACTGTAAAAATCTCTGTTTTAAAACACAGTATTAAAAACAGAAAGGATTTGCAAGTATTTCAGAATATCCATCTTTCTCATGGGAAGGGAATATGCAAGGGAATACGACATAGGAGTATTCTACTATTGCACACTTTCAACCAGAAGATTACTATTGTTTAGGCGTATTATGTAAAGATGTAATTAGGGGGGGAAAAAAAGAACTTTGGTCAACTACTCAAGCACCGAAACAAGGTGTTTTCTACAAAATAGTATCTGTGTCCATGGTATGCCTTTTGTATGAACTCATCTGGAGTCCTTGATGTAGACTGAAAACATCCTAGGTCCTACCACCCTCTCCAGCAACATGAGGAACTGGAATGTCTTAGCTGGGCCAACAATACAAGACTTGACTCACTCAATGGCATAGTTTTTGGACGTGCTTGTTGAGGAATGGTAAAGTTCACAGTATCAGCATCTGAACTCTGATCAAGGACCCTTGCTGAGAGGAACAGGCAATTTGTGTTTTTTGGAACTCTTCCCTGGAGCATTTTTTTTTTTTCACAGTTTCTTAGATATTTTTACATTACTTGTAAAATATGTTGGCCACATATGTTTGGTAGCTTTGTACCTTTTCTCTTTAGCACCTGTGATTCTAATCTGATCTGGGAATATAAAAGATGATTTTTTGGTGCAGATAATTTCCACCAAGAAGGGTGAAATATTTCTAGTCAAACACAAAGCTCCTGTGTGTTCATGCTGAGACAAGGGGAGCCACTGGAAAGAATGGCTTGGATGGTATGTTGGGTGATGGGGAAGACTTAGTCTCCAGGATGTAGGATGCAAGTTGATTAATTTCTCTGTATTTCTGTTTGTTTGGTATTAACTTACACATTTGAATTGTATTCAGAGGTGACATGGTACTGCAGACTCCATCTCTGGCTATTCAAATCCAGAATGTGCTGATATGCATGATGATTTCTTTCCAGTCTGCTCAACATGATGCTAGCATGCAATGGTGCATAAACAGAAGCCCAGGAGCCACAGCACAGAAAAGGCAAAGACTCGTTTTCCTTGGGCCTAGATATCAACTTTTAGGTCTGAACTGCTTTCCAGACCTCCAGAGTCTATACATCGAGTACAGCCATGCTGACATACCTATTTCCATTTGAGGCCACAGCCTCAAATGAGAAACAAAATTTACAAAACTTTGAGATTTATAAAAAGTAGAGTTAATGTTCCAATTTCACAGATAGGGAAGTGAGGGAAAGAACTAAGTCTGTTCCCTAAATCTTTCAGGTATTAACTTCTACTGTCATGCACAAGCAAAATTGAAGGATTATTATATCCTAACTACAGTGCCATGTTCTAGCCTTCCTGCCAATTTTTTTTCCCTGTAGCATGTTTTCTCAGCTATGGGAGATTGGTTTCAGCCCTTTTGTGGCCATTGACTTCGAATTAGGTTTATGAATGCAAAGAAGCTGCCTGAAACCTCTCAAAACTTGCAGAAGATTCTGCTCCGAGTAAAACACATTGATTCTGAGATGCAAATACAGCTTTCTACAGTGGTCAGTACAGTTCATTTTGACGTTGTTAGTTTAATTAGTTGGATGAGCATAGTTTGCCATTTCTTACAAAATTAGATTTTCACATTTACCACCTCAATGCAAACAACATGCTACAAATATAAAAATGCTTCAGTACATAATCACTCCATACTAACTGCATTCTCCTATTATCTGGAATCTATTTCTTTTTCACAGTCAAGGAGTAAGAGCTACTGGAATGTAAAATGATTAGAAAAAATAATTCAAACCAAGTGAAGCATGAGAAAAACTAAATAAATTGTCCTTTGTTTCATGATGAAAGCCCAGCTCCTTGAGATGAGTTAAGATAAGAGGGTCAAGAAGGATGTAATATTCTTATCTCGGATGTACTGACATCTGTGTAACCACCCACAAGAAAATTTCTGTAATGAAGATCAATCACTGTGTTCAGCATCTGAGTGTAAGAAACTGTAGACTGGACTAGAAACTTCCCAGAGACCTTTCCTGTCTGAATTATCCTACAATCCTTCATCCTAGAAATTAAGTAAATTACAAAGAGTAAAGGAAATGTGATCATCTGACAGTTATGCTAGTGTGACTCACACCAGGAATGCCCGCAGTGATAAGACCCATTCCCACTGACGTCAGTGGGATTCCTGCTTTTAGGTTGATTTTCAATAGTCTCTTACTCAGCATGAAAATGAGGAAATGCAAAATAGTGACTCCTGAAAAATGTAGAAATGGAAAGATGTGGCATGCAGATTAAGTAGTGATAAAATATGTTCAGTTCAAAACATTTTATGGTCTTATAAAAACCTCTTACATTATTATGAAATGTAATATTATTTCCCAAATTAAGGAATATACTTAAAACATTTACCTCAATTACTAACAGATCTCTCTTTTTTGAATAATGTCTTATGGTTTTGGAGCTGTATCTCTGAAGAATCAAAGATTCTACCTTTGGAAGAAACATTGAAATCTTGTAACAGAAATGGTGGGTTGATACCAAATATTCTGTCTGTATACTTCTGCTACATCTTTTTTCTACAAATTACATTAAATCACCCATTTCATTTTTTCCTTCTGTGAATAGTTTTAAGTTTAGAAGGATTTTTTAGTCCAATTCTGCTATAGTACTTCCAGGTTGTTCTTAGGTAGGTATGCTGCAATATCTTTGAAATTATTTTCCCATTTATTCTTGGTCTGAATGTTGAAATCTTATGATGAGTTTTGAAATGTGGATATAAACATTTGCATACCAATACCCAAAGCCTTCCTTTTCCTTATATGGTTCATTGAACTGCATGGAAGCTTTAAGAAACCAGATGTTTTTTTCTTTCATGGACTTACACAGTCCCTAAGTTCTTCACTCTCTATGCAGAAAGAGCTGAAAGTGGCAACATTGCCAAATGTTCCTTTGAAATTACACATCATGTTCTACTCCAGAGTGTGATCTATTTTGAGAGGAAATGTGACTTCTATCCCTATTGCATGCCATTAACTGGCAATTGCCAGAGCCATTCTTTGCCAATGTAGAAATACGAGTACCATAATAAAGAGAGTCCCACACTCCTGCTCCTTCATGCCTGGGTATAAATATGTGGTCATCTGCAAGTGTCTCGTGGTGTGTCCTAGGAAGTCTGTGCTCTCAACACCTGTAAGCAGTCAAATACCACTGTATAAAAGGATTACTTTTCAATAATGTATGTGTCATATTATTTATGATGTAGAAATTGGATTTAAATATGCCCTAAGATTTATGAATAGTTGTTAAAGCAAGAATGTTGCTGGGTTTTTTTTTACGACAGTAACACTCACTGTTCATATATTAAAGAAGATAACCGCAGTAAAAAGATACAATGAAGAATTTATTTCTCAAGGTGCGGCAGTTCATTGTGGTTTCCATTTCTACTCCAAGAAATACTTGAGGCAACAAATGTTCCGTTCCTGGCATTTGTGAAGATAATCTACTTCAGAAAAAGTCAGCATGGTTTTTCAGCTTCTCTTGTGCTCTGGCACAAAGAATACACTTTCCTACTGCAAGGACTTCCAGTTTTAAGACTACAAGGAATGCTTGTGGTTCTGACAAAATTATTGTGTTTGCAACAGTGCATCTGTTTTAGGGAGATTAACAGCATGTGAGTTCTTTAAAATGAGATTCACTGAGTTTCATGATCATACACAAAAACTTTTGCCTTTCAAACTCTCTGGTAGAAGCTTATAATTTTTTTTCAAATAAGGATATTTATGATTACATCAAGATTCCTACAAATATCATATGTAAGATCCATTTAGGATAAACTGCATCTTTCAGGAACACTGATGTTGGAAGCTATGCAAGCTCTGCATTTGACAGGCCTGCCATTGTTTGAAACTGGCTTTAATTGTCTCACTTCAGAGGAATACTTTAAGTATGAAATTACACATCTGGACAGAGTCAGAACACCTGGAATATACTCTTAAAACAGCTGAAGTAGATTTGAAGGTTTTTTGATAGACAGTGTGCAAATGAAATCTGAATTATGACTTATCCATGTCACAAAAAAAAAAGTTTAGCCATGATGACCAAGACAAACCTTTTCCTTTCTCAGTTATTCTTGCTGGAAACAATTTTGTTCCTACTGGAAACTTTTTTTGTTTAATTCTTTTCTTTTTACCTTCATGTCCAATTGTCCTACTTTCCTAAAGTAAGTAGCGACCATCACTCCCCTACAAAAGCCTCTCAAGCTTTTCCTCCAAAATATTTACGGCCATCTTGAGCCTACTGGGGTAAACTAATTTAATAAATGGTCTTTGGCTATGAAACAACAGCAAAGATAAAATACATCTCTTTTTGCAAAATGATGCTATAAAAAGACTGAAAAATAAAGCAGTGGTACCTCAACCGGACTGAAGGTCAGTGTTTCCTTTGCTGCTTGACTTTTCTATCACTGAATACAAACAGCAGTGTTGGACGCCTAAGAATTTTCCACAAAGAACATATGCATTTTTAAGTACTTTTGAAAGAAACAGTATATTCTGACTCAAAGAAAGCACAGTACTGCCAGCATTCTTTTTTCCTCTCTGAGGCAAGTCATGTTCCTGGAAGCACAGAAGTGTCAATTTAGCAAAGGTCACCATGATACACATTTTTGATGTCTTCAGTGACATTCTTGCTCACGATCAGTTAAGACACAATTGTTTGTCATCATAAAAAGCTAAAAGATCAGTCTTAGCACAGTGTAATAAACTTGAGAAAGACCTTGACCTCAAAAAGATTACTGCTTTTTCACTTTATCCAAAAAATGTAAATGTGCAAAACATATCAAAGTTAAATACATTTCAACCAAATGTTTATTTTGGGCTTAAATTTAGTTTCTCATTTTTATTATGCTATTATTTACAATTTATTTTAAACATTCCCAGCTAGTAAGGTATTTAATACCCTCCATCATTCTGTGACTAATTATTCCTTTTCCTGGCAGTTTTCCCTTTTTCATTTGTTTCACTTTCCCTGATGTACATATGGCCAACATATTCAAACCAGTTTCCTAAAGTCTGCTAAGCATTCAGTGAAATGAGAATATTTAGGTAATCTTATGTGCTCTTTCAAAATGTCAGTGTCTACTTGCTTTGGATACTGACATGGAAAGGTCATAGGCAGGAGTAAACATTAACCAGAACACATATAAAATAAATAAACACCTTTAGAGGATTAAGTAATTGGTTGTATCGGGTCTTCTAATCCATACCTCAACTGCATCCAGAAGCATTTATACCTTCATCAGCCCTGAAAACTTTGTGCTACAACTGCAAGCATTCCCCAGTTTCCCAAGCTCTCCAAGGTATACTTCTACTCCTTATTGTAAGAAAATCCCCTGATATTTAAACTGATGTTTCCTGTTGCAGTGTATCGCATCCACTGGGCAGATTTGTACATGCAAACAGACTTTTCAGAAATTTTGTATTTATAAAATTGTTATTAAATTCTTCCTGTCTCCTTCATCTTTCACCCTTTGCAGGTCAAGTTCTCTAGATATTTCCCCTTTTTTGTCTGCACTGTTTGTAGCTGCTCTACACTAATACGCACTGAAAAAGACCTGCTTAAAATTAGATATAGCTGAAGCCTTACTAATGGTGATAAAGCAGAAGTTTATTTCATTCCTCTTGAAAGCTATGTTATAAAAGATCCTAGAACATTCTCATCCGGCATAGTTCATTCATGTTCAGATTGAGACCTATTCCAGCTGTCAAATTTGCTGAAGAACTGAAACTTAGATAATTGTTCCCCTGTCATATTAGTATTTTTTTGCCTAAGTTATTGCCTTGCACTTTTCGTATAGAATTTCGTCCCTAATAAATCTCATTCTATTATTTTAGACTCCTCATTTTGCCTTTCTTTTTTAAGATCATATGTGAGACTAAGGAAAGTATGACTCTGAGTTATTAAGTAAAGAGTGACTTCTATAAATGGCCGAGAAGACCTCAAGGACTGAAATATTTATGACCAAGTCTTAGAGTTTCAGACATTAATTAGATTTTAGCTTATCCAAAAGTGACAGAGTAATAACTTGCCTTAATTCATGTCTTTTTGCCTATAGTAAAGAGCAGTGCTGTCAGAGTTAAATATTGCCTTTTTAACCGGTGCTGCTGATTACTCTATAATAAAATACTGCTGTGAGACCTCTGAATGGTTACACTTAAGTTCTGTTTATAATATTAATCTAGGCCAAAGTTTTGTTAACTAGAGTCTCTCATCTTGGGGCCTTGGCATCAGCATCTCCAACTTCCACTAACTGCTTTTCTGACTTCTAACTGAGAAAATTATGATAGGTGGGGAAAACGACTAGAAATTAATAGCAAAACAAAAATTGAGCTTTTCCCCAAAAATATTTCATTTCAGATACGTTTCAATGTTTAGCTAAAAAAAAGTGAGGAAGCACCCATCTTTGCATAATTTTAATAAAATATTTTGATACTTCACTAGTTCATTCCCAATTTTTCCAAGATTACCCAATTTTTCTATTATGAGAAATACTCAGATAAAACATTGTCTTGCAAAAGAGAAGCCTGTTTTCAGATTATCTTCTTGTAGAGACTCCAATTTAAATTCGTTTCTCCCATCTGTTTCTTTGGACTAAACATTTACACCAGTCTGAATGCTTTTGTGGTAGGAAAGGGTTTACCATTAGGAGCTATCTTGAAGATAAGTAACTGTCAATTCCCAGAGCTGCCAGAAGAGACCAGGACAATTCTTCGTCAGCAAAGTATGTGCTGGAGATCTGATAAGAGCTCAAGTTCTCAGCTTTCAACCACTGTTTTCTCCTTGTTTGCCCTTTATACTTGAGATGAAAAGCTTACAGTGGAATGGGGACAGCTAATGCACCAGAACTGGAATAAGCATGGAAATCATCAGGGCCAGGTCCAATTTTGGATGACAGCACCATACATTTTGCTAGTATAGGGGTTTTTATAGCATTATTATGATGAAGAGTTGCAGTTCATTTCCCCTACACATCTGAGCATGTCCAATGCATTTGAACTATTTAGTTCAATCAGCTTCCTCAGAAAAGGATGGATAGAGGACTGTAAGGTGGCTGAGTCCCAGCATGACCAAAACCACGTAGAAGAAAGGTTAGGATGTTCAAGGAACACCTTAGCCTTGTGAACAAGTTCTTATGAGTTCATTTCTGGACCTGCTCTTATTTTACTGAATCTGGAAAAAGAAATTTGAGCGAAATATTAGGGATGGAAACCTCAAATAAGGCTAAATTTCAAAGATAACAAGATCTATTTCAAAAAGATGGCTTCTCAAATAGTTCTCTTCCATGAGCATAGTATCTATGATTTCATGCTGAATCTCAGGAAATTCTTTTGCCAAAAAGTCAATAAGAAAATAAATGCTTTCCCCTGAGTTTCTTTTTTTTAAAAAATGCACATGCAAGACATATATTAATGAATTTTAATAAAAATATTTAATTGTTCCTTATTTTAACTCAGGTTCCTTAACTGTACATTAAGCCCATTATGTACCTGTGTCATGTTTTGGCTGCAGAAGGAAATATAATCCTTCCAATTATAATCAATCCAATCCAGTTAATTGCTGTGGGAAAATATTTGTTCTTTTCTAATCCTTTGAATGTTTAAATGTTTTATTTATTTTTAATAAAATTTTGTCCATTTTTACAATCTTGGAGGATAAATGTGGAACTTCTTATGAAAATGCATATATGTCTCCTACCTAGATTAGAAGAATTACGGTTATATTTTATAAAGGTATTTACACATTTAAAGCCAGAAGGAATATCTTTTAATGGACTAGAATAGCCTGTTTGTAGCCTTCATTTTTGGTTTTTTTTTTGACTACAGAGAGGTGTAAAAATGTCTTGAAAAACTATATTTATTTACTTTCAAATTAGTAACGTCTTTCAGAATAATATGCAATGTTTTACACAACACCACTTTCAGAAAAGAGTATTATTCAGTGGTTTATTTCTATCATACTCACATCCCCACCTACTTAATTTATGTGAGCTACAAAATGAAGCATTATTCAGCATGCCATATTCTATAGCCCATGAGTTAGGATATGGATCCCTGTTCCAGTTTTTTTCCTGGTTCATAATCTTCTCTATTTAAAGGCGAGACATTGGTGAAATGAGTGTGATGAAATGAGAAAAACTGCAATAACTAATTGCTCCTAGAATTGGGACGGAGCTCAAAATCTTAAAAGTTTTCACTGGAACCTATGTTGGTTAAGCTTGTATTTCTTTGTTCCAATTTTATTATTTATTGTTTGCTCACAAAATAAATATGCCTACTTAGCCTTCCAAGTCAACCTAGAATTAACCTAACATACTTGATATTCCCTTTTCTCTCAAATAATTAAGATTCTTGTGCATACTACAATGAAGACAAAACAAATCAGTCACAAACGGAGAGTCTTGCTTCCAGATTGTTACAAGGACCAGCAAAGGGAACTGGAAAACCATATGGCCATAAGGCAACTCCAACCAAAGTTGGTCCGTGTGTTGTGTGTTTATGTGTAATTCATCACAAATGGGACACAGTGACGATAGCAGCAGCAGCCCTGTCCTAGCTAGACTGAACCGCACACTAAACCTCACTTCCCGTTCTCCTGGCAGAATCCAGTGTCTCATGTTCTCCAGAATGAAAGAAACCAATAAAGGGGTCTCATCTGCAGCTGGTAAGAGCATTCTTTTCACCAAATAACGAGCAAGAGCATAGCAGATTCTCTTTCCAAAAGGAACATATTCGCCTTTTCCAGAAAATACTTTGTGAGATTCATAATTTGATCTATTTTTTTGTATGAAAGACCAATCTGCTGAACAAATGTGTTCTGCTTCTTTGACCAAAAAATTAACTGAGATCCTAAAGAAGAAATAGCGGAAATAAAATCTCATTTTTAGGGAAAGGGTAGGGGGAAGAGACTTCCCATTTTTCCCTCTTTTGCTCTGGTGTGAGGTAAAATATCAGCTGCTAAGTGCTGAACTGCAGATAATATGTGTTGGCAAAGGTTGGCAAAGAAATTGGGAGTGCTCTGAGGAGGTTTTCAGTGTGCCCACATGATGTTGACTCCATCACCGGACCAAGCTTTTAAAAGTGGAACCAAATCAAAGGGAAAGCTACAAGAACAGCTGATGCTGCCTGTGCCTAGTGAAGAGCCAAGATTAAATTTCATACCGTTTGTTTATCTCCACCTACAAAGGGTTACAAACGTCTAACATTTGAACAAATATTTTCCACCATGGCATGGATGTTAGAGGCCATTCCATGTGTGCATGCGGTTTTTCAGCATAACTCTCCTTCCTGCATCTATTTCAGTACAACCTCTAGTTCATGTACACAAAACATTCCACTAGGTGCTGGTGAAATGGGAATTGTTTATAATCACACAGAAGGCAAAACAAAACCAGAGAACAAAATATAAAATTCTGATTTTCGGTCCAAGCACATGTCAAAATTGGATCAGTTACAAGAAGTGTTAATAAACTGGAATGAGATGAAATTCCTGTAAACAGTATATGTACTTCCTATATGTTTCAAGGACTATAAGGAAAGCTATTAATGCAGATCTTTCCGTTCACTACAAGACCTTCTGAGAATTACTCTTTCTATATGGCCAATTTAATATGTTTTTATTCATTAAAAGGTTGGAAATTTCTATTGCTTGCCAGACAAAACTTTTGGAGAAGGTACTGGAAATTAGTTTGGAAGGTATTTTGTGGCCTGGAAATAACTACAGATGTTAATTGCCAGGTATATATATATATATATATATATATATATATATATATATATATATATGGTTTTGTTGGTTTTTTTTCTTTAAGTAAAATAGGAAGGAAAGACCTACCTCCAAACTATATGGGATTCATTAATAAAAGAACAGTTGTTTGAGGAGGTTATATTTTTACATTTTTCTTTAGGCATGTAGAAGAGCAGAAGTCCAGGTAAAGAGATGGGGCTCCATCTGTGGTCAGTGTAATGTAATATACCTCTTCAAAGATGACTGCTACAGTCAGTTACAGAACTATGCTGCTTTGATTTGTTCTCTTCAGGCACCATCCTTTCTCCATTGACAATGGAGACACTTTTGGGTGTCTAGCAGTTTTTTCCCACCTCTGTTGGACATTGCAGTGTTGTCCTGAACAGAACATCTGCAATGTCTCCATCAAGCATAAATAAACTACCTTGTATCTCTATCCCTTTGTTTCTTGTCCTCCAAGACTGTGCCATTCATCATATGTAGAGACACTGCAAAGAAACTCGGGAAGAATCAAACAAGTCCCATACTTGGCTTTTTCTCTGAAAATTTGAGTATTTGAAAAACAGATCTGCTTGATAGTGTTTCCAGATGTTTTCTGATTCATATTATTACTTTTTTAAAAAAAATTAATAGTATTCCCTATAGAAATTACAGAAAACAAATATTTAAAAACCCAACTGCATATTAAGTAGGCTGATGAAGAGCAGTTTTGATGGTGGAAGCAAGAATGATTTCCATTTGGGGGTGGAAAAATTATCATTAAGAAGGCCCAACAAGATCTATTGCCACAGGCTGTGGATAGTGACTGTACCACACAAGGCCTGACTATTCTAGTCAAGGTCCTCTTTGAGCTTTGCATTTAGAAATGTAGGTCTAGATTTCATTACAGAACAGTGAAATTATCATGCAGTTATCTGTCATACTACTTTAACACAGGTCTGAAAAAAAATTCTTTAATCTGTTAAAAGTATGATCTGAAAGTTGTATCACACTTGTAGGAAAGGACATAGATATCACCTTCGTGTGCCTCACTTTTGTTAAAAGAATCATAAACCATCTTGATGCATTGTGCTGATGGCACCTCGCTGCCCAGATTGATCATGGAATTTGGACCTAAATCACTAAAGTAAAAAAAGGAGGTTACATTTTCTAAAGATTATATCTCTCATTTCAAAAAGTTAAACAACTCTATTACAGCTTGATCCCATAGATCCTTCTGTCTCTAATTATTCTTCCTGACCCATATTCTGACCTGTTTAAGTTTTGGTTTAATATCTCAATCAATTCTACAAGGACTTCCTAAAATAAAGGAACATTTAAAAGCAATAAGCAATGAAAGTGTTAAAGATGACAAAATGTGACCCAGTAGTTTGCAAAACGATTCTTTTATGGAAACAACTGGTTTGTCTGAGTAAAATGTGAGGGACTGAAACAATTGCTACAAATCCTTTTTTCCATAGTTCCTCATGAGAGAAAATTTATTTATCATGCTGCAGACAACTTAAACTATAAGCACTAAATATGAATTTAAGGTTATTTCCTACAATTTACTAAATCTGGAGTTTCTGGTATATGAATATGGTGTTTGTCTATCCCTGAGTTAAAGAAAGGGGAAAAAAAAGCAGCTGAAACTTTGCAAAGCAGTCTTTATCTGGAACCAAAATGGATTACATAGCAGAGAAAAAATGTGTAGACACCAGAGGTCAGTGAAACCTATCTTGTCAGCAGGGACTGCGTCAAAGAGTAGGACAAAGGTGCAACTTCAACCAGCATCTGAATTTCATTAGATTTCCAAATGTAAATTCCAACACACATAGGGAATTTGAGCTCTGAGTCTCTGTGATATTCTGTGCTAATATCACACCCCCCAAGTCATCTATTATTCTTGAATGCTTTCTTTGCTTTATTTTGACTTTTTCATCTGAGCATCTGAATCTTTGTTACATAGGAATTGACAACACATCCTCTAATCGAACACAATGTTGCTTCTTAGCCCAAACCTGCAATCACCATTAAAAGAAGATAATGAAACACAGAATGTACATTTTTCCGGTTTAATATAGGAGGTAATATACAAATTTTGCAGTGTTCTTTTTCACGCAGCCATATTTCCTAAAGAATTATACCCCAGCTGGTTGGAAGTGACCACAAAATAGATCAAAGCCACAGAGAGATCATGGCTGGAATGTCACTCTGGCTCAGAACAGCAAAGAATAGCTATTCTGAAGTATTATGAAAAGTTCTTAATGCCCTGTTCTTTCTTCCTCAGCTGTCATCCCCCTTTTTACTGGATTCCCGCCCCCCATTTCTTTTCTACTCCTTTTTTTTACAAGTTTTCTTATGGGAAAAACAAATCAAAAAGCTCTTAATTTGAATCTAGCTTTAAAAGCTCCAAAGCCTAAGTGAATCCAAGATCAGATACAGTTGATAAATCCCAGCTCTAACAGGAATCATCTATGATAGTCCTTATTTAAATTCCTCCATGATTTTCTGCTTAGGAATACAGCTGTCATCTTTCATCTTCTCTTTTTATCTAGACTCTTCTTTCACATATCTTTGATGATACAAATCACTGTAGCTCCAATGAAACCAGCTCAACTGTACTAATTTAGAGCAGCTGTGATATTTTCTGTCCTCTGCTCTGTACTTTTTTGGCAACAAGAATCTTTATGTTACCACTTTGGGTGTTTAGACATTTGCTCTACATTAATTTTGGCAAATTGATTTTATTTTTCATTCAAGATTGCTTATAACTTTCTACAGTTCAAAGATATACCTTTCCTCTTCTGCTTTTCTCTGATGAACATTTTATTTTGGAACATCCTGTAATTCTATAATGCAACCTCTTCCTTTGGGAAGAACCAGGTCTCTGTAATAACTATTATGACCTAACTTCCATTTGTCATACTTGTATCCACCACTGAGTTTTTTTCTCTGATTGCCTTTAGTTAGAAGCACTTAATTTATTTTCCAGTTTTGTCAAAAAAATAATAAGTTTCTGTGTTTTTCCTTTCTTTAAGTCTGAATACTTTTATGTGGTCTATATAATTGAAATATTAGAAGCATTTACTCAAAACAAATATATCCATCTCTCTCCATCTTAAAATAAAACTGTTTTCCTCGCTCTTCACCAGAAAGAATGAATTCTTACTTTATTCGTTAAATTTTCTTTATCATTCTTGGTATCTTGTTAAGCTACAGCAGAGGGAACTCCACAAAGCTCAACGAGGCCAAAGCCAAGATCCAGCACGTAGGACAGGACAATCCCAAACATACAAAATCTGGGCAGAGAATAGACTCAGGGCAGCCCTGAGGAGAAGGACTTGAGGCACTTGCTGTATGAGAAGCTCAACATGACCTGGCAATGTGCACAGAAAGCCAAACACACACTGGGCTGTGCCAAATACAGGGTGGCCAGCAGGGCAAGGGAGGTGATTCTCCCCTTCTACTTCCCTCTCATGAGCACCTGGAGTGCTGCATCCCACTCTGGGACCCCATCATAAGAAGGATGTGGGCTTCTTGGAGCAAGTCCAGTGGAGGTCCACAAAGATGATTAGGAGGCTGGAATGCCTCTCCTATGAAGACAGGCTGAGACACTTGGGGTTGTTGAGATGAGAAGAGAAAGTTCCAGTGAGACCTCACTGCAGCCTTCCAGTGGGTAAGAGAAGAAAGCTGGAGGGGACTTTTTCAAGGATTTGTAATGATATGACAATAATGTAACGAAATGTAATGTAATGTAATGAAAGAAGTGATGATATCAAACTAAAAGTGGGTCATTTTAGATCAGATATTAAGAAGAAATTCTTTACTGTGAGGGTAGAGAGGATGAGGGTGGTGAGGCACTAGAACAGCTTGCCCAGAGAAGATGTGGATGCCCCATCCCTGGAAGTGTTCAAGCCCAGGTTGGGTGGGGACATGAGCAACCTGGTCTAGTAGGAGGTTTCCTTGCCCATGGTAGAGGGACTGGAATTAGATAATCTTTAAAGATCCATTCCAATCTGAAGATTTCTGTGATTCTTTTTTCTCATTCTCCCATGTTTAAGCAGGAACACTAGGTTGAGTATCTGCTGTTTTCCTCAAGGATAATATTCTTACTTTTGTTATGGGCAAAATGAAACACAGTCTATATGAGAAACCATGAATTTATTACAGGTATAACTAGTTCTACAGTCAAAATTCTCAGTTAACATGAAAAGCCTTTTAATAAAGTAGTTTAAATTGCTGCCCAAAATTATCCCAGAATCTACTCTTTTCTTATGGTAATATATTCAACATGCCAATATGCTTCTGGGTCCTAAGCTTGACAATTTCTTGACAAATTTTTGAAAAAAAAGGAGAAGAAAAGCTAAAAAGGTCTGGTGCTTACATAAGTTATCAGCATCTCAGCCTTCACCAGAAGGAGCATGAGGGTTTCTTTCTCCTCAGGAAGTGCATGATGTCCATAGGATCCTTTTTATCTCCTTTCTTTTAGGGTCCACTTCTGTTTATTTTCTTGTTTTAAAAACAGCCTACTCACATGTTCTTTCTTTTTATTGGATTCCAATTAGATAGTGCTTGTGTTCTCGTTATTTCTGCCATCTAAACCTATTTTCTTTTTCAGCTCCCAAGTTTGCACTCCTGCCTACAGTGGATGTCTGATCTGTGCTACTAGTCTGAGAGATCTTGAGTCTCTGGTCTTCTGTACTGCATTTTATGCTAGTTCAGATACAGTTTCATACAGAATAACTATTTGTAATTAGTATAAACTGAATCTGAGCTACAACCTTAGTCAATGGTTAACTGACTGCTAGACAGTTGCTGCCACAACCGAAACAAAATAACATCATGTCAGCCCAGAAAAAGCCTGGGTAAATTCAGAGACCTGTGTTGTCAAGTTAGTTCAAAAGTAGAAGGAAGGACACTGAATTTTGACTTATAACAAAAAAAAATGTTTAAAAAGAATAAGATATTTTATTCAGCAATTGTTTGAAATTGTAAGCCAAAATTAATACTTCTACAGTGATAGTACAACCTAATAAAAGGCAGCCATAGACAAAAATTAAATAAATGCTGCTTCTTTGCATCATCATTGTGCATCATCTGCTCAGACTGTGTTTCCCCTAAGGAATAAAGCTACATGTGCAAAAGCCACCTTGTGATAGAGTGGATTAGAAGATGGAAAAAACCCCCAGTACTTTCCCCTTATAAAATCAGAATTTAGCCATTCTAAGATGCCAGGAAAATGGCTCATGAAACCAGAAAATCTTGCAAAGGGTACTAAGGACTTGAATAGCTCCAGTGTGTTTGGTGTATTGGCACCAAAATGCCGTTTCCACCAGAACTTCTGCCACAGGTCACCACGCTCCTTAAGAAATATGGGACACTTGAAGCCACATTAAAGCAGATTTGAATTCCAGTGGAGAGCTTTAAGCAGCAAAGAACAAATGAAACAACAATAAATTATTATCTTATGTGAAGGGGCGGAAGTATGGGTGAAGGGAACCACTTTCTTCTCTGCTGTAATAACCACAAATCAATTTCCTGGCACTACTCAATGAAGAATCATAATTACACTCTTCAGAAATGATTGTCCTGGTCCACAACCAATTACCACACTCATTCCAAGTGAGATTTATATTCTTTATTGGCCACGTTTTCCACATCTCTCAACAATGAGGCAGGAAGTTCTGGAAGTCCTGCAAGATACCAGATCCACCTCTGCAACAGATCCATATCTTCTTTTGACGACACAAAGTTACCCAGAAATTACAAGTAGCCTTAAAATAAAAATGCTGTATTAAAGGAAATCATCTTCACATTGTCAGAAATCCATTAAGGGAATCAATCTAAGTTTAGCTGCTGAAGCAGTGAATCTCACTAAATCATCCTCTCTGTTTGTTTCTCATTCCCTCCAGGGCTATTAGCACCAAAATGAAGGTCTAGTTTCAATGCCATTTTGGCTGCTCTAGCATTCCTGATCTGAAACCTAAATGGAGTCTACAGAAAATCAAAGGCAATCAAAACACTGGGATTAGATTTTATGTTTATATTACTATACAGGAGGAGGTTTGGTTTCAACTTCAAGAAAACAGCTACCTTATTATGGATGACATTTCCATACATTGGCTGAAATGGTTTTGAGTGTCTCGTATATTAAACCAGCCATTTCCTAGCAGAAACCCACAGAAGACAGGGTGGAAAAATAATTTCTGACTGATATTTCTGTAGTGATACTGTCATGGGACTGCAAAAGTGGCAATCAAAAGGGGTCAAATACCTCCAGGTTTCATTTGCTACTGCTGTCTAGGAAAAAAGGTAAAAGCTCCAAGATGGGGGAGTGGAGGAGAAACAGGGGAAGCGGCAGAAAGAGGTAAGATGATGTTACCTCATTTATTTTGGGTCAATTTGTCTGGTCATTTTTAATTTGGTTCAAAGACTCTGTAAGCAGGATATATGCAATTTGAAAGTGAAAAGGAAATTTTAATTGATTTTATCACACACACAAAAAAATTAGTAACTTTAACAAGGTGACCTGAAGCTCCCTAATCAACCACAAACAGAGCCTCTTGTTTTTCCTACTAGTATCATTCCTTTCCAGGTTGGTATTTCTTCTCTAGTCTTTACCTGGGATCCTGGGCTGGCAAAGGGGAGAGGTGGCAGTAGGACTTATAGAAACATGAAGGAGAGATAAAGATGTAGGAACAGAATGTATATTGGGCCTCAAATATATTTTGTCAGGTCCACGTGGATTCAACATCATGCTCAAAAGAAAATTAAAACCAAAAAAAAGTAAATAAAAAAGTTAATCATCTAGTTCTGCCAGGAAGTCACATTAAGTGCTTCATGTTACACTGAGAGACTAAGTAGGTTGCAACCAAGCTGTACAAAATAGGATTTATTTTAGTTGTATTACAAACTTACATATTTTGCATATCTTCTTGATTAAAGATATAAATTATAAGGTTCATTGCAATAACCTCAGGTTAGCATACATACACTTTAAATACTACAGTTTTAAAATGCTGGGTGCAGCAGGCAGGAAGTATTCTTGTTAATTTATTTAGAAAATTCTGACTGCCCTGATTGAGACTTGATTGTTGCCTGTCAAGCAAACCTGATAATCTACATATTGAGCATAGTTTGACTGATGTGTCTCATCTTCTCAGACTTAAGTAGATGGATGTTTGAAAGAGTTGTGTTCTCTTTTTTTCTTCTTTTATTTTTTAAAATTATTTGCAAGAGAAACCTTAACGTGTTTCATTTTATTTTTAAGATGTTTATCTGAACATTTATGTTCCAGGTGGTTATAGGATGGGGATGCTTTAGATTTGCAAAGCTTTAGGTAGCTGTTTGCTGTTATCTGAAGCTCTCTGCTGTATGACACAATTCCTAAATAACCGAAGGATTTTGAAAGAAGGGTAATATAGAGATTCATGCAAGGTTCTAATTTCTTATGAAAAGGAAGAAGTGAGAGGATTTTTTATGTTCTGTGAAACTCTTTCTCTTCTTAAGAGTCAAAATTAGTATTTAAATTTTTAATTATCTTTCACATGTGAAAGAAATTATCCTTTATTACAGATGTGCATATCCTATGCCAGCAAACACCTAGACTTACTGATTGAAGGACCATGACATCCATGAGGCTTAGTCTTGCTAAGCAGAATTTACATTTAATTTTCTGTTGCTAAATTCCATGAAGCCCATGTACTTGTAGGGAAATTCAATTCCTTTTGCAGAGCCATAAATAGACTTTTCTGTGTCTTATTTAATTGTGCAGTACCTTAAAGCCCTTTGAAATCAATAGCTTCCATTTTGGCATGCAGCTGTGCTCACTGGTGTCTATCTTTCTCTATCATCTCATTTACCATAAAAGGAGAGAGTATCACTTCCCTCCAGTTATTCCCAACAGCATTTTGAAATAGGAAAAGAATAAGTAGTTCACAAGAAAATTGTTCTCATTCCTGTAGAATCATACGTAGATTGCCCAAAAATACTGTGGTCGTTGCAACGGTTTTAATTAGAGAAAGATGCTCTCTAAAAATACCTTTAAACAGTGCTTCATTCTTTATTTGCTGAACAAAACAAAATTGTTTCTAACCGAGTCCCAGACCCAAAGAATTAAGTCCATATTATTTCTGTTTTTAAATCATTACTCATAATGATTTTCAGCCAGTAAACCTCTGATGTTAAGGGACAGAAACATGTACACATTAGTCTGCTCCAGATACCACTGCTGTTTATTAGCTCAACAGCTCCTGACTACTGAATGTTCAATTTTATTGCAAAATTTGGAGTGCTTTGTATTGAAAAACAAATCAAGGATTATGAATATGTAATTTTTCTGGTTATATTTAAATTCTGTGTCAGAATTAGTATCTGTTCCTTTCACAGTAGCTTTCCCTCTCTTCCCACATTGTGAAATAAAACTGCGCGTTCTTAATATTCTTTATAATGACAGAAATGTTGATGGCATGGTTATAAAATTTAAGCTTACACTACTTTCTAGATAAATCCAAGATTTTTTTATCAGTGATAATTCAGAAATATCACAAATTTATAACTATACAGGAACATTTCCATGATGTTAATGAACCCATTGTAATTTCTACACAGTTTCTAGCTCAATGTTGCACAATAGTTTGCTTTTCTCCTTCAAGCATTATGTTGCTTGCTTTTAGTTTTGCTTGCTGTGAGTTTTATTATTGTCTCTAGGGTGTCACTAGGAAAGGTTTGGTCCTGCTAAGTTGAACAAGCTGTAAAAATCACAACCACTACCCATATCACCTGCTAAAATCCTACTTCCCATTTGCTCAGATTCCTGCTGCTGCTATTTCCTCTCTTGTTTGACAGGTATTCTTAGCTGAGAAGGCAGTGCTGTTTGAGAAGTTCACAACCTTGAAGGGTGGGAAGAGAAGATCCCTCCCTGCCAGCTTCTCACCACAACCCTTACCACTTTCTTTTCAATGTCACCATTATCACCCACATTAAGTAATAATTAGTACCAGATAAGAGTGTGTCTGGCTTTCTATCGCTGATTTGCATAATAAATAAAAGCATACACAAAACTTGTGTAGTTTCTTTTGGACTGTAAGCCATTTGCATTACTGTGCTCATTTCATACAGTAAAACTCAAATAATATTAAATAATTTTAATTCTAGAAATCTGAAAAACACTATTAAATCTCAGTTAGGGAGGACTGTAAGTAGACAACTGTTCTTTCACATGGGTGGCAGGTAATGTGACTCCTACCCAGAGGCTGTGTCCAAGGCAGGGAGCACTGCCAGGTGAGGGGAACGGGGGCTTAGAATCCCTTTATTCAAGTTTCTATGGCCAACACATTTCAGGATGTTTATTTTTATTGTAAGTATGATAGAACTTATCTTTTCTACATCCATTGCAGTCCTTAGATAATCAATATAGAATCACAGAATCACTTAGTTTGGAAGGGGCCTTAAAGATCACCTTGTTCCAGCACCCCTGCCATGGGCAGGGACACCTTCCCAAAAATCAGATTGCTCCAGGCCCCATCCAACCTGGCCTTGAGCACTTCCAGGAATGGGGCATCCACAACTACTCTAGGCAACCTGTTCCAGTGCCTCACCACCCTCACAGTAGAGAATTTCTTCCTAATATCTAATTTCAACTTATTCCCTTCCAGGTTGAAGCCATTTCTATCATTATGTGTGTAATAAGTGTAAAGGTGCTTAGAACCATTCAAGTAGAATTCATCATATGCCATTATATTCTGTTATTACTATGTAGTCATGTTTTATTGCTGCAATCATTTCTTCATCTCTGATTCCAAGTATGGTAGCTGAAAATGGCATATTTCTCATATAAATCACTTCTGTTACTCATGAGGTCTCTTGAATCTGTGTATTTAAATAGTTCAAATAGGGAAAACAGTGATGTTTTGACATTTTGGTTTTTGAATATGCTTTGGTAATAACTAGTAGCAGAAAGCTTCCTGTGTTAGGAAATTAAACAAAGAATTTTTTTTCCATAAGCAGAATGTCATGTATTATCAGAGTCCTCTCTGTTTCTAATAGTTTTCCCATGTGTTTATTTAAAGGGCCTTACTGAATCACAGCTTGAATATTTTGATCCCAATTTAGTTTGGGCCTTTTATTAGATTAGGGTGAGTTGTCAATTTATATAATTTTTATTTATTACTGAGCTGCTCCAATAGTATGTATGTGGAAGAGAATATTAAATTTTTAATTGTTTAGATGACATTTACTAGAATATTCATCACAGAGATCTTATGATATTTTGTTAATGAAAACATGGAATAAATCTCTCAGAAGCAAAACCCTGACATTTATTTGTATTTTTTGTTTATATTCTGTTATTTAACTATGGAATTTAACATTCAGATGTCTTCATCTATAATGAAAGAGTTGCATTGAAATCCATATTCAAGTTACATTTAACACAAATACAGCTTAAGACATTACAATTGAACTCTGTATTCTTTAGGAAGGGTTTACTAGTTCTCCATGTCAACTGTGTTATACAACAAGCTCAGGACTTATGTCCCAGACTTTGATATTTTATAATGGAGACTTTTTTTTTCAAGATGCTATGAGATTTTTGTGTTTTCCACTAAATCCTTAGAAATCTTCAACTCAAATCAGAAGGGGTTTTTTTTATACAGTTAAGAGTTCCTCTGTATAAAGTTTCTAATCATATTTAGTCCTTGTTGACCACTACAGTATAGCTCCAATTCCATAACATATTTGGAAGGATTATGTCCTAGTTTGGAAACAGTGTGGACACATGCTTTGGAGACAGATCCCTTGGCAGCTTATACATATATTTTGCACATAGTTTTTGTAAAGCCTTGGATAAAAATGGAGAAAACCTACATAAAATACATAAACAATTACACATCTGTATCAAAGCTTACAGGGATCCTTGAAAAACTGCTACATCTAAATGATTTTTCAAACTTAATAAAATTAAATTGGAAATGGGAGAGAAATTAAAAGACAAGAAGTTTGTCACATATTTAGACAGAACAATGTAGACACTGTACTTCTCTGTCCTACTTAAAGGAATTACATGTCCCAGCCATATCCTATCTTGTGAATTGTCTTCAAAGGTCACCACTCTTTTTCAGTTTATTTTAATTTTTTTTACTAAGATGTCTTTCCCCTTTGTTTCAGAATATTCAGTTTGTCAGGAAAAACATGAATTAGTATCAGACGGAATATTCATGAGGGCTAATCTCTTTCCCAGCTTCTTTAGACAAAAAGAGAGTGAACATGAGACAAAAAGATGGACAGGCAGATTATCCTTTGGAGAATGACTCGAAAAAGGAGTTTAATTTAGATTTGATTTAAAAATAGCCATTTTGAATAAGCCTTATTTATCCACCCCTAGTACTTCTTCCACAACATTGATGAAATTTCAGGTCCCTTTAGAAGAACTTTAGAGACTCCTTCCCACCCAAACCATTCAATGGTTCTATTACAAATTAAAACACTAAAAGAAAGGAACCAAACACTAGCCCCAAAGAAGCATATTAAACTATGTACTTAAATAATAATGTAAGCATGAATGTGAGTAGGAAGTAAACATGCACAATGAAGTAATTTCTCATAAAATAAGAATTTAATTTTTACTGTGATTCCCTCTTTGAACAAACCAGGCCTGATCATCCTTTGCAGAATTCATCAGCTCTGAAACTCCAGTCAGATCCATATGCTATATTAGCCAAAGATATGTTTTCTGTAAACCCCACGGACTCATGGAGCTAAATCCCTACCTCACTCTTTTTTCAGTTTACAGCACTACATCTGGTTGTTGCTATGTGACATGGACTGTTTTAATAGTGACAATAATTAATCCAATATGTTTAGAAAAGAATTGAATTTCCCCATTAACATAAAAAACTAAGAAATGTTTTTTCAATAGTTAAGGTTTTACAAAGAGATAAATTTATGAAATTCAACAAATAAATCAGCAAAGAGAAAGAACTCTGGTTTAGCCAACAGTTTGTAGTTCAGTAATCATGATGAGATCTTTTATTATAGCATCCTTAGCTCATGAGAGGATTATATGTCTTCATTTTCCTTTCTTTTAATTTCCCACAAGCATGAAACATGGCCAATTTTCCCATTGGTCATGTCACATTGTGAAAGTGGTAATTGATGATTGTAGGATGAAAATCAGTCTTTGGTCATTTACCTTTACTTGTCACTGACTTTTGCCTACTTTCTTTTCATACAACTCAGACTTGTGCTTCATGAAGCCACCTCTCCATACCAGCAATCTAGTTAGTAGGAGCATAGCTGGACAGATAATGCTCATCAGATACTAAAGTTGACTATCCTCCTTTCCTCTCGTTGAGTTTTGAGGAGACATGTTTGACCCTTCCCAATGCCTTTAGGATGAGTCCTGTTCAAGCCTGCATTGTTGTCCATTGCTGTACTGGGACAACTAAGTACCTGTAAGGAAGCACTTTTGCTCAGCAATTGGACTATTGGAACCTCCTGAAATATGAAAAATTATTATTGTTAGTGGATTTCTCTTAACTGTCTACTTCAAGTTTCCTGTGTTTCCTTCTGATGCACTCAGCACCACTCACCACTCACTCCCTGGGCTGGGACATAACAGTGCAATGGATATTTATTTTAACCTTATCCTCTTGTTGCAGAGAAAATGCAGCCCACATCTGTCATGGCTCAGCTCCTGATGCACTGGGATGAGGCTATACCTTTATTGAAGAGATTATCACAAAAAGATGTTTCAGGAAGGGAAGCTGGCTTTAAAGGGGTGTTTGCTGGAAGCCATGACAGGCAGCAAGCAGCTAGCAGAAGGGAACATAAAGTTATATGTAGGAACTAAGCCTTGCAACAGGGTGAAGCTGCCACAATAGAGTTTTACGGAGTTCTTGCGAAACACAACAGGCACAAAGCACCAGGGCACAGACAAAAAACAAAACAGAAAAATGGTGCAGTACTTAAGAAAACAGTTGGCCAAACCCAGGTAGACAGATATGTCATCAGGGAATAAAATATTTAAAATAATCTCTGTATGTTTCCCTCTTTTTCATGAAGAATTCATAATAAAATTTTTAAAAGCTATTTTACACTATGTTTCATAGAGAGGCTGTGCTCAGGTCAGCCCTATTTCTCTGCCATGTAGTTGTCCGATAATCATCTGCTAGAAATGCTTCACAGCATATGATATTCCCAAAAATGTTGTTTCAGATCCAATAAAGAAAACCCCTTGCTGTTCTTGAAATGCCATTCCAGACAAAGAAATTCCAACTCGGCAGTTCATAAGGCATCAAAGACTGATTATTTGCAAAAAATCACTAGGAGTTACTTTTTATTCCCTTGCCTGTAATCGTTGTGGAAGTTGGATTAGTATTACCCCAGTTTGCAAAAGGACTGAACTGAGATGGTCTCGAGGGCTGTGTATCTTCCCTTACTAGGAATGTCAGTGGATCCCAAGACTAGTACTGGGACTAGTCACTTTAAAGCTTTAATTCCTGTTCTGATACCTCTGGGATTCTTCAGTAATCAAATACTTTTTTGACTGGAGGGACACTGGGTATCCATTCTAATTTTATATTTCAAATGTGAGATCTTTGTATTCTTTCCGTGTGCAGAAGATTGCACAGATTCCTGCTGGATTTAGAGAAAGGACTATAACATCTGTTTGTACTGTGAAGTCCAACAACCAAAGTCACTACCAAACGTTGAGCTAAGCTCTACAGTTTCCACAAGTCATTCATTTCCAGTAAGCATCTTCATCTTTGTGGCACTTATTTTTTCAGGAAAGAGGATCTTCCCACTGACTTTCTTCAGAAATCTGTGTTTTGACAATGTTAGAGGCAGTTTGAAAGCTTAAACAGATTTTTCCTTGTTTATCTCATGTTTAAGTAAACTTGGATTTCAAACGACAACCCAATTAGATCATTACCCTCCACTGAGTTGTATTCCCTGGGAAGCAGCTATTTTTATATGAGTCAGAAATGCAAACGGCTTTTTTGCTTAATGTATGCTATTTTTCAAACAATGTTTCACACTAGAAAATTCTTCCTACTTCACAATCAGAGAGGAAGAGAGATGTGGGATATTCAGAAGCCACCTAGAGCATCAGAACCCCAAGTTTCCATTAATTTTAATGGAAATTGGCACCCTCACCCTTCAGGTGTGTTTGAATGCTTTCTCTTTACAACATACACTTCAGACAGCTTTTGGGTTATTTTTCTTAAATCACAATAATTTTATTATTTCTCATTTTACTGATGTCACTTAGAAAGCAAAGAATATCTTTGTTCACACTGAAAACATAAAATTGCATGGAGAAGAATATTTATTGGAAATTATTGTAATCATAAGCTTTTGAAAAGATATGGATGTTTCCTAGACACAGTTTCCTTGCTTTGAAAGTGTCTTTAGTTTTAGAGAAGAAGACCACAGATGTGTAAAAACACTCCAGGCTATCACTACTGTCCTCTAATCCACATGTTTCCACATGGTCTATGAGCACTGTACTCTTCACAATGGAAGAGTTTGATTTAGAGAAGGATCCACTGCTATCCCAGATTCCAAACTTATATCTCATCCTTTCTCTTCTCAGTATTTGACTTTTTTTCATTGATAAAAATTCTTCTCTAAGCAAGTTTTACTGATTGAAGTTGACATTATTGCACTAAAAATTTTTGGTTGCAATGAATCAAGTTTTTTTAGAGATATAAAAATGTCACAGCAATTCATGTCACTTTGATTAAGTTTTTTAGAATCTCCTGCATGGCTGATAAATAAAGGAGGAAGTACATTAGAGGCAGTAAAACTTGCTCAGCCCACATAGAGACATAGAGATGCCCATGATAAACATGCATTGCAATGCTTCGTCCTTGGTTCTTTTGCAGAGGAGTCCTCTGGATGGAAAATGAAGTGTGGAATGGACCTTATACCAACCAAACTGAGCCTTTACTCATGCCTGGATTTAAGGGCAGCTGATGTGGTTTCACTCTCTTTTAGATACATGTACGATGCATATCAGATCTTACAAAGCCTGAAGCAAAAGCTTGGAAAGCTGCCAAAGAAATTAAATGAGCTTTTCTCAGGCCTGACCTACTCAAGTCACAGCTCTTCTTTTCCTCTTGGTCTGATTTCAATATTGCACCTTGATGGACCAAATTCAGTGTTTCCTGTCACTGCATTCCCACACTTCAATCAACACTTTGGATGAGTATCAGAACTCTGGATTTCATATCATAAATGTCTCTCTAATTCATTACCAGTGATTTCACAACATTGCTCTGCTGAGTCAGTGTACATAGGGGAAACATTTGAAAATCCCTTTCAAGATGATACATGCCAGATAGGAACACTTTCACCTCACAGATTTAAGAGAGGAAAAGACTCCATCAGCCAGAACCCTGTGCAACAGAAGCATTGCACTGCTGCCCATTTGGCTATCAGTCTTCATTCAGTTAAAACTCTTGATCACACCTAGGACCTTTGAAATAAAGCTGTATACATTCTTTTGATGCAGTGAAATCTTCTATCCAGCATTCAATTACACCATAGCCATGCTCCTTCATGCTACCTTGCACATGATTCCATACAAAGTCAGGCTGAAACTCACACGCTTTGGACATACAGAGGTTTCTAACCTTTTTTACCATGCATTACTGGCCATTGTGTTAATTCTTCATTAGCATCTACAACTTTCATCAACAATCTTTAGGAAGAGACTGCAACAAACCAGAAGATCGATGGCTGGGTGAAGATGCCTGCATGCTGTTACCAATTAACTGGCTACAATTGCAGCTCAGTTCTAAAGGATGTTGGGTTGGGCCCAGATTCCAGTTAAGAATGGAAAGCCAATGGAATGATTCCCCTTGACTTGAAAGTAAACTTTCAATCAAGTCCATTGACCACAAAATAAAATGTCACATAAAATGTGACTGTTATACAGTCACAGCAAGGACTTACAGTTTGCTTGGCTAGTTTGTTTCTTATGTCTCATATTTCTTATGTTTACTCTCAAGAAGGCTTTCTAATACCCCAGGCTTGAAAACATTGCTTCAAAACATTTCCACTACTGAAAATGTATCCTTCCATAGAAAGATTACATGATATGTGGCACATTGCTTGTTTTAAGAAGGTCTATGAGGCATACAACCTAAGACTAACGAGGATCTGCAAGAGGCATCAATGTGCAGATCTTCCAGTTGCCATCCTCCTTTGTTCACAGTTATTTCCTTCTAAATACACAAGCCTAAATATTGACTATTCTTATCAAACATTGAGACCTGTAAAACAAGGAGAGGAAAACTTGTTTTCCTGCAGATGCTGGTCCCTGCCTTTTACCTGCAATTCAGAAGGGAAACAAACTACTCAGTGTTTGTTTTCTTCTTTTTGCTTGCTCAGATGATGCCCTCCCTCCACTTGGATCAAAACCGTTTAAATCTTTTAAATAACCTCTGACTGTCCCTGACCATTTCTTTGTGCCAGAATAAGTGTTATCTGCTATGTGTAATTAAGAAGCACCTCAGAAAAAATTCAATGGCTTTTAAACTGAACTTAAAAGAAGACCAGATAACTGCAGAATTAAAAAGAAATAAAAAACCACACTCTCTGAATGAGTCCATGCTCCTGGGTCCTGCAAGATTCACATGCCATCCTTTACATTGATAATATTGTATGTAATGTCTGTTTATCAGCAAACTTATGAGAAGTGCAGGAGCAATAAGGGATCAAGATATGTTTTTAGTAGAAAATAAAATAATAAATTGAAACTGCTTTCTGGCAGGCTGCAAGGGGATGAAGCAGATGGGTTAAAAGTTGTGGAGACAGAAATAAACTGATGAGAAAGTACAAATTAAGATCCTTGCAAATAATCTCCATGATCAAAATGATAACAAACTTGCTTTCAATATGACCTTTCTCTCCTCTCCCTATACTGAAACTTCATTGTTCTTTTTGTCCCCAGAGCATAATTCTCCTGGAGAAGTCTAAACTCAGCAAATGAGAATGTTCCCTGACTGCCAGGCGTGGGTGAGCACTTGAGCAGTGCCCTGGATGGATACATGTCAGGGAGCAATGTGGGTGTAGAACATCCACCCTGTACATGCCAGAGTCTGCTAGAAAGAAACAGGTTCATAGCAAGGGGCCTGTGATGCTCTTCTGTAAACCTGCCAGGTGGGTCATTGGTGTCATGACTTCACTGAACTTCACAGGAGTGAAGTTACATGACATTACATTACATTAAATGAAGCTTTGTTCAAACCATTAGTTAAACGAGTGAAAAAAGAATCTATTCTTTATTGGTAATGAAGTAATCTTACAGAAAAATATAAATCTAGTACAATGGTGATAAAATTAATAAAGGTGAGAATTTTAAAGTTTCTGATTTACTAACATAATGATGACAACCATTACCCTCGAAGGAAAGTAAGACTTGTGAGACAAAATCTGCTAATTATTGTAAAGTCAAAATGTTAGCAAAGGACATTGTCGTGTAAATCAATTTGCAAGCCAAAAAATGTTTCAGCACAAATTTACCAAATGTTCCAGTGAGCAGATTGAAGAGGCATGCCTCCTGTTTTGCAATTTAGCTTCCTGGGAATTTCCTCCATTTTTCAGGCATATTGCTTTTTGTCCATCTTCACAGAAATGCAAATTTGATAAAAAATAAAGGTTTCTGCCAATTCATGTCAGCCAGGAAACAGAAACAACTTTCCTGTACTAGATTCACATATTTTTGGTCCATAGCACAGTGTATAACCTGGCAAATTCTTAGGACCTTTTTGAAACCTGGGATACACTGATGTTACTGAGTGTGTGCAAGTGGCATAATAATGACGGACTTAATACTTCTTGTCCGCTTGTATACAAGAATTCTTCTATATTAATGGGAATAGTCCTTTAACCTAGAATTCTTGCCATGCAGAAATTTGTCCATGCCTGAGTTGCCCAGCAGATCTGAGGAACTGATTTAAAAAAGGAAGAAATTTATAATTAATACTTGCATTTGCAGAAATAAGGGAGCCTCTTGATACTCATACCTTTCTTTCATCAGGTGGCATTGGGTACAAGAATGGCAAGTGATTTTATGAGCTTCTGGCTGCTCCAGGGACTGGGGAGACCTCGTGAATCTTCAGTGGTCTCAGGAAATATTTTGAGAACTGTTCATTGGCCCAGAGGGGAAATTAATGAGGAAACTTCATGATGCAAGCCTGTGAGGACCTCCTTTCTCTTGGTCTTGTCTGTGCTTTCTCCCCAGGGAAGGGTGTTGACTGTGTCCCTCATTTAAGGCATAAGGGTTTGGCTCTCCAACAAGTGACTGAATATAACCTACATTCTTAAAGATGGAACTGTATTGAAAAGATGCCAAGTAGTCAGAAGTGCACATCCAAAAAGGTCAGCTTCTCTATTTGCCATTTACTTCTCTCCTCAAAAAGGTTTCTTTGTAGTATGCTCGTCTGTGAACTCAGATCTTTCTGCTTCTCAGACTTTGGAAACCTCATACTGTTAAGTCACATTTTAGTGAAGTGTCATTTAAAAAGGCATATGTAAGCTCTACCCAAAAATAAGACAAATTTGATTCAAAAGCACCAGAATAACCACACTTTTGCTGAGCACTGGGGGGATTTAAGTGTTAAGTACTCCCACAGCATCAGAGATACAGTTTTGTGGAGGGTGTGAATGGCCACTGATCATGCCAAACACTGCCTTAAGGCAGCAGGATATCTTTATGATTTATTTAATCACACATACCTTCAAACTTAGTGTAAAGTAAATATTTCTAAAACTTACCCTGGATAGTACTCTATTCCTTACACTTTTTGAAGGGTCCTTAATTTCAGAAAAGGATCTTTTAAGGTCTCTGTAAGGGTTCCGGTGCATTCCGATATAACAAAATTATCATATTTTTAAAGCAAAATTTTAAATCCAAGAAAAAACAAATGTTTCACAAAATATTCTGGAAATATGTCTTCTTTCTAAACTGACCTAATTTTTATTAATATTTTCCTGAATGAAGTAACAGATAATCTCGTGAAAATATCTTTGCTGTCACACAAAAAGGTTTTGTCTGACATACTCCCATAAATTTTCTCTTTCCTTTAAACTTTGCAAAGGTTAATATCATGCCTAGAATAAGACTACAGAATAAGAAAAGAATAAGTAAAACCCCTATTTTTTTTTCTGTCTGCTGAGCAATCTACTAGTTTTGGGAAGCTTTTCTCATTGGAAAATACTTCTAATGCTGTCCAAGGTCAAAAAGAGACTGCCATTTGCTGGGTGTTTCGTAGGCTGTGTGAAAGGGATCTGCAAGCTCGGTTTAGTTCCCAGTCAACAAATGTCCAACACAGCTGTCATTAATCGGCATTCCTGCTGGCAGCCTCTGCAAAGAGGGCAAAGGCTAATGTACATGGAAGCTGACCTATTTTATGACTTTATTAGTAATTCTTCAGAACAGGCTTCTCAGTGTGAGGAAGTGAACACTGGTTCTTACTGCTGTTGCTAAGGCTGTAGGCTTCCTTTGGATAAATAAACTTAGTTTCCAAAGCTCCCAGTCTGGCATCTTTCATACATGCTAAAACCCACTAATAAAGAAATATTCATACAAGTTGCACTGTTTGAAACAAAGCATATTAGCACTCATGCTGAGAAGGCTATATCTGTTAAGTTTCTTTCCAGAAAGCTATTTGTTAATTAACTATTCCTGTTTCTTTTTCCAATAATATTGTCACACAGATACAAATATCTTGTGCCAGAACTAATTCTCATTCTGTTTAGCTGTGTTTAATTTCTAGCACTCTTAACCAAGCTGATTTTCCAGGCAACAGCTTGATGAACACCAGGCAATATCTTAGTGGGCTAACCCATAATAAAATAATCCTATCTACAAGACCACATATGTCCATTCATTTTCTGCATTCATATTTCTTAACAACTACAGTCTTCTATCACTGATGAGTTTGTTTCTAGAAAAAAACCTGCTCCTACAGCAAGCAGTTTGCTAGCTATGCACTAACAGCATAACATTTAGGGGAAGGTACAAAAGAGTTAACTTTTTGGTGTTGTGCATACAGTTTGCAATCGTGATATTGCAGAATATTGATCTTTGGTCTTACAAATTGAGTTAGCTTAAAATGGAAGAAAGAGGATTATGGAAACTGGGAGAAATTAATTAGAAAATATGGTGACGTAATACCTTTTGGGCATAGTTGCACTTCAAACTGTGATACCATTGTTCTGCTTATAACATAAATCTTAAACTGATCACAAAACACTACTTATTTAACAAGCAGATACCATTATTGCAGTCTAGAAATAAAATTAATTTAGTGAGTGCAAACAGCTATAGTTGTTTATTATATTTCTTGTATATCTGTTGAACCTGAAGGACTCACATTCCTTGATGTGAAGTGCAAAAAGCAATGCAAAAGACAGATATTGTGCAGAACAATGCTTTGTTTTTTCTAATCCAATTTTCTCACTTTAAAAATAAGTTTTGAACTTAAAACACTTTGTTTCCATTTCTTTTTACAAATGTTTATACCTAGCTTTATAAGCTTTAATTTTATAAGAATCTTTTGCCTTAAATCAGCTTCTGAATTGGACATATCTATTTTCCTTTTGCTCACCAAGGAAAGCAGACAAGTATAAAATGCTCCAAATTTTTATTAAAAGCATTTTTTTCTGTTTATAGCATAGTTGTACAGCTTTTAACATTCATGTATGTTTTGGGCCATCAAGACTGTTTTTCATTGCTCTAAATGTACTTGTTTATTTACCCTTCAAATAGTTTGACATTTGATGTGTTGAATTTTCTCTGTGGAAAAACATTAAAAGGAAATTACTCACAGTACATTGCTCTTGCATATTTTTCCCTCATAAAGCAGATTTTCATACATAGCAGACCTTTTGACAAGATGAAGTCCATTAAATGCAGCACACAGATATTTTTAACTATTTTCCTACCTCATGGCAATATTCAAGGCCAGAGTAACTGACCACTGGTCACCTACTCCAATCTGTCATAAATTTTTCTTTTAGGACCGTTTTATTTGAATGCCACTTAAGCACATATTTTTGACTTGCAGTTAATCACCAGTCAGGACTGGTGATATCAGTCATATATCAAATACCATATCAAGCCAGCTAAAATAATCTTGATAACCTTTTCTAACTGCAATGAATGAATTACATATATGCCAAATCGCAGCACATGTGATTTTTTCTCCTTGATAAAAACAGAAGTTTTAAAACTATTTTATCAGGTTGCCTGAAAGTTGTGCAAACAACCAAAGAAAATGTGAGCCATTCTTTATTGCATGAATAGATGTGAAACAACCAAGCATCACACGTAAACAGTCTCAAGACAAAAGATTTTATGTCCATTATAAGACCTTACATGTCACAAATTTGTCATCTTTCCTATAATGTATCTATTAAGAAAAGTTCACAAATATATCATTCAGAGTCACTGAGTATTTGCATATGTGATCCCTGTACTCCTGTCTCTGTCTCACTTTTTCCTTCAAAGTTTAAAGGTTCTGTAGACCCCCATGGCAACATCAAGTAGACAATTATAGACAAACATTTCACAGGAGAGAGTGAGAAAATTAGATAGGAAAAGGGATGGCACCAACATTTTCAAAGAAAAAATTCCATGTTCCACATCTTCATTTACTGTTTCTTTTGGAATTGCATGAGGTTTTTTTTCTTATATTTTTCTCAAACTTTCGGGTTGCTTTAATTTCACAGGTTGCAGCTTCAGCAGCACATTTACATCACATCCATACTTCTGCTCCAAATACAGTGTTCAAGGAAGTAAAAAGGCTCTAACCTGTTTCTCTCAGGTTAGTGTTCCTGGGATGATCAATGCAAAATCTTTTCCCATTGCAGAGGTGCAGAGCAGAACCCTATTCCTTTCTATTGTTAATATACTAACTGAAATATCCTTATTCTTATTGCATTCAATACCTGTTGTTTTCTTTTGATTGCCAGAGTTGTCCAGTATTTTAAATGCATAATCACTTCTTAAAAACTTAACCTACATTTGGAGCTACCAGAGGTCTTGTCTACACAATAAGTTGCACAGCCTAATCTACAGTGTTATTTGAAAGAGTTTTACTCATATCCATGTACTTGCAAGCAAGAATCAGATTCTTCCTGCTTATCTTTCCAATTCTTGCATATGCTGAATCACTCTCTGATGATGTTGATTTCTCCCCAGTGCTTGTAGATGATAATTAAATATTTTTTGATATTTCTATTAACTCACAAAAGCAAGACAGGATGAACTCAAACATATTAGTTTGAGAACAGATTATTTCCATTGAATTTACATCTAAAATTAATTTTGGACTCCTTACTGAGGGGTTTGTAAAACACTATTAACAAATAATGCACATTGCTTTAGTTTTATAGGCCAACAAAGCCAACCTGAAAATACTTCTTACCACATTTAAGAGAAAAAAAAATAGGGAATAAGGATAAAGTTATTTCTGTCATTATGTCACAACACGTTGATGGCACTCTAACGCTAGATATTGGAATACTATAGTGGAAACCCCAAGTCTTTTTCTAAGGTGTTGAAATATGTCATCACTGAAAGAACAACACATGATTTGACAAAATAGACACCTGCCTATTTTCAACGTTGTTCTCATTTAAAAGCAAAGCTGCTCCAGTTTTTTAAATAATGTTTTTCAATGTTCAGGTCATAGAGGAAATACACAAATCTCACATGATATTACCAGAGTTGTTGAGATGACTGATGGTAGGACCATGTGAATTTGAGATCTAGGCATTATTTGTGAGTCACCAGCAGTGGAGTTATCCTACCTGCATGGCTCACTGGACCGCTAAGCCAAGCTGAATTTTATGAATTCTATAAATTTTATGAAAAGGAAGTCATACGATTCTTCACCTCCATGAGAACTCTGACAGTAATTCAACATCTTGGTATAAATAAGTAGCTACTTAGCATCATAACACTGAAGATTGATGGTGATCCAGTTCATTCAGTGGCAGGTAGAATGTGGCACCATGATCTGAATGCACTTTGATGAGGGCTAATAAAACAGTTCTTATTTCAGATTCAGGAGCAAAACATTCATATGACTTGCTGAAAACAGTATGAAATAGGTAACATAATGGAATAAGTGGAAATCAGATATATTAATTTCCTGAGATTTATAGTAATAACTTGCAGATATGCCATTCAAACTACGTTTCTGTCAGATCTCATAAATTCAGAAGGGTTGGGTCTGGCTAGGAACAGAATCAGAAATCTCAAAGGAATATCGTGCATACAGCTTGAAGTGATGCTGACAAGTCAGACAATGATTCCTTTCCCTTTAACTCTACAATGACACAAGCTCCCTCAGTGTGAAATGTGCCATCATGCTGAGTTGGTAACATCTGAAGGAAAGACATTCAAACAAGTAATTTCTGTTTTCTTGGCTCAATTTCAACTGGATATAACATTTTTCTTCATGTGCTGCTCTCTGAAGAACTGTAGAGTTCTAGAGCAAATTCTGAAGTGGTTGCAGTGCTCCATCCCAGAGGTGACCTGAACATCTGCAGTCACCCTGCATTTGGTAGATTACCTGCATTTTTCCAAAAATGAACCAGATAAAACTGTATACCATTTTACTGATACAATTTTATACTGAATTCAGACATGAATATTTGCTATTAAATTAGTTACCAACACAGTGTTCCCTTAACAATTGCATTTCTCAGATTAAATTTTTTCTCCACTGCTACCTTAGCAAAATTTGTTTGGTATATACACGACCTATTTTCTACTATAACCTATCCATGGGTCACAAAATTCTTTAAAAAAATATCGCTGTGCTTTGAAGGACAGGATCCTTTGAAGGATCTCCTTTTCTGTAGGCTAATATAAATCATAAGATTTTTGGTGGGCAGACCATAAACTCAAAACATAACATCATGCTTCACTTTTCCATATCAAAAAATGTCAACCATATCCTACAGAACTGTAACAGAATATTTTCTAAAAAGGACTTTTTTTAATTCAAAAAGAAGGAAGCAGAGGACATCAGAAAGGTAAAGGCAAGTACATGAAGAGCCAGAACTGGTACATAATATCTTTTTTTGCTTCACAAAATTACTACATTGGAATTGTTGTTTCGGGTCTCAATGGTGTTTCAACAGAATGGCTGCCTTTGCATCCACATCTGGCATAGGTATTTGTCCATTTGGAATATTATGGACAGTTGGATATCCACCTTTTTGTGTTTTAACCCCTACAGACAGCTAAACTACACACTCTCACTCCCTCTTCAATGGAGTGGAAGAGAGAATAAAAAGGTAAATAAAAGCGAGAGAATAAAAAGGTAAATAAAAGCATGAAAACTTGTGGTTTGAGATAAAGACAGTTTAATGAAGCAAAAGTAGCACATGAAAGCAAAGCAAAATAACGATTTAATTCACTGCTTCCCATAGGCAGGCAGGTGTCCACCTCCAGGAGAGCAGGGCCCCACCACTTGAGACAGTGGTTACTTGGGAAGACAAATGCTAGAACTCCAAATATCCCTTTCCTCCTCACCATTTTCCTGAGTTTTTATTGTTGAACAGGACATCCTATAGTATGGAATATCCCTTTGCTCAGCTGCTGTGATCCCTCCCAACTGTTTGTTCACCCCAGCCCACTCACTGCTGGGGTGTGGTGAGAAGCAGAAGTCCACAGCTCTGTGTAAGCCCTGCTCACCAATAATGAAAACATCTCGATATTATCAACCTTGTTTTCAGCACAAATCTGCAACATAGCTCTGTACCAGATATTATGTAGAAAATTATCTCAGCCCAAATCAGGTCACATATTTATGAAAAGATGTTGATATGTAAAAGTACTCAGGGAAAAGCTAGAAGACTTCCTGGAGGATTGGAAACAATATTTTACAATTGAAAATTTTAAGAGACCAATATAAATATTTCAAGAGAAAGTTAGCATTGCAGCTACAGCCATAAAGGTATTGACATGGAACAATATTTTTCAATACAGAGTTATTTGTCAGAGAAATCTGCAGCACTAGAACAGTCCTTGGATGGTAAAGTTGGACAAATTCAGCTTAGGAAAGAATTGAAGGCTTGTTTGGTGAACATTTTTTGAAACTAACTTATCAGAGTAATATTTTTTTTAACAATTATAAGAACCCTTGTGAAGAAGATGTGATATATCTCTGAGAGCCATGTTCTTGTTCAAAGTAGAGAAGGCCTATGGCTTAAGTGATGTTGGAGGTCAAGTTAAATTATCAAAGTGATCCTTTCTGGCATTCAGGAAATGCCATTTTAGATTCAATCTTTCTACAACTGATATTTCAAAAGTGTCTAATATAAACATGCAGAAGAAAATACGAAAAATTAAGCTTTACTTATCTGTAAATTTACAATCTAGAGGCAAAGAACACCTTTGTGACTTCTCTATGCTTTGTTCATGAAGCAGAGGCAGATGAGAACACCAGCACAACACATACTTTTAGGAGTTTATTTATTTATTAGTATGTGATAATCTAAAAAGACCTTCATGTAGACACTATTACCTATCAGGAAACCAACAATATTTCTAGATATTTTAAAGGGGATTCAAAATAGAAACCACAAGTTACAATGCCAAAACACATCTTTTTGAGAAAGCCTATTTTTGCAGACAGATTTGTCTATCATTTCCTTTTTAATGGTAACCCAAGATGGAAAGAAAACAGAAAGGAAATAACATGCTGTAAATGTAATAACAAACGTCATGTTGCACTTTTCTGATTTGCTGAGTCTGCATGGTAAAACCAAAAGGAATATGAAGCTTCCAAAGCCATTGTATTTGATACTGGAGGCTTATATCTAAAAACATGCAGCTTTTTATAACAAAAGTGACAGCAGTAAAAATGCATAATTAAATAATAGTTTAAGTGTCCTTATTTCTAAGGTGATATAAGCGATGTTCCATCTCAAGACATAAATGCAAATCCCAAGCCTATCTCTGAACAAAAGAATATTCAGTGATAGCTTCTTTTTTATGATTCACCTTAAAGATGTGAGTCTGAGACCCAAATCTTCTACAGATAGGTGTCTACATGAGTGTTAGAGGTGTTCCAGGACTCTAGAATTTCCCAGGATGTTGAGTTTACTGACTGATATCTGTCTGCTCCACATCTCTCATAGATTTTCATCTGGCATTGTGGACATATGTGAGATATGCACAGCTCACATGGGTTCTAGCTGGCAGGCTGGATGGACTCAGTTGTATTATGCTTCCTCTGTCTTATCTCACAACATCAGAGGAACAACAGAGACAGAGCAAGGCTTTGGGTTTTGTGTAGCTGAACCAGACACAGAGGTTTCTTTTAAGCTGATCTGAATCAGCCGTGCTTGAATCCCAACTAATACAAAATTTGTATCTTCTTAGAGTACCTGAAAGAAAGAAAGATATTCAAGACTTCTGTGTTTCCTGCAGAATTTACAAGTTCAGGACACAATGATTCACAAAGTTTATTTGATTTCAATAAAATTCTGACTAGAATCAGATCAACCAGATTTAATTCTTCTTGATTTTCTTCAGGCTCTGCTTCAAGGATCCATAATGCACTCTCGCAGCACAAAGTGAAGACCCTCTCCATTTCACAAAAGTGTTGATATCTTTTGCTTTAATGAAAAAAATCAAACTGAAACCAAGCTCAAAAATATGGAACACCCTTCAGGGAAAACAATTACCTTTCTCCATGCAGTTGTCCTCAACACTCTGTAGAAATGTGACACAGTAACAGATAGAGTGTGTGTGAATTCTGCTATTTACTGTCCATATTGAGTTACAGTCATAAAAGAAATTATAGACAAATCTGTCTGAAAAAGTAGGCTGGAAATAGGGTTTCTCAAGGGATTTCTAACATCTTTGGCTTCCCTTCAGGCTGGAAACACCACAAAAGGAAGCTTTTCATGGTGTTTGTATTTCAGCACATCTGTTTTTATGGCCCGCTGAAACCAGGAAGTTTAGAGCACATACAAATGAAAAATCACCTCAAGTAAGCTAAGCAAAGGTCCAACTCAAGTTTAAAGAAATATTAAATTTCATTGTTATTTTAGCTTATGTGCTCACCCACATCTAACTGTTGAAATACTTGTTTTAAAACTTTGTTAAATAAGTATGTAAAGGCATAGTACAGAAGTGAAGGTGTCAAAATAATTTTCATATTCTATATTTCACTAATGTTTGATAGATCACTATCAGCTTCTATTTACAGATGGCAGAAGCTATCAGAAATAATGAATGGCACTCCTAAATCTGTGGTAGGAGCAACGGCAGTGATGGTATTAAAATCCAGATGGCTTTTTCTAAACAAAATCTATTGCCCTACTAACCCTTAACTATATTCTTTCTGCTATCAGCCATTATTCAGCTTCTCTTCTGTCATATTCTTTTTCCCCTTTGATTTCTACTCACATTTTTCAGTAGGAAAAAGTTTCCTGAGTATTGTAATTAAAAAAAAACTGAGGAGTCCTTTAAGGAAATCTTACATTCTCATAAGATGTCTAGTGTAAGAAAAAGTTCATTTTACAAATATCTCTAAGTATTTAATAGAGCTTTTCATTGACACAGATATATAGAAAATTTAACCATATATGTGAGTGTCTATTATCTTTTAATTGAGATAATTGCTTTGAAAATGCTTCATTTTTGTATTTTCAGTTGCTTGTAGGACTCTCTATGCAAGATAAGATACAATATATAATATTTATATTAATAGATGTCGAAAAGGGACTCAGAAGAGAAAACTTGAAAGAAGCAAAGTTTCTCTGGTAAATTGTACCATTTGTAATGATACTTGTTTTCTTACTAAAGAACCTTTTTGTATTTCTCAGCCACATATGGTCACCTTTGGAAAAAGATTTTTCAGAGCAGAGGACCCTTGATAACCTTTGATAACTTTTTTTAGGTCTATTGTCAGGAGGCTTTAAGGCATGGTCAAAAGATCTTTAGGACTAAATGAGTTCTCCCATGGCCAACAAGCCAAAAGATATAAGCCAAATCAACTCATCTGTTTCTCCTGAATAATAGAGAATCCACAAAATTGCTGATACTTTTTTAAAAAGTAAGTATTCTAAAATGCCAGCAGTGATTTCTGTCCACTTTGTTCTAGCTATGCCAGATGCTGGAAAGTTTTTTTCTTCCTTTTTGAAGAGCAATGTCATCTGCAGTCTGTTAGATATGCTTATGCTTAATCACAAAATAATCCAACTTTCTCAGTGAAGGAATCTTTCAATATGAACTTCCATGTTAGTTTTATGGATATTTTTACTACTGTTTTCAGATTAACTTTCTGCATCACTGTCACAGGTTTTTTTGCATGGAAATATATTCAAACACCTAAGCTTGAGTTTTGCCTGTACATCACATAAAATATGCCTGACTGGCACCCATATTCTGTCAAACTGGAATATTCACCTAGCCTAAAACCATAAATTGGGAAATTTTCTAGTGCCAGAACCAAATGACATGCAGACAATTTCTACTATCTCACCCTGACTTCTTCCACTTAACAGACATTTTTCAAGGCACTGAAATATCAGCTTGATGTATGTAAATCAAAATATGACTCCTCCACTGCTGCACCAATCTGCAGTTGCCATACTGTGAGGCTGAAGCTGTGCTTTCGCAGGCAGGCTCTAATCCACTTGAGGCATTGCAAGCTCTCTCTATCACTGAAAAAATGTGACAGATATTCTAACTTCTGTGGGACAAGGCTTGGTAGTGTTTATGCAGTACATATGCAATTTATTCTGTCTGTGGGATCAGAAAGCCCAAAGGCCACAGAAATCTTCAAGGTCGGTGAAGGTTGACAGAGGACAGGAACAAAGCTGGTGGAGGAGAAGGAGATGTGCTATAGTTGAGCTGGGAGTATTCTCCATTCCTTCCTCGTGGAACTCAGGGACAAACTCCTCCTCATTTTAAGACAGCTGGTGGCAGTGTGTGGAGTTACAGTCCAGGAAGCAGCTCATAAATACTGGCTGAGGGATAACATTGTCAAATTGCATAAGTATCTGAGAAGCCACAGACATCTGAATTCATTAACAGTTCATTTTCAAGAGCGAAAAATTTGAGGTTTATTTTCAATGTTGTTTTGAAAAATGATAAACTTTCTGCTAGGAGAAAGATTTTAAAACACAAATGTTTTAATTTGCACAGCACTAAATCTTGTACAGCACTAAATATCTAAGCCTTTATTTGTATCTTGCCTTCTTTCTCCAGCTTTCTCTAGCTCCCTTCCTTTCTTTCCATCCTTCTTCCCCCCCCATAATTAGAAATGCAATGGATAGAAAAAGTTAAAACAACAATGTTCATGGAATGATTCTTTTTCCATTGAAGGCACAAGAGTATCATAATCATAAACTAGAAATTAGTAAAGTTTCAACACGTGTTTGAAGGGATTTACATAGAAGGTAACTTAATGTTGTTTCAATGAAATATACTGGATAAAAATTTTACAGAATTTCTACTGTTTCAGGAGAAGACTGAGTGCCAGCTTCCCATAGAAGAAGAATTGTACCAATAGGATAGCTTAAAAAGTAAGCAATATTTAATCTCTCACATTTAAGAAAAAGGAAATAGAATCTGTTTACACAGACATGATCCTCAACTCTGTCTCCTTCCTGCTAGAAGTCCTGAAGAGAATGGTTATGAAGCAATACTGAGGTTCCTCACCAGAGGAAAGTTTCTGATTTTGACTTAGATTAACGACAAAATTGCCTTACTTACAACAGTCACTGCTTTCATCTTGATTAGCAGTACTATTTTACTATTCTTGTTTAGAAACACATGGATCTAGATGTAAACCTGCAGATACCAAACGAGGTTAAAGTAACTGTTTTGAAGAAAGTCCTGTCTATCTTCACAAATATTTTGGAGTTCAATACTTAGACTGGTTTGTGCATCCAGAGCAAGTTTCTCTCCTCTCTTTTTTATAAGCTCAGAATGACAGGTTGGATATGTCTTCACTGGGTTGTATCCCTACCTCATTTTACCCATTGATGGTAAATAATTAATTTTTAGACAGAGAACAAGCTTCATTAATTTTGGTTTTATGTCGGTGTTTCTGAAAGAGAATGTGCTTAAATATTCAATTTTTAGGATTGAAGTTAGTGTAGGTGAAGCTGTACCTACCAATAGCACTAAAGGATTCTTATATTGGAATGTGAGGGAGATACAGTGAAGCTTTGTTTTTTCCCAAGAACACCCTACATAGTTTACACCTGAATGCTTAAAGGAAACAGTTGTCTAGATTTACTGGACCTGCAGGAGCTGAGAGATCATTTTAGATTATGACACTGTTGGAGGTTCTTTATGAGATAATGTCTATGAATTTCCTGAAGGAAAGGAAAAAAAGAATTGAAAAAATCAGTTTTCATGTGAATTGATGAGTGGGAAGATAAATTGTCTCTAATAGTCTCCACCTCTATCCCATCCTTCCTTGGAAAGATGAGGGCAGAGTAGGCCTAAGGAGCAGAAAAGTTGACAATTTGAATAAACAGTACTAAACTGGCATAAGAAAGCCTCACAATTTGCATGTTGTTATATGCCAAGTAGCAAGGCAAGTCTCTGCTTTTTAGTCTCATCTCATAAGAATGAAGCAGTCATAAAGCTATTTCCTTTTCACACATGAAATTCAATGCAGATTTGCCACTTCAATTTACAAATTCTAGAGACCACTTACAAAGTCTGTTCATTCAGTCTCCATCCAAGCAGTAGACTTCACTCTGAATTTTCTTTCTTTTCATATTATGATGCTTCTATTTTTCCTCTTAAACTAGCCAATTATAAAAACAATACTTTAACTGAAAATGCTGAAATATTTATTTTACTTTTTTAAAGCTAGCTACTGTTTTCCATTTTAAATATTCTCTTCCCTGTCTGTTTCTAAACATTGGAAGAAATAGCCAAAGAGAAACTTGCAAAGGTCAAAATATTAAAGAAAATAAATTGCCTTTTTGAGAGTCAGTGATTCATTCCAACTTGGCCTGCAGAACTGTAATGCAAGTCCATTAACACAAAAGAATTAGAATTTCCCTATGGCCTTCCCAAGTACATGAAGAGGGAAAATGTGGATCTTTGGTGATATTAATATGAGAAATAAAATAGTAAAGGTAGCATAATGTAGATGAGAGCAGAATATTAAATGGACCAGTTCTTTTTGGTTCACCAGTAATATAAGTGAGATTGCTTCAAGCAGTGTCAGGAAAATGTATAAAACTCACTTTAAGGCTTGAATAGCTGCATTGTATATTTCCTGAGGGTGAAAGCAAGCAAGAATGGAAAGCCTATTCCAAATCTTGATGTGATGAGATAGAATACTCTCCAACTTTTTGTTACTTTTCCACCAATAGGTAAGACTAATGTCTCAGAGGTGAGCAAAAAGCTGAAAGTTGGCAGTCTTATTTTGTAGCTTTTTGATATGCTTAGCTCAACTAGTCTTGGCATTCAGTGCCTATTTCACAGAGACATAATACTTCTGTGGAAGTTGTAATGACTCTGCTCAATGACATTCATCTTTTATATTAGTAGAAAAAAGCACAGTTTTTTATAATGACATATCCATCACCAACTACCATCATTCTGGGTGAAATCAGGTCATGGCACTAGATAGTTTTGTACAGAACTGTGAGCTCTTCTGCTGATTTAGCAATCATCTGAGCCTGGTTTAATACTTCAGGTTTTAGCAAGTATTTTGGTCCCTCCTGAACTGTCTGTAAAGACCTTAAGAGGAAATACCTTGAACAAGTCCAAACAGCCAAAAATAGAATTTCACATCTGCTGGTGATTAACCACAGCAAAGCACAAATAGTCCAGGAGGTTTCTGGAAAGCATTGGTGACAATGTCCTGCATAGATAGTGGAGGATCCTACAAGGAATTGTGTGCTGTTACTGCACTAACAGGGAAGGCCACTTTGGAGATGTGAATGTTGGGCACAGCCTTGGCTGCAGTGACAGTGAGACTGTGGAGTTCAGTATCAGGCGAGGAGGGAGCAGGACAACGAGTAAGATGACAACCATGGACTTCAGAGAGATCACTTCCACCTCTTCAGGGGTCTCCTTGGAAGTGTCCCATGGGGATGGGGCCTGCAGGGAAGAGTGGTCCAAGAGTTGATAGTCACAGATCCCTTCCTCCAGGCTCAAGAAAGATGCATCCAGATGAGCAAGTAATTGAGCAAAGGGAGGAAGAGACCTGCAAGGATGAATAAAGAACTCCTGTCATTACTGAAGTGTAAGTAGGAAACACACAGGAGATGGAAGCAGGGTCAGGCCACTTGGAATAAATATAGAGAGGTTGTCAGAGTAAGGAGAAATGAGACAAGGAAGGTCAAGGCCCATCTGGAATTAAAACTGGTCGAAGATGTCAAGGACAACAAGAAAGGCTTTTTCAAATACATCAAAAACAAAAGGAAAACTGAGGATAATGTGGGCCTGTTACTTTGTGGAGGGAGGACCCTGGCAACAGAGGATGCAGAGAAGTCAGAGTTATTGAATGCCCTCTTTGCACTGGTCTTCACTGACAAGACCAGTCCTTGGGAATATCTGACACAGGAAACCAGGGTAAAGGAATTTTGGACAGAAGACTTCCTCTGGATCAAGGAGAATTAGTTTAGAGGATATTATGGCAAACTTGACATCCACAAGTCCATGGACCCCTGATGAGCCCATGGGCATCCACCAATCCTGAGAGAGCTGGTGGACACCATAGAGAGACCACTCACAATCATCTTTGAAAGGTCTTGGAGATTAGGAGGGGTGCCTGAGGGTTGGATGATGGCAAATGCCACCCTTGGTCTCCAAAAGGACAAGAAGGAAGACCCAGAGAACTGCCAGCTGGTCAGCCTTACCTTTACTGACTCCATGTGTTGACTAATCCATCTGGGATGGCATGCTAAAGAATTATGTTACCATGGTACCTAAACAACCTTTGATCTCCAGAGTGATGTATCATGACATGTGCCTCTCTGCTGTAACCTGGCTCATCACAACCTGTAGTGGTGGGTGCCATCCCTGTCCATGGCACTGGGTGAGGATCTGGAAGCAGATGATCTTTAAGGTTCATTCCAATCCAAGGCAATCTGAGATTCTATTATTGACTCCATCTTTCTTCTTCTCCTTATCTTCTTATTCTTATCTTTCTTCTTCTCCTCTGACTGTTCCAATTGCAAAGGTCAAAATAAATGTCAATATTTAGCCTGTTGGTTCATTTTCTCATCAGAAGGCCTACTGCACTGCAATAAATACTTAGGGATGGGGTTTAGTAATGGACTTTGAAGCTGGACTCGATGATCTTAAAGGTTTTTTTCCAACCTAAATTATTCTATAATTCTCTACATCCCCTGGGGCCATGTACAAAACCATCTTTCCCCACCCAAGATTATTAGAATGGAGTAATTTGAGATATATAACTTTCTTTCCTAGAAAGCAGAATAAAAATGGAAATGCGTATCTCTGACAATTAAGAAATTTATTTTGAAATATAAATATAGGCGTATTTTAAATGCAAAATTATATGTCAAAATATATCAAAAACTGTAGATGCTTGTTTGCTGTCAATAGAATTTCCATGCATTCTATAAGATGAACGTCTCAACCAATCTTCACAATAAAAATAGAAACAACTTAGGCAATCAAAATTTTACATACTATTTCGTTTATTTAATCTGTTACTCTTGTTACCTGGGTTTCAGAAGATGCAAGCTCAAATGACAGAAAGAACATCATTTGTCAAAAGTTCAATCAAAATATTGATATATATATTTAAAACAATTTTGGTTTTAATTAAGGAATTTGTTGATACTCTGCTTTGTCAGAAACACATATTTTAACAAATTAGGTTTTTTCAGACACCAAAGCTTCTTGAAGATGCCTCAGCTGACTGAATAATTTATGAAGGCATAAAAAACCAGCCCTTCTACAAACTTGAGATAAAACTTTTCCATGCTGTCAGTACAGACTAATTTGAGCTTTCTCCTACCCTTGCCTTTTATAAGCAGCGATTTTAATTAGATATTCAATACTTTCTGGTCTTCCCTCTCACATAATGAGAAAAGAGAGAGCTGTTAGCTGTTTTCTATTACTGGCTTCCATATGACATGCATAGTAAAGTATTCATGTTTTTTATTTCCTCTCAGGATAGTCCACCAGTTTTTCCAGTTCCCTTAGTCCTATTTGCATCACATACAACATGGATACGTATTCATTATTTGGTCTTTGTTTTTCTTCTGTCCTGAAATGACATACATTATAAACAAATGATCTTACAAGCCCAGCTGCATAGCTCTGCCTCATTTTCTAAAAATAAATGTGTTTAGGCTTTTATATACTTTATCTGAAACATTGATAAGTGTTTTGATTAAATCTCTACAGTTAAGTATGTTAACAGAGTTGGTTTTTTTTCTGACGCCGTGCTCCTTTATTAATGATAACAAGTAGCTGCCTTTTCATGCAATATGTTCCATTAATTACCAAAAAGTCTAGATTTTTAAAAATAAGGGATAATCATAGACAAGCTGCTGCACAAAACTATACAAAAAATTTAAAAAGGAAGTGAACAAACCTGTCTTTTGTACTGTTCCTTTTCTGCAGACTTAACAAAAAGCAGACAGATTCCTAATTTAAAATGTAATACAATCCAAACCCGCCTACAATTCTGTAGAGGAACTGTATTCTTCTCAGGAAAATCAATAATTACCAAAAATGTGTTTGCAGTTATGAAAGCACACAGGGATTTTTAATAGGGAAAAGCTACTAACATTATTTATTTATATTGCCATTTAATATTATGAATAAAATGGCCTTTGTCTGACTTCCAGATTCCATATTCCAGTCCAGCGAATCTAATTGGTGCATGGTGGATAAATCTCATTAGTCAACAGAAAAATAACACTTTGTTTTATTTCTTGCTGATATATTTTTACATCCTTACCCTCTTGCTGTGCTTTCAGAGTTTTTGTGCTGAAGACCCCCTTTTAACCCTATCAGAGACTTGAGCTCCCCACAAGGCCTTTCCAGAGGTGTCCTGGGAGGTCCATGGACTAGGGTGAAACCCATCATGATGAGAACAGTCAAGAAGTTTTCTGATTCACCTCACTGCCTGTTCCCACACATATCCAAACATGGCACTCATGGGCTCCTGGGTACAGGAGAAACATGGAGCTCCTGGAACAGGCCCAGTGGAGGATGAAAGATGTGATTAAGGGACTGGAGCATCTCTCTTACAAGGAGAGGCTGAAGAAGCTGGGCCTGCTCAGTCTAGAGAAGAGAAAAACTGAGAGGGGAACTCATCACTGTCTTTCAGTATCTGTAGGGAGGGCGCCAAGAGGATGTTTCTTCCCAATGGTGCCAAGCAATAGGACAAGAGGCAATGGGCAAAAACTGATGCACTGATGCACAGGCAGTACCACCTGAATATAAGGAAGAACTTTGTTACTGTACAGGTGACTGAGCACTGAAACAGATTGCCCAGAGATATTGTGGAATCTCCCTCACTGGATATATTCAAGAACTGTCTGGAAACATTCCTGTGCCATGTGCTCTGGGATGACCCTGAGCAGGGAGGTTGGACCAGACAACCCACTGTGGTCCCTTCTAATTTTACCCATTCTGTGATTCTGTGATTATTGGTGCAGAAGAGAATCTTGGGATTCTACAAGGCTTATTATGGCATGTTTTATGGGAAGAACAAGAGACGGAGAAAGGGAAGGATCCAGGTAGTTTGTGGAGGAACAAACAAGGATGGGAAAATAAATAAGGGGCTTAATGGGGACAGTCATGTATAAGCAGGACCTGGTCAGGACACTTGGCTGACCACATGTTTAAACAGTAGGGGCTGATCAGTCCAGCCTGCCCTGTCTTATCAAACTGTGTTGGTTTTCCTGGGTAGAAGGACTCTGTATTCTGCATGCATGCATGAGGTTTTGGGAGAGAGCTATTGAAGCAGCCATAAGTCTGTGCTGGATACTAGAGAGACCAGAGGACCTACAGTTGGCTACAACAGGGACCTAGAGATCCAAGCCAAAGACTGATGAAATGGTGTGTCTGAATTATTTGGCTGAGTATCCATTTGCTTGAGTATGTCTGTGTGAGGTAGGTGGGCCATGGGGTTCCAAGGGCCAGAACCTGAGTAAACTGAATCTGAGGCTGGTTATGCTGAAGACTGCTGCTATGTTTTATTACATGGTTTCTGTGCAATAGCAAATTTCCTTCTATTTGCCATTGCATTTTTGCAATGTGTGAAAGATATACCATCCACAGTCTGCCCACTGTCATTGACACAAATGCTGCTAAAGCTATGACATAGAAAATTTGCTTCCTCTGTTTTGTTTTATATTCTTACATCTTAATGCCAGTTTTATGAAAATTTCTAAATTTATTAAAATGAAGTGGCCACACTTCTTTCCTTTTTCTCAACCTGTATTTGAGTTAAGTAGAATTTTGCTCTCACAGCAGGTATTTCTCACTTGCACTGTATTTTTCTGCTCTGTACTTTTTCTCCCTTCTCCCAGGCACTTTACTTTTCTAATAGCTGCAAATCTGATGTTGCTACACACCTCTGTTTAAAAGCTCTGTAGGGCTGTTGTTTTGCTGTTGCATTCAATCCTCCAATCAACCTAATTCTTGATCGCACCTCTTTGTTTTATCATCTGCCCAGTGCAACTTTCAACTGCTCTTCAGCTTTCACATACACCCTACCAAATAGTTTTCCTGAAGTCAAATTGCCCGTAGTTGGTCATTTTTCCTGTAGCTATTTTGAGCTTAATCATATAGAGAACTGTTTCTTCAGCTTGCCAATCCCATCAATGAATGCAGTGTTCTCTTATGAATTGCACTTAAAGGTAAGCTATTCCTCAGAAGTTTCATCTAAGTGTTTCTTTCTATGGAGTTATTTTTTCCACATCCTGACATCAAAAGTGTCAAGTAACCTGTCTAGAATTTGTTTTCTATGGGTTTCCTCAAACATTTCTTCTTTAGTACTTGACTTTGCAACTGTTTCAGGCTCTGCAAGTAGGAATTTTTTTGTTTATTCACCAGTCTCATTCTATGCAACTGTTTCCAGTGTTTAATTCCATAGGCTGACCATTTCTGGTGTCAGTCTGAATATCAGACATGCCACAATTGCCTGTCTTGTACTAGACTGATGGCAGGAATGGGGACCTGCAGAGGAAAAAGTAAACTAAACAGAATCTGATTAAGACCCTTTTAAAGCATGTGTTAATCTCGGAAGTTCAGCTAAGCAAGGAAATATCTTAGATTTAACTCCTTCATTGTTTTTTAAAGGCATAGATCATTACTTACCTCACCCTTCATGACGCTGTACAAATAGAACATAATTGACAGTTTGGACACACTTACCAGATAATTATAATCTAAATATTTATTCTCAAGTCATACTCTTTTTCCTGTACTTTTGAGCATGTCATTCTTTTTGATATTTTTATGTGATGCAGTTAGAGAAAGGAAACTTCCACCTCTTACATCTCAACATATATGTTCCAATCATATTGCTTCATTTACATGAAATTTAAAGTTCCGTAAACTGTGCAAACTTTCATGTTCTAGAAGGATATTTGGGAAATTGAATTTTATATGGTTAGAGATTTTGTGTGATTAACAAACCATGACTATGTCCTTTCATGTTCTTTCAAAAACATTCCAATGAAAATTTTTAAAAAATATATCTGTACATTACAAGACATTATTTTTTTTTCTTTTTGATTTCTTGGCTGTTTCAATTTTCATTGCACATGCTGCTATTTAAATCAAAAGTTCTCTGCTATCTCTATGAGGAAAAAGTAGTTTTACATTTAGTTAATAGAAATGTAACTCAGATTCTAAGGCCACATAACTGCTGCCAGTTCAGTATTAAATTAAGTCAAATGTTTCATCTGTTCACTTCTTACTCTGTTATCACCTCAGAATTCTCTCAAATAGTAACACTTTTATACATACTTCAGGTAGATTCTATGAACTGAATCCAATTCTGTAGCGTGAACTCTGGTCAGCTGGTGAAAAGCAAAGATTGGATTTCTCTGCCCCCAGGTGAAATATAAATTTCCCTAATTTAAACCAATTTCCTTCTGATTAAAATTGCACATTTAATCTTGCCAAAATTCTGCTGGAAAGGGGAAAATAAAAAGGGACATGAAAATTTAGGATATTATAACAAACATGAAGCTGACATTTGCAGACATGAGCAAGACATAAGGAGAGTTACATTTTTGCCAGTTTAAATAAAGATTTTCACTGGAGAAATTATACAAGGAATATAGGGACCTTTAGCAGGTCTGAGAAGACATGAGTACATTGACAGAATTGCAAATCACACTTATCAGCTCACTTCAGTTAATATTATCTCAGTAAGGATATTGCTCACCACCCTTTGGCCCTGTTCAAGCAATCTTTATGGTTCTAGTCTCCAGTTTCCACCTGACAAGCTCTCCCCCATGAATAATTATTGTCATTTTGTCCTCTGACTGTGCTGAATTCAGTCTCCCTTATATTTTACCTTTATTTAGTGCCTCCCCTTGCTGCTCTCTCTCTCTCTCTATATTTTTTTAAATTTTTTTTTTTGAGTCTGATAGAATATCCAATCATGTCATGGAGCTCAGGTGGAAGAGGGTATACAAATGAGATTTTAAGAAAAATCTATAAAAGAAAGGGCGTCTTTCAAAGAGCTGTGATCCATGTCCTCTAAATTACTATGTGTGTGGTCTGGTGCTGCTTAAGCAACAGTGACTTCTGGTTGTAAATGAGAATAGTAAACCTCCTTACAGGTGTCAATTACTGCATTGATAACATCAAATCAGGGTGTTACTTTCAGAATGGTCTGCAAGTAGTGCTGAACTGAAAAGCAAGTAGGACAGAATACTGCAAAATATCCAAACTTTTAAACTTGTGTGCTTTTCAGTCACTGATAATATGGATTATCTAGTAACGAAAGAGGGGGAACACAAACTGACATGAATTCTTCCCTTTAAGAACACTTTTCAAGTTCGTTCCAAATATTTATAGTTTAAAACCAGTAAAAACTAGGAAGTTGTGTTACCATTACAGAAACCTTTTTTTCAGTCAAGCCAGTCAAAATTGATTTGAAACTGAGAATTGAATTATAGTTCTTCACATCATTTTTAAACATTTTGAAAGTCTGTGTTAGATTTTTTTTTAAGGAAAACTGGACACCTTCAGTTTTACAATTTTTCCATCTCGTGATGGAAAGACTAGTTCAGGTTACAAAATAAACAAGCTTTATAGTCATTAATTCATGTTTCCTTGTGATGACTAAAAACCTGCCATACTATTCAGACTATTCAATTAATGAGAACCGTGTGTCTGAATTAACTGTATAGATATTGTTTGTCAGATTACTTTGATAAATCACCCTGCACTATACCTTATCTGCTTAGTTGTATCAGGAGCTCACAATCACATCTACAAGGAAAAATTAAAACCATATTTTTTTCAGATAATGAATTTAGAAAAGAAATTATATGCACCACTGAACAGAGCCAGTAGCAGGTATGGTACTTGGCATTTCAACAGAGAATTACCAATAGATCCCATTTGTGCTATAACATCCAGCTTCTCACACAAGCTAGGCTAAAACAAATGCCTGGATTCTGCTTCTTCCATATGCCTCCCTGGTACACACAACCCTATCCAAGAATGTGTGAAAAGTGACACATTGGATCTCAGTCACAAAAGGCCCTCCCCACTTGTGCTGGAACGCCTCACTGAACATGGGGTTTCATTTCTAACACTCATTCTCCCCAGATAATCCTGCTGTTTTATTTTCAAGCCTGGTTTATATCAATATAGTCATAATCAAAATTATTGCTTAAATCTGAGAGTTTAAAACATCTGTTAAATATAGACGTTGGTGCATGACTGCATGAAAGCTGAATTCTTCATGTTATATTTCAGGTAGAGAATCTGAAAACCTATTTCAGTAACAGTCCCAATGCCAATACACACATAATAAAATCTTTCTACTTGCTCCTAACAGCAGTGGTTTTAGAGAGCAATCTTTCTCTCACTAAATTACTGAATAAAAATGTTTTTGGCTTCAGTGATCATGGTGATTCCAGTTCCTAAATAAAAATGTCCTTCTCTGTACTTAAATAGGACGGAGAGAGTGAAAACAATTTCTCAATTCCCATCCCCTGGTGTGCTACTGGGAAGGTAATTTCCCCTGAGACTAGACAAGACCATGTGGGAAGTGGTGATTAGAAGGTCCACCTTAGAAATACAATCACACTAGAAATAAATTACTTCTAAGCAATCAATCCCTGGCAAACAACCACAAATGCAAACTATGGGAAAAAGTTATTTTTTCCCAAACTTCTTCATAAAAGTAAGTGGCAAGTACCTCTTAGTGTATAAATAACCGTTTGCGTGTTTAGAAATCTTTATGAGCTTGTACAAAAATTTGTAGCCAAGTGAAGGAGCTCACAGAAGAGAGCAGTGTGCTGGGCAGACGATGGGCCCAAGGACTTGCCTAAATCAAATCCTTAATTCTTCCTTAAAGTGCAGCCTTCTGTTTACACTGGTTACTTTGTATTCCTGTTCTGTGGATAGACACAGTCATCCTCAAATGGCAATGTGCCCTGTCGGGAGACAGCAGCCAGGATTCTGCCCCCTGTGCTACCCTGGGGCAGGCTTGTCTCTGCAGTCACCTCAGGCAGAGCTTAGGCAGCCATCTAAGAGTGCCTGCCTTAGCTTTCAGGTGGCTCAAGATTAATGAAAGGAACCTCAACCCTATTCACAAGTTCACAAGACTCCAAAAGAACAAAATCTTGATGAGTTATTTATGTAAAGTCTAATTTGAGCAGTTTACTACCTATATATTGTTCAGTACATGACTTAGCTTCATCATGCGTGCCAATCAGACAAGAATATGACTTTAAGAACAATGCAGTTGACGTTAATCAGACATTTTATTGTTATATGTTAAATATTTGACTAGTACAGGGAATAAAACACACAGTATGGCACAAAAGAGAATCTGTAATATTCAGCTTAAAGGTTTGTTGAAATTTTGAAATTCTTCTCAGGTTCATAAACTTTTTCAAGCAAATATGAACCAAGAGATGGCTCGGGTTTAAGAAACAGAGAGACAGTGCTGTAAGCAGAAACAAAATGCTGTACAGCATGGAAGCCGATATAGTATGAACAACTCCTTTCAAATAAGAATTTATCTTCAAGTTTGAACAGATTATTATTATTAATATCAATGTCTGACAACAAAGAGAAACAACATACTCCCAAACAAAATTTTCCCATCCTTATCTCCTCTAAGAGGAAGATTCATAGAAGCATACTGTTTTTCACATTATTTGTGTTTTCAAAAAAGATGTCTTATAGTCTATTTTGTTATGCTCTCTTGCATACAATCTTAATTTTGATACATAACACAATTTGGAATCACTTATTAACACATTTAATGAGGTAATGAGATTTAGTATTTCCAAATTTTGTATTTTATTCGTTGCTCAACTTTTTTCAAATAAAAACTGTTTTGTATCATTTTAACTGCATGCATAATTACCATTTGCCCAATTCTATATGAAGTTTGCTTTTAGGGAGTCTTCTGCAAGCAAAGTCTGAAGAAGGATTGGTGGAAACTAAAGATGAGGCACTAATTTTTCTTGTGCACCAAAATAAAGGAATTAGTCATTAAATTAACACAGGTGTCTTCTTTATGGTGTTCAAAGAATGCAATGTCGGAGAGATTCCCTATCCCACGTTATTGCAGGCATTGGACCAGCTAATCCCTTTCAAAGGCTGGTGAAGTTGTAGCCTAAGGCCATGATTCTGCTTTCTCAGCTTTTATTCCTTCTGCAGCAGGCACAGAAATATAGTGAATGCATAACAAGAGGAATGAAATAAGCATCACTTATTCCAACTGACTTTAAAAAAAATAGCATAATCTGGAGTTCCTAGGCTTTAGGAGAAGCCACTACTTCTGTAAAATGCAGTCTCATATAAAAATTTACTTTGCTTTAAAATTTTGTTCTGTAAGATGGCTATTTTGGCTCTGATTTGCTGCATCCCGCTCACATTCCAGCACAAACATGGACACTGCAAGTAAAAATATTTTTTTTCCAGTTGCTAGGATGGCAAAGAGTATAGGAACTAAAAGCTCAGGCTATTGCAGACATACTGTGACTAGCATGATGAAAAGACTCATTTTATTTCTTTCTCCAAAATTTTTTGCCTCCTGCTTAAGAGTTCAGTTGTGATCACTGAATACCAGATCTTATAGCTCTGAAAAGGTTGTTATGATAAAACCTGCATCAAGACATACATAAATGAAAAATATATAACAGGACAAAGTATCAGTGCAAAATAAATGCAAACAGTCTTGTAAACAATAGGAAGACTTGCCTCTGACAAAAAGCCCATTCTGTCCTTTCTAAACATGCACCAGCCAGTCTTCCAGCTCTCTCAAATTAGCAAGATCATGTAATTCTCCAGGAATGCAAGAATCTCTCTTCCTTAGCTTACATTCTTCTACAGAGGGAGAATCTCATGGAAACACCAGTAATTTTTACATTCAGATGATTGTTTTTCATTAAAGATAACATTTATTTAGGATCCATCCATAGATATAATAATTCATAGAGGAGGTTAAACCACGAGACACAATAAAGTTCGTTCTAAGACAGAATTCCTGGTCTTTTATGGGTTTTGAAAATTTCTGGCCCAAATATCAGTCTGTGTCTTCTGGTATCACCTGGAAGAGAGGAAGCATTTGAGGGAACAGACTTTGTCCTATTTACAGCCCAGTGTAGTTTTTTGAGGAATTCAACAATGTACTAATAAAAAAATGCATGGCTATAAGCATTTAGGAGAGAAAAATAATATTATTTTTGTCACATATAGCGTTGACCATGCTTATCTAAGCACAATTTTGTCTTGTCAAAATCATCCTAGACTTCTGACATATCTATGTAGTTACTTTTTAACACAACAGAAGTGATTAATCTGAAAAGATAATGAGGTAAATAATGCCTTCACAAGATCTATTGTACAGATTTTGTTAATAGTGTTTTTACCCCTACACACTGCTCTCACCAGAAATCTGCTTGTACCACATAAAAGATGCTGGAAAGCAGATCTGGCTAAGAGTGATCAGACAGAGCTATTTCTACAGTTTTGCCTCTGGTGTTTCCCGTACCTTAGTCCACATGAGATTTTTCTTGTCTTTATAGCAAATATAGCCCTTCAAGTAAACAAAAAAATTGTTGCCGTGGACTTAACCTGAGTTTCTTTATGACTTTTGTTAATCAAATACCTGCAAAATTATTGTGTTCTTGAACTTCCACAGTGCTTCCCTTTCTGGTAGTTATGTTCTGAAATCAAGCTTTGCATTATTTTGCTGCTTGCTCTGAGAAAGTTCCTTCATTTTTCTAGCAGGGCTTATTTGTCAACATGTCCGTCTCCTTTTAAATTTTTGCCAGTATTATTTCTGTTTATTGGATTTTTATTCAAATTAAATTTGCAAATACCTGAGATTACTAAATATCTTGGCTGAGACAAAGCCTAGCACCAGCTCAGATGAAATAGCCAAAAACATTAGAAAAGGGATGCATAAGTATAGTCAGGCTCAAAGAAATATAATTTTATGATACTCTTGCCTTTTCATTTTGTGTCCTATCTCATTCTTATTACATATCCTGTCACATTAAATAATGACTGAGCAATCACACCTACTATCTCCAAAACAAAAGTGTTCCTCACTTGTGTTTCATTAAGCCAGGGCAAAGATCCATCAGGATGTATTATGTCAATAGGCTTCATGTATCAGCTATTACTTTCAAATTCTGTCTTTTCTCAGGATTCTGTGATGCGTGGTTCCAAATGAGCTCCACAAGAAGAATGTGGCCCTTTAGGAGCTTAGTAGGTTTTTTGGTGCAGTAAACATTATAAAGGAACCCAGAAAAAAATCCCAATACTTATATAAGTAATTAAACCCAAATAAACATTGGGTTTTGTCATTCAGAAAAAAAAAAAAAAGCAAGCTGCATTTAACAAGTAAACTTCTACTACTGTCATTTTTTTAATAAAGCACACTTTCCGTGAAAGGTTTTCACTTTCCTAATATATTATGGTGATACTTCGTGTGACTCATAATGTAATTGTTTGTATTTCACATCAGCAACATTGGTGTGAAACACGTACTGCAAAGAAAATACTTAGTTTCTCAAAGTCGTCCCCGTGACAGCTTTTGTAAGCAAAACCATTTTTTTCTTATATGTACAACACCAGTGACTATCCCTATATTAGAAAAAAAGCGATTCTTAACAGAATAAACTCTGAGTTTCATTTTATTTTTTTACCTTCAAAATTATATAAACCATGAATACCTCTAGTCTCTTTCAGAGGCTGATAAAACTCTGAAATTCCTTCTCACATTTGTTTCTTCCTCTATTTCTTCTGGTATATTGGTGATCAGTGCTTCTCAGCATGAGATATGTAGTAGGTATTGAAGGAGGAGCACCTCAATTTGAAAACAGCAAATGTTCCTTGTCCTCAGAAGCATAAAATTTCAATTGGAGCAATGTGGTGACAAAAACATTTCCTATTCTTTCTGACACAATATTTTTAATATTCCACAAATTGCAAAATAAAAATAAAATTTCAGCACTGGATAAAGCATCAGAAAATATGTCGTGCTCCCAAGAGATGCTCTCCCTTAATTGTGTTGTATCTTGAAAGGAAATACAGAAATCGTATGGGATTCAAAACATTTTCCTGGAAGCAGTCATATCAGAAGAGCAGAGCAGTTGTGGAGACATTTTATCAGGAGTAGACAGTGGAACATTGTACCACTTTTCAGCAAGACCCATAGACTGACGGGGGATAATTGATCCACTTCCTAGAATGTCTCTTTTTTCTGCATGGGTCTTTCCTGTTAAGGCTGGTGTTAAGAAAAACATGGTTTTCACAATCAATAAAAAAGGGGTGAAAGGCGGGTTTGTATTTTTTTTCAAGATGCAGACAGTACCACCACAAAGATACCCCAGTGTCAGCTAGATATGTCTACCTAAATAAACAACTTCCTGTTCCATGTGAAACCAGACAAGGCTGAAGACAATCTGTACTAATAAGAAGCACAGTATCCAAGACGGTTGCCAAGAAACCTAATTTTCCACCTTAAAGCATCAATAGGCTATTGCCAATGCAGAGAATGGGATTGCTTTCAATTGGATACCATAAAAAAGCCCCAGATTTATCTCATAAGATCGTTTTAGAAGAGAATGGTTTTTTTCTGTTCAAGCAGAATACAGAATGAAACTTGAAATTTTAATAGCACTGACTATGAAATATATCCTATTTCATAAGTACCTACTCATCTTCAGGATAATTCAAGATTTATTCAGTCTTACATAAAGGGTAAATTCATCTATTTGTTTTTTCTTAGGCTTATTAAGAAAAGGAAGTAAAAACTAATTCATTTTATTGAAGTAAGACAAATTGACTTCAAATAATAGAACAAATTTGTTTTAGGAATGACCTGAGAAAATTACATCGTGATGTAAAAACGTTTGATTAACCTCCTTTGAATCTGTTTTCACTTAATCTCTAAACCACACCAGCTGACTGTGCATGGCATTTTCATCAGAAAATCAATATGTTTTCTTTAAGAGAAAATGGAATGAGACAAAAATATGCAAATAACAGAAGGCAATACATGGCTTGGTATATTATTTTAATAACAAGACATTCCAGTGATGAGAAGGAAGAAACAATGACTAATTGATAGTTCTATTTTCATTTGCTGTGTTCAACAAAGGAGTTTAGATGTGCACAAGAAGCAGTAGCCAAAGCACAGAAGAAAACAAGAAATTTCACCAAGTAAATAAGCAACAGAGGTGGCTCCAGCATTCAGATCTTCTAGGAGAGGGGTTTATGCACATGCAAGGAGGGCATCTGTTTAAGAATACCACAGATCTATGAGTTGTAATTTTTATTATGCATTGCTTATTGACATTTTTTTCCTCTGGTTTATGTCTTGGAAGCCAGTACTAGTGGGCAAACCAGAATATTTAAAATAGAGGTACTCCAAGAACACCAATGGCAAACATAGGAAAGGGAATATGGTTTGTAGAAAGAGGACATTACGTCTGTGTACAACAGAATTTTAATCTTCAGTAACACTCAAGACATAGTTCTGCAATTTACATTACATTTTTTAATAAATAAAATTCAAAGCCAGCACTTCTTTAATTTAGGCACTAAATGCTCAGCTATGCTCCAAAAAGGAATCCTGATGTCTATTTTACAGTACTTCTTGCCTCTCAGCTAATATTTTTTATCTGGGTCAGATGACTTCCTCCGAGGTTAAACTTCTTGCTCATCATCAGGAAAGCTTTGTTTTATGGAATAAATGGGTGGGTGTCTCTGCAGTCCAAGTTTAGGCATCTCTCTAATAGAACTCTAGGAAGCCTGAAAAGTTAATTTTGATCACAACCAACACTTGCTTTCCACTATATTATTTAGCTAAATAAAACACTTAAAATAAGACATATTAGGTTCTTCTCAACCTGAGGAACTTCAATAATTTTCCACAAGGTATTCTAGAAACAGTCTTCTCTGCTCATATTAAAGCAGAGCAATTCTCCAATAAAACACACACAAGTGCCATGGTGACAAAGATCCTCGGTTTAACAAAGAGATCATAGTGCTGGCAGTTCTCTATTTGTCTCCAAACGATGTTTAAGAGGAGAATTAGCATTCTGAAATGAAAGTTATTGTGCAAATGATTAAAGACTAGTAGTTCATTGGGGGCTTGTTCAATGTTTTACAACTTGGGCTCCCAGCATCTACAGGGAAGTAAGATTTCTTCATTGTATTATCTTTAACAAATAGCATTTCAAAGGATGCTTCACAGAATCTGAACACCTTCCACACTGAGCTGATAACAAATCAGCACCTGCTGGTGCAAAACAGCTAACATGGGAGTGTGATGTAGTGGAGCTTCAGAAAAGGGAGGAGGGATTGGTGAAGCAAGATGCTGGTGAAGTAACTGTGAAAGGGAAGAAAATTAACAATGGGGTGGTGAGTAGGTGAGCTGGAGATGGGAAAGGTTAAAAGGCAAAATCTGCAGCGAATCTGCTGCAGCCACCATAGACATAAAGTAACTGGTAAATGAAATTAGGTTAAACCAGCTGAATTATGTGTGACTTTCAGTCTGATGCAATAATAAGCATGCTGTGAACTAGTTTATCAAATGTAGTTTTAGGAAATTATTTTAAAATTTTAATCATAAATTCAAATATACTTCCAAAATGTCCAGGATTAATGCCAAGAAGGAGATTATTTTCTACTAGGTGTCTAAAATCCAGACAGGAAGTCAAAATACCTTCCAGAAGACTTCCAGGCTGAAAGGCAAAGTGCCAGCATGAAAATCAGGTCAATACTGATTTTTCACATAGCTCAGCATCATTCCCACTCCCACTCCTGCCTCTGATGTGCTCACATCTTTCCAGAAAGGAATACAGCTTAAAAATCCAGTGTAAAACTTCAAGTAAACAAATACCTGTTTGCATACTGAACACTAACTAAATCACATACCATTGGTATGGTATTAGTGGCCTTTAGAGTCCCAGTGTTAAAATATTCCATGCAGATAAACAAGATAAGCATAAACAAGGAGAGTAACTCAAGAATGTTCTTAAAAAAGCAGATATTGTTTGTATGCAGTTTGAAAAAACTGCTATTTAGAAATCTGGACAAGATTCCCAGCTAAGTTAAGTAAAAACAGTAGAGATTTTAGTTCCAGAAAACTGCTAGAATGTCTCAGGTCTTTCCTGAGGCAACACATGCTTCCACAATGCCATTCCCCTGTCCTTGTCTCTCCCCTACCCTAGCGAGGTCATGGACTTCCTACCATACAGAGCCATCAAGGGCCAGCCCTCTGTGTAAAGTGAAGGTTTGTGTGGAAGGCTGCTCTGATGAGGGAATTAGTGTCGATTGGTCAAGATCACTGGTGCCAGTAATAGCCAAGTGAGGTTACCCCATCAGGGTAGGAGGCAGTCCCAGGAGGGGTTTTATTATCTGATGCCTGATTTTATCCCTGTGAGTTACACTTGGTGAAATTTATACTGGCACATGTGGAAAGACGGTGACACTGAGCAGCATCAGAATGGATTTCTCAGTCTTTTTGCCTGTGCTGGAGGCCTGGCAAGGCTGCTGGCTGCAGCAGCAACCACTGCCAGTAGGCAGACTGGAGTGTATATAGAAACCTTGGAATACCAACAGCATCTGTCTCCCTTCACACTTGACTATCCTTTACCCTTCTTCACCATCCACTAAACAGGAGGGTCTCTGCTGAGACATGATGGTAGAATTTAAATTTTGTTTCCAGTGCTGACGAGGTGGGAGCTGCTCTGAGATGCTCTGCTGGCAAGACAGCTTTCTGTGGGACTGCCTGGTGACTAGAGGCCAAATGATGTTATCTCTTTTATTGCATTTGCCAAACACAAAGTGAAAACTAAGATAATTTTTTTTTTAAGGAGATTTACTGCAATTATACTGCAATGAATTTGGTTGGGAAATGACATTTAATACTGTAGAAGGGCTTTAAACTCTGTAAAACCATGGTAGTAATGGAAATAGTGAAGACATTGACCTATGTGGTCTAGTGGAAGGTGTTCCTGCCCATGACAGGTTGGAACTAGATGATCCTTAAAGTCTCTTCCAACCCAAACCATTCTGATTTTATGAGTATTCCCATTCTCTTTGGAACTGAAACTTACTCCCAGTCTCAGAGTTCAGCCATAGTGACCTTGATTTGGATAGGTCATTCCAGGCAGGACTCCTGTAAAGCGTGTGACTTCTAGGTATCTGTTCCAAGTTTATTTTTATTTTCTGAGTAGCCTGAGACAGTGTCTTTTCATATTGAAATTGCAGCTAAGGCAGGTTTTAAGGATATTTATACTTCTATTTCTAACAGCTAGATTAAACTGAGGTTCTTTGAACTGGTTTACTTCGGAGGACTGAGAAAAGGTAACCTCTCTGAAATCAGGAAGTGATCATCTGAAATTGTTACAGAAAGCATACTTATAAAACTATTTCCTCTTAATTGACCAAAAAAAAAAAAAAAAAAAAAACCAAAAACCAAAACCCAAAACCAAACCAACACAATCTAAATATTAGTTACTTTATCCCATAAAAATTGATCCAAATACACAAATTTCCACTGTCTGTTCCTGTAACTTTGTGTTTCATTGTGTAATTATTTGAAGACAGTTTTTCGGGTTTTTTTAGCTTTGCATAATACCACACATTACTTTATACAGCAGGATAAGCACTCTTCAAAAGAAAGTGTTATATTAGCAAATTTGAACATCACAATTTTTTTTAAAGGCTGGAGTCAATTTTACTCAATCATCCTTAATTTATTCCTGTCGTATATGTATGCAGTGTCTTCTGTCTAGTCCCCATGTCCAACAACTTGCCCAAAGTCTCCTAAAGCTTTGCAGCAGGAAGTTTGTGAGAGGAAGCCAGAAGGGTCAAGAAGCCACTGTGGAGATGGAGGCAACTGAAGGAGTCCTTTACCTGGTCTTCTGGAGGTCAGCACATGGACAACATTGCCCTGAAAAAAGTTGTGGTTGAGGTAAAAAGATTTTCTGATTCATATTTTCCCTTTCAGATCTCATTAGACCCCACCCATTTGTGATGCCTGTTATAATTTAAGAGCTGCTTCCTTAAAGAAGGTTCCAGAGGGTACAGTCGTGAAGGTAAAACTCACTTTCAAGAGAACTTTCACTTGACAAGATTGACTATAGACGTGGGAAAGAAATTGTTTTCTATACATTTTCCCCATAGGGTTTAGGAAGACCCTGGCATTTTAAATGTTGCCACACAGCTTGCCACAGTCACTAACATGCCAGAAGCAATTACAGGATCTCTTAACAAAAGGAAAAGAAAAAAATCCCACATGTTCTCAGATTCTGACCATTTCTTCTATATCATCAGTAACCCCAAATATTCTTTTCTTTGTGTTAGAGCAGTTTTTTCCATTATTTCCTTACCTGTTTCTAACACAGACCACAATCCAGATTTTTCCTAAGGAGCATCCAGTCTAGCCTTTTTCTATAAAATCTGGCTGTAATTTATTTATTCCTCTCCTAAGTCCTCATTTCCTCCCTTTTCCCACTACTGCATTGTGCAAAAGATGATGTAACATGTCTATTCTTAACCTCAGCTATGTCTGTGACACTGTTCTTTTTTCATGCTGGGGGACTTAGCTATGTATGTTAGCTTTTTCCAGACATAAGTCTATTTCCTTTCCTTCTTCCACCCCCCCGTATTTTCTCAGAAACTAGGAATGTGACCTAAATGCCTTCTTTTTTTCCTTGTCCTTACTGAACTGTTGCCACATTAAACTATTTGATATTATAGGTCTTACAGTAAGCCGCAGAAGCTCACTGAAAAATAGCTTTGTTCAGTACAAACGCAGCTCTTTCTCCAAGAGGCTTTAACTGCTGAATAGACAAGAGACAGAGGGCAAGAAAAAGGACAGAACATGCAGAAGACTGAGCTCAGTGATGGTGTGCAAAAGACTGTGTTAGCTCATTTTCTTCCCTAAATCCAGATGTGTCTTCATTAGGAGGGGAATTGGTTACAAGAACAAAGGAAGACACTACAAGATAGACGAGGCAAAGATGAGGGAAGGCAAGGCAAAGCAGGGAAGATATCTTCATGTGAAAAGTGTATGTTGGGGATTTCATTCCAAGGAATTTGATGGGATTATACAGATACTGAATCTCAGAATAATAGTCTCTTTCAAGACTACAGATAATTTCTGTTAATAATAATAAAATAATAGCTGTAGATTGCAGTTTCAGACATGTATGCTTATGCTGCTTCCATGCTGATGTAATGGTGGTAATCTTTTTTCAAGAAGGATTTGATCTACGAGGGATACAAAGTTCAGCTGAATTTTGTGTTAGAAACTTTGCATGCTTATAAATTGCAGTCTGCCTTCTAGGAGAAGTGCTGGTGTCCAGTACGGGGTGGAAGAGAAGTTGTTTAGGAGATAATGGCTGAAAAGGGGTTGTGAAGTAGCCATTACAGCATTGTTTGCTGGTAAATCAAGCATACTGGTCTCACACATTTACTAGTCACTGACTTGACAAAAGTGCATAACAAATTTTTACTGATGTGGTCATGACTGACTGCAAATCAGCATTATCTGTTTTCTTTCTTCTCCAAGGTTCCCTCCAAATTCCTGGGCACTCCTGGCATGTGGACATCTCAGAGCACCTATTGAGGGGAAAAGCACGGATTCCCTCCCTAGCCAAGCACAGCCCTCCCTTGGTGGTTACAGACTCAAGTGCACAACGACATGCTTCTTAAAAGGATCTGATCAGTCCCATGAAAAACAATGCTGCTTATAGCTAATTATAGTTTCAGGTTCTTTGCTGAACCAAGTGCTAAGCCAAGGATTTGTCAGTTCAAATATCTAGGCTGATCTCCAATACCACAGTGTCTCAGGAAATAAGAAATGACTTCTCAACAAAGATAGCGATTGACCACACGAATTCAAATTTTAAGTGTAGTCAAGAGAGTGCAAGAAAGCAACCCACAGAATAATGTGACCTGCTATAGGTGAAGTTAAAACAAGTTTTGAACTGACATATGAACAAAAACATAATTTCCTTTTTTCTAAAGCTCTACTTTGATACTCTATTTATTACAAAATTCACTGATCTTTTATAAAATTGCTATAACTTTTAGAGTTAAATGCTATTTTTGCTATTTTAGTTTATAACTTTGCATGTGCCAAATCCAAACTGTGTAATCAATGAAAGAGAAGTCCTCTGCAACAGCAAATAAACAGAAATAAAATAATTAATCAAATAAATAAAAGCAACACTAACAGTTATATGAGCAATCTGAAGCCATTTCAATTATTAATCATACTAAAATTTTACCAAATACAAATGTTTAAAGAGTAGAACCATTTTATAAAGGGACACAACTGCCAAAGCTAATGACAGAAACGAAACAAATAAAGTTGGAATGGAATAATGTGCATTTAATCTTTCCAAGAGAAAAATCATCTAATGTACAGTTGGCATTTCCCCAGCCATGAAGTATCTGTGCTGTCCTCAGGCCAATCGAGTAATTTTCCCAACAATAAATACAGTATCTAAGTAAACATGCTCTTATAAACTGAACCTTCAACTTCAGTGTTTCATTATTAGTAACAGAAAAGTTCAAGATGACTTTGGTTAATATGGAATAGTTTAACTCAGCCAGTAGAACAAGATTGGGGTCTGCTGTTGGGAATACATGGAGAGAAGATGAGACAAAAGTTCATCATCTGCAACACTTCTGTGAGGTTTACCCTGTAGACAAAAAGACATGCTCTAACATAACATACCTATCTGCTTGCCACAAGCCAGACAATGAAAACATAACAGAGCATGGAACTAAAGAAGAAATAGGGGATATATTTTTAAGGTTATACATGGATATGAAAAAAAAGTTCCTCAAAATTAAACCATCTGTTCTGTTGGCATTTCAATGCCTGGACATAGCTTCCTGGAGGACTTTCTCCACGACTTTTTACAGGGTTAAGCTGACTGGTCTAGAGTCCCTGATTTCTCCTTCTCTGAGGATGATTCTCCCATATTGGAAGGTGGGTGCAACGCTTTCCTTGCTGTTCCCTGGCAATGGGGTCCAGCTTTGTAAGTTCCTCAGCCAGTTCACCATGCTGCACTCCACCTGGTCCCATGGACTTACACATGTTCAGTTTATTCAGGCTGTGCCAGCACTAATCACCTTTACCATGGGTAGTGTTTCTCTCCCCCCAGATTTGCTGCCAGGCACAGAGGTCTGGCAGATCCAAGATTAGCTCCAGGGTCTATCATTCATTCCTGTAGCTGTGTTGCCCTTCCTGTCCTCAGTGGCAGAGCAACCTTTGTCAGCATATATAAATAACTCTTCCTGTGAGGTCATAGGATTCTCTCGTCTCTTTGTCCACTATAGATCTTCTCTGTCTTCTGTTGTGTCTTAGATTATGGGAACTATTCTGCCAAAAGATCTAGTTTGTGTTAGATGTGATATATGAGTATTACCTTCAGTGTCAGTAACTGGAAAGCTATTCAAAACACAGTAAATACCTCACAGTGGGGATGCCTTATGCATTGTTTTTAGACAGTCATTTATTTTGAATGTTATATTCTGACCTATTTAAATTAAAATCCAGGTGTTAAAGTGGAATATTGTATTCATTCTCTAAGTAGTACTTTGCATATTCATTTTTAAAAAGTTAATTTTCAAACCAAAATTTGTAGTTCAATATGGAAAACCAAGAGGAAAAATTCATAGTTATTCCATGCAGAAATTAAACAAAATATTTTCTTTTCAATAATCATTAATAATTTTCTGATGCTCCTAACACAAGAGAAAACTATCTGTAACTAGGGATATCTGTGATTTTGCCAAACTGCCCATCCTGAAAAAGTGAAGAAGACATACTAAGGTCATTATCTAAGCCTCAGGATATTATTATCATTAATAACATATTTCTGAAAATCGTTTTCTAAAAAAAATTCACTCCCCATTACACCCCAAATAAAATTTTGCTTCAGTTGGAAGCAAAAACAAAAACAAAGTAAAAAACAAACTAAAAGAGTTTGCATTTCTCCTAATTATATTATGTGTAGTATTACTTACCTGAATGTAGATTTAGAATTATATACTTGAATTTCATACATATCATTACATACCTGAATGTAGATTTAAAAAGAGTTTGCATTTCTACTAATTATATCATGTGTGGTATGACATACCTGAATGTAGATTTAGTTAATGTTCTTCATGATCTTCATGTGTGCACACTTACAGTGAACTCCTGGCTGTAAAGACACAAACTTTCACTATAACTTTCTTCATATTCGTCATGCAATGAGAAGCACTATTAATGCTTACAATGAGTTTAATGAGTCGGGAGTTATAAAAAGCAGAGTTTTTTTGCCTGCATCTCCACTGAACCTGCTGAGACGCAGAGGACCCTCCTTCCTACTGGACAATGTCCTGGAATGAACTAATAGATAGGCACAAGTTCTAGACTTAAAACAGTTTTTTTTGTTTTAGAGTATCTTTACTTATTCACACGGGCAAAGTGAGGTAGTAGAAGCCAGACATTTTAGAAGCTATCTGTGGTAAGTTTTTTGAATCATAAATTCAACATCTTACCAGATCCATCATCCAAATTTGAAAATTACCTGTGTTAACTCCTGGACAAGAAACCGGTAGGAATCTGAGGGAAAAAAAGACAATATCTACTACAAATAAAATCTTGTTTTATGTGAGTAAAGAGAAAAAATTATAACGGGAAGGGTGGTATCATTTGTCATAAGAGGACACTGTATGAATGAGGTGTTTCTTTTCTTTGCAGCAAAGATTATCAAGAAAGGTTTTACAGCTATCTAAATAAAGAATAATTATAGCATTGTCCTTATAGGACGTACACATAGATATGTACACAAAATTTATGACTTCATAATAGCCTAAGCACAGAAGGAAGGCATCATTCTTTAATGTCCATATAACAGCACTGGGAGTCTGAGCTGTGTCCATGGTGAGTGGCATGGAGATACTCATGTGTGACAAGAACTACAGAGCAGGTAGTGCTGCCAAGTGGCAAGATGAATCTTACTGCATGAATGTTGCAACTAATACTGTAATTTGCCTTTAGAAAAATAGAACAATCAGGAGAGGATGAGGGAAAGGAAGAAATAATTCACTAAAATAATTCAATAAAAAACACTGCAGCCACTGAAGGATCAAAATACTGTACTATGAAAGATTATAGTGACAGAAGTCCTGGTTAACAAAACTAAGGAGAGTACCTTTCTGTTGCAGTCCTAAAGTTTCATGCTCAGTAAAAACTGTTCCTTAACCACAGCTGAGATGCAATAGCAGGAAAACCAGTGTTATCAAGAGTGACTTCACGTCAAGGGGTCTTTGCTGAACATGTCAAGTAGCCAAGAGTAGGCAGCATGAGATAACTCGACATCTGGGCATTATTACTCCTGGATGAAATGTAGCAATGACTTATCTAAAAAAGATGGCAGTGTTCTTAATTTAGCAAGATTTCAGTTATGAGAGTAGAACATAGCATTAATTATCAGCATACCTGAAACCTGAAGTGGTCGCTTTTAGCAATTATAAAGCAACTGCTGATAACTAACATGTGTTTAATGAGGAGTGTTTTAAAAAACGGCAGGAATGGTTCATGCATGTCCCATGGGGTAACCCATAAACCACAATTCAAAGGAGAGGAAAAAAGTTTATTCTGGGTAGGAGGCCAGTGTAGTTGAAATGAGATTTTGAAAGCCATTTGAAAAAGAATGAAAGATAACATTGAGAGGACTGGAGTACAGGTGCATGTCCATCTAGGTATCTCTCGCCAAAAAAAAAAAAAGAAAAAAACAAAACAGTGCAAAAATGTCTAACAGATATTTGACACTATATGTGGAAAGAGGAATGAGAATGTATGTATCCCAGATGCTGTTGCTGCTGTAACAGCAAGTTTGCCATGTGTAGCAAGGAAAGATGTTAAGGAACATCTGTTGAAATGATGCATTTGCAAATCAACAGGCCCAGATAACTGACACCCAAGAGCCCCAAGAAAACCATCTGGGAGCTTTCAGAACCCTGTATGGGAAACTGAAGAAATTCCAAGTGATTGGATAACTACAGATGTAGTTCCAAGATTTAAACAGAATAAAATGAATAATCCTGTGAATTGCAAACCAGTTAGCTTAACTTGTATAAGAGCTAAAATAAAGAAATTTAAATAGATTCATGGATACATGCAAATAAAGATAAACCCTGGAATTTAAATAAGCCAACCCTGTCCAAAGACAAAGGTCATGTCAGAAAAAAATTTGTGGTCTTTATTGAGAGCAATATAAATCTGGTTTCCAAAAGAACTGGCATAGTGTATTTGGAAGACAGTACATTCCAATGGTTTTCAGTCAGTATCGACTTATTACTTTATGACATTTTCAATATTGCATTATACACTAACAGCAGGCTAAAAATTAAATTACTTGAAAACTGTCTTGTTGACAGAGCTCAACATACAATTTTAAAAGCTAATATGTAAAAGAGAAAGGATTAATACTATGAAAAGTTCTTGGACCAGTGTTAGCAAGTATTTTTAGCTTATAAAATCTTTCTGGTAAAAATAAAAATTTAGAAAAAAACTTAATGACAGTAAGTAATGAGAACAAGGAACTGAGATAAAGCATTCTAGATCGTTTTCTGAAATTGTTAGAATGCAACCAGATGTGTTCAATAAAACTAAACAAAAAGTATTACCTCTGGGAACATACCATGTGAACTATGGAGTGGGGTGCATTGATTTCAGAGTAGGAAAGAATGATGTAAACTCAGGTGTATGGGACTGCTGCATGAGAAGTTCTCAGTGCACCCCCTACCAATAAATCAGGATGGGAACAGTTTGTTGATTTGCTAATCATACATAAATAACCATTCATCAGAGAACCATATATCCGTGTCAATTATGCAGCACAAACCACAGAGCCTGATGTGGAGGTGTCACTGCTCCAGCTGTGCTGGAGCCCTTGCAGCTGTCAGCACCCACTGGGGCAGCACTGGGGCAGGTGCCCCACACACACCCCAAGGAGGGGCTCCCCACACCACCCCCAGGTCACCACCCCTGTGCTGTGGGTCCTTGGCTGGATGAAGGCTGTCTCTGCCCCACGGGCAGGACTGGGGATGCTGTGGGACGATGCTTGGCTCTGCTAACCATCCCTGCTCCTCCTCCCACTCCAAAGCCTCTGCCGACACTCCCTTCCAGGCTTCATTGTTCCTGTGGCTGGGTCATGGTGCCTTCCTTTCTTTTCAAAGTCGCTAGAACTCACTGAATACTCTCCCATTGGCTTATTTTCGTCCTGTTCTTTAACATAATCCATTTAGTGTGTTGTTGTCTGTCATTCTGGGGGTCTGGGTGTCCCAGCACAGATACTGTTACCCTCCCCACACTAGGCATTGTTATCAGGGCATTTTGACCCTGATTTTGTTACGAATTTCAAGAGTAGCATAAAAATAGTGTAAAAGAACTGTAAAAGATATTTCGCCAGTTGTGCTTAAGGCAGCCGGATGGCAGATGTTGATTAAAGGTTGAATGAGTTGCCCAAAGGTCTTAGCAAATGTACATTTGGTTGGAATTTTTCAGGAAAAATAAGTGTAGTGTTTCAAAATACATACTTTGTTTTCTGTCTGCATCAGGGAAGGCAGAGTTGGGATAGCTGGCCTAGCTCTACAGTATAGCATTCATGACTTTAGAGCCCAATATTTACTAATAAATTAAGCTCAGAGAGCTAGTACTAATTGGATAAGAGGACACATGAATGAGGAGAATTCTGATTAAAAATTTTTATCTCACTGTACATCATCAGACATTGATCACAGAGTGCTAATCCTAAAGCTGAGGACGACAGAATCTTGGGAAAGTTGGATCAATGTCCAGCTGTGCACACAGAAGCCTACCAGGTGCCTGACTGAAGTATGCTGCACAAAATTTATATTGATCACTGCTCTCTTTTTTTTTGGAGAGAACTTTCCTTAGCAAACTTTCCCTTCCTTCTGTAGACTAATTTATCTTTCACTGATCATCTGAAATCTCATAGGTGACTCACTGATATAATTTGTATTGGTCTCACCTTTTTTTCACTATTAATGAAACACTTGTCTCATCTAGTTTTTATTAATTTCTATGCAAACTTTGCCAAAGAGTCTATTTTTGTCTCAAATTACCTGGTCTTTTATATATAAATAAAATTTAAGACGCTTTGGAGATTTTCTTGATATTAATTTTTGCAAAAATTTCTACAAAAGCATTAAAAAGCCTTAAAATCAAGTATTTTAAAATGTTTATGAAAAACAGACTATATTTCTGATGTCTCAAAAAAAAAAAAAAATTAAAAAGCCTGCAATCTAAATCAGAAAAAGAAATTGGTTTCACTTAAATAAGGACAGATGGTCATAGTGAGCACTGTTTTGTAGGAAAAGCTTTGCCAAAACAATAGTGATAAAATACTGTTTACACTATGATAGTGGGTGGCTTTTTTATTAATTCTGTGAAAGCATATCCTCATTTGAGAAATGACAACAGACCATTAAAAATTAGAAGCCTTGCATTAGTCTCAAAATCATTTGACATAAATGGCAATATTCATTATTAACTGTGCAATATTATTTTGTATTTGAGTAACAAGGATTGAACTTGGAAATGTCAAGAAGTAACCAGAGATCTCATGAGCTGTATGAATATAGTGAATTGCAATAGGGAGGGGAATTGCAGCAGATAGTAGACAACAAAACAGGAAAACTAAACAGCAGAGTAAAACAAAATATTTGAAAGAGTAAGGAAAATATCAGTTTTTACAAGCCAATAAGCAATGTTGGAGTGAATTTGTATAAACTTTTGACTTAGTCTTACACTTTTAGCTGAGTTTAGATAGTTTATACTTTAAAATATTTCTTTTAAATTTTTTTCAGGAGAAAAAAATTTACACGAGTAGCAATTCTGCATTAGTTAAAACTATCTGTGAAGTTATATGATCAGTCTACAGAAACTTAGTGGTTTGAAAATTTTTAATCTTAGCAAATAGAACTTCAGAGCCATTACTGAAATATTTCACGTCAGAATTATCATCTATTGAATTCCTTCCATTAAATTCAAAAACCATAGATAAGCAACTGATGGTGCATTTCTTCCCATTCACTTACATTTCACAGTAAATCATTGAGGTTTTACCTTATTCTTAATTTATGTTTAAGATTCACTTTACTGTCTTTTGCTGAATCAATCAATCAATCGATCATCAGTATGCCATCACATTCTTCATTTATTACCCTGTAAATTAACCTTTAATTCAAATTCTTTGATATGTCTCTTTCTCATTCTTCAGATGTTCATTCTTCATATTCCCCTGTCTCTTTTTAGAAGGATGGCTTCTCACTCAAAGTAAATTTTTGCAGTTCTGGTTTTTTGGTATCTTTTAGGACAAAATGGAAAAGACTTCAGGTTTCAATGATTTTTTTCTATTCTAATTTTAAGAACTCAGTTGTTGTGCTATATGCTGTGCTTCAATCTATAAGCAGACCATACAGAGTTCCAAGAAAATTTTACTGTTTAGAGATGTTGGCAGATTTTTAGTTCCTTTCTCTGCAGTGCACATAAGAGGAAAATGAAGTCTGCTTCTACTCTGCTGTGGAGTCCCAACACTGGATCCTATTAGCTGACATTAACAATCAGGAATCTAAGAGATATTGGTGGTAGGAGGCCTGCATCCATTCAATCTCCCCAGAAGACCTCAAAGCCACTTAATAACTATTCCAGATGGTTATCCTCCTCTGCAATGCTCTTTTTTTCAATTTAGGTGACAATATAACTGCAATTCAAATCCAACCAAATTCAGCAGCAGCCCTGATCTCCGTACTATGTGATCTGAAGAGGTTTGCTGTGGGTGGCTCACGTGGAGAGCACAAACAGCCTTGGACTTTGTGTCTCTGTGGTGGTTTGAAAAAATGGCTGAGAATTAAATTCCAAATAAGCTGCTCTTCCTTCCCCCCAGCCCCCCTACAGAGAGGCAGAGACTAGGGGTTGAGAAAATAATTTTCTGAAAACAAACAGCAATGGAATGAGAAATGGGCAGTAGAACCAACAATATTAATAACAAAAGTATACAAAAGAGAAGGTGCTTTACACAAAAAAAGTTGTTCACCACCTCGGTTCTGTGTGGCCACTAAAACAAAGACAAAATGGTGGATGGTCTCCCCAGTTTCTCTGCACTTGAGCCCGAGATGAAGAAGAGTGATGAACAAACACCCCAAAACTGTAATTGTTTTACAATTGAGTAAAACATTGCATTACCCACTTTCCAGAGCTGCTGGGCTCGGCTGTGGTTGACAGGATTCTGCTTGGCTCACCTCCACCACTCCTCTCCCTGCAGTTCCTTCCCACCACGGTGCTGCAGCACACACACACCACTGGGCTCACCTGTGTTTGCCACTGGAGTTGAGTTATTCCTGAGACAGGAAAGGATGGGCAGTGGTGGGAGAGGTGCACACTGCTGGTCCCAGCAAGGTCCTAAAGAGAGAGAAACAGAACAAAATGGCATCTCTTCCTGGGTGCATTCACCTGTCCTTCACCCTGAAGCCATGCCACCAGGGATGATTTTAGTGGTATAGAATAGCAACCTATAACCATTACCACACGGATATAGGCTCTGCCTCCTACTTGGCACTCACCAGCAAAACTAGGACAGTCACCTCCCAGGTCACTTCTACCCAAAAGAAGCAGGCAATCAAGCCATTTTTGAGGAAACAGGTTCAGGTTGCACAAGGCCGCATTTAGATTGGATATCAATAAGAAATATTCTCCACTGAAAGGTCTGCCAAGCATTGAAACAGGCTGTCCAGAGAAGTGTTGGAATCGCAATCATAAGGAGTGTTAAAAAAGTGTGTAGATGTGGTGCTCTAGGGACATGGCTCAATGGTGGACCTGGAAGTGTTAGGTTAATTGTTGGACTCAATTAGGGGTCTTTTCCAACCTTAAAGATTCTAAGATTCTATAAATATACTAAGAAAAGACAAGGATATCTAAACAGCAACATTTCACCTTCCCACCCAGATAGTGGTTGCAATTTTGTGTCAGAGAGAGAAGTATTCCAGGCAGGATTACATCACCCTGTGGAAATGAGATGCCCAGGAATGGGTCCAAAACATCTGTCTATCCTCAACAGTATCCCCAAGGTCATAAAAGAGTTCACTAACTGTAGCAGGGCAATAGGCAGGATATGTGTTGTCTGGCACACAGCACATATTGCTGTTGAATCACAAGGATGCTCACTCAAACTCCAAGTCTCTGTTAAACGTCAAAAGAGTTTCTTACACAGCAGTAGATTCGACTGGCTGAGTAGCTGATACCATTTTCAGGGACCTAGGTGTATTCAATATCACCAGTGCAACTTTATTTCATTGTGAGCATCTTTGTATATGTGTACATTTCATTTTTAAGTGCTTAGTTAAAAAATTCCTGGCAGATACCTGTTTAAACAAACTTTAAAAGTCTGTAACAATGTAGACGAGTATTACACAACCTTTTTAGGCAATCTGTCTTGGTATTTCACTATTCTTAGAAAGTTTTTCCAAATGTCTAGCCTAAGTCTCTTTTGCTATATTGTAAAGCAATTATTTTTAACACAATAATGCTGTTCCACTGCTAATATATTCCCTTTCCCCCTTCATTATGCAATAGCTTTTTTAGTATTTGAGCTCTGTTATCATATCCCAGATCAATCTCTCCTTCTCTAGACCTATCAACCACAGTATTCACATCTTTCCTCATCCACTATATTTTCCAGCCTCCAGTCATGCTTATTGATCTTCTCTTCAAGACCAATGTAAACCTGTATTAAAGTATAGTCCCTAAGACGAATATACACCTGTCTTAAAATATAGTCCTTTAACTGGAGACAGCGTTCCAGCTAAGGTGGTGCTAATGAGCAGATGAGCAGAAGATTTTCTTCAGATGTCTTACAAAATACATGAATTATGATATAGTCTGGTGGAATTCAGTTTGTCTTTCTTACTATGTGCAGTGATGTTGCTGTGTCATGTCCAGCTATGATCCATTACAACCTTGGGATCCTTCTCTGCAGAACCACAAGGCAACCAGTTGTTTCATATCTTGCATTTACGTAGCGGACATTCCTGGCTAAATATAGAGCTCTTTGCTTATTCTTACTGAATCACATCTTATTTTTCTCATATCTCCTCTCCAATTTGTCAGAGTCCTGGCTAAATACTGGTCTTGTCCTCTATTGCATTTTTCCAGGTTGGTATTGCCTGTAAATGTAATAAGGATATTCTTTCTTCCATTGCTCATGTCATCAATGAAAATTCTAACTAATGCCAGTAATACTGCATAGTCCTGGACACAGAGCAAAAATTCCTTCTTTATTTGAGTGGATTGACAGTCAGCTTCTTCTGCCTTCTGTCTAGGATAAATCACTAGAATAAAATAAGCTAAATATTGCATATATTGACTACTCTATTAACACTAAAGTGTACCAAATCTCGTAGGCAGGATTTTTGTTTCACCCAGCACTGGCACTATATCTCAGCACTGAGGGCCTTGAGTTAAAACTTTTACCTTTCTTAAACCCATTATCAAGATTTGCGTACCACACTGGGTGAACATCTTTTCCATTCCTTAGATCTGAATGCCCACATGGGTGTTTTGGATATCTAGACCAGACACTGAGTTTTGTCTGCCTGTGTCTCAAGGAAATATTTTCACTGCTTTTTTTTCTACAGAGTCATATCTCTATATGTCTAAACCACCAGGTAAATAGTTGTGGATTATTATATATTAGCTTTTCTACAGTTATGTTAATTTTGCCCCACATGTTCACAGGTTTCTTCAAACTGTGGCTCAACAGATCAAACTACCTTTCAAAACTATTCGAAGCAGACAAAGATGCTTTGCGTTTGGTCTGCTTTTCTTCTCTAAAATAAGCTACCATCTATTCAGACATTACAACCCACTATATAATTGCAAAAGTATTTTATTTTTTTCTATTTAAAAATCCAGGGCCAAAGGAATTCCAGAAGGATTTTCAGGAAAGAGTGGATTCCAGTTTTCTAAGAATAGATCTCAGAAAGCTCAGGTTAAAATATTTTTACATAGACGATCTCACCAGACATATATTCTGCTTTCTCCACTGTATAGATTTCTAATCTTTATATTTTTTCTAGCATTTTGAAGTGAATATATATGTATGTATAAACATACAGCCAAAGGCTTCTGTCTTTTGTTTAAATAATACCCACCAAGTTTATTGACACTGTGGGTCTTGTGTGTGCTACTCTCTGGCATCTAGATCAATATAAGCTTTCCTCCTTGAATTTGTTCAACTTTCATAACATTATATTTCATTTACATATTTTACAACATCCTAAAATTTTCCTACTCATCCTATTCTTTCTTCACTGCTTCTTCTCCCACTCTGTCAATGAGTCACAATTTGACCCAAACAGTAAATACCTCTTCTCCCAATACTGCAATGAATTTGTTATTTCTCATTTGCTATTCTCAACCTGTTCAGCTGATAGTAACAGAGAAAATTCTGTGTTGTGAGATGCTGTCATTCATGTGAGGATTTATGCAGCTCTGAAAAACACATGCAGATGCAAAAATTATATATAGCTAGAACGATTGGTGAAAAACTCAAAATGAGCCAGCAGTGTTAGCTCACAGCCCAGAAAGAAAACCAAATCCTGGGCTGCATCTAAAGGAACGTGGCCAGCAGGTTGGAGGAGGTGATTATGCCCCTTTACTCTGCTCTGGTGAGACCCCACCTGGAGTGCTGAGTCCAGTTCTGGTACCCCTGACAAAAGAAGGACGTGGAACTGCTGGAGCAAGTCCAGAGGAGAGCCATGAAATTGACAAGAGGGCAGGAAGACATCCCTACAAAGACAGGCTGGGAAAGTTGGGGCTCTATCTGAAGGTGGCTGTCAAGAAGCCCAAGAGGGACTAGAGTGATAGGACAAGGGGTAATAGGTAGACATTGAAAGAGTGGAAATTTAGGTTAGATATTACAAAGAAATTCTTTACTGTGAGGATGGTGAAACACTGGAACAGGTTGCCCAGGGAAATTTTGAATGCCCCAACCCTGAAAGTGTTCAAGTTCAAGTGAATAAGCCCTTGAGCAACCTGGTCTAGTGGGAGATGTCCCTGCACATGGAAGGGGAGGTTGGGACTGGATGATCTTTAAGGTCCCTTCCAATCCTTAACATTTTATGATTCTACGATTCTCTATCAAACTACCAGAGGATAATCCCAACCCATAATCGGGAGCTCAGACTACAGCAAGAGCCTGTTTCATGATGAAACAGAATATTAAAATTTTAACCTGAAAATACATGGCCCAGGAGACCAAATGTGCAAGATGTTCATCCAATTGAAAGGGCTTCACCAGCATCTGATAAGCCAATACTATAAATGAGTAAACATTCAGAACTTGGCTGTGGACCAAATCATGATAAGAATATTGAAGAGGCATATGATATTCAGCAGACCATAAAAGTGTAACCAGCTTTCCCCGGCAAATGGGTCTGGTGCTGAAAGATTCAGAAAAGAAAGGAAATTTTGAAACAATTAATGACTCCTTCCACTGCTCTCAACTTAACATGATAAGGGATTCGTGAGATGAATCAAACAGAGTGCAAAGAAACCTGGAGCTAGCTGCAGATTTATTTTATTGGCCTCGAGCAGTATGAGCAAAAGACAGGAAATGTCAGAAAAGTGAGAATTGTTTTAGAAGAAAGTCTAAAAGTGAGATGGCTGCCAAACAATTTCCATGAGAGAGCAAAAGTGGAATTACTGGATGGGATTCATACAGGTAGGATAATCCCACAGGTGTTAGGTAGCACACAAAAAGGAAAATTCTCTCTTGATTCAGCTTTACAGACTAGATGGAGAATTCTGAAACTCAGCCTGCTTTACATTTACAGGGGAAAAAAAGGATAGCACATTCTTAAATGATACCTCTGTAACTTTTCGTGCAAATTCACTGGTTCCTGGCACAAGGTCCAAGAGAGCTGTGATAGACACACATGCTAGATACAAAAAAGAGGGGCTGATTTACATAAAGCATTTGGAAAACTCTGTACTTAAAATGAAGTGGAGTGCACAGTTTGAATTTAAATTCAAGTGAATATTAGCTGCCAGCCAGATCTGCCAGACCCTACATTTCAGACTGAGAAATTCTGCAATGGCTGAAACATAAGAACCAGGAATTGTCAGTCTTAAGCTCCTCTCATACAATTATAGAATCATTAAGCTTGAAAAAGACCTCCAAAATCATTAAGTCCAGCCTTTGACTGAACATCACCATGTCTAATGAAACAGAGCCCTAAGTGCCATGTCCAGTTGTTTCTTGAACACCTCCAGGAATGATGACTCCATAGCTTCCTTGGGCAGCCTGTTCCAATGCTTAACCACAATTTCAGTGAAGAAATTCTTCCTTAAATCAAATCTGAACCTCCCTTGTCACAGCTTGGAGCTATGTCCTCTGACACTACATGCCTGGGAGAAGAGGCCAACGCCCACCTGGCAACAGAATCCTTTCAGGTAGTTGTAGAGTGATAAGGTTTCTCCCCACTCTCCTTTTCTCCAGGCTAAACAACCCCAGCTCCCTCAGATGCTCCCCATAACACTTGTGCTCCAGGCCCTTCACCAGTTCCATTGCCCTTCCCCAGACTCGCTCCAGCCCCTCAATGTCCTTCTTGTAGTGAGGGGCCCAGAACTGGACACAGCACTCAAGGTGTGGCCTCACCAGTGCTGAGTACAGAGGGACAATCACTGCCCTGGTCCTGCTGGCCACACTGTTGCTGACACAGGCCAGGATGCTGTTTGCCTTCTTGGCCACCTGGGCACCTGCTGGCTCATGTTCAGCTGCTGTCAACCAGCACCTCCAGGTGCTTTTCCATCAGGCAACTTTCCAATCACTCTGCCCCCAGCCTGTAGCACTGCAGGGCATTGTTTTGGCCAAAATACAGGACCCAGCACTTCCCTTATTGAACTTTGTAGAATTGGCCTTGGCCCATGGATCCACCCTATCCAGATCCCTCTGCACAGCCCTCCTGGCCTCCAGCACATCAACACTCCCACCCTGCTTGGTGTCACACATGAACTTACAGAGGATGCACTCTATCACCTCATCCAGAGCATCAGTAAAGGCATTAAACAGGACTGGACCCAGTACTGAGCCCTGGAGAACCCCACTGGTGACCAGCCATCAGCTGGATGTGACTCCATTCACCACCACCCTCTGACAGCTTTTTACCCAACAAAGAGTGCACCTGTCCAAGCTGTGGGCTGCCAGCTTCTTCAGGAGAATGCCATGGTATAAAAGAGCAAGTAGAGTACATTCACACCTTTCCCTCATCTAGTGGGTGGGTCACCTGGTCGTACAAAGAGATCAGGTTGATCAAGCAGGACTTGCCTTTCCTAAACCCAAGCTGGCTGGGCCTGATCCCCTGGTCGTTTCCTGCAGGAAAAGATATGTAAAAGTATTATATTGCATTTATTTCTAAGAAAAAGCAGAGTTCATCAGAATATTCCATAGAACAGCTAGAGGAGACTCTGCATCTCCCTTGCAGAAACTGTGTAGCTCTGCAGAAGTAAATAAGAAGCAGAGGCACTAAGTGGATATAGAGGAGTACTCAGTGGTGAGAATACTCGCTAGGAATTCTTAAGTTTTTATGGCATGATCTTTGCATCAAAGGCAGTAAATAAAAGTCAGTAAATAAAAAGACCAGAAGTGTTTCACTTTCCAAAGTATTACTGTACTTAAGGCACATACTAAACTCTTATGCTTTAGTATACAGTGAGCAGAAATATCAATTAACACAAATACTGGCACAGCTGCTCCTCTTTCTTATATCTTTGACTTGTCAACATCCAGAAAATTCAAAGGTAAACTCTTGGTTGGTTTTTTTGCAGATTTTTTTCTCTGGGATAAATTACATTTAGCTGCTAGCAGAAAATATCTCTGCCAAGTGGAACAATGTTGTGAAATAGCAGGAAGTCAACAGAAAGACAATTAAGCTATTGTGATTTTATGGAAGGGTTCTGTACACATAAAATACGGACTACTTATAGGCATTTTTGTGAAATGCATGTTATATTTTTGTTTTTTGTTTGTAGTACTTTGACTGATTTCAATTAATGTTAACAACATGAAGACAATTTATTCATGCTTATATAGAGTTTTGTGCCAACTTCTTTTTCTTCTTAAAAAATTACCTTGAAGTACACTCCCTAATACTTTCTTTTAGAGACCTACAAAAGCAAAAAGACATAGTAATTTTTTAAAGACTATTGCAACAGATACCTTTAATAAAGGCACTTTTCTTAGAGAGTTGCTGCATACTGGTTTTTTTTACTTTGGCTGGTATCTTTTCCAGGCTTAAATATACTTTGACTAACTGTAGTAAGAGATTGGTAAGTAAAAAAATTCAGCAAGTTTGACTTTGCATAGCTCACAGGTTGGATTTACTATTCAAAAAAATATTTTATCTATTCCAGGTCAAATGCACTTCATTGGTGTTAGTTTAAAATGAAAAATCCAAAACCAGCAACAAAAGAAATAAACAGAAGACCAAAACAACAACAACAACAAAAAAAAAACCAAAAAAAAAAACCAGGGGGTTTTATGTTATACTAGTGTATTTCCATCCACTACTTTTACATGAATTCAAGTTTACCCAGGTCACTAAATTTCACTAATATATTGCGATTTTCTTCATACTGGTAATGATACCTAGAACAACATCACTAATGAGAAAATCAGCAGAAATTAATCCCTGATCTAACTGCTTAAGACTTCTACTGTGATTTCTGTCCTGACTGATTTTTCCCCAGACAACACAATTCCTTGAGAGTTCTCCTGAAGATAATTCTTTTCAAACTCTGGCTCAGAGCCCATATTCATCTTTGTGGAACTGTATTATGTGTGTTAATGAAGTCCAGAGAGTTTATATTAATAGCTGGATGGGAGCATCTGGAATGTTTGTTATCATGTCAAAAATGCTTTTGGATTAATTCCACATAAATCCATGTGTCTTCAAAGCCCATTTCCCTTTGGCCTTCATCCTTTCTTTCTCTATTACTCAAAATGCAGTTTATTCTTATAAATAGATATTTTAATTAATTTCTTTCCTAAACCATTTGTAGAGTGCCTATTAAGCACAGATGCAGATGTTTCTCATATTTGATAAGATCTTAAGAATCTGATGATAGCATTCATACTTCTCATGAGTAAATTCTCACTGTAAAGACAAAGATTGTAGGGAATTATTGTACCATAGCTAAAATTAGTTTCGCTTAATTCCTGCAAAAAGTAGTAGGAACCACTATAGTTGGGGAAGATTTTATTAGGTTTGAAACAATATATTTGAAACCATGTGAGCTTAAGAAAAACTCTCAAGAGAGATTCATAAGACATGTAATAAAATCCCAAGAGTTGGCAACAATCTTGGTCTATCTCATAAACTCTAGATAAATATGAACAGATGTCAATAATGTAATTAATTTTTTGGAAGTTAATTTCCCAATGAATAATTTTGAGAATCACAGTTAGACACATGCCCCTTGAAATCTAATTGATTTTTGAAACCACTCAAAAATACTTTAAAGGATTTTCCCCTCTGAGGTTTTTCCGATTATACTTTCATGTTCAGAAATACTTAATTTCTTTAATATAGGCACCTTATGACAATATGAAATATTCACTTTCTCAATAATAAAGGAGAATAGTTATTCTAAAGAGCAAACTCTGAGGCTGAGTTTAAACAAACTCCTATCTAATATACAGTAGAAAATTCCCTAAAAATAAGGGAATTTTTTTTTCCATCATGGTGTTTCTAAAAAAGCAAGGATCTACACAACTAGAAATAAGCATCATTTTAAATTTAATGAAAATATGAATTAAAAATATGTAGCTGCATGTCAGCTTCTTATAGGGCTAAAAGCCTCATCTTGGGTAAATAAAGAAAATCAAAGATGGATGTAAAAATTAGTAAGATTTAATTTCCTCTAATAATTCTCTGATAGATCAGACCAACATGGCATCTGTCCTCAGGCTGAATTTTATCAGACAAATGACTAACAAGTGAAAAAAAAAAGAAAGTGCCCATCCACTGGGACACCTCTGAAATCTAAAAGACACATTCACAGCAACTACATAAAATAAGTCTTAACTGGCAAAATTTCAGTTAACATTATATGAAACAAAAGAAATTTAGGTCAAGCTGTGTATTCAGTACAGCACTTACGTACTTGAGGTATCCTTCACACCTATGGTTTCTAGCCTTATCTAGTTATCATATATTATCATCTTTTGCAATGATTTAAATTCCCTCTCCAATATGAATCTGCAGAACAGAAAAACATTAATGCAATTGTGTATCTTGTGCTGTCCCATATGTGTTCACAGCATATTTCTCAGAGATCAGCTGGAACACCCACGAGACATTCCCACCTTTCTGGCAGCATGGAGAGCTGATCTTCCTATGAGACGTATATTTTGTATCTGTGATCTATTTTGTCTGAACTACTGGAAAACATTCACTTTCCATACCTCTTGTTGATGCTGGAGCCATGGAGAGTCAAAAGCACAGTGCAATGGGTGCTTGGTTAGTGTTGTGATGACTCAGGAGCTTTGCTGGAAAGGCGCAGAGCCGCGGTTCCAGTCATTGTTCTCTCCAGCGCTCCTGGGTTTCATCCGGACATGATCTGAAGCGAAGCGCACAAACAGTTCTGGGCACACGGCCCAGGAGTCGAGCTTTTCCAAAAGCAGAATCCTCTAAGCACTGTGACACAGAGCCAGGCTCTTCTCCCTAAGTACTCCTGTCTGTAGCATAGCCCAGCATCACCCAGAGTGAGGATTACTTGCTACGCAAAATGTTGGGTGATCCATGCATTTCCTGACCTGGAAGACCGGTCTGCTTTCTGGACAAGCACTTTGTCAGACCAGTACTTAAAACTTCTTGATTAGATACTGCAATCTGATCACCTAAATTCTGTAAGTAGTCTCACACTATGAAATTTAGTTTGCAAGGTTGTCAAAGTTCATACAAAAGGTGTTTCGGCTACACCTATTTTGACATTTGCAAGGGTTGCTGACATCATATACAACATAAGAGGCTAATTTCTTCATGTGTAGGAATTATGCCCCTCATCCATGGCAGGCAGCAGAAGAAAAGATACCACACCTAGGGACACTACTTGTTCCAGGAATTTCTTCATATCACTATAAGTACCCAGTTATAAGTTTCATGCCTTAACAAAATCAACCTGTAAAACATGCCATTTTCACCAGCTTTCTGTCAAAAAAAAAGAAAAATTGTTCAGAGACATAATAATAAAATCATACTCAAGAAAGTAGAGTGAACTGGAAAAAATGAAAATTAATATTTTTGGAATCAATGTCAGCTATGGAAGATATTATATAGCTAGGTTTTACCATACTTCAAATGCAAATTCATGTGTCATGGTGAAAAAGTAACTGCACAGGTTCATCTCTCCTATGAACTGTATCATCATTCATTACAGTACATGCGTTATGAGAAAAAAATTATTAAATAGTTATGTTACTTGATAATGTCAGCCAGACTTTTCCTTTAACCAAGCTTTTCAACCATCTCTCTCATACTCCATTTTCCACTTGTACACAGCAAGTCTCTGACCCTAGGAGAATTCTTTGTGCTTGTGGTTATGTGGATGCCACACCTAAGTGAAAGAAACATATAAAAAATTTCCTGGATCCATAACAACAATTCTCTTTTGAGAATGCCTGGAAATGGTAATTAGGAATAGGCCAGAAAAGAATATTTAATTGTAACAAGTTTAAATTTCACTGTTTCAAATAAAAAAGCCTGCTGGAGACTACCATCACATCCTTCCAGTAATACTAAAAGAAATAACTATTAAATGCTGCTTATTGAGAAAAAAATAAAAGATATAGTGAAAGCCATGACCTAAACTGAAGGAAAACACAGGGTCCAGGAATTAATTAGTAAAGCTAATTCGTTTGTCAGAAGGACCTGACAAACAGCCAGTAGAGGAAGAAGCTGAGGAGGCTTCAAAACAATCAATGATTGTGGGAGCTTGAAAGAAAATAAGACAGAACAGGACAAGGAGTTTCCTTAGTAAAGCATAATAGAAAGTTAAGCTGAAAAAACAAAACAAAGGAATTCTCTTGGATGTCTCAGTCTTACTGTGTTCTAGACAAGAGAATTTTGCATATGGTTTTTGGCAAGGTATCAGATGAAAGAAACAAATAATTCTAATTCTATGCCACATATTGCCCAGTTACCTGAGCCAAGTAAATTACACTGTAATATAGTTCTTCTGAGGATTTATATTGCATTCCCTCTCCTGATTCCTTGACCCAGTGTGATTGTCCAGTCTCCAAGTAATTTTCTGACAAGAGTGCAACTCATGCATGTGTCCTGTTGTTGTTCCACAGCTGAGGAAAGAAGTGGAGCCACAAACCCCTCTCATCTCCTCTGCTTCAGCTGGATAGTCTCTTAAAGATTGTTGTGTCTTTAATTTACCCTATAAAATATATATATATATTTAATATATAAAATATCTATCTATAAAATAACTTGTCCAAAATGCACATTGATGAAATTGAAACACTGTGAATTATATAGCAAATGTTACAGAGGAGGATTTGGAAGTGAGGATGAGTGACTGTGGCAAGAATAGAACTCTGTGCATTCCAGTCATCACCACCATTATCAGACTTATTACTTGACTCTTTGATACTGTACTTGTTTCCATACTTGACTGCATCATTCTTTCTATAGCATAACTAAAAAATAGATTTTGCAGACGCATAAACCACTGCCCTTGCATATGCTACTGTAAAAAGCAGAATAAAAAGTAGAATACATTTTTTAAAATTTAAGTTAATTTTGGGAATGGTGTAAGTTTTTTTGAAAAATTCAACTCCAGTGTCGGTTCTGCTGAATTGTGGTTCTTCATACCATTTCAATTTAATGCTACTGCCACAATTATTAAATTGGGGAATTTAGTCTGTAGGCCTGTACAAGTAGGAATACCATAGTGCAATACAGTGATGGAAGACAGGAAGGTCTGTGGAAGAAAATAAACATTTCAGCTGGCATTTTGGCTGGTAGTGATGTGCCCATGGTATGATGATCACATTTACAACTTCACTGGCAATTAGAAATTCCTGATCAAAGACAAGTTCACACTATTAAAAATATGATTGTTTGCATCTCATCTGAGATGATAGACAGTTGATTTTATTAAGCTGTTTGTGCTTTTCACTGAACAGCAAATTAAAACAGAATTTGGTTTTAATAATTACAGGTTCCTGCAGATCACTCATCTTGGTATGCTGCAAAAATTATCCTTTGACGGTAAGGTAATTAAATTCCTTGCTCAGCAAGCATTCAGGCAATATTTTCTTCCAACTTGTTCCTACTTGTGGTCAGGAGGAAACTCATCAAAATTAATTTTGAAGATTTATGTGCTAATTACACTTTCAGCCAAAGTAGTGGATTTATGAATCCTCTTTCTTTCTCTATACAAAAGGAACTTTTCTCCATTCAAACTAAAGTACTTGTGATCAAATCTCAATTGATACAAATTCTTTTTATACCATGAACTTCCTCTAAGTTTTGGCCACAAGTTAGAGTTTTTGTTGTTGAGCTGAATTTGCTATTGAAGTCAGTTTATTCCATTATTTAATTAGATATAGCTCAACAGATATTTTATAGTGGTTTTTTTTGTTTGCTTGTTTGTTTTTAATCTCTGCCTATCTGATTAAATTCTAAATCACAGTACCTTCCAAAACTGAAACACACCTTCCCTGCAGTACTACTGCTTCTCTTCAGACACCCTCACCTGTAACTAAGTCATTACCTCTAAGACAAATATGATAAAACAGTCTCCATGTATTGAAAGTAAGAATGCAGTGAATTTTTTATTTTCCTTATTGTCTATGGTTCAATTCCCCAGGAAGCAAAGACATGCATATGTTGCCGTTGTGTTTCAGCCTTCTGATTGTTGACAGATTCTTTTGAAGTTTCTCACACTTTGTTTTTGTAAATAATGATTGTTTTGCATTCCTCTTTGGAAGAAGAGAATTGATGGACTGCTGATGGGACCTATGGAGTCAGGAGGTATTATCCTCACTGGCCAATCCATGGTCATTGTTGGAATTCTATAAATAGACATGAAATGTAAATAATGTGCTTCTTTTCCTGCTTGAGTCCTTGGAGTCAGTGAGGGTGAGTTTTTCTCCCTGTGCCATTCTGTGACATACATGTCGTTGAAAAATTGGATATCTCTTGCTGGAATTTTCATCCTTAATGACAGACTATTCAAGCAGGATCCAGCTGTGCCATATGAGCACTGAATGCCATTTCAGACCTCCAGAAGTGCCATATCTAGCAACCAGCTCCACTGCAGACTGGCACAAGCCTCTCCTCTACCCCTCTGCTGTCAATTCCAGCTCCATCTCCCTTACAGCAGCACTGGTGGCAAGAAACTTGGTTACAACATACAGAGCTACAACAGGGCATCCAGTCTGCCTAACCTGAGAACCTAATCCATGTTTTAATCTAGACAATAAATATCTATATTTCCTGTTCAATCAGTAGATGTAGATTGATAGATCTCTTGAAGGAGGGTACTACAGCTGTATATCTCACCATAAGCACCTGAGTTACACGGGTTGCACTCTAATCAAAGTTTATAAATAAGACTATTGTTTCACTTCAGAAAACTGAGAAATAAAGGGAGGCAGCAATATGTTTTGGATAAAAAATGTCACAAATTCAAAACATTTATGTGAAAACCAGAAGTTGTTGGCTTTCTCTCACTTGGGGGAATGTGTCCTCTAGCAGTGACCTCAGACTGTTAAAGATGTTATAAAGGATAGAATGCATCCAAGGTGAGCTTCTGCTGTAGGCATTTGAGGGATAAACTCCCCCCAAAAAGTTCATAAAGTGTGAGAGAGAAGAGCATGTCCAATATCTATTTAATTCTCATTCTAGCCACATGAGTATCAAATGAAGTATTTAAACAACACAGAGAAGTAAAATGTCTCTATGTGCATATATATAATACAGAATTTTACTTCAATTTTATGGTTGCATGTGACCTTTAATTTTTGCCATTTATTCAGCAATTCAGCTAGGGCACTGAGTTACATGATAGAGCATCACAAGATACACCCTAATTTTATAACTCCGTTATAATGTCTTTTAATCTGTTCTATTTCCACAAACTGAGAGAGTAAGCACCCAAGAAAAAATAGCCTCATCTGATTAAGGTGTATTATTTCCAGTAGCAAGTACTCAAAAATCAGTCCTTAATTGAAAAAGCAGTCACAAAAATGTTTAAATAACCTTACAAAAATCCATGCTCTGTGAAATTTGAATATACTAGAACCTAAATACATGGCTCTGAACCCAGACATCCAGATTTAGGAAAGAACTTGTTTCTCTTTGCTGGCCAAAACGCTAATGCCTCTTTAGTGCAAACAATTTTTAAAATGTACCTTACATTTTTAAGTGGAAAAGTATAATGCTTCTTCCCCCTGTTCCCATACTATCCCATATCCAATGAACAGTTTGTTTTTCCTAAGACATTGCTTAAAATTTTAAAAATACAAATCCTAAATTTATGGTGAAAAAACCCCAAGTCTTATATATCAAAATAGTCTTCCCATTTATAACATTTATAAGATCTTTGCTACTGACTAGAAGGTGATGATTTTTTTGCAATTTGATACATTTTTCCTAGAAAAGATCAGTGATCAAAAAGTATTACATTGCCCTATACATACTGATTCTTAGTCAAAAGCTTGGTATTTGTTTCAAGCTTATGACACATAACTTAGAAAACATCTTCATTCAGAGATACTTTGCATTAGGCATTATATCACACTTTGCCCTAAATTTTTATCTGATAAAACCTATAGGTGCCATCATTATAATTTAGCCAGTGGGTAGCTTAGACAAACAAAATTTCAGTGTGGTTTACCCCGGGTGCCACAAACAGCCCTTGGGCACAGCACAGCTCTGAATCATGCTCCAACAATGATATCTCAGGGATGATGCTGTTCTGTCCTCTGCCTGAACAAATGAAAATGACATTGTCGTTTTTAACTGGTAGAAAACTACAGATGCAGATATATTTTTTGAATGATTTTGTGCTTTGCTCCTTGGACTATTTCTCAGCCATCAGAGAGTCTATTTACAGAGAGCAGATCCTGTAGCAGATTTCACTTGCTATTCCCAGCACTAAATTTTGAAAAAGTTTGCTGAACTCATGAATACTAATAAATTTTCAAATATAAAATGCTACAATAAGAAACAAATAAATCACAAAAAATGGACAGATTAAAAAAAAAAAAAATCCAGAAATGCTGAGATAATGCAGAGCTGGGTTATATTCAAAAATCCACTGTTCCCAGGGGTCGAGATTTTGTTACATAAACGATTGCAATTGCATCCTTGATTTATTATATCCTTGAAAGCATGATGGAAATAAAGCTATTAAATATGGTAGCTTTCCTGATTAAAAAATATCTAAACAGATGTTGCAACTATAGAGCTGACAGGGAAAATATTTAGGAGACAGTGGAATTCACTTCAAACCAATTAACTGCTGCCACACAGCCAGCTTTGTGTACTCAACCACAAATTAAGTCTAATTAATAGGATTTTTAATAGATTTTTATAAAAGATGTGTCAGCTTCTTTCTTTTTTTAAATTACTTATTATACTTTTCTTTTACACTTAGAAAAATAGCTCTTATATGTTCAAAAGTAACTTTTGACAAAATACTTTATGACAACCAGAAAAAAATGTGATGCTATCTTGTTGTCTCCTCAAAAGATGCTTTATTTTTGTGGTTGCAATTATTCTACTCCTTATTTAGCTTAGTTTCCAGTGATGGACTCTTGGCAATGCTATTGTTCACTGTAGGACTCCGTTTTTGTGGCAGCTGTAATTGGTGCAGACACTTGGCATCTTTTCAGATCAGTGTGGTTAGAGAAGCAGAACTGAGAATACTGTACACATCCAGAAAAATTAAAAATAATTAATTAATTTTCCAGATAATAAATAAAGCAGTGTGGGAAAAGGGAAAAACCTCAAACCCACCAAGCCCAAGTTACAGAACAAATGGAAGTAGATGCCTTGTTTGATAAGTCCTCTGCTGGACCCACAGAATTCTCAGTGACTGCTATGGGTGCTCCAAACCCTGCAGTCATCTGCAATTAATCCATTTCCTTCTCTCCGTCTGAGCTGCAGAGATCCCTCTAGGGCATGTGGGACCCTGCATGTCCAGATGTGTGAAGTCAGGCAGGCCCCATGAGGTGTGCACTGGATACCTGCAGGGCAGTCATGAGTCAGAAGACAGAGACTGATTGATATGGGAAATCCCAAGGTGTCTTACTCTGGCACAGGCATTGCCAAAGTCCCTATCTAAATGCTGTCTATACCTTTCCTGGGATTTTTAAAGCATTTTGGCACAACCCTCAACTGACCAGCCCTAAGTTCTTCAATTTGAGGACAGACCAGTGTAGAAGACATCAAAAGAATGGACTCCACAAATTATTCCCTGCCCGATTCCCAGTGGAGTGTAAGAAATGAGAGCTGAAATGCAGTGTCAAGACAGGAAACTGTCAACTAGGAAATGGTCAAATAGGTAGCCCAAGAGAAAGAGATACAGGAAATTCCTAACAGAATTCAATCTTATTTTCATATATATGAGAATCTTCAAAAGTGGGTATAACTACTGTTCTGAATAGACTGGCTTCTGCAGGGAGCCAAAATACACTAATAATTAGTAAGAATGAAACGATGACATTTTTGATTTGCTGGTGAAAAGGCAAAGATGGGTCAGTACTGATGTAGTTGATGTTGATATTTGAGTGCAGTAAATGAATTGCAAATGGAAGCCTTATTGTTAATATTTACTAGTCTGTGCCAGGAAAATAAAATACCATTTATTCCTAAATATACCTGTACATTTTCAGTGCAAATGGGAAAGGGTTTCCACCTTGGAGTCTCCCCAGCCACTCTGCACTTCATGTCACCACCTTTTTTGCCTGCCTGTCCATACCTGCCTCCATTGAAAGGTAAGGTTGGAAGACGGATGCTGTGTGGTCCCTTAGGTGCCCCAGCCTGGCAGGTTGGGAATTGTTTGACTGTAGCTTCCCATGCCAGCAATCCTCATTGTGGGCAGACACAATAATGGATTTCAGGGTGCCAGTCCCTTCCAGAGCTTCTCAGTCACTCTGTTTAATTGACATTCCCTGCTAGGTTTGGCACTGCTCATCTGCAGGAAATCTGGCCAAGGCTTCTGGATGGCTCACTATGACCTGGTGCTACCTATTCATACTCTTCTTATCTTCTAAATGGCTGTGCTCAGAAATAAAAACAATGATGACTACTATGTAGTTCCTTGGGGGTTTTTTTCCAGCATCTCCCTTCTTGAAGAAATGCCTCACAAGATCTTCTCTGCAGTCTTGTGTAACTTCACAAGTTATCAGAGAAAATAATTAATACCTCCACAGCCATGGGTCTCACCTGGTGAAGGAATGCAAATGTGGAAACTCCTAAGGTGATAAGAAACATTCAGCACAGATTGATCATAAAAAATGCCATTATAAATAATTCCCCAGAGTAAGCACACCATCTGCTTTTCTGTGCCCCGACAACTTCCATAGCTCTGATGGGAGAGGCTGCCAAGACGAATCTTGGCAGGTCTTGCTGATACCTGGCAGAGTGCTAGCCAACAGAGTTTGTCAGCTCAATCAGGTTTCTTTCTTTGACAGCAGAAGTGGCTTATGGGCAGGAAGTGGCACATATTATATGTCTGGCTTTAATAAGCTTGTGATAGTGCCTCACATGACATCCTCATACACAAACAATGGAAATACAGTCCAGAGTGTTTGTTCATGAGCAGCACTTAGGGTCTGTAAGTAGTCTCTCACAACCAGAATAACTTTGCACATCACTAGACAAAACAAAGTCAGTATAGAATAGGTAACTGAAATCTACACTGAAAGAGTAGTTACCAAGGGCTCTCTATCAAACCAAAAACAATAAGCAAGAGTGGTTCAAAACAGGTTTTACTTATCTAAGTCAAATCTTGTCATTATACAAAATATTATCATGTATTACATAAATATAATTAAAATTTAGTGGGTATTATTATTCATTATATTGTGTATCATATTATTTATTGTTATAAATAATATGCAGTATTTACATGAGTGACTTAAATAAGAAGACAATACATTTATGAACAGTACAGTTGCAAATAAAGTACATAAGGATCATTAACAAGTCCATGCATAAGACAGATGAGGTAATAATACATCTCCATGCTTTGAATCTTTGCATTCAAAATTTTCATCCAATTCCTTATTGCATTAATTGTAGCAATCTTCCAAAAAGTGGCAAACACTACACTAGTTTGAATCAGCAGCCCCATAGCCAAATTTATTTATACTTTAAAATCTAAAAAAGTTACAGTAAAGAAAAGCAATTTAAAAAAATATAGAAAAGGAAAAAATAGAGGAGGGAATGAATTGCCTTAACATTTTCTCTCATTGTTTTCTTTTGAGGAGAAGAAAATGGCATATTGACAAGCAGCCACTGTGTAGAATACCTAAATTGTAGTGTGTGTATTTATTCCTTATTCATGTATATTTCACTAAATGACCTTAATGCCTTTGACTTTCTCAATATAGGAAATAAGTACTTAAGCAAGGAGACAGATGGAGATTAGCTTAATTATTTTTAAAAATCAGCTTTATTTTCCTAGAGATTATCAGTCTTTTCCATGGAATTCATAATTCAGCTAAGGCATTGTTCACCTGGCGGATGTTTACCAATCTTATTTCCTCAGGTCCCTTCTTTCAGTAGTCTTTGAATATCTGCCAGAAATGGTCTTTCATGGGGACATGATCTGGCACTGCTTTCTCATCTTGGTATCAACACTCTTCAAGCAGAGGTGCTTCCCCAGGTCCCGTTCATGCCATCATTCCACTTGTGAGCCCTCAGCAAACAATGATGCAATTCAGAAAGAAAACAGCATCTGAACACCTGACTACATTAAACATTTCCACTTACCCAGCAAGCAAGTCACAACAATTCATTGATGAACACACAGCGTGGGTTTTATTCAGTGATAAATGATGGTTACATTACTGATATTCTTGCATTTCTTATATCACTATCATCAGATGTACAGGACACGGAAAAATGAACAAAATAGTAGCAGAATTTAGGCCCGGGTATTGAGACATCTGTAGAATAAATATTCCATTTGCCTAACCTATGATGCCCATTTAATTTTTCCAGAAAATGTCTTTGCTCAAAAACACAGCTTGTCAGGAAAAGCTTATAAGGAAAGCATTGTGTGCATCAAACACCTACCAGAAAAAATCAATTTACTGGAAAAGATAAAGAATAGATAATGTGCTACGTTGTACTTTCTGCTTTCAATCATACATATCTTCACTACATTGTTTGACAGTCTGTTTGTATTAGAAGACAAGGCAACAAGTTATCCAAATCTCATAAATTCTGGTTATTTCTGAAAATAAAACACTCTTCACAGATCAAATCCAATTTAAGTAAACTTGTTAATGATAAGGAACAAATATGAGAATGCTTCATATGAGTGCAGGCATCTCTCTTTGAAAAGTATATCCAGGAAAGTAAATTTTTAAGCTCCTCTATTGATGGATATAGTTTATAAACCATTGAAATGGTTGGCATGCCAGGAAAAGGTCAAAAGTTACATGGCTAAGCATAAAAACAAACAAGAGAGCTACAGAGTTCATTAAAAGTCAATCCTGCCCTTGTACACGGGATCAGATATTTGCTTTCTTTTAGTTTTATTGAATGAGAAAATACACTTCTTATAAACATAACAATTATTTTTAACATGATTTAAAGTACCAAGCACTTCCACATATGAGTTGATGCTAAATAAAGATGAGGCATGAAATAAAGCAGTTTCTGTTTTTCCTTCATATTTCTTCTGTCTCCCCAGGCCTGTCCCTCCTGTTTTAGCAGTGCTGATGTTACCAGCCCCCAGGCAGAGGGAAGCAATCCTTGGCAAACAGTATCTGGATCAAATTCTTCCCTTGATTTCACATTCTGGGGCTGGCAGATGAAGAGCCTGGATCGGCTTCTTGTAGAAAAACAAGGTCTCTCAGGCCCCTTTTTACTGTGTGTCCCAACGTCAAAGAGGCGACCATCTCTGTCAAGAAATAATGCAGTCAGGTCACAGCATTCATTCTACCCTTTTTGTTTGGCTGTGGTACAAGTGACAAAAGGGCATGAAAAAGTCAATTTAAGCAAAACTGCTGATATACACCGAGTGTGACTCTGACAAATGATATAGACAGCACATCATTAAAGAGAGTTCTGGGGGAAGGAGAAAAAGGTAGAAAAATCACCAAAGCAAACAAATCTGAGTTCTGAAAATAGAGAGAGTAAAGCAAACATATTTTAAAGGCTTAGCATGGTAAGAACACCCTGTTGATGAAGAAAGGACCCAGATGCAGAAGACAAAATAAGTAGAATATTTCTATGATAGGTTTGTTGTTTGTTTATTTGCTTGTTTTTATAGATAAATGATCTTATCTGTGGAAGAGAACACATCTTTACACTATTCTAAATATTTTCCCAGGAGTATTTCCACCATTTTGACTGATGATCATTCAACACATGTATTCAGATAACTTGGCATATACTATCAACACACCTGGGAATTGACAGAATGCTGTCTGGTTTAGGCAGAACTACGTAAGCCTGAATGATCTGAAGAGTAAGCTTAAGGGTATGCAGTTATACTGCTCCTGTTTCTTCTTGTCTATACAAAATTTTAGACTGAAATACCTCCTATATGTTGCCCAATTCAGCTCTTATTTACTGGATGCTCTGCATCTAGACAGGCTTTCTAAAAACCCCACAGCTAGTGACTGAAAGTGTCTCTACTAATTGTGGTGGGGTGGATGATACGAATTTTAGAGGTCCCTCCCAATCCAAACTATTCCATGATTCTATGTTTCTCCAAGAGACCAGAATGGAAAATTCAGTCCAGAAAGTGATATCTTCCAGAATAATCAAGCATGTTTTAAGACAAAACCAACCTGGCCTTGAATAGTTCCAGAATTGGGCCATACACAATTACCCTGGGAAATCTGTTCCAGTGCCTCACCATCTCACAATAAAGAACTTTTTCCTAACATCTGATCTAAACCTGCTGTCTTTCATTTTGAAGCCATTCCCTCCTTGTCCCATCACGGTATGTCCTTGTAAAAAGTGTCTCTCTCTGCCTCTTTTTTTCTTCACATACTAGAAGGCCACAATTAGGTTATCCTGAAGCCTTTTCTTTTCCAGGCTGAACAAATTCATTTCTCTCTGCCTTTCCATATAGGAGAGGTGCTCCATCCCCCTAATTTACTTGCTGGCCCTCCTCTGTACCTCTCCAACAGTTCTTCCTGAGCTGGGCACCCCAGAGCTGGGTGCAGCAGGGCAGGTGGGGTCTCACCAGAGCAGAGCAGAGCAGAGGGGCAGGATCACCCCCCTGGCCCTGCTGCCCACGCTGCTTTGGATGCAGCCCAGGATAAAATTGGCTTTCAGGGCTGCAAGCCCACATTGCTGGGTCACATCCAGCCTCTCCTCCAGCAGCAACACATGGATTAGCAGTGCTTGTCCTTGTCAGCAGATGTGCCCTAGGTCTGTTCGTGCCCCAGGCTGGATTGGTACCAGGGATTGCCCTGACCCAGGTGCAGCACCTGACACTTGGTCTTGTTGAACCACGTGAGATTCCCACAGGCCCAGTTCTCGAGCTTGTCCAGGTCCCTCTGGATGCCATCCTGTCCCTCAGGTGTGTCAACCACAGCATTCAGCTTGGTGTCCTCTGCAGATGTGCTGAGGGTGCACTTGATGCCTTTGTTTCTGTCATTATTGGAGACATTAAGTGACGCTGCTCCCAGTACAGACACCTGACTCCACTTGTCACCAATGTCCATTGGGATTCAGAGCCATTGGCCACAGCCTCTGGATGTGACTGTCCAACCAATTCCTCATCCACCCAACAGTCTCCCCATCAAATCCATGTCTTCAGTTTAGAGAGAAGGATGTGGTGGGGACCCTTGTCAAAGGCTTTACACAAGTCCAGATAAATCTGTACATCTGCAGCCCTTCCCTTGTCCACCACTGCAGTCACTCCATCATAGAAGGCCACTGGGCTGGTCAGGCAGGACTTGTCCTTGGTAAAGTTGTGCTGGCTGTCCCAAATCACCTTCCTGTCCTCCATGTGCCTAAGAACAGCTTCTAGGAGAATCCATTCCATGACCTTTTCAGGTACGGAGATAAGTCAGTAGTTCCCAGGGTCCTTCTTTTTACTCTTTTTAAAGATGGGTAAAAAAGTGGGTTTAAAGATGGGCCCAATGTTTCCCTTTTTCTGGTTGCCTGATTGCCATGACTTTTCAAATATCATAACAGGAGCTTGACAACTACATCAGACAATTCTATCAGCATTTTGGGATGCATTTAATCAGATCCTCTAGACTTGTGTACATTCAGCTTCCTCAAGTAGTAAAAAACCAGAATTTTACTTACAGTGGGAGTAACTTTACTGTCTCAGTCCCCGTCCTGCTGTCCATCCACTTGAGAGGTGTGGTGACAGAAATCAGCCATTAATTGGTAGTTGTTTGGTTTGGATTGCTTTGCTGACAAGAAGGAAAAAAGAACTGGACACCTGTTTGAACAAGAAATGAGCTCAGCATGTAGCATGGAGATCAGGAAACAGGAGAAAAAAAGGTAAATTAATTATTTGCTATTTGCTGCTAGCAATAAGATAAAATATTATCTTCCAAATACATTTCCAGAAATGTAAGTAAGAGTTGTCCAGATGACTCATTTACGAAGGAATTGGATATGATTTCCTGCTTTTTGGTCTAAAAGTATCCCCCTCCAAGTTTTCAAAAAGCAACGTGAGGAGATCCACAAATTCCATGAGCTGGTGCTGCCTGTCCCAGCCCCTTTCAGTGGCCATGCTCATGAAAGTAACCTGACTAGAGAGCGGGTACAAAATGTTCTTTCAGTAAAAGCTATGCACAGCCAAATGCAAAAAGAAGAAAATTACATGGAAAAAAAGCCAAATGAAAACATGAAGTTAAATAAAGATATAAATGTATAATACAAGTATAGCTATAAAGCAGAAGAGCGTGCTTGAGACTGAAAACAATGAAATACAAAAGGCCTGTGTTGTAGTAAAAAGAATTGAAAGTTTTCAGACATGTACATTCACTAAATATTTCCTGCACACAGTACAAATATTAATTTTTTTTTCTGGTGGGTATTTTGCAGGTTTTTGAACCATCAAGCTACAGAAGCAAAGATTGTGAATGACTCACACAAGACATTTCTATCCTATTAGTCAGATATTTGTTACTGGAATAAGTATTGATTCTGTGCCTGCTTAGATGAAAAATGTGTCTGATGGCTCATGAGGGAAGGCATGTGACATTCAGGGATCGTGGTTTTCGCCAGTAAATATATGGGTCTTTCCAGACAGTGGTTCCCAGACTTTGCTGTATGTACTTCTAGAGGTGTTGGAATGGTTTCAGACCAGTTCTGCACATAATGATAGCCAAATCAATTAAGGCTAGGAATCCTGCTTTAGATGGAATCACTACAGTTTGCTGGTGGTAGCCAGGGGAGCAGGTCTACCTCTGTCTGTACTGAGCCTTTCTGCCCATGGGAGCATGTTAATACAAGAATTTAACTGCTAATTTTATTGGGTTTGCATGGCCAAGCTTTGGTAGCAGGTGACTACAGGGGTGGCTTTATTGCGAGGCTGCTGGAAGCTTCCTTCACATTCAACAGAGCCAATCCCTGGCAATTCCAAAGATGGACATGCCACTGGCCAAGGCTGGACAAATGGTGGTAACACCTCTGTGATAACAGATTCAAGAAGAAAGGAAAAAAAACTTATTGCACAGTTGTAATTGCATCCAGAGAAGAGAGGAGTGGGAACATATGGAAGGAGTAACTCTGCAGACCCCCAGGTCAGTGGAGAAGGAGGGGAGGAGGTGCCCCAGGTGCCAAACCTGGGATTCCTCTGCAGCCCCTGGTGCAGCCCAGGGAGAGGCAGATCTGCCCCTGCATTCCATGGAGAGCCATGGGGATACAGAGATCCACCCACAGCCCATGGGGATCCATGGGGATGCAGACATCCACCCACAGCCCATGGGAGAGCCCCACACTGGAGCAGGTGGATGCCTGAGAGGAGACTGTGACCCCATGGGAGGCCAGTGGAGAAGGGAACACCCATGGGAACAGCCTGTCCTTAAAGGACTGCAGCTTGTGTAAGAGCAACCCACATTGCAGCAGTTTGGGGAGGACTATGGTTCATGAGATGGATTCACACTGGAAAGGTTCACAGAGAACTGTCTCCCATGGGAGGGACCCCATGGTGGAGCAGGGGAAAGACTCCTCTCCCTGAACAGTGAGAGAAACAACCTGTGATGAGCTGACCATTCTCTGTCTCCCTGCACTGCTGGGGGAGGAAGTAGAGCTGGGAAGGAGGGAGGGGTGTAGGAAAGATGATTTCAAGTTCTTATTTTACTTCTCATCATTGTGCTCTGATCTTGTTAGTAATAAATTTGATGAATATCTCTAATTCTAGTTTGTTTTTCCCATGAAGATATTTGGTGAGCGATCTATCCCAGTCCTTATCTCAGCTCATGTACCTGTTGTTACATTTTATCTCCCCTGTGCAGCTGTGGATGGGAGTGAGAGGGGCTTTGGCACCTAGCCAGCATAAACACACCATGGACTCTTGGTGTAAATGATGGGGAACCAGGAGGATTTTGAGATGAGGATAGTAATTGGGAGATGTAAAGGGCAAAACAAGTACAAAGCAATATTAGAGATTAGAAGGGTCATGGGGAATTTTTGTTTTAGTTGTGGTAAAGTGACAAGGGGCAGATTTTGAGAAAATTGTCCATTTTTGTGCTGTGTTGTGATAATATTATTTTGGCGTTCCTACGGCGAAATTTGGTTTGGTTTGGTTTGGCTGGTTCAGTTGTTCCAAGTGAAGGTCATGTGATGAATGCGGATTTTAATGATAATGATGATAACTATATGATTCACATAGGTGAGGGATGGAAACTGAAGTGGGTTGCCCTTGGCTGGATGCCAGGCACCCACCAAGCTGCTCTATCACTCCCCAGTGTGACAGGGGGGAGGAAAATAAGATGGAAAACAAATAGTAGGCCGAGATAAGGCAATTTACTAAAGCAAGAAAAAAGCAGAAGTTTGAATCTGCATAAGCAAAGGGGAAAAAAAATTAATCTCTACTTCCATCAGCGAGCAATGTACAGTCAGAAACCCCCAGGAAGCAGGGCTTCAGTGCACATAGAAGTTGCTCCAGAAGGCAAAAATTGTAGCTTTTATATCTGAGCTGATGTCATATGGTGTGGAATATCCCTTTGGCTAATTTGGGTCAGTTATTCTAGCTGTGCCCCCTCCCAGGATCTTGCCCACTCCCAGCCCCTTGATGGTGGGGGGAGGAGGGTAAGAGAAGGTGCTGATGCTGTGCCAGCACTGCTCAGCAGTAGCCAAAACACTGGTGGGTTATCAACACCTTTCCAGGTACCAATGCACAGCACTGCATTTCGAGGGCTGCTCTGGGAAAATTAAATTCAACCAGACACAACCAGGCACTGATCATCAGTAATTTCCTGTGTGGAGACAGGTGTAAGGGCCACCGAGCAATTGGCTCTCCAGGCCACTGGACGGGTGGTGTTTGCTTGTGTGGTGATAGTCATATGATGATTCAGGGAAGAGATGAGAGGAGACGAGGACAGTTCTGGTTTAGGAAAGGGGAGTGTGAGACACAGCAGTGAAGATAGGCATGTTAAAGGACAGGAGGGGAAGATCCCAGAAGAATGAAAGGGACTGAAAACACTCCACTGGTGAGTGCACATCACCTGGCAGAGAGCCACGAGCTGCCTCTGTGTAGGAGGTAATGAAGTGAATAAATGGGCAATCCCCATTTTGAGGCTCTGACCCCAATTAGGTCTTCCATTTGCTTCAAAGGGACCACGCACATGCTCAGAATTATGCTGACTTTTTTTTCCTGCATCAGAACACAAAATGCTAATTGGTTAATTGGTGCTCATATTTTACCAGAAAGTGTTATGCAATTGTGAGGTTTAGGAAAACATCCGGGTGCCTCTTGGGCACCCACACATCCGGGTTATGTTTTTCTTTAAAAAGCCAAGCAAGTTAATAGTTGCTATAAAGTTATTTATTGAAGAAGCACATCAGTCTCAAAGGCAGAAACAAAGCAAAGCAATGGCATAAAAGCAATGACAAAAGCAATGGCATAAAGCAATGGCAAAACTGCAGTGGCAAAATGCAATGGCAAAATGGAATGGCAAAATGCAATGGCATAAAGCCATGGCATAGAGCCCCAGCTCTCCCTAATGCATGTTCTTCTATAGAAACTTTCCAACTAAGACACAAACTCAGACCACTACTGCTTAACTTATTAGAATTCTATTTTTTAGCACACCAGGCTACATATAGACTATGTTCATGGCCTATCTTGTTCTAACTGAAAAATGTAAGCAATATTCTTAACTCTAACTCTGTTATGTCTGAAGCTAGGTTCTTAGAGCCTCTAAGGAAACACTAGTATGTTTTTCAACTTTCACTAGAACATGTACTACTTCTCAGGCATCTAAGACCTTTTACTCACTAAAAGCACTTAAAACTTATTCCATTTACTTGCTTACTTATTCACTCCATCTATTCACTTACTTATTCCATTTAAAGACTTTAATTCAATCCCTGCACTCTGATTTCTCTCTGAAGAAATCAGAGAGACTCCTGACTTACTGACTCCAACATGTAATTATTGGCTTACATACTGACTAGCAGAGTTATATATATTTAGTCCTATGTCCTATTAACCTCCTCTTGCAACTTGGATTTGTTCTTTTCACAGCTGTCACTGGACTTCAGATTTGCTATAAGGAGACATTTGCAATGTCGTCTTAACTATTTGCAGTTGAAGATCTTACTGGAGTCATTCAGTCTTCTTTTAGGAGTTACAGATAATCACTACTAGTATGTAGGGAACCTTTGCCATAAGAAGACAAAGTGTTTGAGCTGTTATTCTTTTTCATTCTCCTGAATTTATGTCCTTGTTTCAACGTTCCTCATAAAATTAATTCAAATTAATTGCATTCACAATGTCGCTTTAACAAAATTGGAATCTAAAACCAGAAGAATGGGAATCAAGTCACACTAGATACTTTGAGTTTGGTAAGTCTGTATTCTTTTTTTTGGACAAAATAGGTTCCTCTACTTGCAGCTATATTAAGAGCAAAATGTATGCTTGCTAAGGAAGAAAATTAACAGAAATGTCTAAGCACAAGTTTACACAATGTCCATCTGTGTCTGGTTCCTTTAAATGCTTAAGAAAGAAATGGCCAGTGCAGGCAATAATACTGGAAAGGTAAAGCTGAGGCCATATTAAAGCTTAAAAGGAGTATTTCCTTCACTAGGCTGAAGTTTTCACTTGTTTCTTTCACCATTTGTCTCCCTCAAGAACCCTTGAAGTGCCATTGTTTCTTGCCCCATCTGCTTCTAGGATGCTCTGCACATATACTAAGAAAACTGTGATCTGATGTGTCAGGCAACTTTTATTGTGGGGAACAGGAACATTTGAATCCCACTAGGTCTCAAGAGGCAGACCACTATTTAGCACAAACAAGGCATTCATGATGGTTTGAAAGCCATCTCTAGGCACATTCTGCACAGCAAGCAAGGCCAGGCTTTGCATCCTCCAGTTCACATGCTTAAATTATGTCATGAACAGCAGTTACTCAAGCTGCAAAACAAAGTGAGAAAGCAGTCTGCAGCTGACCCAGGGGATGAAATCTTGCACTCTTCTTTCCTTGGAAGAAAAAGAAGAGCAGACACACTCCCTGGGAGGAAAAAAGGACTAGAAGAGATAACATGAATCATCGAGTCCATTCCCTGTCCACAACCAGGTAACATATTGCTGGATCAAAGAACTCTACTCTTTCCCACACTGCAAAACCCTCAGAGTATTTTGCAACGTCTTATAATAATTCCCAGATCTTTACTGCAAAAAGAGCTGTAGAAAATATTCTTGGCATCTTCCCACAAAAATAAATTTTGTACTTTCAATAAAAATGCAAAGATCCTTCCTAGTCAAATATGTGGAAGAATTCTTTCCTGGACCCATCATGATGATCAGTCTAACTCTGGTTACAAGAACAAGAGAGAGCAGACAGGCATGAGAGAAATGTCTTCAGCCCCAGCTGTCCCAGATCAGTGTCAGGGAACAAAAGGCAAAGGAGAGAAAAAAAAGAAAATTGTTCTTCTACCCAACACATGCTGGGGGTGGGGGGGGGGGGGGGGGTGAGTGATAAAGATGCTTTTGCCTTTTTTTTCTACATTTTGAAGGTTAAAAAAAGCCCTCATATGCCTTATTAAGGCCATTTCCTACAGTTCCAAGGAGTTTTTCTCTTGGCTGTTTCTCAGACTCATGCAGTTCTCAGTAAGTTCTGATCCTCCCGACATCTTGTGTGTTGCCTTATATTTATTTCTGAAGCAATGCTTCACAGTGCCAATGAAAAAAATCAATGTACCAGCTATTTCATATACAGAGCCATCAGAGCCAGGTTTAGTTAGCCGACTTCAGAGCTGCTCCAGGAGCCAAAAAAAAATGGTTAAAAGCGGTGCCAGACCCACTAGATGGCACTGTGGATGGCCATACCACACTCGTGAACCCAGGCAGGGTTAGCTGAGCCTGGCAGCTTCAATCTCGGTTGTGTGGCTCCGATTTCCAGCACAAGTCCCTCTGCCTGGAACCTCACTCGGCAGTTCTGCCCATTCAGCAACTTCTCGGTACCCTCAGTCGCTCCAAATTTAGGCTCTTTCAAATAATTATCAGGTTTTTTTTTCCCCTCAAGAAGCTCCACGATTATATTTTTCCAGTTCTTGGATCTTCCACAAAACATTCCAGAGGTTTCAAGAACTATTTAGAAAGTTGGTAAGTCTGAGTGTCCTGTCTGGCTGATGCTCAGTATGTATGTCAATGGAAGGGTACAAACTTTAACCAAGCTTTCCAAAAAAGCTGCAGATTACAGGAATTTTGATGTAACCCTAACTTTCCATCTTGGTTGCACCAATTTTGCTCTACAGAGTCAGTCTGGATCCCAATAAAATCAGTTGGGAAGGAGAATTTCCACTGGGATCGTGGAAAATTGGATAGGGGCCTCTGTCAGGTTTCCAAACACTTGAAATGAGTGTGCTGACATTTGGTAAATCTTCCCCACTTTTATAATCAAGGTTTTCTACCCTTACTGTGAGCAGTGTTTGATGGTTTATGCTGACAATGAAAATTGATGGGATTGTTGGAAAAAACAATGGGACTGCCATTTTCAGTTTGGGGCAACACTTTCATCAAGTACATTTTTCTAAGGGAAATGAGAGTTAAAATCTCCTTATTTCTGTCTCTGCTTCTGTATATTATCTCATCACAACCTCCTGTCCTGGCTTTTTAAAGTTTCTCTTGTGTTGCAGCTTTAGCATCATCCTGAGTAGGGCTTTGAGCCCTTCTTTTCAGTCTTTAGAACCATCTGTTGTGTCTCCCTAAGTAAAAACACTATTTGAAACCACTCCTCTCCATTCTCTCACATTGCTATTTACTCTAATAAAAGTGCATAAGGCATTTTCCAGTTGTATCATTCAAGATTCAACCACAAACTAATCTAACTAAACTAACAAACCACACACCAATCATGCAAGTTGAATGAGCACCAACAATTCCTAGGTCTTGTGCATTTATCATGAATGACTGAATAGTTTGGGTTGAAGTTGACCCTTAATGGCCACCCAGTCCAAACTCCCTGCAATGATTATGGACAACTTCAAATAGATTGATTGCTGGGATGGGGCACCACCTTTATGGGCAATCTGTCCCAGTGTTTCACCACCCTCATAATAAAAAACTTCTTCCTTGCATGTAATCTAAATGTTTTCCCTTTCATTTTTAAGCTATGGCAACAGACCCTGCTAAAATATCTGTCCCCCTATTTCTCATAAGCCCCCTGTAGGTACTCAAAAGCCACAATAGGGTGTCCCTGGAATTTCCTCCAGGCCAAACCCCAACTCTCTCAGCATTTGAAGCAGTCTCTCACAGAAAGCCTCCTTGACTAGGTAGTGCAGGTCAGCAAAGCACTGTAAGGAAGGACAAATATGCTCATAAAGCCCTAAACTGTTAACCTGTTAATCTGACCCTCATCTGAAGGTTACATCTTCCAGACAAGGCAGGCACAGCAAATGACTGTATGAGTATTCTTAAATCTCCCTCATAAGAATGCCAGGGCTGGCAGGAGCAGTAGATAAACCAGATATCCTTCCTCCCTACTTATCAAGTACTTGTCTAGAGAGATCCCTACAGATAAACCATGGATATAATGTGCAAATTGCGGAGCAAGAAGTGAGAAACAACTATGTGAGACTGGAAACAGAGTTCTGTGCCCACATCAAAAGGTGACTGTGGGTAAAACCCCTAAAAAGGAAAAAAAAATGCGCAAAAGATTCTGAAGTACCTCTTTTATTCTTTTTCTTGTTCTTTGTTTTATGCCAACAGTACCCAGTTTTGCCTGGACATTGTATTAAATTCAAATGACATGAGAAACTCCAGAAATTCTGGGTTGTACCTGGACACAAATTTTAGTGTTATGACAAGTTCAATACAATACTATGTCACAGCTTTACGGGTTATTAAAACTGGCATTAATATTTGCTGGATAAAATAAATAAATTATTTTAAAAAAATAAAATAAAATAAAATACCAAGAAAGCACCAAAAACCAGTGTATCTAGTCAAGTTTCCAAGTGAAAATGGTTTGTTGTAGATGGCTTTGTCAAGCAGACCTCAGACTTGGGCATGATGAGCTTTTGTATTTTACTCACTCATCGCCCACGATGAGGTTTTGAGCTGTATTTGCTATCAGAATTTGAAAAACAATCCTCAAGACAGTTTGAGCTCCAAGTGTAGTTTAAAGTAATTTTAACTGGTAATAAAGTTGAGAGAACATTAGAGAGTAATACATTGTGAGTTTTACCTATCTCATATAGCAGGATTTACCGTAGGGGTGCAGAAGACAAAACTTGATCTCCATATCTTACACTACATCCATGTAATGATTTTTTTCCCAATTTTAAATCTATTCACTTCAAAGATGACCATAATATTTGAGAACTCTGGGCCAGAAAAATGGCCCAAAGGACTTGTGTCATCGTTCTTTTAGATCATGAACTTGTGTCTTCCTGTAGCATTGTATGGTGTGGTTCATAAACTTGTTTTGTAAGTTTGTTTGCTTCTTATAAGAAAAAAGAAGAAAATTGAATCAAAAATAGAAAAAATATTTTCATAATAGTTATTATATCTTTGAAGAAAACTTTTTGCAGATGCTGACAGCTGTGTGAAAATAGTCTCTCCTCAAAATCAGTAAAGTGAAACAAACGTTATGAAAATAGAAGCTGTGAAACATCAGAGATGGTTTTCCATAATATAGCTAATTGCATGCCTGAGTGTTCACACTTTGTTCTGTGTCTTTTGCCACTATCAATGACTCATATTTAAACAGCACGAAAATAATATGTATTCGCTTCCCTCCTAAGTTCTTGTTTGGTCCTCTAATTAAGTAATTAAAGTGAGCATGTGCTATTACCTGGAAAGTTATCAAATACAAATCAAACAGGTTTTTGATGGTGAGCCTGCAGGAATCCTCCCTGAGCTCTCAACGTGCGCATGGAGGTTTTATAAGCAATTAAACTCTATCCCTGAAAATCCTACTTTCAAAGCTTTTGAATCACATGGAGAGTTTTATGGTTGGCTGCAAATAAAGAGAGCTTGTAGGAAAAGCTCAAACAAGGAAAAGAAACATGAAACAAATAAGTTGAAACATACTTAACCTCTTCCCTTCTAGAGCATTAGTTCTCATCCTGTATTGATGCTGCTTTAAACAGAAGCTCCATTTGAAACTTCCTGGTAGGATTGTGAGGCAGTACGGAAGGTGCTTTGTCACTTCCCATACTGCACCAGAAGAGCAAAACTTTTAGAAATATGGTAAGTAGCACAAAATATTCTACAACAGAAGATTTCCATGAGATGGAACCACTGTTTTTCTTTTGTTTGTTTGGGTTTTTTTTAACACTACAATATTTAGGCAGTGCCTTTAAGTAGTATAAGATACCAGTCATGCTCCTGTATGTGCTTCAACCTAACATGAAATCCATCACCATCCCCATCCAGCTGTGGCTCACAGCAGTACAGACATCCCCAAACACTCTCTGCTCTTTCCTATGTGACTCTTCAGCTGAAGATTTTTGCCCTCCATGCTCTTTCCCCTAGAAAGGGTCAGTGACTTGCTGGCAGTAAGAGGGTAAATGAGTTGCAGACTCCTGCTATCATTTCGTGATAGAATGCATGTTTTGTGAAGTAAGACAGCGAGTGTCTGTTCCACACTAACGACATGACTGTATCCAGTCCTGATGGTCTTTGAACTGAGAGAGGCAGGACGCTGGTAAGCTGTCTTTGCCCATTTTTCATTGTATGCCTGGACACGAGGTCAGGGACAATGCACATGGGAAGGCCAGTGTGCAGGGAAGGAGTGTTTTGCATCCCCATCTGTGCCCTGTGCAGGCACAGAGCCCAGAGCATGGGCTGACCTGCCGCCTTTAAATATACTGTCCTCAATTAAACCTGTCAAGACACTACAGGTCTTTCCTTACGGAAGCACAATACTGCTAATTCAACAGATCAAGTGAGAAAAATCAGATCCAGGTTGTCTGCACTATTTGTCAGTGGCTATAAATCACAAGTGGATGCAGGTTGCATCTGTAAGAATGTGAAGATGCCTTCAGCTGGTGTTCAGGGCCATGTGGCTTGTTTAAAAAGTTATCATGTTAATCGTGTATCATAACTACCTTTGAACATTCACCACCATGAAGATGCTGATGGTGACACAGGATCAACAGCTACAATTATGTTCCTTGCCTCTGGAGAGACCCCGGGGTCCTTATTCTCTTCTGAACTTCTGCTGGCTGCAGCTTTTCTTCAGATGGGCCAGAAGGTGCTGCAAAGGAAATTTTTGAGCCGTGCTTTGTGCATCCTGTGCCGACCACAAGCAAAGCAAGCACATGTTTTTCATAGCACTGCTATCCTGTTACTCCATTCCTGTGGAGCACAGCACTCTGAGAGCACTGAGTGACTACTGCTTAACCAGTAGGAGACTACATCACTGCTGAGCCAGCTGCCTGGAAATGTTAATGCTGTTCTGTGGTTTCTTCAGGACTCTGGGCCAGCACTTTCCTCATCAGATGTCTTTCCTTTGCTGCCCTATCCCAGACTGTGCTTTATTCTTAGTGCAATCTATTTTCCATGAGTGACAAGCCTGGGGGTTCCCAAAGGTACTTGAAGGAAATCAGGATGTAAAATGAAATACGAAGAGTACAGGGGAAGAAAGGAGGGAAAAAAACAAAAAACCCACCCACTGCTGACATGAGAAATCCTGGCCAGGCAAAGGGTCTGGGAGAGAAGCACAGCAGAGCTAAGGAGGAGGCATGAGGAGGGGGGTCGAAGAGGTGAAGATTGCAACTCCAGATGAAGCTGATGAGACTGCAGAGGAACGGAAGCTGAATAAATTTATAAAATCTACAGAGGCAAAAATTGAGTCCTGTAACCATTTTTTTCCACTGAGACACTATTATCATCACAGTTTCACAAGTAGAAAAACAAAACATTTAAATGATTTACTTTTGGCAGGTTTGGAGCCCAGGTTCCTCCAGCCTTCAGGCATGGATTTATGTTATGTGTATTACTTACAGGTGAGTTGGAGAAAATTGGTTAAAGGGACTTTAACCGGGCAAGATTTAACATTCAGATACCAGATTGGGTTGTGGGGGATGTTACACTTTGGCTCTGACCTCCACCTTTCTTTTTTGCTTAAAAAGCCCCAACAGTGTTAAAAATGTATGAAAGGAGGCAGGAGAAGAGTCCTGGCTGTTTCCCTTTGCATATGTAGCTTTCAGTGTTATTAGGCCCATCCTGTGAATCAGGTGAAGGGTCAATAAATCTATATCTCACTGTGATTACACACATATTACCTTCACTCTGTGATTTCTGATTGATGCATCCACTAGTTACCATGTGTGTCAGCATGCACCTTGCCTTCAGCAAAGCACTGGGGCTACTTCTCAGCCTGTCAGACTGACTGTCCTGTTTGGTCACAGTCTGCAATGTTTGCACATGACAGATGGCCCCAGTGTGGGGCACAGCCCACTTCCTGTTCCCTTGTGACAAAACATGTGCTGGTAATAAACTTCCCATTTATAATCCAACACAACCAGTTGATGTGGGCAATTAGTTGACTTAACCTTTTCAATTTCTGATTTTCCAGAACCTGTCGTGGGCACTGCACAGGCTCCTGTCTCCCTTTCTCCCACCTCAGAAACAGCAGAGAACAATCTGATGTAAATAGACACGCAGTATCAGAAATGGGAGAAAGAAGAAAAGAGAGATGTTGCAGACATTCTGAAGCAAACACCATCTCACTGCCTTCCAGTGCACCCTCGTGCTTTTGTGCCACCGTAATGGCGCCTTGAAAATGGACCTTAATTTCATAATGATACGTGGCAATAGTCCTTTCCTGTCAAGCAACCATGACTGCGGTTGGTAAGCATATATTTGAAAATGGAAAAGATAGATAGTCCTTACAGTAATTAAGTCTCAAACTGCAACTCCGAAAGAGAAGGTTCAAAACACGTCTTAAATATTTCAGGAGTGTCTTTCTCAGTAAGAACCAGGCATTCAGAATGTGGGGAGATCGATTACATCCTTTTTTAGCTTTCCACAGTAGGTTTCCAAGGAGGTAGCTTGCTAGAACAGAATAGACAAGCACATTTGTGCTGAATAGCTAGAAAGCAAAGGAAACATATGATGTGGTTTTTAAAAAGTTTTGTGAATTGTGGAAAAGATATGTAATGTTTCTGCTGAAAAATGCGATTATAATTATCTATATGTGTTCTATTTCACTCCAAGGATTTTTGACAATGAATTACTTTCTTGGTACCTTCATAAGTAACTGAATAACTGGCAGCATCACTGTCATGAAATGCATCTATAAATTACCTTACTACTACACAGTTGTCTGAACACTGCATATATTACATATAAATAGTTCATTTTCCACCTCTGACAGGTTGGTTTAAAAAAAATGATTAAAATAAATAATGTCGATTTGAGGATTTTTGAGGATTTGGGGGTTTTTTTTATGGAGAAAATCACACTAAACCATTCCCTAGGCACATTTGGCCTTGCACAACATACAGCACCACATGTGTGCACAATTCAGAATTACTTCCAGACACAGAAAGGAACAGATCTGAAGTGATCACTGCCTTGGAAACTTGATCTGCAGCAGAGGCACTTTGCTTTAATTATCCTTCACTTTCCACTGATCATGCATCAGCTCCCTTCATATCTTCTCTTTTCTCACACTTGCCTACTCACGTCAGAACTAATTCTCTTTGTCAATTACACTCTTCTTCAGATTCCCTTCAAGATCACAAAAACATTTGCTTTACTTTCACCTTTCAGTTCACTGCCTGCTTTGGATAAAGCTGAGTAAAGAAGTATTAAAATATCAGGAGAAAGCCTGCTGTCACAATGAGTTTGATCCAAAGTCCTTTGAAGTCATTAATGAGCACTGGTTACCAGTTATTGCTTTCGGTCTTTGGATCTGCCCATGCCTTTCTACTTCAACAAGTATAAGTATTAAAAAATTTACAAAAGGTTTCTCTGATGGGATTATCAGTTTGATTTTCTGAATAATGTTCTCTGAAGATTCAGATAAACATGTCAACACTTGAAAGTTCTCTGTAACACCTCAGGCTGAGATTTAAAGTCCTCTACAGTCACAGCACTCAAAGTTTCACAATCAGTGGATAATCTCAGCCTTACAACTGAGATACTCTTTGGTCTCTCACAGCTGAGAAAGGAGACACTTTCTTGATTCTAGCACCAGAATCACCTGCTGCAGTTGGAAACACAGTCCTCACTATTGGAATAGCTTGAATTCTGGTCCAATATTACTGGAATAGTCTTGGCATTGTTTTGTCTTGCAAAGGAGGTTCTTGGACAATTGCTCACTTGTTATTGCTGTCTCTCTCTAAATCACTGTGTTTCTTCCCAGTAGCCAGATAGTTTATATTTGAATGGTATCACATTAAGGGAGGTCTAAATTTAGTATCCATAGTCATGGATAGCAGTGACAGTTCATCTGATAGAAAGATGACCTTTAGCAGGTAGACACAGACACATATATAACTTGCAATTGTTTACACACTCAGTTTCTTTTCCTATAAAGTTTGGTCCCCCCAAGATATTTGGCTCTAAAAACCTGGCTTTTGGAGTACTGTTAGACGACTAGAGAATTCTGTAGATGACCCTATGATATTTGATTTTGGTTCTGAATCTGAAATGCTACTACTATCTAAGGAATGTTTTGTGGTTTTTGTTGAAAATTTTCATTTTTTTACTCATGCTTCAGGCTGCTGAATTCAGATAAAGTGCCCCATAATGATGCATTTTGTATAACATTCCCTTTTAAAACTACATGCTAGGAAATACTTCACTGAGTTTGCAGGACATACAGGAATACATTGCAGTAAACAGAGTATAATTAATTATTAATGGCATAGAAATTTCAAATTTTAACCCAAGTGCTTTGCTGAGCTGGTGCAATCAAGAGGCAAGTATTGATCTCTTCACTCTCATGCCCAGTGACAGGACTCAAGGTAATGCCTGAAGCTGAGTCAGGGGAGGTTTAGGTTGAATATTAGAAAAATGGTTTTCATCCAGAGGGTGGTTGAGCACTGGAATAGGCTCCCAGGGGAAGTGGTCACAGCACCAGCCTGACAGACTTCAAGAAACATTTGGACAGTGCTTTCTTGTATGGTGAGATTCTGTCCTGTGCAGGGGCAGGAGCTGAACTCTAAGATCCTCATGAGTCCATTACAACTCAGCAAAATCTATGATCCTATGAGGAGCTTCTTTTCCAGCTCTAGCTGAACACTTCATGGGTTTATCTTTGTCCTTTGCCAAGTCCCTTTCTCTGAGAGTAGAGTAACCAAAGCCATTTATGGGACAGATAGACAGCAGGAACCCTGGGTAGTCCTCTGAGCAATACCAATGTGTATATACTGTAGATTCCCCTAGTAGATTCCCCAGCCAGTTGCTGCCATCACCTGGGACTTTGAATAAGTCAGAATGCAAAATAAAACTACAGATTGATTGAAAAGATTGCTTAGATATTCTTTATTTCCTAATTTGATGTTGAAAGAAATGTGACAAATATCCTAAAGAAATGTGACAGTCTGAGAAAGAGCCCTAGTTCTGTTTTTGCACTTGGAACATTGGCCTTGATGCATGAATATACATAGAATTATACACAGAGCAAAGCACTGGTCTCTACACATGTGTAGACAGCCACAGGCACACAAGGGCTATTCAATTCTCCAAGGAGGTCTTCTCTTCAAACAGCTGCTCCTGTTCACTCCAAAGGAAAGGTGGGAAATGGATAGGAGCACCCAACAGACCAGAACCAATCAAGGGCTACCAGGTGGAATACCATCTTGTGGTCATCATCTCATCTTTAAAATTTTGCTTTAGTATCAGTGGTTAAAAATTATGCCTATGAACATCAACGATACTCTGAAACAGGCAGCTCATGTTATTAAGACATTATAGATTCACACAAAATGTAGATTTTTTTATGCTACCAGGAGATTCATTGAGTTATAAAAATTAGCATGAAAGAGTTTTCAAAATAGTATAAATAGTAGGAGCTTTGATCAGTCTACTGTTTTGATTAACAGTTGAAAACTTCAAAATCATCTCTAAACCAGTCGCACTGCAGTCTCGCCCTTTGATAAGGCAGGAAAGAAAATAACACTACTTTACACAATTAGCAATATATGCTAGAAATTAATAGCTATAGATGGACAATTAATTTGTGTTTGGCTGGAGGTATCTTTGCCACCTTCCTGTAACCATTCATCTATCCCCATCAGTGAACACAATGAGAAAAGGACGTATTTTTATGTCTCCAAGCAATCAAGGCTCCCTTGGTAAGGCACAGGTTAAGTTTAACATCACAGACATTGTATTAATTGTTCCTACAATAAAAACATTTTTTTCACTATGAAATATTATTCTTAGCATTTATTTCTTTCTTTGGACGCAGTAAAAGACATTGTTTAATCAGCAGCACTAATCAAGACACTGTATAAGCAAGTAGGATTTCTTCCCTTCAGTGGCATTGCATATTTACTTGAGTCATTCCTTTCCTTGAAATTACTGTTTAAAATCTTGTCCTTCTTACTAATAGCACAGAAAATATATGTCATCCAATCCCATCAGTTGCCTCAAAGAAACAGAGCAAACAAATTGTTGTTAGCTTATAACACTGGAGAATGATACATCAAAGGAACAGAATTTACACTTTTGCCTTGTCTTGATTAGAGTGTTCAAGTTTAATTCAGCATGCCACTATTTCCTGCTGTCTGTTCCTCTTTATCAGTAACAAACACTACTTAGAAGTTGTTGATACTGAACACATGGACCCAATTAAATCTGTAATGATATTTATTTATTTGAAGTTTCAGCCTTGATGTGGTCTCCAATTCATTCACCAAACAGCTTCCATTTACTGAAGGATTTTTTTACTTGTGGTGGAACTCTGAAGTGCAGAACTGAGTGATCATAAAGTGGACAAATTAGGCACTGAACTTGCCTTTGATAGCCATTTAACATTTCAGACACTTAAACAAACTATGATCATACTAGTTATGAAACGGTGGCCTATTCTGGTCAGTCTTGGACATTTGTTAAATACTACTATATGTATAATATATTAAATATATAATATATATAATAGTAACTAAAGGTACACCAACAAAAGCACCTCAGAAGATAAACTAACAAAATAGAAAGCATCTAAAAAAATCTGGTCACCTTAGTCCTCTGCGGTTCAAGGTCATGATAAAGAAATAAAGGTGATCTGTTCACACCTCATATTGTGCTAGAAAATGTTTAATACTACCACTATCACATTTCATTTGGTTATCATTTTACCTTTGAGGTGGATTGTAGTTCCAGTGTAGTTGGCTGAGGTAATTTTTTTTCATAGTAGCTTTTGTGGAGCTGTTTTGGCTTTGTGATGAGAACAGTGTTGATAACAAAGGGACGTTTTAGTCATTGCAGGGCTTGCAGAGTCAAAGCCTTTCTGCCCATCACATCACCTCACCAGTGAGTGATCTGGTGGTGCATGAGAAGCTGGGAGTTGATGCAGCCAGGACAGCTGACCCCAGCTGATCAAAGGGATATTCCATATCGTATGGCATCTTGCTCAGCAATAAAAACTGGAGGGGAAGTTTGCCAGGGCTGCATCTGTGAGGTCTTGCATCACTTTTTCCATTTTGGGTTTTTTAGGGGTGGGAGTTTTTTGTTCCTTTTTTTTTTTTAAGTATTAAACTGTCTTTTTCTCAAGCCTTCAGTTTTCTTACTTTTATCCTTCTAATTCTGCCCCCCATTCCATGGTAGGAATTGCCTGGTGCTGAGCTGTCAGATGAGGTTAAACCATATCCAGCTCTCACACTGAAAATAAGTAGTTTTTGTTACTGTGGTTGCTGTAGCATCATGTCCTGAACCAAACTTTATTAAAAACACTCATAAACACCTAAAACCCAAGAATCCAGCATTCATATTGATCTTTAAGGAGAGGAACGATAGTGGAAATAGATAGATGAAGGATCATGCGGAGATAAAACCAGTTGATATTAATTTTATTGAAAGTGGTGTTGGCAAATTATGCTTGTGGAGGCAGCAGAAGTCCTGCAGTTAGAAAGTGCAGATGGCAGTAGTCTTTCTGACACGTCCTGGACTCAGCAACCCACACAATGCTCACATTGAAGGTGTGTATACAACCTATTCCCTCTCAGGAATCACCAACTCCCACCAAAAAAAAAAAAAAATCAAGACACACAGAGAACATTTAGGGGGGTAAAAAAGAATCGTTGTAAGGTCTGATTGTCTGATTAAATTTCATATCCAAATAGTGACAGGGGATAGATGGTAAATACAGATATTTCAACAGCTTAACTTCAGATTTCAGAAGAAAAGAAAGAATATCAAGATTCTAGCATTTATCCAGAGCTTTGAGGAAAGGACATTATGTATTAGGGGAAAAGTAATAAATATTCTTTTCTAAGGAAGCCTTTACCAAAATGAAATCTGAAAGAGAGGAAAGCCACATTAGAGGAACAATTAATTATAACAATGTGTTTCAGGTAACAGAGACCCTTCTTTCTTCTTGGAAGGGTTGTGCCAGGCCTCCTGCTGTATGAGCTTCTGGTGGCTGTGACACCTACACTGGAGCAAAAAGGGCACCAAAATGAGCTGCATCAGAACACAGCAGGTGAGGAGGTGGTGAGAAATCCAAGTGCCAGCAGCAAGCTCCAGCAGGACACTTTGTTTAAGTGCTGTTAATTGCAAAAGGTTGATCCCACTGCTCTTTTGGGATGCAGCTGAAATAAAACTGGACTGCATTGCACATCATTGTAAAGGGAAAGCTCTACTGAACAGTTAATGATTCTTTTAATCCAAGAAGGTGCACCCCAGATAGTGATAATTACTCATAACCTTGAGGACATACAAGAGCTCTAAAAGGTTTGATTTAGAAAGAAACGGCTTAATGAATGAGCAGCTGAAGGCTGAAAGATAATTTGATTATTTCTTACCCTTTAGATGTTTGATGCTGCTATTACAAGTACAAGAGCTTGTATAGCTTGATCTGCCTGGAGATCTTGCCTTGATCTTCTTACCAAGAATATCTATCCACTAAAAAATTAATTGGGCAACAATAAAACACCATACAATACACAAAATTTTACTAAGAATATCTAATACAGTGACCGTTTCATTTGGATTTTTTACTCTACTCCTTCACATATCCATGTATTTTTGTCTCTCACCTCCTGAGAGCAAGCTCCTTCCTCCCTGTGCTTCTGCATTTTGTAGAACATCCAGCTGATGGTAAGTAAATATAGATAAGAAAAGCCTTCCAATTCAGGTTGGAAGCTGCTATGAGACAACTGATGTATTCAATTATTTTTAAACTGTTTATGTAGCTTCTCAGCCTCTGAAGAAGCATCTTTTACCAAGGACACTTTACAAAGTGAAAACTAGTTGTAAGTTGTTTTTCCCATTAGCCATACTCCTTTGCTTTCCTGAATAGAGTCCAGAGAGGGTCCAGAGAGGCTTTTTTTTCCAGCTATTTTTACTCTGGGTGGAAAAAAACCCACCCTCTTTGTTTTCTAGCTTTTGTGACTGCTATTTTACATGTCTGTACTGAATGCTCTTGCCAGTGATTCTGGATTGCAGTCCGTAGGGCATCTGTAATGAGTCCTTTCTGTCCTGTGCCCTTATGCCAACTGCATATCACAAGAAGAGTAAATCCTGGTGGTCTCCAGCAAAAGAATTACTGTCTTTGCTGTGGGAAGAGTGCAAACACATATTTGTTTATATATTTATACTTTCTCAGCTCTTTTTCTTTCCCCCTTTACTTCCATATTCCTCTAAAAATGGAAGCTACAACAGCCATCCGGCGCACGCATTCTCCCTGGTCAAGGCTCTCAGTTTTCATGTCTCCTTCCCCTGGCACCAAAGACAGGATTTCAGCAATTCCTACTGGCCTCACATATGCCTTAGAGTCCTTGCTATGTGACATACCCCAGAACCACATCAGGAAGCATCTGTCTTCACCTCCTGTGTTGTATGTGCCAGCCCCATGCACATGTGCCTCAGACACTGCAGAACACTTAAAATTATTCTGCTTAACCTAAATCTCATTCCAAAAATAAAACTTTCTAATATGACACTAGAGGGGGAAAAAGGGGGGGAAAAAAGGTGGGGATGGGAATGTAGAAAAAAGAGAAAAAGAGCATGGAAAGAAGAATGTGCAAGTGTTGAAACCCAAAGTAAATTGAGCTGACTCATCTGCCTTGGAAATAGAGTGCATCCTAAACAGGAGGTTTTAAACCAAACTTACTTCATATAGTTTCATAAAAGCCTGCTATGAGGCCCTAGAGAATTCTTGCCAATGCAAAAATAAGTGTCCTGCCTTCACAGGCACTATTTGGGGATCGCTGAGAAGTAGAAGATATTTAATAAAGTTGATTTTGCAAAGAGGCATCCCTATGCAATTTTTTTCAGCCAAGGAAGGGGAGAGAGCCAAGGGGCTGGAGTGTGCAGCACCTCAAAGTGATGGCATCCTGCCAGCTTCTCTTTGCAGGCATATCCATGCCAGAAGTGCTTAAGTGCAAATGGCATGTAAACCAGAAACACCTGTCATTATTGTGCTGGGGGTGTATGCGGATAATTATGTGAAACTCTGTGAAAAAACTGTGCTTTCCTGCCCAGAGAATGCAATGAAAAGTTTTGCTGTGTTGAGCAGTGCGGCTGGAGTAATTGTGCTGGTTTTATCAACAGCTGGCCTTAGAGCATGCAGCAGGGCTCTGCTCAGCCCTCCCTGGGAATACCAGCACACCTGGACCTCCCTGATTCCTCTCGATGCCTTTTCACACCCTCCTCACCCTGCTCACCCCTGGGCATCAGTCAGAGTACATGGCAGTGAGGCTCACCTGAGACCTTCTCATTTCATTTCAGCAGTAGTAAATCTGTCATTTAGATTGTAAATACGGATTTTTCAGCATTACCTTGCCACCTTATCTTCTGTCTTTGTCAGCAAGCGGTAAAGCTCTGACAAGGCCCTGAGAGCAGTTTTGCAAAGGGCACTCAGACTCTGATTTTGTGCCAGCACAACATGAAGCCAACCCAGCAGATACGTGCTGCTCCACAAGCCAGCAACAACTCAGGATCTACAGCCCTTTGGTCCACGTTATATTACAGGACCTCAGGACAGGACATATGTCAAGGCACTGTGCTTATGATTTGGGGGTACATACTTCTGATGAAGCAGTCTTTGAGTTCAGTATAGCAAGAGAACATTTTCATATGGATCTCCTCATGGCTGTGAATACGGAGTGGCACAGGAGAAACCCTCATTCCCTCTGCCTTCCTCCCCAGTCAGGTGTGATGGCACAGTGTTGTTTTCACTGCTAGCTGGTACAGGAACAGTGTCTGGGATCAGCTGCTGAAACATTAGGATAAACTTCTGTTCCATAATCCTGAATGTAGCTGGTACTCAGGTCCAAAAAACCCCCATCTGCAGCAGTTTGAAGTAAAAGTTCTACTGGTAGTACTTAAAACACAGAGACCACAAAATGTCGGGAGGCAGACAAAAGCAATGTAGAAGAAGGAGAGGAGAACAATTTTGTTCTAGAGAAAAGCTGTTTAGCTGTAGGACCTGTCAAGTCAGACCTAGTTGCTCAAAGTAAAGGAGGATGATGATTCATAAGGAAGTGCATGAACTGAATAAGAAAGGTATTTTAAAGCACAAACAGTGCTGGTTTGGGACCTAAGAATACCTTACAGTGATGAATAAGACTCAGAGAGATTTATGTTTTATCTAGATCAGTTACTGAAGGACAGCCAGACTTTCCTTGCTCTCCTGCAATTTTGACCTATAGAATTTGTATAGTCTACTTGTTATGTCTCTGCATAAGAAACCAGTGAGATGAGGCCTCCATCTGGCTGGGACTCAGGATGTGTGTGTGCCTGAGCTACAAAAAGTATGCCAGGACTGTAGGAGTTTCATCATCCATCAAAGAAGCCTAGGAAAGTTTGACACAAGGCAGATGTCCCTAGGAGAGCTTAGCCTAGGTCAAAGCCTAGTTAATGGGTTTTAGAGATTATCTTGGTGCCAGACTGCCAAGGAGTGAGTAGAGCTGCAGTACCTGGGACTATCCTTCCTATTTACCCCCTGGCCACATTTCATACAGTGAGCAAAGGAGAGACACTTCTCTGGGCTGAAATCACCTGTACCCCACTGGGTCCATATTGCCCAGAGCAAGGGCTGTGACTCAGGCTCTTGGCAACCTGGAAACCAGCCATGAGTTGATCTTTCCATATTTGAAAAGTAACCTAAGAGTTCAAATGGAAAAGCAGTGACCAGGGACTACCACTTGGAGTCGACTGTTGGGAAATAACAGAATTTTTCCTGAGGATTGGTCTCTGGTAAATTTTGAAATCTAAATAAATTCACATGCCGTGCTAAATTTTCATTAATAAGGATGTTTACTGCAATCTTCCCATAACGTTTTAGAGTGAACGAAAATATACTGCAGCAGGGGTTCATTTGTTGAAATGATTTATTTTGAATTTAGTTCAAGTGAAACACCCACATTTTAGAGCCAACTTTTCATGTGCCTGCAGTAAAGGTTGTGCTTGTCTGTAATGGATTTAATAAAATAATAGGATTTTTTCGTTAGTCTTGAAAAACATTTTGTTAGTCTTAAAATTCTGCCGAGCTTTCTAGTTCCCAGCTTAAATAAACGTGTCTGATGTACTTCATGCCAGCCCATAAAGTGCTCCTGAGTCCAGGCCCACAATAAATGCCAGAAAAGGAGATGCTAACCCTCTACAAAGGCCCCATGCACACATCTCATTCACAGAGTTACTCCTAGCTCCCTGAATTACGATAGCTGTACAGGAGTATATGCACTTTTATAAAAATTTCATGCATGAAATCAGTCTCTGTTTTTTTCCCAGAATTTCAAAGTTATCCAGAGAGTGAACCAATTTGAGATGCTAACATTTCTGCTTTCATTCCTGTTGCTGCAGAATGCTTTTACAAGTGATAAGAAATTGAATCACATTCTAGAAATATCTTACAAGTTATTTAATCCTAAATAATAACTTATTAGTTTTGATCAGAGTCCCAAGTAGAAGTATCTCATCCTGAAACATCTTAGGGCTGCATCTCAGTCTTCATCTGGAGACCAAGGGACACATACTGATCTAGCTGCTCATACATAGGTCAGTTCTCAGGCTTTATTTAAAGTCAATTTTCTCCAAGTTAAACACACCAAACCCCTCAGCCTCTCCTCATTGCTTGTATGTACCAGCCCCCCAGACGCCTTGGTAGCTCTGCATTGGGTATTCTTTGCTGGGTACCATCCCTTGCTAATCTGTCTCTGGGGTGTAATACTGGGGAGGTGAAAGCTGGACACCGCAGATATGGACTCATTAGGGCTGAGTGGAGAGGACTAATTATGGTTCTGGACCAAATAGCTACTACAGTCAAGGACGTGATGAGCCATTTTCTCTACAACAGCATCCTCTGGACTCCTGTTCAGCTTCCTGTGTACCAGGACCACCAGACCTTCTACAGATTTTCTCCCTACCAGCCAGTTCCCAGCCTGAGTTCATTCCCTCCAAGATGCCTCCAAGATTGCCTCCAAGACCTTTGCATTTCTCTTTGCTAAATTTCTTGAGATACTTGTCAACCTGCATATGAAGGTCCCTGAAGGCAGTCCTACCCTTTTGTGAGTCAACAACTTCAGATAAGAATTCATTGATATTACTGTATGAAATCTACCTTAATAATTACCACTCATTCCTAAAAATAACTCACAGAATTATTTTTATTCTGTAAAATAAGTTCAGTATTCTGTGATTTGTATGTCTCCAGGATTAAAGATATTCCTAATTATTTTTGTTCCCCTATTGTTCAAATAAATTAATAAAAATCGATAACTTTCTTCTGCTCTGGTCTGTTGACTGGGAATAACAGTAGGCTCAAGTGAAGTCTTCCCACTTGCTACGTTTCCATTGTCAGATATTTCCCAAGAGTTCAGCCACAGTTTCTTGGCTTGTGTTCATAGCACTGGAAACTCCCAGGTAGTCTCTCTATCCAATTACCCACCAGGCTGGTATTAGCTTCTGTGACTAGTTGGAGTCTGGCACAGCCAAAGGCAAAATGTGCTAATATGAAGCATTCTATTTCAACAGTTTGTTAAGCAATATGTGTTTCCCAACTTCCTTTTATGGACTGCCAAATAAATTTTAGAATAGGAAATTTATTAAAACTTTGGTTTAGCTTGGTGAAAATCCTCAGAGTTTTATCTCCATCAGACACTTTATTGGTGATCTTCATAGAAACATTCTACTTATACTTTCAAAAAAAAAGTCCATAAAACAGCAGAAAAAGAGTAAAAATTAGGCTCAATTTCCACGATGATGCTACTTCCATAGTTAAAATTCACTGTATAAATCTCTCCTCATGTGCATATGAGCCACAAGAGAGACAAGAGATGTTGTCACCATGCCTGCTAATACTTACCATCTGCACAATGGTAGGACCCAAATTAGAAAATTGGGAAGCTCTGACCTAGACAAAAACAACACCAGACACCATGTTTAAGCCACAGTGTGGTCATAATAATTGACATAAAGGCTGATCAGAGAGCAGGAACTGAAGTGTAAATAAAGTGCACAACATTACCATTAAATGAGATCCACTCTTACTTCTCAGGAAACCTTAGCAAATTGAATAATAAACCCTAAACCAGGGCTATTTTATACTAAGGAAATTCAAAGACATAGTGTTCTTTCACAAAAGACTGTGACAAACTGCTTGTATTGTGTAGATTTTTCCCAGTCTTCTAAGAAATTAGCAGTATTATAATTCCTAATTTTAATTAATTTTGCCAGTAGAATTTCAGGAACCTGTAGGGGTCTGTAGTAAGGAGACTCCACCCTGAAATCATGCTGAAGCACTTACAGCTTCAGCAATTAAATCTGTTAGGATGGACTCTTCCAAAACTGCTGTTGGGTCACAACAACAAATCACTGCATGTCCAAGATTCTTCTGTGTGCTGGTGTTACAAACCCTGTGAGCAAGGAATTGGACAGCGGCCTGTTTTCTATTAATTATTTTTCTTAAGAAAAATTCAACAAGGGATTATTACTTCTACTTATCACTCTCATAGAGGAAGATTTGCTTCATCTTGTTTCCTAGATTTGGCTGCTAGATGACACAAAAAGATCACCGTCTATTAATTTTAATCACATTTGAACTGAGATTTTTTTTAAAAGGCTAAGGCGTGAAGACTTAACAGAAATCTAGGAGACGGGGCTTTATAATAAGCAGGAACCTGGTATATTTAATCATGTAACAATAAGAAGGATAAAGTTCTGTTGCAGAAATACATTTGTTTCTTTTTCTCACCAGCTTCAAAACATTCTTCAAATTAATGGAAAACACTTCCCAAAATCTCTAGTGACCATACTCTGTCTATCTAAAAAGTAACTTCTCACTGGTTGAGAGAACATTATCAACTTGCAAAACAGAACAAAAGAGAACTTTCATTACTGCACTAGTACTGCTTATCCCATAAAGTGACCAAGAGTTTACCTTCTGGGCACCACCAATTAGAAGGCTGTGCAGATCTTGGGCTAAAAATTGCAACCAGAGCCTCAGTGTATTTATCACACTTCCTTAACTGACATAGAGGTCAGACTATGCTCTGCACCATTTGTCTTTATTAGAATTTCTGCAGAAGTCAGGTCATAAGACATTTCTGGATTGTTGTCTGCATACCTTGGATGTTGTAGACAGCCAATTATATCTATCCAGGTAGTTATGCTATAAAAGAACCATTATGGCTCTGTTCCCAGTTTGAACTCTCTCAGCAGCTTCTGCCTTTCTTAGCCTTTAGGTAAGGGAATTCTTTTCCAAGAGACTTATAAGAGCCTGTATTTGACTTCACCCCAATCCTTGAAACAGGACTAGTTTCTGAACTTGATTTCCTTGAAAAACATCTCATGACAGGGCTCTAACATAATACAGGGGAAAGAAAGCAAATACACTGCTGAGGCCTTGATCTCCCACTTACATGTATAATTAATTTCACATGCAAAATATTTCCACTGATTTAGGACTCTTTATAAGCAGAGTATGCAGTTCATATATATTTGTAGAACCAGGGGTCATACACTGTGCACAACTGAACATTTGGTATTGTTATTGGGGAAATATTGAAGTAATGGCCTGGAGATTTGAGTATTAAAGAAAAAGTTTTATGCTTTATAGTGTGGAAGACTTTTCTAGGCTCAAGAAGAATCACAATGCAATGATTTTCTGGCTATTGACACACAGGCTTTATGCTTTGCCAGGTCACCTCTTCAACAATATTGGCTAATCCAAAACATTTTGAAATTTCCCATTCTCTAAATTACTCCAATCTAAACAGATCAGTGATTAACTTTATATATGCATTCCAAATGGCATAGTCCTCCAACTCTTTAGTTAAGCCTACTCTTTGCAAAGGAATTCTTATTTGCTTTTATCGCAATGTTACATTATTTTTGGTCTAGATGTGAATGCTGTTTAAGCATTTAAAATTAACCTGCTGTTTGGAACAAAAGGAGTAAAAGTTTTGGAAACCCTCAGTCCCTTTGTCTGACTCCAATAAACATCATAGACCATAATATTTCAAAAAATTCCAACTACTTGATCAGCTTGAAACAGCTATTGGTATGCTGGCAAAAAACTTCACTTAAATGTGCACTTAATAAAACCTTCATAATGAGAACAATTAAAATTCTATTATGCCAGAGTTCTGAGAAGGCAGCCATGCCTTATTTTTACCTCTTTAGGAAAAGCACAATTCATAACTTCAATGCCCACTTCTCACTGCAGACAGAGCATTACTGTGTAATGCTGCCAACAACACCAGGTTCCCCTCCGGCATCTGCATTATTGGCCAACACATACAAACAAAACAGCTCAGGTCATGCTTCCTGCTCATTCAAAATAAAGAATACCAGGCATGACCTTTTTTGTCCTACTTGTACTGAGCTCCATAACCTAAAACAAAAAAGAATCCCTTTTTTCCCCCAACATTTATTGCAATTTTTATGCCAGGAGAATGCTTTCATATAGAAATGTGACACATAAAGGAATACTCCCTTATCAAGTAATAGTTGAGGTAAAAAAGGATGAATATACTAAACAAAGGCTGACATTATAAAAACTAAGATACAGGTTTCTTTCTTTAGTGAAACTTCCATCTGTACTAGCAGCTGTATGAGGAATAAATTAATGATTTTTTTTTTTTGCATTGTTTGAAATGTCTGCATTCTTTCACAAAGAGTTTTGTCTAAATTATCAGTGAGGTTCATTGGGAAATACAGTCACCACATCAATAGCCCTTACTACAAACTTCTTAAAATTCACCAGAATTTCCAAGCAAATCATCTTTCATTTTAGAACACTAATTTCTGTGAAAGAAGTAAAGAAATACTAACAAAAGGCTTCTCAGCCTTATTTGAGAATAGTCACTAATCCTCTATAATTTCTAGCTACTGTAAGGTAAATGCTTTAGTTTCTAGCTAAAGAGAACTACAAAGATTAAACAAGAAACTCAAAATCCACATGTGAATCGTTACAGAAACGTTCAAATTTTAAAAGAAGAATTCCATTTTTCTTGTCACTTATGAGTGGAAGGCTGATGAACTGTGCCACCTTGAGTGTTGAAAAGTATCTGTGATTTATGGTGAGCAGCACAGTCTATTCATAGGTTTTCCTGCCTAACAGCATGTCCTGGGTTACAACGTAAAGATGTGCCCAAAAGTACGTATTCTATAACCATTTGGTGAAATGAAGTTGGACAGTGATCCTTATCTCTGTGGGAAATATCCTTTGTTAATGAGCCATCTGTTAAAAACTAGGTGAGGCAGTGTTCTTTATCTTTTCCACTACCCATCCTTCCTCCAGGAAAATATCTTCTGTTAGTGGGCCATTAAGCCCCACTGCATGACTGATAAAATTACATCATCCCACTGGGAGATGCTCCAGCCAGGAGCCAAGCCTTTCCTGCCTAAATAAAAACTGAAATTTGGAACATGAAAGCAACCTTTTTCCACTAGATCCCAGAGGAAAATTGGACCTTTCCATATCATCACTGGAACTTCGGAGGAAAACTGCACCTTCTACAGGAGCACTGCTTCAACTGAACCACATCTGTCACCCAGGAGGACTGCAGCCACCATTATTGGGACTGCTACCAACACCCTGACTGACAGGGGGTCAGGTTGTATTCTGACTCTCTCAGTAGTTTTCTTTTGTATTATTGCACATATTTTATTTTTTCTCTTTTTTTCCTATTAAATTGTATTTCTGACTTAGAATCTCTCACTAGTTTTGCTTTCAAACCAGTACACAGCATCAGATGATAGAAAGAGAAATGTTTCTGAAACAAACCTCTGGAAGTCTCAAAATACCACTCAGAGAGAAGCAATTGCCAGTATTAGATTAGGCCTGGCATAGCTTTGTCTAGCCAAGGCTTGAAAACGCCCAAGAATGGAAACTCCTCTGTCTGATCTAGGCCTATTTCTCCAACCTCTCAAACTAAACTTTCTGCTGTTGTCTCATATCATCTGCCACTACTGTGAAGACATAAGATCCACACCTTTACAACTTCCATTCAAGTATTTGTAGGCTTCTGCCAGACTATCTCAGCTCCCCTTTTCCACACTGAATAAGCCAGCTATCCTAACCCCTTTGCAAAGGGCCTCTGTTCAAAATCACTGGCCACTGAAGAAGGCTTCCTTCAGACCCTTGCCATTCCTCAACATCCACTTGAAAGCAGTAATTAAAACAGGTCACTGCATTCCAGACATTGTCTCGCTAGAGCCATGCAGAGGGTTATAATAAATTCCTCCAAATGTTTGACCACACCTTCCTAATGTGTGCCATAGCCCATTATACACTTCTCCTTGCTCATAATGGAAATGCACTTTTGTCTCTTATTCCAGGAGTTTCTCAGAAAATCCTCTGGTGTCCCTGGGGAAAAGAAACTGATAATGAGTCAGTAGTGTGCACATGCAATGAAGAAAGCCAGCCAGCTTTTGGGCTGTATTTAAAGAGTTTAGCCAACAGTCAAGGGAAGTGACTATTCCCTTTTCCAGCTCTGTGAGGCCACATGTTCTGTATCCTGTTTTGGGTTCACTCCAGTACACGAAAGATATGCGGCTTTGGGATCACTCCAACAGGAGAGTCACCAAGGTAGTTGGTAGGCTGAAGCACAGGATATTCAAAGAGAAACTGAGGGATTTGGGTTTGGTCAGCATGGAGAAAGAGGCTGTGGGAGATACTGTTTCTACCTGCAATGTACTGGGAGAGTAGAGATAATAGGGAAGCTCTTCTCTGAGGTGCAGGAAGGACAACACAGAAAATTCCAACTCAATATAAGGGACAATTCCTAACATGAGGGTAAATAAACACTGTCAAGTTGAGGTGTGGACATATTCAAAATACAGTAAGAAAAGGCCCTAAGTAACCCAATCTTAAAATGGCAGAAGATTCAACAAGTCAGCCTCCACAGACTTTTCCAACCTACATGAGTCAGTAACTATTTGTCCTTCACTGTATTCCCAAGGTCTCCTGTAGCAAGGCTGCTACTCTCATCCAGCCTGTTCCCAGTTTTCCACGTGCAGATGTTGTTGAAATTCATGCTGGCTCAATCCTCGAGTTTCTCAAGGTCAGTCTGAATATAAACTGTGTCCTTTGCTGTATCAGCAGTTCTTTCTTATCTTAACGATGCCTGCAAATTTGCTCAATAGTGCTTTCTGCTTTATTATACAGATCGAGGACAAAAATACTGAGGAACACCAGCTCCATTATCAACCTCGGGCTACTTTGCTTTTTACTGACCACTACCTGAGTACAGAGCCATTTCAACTCATCCAATGGTCTGATCATCCAGCCCATCCTTTGTCAGCTTCCAGATGAGAGGTCTGGGGTCAGAAACCTTATTAAAGGCACATCCATCCCTCTCCCCTCATTCTGATAACCAGTCTTTTCACTACAGAAAGCAACCAGGATGTCTGCTTCTGATTACCTCCTTGTCCTGTTTGAGTTTAGAAATGGGTTCCAAGAGAGGATCGTGCACCACAATCTTTGCAGGGACTGAGGTAAGCCAGCAGCTGATAGCATTCCAGATCCTATTTTTTCCCATTCTTGAACATGACTGTATTGTTTGATTTTTCCATTCATTGTGATTTTTCAGACAATACACAGCAGCCTTGGAATCACAGCAGCCAGGAAGGCAACTACAGCAGCCAACTTTTCCAGCACTTTCAGGTCAGTCCCAGGAATATGAATATGTCCAGATGAAGTAGTTTCTAGTTTGTTCACACAGCACTGGCTCCTTCCCAAACTGTTCTGATACTTACAGATATCAGGGAGAAGGTTCTGCCTGTGATAAGATAGGTGGAAAAAGGCCCTGACTACTTCAGCTTTTCCCATGTAACCCACATTATATTGTCTTTTATACACCAGTAGCCCCAAATCTCTCCTTTACAATTTGTCCTTCATGCTCAATATAATGAAGCTCTTCTTAGCTTTAGGGTTTCGACTTACCTGATTTTTTCCCTAAATACTTTAGTGATCATTTTAGTCTTCCTTTGTTGCCTGTTTTTGTTTCTGTTTCAAACACCTTCACTGTTTGTATTTCAGTTCATCAAGAAGCACCCTTTCAGGCAAGCTGGTCTTGCTCTGAAATTTTTTCCCCACATCAAAGGATGTCTTGTTCATGATCCATCAGTGAGTTCATTTGAAGGAGTCATCCAGCTCTGTTGGATACCCTGCTGCTGCATGGCTGCTTCACAGAGGATTCTGTTTAGCAATTCCATGAATAGCCAGGTCTGTTTTCTGCAAGTCTAGAGCCCTAGCTCTGCAATTTTATTTCCAGACTTCCTCCAAATCCTGAGCTTCATTGCCTTGTGCTCCCTGATGCCATCAGTGGCTGTTTTCAGCCCTTCTCAGACTGTGGACAGTAAGCCCTACAGAGCAGCACCCTGGACAGCCTCTCTGACATTTGCATTGGAAATGTGTCACCCATGCAGTCCAACCTTGGGCTGTCTGCACGGAGCCTCAGTGACCTCATAGCAGTTGTCTGGACAGCTGAGACCATCCATAAATACAGGTGCCTGTAGGTGGGAGGTTTCCACTGGTGGTTTGGAGAAGGCCTCTTCCTGTTTCCTATTAATTGGGTCTGTGGCAGACTTCCAAGGTGTCCTCAGTTTTACTTTCTGCTCTGAAGCTGATGCAGAAGCTCTCAATTTATCATGTCTCTACTTTTGCCCTATAGAGCCCTGTGAATATCAGAGATAACCTGCTCCTTATTTTCCTTGGATATAACTCCTCAATGACCTGTTTGCTCCATGGATTACCTTCCTAGCATATTCCCTGTCTGATGTGAGCAGACCCTGATTGAGACTGGCCCCACTTTTGTCTCCACAAATCTTTATCTGCTTCATCAAGAGAGGTCACTAAAGGCACTAAGGGTAATAAAACATTCTAGGTATTTGAATAAAGGCATATAAAAGTAGTTATCAGTGAATAGCTTATGCACAATTATTCTCAGGAGCAAATGGGTTTTTAAAATTGTACTAAAACACCTACTATTTTTATATAGCTGCATATTGACCTAAATTGCAGCGGTAAATTAAAGGCATTCTGCTTGGAATCTTAAGCTCAAATTTGTGCTCTTCATCCTTGGATCTAGAATCTGATTCCAGTGTTCTTTGTGCTGTTTTTAGATTAATGTAAGAAACAGCTGAAGTGTCATACCAAGATCTTAAACCTTTTTTCTACTAAATTCTACTAGCTTAGACTGGAGAAAGATCAACTTTATTTATCTTTACTTTATTTTAGCTGTTGTGGCTCTTTTAGCTGCCAGATTCTCTGCATTTCCATTGAACATTATTCACAATAATACTAAGCATTTGTTTGAGCACCCAAGTATGAATTATCTTACAATCAGTGAGTAGCTTTATTTGCGGCAACTAACATAATTTGACTTTCAGGGTTTTTTTAAATAGTTCTCTTTGGCAATTATATTGTGCACTACAACAAACTCTATAGTAAAAAATTGTAAGTCATATTAAAATGCTCTGGCTTCCTAAATGCAATGTAAAACATTTGGACTTCATTTTGTTCCAGACACATTAAGTTTTTATGACTTCTTTTAGAAAGATTGTGCTGCGCTCCATTATTCATATTTGTTTCTGCTCTGGCACATTATCCATTTACCAATCAATTTATTATAAGATGGCTTTTGGAATTCTTGCATTTTGGGTTTTTTAAAAATTCTTTTCTGGGTTCATCTAGAAATTCAAATTAATACCTCAGACAAATATAAGCAATTATCTGGAAGTCAATCCAAAGATAAATGCTCAAGTGTAAACAGAGTGCAGTATTTCACTCTTCTGTGGTGTTCAAAGAGAGTATATAATAGCCCAGTTGTATTGAAATGTCAATTTTTCTATTATTTCATTCCATGTTTGAAAAAATAAAATTATTACTTCAATAAAAAATTTAATATTTTCTACAGATATTCTTTTTAGTAATAAAAATTAGGCACCATCTAATCCTATAGAAAATATTTTTAGATTTACATTGTCACTATTTTAGGCACAAAAAATACTTGTGGAAAACTAAATTATGGTTTCCATCACATGAAAAAAACCTACCTTTAGGTTTCTCATAAAGTCTAAGGTTTTTAAGAGGTGGCTGAAGGCAGCTTCTATTAGAAGCATTGGCACTTACCATCACTATGAACCTCATCACACATCTGTAGCACTCAGTTTGCTTTGAAACTCTTGACCACATGTGGTTTACAGTCAGCCTCCAGCTTCTGGAGTTAAGGTTGTTGTTAGAACAAATAGTGTTAGAAAGCTTTGTTCTTAAAGGCCAAAAAAGGTTTTTGTGTGATCTGTTTCTAAACAGAATTCTGCATCTGCCATCAGTACTCCTTGCAATTGCATTTTGTGGAAAATAAATCTATTTTTCTGCCTGCTAGCAGTGCATCCTCTTTATGATGGCAATCATAGTTTCTATGGTGTAAGAAAGCACCTGGTGCATAAAACAGAGCTCACTGATCCCCAGTCAGGCAGGAATTTTACAGAATAAATGCAACTCTTCTTTTTTTCAGACCCATGTTGAATACAAGGCCCAAATTGTAAAACTTCAGAAAATTGTATCAATGGATAAATTTAAGCCATATCAAATTAGATATTTTCCAGCTCCTGACCCTGAACCTTTTGTTAAAACTTGAACTCTGCAAACCAAATTATTTTTAGCTTCAAAACTCTTGGCTAATTTATTTTCATTTTGCATGTCTTTGTGCTTCCAGTTTCTGGCAACTTCTAGAAGTAAGAATGCCAAAGTCTTCCATTCGAATTGTATCCGCAGCCAAGTGAAAAGGGGAAAACACTCAAAATCATGCAAGACAGTCTTTTCTCATGAGTTTTCTGTTCTCATGAACTTTGTAGGCCAGTCTTGGATATACAAAAGTTCAGAATGTAAGAGACATCAGATAAGAAACCAAACTTCTGGGATTCACCCATTTGTTACTAATTCCTCTTCCTTCTGGCAAAAAAATAAAAATAAAAAAATAAAAAAAAGCAAGACTGCTGAAGGGAAGTAAAAACATAATGAAGAGAGAAAAGTCCATAAATTAAAAAAAATAAAAGAAGATGATCTGTAAGAGTTGGAAAATAAAGTCCTGAAGAAATAAAATGGACAATAGGATGGGCAGAGCTGCATTCAGGAGGTGAACTCTGGAGAGGAAGAATGGGATAAGATGGGCATCAAATTGGATATAGATATGAGCTTTTTTTTAGAAGTTAAAACAACTACCTTAACCTGAACGCCTCAGTTCAGACAGCCAAAGCTGAGGTGAATATTACCTAAATACTTACTTTTTTATCACCTTCATTATTCTTTTGTGTACATCAGTAGCTCTTTTGTTCTACAATATTGGTAGTATTTTCGGATCCTCATTTTTATACACAGGTGTCCTGGTTTTGGTTTGGATAACTTTCTTCACTTTTCTTCTGGCATGGGACTCTGTGTTGGATTTGTGCTGAACACAGAGTTGATAATACAGTTTTTTGTTATTGCTGAGCAGGGCTTACACAGAGCCAAGGCCTTTTCTGCTTTTTTGTATGGCCCCATCGGTGAGGAGGCTGGGAGGAGCTGGGACAGGTGATCCCAGGTGACCAAAGGGATATTCCAGACCATGTGACATCACACTCAGCATATGAAATGGGGCAAAAAAGGAAGAAGGAGGGACATTTGTACTGATGGCATTTGTCTTCCCAAGTCACCATTACACACAGTGGGGCCCTGCTCTCCTGGGGATGACTGAACATGTGCCTGCCCATGTGAAGCACTGATTTAATTCCTTGTTTTGCTTTGCTTGTGTGCATAGTTTTTGCTTTTCCTATTAAACTGTGTCTTCACCTTAAGCCATGAGTTTTCTCACTTTTATCTTTCCAATTTTCTCCCTGATCCCACTGCTGGGATAGAGCTGCTATGTGGGGATTGGCTGCTGACTGGGGTGAAACCAGGACAATAGGTAACTGATGGACTATCTATAACAGGCCTTTATAATTGGGATAGATGCATCAAAACTCTTGATCATAATAGAAGCCTCTATCTCAGCTTTGTGGATAAAACCTGCATATTTGAGTACTGTACTACAATATATGAGAACATAATGCAGGGACATAAAAGCAATGTGTGGGGAAAAGGACAAAAATCTATTCACATTTTCTTACTTCACTTACATTTTGCATACCTATAGATCCATCTATGGAAGCCCTGCAGTGTTCTTTGAACTCAGACCATACCAACTGCATTCCTCTAGCTATTTACAGTCTCTTGACATAGAACTTTAAAAAAATGCCATTATCTTGGAACTTGGAATTATAGACATTTTACTTGATGGTTCTTATATCATTCTGATCAAATGTTCCTAATCTGAATTTTTACAGCATTGCATTACCTTTAACCTCATGATTTTCATCACATTTGTCAGGAGGCTAAAACCTCTCATAACTTTGAAAATGTACATGTTTAAAAGGCTATTATTAGTAGTATCCATAGATGTCTGCTGGGATCCCCTGCAGTGCTTTCATGGGCTACAGCCTGGTTTTGACTGTTGTGAATTATGTTCTTATTCACTAGACACTAACATTTCTTGGCTGAAGTCACAGGTCCACAAAATCTGTATTTTTTTTCATTAAAAATAGCCCACTTTTTGTGACTAAACTGATAGTATATTGGTTAATGTTTAGCAGAAGTCAATTTCATTTTTATTCTTCACTTTTAAAAACAACAGAGCAATAGTGACTAGCAGAAGAACCCTCTTAATAGCAATCCAGTGTATACACTAAATATGCAACTGTCAATGAGAAATATACAGATATTGAATATGTAGAGACATACTTGTAAATGCTATATATGGAAATAAGTAAGTAAGCAGAGGTTAAAAAAAAGTTGCTTTTTTTCCTTGAAAAATTCTTTCTTCCAAAAGATAAGACAAGCTTCAGCCTGCTATTGCACAGTGGCCACCCTGTAGCTCTTAACATTACTTAGCAAATTCTCCTATTAGTTAAAGCAAGTATTTTTCCAAGCAACTTTGTTATGGGGTTCTCTGATATCAGTCTATTTTCTTTCCTTTAGGCAATATATGGGAAACTCAGCTTCCCAAAAGGGCTAGGAGGAACCCAGGAGTTCTGCCTTCACAGAGCTCCATATTCAACTATTTTCTCATTTTCCTCAGCAAGAGCTTTCAAACAAAGGAAGAGGAGACACTACAATTAATTAATATCTGAAATGTTTCTCCTCAATTGTAAACAGCCTTGAGCCTGCTATAAAAGAGAACACTGCATTGTTCTCTGGCATTAATAGTCCTTTATTAGAGATACTTGATCTATATTGCAGAAATACAGAATGCTGGATGAGAGCTGGTGCCCTGGGTCCAATATTCCTAACAGTGGGTTTATCTTGTTGCACCAATGTAATGCAATTTAGAATAAGAAAAACTTGTCACCAACCACCTTCTTTTTCAGCCTGACACAACCTTGTATAGTTTCAGGAAGGAATTTTAATTTCTGCCCTCTTGGAGATAAATTCCTGGTATCCGAGTGGGTGAATCTATGGCTCACAGGGAGCTGGGGTGATCACCAGGAGCAACAGGTCTGCCCTTTGCTGGTCTTTCAGCCAGCTTGTCATGTGCCTGGTAATGCATTCCTAGGGGTAAAGTTTCCACTGAAATGTACATTATTTCCTCACTGAAATGCAGTTAGGATAGGTTACTCCTTCCCTTAATTATTCCAGCTTTATGCCAAATGCTCAGTGGGATGTATCCAGGCCTTGCTGACTCTGAAAGGCTTAAGACCCAGCCACTACTTTGAGGTGCATCTGTCTGCACTTACAGGAAGGGTGCCAAAAATAGCAAAGGTTTAGATCTCTGCAGCCAAGATTTCTGAAAACACAGCCCAAAAAGCAGTAGTTTTGACATCAAAATGAGTCAAATCCATCAGATGAAAGAATACAATATAAAGTCAGAAAACAAAGCTGCCCTTTAGCATGCAGATGATTTTCACCAGACTTTCCTCAGGCCAACAGCTTTCTCCTGATGCTCTAAGTTGCAACAAACACTGAGCAGCCTGCATGGGCTCTGCTGGGAAGGTCTTCTTCCCACCACCTTTGAGATGAGTGTTTGTTCCCTAAACCTCTTGGGAAACTTCCAACATCTAAACACTACAGGCTCCTGACAGCTGCCTGCCTCATGCTCCATAGTGACCATTCCATCTTCTGCTCCAGATGCACATGCCTAGGTAGTCCAAGAGAAATCTCCCAGGAGCCACAGCTGTCCCAGGGAGGAGCACCCAGGACAAATCAACCAGGGGCCTTCTCCTGCTGCCCAGACACTCTGTCTATCAGACAGCACTATGCAGTTTATCAACAGGTAGTAGGCACATCAAATGAACGTGCCTGTGTCTCCTCCATCAGTTTCTCTTATTTTATCTTCAGAGATTACAACTCTATTGACTAAAAAAAACCAACCAAACCAACCAACCAAACACCCCAGCCAAACAAAACCCCAAAAAAATCCCCAAACTTTCCTCTCTCCCGACTTTAACTGGTGAATGTTGTCTCTTTACTTGCTCTTGTGGTGTATATTCACAAACACTCCTCTGATTCTTCAAAACTTGGTTGAGAAGCTCCAAGTCGTTTTTAACAGTCATACATTTCTTCTATGACTTTTCACTTATATGTAAGAGGTTTTTTTCATGATATCTTGACATACATATATTCTGACATACATCAAAGTTTTAATCTTTGCTGTTTCTGATAACTGTGAACACACACATTTAGACAGCTAGGGAACAACAGCTTGGAAATTCTTTTCAGGCCTGGATTTCTCCTGACTCTCAGGTCCATTCCCAAGCTGACTACAGCTTCAGTTAGGGAGGAAATCTCCCAAGGTGATAATATGGTGAAAAACAGAGTGGAATTCATAATAAAGATTAACACCTGGTGTCTTTCCCGTGGGATACATCCTGAGGTACTGTCCCAAGGATGTTTTTCCCAATTGTCCAATGAGCTACTGTCCTGTCTTAGCTGCACGTAACACACTTTAAATACGGGTTGTCCATACAATAAAATTGGCCTTTTTCCCCCCAAAGAGGTCTGTGTTTGTTGCTGTCCTTTCTCTCTCTTTGTAGCACAGTAACCACAGATAACCAACTCTTTTCCTTACAATTATCTCTTTCAATTTACTCTACATTCCTAATGTTGTCTCTGGTCATGAATCTAAACTCAGTGTGGGCTTATAAAATTGATCTGTTCGTGTCTGGGGATTCAGAAGATTATTTCTTTAAAATTTCACAACCAATTCAGAATGCTGCTAATAAACATACATACAGAACTGGCCAACCTTCACTTACAATGGTGCTCCTCTACTGTCTATTTGCCACTAACTGCTTAGAAAGGTATTCTGGCAGATAACACATAATCAAGTAAACTTCCAGTGTCTCTGACGTACCTGTCTCAGGTGGCATCTTTCCTCTTCTATGTCTCAGCTCTATGCACAGGAGCTGTGTAGGCCATGGTACTATGCAGTAACAAGCTCCTGAGAGTTGTTTTGTAATTCACTTGAAAGTCTGTGCTGGAGAACTGCTCATTACAACAAAGATGTATTTGGACTTGACTGATTACACAGTCTGGTCTGAACCCCTTTAAGTCCCCAGGAATGATGATCATCCCTGCTATTAAAAGTTTTATGGCTAGTATGTCAGTGGAAGTTAAGGACCCTTCAATTCATACTGTGATAGTCTCATTCATCCTTAATGTCTCAGGGGGCATTTAGCTTTTGCATAGAAGCTCATGTTACATCTCCATGAGACCTCGAGCACGTCCCTTGCTTTTTTGGCAGGGGATTTGCAAACTTAGGACGTGATTCATGTAAAATGTGTCTATAATTAAATACACCGTCCACATTGCCCAGTCTGGCATCTCCTAAATCTAGAAACATCTAAAGTACTTCTGATGCCCTCCTAGTTGTCCTGAATGTTCTGTAAGCAGATAAAGTACATATTTGAGAAATGCTGGATTCAGCAGCAGCTCTTATGGAAGGAGCTGGAATTTTTGGTGGTTCCTAAACTGAAAGGATCGTCTATGCACCATTGTTGAAGAAAACAGAAAAATCCCATTCTGATGGAGAAATGGGGATCTGCAAAGTACATGAAGAAAAAAATACTTTTCATATGGATCAGATGACAAGAATTTAGCTGAAGTATTTTGTCCAGTTAAGGGTGCTGCAGTTTGATAAAACTATGGATCAATTAGGAAGAGTCCAAATGAGAACAAAGAGGAAGTCTAGAAAAGGAAACCTGGGGGGGAAATGAAAGATACTGGAAAAATTATTAAAGTGCAAAACAGAAATAAGGCCCTTTCCTCAGGATGATTTCTGTTCATCTGCTCTGTCTTCCCAATAATATCTTAAGGTCACCTGGTGCAGACAGCATATTTTAAAGTGTTTCCACAATTGACTGAGCTTCTAAATATTTTAGAACAAATTATAGAATGTAGGAATTTAGCTACCTTCCTTACTTTATGCTATCCTTAGTAATGGATCTAGTAAATCCCACTAACAGCTGACCTCAGAAAGGATACTACTTTTCAGATTCTGCTCTGGATTCAAGGAGGAAGAGCTCAACAATTAATCTTCAACTGCTGTTCTTTTCTTTGTAAATAAAATTCCAACAGCTGCTACATTTGCACTCCCTGAAAAGTGAAGATGTCACTCTTTAAATATTTTAGTGGTTATTGCTTGTTTTTTCTATGGCTTTGTCACTAGCCTGTTATTATGTGAGGTTTTTTCCAGATATGGTGTTTGCATCAAGCCAGTAAGAAATAGCCGTGGTGCCAGATGTTGAGCTTATGTAAATAGAAATAATGTAATTTTAACCCATGGACTCTTATTTATGGGGTGTTCTGGACTCTTCTCCAAGGTCAGTAGATCTGGGTCAACGAACATCACTGATATCCAGAGGGTAAAAAGAGTCATTTTTAAACATGCTGTTTTCCAAAAATGCTTTTGAGCTAGTAGATCATCCAAGTCTTCCAGACTCTTACAAACAGGGAAGTTTTTAGTTTAGACTTTAAATACATTCCATCACCTTGACCCCACACAACATATGGGTAATAAATAGGGAGATTTCAAATCAGGGGAACTAATGAAGTACATTACAACCTCTCATGTATTCTGCTCCAAAATTGTGCCTCTGTTGGCCTATCTCATGTTTACTCTCCCATTCCCTAAGTGCTACTTGGGTAAGAGCATGAGCTGTGGATATGATCTGTATAAAGGGTTTCTGTTAGGGTCTGAATAGTTATGAAGAAAAATCTTTCCCTGAGATCACTGATTACTCCGAACATACAGCAAATTTGAGTATGAGCCTAAAAATCTGTTAAGGTCAATTATTCAGCTGAAATGTCAATGACCTTTTAGGGCCTATGAAAAGAAGGAAAAGTTTGATGCTACAAAATATCACAATCTGACCACAATTAAAAAGAAGAAAAATTACAATATATCTTTCTCCTAGCATATTTCATTTCTAATCTAAGCCAGTGACAAAGCGTCTAAGGACAATATCAAAAAACAAACTTAATTCCTAGAATAAGTACAGTATCTCACATGTCCATAAGTCAAAAACTTCAGAGTAGCATTTACCCTAACCAGTGTTAATGTAACTCTGTCTTTGTGGAAATTTTGTTTATCTGTAGGAAGTAATACTGCAGTGAATAGTAGTAATGTTGGCAGTGCAAACGGCCGTTAGGGAAATGATAAAACTTATTCCAAAAGCTAAACATTTTTAGAAGTGCTTCAGTTGCCCTGCTATTTTCATTACTTCTTCTTCTGATGCTTTTATTCAGCTTTTTTAGTCTTTGCCAATCACACAGCAGTCTTTCTTGTTTTACACACAGACAAGGATACCCCAAGAATTTCATGCTAAGACCATGAAAAACACTTAAAAAAAAAATGCTTATCCTCTGCCCTTGTGTTCAGGCCCAGATGTACATGTAATGGGGCTGTGTCAAGAAAATACAGATGTATATTATTACTTTGATTAGCACTGAGCAGGCTGCTAGTGTCAGGAGCTTGATTCATCTTTCCACACAAACATCTGATGCCATTTCAGGAGTACTCTACACATCCTCCAGCTGCAGGTTTCAAAGGTCATGGTTCATAACAGTATCATATCTCCTGGCCCACTGATGATGTCTCAGATTCATAAACATAAATATCTAGGATAATTTTAGGCAGCCAAAAGCAGCTGAACTACTGCCAACAGAATGTTTACATTAGGGTGAAGTTGTTCTCTGGGCTCGGAGCAATGACAAAAGGCTCAGTTAGCTTGGCATATCTGAGACATCCAAAAAAAGTCAAGAGAAAAATAAACAGCATAAGCAATAAAGAAAAGAGCTAAGCTGGTATATTGAGCAACAGGCTAAAAGCAAGGCCTGAAAAGTATTTCTACTCCAGTTATGGATATCCAGAAATTAGGACAGAAGAAGCACTGGGCAAAAAAATGAGTTGTCAGCCTGATAGAGCACATCAGAGGCCTCTTGAAAGGACAACCAGAGCAATGCACTGTTTGTAGGTTACCAGCTTTAGAGGGGCAGGATGAATAGGGGAGGGAGTAGTGCTGCACCTGAAATGCTACAGTTCCAGTATCACAAGAAAAAATAAACACCCTGAAGTTTCTAAGGGGAAAAATCCCTCATTCTAAGAAGAAAAGCATAATACCAGAGCTGTTCTACTGAGCTCATTTTGGAATTAGAATAATGGTCAGGAAAAGTTGAATGAGACTAGAGAAGCTGCAAGTACTGAAGATTTAGTTATAATGAGAGATTTCAGCTTCACAGTAAAAAGCTGCTTCCTCAACAATCCAGTTGAGGGACCTATAAGATTTGACACTATTCCAGATTTGGCCTTGAGTCTTCCCAGGGCTTAGTTCAAAACATATCAATAGGAAGACTCTTCTGCAGTAATATTCACAATGCAATTGGTTACAATGCTGTAGTAATAGCCAGTGAAGTAAATCAATGCATCACAAGGAATTTCATGTAAAAGGACTCGCTTAAGTCAGAAATTTAGGGGATGGGGGAAAAACAAACACCAACAAAATAAACAAATAAACCACAAAGGACCAACATAAAGAAATCACACACCAAATTCACAAAAAAATGCAATCACAAAAGCAAATCCCTACAAGCAGACTAAAGACACTTCAAAAAAACCAGCATATTCAGATAACCTTAATGCTAAATTCTGCAATTCAGAAGAAAAATTTTAAAGTACTAAAAAATAGACAGGGCTAGCTGCCACTCACTCAAGAGCTCTGAAGTAACTCTAACCTAAAACTGCAAAGCTGCTGGCTGAGGTGTGCAACCTGTCATGCAAGTAGCCATGATGCCAGAGGACTAATGGTACAACAGAGGGACTCTGCAGGAAAACCTGGGCATCATAGACTAAAGAGACAGATTTTCAGCCCTGGTGAGATGATATGATCTATAACTATGATCTAGAGCACCTAGGTAAACCAAGTCCATCATACGAGAATCTGTGTGACTTCTGCAAAGGGAAAATCCTGCCTCAACAACCTGGTGTCCATAAGTGTAATATATTCCAATTTATGAAAAAGCTTTATAAAGCTCCAAACTGAATTTATTATTGTCAGAAAGCAGCAGGAGAAGTGCTGTTCCATGAAAGAGTGAGCCAAGAGCCAAGAGTAAGCCCAGCCCAAGCAGTGCCCTCACTCTTGGTCTCTGAACCACAGCACTCCAAGGTGGGTGAATACAAGGGGTGACATCCATCACTCAGTGAGGACATGGCAGAGCAGTGCCAGGTGCTGAATCAGACCCCGGACATCCTGCCAGGAGGAACAGGAGAAAAGCAGATTACAGCATAGGCCCAAACATGAGACAGGTCTAGAGACAAGTTAAGCCAGCAGTACAATAAAATCTCACCCAGAAAGCCAGGGCAGGAGGACAAAAGATTAAGAAAAAGATTTACCTGCAGCATGGCTCAGACTCAGAGCTAGATAGAACTGGATTGAAACCCCTGGGCCCCCAGTTATAGGTGTGGATGTGGCCCCAGGTGAAGATGGTCAGGGCAATTAAGGCTTTCTGCTGCCCTCAGACCCTGACAATAACATAAATTAAGTCACCACAGAGCTGTATTAAATGTCCTAATGTGAATTAGAATTGGTTAGACAAGAGGAAGCAGTGTTTCAGTAGTAGCATCCCTTGGGATGTGCTCTTTGGACTGGTTTAATTCACATCTTTATCAGTGATCTGATGAGAGGAACATGGCTATACAACACCACAATCAAATGTGCAAGTCTGGCAATGGTACTAAAACCTTTCACCTACTTAAATGCTCAGGGCGGGCAAAACGTGGTGAGTGAGTTTTAGTAACAAAAAGTGATACATTTAAGTACAGGGCTAGAAATATGATTTGGGGCCTGTATCACCTCAATTAAGAGGAAAGGCTGGGGGAGCTGGGCCTGTTTAGCCTAGAGAAGAAAAAACTGAAGGGGGTGTCAAGAGGATGGAGCCAGGTTCTGCTTGAGCAATAGGACAAGAGGCAACAGCAAAAAATGGAACACGAGAAGTTCCATCTGAATATGAGGAAGAACTTATTTACTATGCAGGTCAATGAGCACTGAAACAGTTTGCCCAGAAATGCTGTGGAGTCTCTTTCTCTGGAGACATTCAAGAGCCATTTGGACATAATTCTGTGCAAAATACTCCGGGGGACCCTACTTGAGAAGGGCTATTGGAAGTAGGTGGCTTCCAGCAGTCTTTCCCATTTGCAATTCTGTAATTCTTTGAAGTAGAAATTATGTGTGTCACATGTACAGATGCAGTTCTTAGGTCTAAATTCAGCAACTCAATGTGCAACTCAAACATTTGGAGTCAGTTCTCTGAAATTGGCTTAGTGTGCAGGAGCAGCTTAAGAAGAAGCACTGCAATGCACTGTGTCACTAGAAAGGGAATGGAGAAATTCACGAGCATAATTTTGCCAATGCTGAAAACTTTGTTGCACCTGCTTTTGGTATAAGGTGTGTAGTCCTGGTCTTCACCTCTACAGGGAGCAGGAGATGAATAAAGTGCAGAGGAAGGCTCTTAAAATGATGAAGTAGCTACCATGCAGTAGGAAACTAAAAACCCTGGGACATTTAAATTTGTAAAGTGGGAGATTGAGTGATATATTCATGAGATTTACAGAATGGTTAAAAAAGAAGACAAAACTTTTTTTCAGCATAATCCACAAGACCATAACAGCAGGCACTGGCTGAATTAGCAGGAGGTTAGTATGAAACAGCTCTAAAATGAAGTACATTTTTTATATAAAGGGTAGTAAACTTCTGGAAATTTTTGTCACAAGAGTTTGTGGAAGCAGGAAATATCAGCAGGCTTAAAAGGGTATTAAATTTAAGGGCAGCAGATCCACAAACAGATACTTTGGGACTACAAATTGTTCTGAGTAGGAAGTGGTTCATTCTTTATTGTTCAGTATGGCATTCTGATTGTTTATCCTTGAGGCATTGTTGCTGGACAGGCTTTTATAACTGGCAGTGTAGCAGTTATCTGCAGTTTATTTGCATTTACTCAAACTACTCTCTTCATTAATGCCAGCATGAGTAGGGAGCAGAAATCCCAACGAGCTTTACAAAGCAGTGGAGGGTAGAGGGTTTGGAAGCCAAGCAGGCAATCTAGAACAGCACAGAGAAGACCACCAAGCAGATTATTTAGGCTCCCACCTCTAACAATCTCTGAACTGCTGGATAATGTATTTTATGTACCTCACTCTGTTGCCCAACTTACTTCATAAAAGACTCTTCAAATTAGTATAGTACAGTATGATATTTGTCTCAGGAAATTCCCTGAGCTGAAATAGTTGGAGATCAGAAAAGTATTTGGGAGAAATAGCTCCCATGGTTGCCCTCTAGAATTCTCCTTGCTCTTGTAAAATGATATTGGTCTGAGTCAGCATGGCTGTTCCTACTCTGACCTGTGCTCACGCCATAAATTGACTACATGAACAGAACGTGCTAATATTAAATTTGAAATTAAATCTACTTATCCATTGAAGCCAGACTATATATGATTTAATTCCTTTGCACCAGTCAGCTCAACTAGTTGGAGGTCTTAAGAATCTAACATTTGAAAACAACATGTGGAAGAAAATGCTCGTGTACAAACCTCATTGATTGTCTGTCACCAAATAAAATTTAGTCACTTTTTGGAAGTGCTATGAGGTAGGTTAAAATTTCAATGGTTATTCTGTTCATTGCTATGACTTGCTTATGGGTTGTTAATTTTAGTATATTTTAAATTGGCCCATTTGTCATCTGAATGTCATTGTGCTTAGATAACATGCTGGGTATAGCATTTTGTATATTTTCCTATAAATCACACAGTTAAATAACATGAAGACTATATAATTAACATACACTATAATTACATGAGTTCACTTTAGTCTTGCATAAAGCCCCACTGTTTCAGAAACCAGGTCTTGACAAAGTTTAAGAAAGTACTAATTCAACAAACTGATGGAAAGCCAGAGCCTGGAGATGCTACGTGACTTCCCTGGAGTTACTCAAGGAGCAGCAGAGGGGCTAAATTAGTGCTAGATCTCTTGGGTTCTGAATCACAACCACAACACTGACCTCCCTCTTCTCACTACTTCTACTCAAGCCTCAGCTTCCTATACTGATCTTCTGGACTGCATTCCTGGGGAAACCCATGGGAATCTATCTTTTTGGACCTTCCTTGTGTCTGTAAGTGTGCTGGCAGATGGGAGGCCAAGTCACAGATGCCAAACATCTGACTGGGTGAGGCTAAGCAGTAGCCAGCAAGCAAGGCTGCCAAGCTGCTCCCTGCAGACAGGGATCAGAGCCTGCACGTAGCCAGCAAATGTCCAAATGAGGATGTTAACAGAGAAACATCTCTCACGAGAGTCATGTGTGCTGGCTCCTCCTCTGCCTTACGCCACCACGATGACCCATCATGGTAAACCAAACTTGGAACAAGACAAAAACTCTGAGTACACATGAAGTTTATCCAAAAGAGCATTTTCCAGGCTTCCTCTGGGGTCAATGCAATGCTTGCTTACTCTGAGCAATATTGCTCCCAGCAATACAGACACTGTTTGAAGAATACAGACCTAGACTGAACAATTGCTCTTAACAATGCAAGCCCTTAAACTCATCGGCCAGAGAGGTTAGCAGAGTTAAGGAAACTGGAAAATTCTGCCATCTTGGACCATTTGCTTAGAAGTGAAAGTAAGTACCAAAAGAAGCATTCCTAAGAGCTAAATTTCATCCAGTACCCCAGAACTGTTCTGTTCAGGAGAGAAGGGCCTGAAAGCAGTAGCCTGAAATACAACTTATAGGTTGCTGGAGAAGAGCTTTTCCTTTCTTTGCTTGTAAAGATGGCCATTTGGGGAAAGCAGCTTCCCATGTCTAACTCAGCCTTTGGACATGATCCCAGGATTTCTGGCTTTTGTGAAAGAATTGCACAAAATTCACAGGGACTCCTGAGACCTTGTGAGCCATCTCTGTCTGACACAGGGACTTGAACTTTTTTCCCACTCACCTGGTTCTCTCAAGTCCATTATCTCTCCATGTCAGGGCACATCCTGTGGGATACATTAGATATTAACTAACTAATATTAAAGTGTTCTTCTTTGTGTCCAATCTTTAGATCACAGGTGATTTCAAATCCAGATAATGTGTCATTAGGAACAAAACCAATACTCATAGCAAATGTTCTGCCAAGAAGCCTGGAAAATCTGAGCCAGGATAGAGAAAACCATTTAACCCTTCTTCTCTTGTGACTGTCTCCCTATTCTGCTTATGGATCTTCATTGGGTTATTCCCACAGCCAGATTATATGTTTCCAAAGTGTGCACAGCTTTTACTTAAAGATTTAAATTGTGAGAAATTACATTTCCTTAGTTACAACATTTTGATAATTACCTTCACACTGTCACCTGGTTTACTTGGGTTTGATTTTCAACTGCTGGACCTTTTGTTTTCTATTTTAAGCTACTTTATTTTTTAAGCAAATTAAATTAATATCCCCATGGAGAAGCATGGGAAACTATTTTAATAAATTATGGAACCTGAATATAATGTTAGTCACTGGGTAATGTGCTTTAGCTTGTAGTAGATGACCCGAACAATAATACTGTGAGCTGCCTCTAGGTTTTTACCTATATAATTATTTAAAACAGTAGTGCTACACAGTGATAACATGGCAGCTTGTGCAGTTTTGCATTGCTTTTCAGATGAACATTAGATCAGAAAATCAGGAAGATGAAATTTCTTTTTAAAAGTACAATGTGAAGTACCATGAAAATGGTGAACCATAACTCAGAATAATTAAACCTTATCCCTGACTGCTTTTTGAAAACCACATCCTACGATAAGTTTGTGTTTGAATAACAATGTTTTTACAAACATTCATTAGCTCAGCAAATCAATTTTTTTGTTAATTGTCTGTTGTGAGTCATAAAATAGAAGGACATTTTAGTGAGTATATATATGCTCATATAGATTTACATAAAAAATACAGTGTGTGTCTGTGTCACTTCCATCTCACATTTTCCAAAGAACTTGTGCCCTATCTGACACAGCCTAATTAAATACATGTTAATAACAGATGTTAGATTCCTCTCCCTTTCCTGCACACGATTATTTTTCATTTTTCTCCTGAGCAGAGCCCAGGATGGCACCTCACAACCTGACACCTGAAGGAATATCTTATGACTATTATTACTGCTAATTTTTACTGATTATTTGCTTCAATGATACCTCTGTGTGTCAGCCACACTCAGAACCCTTGTGAACTACACAGAAAATTTGTATAAAGGAAGAGACAATAATTAGATCTACTTAGATGGGTAGTACTTAACCTGATAAACAACTCTCTCAGCATGTCACCTATAGAAAAGGCAGTTGCTAAAACATCTCTGTGGATACTGTATTTGTGAATACCTATGAAGAGGTTTCTCTCTCATCAGAAGAGCAACTTGGGAAAATGCATGAATATGCTTCTCATAAATATGTGATAGGAGGATGGTACTGTATTGCTTAGTGCTGGCACTGGCAATAAATAGATGATAAAACAGCTTCTCAGACAGAAGCTGGAGAGGACACGGAAAGTAACACTTGCAGAAGCATTCCTAATTAGGAGCCAAAATATTTGGCATGCCATTTTTAGTTCAGGTGCTAAAATACTATGCTAATATGAGGCCAAACTAAAATCACAAAAAAGGAAATCTAACATTTTTATTTATTCCATTAGATATCCTGAATAATGGTTCTCTATGGCTTAAATTTATGTTAAGAAAAATGTTTAGTCAATAGAAATTTTATTGCAACTTACATGATTTCCCAGCTACATCTGCCCCTCCAGGAGCTGACACACTATTCTGGCGGACAGACTAGAGACAAGGGGTGTCTGTTGTGCCTTTCTACTCCAAAGGACATCTTTGCATTGCTCAGTTGTACCTGAGGCAGCAGTTTCTCAAAAATGTTTACCCCAGCTGGAGAGCTGGAGGACTTCTGCAGCAGACTGGACTGCCAAAGAATGCAGTGAAGGAAACAGAGAAGTGAGTGGAACTCAGGGTGAGGGCTGAGTCCTGGCTCATCTCCCTACAGAGACATAGCCTTGTTGCAAGCTAAGGAAGAACATCTGATGGAGTTCTACAAACCAGTGCAAGAAGATTCAAAGCAGCCTCATAGAAGCCATGTCTTGCAGCTGTCAGCAGACTTAACCATCACTTGATAAAAACTAAGCAGAGCAGAATTTTGAATATACACAAAACTAAGATTCAGGGTCCTTGCCTATTTGTTGTGATTTATATCAAAAATTAGGAGTAAAAAACCCAGAACCCTTCACAATGCTTTGAGTCGTACAAGCTAAAAGTAGCCGTAGGTTTGTGTTGGGTATGACTCAGATTTACCAAGAATAGAAATCCTATTTAATTCTTTGGCTTTAGGTAGCAAAAAAAGAAGGTGCGAGGAGCTATCATATAGTAAGCACCGGCTCTGCTTGCATTAGTGTTCACATGTTCAAAAAAAACCCAAAACCTTGATGCAAGAACAGAGACATCCTAACCCTAGACTAGATAGGTTTGGTACACACATCCTAAGGCTCTTTATGACTGTGTGGTCCTGCTCATTCTTCTAGTTGCTGGCAGGAGGAAAGGGGGTGGAAATCCTTAAATTGCCTACAGGACAGATTAAACAGTCTGTTCTCACAGTAGCACTAAGGAACTTGCTTGCAGACAAGGCTGAGCAGGAAAGCAGGACTTTGCTTGCATCATATCATCATTAATATCTACAGTGGTATAGACAAAAGCCAGACATCCAAAGGATTGCCTACATTTCCTTCAGGCAATCCACTCCAGATGCTGTCAAGTGACTTCTAGCTGTGGCCTGCTTGAAAAGAGGGATTAGCTGGATGATCCCTACCAGGGCACTAACTCATTCCAACATAAAAGACATCAGAAGGACAATATATAATAATTATTTCTATCTTAAACTAAACAGTTTCAGAAATTGAAAAATATAATTGGGAAAAACCCCAGCAGTGATGATATGATTTGATCAGAACACTAATGTGTTATACATCAGGAAGGAATTATTGAAAATACTACCATGCATACTGAGCTTTGCTCCTGCTGACTAACAACCTCTTTCTTGTTGGTATATCTCCAGAGAACTTCCAAAAATAAATTCCACTGTTTTTTAAACTGTACATTTTGGATTATATTTCTGTAACTAAGAGATCGTGGAAGTGATATGCCTAGAATAGGAAATTCAAACTCTAACCATTAAAAATGAGAGATTTTGCAAGGAACTTGCAAGGAACAATAGTCCCAGTTGAGTTATATGCAGATTTAGAAGCTGAGTAACAAAACAAGAGTCATTGTCATATTGGCAGTTTGAATTGCAAAAAGATGTAAAATCGCATGCCAGGTCACAGTAAGATAAAAACCTTCCCAAGGTTAGGCCATAGTCAAAGATAGTGCTCCAGATCTCCTTGCCTTCCTTCTGTACTGATTTTCCACAATTAGTGCCTCAAGGTCATGAATGTATCAAATAGAGGATAATGCTGCATATAAGAGGATTTTTTTCCCCTGGAATGGACATCTATTTGTCTGCTGCTCCTGCTCATGAAGAAGTGGAAGTGCAGGTTATATGTCAGGTAAATGTTGTTTTCAAATTTTAGTGAACCCAAAGAGAAGGAGATAACTACTGGAAGAGTTTAATCAGTGTATGTCATTTCTCTGTCCCATAGCCAGTGTCCCATATTTTAGCTGCACTGTTCTGTTCTATTATGTCACTACATTCGATTCTGGCTACATCAAACTCTTCCTTCACAACAGCTAGACAATGGGAGGGATCAGATAAAGTAGAAATTTCTACATGTCCCTAAAGCCACAGATAAATTCAGATTTGATCTACAGAGAAAAAAAGATATTTGCAGGGGGTTGGGCAGGCAGGAGAGGAGAAATAGCCCCAAGAATATCTGTGGTGAGGAACAAGTCTACAGGCATAACCTGACCGTGTGTGACAGCCTTTCCGATTAAGGGAAGACAGCAGTTGTTCTGCTTCCAACCTTCCAGGACTTACATTGTCCTAAACAGACTCATAAAAGGGCACGAGCTCCTGTTTCCTGCTCTTTTTGCAAACTAGGAAGGACTCTAGAGTGCAGCCCAGTGCAGATGGGCTTGGTTTGGACTATGGCTTTATGGCTCCTTTAAGGTTAATGTGGCTAGGGTTTATATGTGGGAAAAAAGCTTTTCCTCACCCCCACATTCACTCTATGCTCACATGTGCTCCAAATCATCCATAAAAGGTCTGCAACACAATCATTAAACTGGTCAAATATGAAAGGCAGTCTTTCAGAATTTTACTTACTCACACTGCCTGTGTGAGTCACCTTTCATTTTAAGCAGTAAGTAAAGCATTTTTTGGCTCTTGTTGTCACCACTGATGAAAATAGGGATGAATAGATTTTCTGTAACTGTAAGGCAAATTCTTCTTCTGCACTACTTTTCTCATGGCATTTTTGCAAGTCTAAAGCCATAGTCTTTAATTCTGATCAATTTTTATAGTGTTTTCTCAAAATCTGTGTGCTTCCTAGACATGAAGATCACCCAGTACATATACAAAACCTCATACTTTAATTTATCTGCAATTTTACTTGTCAGGATTTAATCAAATTATCATGATAGCCAGCTAACTTATGGAGAATTTTCCAAGACTTCCCAGAACAGTGAATAATTGTCTACCTAGATGTTGCCCTCTACTGTGTGCTCTGCTGTTGATGTCTAGCACTTCTCTCAATGGACTGGTAATAACCTAGTTTATAACATCTTCTGTCATATAAAAAGTGCCACAAAGCTAAATAATTTTTCTGTATTCCTGAAACTGACTGATCGACCAAGTCATATTAGAGGACTCCTTCTGAGGAAAGTAATTGTTAATCATTTTTGAAGCACTTGTAAGCAAGGAGCAGCAGCTTTCCAATCTTCTCACTCCTGTTCTTTATATACACTAGATCTCTTGGGAATATCTGAAGCATTGCCAGAAATAACTGTTATTTTCTTAGCTAACATGAGTAAAAGGTTACAGATGCTGAATGCAGTTTATGTTCTACTTAACTATGCCATTGATTATGCTCACCTGGAGATGCAAATGGGTCCTTCTCAGGAATACTTACTGGGAACTAGCTGCCAGTATAGCAAACAGCTTTTTTTAAGACCACCATTTCTCAAGAAAAGATGAACCAATTCTTAATTATTTTGGTTACTGTTTATGCAATTATTCTTGCACTGTTTTTCATCTATGTACGTAAGTTCCCTGAAAATGACTTACCCATATTTTAATTTATTCCAGTGAACAGAATTCTTCAGGTCATTGGTTTATGGCATTTTTTTTAATGTGATGATGGGAAATTCAAGTTCGAAGGACTCACAAACTCCTCAATGTTGTACTTAAAATCAACATGAGAAATAACTTTTAAATTGACACCCATGACTGTTCTCCAGTACAGTATGACTTTATTTACATCTGAAGAGATTATTTTAGTACCTTGATACAGCGTACACAGAAATTTCTCATGTGTTTCTGCACCTCCCTTGGTACCTGCATGCCTTGCACTCTTCAGTGCATTTATCATAGCATAAATATATTGGGCCTAGTCCCCACAATGGCACACATTCTACCATATAATCCCTTCCTAAGACACTCTCTGGCTGTCAACTTTGCCAGAATCAGATTGTTCCCATTGTTCCCATTGTTCCCCTCCTTAGACTTACCAATCCTCATTTCAAAACTCAGTGCATTTGTAGGTTTAGCTTATATCAGAGTTCTGGTTTCAAAAATCAGTGTGCTCCTACTTTCCAGGCCATTTTCAGAATTATGCTCAGCCTTTCCTGAGATTTATTAGTTCCTGCCCAATATGCATCTAGCTAGGAAAGTTTTTGTTATTTTTTTAATAGCTGAGGACTTGAGTCACAAAAAAACTCAGCACCCTGGAGAACTGGAACAGGTTGGATAAAGGCATCTTTCTTTTTCTAAATGTGACTTGGATTTGAAAATGCTGAATCTTTGAACTCTGGCCCACTGCCTGCATTTCCTGGTAACTATAACAGACATGGACCATTTGTGAACAGCTCAGATATTTGGACGCCACTTACATACACAAGACTTGATCCAAAACCCACTACAGTCAATGGAAAGACTTTTGGTTGACTTCCATTCTCTCTGGACCAGGAATACTTCATAGGGCTAGAACATACATGCTGTCTTTTGCTGCTTTTTCTCCACGTAGTAGCACATCCATATTGCCTTTTCAAATATTTTCCAAATAAGGGTCCAAAACAAAGACCCAAGTGCCTCAGCACAAAGTTCCCTTCTTCACAGAAAAATTCCAAAGGGCATAAACAGCAACTGTGAGTCACCACACCCAAAACAACAAAGCAGTAAGTAGCAAATGCTCAGTAAAGATAATACATCAGTGGAAGTCATTGATTGTTTTCATTGACAAAAATTCTTGTTGGATTGCCAAAATTGAAAAGTAATCATGAGATGTTTCATTAAATGTGACAATTGAACTGAACTCCTGAAAGAATGGGAAAACTTGGCACACTGAAAACTTTGGGCTCTTTGCACAGTCTGTGAGCAAAAGATTTTCTCTGCAAACTGTTATGAAAGGATCTTAATGTGTCTGAGAGAGCACAGGACCTTCTGCGCCTGGAGCTGCTGGACTTGGATTTTTTGGAGAGTGGAAGTCCAGGAGCTTCTGGGACAGTGATGGGCTAATTGCATGAGCACAGCTGGTGCTGTGAAAAGCAGCAGTGGCCCTGCTGAGTCTCCATCCCGTGGAATCACAGCAGTCTTGCTGAGGTGGCACGAATGTCTCAGTGTGTACATCCAGAGCTACTGCAGCAGCACAAGGAAAAATTAGGGTTTTAATAGTAATAGAACAGCTTGCCCAGATTCAGTCTCCAAGGAGCACCTCAGGGCACCAGGATCAGAGCAGGTGAACATGAGCACTTGGAGCCTGGGATCCAGGCACTGGACATGCAGCCACTTGTACCACCTCGCCCCATTGCTGCTCCCCACTGAGGAAGACCCAGATCTCACTGCCACGAGACTGTCAGAATGGTCTAAGTCCTTCTTGAGCCCAAGGAACTGCCATGAAAACAGTCTATTTATTTTGTCCTTGCTCTTGTGAGGCTGCTGGTGGGTTTGAAGGTCGGGCAAAGTGTTTCAATTCATAAATTTCCAAATGTTCTGGAGTAGCGTTATGGTTTTAAATCACCCAAATTTGATAGTAAAGTTGAAGTAATTTAAATGTTCATCATAAATCTGAACACGTCCAAACCAAAATTTCTCTTTGGGGGAGCAAAAATAAGAACAGGATTGGAAAATATAGAAATCCACCTGGTTTTCCAGTTTCAACTAAACACCGAGCAATCTAGGCCACTGACCAATCCAATCAATACTGGATTAGTACCACAGAGGACTAGGATAACCCATCAAAATAGTTAAGATGACAAATAAAAGATCAAAAGAGATGTATATAGATGCAAAAGATAGTGTTTGTTTTTCTTTCCAAAACGTGTCTTGAGAGCCCAGTATTCTGCAAGAACAGACTGTACTGCCGTGAACAGACAAAAAACAGTGGGAAAAACCAGTAAATCCCCCTTCAACCACATAAACAAACTTGTCTCTAGGCATGACACCACAATCCATGAAAGCCTCCAGTGCTAGTGTTTCATTCTGCTTCAAGTGTCATAAGTATTAATTTTAGACTTGAGTTGTTGAATAATCCCAGAGGGGAAATGAAAACAAGCAATCAAGACTTTCCTCTATTCATCAAGTTCTGAATGCAGTTTCCCACCAGCTGGCACAATGTATTTCAGCCTTTTTCTTGAAGAGCAGCATAGCTAGAAAGAGCTATGGGGCATGGATTGTCCTCCTAGCAGGGAGGTGAAGTGCTGGTTTATATTCTGAAAGATCAGATGCTTTTGTTTGCTCACAGTGTATTGACTGTAACAGAACCAAGAGGGTCCACTTCGACATATATAAACATATAATTCATCCCTTCCTGAAAATGTTTGTGCTTGTGATAATGCCTGGCAATAAAACAAGCTTCCACTAAAAGGCCTGAATCTACTTCTCCAGAAAGAAAAATTTAGTGATAATGTCAAAATAATATATTATATCCAAACAAAAATGTGCCACAAAGTGAAAAATCACTGAGAGACAGATGTCAGTGATCTGAAAAATCAACAAACAACTCTTTCAATGGATAAAAAGGTTCCTCCTTGGGTAAGTCACTGGTGTTCCAGTTTCTGCCAGGGTCCATGCTCCAAAGTTTTCTCTGAGTGGCAGCTAATGGTTAATTTGAAAGCAGTGCATTTGAGTGAAAAGAAAGATTAGTCTTTTTCTCTTTCATTGCTTGCAGACCCTTATGAGGAAAGAGAACCAAATCAGACAAAAAGAGCTGAATCTATTATTACTTAACTTTTTTAGTCTAAAAATAAAAAAGGGTCTTGTAAAAATCTCACTTCCCATGCTATCTACAATTACTTATTTTTCAAGGTGCTGGGAAAAGGTGAAAAGCAGGAATTTGATGAGTGCAGTCAGAAATCAGCTATTTTATGACCTGCAAACTCTATCACCCTTCATAAGCCCTAAGATGGCTCTTTCGCTAAAAGCTTTTCCATGGAATAAATCACCTCAATTTTGAATTCTACACAAAGCAGTTCAGAACTGCATTTTTTCAAACTGTGGTAGAAACTGGTGATTGAGACAAAGCACACAGTTCCTCTGTGTGTGGGATTAGAGCTATGACATGCTGGATAACCTGGGGTGGGAAATTATGTCCAGTCCCTGGAATACTGCTAGGTTGTGGAGGACACAGCAGAAATGCTTACAAGCCACCTCTGCACACATCCTCTACCAAAACTACAGCCAGTATTTAGTATTTTGTCATCTGTTTACATAAAAATTTTGTCCTCTCTAAGAGTTCACTTCTGAAAATAAGCCTCTGTTTTAAATGCTTTGACAGTGACTGCATAAATTTACATGACGCATTTCACAATCCTTGGAAAACTGCTTTGCTTATGATGGATACTCAACATTTCTTTGAGATAAGTTTGCAGTGGGAGCTGCGGGGGAAGGCTACACTGGCAAGACATCAAAATCTGAGGAAATCATAGAACACTGCTAATAACATCTTTGTGCTTTGCCTCAACAATTATTTTTACAGCATGAGGAATTGTGCCAGAAATTCTAATTACATTCATTTTATTACATTTGCCCAGGTGTTTTGCATACAGGTATAATCCACTTTGCATCACAAGAATTAAGTAGGAGCCTATTACTGAATCATAGAATTAGAGAACTGTTGAGCCTGGAAGGAGCCTCTGGAGGTCCAATCTACCTAGAGCCAGTGGCCCAAGACTATGTCCAGAGAGTTTTTGAATGCCTGTCCAAAGATGGAGACTCCACATTGTCTCTAGACAACCTGTGGCACTGCTAAGCCACTCAGTCAGTGAAAAAGGTTTTCCTGACTCTCAGATGGAGCCTCCTGTGTTTCATATTGTGCCCATTGCCCCTGGTCCTGTCACTGGATACCACTGGAAAGAGCCTGGCTCTGTTCTTCTCTCGCTGTTTATACACATTGATGAGCTCCACCCTGAGCCTTCTCTTCCCCAGAATGAACGGTCCAGCCAGGTTCCTCTGCTATTACATTTTCTTGAGTGTAAATGTCCAGCTGCAAATCTGACCTGTTGCTTCTTTACCCTCTGCCCAGTGTCCTCTGAAATGTGTTTAGGTGATTACAACATGGTGCTTTACCACATCAGCTTTTTCCCCAGTTAGGAATAGCAGCACTAAAATTGACCTCTTTTTTCAATACACATGAACTCACAACTGGATACAATGCAGCCTCTGAAAATATTGTCAATGTTAAAGTGCAAGAGAAGGCAGAGAGATAAGTTGTTGGTTTTGGTGTTTTTTAAATTGCTCTTGTTCAACTACCCACATTTCACTTAAATGTATATGATGACAGAGAGACTTATAAGAATTATAGAACTGATTTCATTTTTATTCATATTTTGCTAAAATAATTTGGATTTTATATGCTAGTTCATATGCTTCTGTTCAGTGGGAGATACTTTGAGCAGATGTGCTGTTTGTGTCTTGCCTCGCAGGAAAGATGGATGGATATTTTTAATATGAAAGACACAATTCTTTTATCTATTTTATTTCTCCTTTGATCATTTTCTGGTTTCTACACTAATAATTGCCCACAGGAAAATTATTCTACATTTTACTTTTTTACAATGTACATAACATATTTAGCTAAGAGATCCAAATTCACTCACTAAATGATTTTATTTTCCCTTGGGCTTGATGTAGTTCAACAGGAAATGAGGTTTTGTATCCCCACCACAGAGCACTTGCTATGCAGTTTCCATCTAAATGGCCTGGTTGGCTAATCAGGGAGAAAAAGATTTTAGCAAAAATTTTCGTATTTTACTCTTGGCTCTCCACCTTTCTGCAAGAAGGCACCTAGTCCTTCCTCATGGAAAACACTGGGGAACTGCAAAGCACAGTCTCATGATGTAAAAGGAATGAGTTTACTGTAGCTATGGATGGCAAAGTAAACTAACAAGTCCTCTATATGTATGCTCATGGAAGCCTCACCATGAGTCCTTACGTGGAAGGAATTCCAGAAAACATGACCATTTCATTTAAATTAAGGCTGCACAGATGCACATGTTAGCCCGAGGTGCATCTGAAGATGGGGAGTTACAAGTCACCTCCCATTCTAAGTATTCAGAATACTTAGATGTGTTGATGTGGTACTAGACCTCAGCAAAAACTGCTCTCTTACTCTGCTATCATAGGGCTCAGCACCATCACAGCACAGCTAGACAGGCTTCTTTAAAAATCTGGTTCATGTCTGAAACCAGAGTATAGCCAGTCCCAGTGCCAAACAGAAGCTGAACTTTCCGGGAAAAAAAAACAACAATAACTTAACTCAGGGTACTGCGACCTATTGAAAATCTGGCCATAATTAATGAAATTCCATGCTGATCCATTTCCAGCGAGCTTATTAAAGGCAAAACTCAATTGGTTTGGAAGGAATTTGTTCTTTCTCCAGTGGAATTTCCACCACACTGAGATGTGGCTTTTCTCACAGTACAATGCACAATGCTACTAATGTTACAGGATAACCATAGTCCAATGTGATGTGCCAAAAGACTGCATACTAAGTGAGACATGTTGGTTGCAAAATTTGGCTGCCAAAGCTGAGCTGATTCATTCAGCTTTAGAAATATGTATCCTTTTGCAGCAATTTGTGTAGGTTTGCAACCTGGAGAAAGACTAGCGAGGATAAGATCCAATACAGCTTATAAAGGAAGGTGAATTTTAAACTGGAAAAAAATGCCATACAATACTGGTATAAAAGTAAGATATTCCCAGCTGTTGTAGCTGGAGCCATTCATAAAACTGCAAAAGCAAAATCAGTTGTATATGAGAAATATGTATATAAGACATGGCAGTGAATATACAACTTATGAATCACAAAACATTTTATTGTAATGATCATAATTTGTCAAAATGATAATAATTTATAATTCTATTCACTCTGTTTACACAGAATGCAAAGCAAGGGGAGAAAAAGCCATTTACATGTGAAATATAAGCTATTTGGATCTTCTGGGGTGCTAAAAGCACAGTTGACTACACTTTCTTAATTTGCCATGTAGTGGAGTGTCTAGGTAACATAGAAGCATCCTTCCAAAAGGAAGACTATTTTAATGAAATTTAGGGTAAGTTATCACAATACATTATATTCTGACCTACATACGTTTTTGAAGCCTTGCAATACATGCACAAAGTCCAACAAAGATATCTGACAGGTAACAAAAATAAGGGAGATCTGCTTTTTTTGGTCACTTCTAGGTAAGACCTATACCTTGATCTGAAATGAAACTGTTTTTGCACACATCCATCCAAAAGGTTTTTTACCTCTCCAGAATTTCTAAGAGCAGTTTGAACACCACCACATCTTATGAAACCACCTTAGAAGTACTTTTAAGAATGAATTAATAATATATTTTGGTTTTGAAACCTCAAGAATTCTTTATGTACTCCAATGTGCAAAATAGATCTATTAAAATATATTTTATTATTATGCAGAGAAGGAAAAACTCTTCTTGTGATACATAATCATATATATATATATACATACACACATATATAGCTGTAATATTACCCATTCACCTCTGTGCAAGAGACATAGAATGATTCAGAACTAAGAAAATAATTCTTTTTCATGTAAAAGAAAAATTCAAAATTACAAGTTGCAAGTCTGAGTAATGCAGTTCGACTGAGTTTGAGACATCAAAAATGGACTGAATCTGTCACACAGCTGAATGAGTAGGGTTGTTAAAGAAAATCTTTATTTCAGGAAATCATTAATATTGCTCCTGACACAGTGACTGTTTGGTTGAAAGATTATAATTTATGTCTTCTTTTAATGCCTTTCCAATGCTAATTTCAATGAGAATTGTCTAAAATATCTATTTATAAAAACTGCCTGTGACTTTTATCCATTCTACATTTCTAGGACTATTTCTGGTACTGGTACTGGTACATAAGGTAGGATATAGGTATCATTCACATTTCTAACACATTCCCTTTTGAAAAAACATCACATTCTGCTTCCAATTTCCATATTTTTAGAATATGCAGAAATTGTGTCTGTGTATTGTCTGCCAGAAAGGGATGGTGAGTTTATTTTAAAGTGTAGGCCTCTTCCTTCTGTTTCTATATTTCTGTAGATCATCAGCTACAACCTTCACCATTTTTCCCAGTAAATCTCAATTAATCACAGCACAAAGCATTGCCTTAAATGAACACGAAGATTTGTGAGCAAAACTATCAGTTTTCTTACATGTGCATCTCATTCAGTGTCTATAGTTAAGTATTGTATGTGCAATATCTCAGTTCCTAATTTATTCCACTTCTCTGTTTCCAGCAAAGGCCTCATTTTCATCATTATTTAGAGACAAAACTCACTCTCTTCCATCCCTCCAGCAGACTCTGGTGCACTGAGTCACGTTCCAGTGTCAACAGCCCCTGTCCCTCCTAGCACACCTTCAGCCTTAGTGGAACAGCCCACACACACCTGCCCCAGCACTGTTATGAATTATGCAAACACTTAAATTTTGTACCACTGTCTAAGGAAAGCTTTTGATCTTTACTGTACCTTTAATCATCTTTCTCTTCAAATTTCTGAAAGCTTCCTATTTCACTAGGAAATTTCTTGCCTCATTGTGGGGAAGCAAGTGCCATAAAAGGAAGACACGTCTTTCAGACATGTATTTGAGAAACTGGACAGATACAGGAAATGCTTGGTGCTGTTTTGACTTTTGCTGCTACTGAAAACAGATCAGTTCAGGAGACTGAGAAATATAACTGCAGGATACTACCTTAGAGGATGCACTGCCTGGGATTTTACAGTCTAAAGGCATCTTTTGTCAAATATACTGTACACAAGGGCACTGCCAAATAACAACAGAGAGTATTCATGGTATTCTGAAGAACTGCCAAAGAAAACAAGCCTGCAGATTACACTTTATTTGATGTTATGTTGACATTTTTCACATGAACAGGGTTTCTGGAACGGAAAATTAAAGGATAAACATTTAAGAATAGATTCTAGGCCAGGATTCCTGCTTTCTATTCAAACCTTGGTTATGGTTTTATATCTTTGCTTATTTACTCATAATGCAAAAGAATATTAAGATTAAAAACCATTGTAGTTATAAGAACATTATTTCCCACTGTTTTTCGGTGCACCAGAAAAAGTACTTTCGTTCCTTGGAATTGCATAGAAGTAATAGATTTTGGTTAAAATCATGTCTTGAACCATCTCACTTCACAGCTCACAACTATCTAAAGCTATTTATGAGAAGAAAATAATATCATTTACCCAGGAGACTTCTCAATTGTTAGTCTATCATAAGAGGAGTGTAAAAGCTGGAAGAGGTCTAACAGTTTAAAAAGATACAGGGAGACTTGGAAAGGCCAGTACTTATACAAGTGTCACCTATAAGGAACCCTAAAGCTCTCTGTCCAATCCCCTGCTTTGGAGTTCTGGATGCAAGATGGGTAATAGCAAAATGCAAGTCACATGGAGTACATGATTCAGGAATCCTAGAGACTTTCTTAATCTTTTGTTCATATACTGCCAGAAAAATAACATGTAAACAAGAGCTTGGAATAGCAGGAAGGCAGAGGGAGTGGAAGAGAGCAGAGGGATTCCTTCCTGTCAGGCTTTACTTTGCCAGGCTAAACAAGCCCAACTCTGCACTCACCAGGTGCTCCAGCCCCTGGACCACCTTGGTGTTCCTCAGATGAACTAGCTGAAACATGTCCTTAACCTTCACATTTCCTGGAGCTAAACAGGCAGGAGTCCTTCATCGTGGGGCACAGCACATAAGCTTCAGGAAGGAAAGAGGGCGTGGAAGAAGGGAAGGAACACCTTGCCAGGCACGACATATTGGCATAACATGAGAGACAAAAACACTCCTGCACAGTGTACAGTAATTTTAGTTACTTTGCTCTGTTCATTGTCGTGAACAGAACCCAAAGCTGCAGACACTGAATAAAGTGTTGCAAATTTCCAGTAGAGCTTGCTACAAGGCATAAACATCACGGCACTAAAACTGATAAACGTCTCACATTTTTTTTTTTTTTTTTTAGTTTGGCAGCTGCAAAACCAGTATTACTCAAGGTATTTATCAGTTTTATATACTTCTGCTTATCCCAGACAGGAATATGTTTTTGTTTTCACAATGCTGGAGTTCTGGTTTTTGCTCAGATACCAATAATTCTGGTGAAGTTCATGACAGTAGGCCCTGGATATGTTCTCTCTCTAATGGAAAAAGAGACAGCTTTTGTTTTCTTCTTTCTGGTATTTCCTGTGCATCTGAAGGTTTTCTACTTTCATTACAGATGAAGGAAGAAAATACATCTCCTTCAGTATTTTTAACTTCTGAACTTTACCAGGATAACATGCTCTGAAAATGAGAAACAGAAAGTATTTTATTTCTTCTCTGTTTCATTTTCATTGATTTGTTCAATATTTAATTTTATAAAAAATAATCTTTGTAGTGACTTGGAAGATATCTTAAGGCCGGTTAAAGAGGCCAAGTCATTAAGGCCATATTGCTTTCTGAAACTTGGAGACCAATGGATGTCTCAAAGTAAGCACCCAGAAATGTCATGCTCTTAAAACTTTAGGAACTCTTGAAAATCCAGTGAGTAGATTGCATCAGCCCAGGAAGTAATAAATACGAGCTGCACAAAGAAAATGTACAGTGCAATTACAGTGGTAATGAATAAAAACCTCAAGACATCCTGGACTGCCTATAAAGGAATGACCAACAAGGGGAGTCAAACTGGGCACAAAACTGGTTTTTTTTTACAAACAATTCAGAAACAAACAGGAGCATTCAAGGATGAAGAAATTCATAACCACAAATGTGACACAGAAATGAAACTGAGACCAGTGCTTGTGTGACAACTCGATATAATCGTGCTGCATTTCCTCATCAAAAAGCAAATCTCTGATTACTAAGGGCTTTCTAAATCTCCAAGCTTAGGGAACAGATTGGTTCACTCAAAGCAGGACTACAAATGCAACCTCACTAAATTTGATGGAAAAAACCATAGCTGATCATACAAGAGAATTTCTCAGTCACTCTCTGAGGTCTAACTGTCGTAATTAGCTCAATGATTGCACGAAAGAACAAAAACAAGAAGGTGGAAACATATTAAGCATAAATCAATAAAAATGCAACTGAGCATATTTTTTCAGATGCCAGGAATGCATTAGCACTAAAATCACTATTGTATTCTATTCTTCTTAGCTGAGTGTCATCTAAGAAATTTTCACATCTGGAGAAGCACTCAAGAGAATTTCTTTAAATCCTCAACTCCTTTTCCAGAATGTGAAAGTAAGCATTTTTTAACTCGTTGATCAAAGCAAAACTGTGAGGCCTTCTGCAGGATACTGAAGGAAATAACCCCTTTATTAGAAGCTGTGTTTTCTTGTTGGTATGATCTTTTTTACTTTGAAGACAAGAAATACAACTACCTTCATATAAAAGAAATTATACAAAAGATGTTCATTCATATTTAAAAACTGACATGAAAACAATTTATATTCTCACAGTGCAACATCTTCCTAAAAGGTTTTCCCATTCTTAGCTGTGGTCTGAGCTGCAGTCAAAAAATGCCAACACATTTCACTTCATTACAGCAAGGGACAACCTCAAGAATTATATGCCTTCTTTAATCTGTTTTCCACAGAAAGATATATTTTTGGAACTTGCTAATAAGAATTATTGCCTTTAAGCTCTATGGAGACTGATCAATTTATCACTAATATATATATATTTTACTTTTTTAATACAAAGAGAGGCCTTCATGGGAACAAAGATCAACTGCATGTGTTGTTTTTGAAACCCTTTGTGTCTGGCCAAATCAGTTATTTTCCCTTTATCTTCTTCTTTTATAAGTCTCTCTGTGCAGTCAGCACTAGGGCATTCAACAGACTACTGCAAAACCACAGTAAAAGTAAAAATGAAGGACAGCACTCTCACATCCTTTCCTTTGCTCCATTTTTGCCCACTATTGCATGAAGATTTCATCAGTGATGCATTACCACAATATTCAGCCTGCATAAATCAGTAACATTGCCTGGGTATTTTTTCAGTTTTGCTATCTATGCTATCAGAAATGCAAAGAGCTTGCTCTGCGAGCATGAGGCCTGTGGAACAAAGACTCTCTTCATTAAACTCCTCTCTGCAAATACAGAATCACAAAAATCACAGAGTCACAGAATGGGCAAGTTTGAAAGGGATCACAGCAGGTCATCTGGTCCAACCTCTCTGCTCAAACAGGGTCATCCCAGAGCACAGGACACAGAATTGTATCCAGATGTTTCTTGAATACCTCCACACCCTCTCTGGGAAATCTGTTTCAGTGCTCAGTCATTCACAAGTAAAGCATTTCTTCCTTATATTCAGATGGAACTTCCTGTGCATCAGTTTTTGCCCATTGCCTCTTGTCCTGTTGCTTGGCATCACTGATCAGAGCCTGGAAACATCCTCTTGACACCCTCCTTTCAGGTACTGACAGAGTTGGATGAGGTCCCCTCTCAATCGTACTTCTCGAGGCTGAACAGGCTCAACTCCCTCAGCCTATCAAGTGCTTCATGCTGATTTCAAGCAAGCAGCAGCCCTTTCCCACCTGGTTGCTTGTATCCACAGCTTTTGCCAAAATGAAGGGAAATGTATATGCAATTAAAATTCAGCTTTCAAACAATTTCTTTCTTTCAAACTGCCAGGCTATGTAAACTGCTCAGTTGTATATGAGATATTCAGGAACTGAAATTTGTTTGTATTTGCATTGAATCTGTACTTTTCCAGGATTTATTTGGCTCACCTTTGCAACAGCTTTCCCAGAAGTGTCATCAGTAGCCCTACCACCTCCTTAGAGTCATTCCCCTGAGAATTCCTGGAAAAAAGTTTTCTTCTTTGTTGGCCTCAAATAGTAAACACTCGTTTATAAGCTGCCCAAACATCTAAAGTATTTTCTTCGTATTCTGGATGGGACAGTGAAAGTTCTTTTTTCTTCAAAATGTAGTCAGAAATCTCATGTCAAACAGGTGAAAGAAGTGTTAACCAGCTTTGGAGACTGTGGGGACTTTTAAATTAAACATAAATGCTTATCAGCACTTATCTCAAGTACACAGATGGTCACGACTCATACTTTGCAATTCTGTGCCTGTAGGGAGCACACAACCTAGAGCTTACATCTACCCTGCAGATCTGTGAGCAGAATTTTGTCACTAAAAAACTACTGACTACCAATAAGCTCAAGTTTCATTGAATGTTTAAATATTTCAGGCCACCAGATAATTAAATAGTGGCATCTCTATTAAGATTGATATCAATAAAGAACACAAAAAAGCCACAAGGCATCCTTGGCAGGCATTTGGTGTATTTTGTGAAGAAATAAAAAATTATTTAAAATATATGCTTTTAAAAAGGTACAAAATTCTGTTTAGAGGACAGAAAGGAGTCTTTTCAATGAAGATATGGGCATCTAATAAAACATGTCCTAGAGACAATGCCAGAAAAAGACAGATCAATGCAAGATGTCATTATTTTTAAATACAATTCAGATAAACCTTTTACTCACTTCTCTAAATTTCTATCAGTATCTTTTTCTGCCTGACTCATGCCTTTCTTTATTGTACATGAAACTGCAGGACACATTTTTAATACTCGACTCTGAACGCTTAAAAAAAAGCATAAAGGATTATTAGCTTGGATTGTCCTTCCTCAGTTCAACCCAGAATTAGTCTCTCCCACTCCAAAAGACATGTGGATGTAATCAGGGTCACTCTTTGAAATGCCATTTGTTTGTATTTCATTCCACTGATAACCAGTCAGGCAGTCTATGGAGTTGTGGACGATTTCCATTTGAGGACACTAAAATTTGCCATGCAGCTTCCAGTGCAGAGTAAGATTCAGTGACCAGGAAGCCAGCCTGCACATCTAGCTTCACTTCTGTGACAGATGATCCTAAGAAACATAGCTCCAGCTTTCCCAGTTATGTCAAAACGCTTTGCTCCAAGTCCTACAGCAAAAGCCATTCTTACTTATCAGCAAGACAGCTGAGACACCGTGGAATAGGAGGGTCACCACCAGTTCACTCTCTCCTCCTCAGGTAGCAAGTAACTCTTCTGGCCCACTGCGGTTCTTTCCCAAATCACTCTAATCACCCTCTGTAGCTAAAGCTCCATCAGCCACCACTGATCAGAGCTCGTGTGAGCACAGACGATCTCCCAAGCAGGGAGGAGCCAGCTCTTGTACAGTGCCAGAAGGATGGAAGGGCAGACGCCACATCCTGTTTCCTCAAGCAAGCTGTTGGCTAATGTCAGTGCTGCCACAATGTCACAGCACACCAGCAATTAGAGGCTGCATAGCTTTAGGCACTCTGCAGTTCAAGTAGTTCCTCAGCTGGAAAGTCTCTCTCTCTCCCTGCAGCAGCCATCCACCAGAAATCCCTCAAAAGACAGCACTTAATCCTCACAGTCCATCTCATTTTCCTCACCAAAAGCCTTGCAGGCCGAATTTCCTAAAAGTTATTCACATCCCAGACAGAGGAGGCATCTCCTGCTTTCATCCCACACCTCTAGCCACCACAGCCCAAATAGCTATTAGACTATTCCAACTCTAATTAATTTTTGATACCTAGCATTTCGAGATTATTGAGAAAATAACACTAATACAATACAAATATATCAGTCCCGCAATGCTTTTCAAAAAATGAATAGACACATACATTTTCAGTAGTTTTATTGAAAAATGCCTCTTTCATTTCAGAAATAAATAATATAAGGCAGTGAAATTCACAATTTGCAGTTAAAATATAAAAGCAGCAATTCTATATCCATAGTCTTGCAAACAATTTCCAACTGCTTTTGGTAACTAAGAAACATTGTATTCTGAAAAAAAAAAATCCATACTAAATATACAACATAAACATGCAATTCCATCTCTGCAGGATTGACTGCAATTTGGCATAAATGTAACTGTGTTTACAAACAAGGAGATTTCAGGCATTATTAAACTGTATCCAGTTGATACAATGATTTCAGCTACTTAATGTTTGTGGTGTTTAGAGGAGATGTATAAGAGCAGTATATGCTCTGCAGATTGTAACTCAGAATAGAAGAAAATCAGAATGATACTGGAAGGAGAGGGAAATTTTTGGTTCTTTTTAACTAGATATTGCAGACCTGTGATCTGAATTGAAAACATGCATTTGAAAAAGAAGAAAAATGTAGAGCTAAAGCAGACAGTCCTTAGGAAATTTGCAACAGCTCTGTGGTTATTTTTGCTTTGAATTTTTGGTTTTCTTTTTTTTTTTTTTTTTTTAATGTATTTATTTTTACATTATTTTAATGAAAAGGCAGCACTGGGATAACTGAATGCGCACCTCAATCTGTATGTAACCACTATAAGCAACAGTATTTTACAAGCATTTCCAGAGCAACATGAAATGTTTGGGTACACACATTGCTATCCCCACATAAGCAAGATACAAAACAGGGGTGTGTCTGATATGAAAAGACCAGAGAGCCTTATCGCAAAAGGAACAATGCACTCTCCCTGTGTGTATCTGCAAATGGAAGCACAGCAAAAAAAAAAAAAAAAAAAAAAAAAAAAACAAAATAAAAAAACCAAACCACCAATCAAAAAAAGACCCCCAAACAAGACACAGATCTTTTACGGTTTTGTTTTTGCCTTTCTTGACAGTGATCTTTTCCAGCGCATGTGCTCAGGGTATTCTGGTGAATGCATTTCAACTCCATAGTCCTCATACTCGTCCTCTCTCCTTTCTGACTCCATAGGTACTATAAAGGGTTCACCTTCAGGCTGATAGGGTCCACTTTCAGGCACGTATGGTTCTGGTTGAAAATAGTTGTCCGATTGAACATAATAATTATCGCATGTCTTTGAATCCACATATGCAATGAAAGTTAGTCTGTCTACATAATGTTAGTTCAACCTTATTTTCACATAATAAATATATAAATAATTAGTTCACTGGGGGTATTTCTCAGTTATGCTCATGAATGCTTTTTGGCAGTAAAATAATAAAAGGTTTAAAATTCATCTTGAAAGGTTTTGTATTTATAATACACAAAACAGTGCAGAAAGAGTCATAAATTAGGCAAGGGACAAATCATGGTAAAACTATTAAAATAAAAACCAAACAAAACCAAGAAAATAAAATAAAATTACTATTTTACAGCTACTTCAGTAAATCTAAGTGTTGGTCTTTATTTTAAACTGCATAATTAATAGAAGACATGGAGCAGGTAAAATGAAGAGATGGGTTTGGTATATACTAATTTTCTTTGAGAATGGGAAAGTAAGTGTACTCATAACTATCACCAGCGGCAATATACAGTACATGTCATTTTGTCGTGCTGTTCCTCGTAACAAACCGAGTTACAGCTGGTGCTTCAGGAACACCAAAAACTACAGCAAAACAGAAGAAAAAGTATTATAAAACTTTGGTATTTATAACTGCAGTTACAGATCCAACAAGATTACAAATAAAAAGAGGTATATGCCCCAATTCAGACATGTTGGTAACAAGAAACAGACAGGTAGGTTTCACAAGTTGTCAAAGATGTTATTCTGGCATACAGCAAGCAGCAGCAGGCTTTTATGCAAAAGTATCACGTAGAGTTGTTAACAGATTTTAGTGGATACAGTCCCATACAAATCATCTACAAGCCACAATTAGTTTACTATTTACATAAGTTATTTCTCATTTTCCAGGTTAAATCTGTCTCTCTTCTAATGGCATTACCTTTGCTGGTTAGTAGTTTTACAAGCCTCCTTCGCCACTGAGGTTTTTGGTGGTCTAGGTCTTTTTTAAAAAAGAAAGACTGTCTATTTTATTATTGAAATGCAATAGGCTTAATGAATTGACGTCACTGTCCTTTATCTCACTCATGAGTTATGTTAGTAAAAGTATCTCCCCGTTCTATGAGGTCAACATGGTTCAAGAACCATATCCGTGGTGAAATATCCATACGGACTCATTCTCTAATAAGCACGTGCGCAAACATCTCAGAAACAGGATTTTCATGTATTCAAACTGTAAGCAGCACTGGCGACTTAGAAAATGTGTTAGCCGAAACCTGAAACAGGTCAAAGATGATGTTAGTCTTTTAAAAGTCCATCTGATGTGCAAAAACATACTTTCATCCAACTAAATACATAACAGTTAAGTCTTAGGCATATATTTATATATGTATACATAGCTGCTTGCTAGAAAGAACACTGCTGAATCACATGTACAATTTTCTTTATTTTTCATTTAAATAAGAAATTTTTTGTGAGATCTGCACAACCACCTGGCTCTTTAACCAGTAGCACTGAATCTGCAAGTGTGTACATATATATATATATTCTTTTCTTTTTCTTTTCATGGATACATGCACAATTACACTAACAGCAAACCATATCCAATAGTAGTATCACATACACTAATTTTGAGATCTGGCAAGGCATACATATTAATTTGTTAACAATGCTGTGGTCCTGCAGGATCCCCATGTTAAAATATATTAGAATATTTCCAGTCAAAAAAATTGGTGGTCATTGAAACCCTTAATCTTAGTTCCAGAAGCAGCCTACTGCTTTGAGCTACATCACAAAGTGGAAGGCTTATATGACTCAGGGCTAATCAGAGACTCCATGGTGTTTAACTTGGTAGATATTGTAGGACAGTGGTGCTTTTCAGTTGTCTGCACTGTTATCACCAAATGCATTTCCTTTGTGGAAAATTTTTATTTCAGGTATCAATTTTGTGTAAATAATCCTGACATGGCTCAAAAAGAGACACATGGAAACTGCCAACCACAGCATTCCTTTTATTTTTCAAGAGAAACATGGAGAATTCAACCTTGTTCTGAAGACGATTGGAAGGGGTGGTGATAGAGGGGGAAAAAAGAAGAGAAGAAATTGGTCACTTAAATCCTATGAGCAACACTACCAGCTAGCTACCACCTACATTAAAAAAAAACAAAAACCAACCAAACAAAACAAAACAAAACAAAACAAAACAAAACAAAAAAAAAAAAAAAAAAAAACCAAGAAAAAAACAAGACTACAATATTTACCCACTACTTCCTATTTAAAACAATCCATGCAAACATCAAATAATCCTACACCAAGTCTAAGTGGCTGCTCATATACCTGCACATTACAGTGAGGCAGGCCTGCTCACTGCAACCATCTCCTCCTGACTCAGAATGTTCAGATTAGCAGGACTGTCTCATGTAAAGCAGCTCAATATGAACACCACAGCTGTGAAGGCTATTCAGGGCAAGTTAAGGTTAAGTTGTTCATGACATACCTGGGAATCCTTGGCCATTGTAAGGGATGCTAGCACACTGGGATGAATCACAATAGCCTGGTGGCCCTGGGGGACCCCGGATACCCGCATTCCCAGGACGGCCTGGTGGTCCTGGTGGTCCTCGTGATCCTGTGGAGCCTGGTGGGCCAGTTCTAGATTCTCCTTGTGGACCTAATTTCAGAATTGAGAGGGAGGTTGGGAGGTTGTTTTATTTAAGGGCAATCTTGATAAAACAGCTGACAATACTTCTGTCTAGACTACACAGCCCAGGTTGTCTTTGGTGAGAGAGCACTCAGACTTTGTTGCTGTATGGGGGTCAACAGAAAGAAAAACAAAAGAAATCTAGAAATGTGACTCATCATGAGTTGTTTCCCTGTGTGTGGCTTATTTAAGTATTTATTCTTAGAAACTAATTTAATAAGGTTTGAGCCAAGTAAGAAACATCAATGTGTTCTCTGGTTAATTTCCCCTTTGTCTAAGATATGATGATCTCAAGGGAAACTACCAGATTAGACAAGCACACTGGATTTCAATTAAAATATAGGAGTACATCAATTATACTGCCCAGTAGCCCCAGGGTAGATGAGATAATGTTTTTTTTGGAACCAGTCTTATTATGGTTAGCAGAAAAGTAAAGCTTCAAGTAACTGGGGCTATAATTTGCTGCAAGCTTATTATGGGGTAATGAAAAGCCATTTTAACCTAGTAAACTACAAGCAGAAACAAGTGATGCAGCTGATTTATGCCAAGGCGTAAACAAAATTTCATAATGCAAAAACCAAAACTAAAAATCAAATCATCTGCATGTGGGAGTATTTTGTAGTCCACCAAGTAAAAAAACCCTAGGTACTACAAAAGAATTACCTGATAAGTCTTATGAAAAATATCTGTCAAATATTTGAGCAATGTATTTTCAAGAAACACATTTTCACATTAACAAGCATGCCAGATGACTAAATAAAGAGATAAATACCTGTTAACCATATCCAAAAGTCTTTCTAAATTGCTATTTTTGTGGTGGTTTCCTACAAATTTATTAAACTCCAATACATGTCAAAAACATGAAGTGGGCAAAGAGTGTTCATTCACCATATCTAGTCTGGTTCTCTATGAAGAAATGTTTGCTTTTCTCCTACTTTTCTGTAATCTGATTAAACAAAAAATATTTACCAGGTGGTCCTGGCAAACCTCGTGGTCCTTGGGATCCAGTCCCTCTTTCACCTTTCTCTCCAGGGATTCCTACAGAATAATAAAAAGGCAATGAAAATCAAAGAAAGGAAACTACACCAACAGATATTTCTTCACACTCTCTCACTGACATTAATATTTACTTCCTATGATTTAATGCAGTAAGAGTGGTTAAAATTTATGTTCTACAGATGTCCAAATGTAAATTCGGGAAAATAATTTGGATATAAATATAGTAACCCAAGAATAAAATAGGATGTAGATGCAACTTAGCACGAATAAACTCCCTCAAACATAGAAAAGTTTTGAGACACTGAAACTTCAAAGAATCTTCTTATTTTAAACTATAATCACAAAGGTATGTTCAGTCTTGCATACTTCTCCTATAAAGGATGGTTTACACTTTCCTAGGAATGGTTATAATAGAAAAAATTTTGAAATTCTTATGAATTCCTTGATTTATTCCTAGCCTTTTCAAAGAGTCTATAAAATATACTCTTGAAAACATAGCGGTGAGTCTGTGCTATAGTAGAGTGGTGGAAATAAGCCAAGGCCACAGAATAGTACACTACAAACACCCCTTGTGACTGCAGCAATCCAAGACAACCATAAAATAGGTTTACTCATATGTTCACATTGCTTCCCTCCCTCAGAATATTGTAAAGAGCTAGGGATGTTGATCTAATTCTTTAAAGTTCTACATTTTATATTGCTAATGACTCATTTTCTCTCTTAATCAATGTTCTATTTTGCAAAGAGTTGTGTTACTCCAATCACCCTTTCAAGATGCAGCTGTTTAGTGCCAGAAGAGATCTGAGAACATTTGCTTTCCTGGGATATTATGTGGAAGTCTCAGATAGCAGCCAAAATGTTATACCAATTTGTATTTCATGAAGCCTGAGCAAGAGAGAGACAGGAAAGCACTGATGTAGTCAGCCTTGTCCTTCAGGACACCAGTGTCCCTCAGGCAATCCAACTGGCCTAGCAGGGCTTCCTAGTCTGACAGGGTAAAGGGAGCAGACTGCTCCTCTGGCAGCCTCTGCACTGTGCCCACAGTACAGCTGCCTTGGAATTTATTCACCTCTTTCACCAGGTGGTCCTTGAACCCCAGGAGGTCCTGGGAATCCAGGTCTTCCTCCAGGTCCAGGTTCTCCTCTTGTCCCAGCAGCTCCTGGGGGACCGGGTGGACCTGGTGGTCCTGGCTGGTTCCGGTTTGAATAATAATCATTGGGGATTTGATTCAGCATTTGATTGAACCGGCTCATTTGACCTTCAAAAGAAAATAAAAATGTGAAATGAGTGAAAATCTTTTATCAGAGTGGGAAGGAACAAAATGTTATCTCTGTTAATTAAATCTTATTCTTGTTCCCATTCAATAAATTAGTACAGATTAATTAGAAAGACTTAAGATGACGTCTGATAAGAAGGCTGAACATAAACGGAGGATGGAGGGGGTCACGGAGGAAAGGTACGGAAGCTTCTGGAAGCCAGTGACATTAGAAACATTATCATAGAACTATTAAAATCAAAAAAGAGGCAATTTTTTTTATGATTCCCTTAGAGTTCTATTTAGAAGTTGTTTTTACTCTGCAGAAAGGATTTGCTCCACTTTTAAAATTGTAGTATCACATTTCTACATACTTTCAGACCTTTGCAGCTACCACAGGCAATAGAAATTAATAATTAAAATTATTAAATTATAAATTATATTAAAATTATTACAATAATTATAAATTAATAATATAAATTATTAATGTGTAGAGTTAGTAGCACAGTCGATGAAGTAATTTTCTTAAGCCTGTAGGATGCACAGGCTTGTACCTATATACCATCTGCATTTGGGCAAATTTATTTCCCAAAAAAAAGGATGGGTGAACAAAGGCAACATCATTTTGAAACTATGCAGGAAGGAAGCCTTAATGGAAAGATACATCTGATTAGTATGATGTGTCAGTCCTAGCATAACACTGAAGAGATCAGCTGAACACAAAAAAATAAGGTGGGGATGCTCGAAGAAATGTTAAAAGATCTTGAACATGATATGCTTATTCATAAGCCTAACACATTCAAAAATGTACTTTACTTCGTCTGTGATGGCTAATTAATAGACATGTTTTTATTAGCAGCCATCACAGACATTTTAAAGGACATACTGTCCTCCTCCTTGTACACATGCACTCTTAGTGATCCAAAAGGCATATCTGTTTTCCTCAGTCAGCACTTACTCTTGTAATAGATACAATATTATAAACCAATTTGCCTCTGTCTTTCTTGGCAGGTCTAATGATAGCAAAAGCACTGCTTCAGAGTCAGAGAGAAAGTCTAGTCTCTGTAGAGAGCAATTTCATGGGCTGCAGAGCTGCACTATGTGGCAGTAGAGGACTGAAATTCAATTCAAAGTCCTTTTCCAAATAAATATTGTTTCTACTTGCATAGCACCACTGATTCTGTGCACAGTATTTACCCAGCACTCATCTGTCTTTCCCTGCTGGCAAAGCGCCTGCAGTAAACATCCTTTTTCTCTCTGATTCCCTTCTCTTGAAGATAATACGTGTTTAATAAGAAAATATATACTGATTTTATTGCAAAGATGAAGTAATTTTGGACCAAAATGACAAAGGGAATCTCATCAGAATGTTAAAATTGCATGTATATTTCCAAAGGTCACAGATGAGTTCCATCTCAGCTTATTGTGTTACTGGGTGATTATCAAGCTAGCCTCTGGATCTGGCAAAAATTTGCTCCTACATTTTTTCCACCAAATCATTTGCATTGGACAGCTATGAGATTGGTCAAGTTCTTGACCTGTGCTCTGTGGCCAATAACCATCACTGCAAATTTAAATCATTGTTTTCTCTTTTTAAGAAAGTAGTTAATTACTTGTATGGGATACAAAGCAAGCAACATTTTACCATTTATCAGTTGTTCACAAACTTGTCTTGCAACTGCTCGCATCATGTTTTGAGAAGCAATATCACCCTAAATAATCAAATGCAAAAGAAGTGTTTCATTAGCAAGTGTCTGTACTTTTAAATATGTAGTGTTCAATTTTAAAATTATGAGAATTGACTTTTAAGCAGACTTACTCTGTCACCTTTTTCTCCCTTCATTCCAGGTGCACCCTAAAATAAATAAATAAAAATTAAGCAACTGAAGGATTATGTTATTTCATCCCAACTATAAGTTTGAGATGTGTAATTCCAGAAAAAGTTTTGAGTCATTCAAGAAGAAAGATACGGTTCTCCTTGAACTTTTCATTTCAGAGATGCTAAAACAGGTGCCAGAAAAGAGTGGAGAAACAATGATCTTTTGTTTGTCATCAAACACACTAATAGATGCAAAAGAAAAAGATTTGAAGGAAAAATTCAAACTAGGACCAAGATGTATTCTGACACTTGGATCACACTGTCAATTTCAAAGTTGAATTTCTAGCACCATATTTCTGTAAATGGTCAATGGTCTTGTATGAGTAATATAAGACTATTTAATTTTAAGACAACTTATTACAGAAGGCACATTAGGATGAATAACATATGTCAAGGAAGGGTAGCTGTCTTCTTGAATCCATATGAAAAGGATTCTATATTAAGTGGAGTTATCCAGAGATGACACAACAAGGAGAGAGTGCTTATTCTATTTATAACAACAGCTTCCCTCTTAATTTTCAACCATTTCTAGTCTTAAAAATGCCTCATAGAAGTCTTAGTTTGAGCTCCTTTATAATTACTAACATTTGCCAACTTTTCTCTAACACCACTTTCCATTTGCCTTTGAATAGTTTAGTGGTTGTGAGGTTTGCAGTTTTCAAGAGTACTATGTAAGAAGCAAACCAGAAGGACTGATTCTAATTTTTATACATGTATGTGTATATGAAAAAGACCAGGAATAATGATGGGGCTTACATGGATTCATGAGTTCATATGGATTTTAATTTCTAGGCTAAATTACTACTTGAACATAAGGCGTATTACAAAGGTGAAAGATCAGTTTGGTCATCTGCTGCTCTGCATGCCTCTCCACATAGTAACACACACGTCCTGAGTGTTGGTGCTTTTTGCACTGTAGTATTTCTTTAAGGGATCTATTTATCACCATTAACAAAGCAAAGGCCAAGTGTGGGCTGCAGCTGTTTCTCATAACATTCCTACAGTACCCGCAATTAATTTCAACAACACGAAACACCAAATCATTCCACTGAGGTCACAGCAGACACCTCTCCAATGTGGTGACACTGTCTCATAGACCTCTATCCAGGGTTTGGGCAGACAAATGCCCTTGGGGTATGTCAGGGTGTGAACTTAGTGTGGTCTCTGAGCTTCTCTGCTGCAGAGTTGCACACACCTACCCTATGACATGCCACAGAAAATATGAGACAGTTCATCCATCACCGAGCTAAGTAGTTTTCATATGGTACATTTGCATCATGACTACCAGATCGTTCTTGCAAAATTAATTGTACAGACTAAAATGAAAGATTTAGAATGGTGACACCATAAATGTGCCATTGGAATAAATTATGCCACCAGTGAGACAGCTGCTAATATGTACAAAATATATCCATGAAGCTGATGAATAGCCTTTCCCTTCTGTCCTTTGCTTTTCATCTATATTTTTCTTACTCTGAGAAGTCCATGGGAAAATGCCTGTCTTTTAGTTTTAGCTTATTACAGCCACATGCTGAAACAGACTATGTAAATGCCATACCATAAATAAATGGCAACAACTAAAACCATCAGGAAAATATGACTTTTCTGACTGTCATTCTCCAATAATTAATGTTGTGGTAAATGATGATGTATTGAACCTCTAAAAACCCTTAATTTGATTCCCAAATAAACAGACATTAATGTCTCATTCATAAACTATTGCATGTACCTGAAACAGCCATTGAACGGAACTGTAGTTTTTTTTAATTGCACTAGTCTATTACATGAAAATCTGGGGCGGGGTGGGGGGGAACAGTAAAAAACTATTCACGCTTCTCTTTCTGTTTGAAACTTGCCAATGTTTCTATTTTGTGCAAGCACATTCCTTTGAATTTATCAGTTGTATATATTTGTAATACCTGCTTGTTTTATTTTTATTCTTTCTAAGGTTTTCACAGTATGACCTTCTACCAGAAGCAAATAATACAGTACATATTTTATTTATTCACTGGGTAAGTGCACACATTATAAATCAGATTTCTCATCTACTATCCTGAAATTTACTTAAAATACCATATTCCAATTTGCTTGCCAGAACATTCACACACCAGAACTATATGAGAAGAGAAGAGAAGAGAAGAGAAGAGAAGAGAAGAGAAGAGAAGAGAAGAGAAGAGAAGAGAAGAGAAGAGAAGAGAAGAGAAGAGAAGAGAAGAGAAGAGAAGAGAAGAGAAGAGAAGAGAAGAGAAGAGAAGAGAAGAGAAGAGAGAATTGTCAGGCTATTTTCAACTAGCCAAGTTGGTAAGATAGGGAGTTGCTCTGGTAATGAAAGCACAACATTGTTCCAAAGTATTGACAACAAGGTCCCCCAGTGAGGAAAATTCTAATGCCATTCCTTCATTATAAGCAGTGCATGGTCAATTTTAAAATTCATTGAAATAAAATTAGCCTCATTCTTCAATTTGTGACCTTGCAAACATACACTGATTCAGTCTTGTGGCTGGAAGTCTATAGCTTATTTGAAACTAACTTTAAAATTTGAAGATTAGAGGCTAACTGGCCATGTTAACAATAAAGTGCATTTTCCACATGGATATTTTAGAAACAAATTTTCAAAAAAATAATTACAACTGCAATTACTGAGTTACTATTTGCATCTTCCTCCCACTTGGTTATATGGCTCTTAAATTTCAGCTTATTTTCTTTGAATAGACAAAAAAGTGCAGTTTAGCCAACTGCTTGACAGCATTTTGAGAAACAGCAGCCGCTGCTGGCATTCTGTTTTGTTGATATCCTGCAATGAGGGAGTCACTTGGGGTCAGTGCAAGGAAAAGCTGGTTTATGCTGCATGTGGGATTTTTCTGAGCTGTGGGATGAAGGCTGGGGCTGCAGCATAGTTCTACTACTGAAGGAGGACAAAACAAAGGAAGTTTTGCTATTTTTACTTTTAAAGATAATGTGCTCAATTGTTATTCCCAAAAGAATGTTTGCTTCCCTCAAGAACCACCAGCCCATTGCTCCTAAAGCAGCGACTTTTTGAGACTTCATCTAGGACATCTGCATAGACAGATGCAAGAGCAGTGAACACATGGCAGCAGAGAATGCAAAATTCTCAAAACTTTCATGTAACTAACAACAGACATGGACTACCCTCAAAAGGTTTTTACAGTTTATTTGGTCCTGGAGGCATCAGTTTAATAGCACCTTACTTATTAAATTTAAATGCCTTGCATTTTTTTCCAGGAACCATCTAAATCAACAAAGTCAGATCCTGTTGTCAGAGTCTGTTTTATAAACAGGACAGCTCTACCTTAACACAACTCAGTCTGCCTACCCATCATTACTGTTACCCAATGTTTTCAGTCTCACACCTATAAAACAAGTACTGGAACTTTCCCTCTCTAATAGTCCAACATCTTCTATTTACTGTTATATTTATTCACAGAAAACATATCCGTTTCTTCTTGAGCCAATATCCTCTTCTAATTTAATGAGTCTTTCTCACTGTTGATGGTTGTTACCTTATGTGATATTCATATGAACCACAATGGAATTCTCATTCTCTGACCAGACAGATGACAGATATTTTAGTCTCCTCTAGGACAGCCTGCACACAGTTCTCAATAAATCACCAACTCATTTGTGTTCTTACAGTTCCTTTTTCAGTCATTTTGTTGCTATACTGGAAAAAACACCTAAGTTTCTCTTGGAGGTACTTGTAAGCAGACCAGAAAGCCAAATTTCCTATTTCCATGAAAATTCAGTTAACACCTCTAGGATATACTTGTTCTAGTATAAGTACACAGTGAGGTAGAGAAATGTTTACAGTGTGGTCTGCCTCAGCTTAGCACATTAGTGGTACAGAATACATTAGGAAGGAGCTCCAGCTAACCACATTCACTGGAAGTAACTTCATAACACCAAGGCTGCTCATAATTTGCAGGTAACTGTATATCCTTTACCTGGAATGCAATATCCTTTTCCTGACTTTCATTTAATAGTACTGGCAATACAGATTGTTCAGGTAGAAGAAAAACCAGCAGGATCTGGTCAAAAATTATTTATCCTTTGTATTTACTAGAGGCAATGTGAAGCCTCATTATCTTTCTCTTCAGGCAGAATTATGATTCATGACAGTGCAAGTTGCATTTGGCTGTCAGGCTGCACCTTTGGCAACTGTAATACTGCAAACAAAGGAGGGCCTTGAAATTCTGTCCACCAGAAATCTGATAAAACATCTGTGCAAGGTACAAGCCAGAATTCCTGCTGGGATCTGTTCTAGAAACATTAGAAATGGTAAATATGATGTGGAGTGTCCCATTACAAGAAAGTGCAATAACTGCGGGGGAAAAAATGTATTCCTAATTGAAAGAAACTCTTAAGAATTAGAGTGCAGGAGAATTTAGACATGGTGTTTGGACAGGAGTTGATTACCTTGCTTTGCAAAAGCCTTTAAACTGGGCTTGTAGCTAGATTTACTTCTAAACACATTATTTACCTGCAGAAGATATTTGCTTCTGAACTGGGTCAGCTATCCGTTGTCCCAGGTGAAGGAAAAATTAGATACACCTGACAATTTAAAGCTCCCTCGTGAACAAAGTACAGCACTTTGTGCTCCAGCCCTGTCTATTCAACATGTAACCAAGCACAAATATCCCATTAGATGTATATCTAAAGGAAGGAAAGCTTCAAGATTTTCCTAAGACACTACGTGTCCTCTACTACAAGGAGAAATGGAATTTATAGCCTGGCAAACACAGACTGAATTCAATGTGCGTATGAGAAAATGACCCAGCTTCCCAGTGCTTCTGGGAGCTTCCACTTCAAGGCCATTGAGTTCCTCAACCTACTATATATTCTTTCAAATTATCCAGCTTGTCTATATACAGCTACACTGAGGCAGGATGGAAAATTCTAGATGACTGCCATACATTATTCACAAGTAATGAATGATTTCTCATTTCACTTGCTGTCTCCACTGACTCAAGCATAATTTCTCAGAGATCCTATAAATGAATCAAATTAAATTTCTCCTGAAACTGTTGGTGGGAGGGAGCACCTTCTGCTCTTTCTCCCTGTTCAGGAAGCACTTTAAAAGTTTGAATAGAACCCACAGAAACCACTCCTAAATAATTTTAAAATAGCATTGTAAAAAGAATGAAACATTTGTAAAACAGAACTGATTATGTAATATTATCAAAGATTGTCCACCTTCAGGAGTTTATCACTTTTTTACTACACACATGCACCAATGTAAAGACTTTACAATCATTTTGCTGACCTAGTTTTTCATGCTTATGCTGTGTAGGAATGAATATATGTCTTGGCATATAATAGCCTACGATCTTTTTAGTGGAAACCAGAGACCACAATTTCCAGCCCCAACTATTAAACTCAGCAAAATGGCATACTGTAAAAATAAAATTATTTTTTTAAAAAGACTTGTTGTGGGTTTAGGTCAGCTCCACTGTATTAACCACCATCATAAGTGCAAGAAGATATTTAAAGCAGCAGAAGTCTCATGTTCGACAGACTGTAATTTTAAATTTGATACTCTAAATGTATCATTATCTTACTGGTGTCCCACGATCTCCTGGTTTCCCTGGTTTTCCACTTGGGCCAGCAACTCCTGGAACTCCGGGAGCACCCTGCAACATGAAGACATGTAAAATGAATTGTGGAAATAAACAACTTAAGCACTAATAAGAAATGTGTTATTATATTGAGTACAAAGCATTGTTGAAACTGGTTCCTATCAGGTTGCTTTCTGTTAGATACATATAAGACTTGAAAAATTTTTATGGAATAAACACTTTGTTTCTTCTTGGAAATGCGTTCTTTTACATAACACCACAGTTTAACAGGCGTTTCAGCACTGAAAGTTGCAGAGAGTGTGTATGTGGTTTTGGTATTGTTCTTAATGACTGATTCCTAAAGCAGTACAAAAGAGTCTGGCCTTCTAAGTTCACCTAGCAGATCTCTGAAGCATGTAAAAATCCACAAGAAGACGACCATAAGCCATTCGAGTGATACTAGATAAATACAAAAAATTAAAAGACCAGTATCAGATTATTCAACAAAAGCTCATCTACACATTCACAAAGGAACATGAGAAATGCAATTGTGGGGGAGTGGGGCCAGCCCAAATAATACCCTGCCTTGGAGATTGTTGTCTATATATGTAATGCAAACATTGCTCTGTGTGCATCTGCATTCTGGAAATGCACCTTCCAAATTGCTATAGGTGGGACCTGGTGACATGGAGCTGCAGCAACTTCTGTATCTCAGGCTGTCTGATCCAACATAGGCTTTTTCTCTAACAGCCAGTCTCTTTTCTAGCATGGTCCCACAAAACACAATGAAACAGCTCTTTAAGCAAAAACTAATCCTCAAATACTCTTGTCAAGAAAAATTTGTATTAACCATGGTTGTTCTCACCAGTGTATAAGTAATGAGCTAATTGGTCTCAGAAGACCTAGCTATGCATTAAAAAATCATGGCTAAAGAAGCAGATAAACAGGTTTTTCCCTTATTTACCCTGGCACAAATCAATTTCAAAACCACTGTTATGAATGCTTTGACCAGCTGTCTGCTCACCTTCTACCAAGAGTTTTTCAGACCCATTTAGGAGATTGAGCAAAGGATCCATTTCATATTTGACAGAAATTGAAAATGCCAATGTGGTTCTCTCTTGGCTCAGATCTCTTAATTCAGAGTATATCAAAGACGAAATTATATTTACCGCTGGTCCTGGTGGGCCTCTGGGACCTGTGGGACCATCTTTTCCTGTGAAACCCTATTCAAAAATAAAAGCAAGATTAGAGAAAAATGGCCTTTACAATTATGTAATTGCAATACTCCTGATTACTACTAGCATTTCTTTTAAAACCTATCCATAATATAAGTTATAAAATAGCTATCACAAATCATGCTGGACAAGGCTATGGAACAATGAGCTTCAGATACTTTAGATGTTCAGCTGCTGTTGATTAACTGAAAATGCAATCAATGTTTCTTAATATTTTTAAGAAAAGTAATCATTATTCTATCCCAGAGGAGCAAAATCTCTCTTTTCACTGTTCTCTCAGTCATAGTTTAACTGGACAATCAGAGGTTTATACTTAACTGGACAGCCACCTCCCGCTCAGATATTTCCCCTGCAAGAATGAATGCTGAGAAATCCCATTCCAATAATCCAACATAGCACTCACAAGTCAGTGTTGATGGTCCATGACCCACCAATCCAACAGTATCCTCTTTGGCAACTGGCTATCACACAGTCATCTATTTTCATTTCCAGCTATCAATTCCCACTAAAGGACAGCTGCAAATGCATATATTGGCTAATAGTTTTGACTGTAAAGGCAAATAATTGTTTCAGTCATCTTAAAGGTGATATTCCGCTGAGATGACAAAAGAGATTTACTTTACTCCAATTAGAAGAAAGGAATTGCAACAACTCCATAATGAAATACCTGTGTATATGCCCTTCATTAGGAAGAGATTTCAGAGTTCTTCATCCAAAGAAGCTCTTGATAGCCAAAGGTTAGGGACAAGCCTGACCTCAACAGTATGTTTGGCACAGATTCCTTATCTATATGACATCTCCCAGATGTTGAGATAAGCAGAGTTTCAAAGGGATCCCCTGCAGCAGCAACAATGTGAGGAAGACAGCAGGGCTGAGTCCTTGGCAGAGCCCTGCTCAGGGGACACACTGCTCTATGAGTGAAGGCAGCTGAGAACCTAGTCAGGGGAGGAAGCAGGGCAATTTTTATAGAACCTATTCTGGCTACCAATAGCTGTCTAGGGAGGTTTCCACCCCTGAGGTGTTTCCAACCCTTCTGCTTTTGTCTCTCCAGAAAGGATGCTGATAAAAGGACTCCTCTTGAAAAAACAGTTGAAAATTGAAAGATATATAAAGAAGGGGAAAAATTCAACAAAACACAAAAATTACATTACTTGGACTTTTCAGGACATAAACTGAGGAAACCTTACCCTTTCTCCTGGAGGTCCCACTGGTCCAGGAGGACCAGGTAAACCTGGTGTTCCCTGGAGGGAGAGAGTGAGAAATTGTATCCATGACAGAACAAACATCACTGCTATGTCATTTCATATATCTCAAGTATATATGTTCTTCCCTCCTTTCTGTCTGATCTCATTGTACACTAACATGTAACATTGCTTCCTACAAGACATTACTATTCCATAAAAGTATATTACTCAGGGTTATAAGGACTAATGAAACAGGTAAAGAATACAAGGCTTTTGGCTCATGACTGACCTTGTCTGATATATGAAATTAAGTCCACAACAACATTTAAGCATTCCTCATATAGTCTTTTTATCATCAGTAAAATTAAGGACAACCAAGGAATATTCGTTATCTCATGACATGTGCATATCAATGACCTTAGATTATCTGTAAATTTGGCCAATTAAAAAAGACCCTAATTTTTTCTCCTCCTTGTATAGTTTACAGTACAGAAATCTGCACGTAACTGAACTTTAACATTGTTTTCTTCTTTCAGAAAGCATACAATTAATGTCCCAAGGCCATTTGAATTCCAAAAGTAGAAAGTAATTAGGCAACATTGTTAAAGAAAGATTCAGCAAAGGTTCAGCAAATCTTTATTTTAGGAAGATATTTAACTGCAAGTGGTCAGAAGATGAGAGACCTTCCTGGGGAATTATCAGAGTCCTCTTCCTAATCCACTGGTCAGTTATTTTACATTCACAACTGTCCAGATGGGCATTTGGCTTGACCAAGCACAGCTGGGTTTTTTTCCTGTTTTGAATGCTTTACGACTACCTACATCTCAGATTTGTAAGTGTAAGATAACAGTGTTTCCAAAACTCTGGCCCAGGGAGGTATGAGAAGAGCCTATGACTCCTAGTGATGTCAAAGACAGCTGTCCAGCAGCCAGGTTGCATCAGACACGGTGCAAAAATGACATTATTTTGTCTAAGCCTTGACTTACCGATCGCCCTGGGAGTCCAGGCTGGCCAGCATCCCCTTTCATTCCTTGACGGCCCTACAATTTTCACAAATGATTACAGAATACATCACACTTCCAGAAGTTGAACATGTAAGTCTGTGAGAAAGTCTTCAAATAATACTGCATTCTTAATTTTCCTGTACCACAGTCTGATAATTTTGAGTCCTTAAACTGGAATGCCTAGCAACTCTACAGAAAAGCCATTAAGATTGAAAACAGAGTAACACAACTTACATTACAGCACTCAGACTTCATCCCTTCATTAGAATCCCATAAGCACATGTAACATTCAGGACAGAAAATGCTATTGTATTAAGAGACTTGTCTCAGAAAGAGATGTGTCTCACCACAGTACTGCATTGCAGGGACAAATGAAAGCTCTGGCAAAGCTGCCACCCTCTTCCCAAGACCACCATCCCCATGGACAGCTCTGGCATCACACATGTTGCCTGCTGATGGCATTCAAAAGGGCCACTCACCGGTTCTCCTGGGATTGACAGCCCATTGGGACCCTGTGGACCTGGGGGACCTTGAGGGCCCGGAGGACCTGTCTCACCACGAGGACCAGGAGGCCCCTTAAAGCAGAAAATGAAAACAAAATTGTAAATGACAATCCCGTCTGAAATCCATAACTGCAAAATCCTTTGGGTTAGACACTTAAGGTAAGTCAGAAGCCTGGAGACACATTTAATACTTCAGAACAATGGTGGAAATAGTTTTTCAAGAGGCATATCCTTCCATAAGCTATTCTCTAATTCATGTTGGCAGTCTCAGGCCAATACATGCCCTCTGGCAGTGCCAATTAGAAGTATTGCCATGTCCTCTGTACAGAAGAGAGAACAATAATGTTGCTGAGTGTGTATTAACACTCTGATGCACATAATCCCAGTATCCTGACGTGTGGTGAAGGCCTTTGAGGCAACACAGGCTGTGATATATAGTCTCAAATAGATAGGCTGCACATAAGTAACATAAAGGCATATTTTCAACTAAATTTTTAAGCCACATTCTTAGACTAAAACTGAGCATAAAAAATTTCATATGGCTAAGCGTGTAGCAACATCATTATAAATGCATTTTGGGAAATATACTTACAGATGATCCAGTCAAACCCCTTTCACCTCTGGGACCTTTAGCTCCTGGGCCACCCTAAATTGAGTATATGGAAAGAAAATGTAGTTCATACACAGAAAGCAAATGTGCATAATACTGGTGTGGGTTATGCATTCTCCTTAACAAACTCTTAAGTGAAGCCTCGAAGTTTTGAAGTGTATAGGTCACACAGTTTAAAAGAGTAGGAGAATGAAATATGCATCAGTAACTCAGGAAAACCACATCAGCTTCAACCTTGCAAATTCAGCCCACGAAAAATTATTATTTTGATTTTTGTCTCTGCAGACACAAACTTCAATTTATGTTCATCAAAATCTCTGAATACGTCTCTAGTAGACTACCAGACAACTTAACTGGTCTTTACATTCCTCATGCAGACTTTGGATAGCTTCAAAGTATGACTATTGGGCTGAGTATAACTCTCTAGTATTCAAAGCAATTGATAGGTGTATGTCCATTCCATAAATTATTATCTCTCCCCATAAAAATAAAGTAATTTTTTTCCCCCGACAGAGTAAAGGATCTTTCCCTGGAATGAAATCTTGACTCTGAATTTAGGAAAAATATTTTCACAGTCCATTAAAAATATCTTGTACATGATGTGCAAGAGACTGGGCCAGAGTCTTTCAGCCTATCAGACAAGAAGGAGCTAATCTCAGTGATCACACTAGAAATACAGGAAAAGATACAAGCAAGTAGGTGTGGTAGGAGCTGATCAAAAGGGAATGGATTACCTTGTTGTTAAGGATATATTGATAAGAAACTATATCTCTGACTGACATTTGTTTCACAAAACCACAGACCAACACAAAACTACTTCCAAAAATTTAAAAATCAGAAAATTTGTCTACTGTGAATAGTTACAGCTGGTAACTTACAGCTGGTCCAGGAGGTCCTGGAGGTCCCACACTGTCTTGAGTACAGGTACAAGCATTTGGAAGAGCTGGGCACTTTGCTTCATCTCTCTGAAAATTCAATCACAATGTATTACTGTCCTTTTAAAGAAATGTACTTAGGGGCAGCATGCTTTTCTGAAACAATAGCAGGAAGATTCTCTATTGTCCTGTGTCCAAGTAAAACTCACAGCTAAACTGTGGTTTCCAAATGTTTCTACAGGATCTTTTATATTTTTAGCAAATTTTCTCTGTGAGCTATACAAGGCATTCAAAATAGAGGCACAAGCAAAATGTCGTTCTAATATTTATATGCATTTGACAATCAGCTCGTGCTGACAAAGAATAGTTACTTTTTGAATCTACTCTAAGAACAGATTAAATATATATATATATATTCCCCATTTATAATACCTAGAATTTGAAACATCTCTGGAAGACAAATATAAGAGACATTTTTTGGACCATTTCTAATGGGCTCAGTTCTAGCATTACAACCTTACTGTCTCAGACACAAAACTTTGAAATAAGGCTGCTCTGACAACTGTGATTTAGATGTGTTTTCAGTACAAGTTTTAATAACAGCCTAATAGTTATATTGTTAAATTTACTGTTAATAACATTTTTCTGGATAGCCTCTGGTTCATTTATACTTACCATAGAAGGAAGATCACAGCATCTGTCTCTGCTAGTCCAAACTGGACTGCATACAATGTCAAAATTCTGGATTTCTAACTGTAAAAGAAAGTAATACTCTTGAAAGATCATTAAGTTAGGTATGTTGTTAAGTATTAAATCTATGGACATTGTCATTAAATATTACTCCTCCATTTATTTCTAATGATAGACAATCCACAGCATATGCACTCAGTTACTATCTGCTCTCCCTATTAAAAGAAAATCATTCCTGCTCTTGTTTGAATTTACCGGAGTGCAACTTCCAGCTATTACATTTTTGTTCTTGCAGTTCTGCTAGAACAAGAAACTATAAAGACCAAACTTCTCAGTTAAGTACATTGGGTTTGACAGTACAGACGCTTGAAAGTTTTGGATGCAACACTGGCTTCCCAACAATCCCTAATCTTTTTCCTCAGAAAATTTCAAGGTCTTGCAATAATGAACAGATTCACATTTATTGCTTACTGTTGCTGATCTTCGGTCTCCTTTTAGAAGCTTCCCAAGTATTTCATAGCCATCAGTTGTGATATTGCCAGCCTCCTTAATTGGTTTTTCCAGTATTTCACTGCAGTCAATGTAAATCTTAACATTTGACGAAGTTACAACAATATGGACCTGAAAAAAAGTTTAACTAAATATTTAGACATGGCACATGGACGCAGTTACTTTAACACTTTAATAGTATTTCACTGATTTGGTATTACTGTTTTAAATTTTTTTCCTAGTAATCCTGCTTTACTTCCAACTGGTGGAAAAATTCAAACTCAGGGAAAGTCTATGACATTTATAAGATCTTTAGAATGTGTTGAAGGTCAGTAAGATGAATGCACAAGCACGGCTAAGAAATACTCTTTAATGCAATAGCTGAACTATTATTAACTATTTTAAAAGCTTGCCTAAATGTTTTTTAAGATGGCATAAAAGTAAAAAAATGAAAGAACTTTTGAGAGGAAGTGAATATAAGCATTTCTTGTTCTCTTCTGATGGCTGGGACCACACAAGATGTTTATAAGCCTAGACCTGCCCACTGGCTGATAGACTGTAGTTCAGAGAGTAGATTGTTTCAGACCCAAATATACAGAGTTCAGTCTCCACACATGACTCAAGAGGCATTAACTACATTGAAATACAGGAAGTGACCAAAGAAGCCCGCCCAGAACAAGACAGAATAATGGAAGATGCAAGAGAAGATTTCCACGAGAGAAATCTGGTTACCAAAATATATACCAAAACAAGACGAAAAAGGGAAGAGGAAGAGATTAATTATTGGAAATAGAAGACACTTAGGAAGGGAGAAAGGAATGATTGTAATAAAAAGAGAATACGTTTACCAGGAGCTGAGAATGAAGTGCTTGGGGGAAACAAAGTAAACCTTAAATAGGAACATACAAAACCTAACAGAAGATTATCTTTCTAAACATTTATATGGCAAATGTTATGAAAGTGAATTTTCTACGTTTCTCTGAAAGCACAGAAAATATTTAGGAGTCTCTGAGAAATAAACAACGGTCACTTTAGCACTTCTAATATGCAGTGGATGAAAGAGCATCTTCAGGCAACAGAAAGTTTTCAGGGCCTTTATAAATCTTAGCTACAGCACATATTTCATATACATCATTATAACATCTATGCAATTGTTAAAGTATCAACACATTAAGATCAGGAGTAAAGAATCCCTGATGTATTTATGTTTTAAATCTTCTCCTATCACAGTACATAACCCTACAGAAACATATTGCTATTTGATGACTGCTTTAAAAATTGGCATAAAGTTGAGAGATTCCCCAAAATGTCTTGAGTCAACAAGTGCCTGAACAATCTCCTGGGATTTTTTACTTTTTTTTCCTCTTTTAAATATTTTCCCATGCAGACTTGTCTCCAAGGCATCGGCACAGCCTATCCAAAACTCTTTTTAAATTATGTCCTTACACTTTATATCTCAGTGCTGTGTATACAAGTGGGGTTTTTAATTAAAATTCCCAACAGCATTAATTTGGCAAATAATTAAAAAAATATATTGAAAGATAAATGTGTGTGTCCAAAGTGTAATTTGGTATTACATGCCAAACTTTCTATAAAACAAAATAAGTGCCATGCCAAAACTTTAAATTCATTATCATTTGTACATTATATACTCAGTCATTTGATTATATGACCAAATTTTACAGATTAATTACTGCATCATCTAGTTTAAACACATCACAGATGTAATTTACTAATTCTGAAAGGTACGTAATAAGCAAGTCTTTCTAGTGGAATGTTAAGTATTTGTCACAATTTAAATAAAATAAAACACATTGCATAACAAATATAGATTATATTTTCATTACCACAAAAAAATTTAGGAGAGGTAAATCTACATCAGAATGTTGATCAGCTTGAAAAGGTTCAAACAGGAATAACTGCTGAGCATCACCTATCCATCCAAGGAAGAAGCAATCCCAACAATCAAAAATAAGGAGAGCTCTCCCAAGTCATTGACTCACTCACTTAAACACTGATATACTGCCAGATCTGAATTCCAGCCTGAATCTCATGGCCTATGCAATAAATCTAATTAAAGGAGGCATCTGGTATTTACAGTAAATAACACATCTCTGTATTCAACCCCAATACGTCTGGTTTTCAACAGTTTCTAACTCACCAACATAAAGAATCTGTTCTGATCAGTTCTGATTATTTATATCATTTACGAAATTTTAGGAAAGAAAATACACTTTAATTTTTCTCTCCAGCTACCTTATAAGATAAAGTTTGATGGTGTTCTGATCTGCTGCCATGTGAATCATCAATAAGCCAAGCAAACTAATTTCCCATATTTATATCAGCAGAAAGATATACGCTCATTATCAAATTTCCTCTTGCTAACTACTGTAAAATGGCAAGCCGAAAGGAAATCTAGTGTGGTAAGAATAAGAAAATAGAAGTTGTCTGTCTCTCCAAAACATCAGTTATAAATTTAATGACTGTCCCAGGCAGTCAGATTTTTTCCTATGAAACTTGCCAGATTCAACATCTTTCACCATGGCTATGCTACACAGAGTGTTCAAGTATGCCAAAATAAATTTCCCCACAGTTAGGTGTAGTTCACTGTATTTCACTAAATGAGCCAGTAAGTCATCAAACGAAAGCCACAGAAATGTTTAATATTTTGGAAAACATCTCCTTGCATTGTAAAGATTTGTCATTTCTTTGAAACTGGATGGTAGGAGAAATTGCAAAAGTACCTTCGGAAATGTGTTAATCTTACTTTCCTTCCTTCATCCATCTGAAACTACTGCTACCCATTATTAGGAGCTAATCAGCAAAGCTGATGCATAAGGCTTTGCCAGCAGGTGGGCTGGGGAAGCCCATGATGCCATCATTAACCTGACTGAGATAGCAATCTCAGTAATCATCTGGAGAGAAGCCAGAAAAGTCAGCCTAGTTTCATGGTGGAAAATCCCAAATATAGTTCTAAACCAAGACTCTTCCAACTACTTTAACTGTTATAAAAATCTGAACTTTTGGTTCCTTTCTGGGAAAAAAAAGACAGGGAATTACACATTGCATCAAGTAACAGAGAAATTTTTTCTTAAGAAATAGTCTATCAAACAAGAATTTGTAGTTGTAAAGCTTTAAGATAATATGCAAATCACTGCTATTCCTGTTCAGTTTTTGAAACTTAGGATCATTTTCTCTCCATATCTGTTACTGTATTTAACTATTAAAATTATACAAAATTTTGGATTTTTATTTGCCCTGTAATTTTTTTCCACTAGCAAGTATAATAAACAATTTTACATAACTGCTAACTTCCAGCAGCTAGCAGGGGTCACAGTTTTTTTTTTCCTATTTGGTCTGATAAATGAGCAGAACATCACTGTAAGTGCTGTCAGATAAATTTGCTCAGCCCTATCATATTTAAAGAAACTATAAGGAAAAACATGATTCTAAACATCAACTAAATTAGTGACAGATATTTAAAACAGACAGTACAGCATGTGGAGAGCTCCACACCACTGGCATGAAGAGGTGTCAGCTCTCACAATGATATCTAAAATGAAGCATCCTACATACTGCATTGTGTCTAAACACTATTTCTTGGGGATGACTTAGCCTTCATATGAAAACAAGGTACATCCTAGCCTTTACTGACAGTTTTTCTTACTCCAATAGATTCATGCAGTTCCTTAAAATTGCGTTGTCCTACTAAGCTATTAAAAAAAAAGGCAAATGTCAAAGACAAAATAAAGGCTGCTTAATGTAGGTATGATCCAAAGCTACTCATAACTATCAGCTACAAAATCCATGACATAAACATTTCTTCATATATACAAAAATTATCAGGCTTAAATTCTAAAATAACCAGCCATAAATTCTAAAACAAAAATAATTGGATACAATATAAGACCATTTTGGGAATTTACTCCAAATTCTGAGGAAAGCAATAGCTTTTATAGTACTGTGTGATTTTCATAATCACCTATGTTTTAAACAGATGAAGTCACAAAACATTATAATGCTGGCACCAGTTATTTTTCCAGGCTTTCAGTCTAGCAAAACTCAGTTGATGATTTGGCCTCCAGTGTCTGAAGTTGACAGATGCAACCCCTTATCAGTATCCTCAAAGGAATGCTGGTAGTGACAAGTCATGCAGAAGATGGTATCATAAAAGAAAACAAATGCTATACTCAAGCCATATTTAGTCATCAGATGAAAACTAAATTAAATAGAAGGGAGATAAATGGAAACATGAGAATGTACATTTCAGCTAACCAAAAATGTTGCAATTTCAGCTCACATTCTTCCCCTAAACATAAATATTTAACATAGCAAGAAAATATTTTTAAAATATTTTTAGGTATACATGTAGCCTGAGTCAAGCACTTCCTGATGATTAGAGGTATGAAGGCTTGGAAATATCAAATTTTCATAACTTGGTGCACAAAATTAGAAAAACAAGCACAAATCTATGACAAGTGAAGGTAGATACAGCAACATGTAAATATTTCACTAGCCATTTTGTCAATTCAAAAACTCTAAGTTTCATTCTAAACCATAAAGTGACCTTTTATGAGCTCACGCTGCTTCTTGTTGCCTCCTCAGTTAACATGACATTGGAATACTTTAGGCCCAGCATTTTAAGCAAAAAAAAAAAAAATAAAAACCGCTATTGACCTCCCAACACTGGTTCCCTGCCGATTCATTTTCTCTGGCTCTATCTTCCTCTGCTCTGAATTATTTCAAATCATTATAGTCCCATGCAATCTTTTCTCACCACAACTTCCTTTCCTTTCTTTCTTCCACTTTAACTTTTATTCTTCCTCTTTCTTGTGGCAGAAACCAGGCAACAATTTCTTCTTCAGAGATATCCCTCCACTCACACGGTCAACAAATTCATGACAAATCTCTTACATTGGTTCAAAGAAGACCTATAACTTCAGAGATCTTGTTTTACATGTTCTGTAGGTCCTTATGTCAACTTAAAGTACTATCCAAAAACCAGATACAGTCACCTGACAATGACTTCTGCTTGATTGTCTTCTATTTAAAAGAACAGTACTTCAGAAAGAAACATCATAATTTCAATTCTTTACCTTATGGAAGCTTCCATAAAATATTTTCTTTACATCATCATTATCAAAAGTTACAGTTTGAACCTCTCCTCTTGTATCCTTGTTAAAGAATGACAGCACTTTGCTGGCAGCTGCAATAAATAAAAATAACACATATCATTTCATACGGACTACTGAAACTACCATCCTAATACACACTTATAGATAAAATCTAGTTTACCCCCTATTTGGGTAAACACAAATCATAGATGATCTTAATGACCTGTAAGTATGTAGATTAACTTTCCTTTGATTTTAGAGTTAATAGCAAAGTTGAAATGTAGTTTAGATGAATCATTCTTAGATTAACTATAGATGTACAAAGTCTAAAAGAAATCTCTCAAAACTAAAAATGCATAATCCTTTTATCACGTAGAAATGCTTTGGGTTCAGAAATATTTGGTAAGAACACATGCAAAGTAACACAACATGTAACTTCTCTATGCAATAAGTATAATCATCCTTACGATCAAGCACAACTCCAACTTGTGGTTTGTAATCTCTGTCTGTAATCTGCCAAATTGCAAAAGGCTCATTGGGGGATTCAGGCAGAAGACGGAATAACAGAATGATAGTGTACGCCTGTGGCAATCCCTCTGGATGAATCTCCCTGTTAAGACAATATAAAGACATTTTTTTCATGGAAACACATGACGAAGATCATCACCATTTGTTCTTTTTCAAAGAAAAGACACAAGAGTAACAGGGTAGCCACAGTGTTTAGTGGAACAGAGCATTTTAACTACTCTCTCAAATAGAAAACACCATTGTGATATAAAAACACTGTGATTTGTTAAGATGAAATCACAGCCTGTCTTCAGTTGGTCCCAGAATCACAGTTAGAGAGGATGCCAAGAACTGACCAAGAACTCTTGGGTATGTATTCTTGTGGCAAAATTCCGTGCAGACTACACATGTTTTAAATTCCTTGATGATAAATACAGAAAAAAAGGACCGCAGCTTTATTCATTTTTTTCATCTGGCCTACTTCAGTCAGGCAACAGCATTTAACTATTGCTGCCCTTCAGGCACAGATAAAGTGATGTAATATTTAATGTCTTCTTTGCAATTGGTGATGCACTTGGGCTTGGACTGTTATACGCTAAAAAATCAGAGAGCCAAAAGTAAATAAAAACATGCATGAAACAGCCTGTGGGAAAGGAAGGAATGCTGGAAGAGAACTGTAAAAAATGAGTTGATCACTGCTTCTCCTTAACCATCATAATGGAGCTCAGTAGGAGATTTAGTCACATGAACATAAACATAAAAACCTTAAAATGAAGAGAGGACCTGCTTTGTATATTAGAAAAATTGTATGAATCCATACAATTAGAAACACTGCAATAAAAACCATATCACTAAGTCAACATTATCACACAGCAAGGTGCAAGAATTCAAATATTAAAGTAGATATATCAACACAATTTATAAATGGGATAACAAGTTATTTCAAATATGGAAACAACTATGCCACTAGGATCAGTACGCGTTTATTGCTTTACTGACTCAGTCTAGAGTTTTATTTTCTGTATTCACTTGAAAAATAAGTTCCCAGAATACTCTGGCAAGTCTATCCCACCTCTTTAGTGGATATTAGATTCATGTATCGTTATATTTCTAAAAAAATGAAATACATGTGAAGCCTATCTTTTTATTGTCTTTTCATGAGTTTATCCTAAATGCAATATCTATCAATGCAAGAGAGTTGCAAAACTGGGATTATCTGTATTTCCCTAGACTGCAAAAATCCATGCTGTCAGAGACCTATCATCCCTATAGGTATTAATAGCATGCCAATGAACTTAAAAATCCTCAACTCCTCCACTTTTAAAGCTGCGATCTCAGAAAGCTAGTAAAAATAAATTATTTCTTCATAAACCTCAGCTTCTGTGCTTGTGATCTGATCTTTACCCAATCTGGAAGGATTGCAGATTATTTCAAAGGCTTCTGTGAAAAGAAAACTAAATTTTCCTAAATTTAATAGGAACAATGGACTATTTTTAGGCATCTCCTCTGAACTAAAATAACCTTTTTTTGAAACTTACGTAAATAGGAGAGAAACAAATGTTTTAAAAAAAAAAAAAAGAGGGGGAGAAAGGTACCACTTTTAGTAAAACTAACTGCTAACTAACTCCTTTTCCTTTGGGAAAAAATGTTGGCAAGAATAACCATCGTATTACCCATCCACAACCAAGCTCTAAGACCACAGGCTCTTGAAAATCCTGCTCCATTTGCCAAATAAGGCAAGTCGAGGAGAAACTACCCTAAATCAATGGCATCAATGTGCTGCCTACTGCAGTAAGAATGATGCTTCTGGAAAAAGTGATGCTAATCCCTCCATATTGAAACCATTTCTGTCCAGCAATGTGGATTTCATTGTGCTAGGGAGGCTGTTGTTCAACTGCCTAGGTATAAACTGTGGATTATATGCAGCTTGAATGGTTAAAAAGCATAATCTCAAGAAAAATAAGCAACTAGATTAATAGTGAACTATGATTGCAGTGGAAGAAATAGATTAGCATTTAATGAAAACAATGATAGGTGTTCTTCAGAGTCTATTCTTGCAGTTCAGTAAAAAGAACATTAAATTAATGCATCTTTCATAATACACAAATGCTATCTATAAACTCTCTTAATCCTTCATCATGTGGTCACCCTAAATATAAGTTTTTAGGTTTACTTACCGTATTGGCTGGCTGACAAAGGCATTTTTGTGGAGTCTATATGCTACATAGCTTGGGAAAGAGCCTGATTCCAGTGAAACTCCTTGCACAGAAGCAAAATGCTTCTCTGTTAGATTGTATGATTCCAGCATCTTGAAACCTTTAAGTCCAGGAAAAAAAATTAGAAATAAGAAACACTGAAGAGTTGTAAAAGACATAAATGAACATATGAAGAAATATTAGATAATTACTTACCAGGTGAAGTGTATCCTTCCAAGTAAATAAGAGGACAAGCTGAAAGACATAAAACAATATATAATTCAAAACTACTACTTTGAATGAACAGGATATGAACATATGTATACTTCAGAAAGTTTTATTACCAAGAAGTCTGTGCTATTATTAATTATTAGACAGTTTTTGTTACATTTGTCATGGTGTTTCATGAGCTGTGGTAGACATAATGTCAAAATCTTTACTCATCACTTTTAGTAGGGTATTTATACACTGAAAAATTGTATGTAATGACAAATGAACCCCAAATATTTTAAGAGTATAATTCATAAGAAGAAAGAGGGACAATGACACAGTCTTTCCATGAATATTTAAGGCATGAGTCAAGCTGCATAATAGTTGTCAGATTCTCAAGAAATAACTGCAAATTTATGTGGCTCCTCAGGAGCCAGCAGATGAGGTAGCTAGGGAACACGCAGTTGCACATGACAGGCCTGAGAATTTCTTATTTTTGCCATAGAAGGATTTCACTTGAGTAAACAACTGAGCTTTACTTAGATAATTTTAAAACAGCATCACACACTATCGTTATGCATCTTTAGGACTATTTACCTATGCCAGTGGTAAAGAAGAGACCTGTTATGCCTGCAGTTTACATTAGGCATCATTCTACTTCTTAACGTTGTCAGTGACTGTTACTCTTTTCTTCTACTAGTATTTTTGAAATTTAAGATTAGATTACATAAAATAGTACTCACTTCAAAATTTTAAAAGGTAACTTGCTCCCTTGAACTACATCCAGTTATTCTGAAATCTAACTTTTTAATATGAACATATCTTCTGATGTACCTTAAGTAAGATGGCAAATTATATTCAGTTTGTGTGGCAAGGCTTTTGTAATGGGGGAGCTACAAGGGTGATTTCTGTGGGAAGCTGAAAGGTGCTTCCCCTGTGTCCAACAGTCAGTTCCATCTGGTTCCAAGACAGACCTGCCACTGGCCAAGGCTGAGTCCAGCAGCAATGGTGGTAGTGACTGGGGGCTAACACATTCAACAAGGGGTGGTAGCTGGGGTTGGGGGTTGTGTCTGTTGGAATGGCACAACTGCCTGCAGCTGGAGAGAGGAATGAGAACATGTGAGAGAAACAACTCTGTCAGGCACCAGAGGAGATTCCACTGCATTCCTGGTCTTCCCTGTTGTGATGACTGCGGTGAGGCAGGCTCTCACTGCAGATCATTGAAGTCCACAGAGGAGCAGGTATCTGCCTGCAGTCCCTGGAGGACCTTATGGCAGAGCAGGTGAATGTCTGAAGGAGAGTGTGACACTGTGGGAAGCCCATATAGGAGCAGGTTCCTGGCAGGACACATGGCACCATGGAGAGAGAAGCCCATGCCAGAACAGGTTTGCTGGCAGGACTTGTTGACCTCATGACAGACCCACAACGGAGCAGGCTGCACCTGAAGGACTGCACCATGTGGAAGGGACTTAATGAGGTTCAACAAGGGAAAGTGTAGGGTCCTGCACATGGAGAGGAATTACCCCAAATTCAGGTTGGGGTTGACCTACTAGACAGCAGTTCTGCTGAAAAGGATGTGGGACGTGGATAACAGGCTGACTATGAGCTGGCAGTGCCCTTGCAGCCAGAGAGGTCAATAGTATCCTAGAGTGCATCAAGAAGAGTGGCCAGCAGGTCAAGGGAAGTGATCCTGCCCCTCTGCTCAGCCCTAGTGAGGCGACATCTGGAGTGCTGTGTACAGTTCTGGGCTCCTCAGTACTAGAAAGACTAAGAGCTCCTGGAAATGTTCCAGCAGTGGAGCATGATGATGAGGAGTCTGGAGCAGCTCTCTCATGAGGAGAGACTGAGGCAGGTGAGCCTGTTTAGTCTAGAGAACACTGAGAGGGGATCTCATTAATACATATAAATATCTCAAAGGTGGGTGTCACAAGATGGTGCCAGACTCCTTTCAGGAGTGCCCAGCAATAGAAAAAGGAACAAAGACCACAAACTAAAACACAAGAAGCTTTACCTCAATATGAGGAAGAACTTTTTTATGTTGAAAGTGGCAGAGCACTGAACAGGCTGCCTAGGGAGGTCATGGAGTCACCCTCTTTGGAGAAATTCAATACTCACCTGGCTGCATTCCCATGTAACCTGCTCTAGGTGACCAGAGGTGTTGGACTGGATGAACTCCAGAGATTCCTTCCAACCCTAACAAGGTGATTCTGTGATTCTGTGAACCACACTGGAGCAGTTCACTAAGAACTGCAACCCATGGGAAGCACTCATATGGAGAAGTTAATGGAGGATTGTTTGCAATGGTAAGGACCCTCACTGGAGCAGGGGAAGAATTTGAAGACTACTCCCTCTGGAGAGGAAGAAGCAGTAGAGACAACATGGGATGAACTGACCACAGCCCTCATTCTCTATACTCCTGCAGTGCCCAGGCTGAGGAGAAAACTGGGATTAAAGCTAATTCCAGGAAGAAGGGAGGGGCAGAGGGAATGTTGTTGATATCTGGTTTTATTTATCCTTATCTTACTCTGGTTTCATTCATAATAATTTATTTTTCCCCCACATTGAGTCTGTTTTGCCCATGACGGTAACTTCAGTGATTACTCTCTGCCCTTATCTCAATCCATGAGCCTTTCATTGTATTTTCTCTTTCTTGTTCAGCTGAGAAAGGGTGCAATAGAGCAGCTTTGGTGGGCACCCAGCATCTAGCAGAGGTCAGCCCACCACTCACTTGTAGCAGTATATAAGTAAACACATTAATTTGGGAAAAGGGAAACCAATGTCTTCTACTCACTTGAGGTAGCTGTCTCACACACAAAGGTGACGAGGTTATCTTGGATCTTTTCAAAGGCATCAAAGTCATCAACAATAAATACATGGCGCTCACTCGGCTTGCTGGCAATCTTGGCCAGTTCATTGTAATCTACATCAGCCACACCAACCACAAAGACACTGAAGCCTGTAAAAATAACACTTGTTACTTGAAATGCTGTAAACATACATTAACATTTTTCATGCCAATACTGCACATACCATTGACTTGTGAGGAGCTACCTATGAGCACACATTCCAGTTCTCTTTTCACCCTGTCAAAGCTCAGAAGGTTTTTGCATCTTTCTTTCAAAACTTTCTCCTCTTTCATTGTTTTTTTGGGCATTATCCAGTTTCATGCAGCCTTGGCTACATAGTCCCCTCGCTCTTTGATACAAAACTCTCAGCTCTACAGTACCTTAAATCTGTCCTGGGGCCAAAAACTGTACAGACCACTAGTTATCCAGTTATCTATCTGTTTCCATCTCTTGTATTTCATGCCTCTCGGATTCTCTTATTTAGAGTGGCATTCACCTCACCAACTTCTACTTTCCCAGTTAAGTTGTCTAGTTTTTCTTGATAATCACCAGATAGACATGGCAGATTCAGAAAGCAACTCATCTTAGCTCCCTAACATGCTGACTTCAGGATGGGAAAAGTCATTGTCTATAGATTCCTATCTGTTGCTCTCTTCACCAGTCATAAAAGAACTCTAGACTATGACCTTGGACTAGACATTTAGTTATGAGATGTCTTAAGTTAAATAAGAAGAACCAGACCATAGAAGTCATTCATATCACCGGGCATAAATTTCATTGAAGAGAAACTACATAGACATTGGAAAAGCCAGTTGGAGGCTAAAAGCAGAATTCACATTTATTCCAAATGATAAAAGTTTTTTGGGGTTGGTTTTTTTTTAAGAAGGCAATTATTCCCCTGGTGAAACTTTGGCTCAAATACTCTGTCCAGCTTTGAGCATGCATTGATATGTGTAGAAAACAACGCAAGTAGAGAGGAAACTAAAAATGATAAGGGGTTTCAAAAACATGATTAACATGAGATTGAACGAACTAGGTTTGTTTGGTCTAGAAAAGAGAAGACAGAAAGAGGAGGTGACAACAAGTTTCAGATATGAAGGCCCATTACAGTGGACAGTGATCAACTTCTTTCCTGGTTAACTAGGTAAATGAAGACAACAATCTCAGTAGCATGAAGAAAGACTTAGGTGCAATGCAAGACAAAGGTGGGTAACAGTAGGGTAGCAAAGCACTGAAGCATATTGCCCAGGGAGCCTGAGAAACCATCTAGACAGAGCTAATTTTTCCAGATTAAAGAGATAGAGAAGATGACTACTTGTGCTTTACATGCATGTGATTCCCATAAGGATGTACAACATCTCCCTGCTCAGAGATCAGCCAGGTGCTGGGATAGGCACAGATTACTACACTCACATAAGCCACAATCATCAAATCTGACAACGAATCTTCTTAGCTCAAAAGGCAACCATTCAGAGGATCCATTCAAACCCAGCTTCTTCCAGAACTTTAACTGGAGATCCACTGGTTTATACCAGATAAAACATAAACCTCAGCAAACCAGGCCCATTAAAACATAAGCACTACTATGGAGTACATTTCCCAATCATTTCTGGGGTTCACATGCCAAAAAGAGGAAGAAGTAACCAAATGCCACATCTTTGAAATTATATGCATGAGGAATTACTTTAAATCTTTGGGAAGCCACATCCTTTCCCAGAGAGAAGGCTTAAGAAAGAAAATATAAGTCTAGGTCCAGAGAGCACAAATTCTTCGAATAGTTTTGAAGTTTCCCCAAATACTCAGAATACATTTCCAAGTCCTTAAAGGATGAGTGAATGATTCCCAGATAATTGAAGCAATATGCTGTGAATGGCTTACCAGAGTGCTGTATGACCGTTGCTGCTTTCCTCACCTCATCCTGAGACCGACCATCTGTGACAACAACCAGTACCTTGGGAACGCCTCGCCTCATGCCACTCTCCCAAGTCAAAACCTTTTCTTTGATAAATGTTAGGGCTTTGCCTGCAAAGTGTACAATAAACAAGGAATCATCCTTATTATCCATAAGAGAAGAATTCTTTTACTTCATAAGGGCAACAGCCACAGAGCTAAAACACAACAGAAAAACCTATTTCTTCAGCCGTGCAATACTAGGATAATTATGCAGTTTCTGAAAATATTTTATCTTAAATAAATATAATTACAGCCCAGAATTACCTGTCCTTGTGTTTCCTCCTCTGTACTGAATATTTTGAAGAGCTCCCAGAGCCTGGGCTTTGTCATCAAATGTATTCAGTTTAAATTCTGATTTTGCCTCATCACTGTACTGCACAAATGAAACCTGAAATGGAATACAACACAGTGTTCAGTCTCAGACCTCCACAGAGAGTTTGGAGAGGCAAACTCTCTCCATTGAAATATGTAAATCTGTATGTTAATAAGCCGTAAATAATCAGAAATTCTTTTTCAAATATGTCTGATCATGCACACATGTATTTTTGTATATAGACATTAGAGCAATGTGCACATAACTATCTTTTCTTTCTCTGCTTTCTCTCCTTTCTTTCTTTCTTTTCTTTCTTTCTCTTCTGTGTATAAAATGTAATATGGCCTTAGATGCATATGATGAAATTCTTGCTATTACTATGGTGAGGTATGTATGCCTATTTTCTACTTCTGAGTAGATGTACAGTATCTACTAGGCAGACCTTTAATAATGCAAATATCCTGTCAGCCTTCTAAGCAAAGAAAATGCATTGCACCTGCAGCTCTCTGCAACACTCCAGAATACCATGTAAGAAACTTTTTCAGACTTCATGTCATTAATTTCATGAAAGACAAAGTGAAAGAGCAGTGCTTATGGGAACCTAGACATTGATTTCATCCAGCTTCCTACAAGTAGAAAAAAACTGATAATGGTGCAATGCTTATTGTAAGAAACCTGACAGGAAATTACTTTGACATAACTATGAGCAGTTCAGAACTCCTGAAAATCTATCCCTCATTAGCTATTACTGTTTATTCTCTCGAAATGCACTAATTAATTATGAGGACCTTCTCATATTTAACTATGCCCACTGTGGAGCAGACCCATATTATCATAGCATGAAAAGGCTTCTGCAAGTATCTTTTTTCAAAGCCATTCTGCTATTCAGTGCAGTGGGATTCTATGGAGCTTCAGCAATGGCAAGCCAGCTGGACCCTGCATGCACAAGACTTATTTTTTACACTGAGAATTTAAAATGCAGCCCTCAATCAAAAGTCAGAATGTCCCTAAAACAGATTTCTGCTATGACAGAGATAAAATTCAGGATATAAGAACTAAGCAGTGTGCCAGCTGTTGACACCATATACAAATAAAGAAAATATAAAATTGACTATACATCATCCCATTTCTCTACCTGGAGGATTCCCACAAACTAATTTTTGTATTTCAGAATATTAATATCTCTAAATAGACTGGATTTCCCTTGTATTTATAAAATGGCAAATATATTTAATAAATAATAGGCATGCACACCTATATACATGTGTTTTACAACAATCTAATACACAAAATGACAGCATTCTGAAAGAAAGTAACAATTCAGTTCATCGTCAATTTCCCTTTAAAATGTACCTAATGGGAATAACAAACTTACCTGGATTCCAGCAGGATTGATTAAATCAAAGGCTCCTACTGTACTAAAAACAAATTTCACTACTTTGTTGAAATTATCATCACCAATACTCCAGGAAGCATCAGTCAAGAATACTATGTCTGCTTTGGCACCTCTGCATACTGAAAATCCAAGAAAAGGAACCCTTAAAATACACCAACCATATCACCATGAAATAAATACTGCTTCAAAATTTGAAAATTCAGTAATGACAAATACTCAGCAAATGTCTACTACCACACATCCAACCTGGCAGATGACTAATGCTCTACACAAAAACATTTATTAAAACAGATCAAAGAAATGTGAAAGAGTTCAAGAATAAAATGTAACAGTTGTAAATTACTTTTTTTTCTGATCAGCTACCATAAAACATGAATTGTCTGCTAAGAGCAGATGATCTCATAGACTTTCTGCAGAGGTATAGAATATCAATAATTTTCTCCCCTAAGGTTTGCATCTTGCAGTTCTAAACCAGGAAATGCTGAAGTCTAGTAAAGCCCTAGAACAAAGGAATGGCACTAGGAAAGTCTAGTAAAGCTCTAGAACAAAGGGATGGCATTAGGAAAGGACTCAATCTTCATTTCTCTAAAATGCTGTGCTAGTTTTAAACCTGCTTAAAGATATGAAAAATGGAGGTAAACTATGAAGTAGTAGAGCAACTACACAAAAATATTGAATAATTCTAGAAACAAACATACCATCCCGAGCTGGAGGGATTGTGGGAGGTGGAGGAGGTGTAGGTGGTGGAGTTGGTGCCTCAGTAGGTTTGAGGACTGAAAAGAAATAATAATTTTATTCTACAGCTATAATTCTATATATTATATAATATACATTCCATAGCTGAATTCTATAGCTAAAACTAAAAGTTCACAGTATCTGTTACCTACCTGTATGCTCCCTCATAGAGACTGGAGGTCCCTCAAGGTTAGGGGTCTGAACAAAGACAGTAGCATTGTATTCTGTGTCTGGTGAGAGGCCAGTAAAGCAGTGGCTCGTTTCTGACCCACGTATTGTGATTTCCTGTCCTCTGGAACCTGCCAAAACCAGCCCAATGGAAAGAAAGTTAGAACCTATTACTTCCCTTCTAATATATGTAGACATAAGTGTACAAATGAAGAAGCTTCTTGTCCCATAACAGCCTTTCTAAACCAAATTGTGTGGTGGTTATGAACCCTAGAGCACCCTGGAAAGTGCAATTGCAGTGTAGATGTGACACCAGGCAACTGGTAGATGTAGGTCCACTTGACAATTATCATTACTCCCTCTTTGCAGCTTTTTCACCACTCAAGAAAAACAGGTGATATTCAGAGCTTTACAACTCAACCAGATGTATCATTATGGTCGGTGCCTGCCACCAATCCAAATAAGTGGCGCTCTCACTGGCATAAGACAATTATGTTTTCAGAAAATGCAAAAAATAGAACACACTTACCATCAGTTGGGTTTAGCTTCAGTCTGTAGGAAGTTGCTGACCGATGAGGAGACCACCGGATACAGAGAGTATCCCAACCCACTTTGTAACTTGTTAGGTCAGTGACATTCAAATATACTGTGAAAAGAGAGAGAAATTGTTCTCTGGAAATTAGTATGTAATAGGTAAAGCATACCAAAATGAAAAATGTATTAGCAGTGCTGGTTTGGAACCTAACTTTTAAAAATACTTGCAGAAAGAAAGAGCAGTTCTAGTCAAATCTCTTTTATTTTACACCCTACAGATCCCCCACCTAGCTATTTACAACAGCCCCAGATCCCATATTGGGTAACAGCCCATTTCATGAGTTTTCACACGAAGTTGATTTCTTTACAAATAAGAAACCTCCAAAAATAAAAACCTGACTCATAATATAGCAGTATGAAAAGAATGTACTGAGTCAGGATGTTTGATTCATCATAACCGAAGAAATTTTTAGAAGTTTCTTAGCTGAGGCCATCATCAAAATCACTGGACATTCCTATGAGGTAAGAGCAGAGTATCAAAAAGCCTAGACCTGCTTAGTAACATGGTTAAATTCTGTAGTACCCTGAAGACAGGCAAAGATTAACTCCAAGAACAGCTTAACAAAATTTTAGGAAATAGACTAGAAAATTTTATTTCATCAAGTCATTAGTTTAAAATATATTCTCATTACTCTTTCCAAAATTAGTGTTTTAAGGTCTACATCATGGATAGATGACGAGTATTCTCTACAAGAGGATGCTCAGGCTTCCTAGCAACCAGCCATCAAAATCTCTTAATCAATGTTATCTCAGACCAGCATATGTATCTAGCATGACTATGACAAAATTATTCTGACTTACATGTAGTGCCTTGATCTGTCAAAGGTATGCTCATTCCAGAATCATACTGGGCATAAACATTCACATCATAAGTAGTACTGGGAGACAGATTATGCAAAGTGTAGGAAGTCACTTCTCCTACAAAAAACTCCCTGGGCTCATTTGAACCTTGAATCAAGGAAGCATTAAGAACAGAGAAAGAAAGAATCATGATTACATGAGCTACAAAGTGATTCAGTCTCTTCCACATCAGTAAATGTTAAGCTCATTTTTTCTAAAACAAAGCACATTGATTTCTTAAATTTTAGCATATTACAGTATTGCAAACAGAACATACACATAGTTTTACAAACTATTGTGCAATGTTTGTGTTCAGCTTCTAGAAAGATATTTATATTGTTTGAAGGCCACATAAAACAAAAGTTCTGCAGGCCATTAGTACCCAAATACCTGTCCAATGTCATCTCATATACACCAGTTAGGAGGACACCTTAGAAGGACAAAAGGCATTAAAGAGGTTAAAAACCTATCAGGTCACTGTATAAAGTTTTAACTATACAATTCAATCCCTGTAATTGGATGTATGAAACTGCAATTGATAGTTTGTGTTTATTATAGAATACTGATCATAAGACTAAAATTTTCATGAAAATTGGTAAACAAAGGAAACAAAGAGATCCTTTAACACAAAATGATACATATGGCTTTTACTCTGGTCTACCATTAGCTACTCACTGTTCTGAACTGGCATACTCAGAATGAACAAGTTTTCTTACCCACAGGTTTGTACACAATTTTATAGCCAAGAACAGGGGATGGTGAAGGATCCCAGGAAACTCTGAAGCGTGTATACCATTCATCAGTTATATACATATTTTGAGGAGGAAGCAGGCCAACTAAAAAAAGAAAAAAAACATTCTAATTAGGCTAGTAATGTTTTGCAATCTTTAGAAATGCAGATTGTTGCTCTGCAACTATATCACATCAAGGAGTTAATTAACTTAATGAAACCTTAAAAATGTTGAAGTGCTGAAGGAATATGTCTTAAATTTAAAAAAGAATAAACATTATGAAAACTATAATTACCAGTTCTGCCGTTTCCAGTCAGTTGTCCACCATCTCCATCCTCGTACACAGCAACAACAGTAATTTTATATGGAGTATCTGATTGTAGTGGTTGTAGTATCACATTATTCCTTATGCCAGGAACTGTTGTCTGGCACACAAAAGAAACAGAGGTAAACATACTCACAGTCTTGTAACTGATCAGTAGTGACAGTAGCTAGAAACAAAAAATTGTTCTGACATTTGGCACACTATGTTTCATGTCCACCATAGAAAAAGTCGTTCAGGCTTAAGGGTTATAGCATATAAACAATTATCATTATTTGTTATTTTGAATTACAAACCACTGTGGCTATCACAAAAACATGAATCAAATTGACTCTTCAGTCCTAACCCTCACATCAGACTGAGATGCTGCAGTTATTCATCAAGATTTCAGTACTCTTCCCTCATAGAAATATAAAAGTCATAATGATGTGTTTGTTTCCTTGGCAGAAACAAGTTATTCTGAGACAGAAGCTCTAAATATATTGACATATAAAAATGCATCCCTTAATCTCAGATTCCTTATGCAGTCATGCAGATTGCTCCCTTCTAACTAAAATGTAGGTATAATCCCAAAAGTGATCCTGCTCCATAAAGAAGACATAACGCACTGAAACTAAGGGAAGTAACTTGAAGTATCTTTCTCAAAAGCACATGCTAATCAGCACTTGCTATGAATATTTGATTAAAATTTTCAGTTGTTTAAGACTTGCTGTTTTTATGGATTGTCCAACCTTTTCTGCAAAGAAAATACCTATGTTGACAATATGTGTGTCCTGATTAACAAGTCCAGTAGGGAATTTTCAAACAATGAATTTTCAGCATGTGATATACAGCAATATAAAAGCAATAATAATTTGTCATTTCGGCTGGTGACAGTTGGCAGGAATTCTGCCATTGTCCTCTGTAGGATCTGAGCTTAGCTTTGCTATAAATACTCTTTGAATTTTAAAAGCTTCAGAATAACTTGTGCTATCATTAAGGTGTGGGAAACGAAACACACAATTCATACTGAAATTTAGAACAGCAAGTTAGATGCTGAATCAAAGTTACCATTGTTGTCTTATTAGACTGTCAACTCTCTTCAATTTATAAAATGCAGACTTATGTTTATTCTGTATCCTAGCATGCTCACTTTATAATGAACACAGTATGAATGGCTATTCATGGCTATAGATGGCTATTCAGTGCTTCACATTTTAACAAAATGTCAGGAAGCATATTCTGTTCAGAATCTTCTGATTAATGTGTGACTCACATATTAAACATTATTTCACACACATATTTGTCCATGAAAACATATATTTTCTGAAGCTTCATCAGAGCAAAACTATTTTATACAAACCATGGCTTCCTAACACTGACAACGACCAGAAAACCCACAGAGCCTGCACAGTGTACTACATGTAGAACATGTGTCTTGTTTTTTCTGTAGCCTAAAGAATTGACTGAAAACACTTCAGTTCTTACTAAGGAATTACAGAACTTACATATTCATCGATAGGGTCTCCCACAGTGGGTGAATAAATGATTCTGTACTGCTGGACTGGCCCATCAGCATGGTCCCACTGTACAGAAAGGCTGTTTGTAGTCTCATCAAATACTCTCACATTCCTTGGACCACTGCGAGGCACTGAAGAATGAAAATACAGAAGGTTATATGGGGCTTGATGCCTCTAGATCAGTGTCATCCTCATCAATTCAAATGTTGCCCTGAGCCAGTCAAGGGCCCTTCCTAAAACCTTGAATAAGTAAATATACATGGGGAGATTAAGTCAATGATCATGCAGCAGTGCCTGAAGGTCTTAAATAGAAAGAGGTCCCAACTGGAAGAACTGCAGCAGTATGGAAGGGAGAGAACATCCAGATGTGCGAAGTGAGCATCTACACACATTCTGCTTCCTAAACTCCTGCAGATAACTACAGCCTGTCACAGGTTCAAGTTTTAGATGAATATGGGGATTTTACAGGGAAAACATAGAAGAAGCAAAATTATTGCTGTTGACAGGTTCTGTATTTGTTATTTCTAGTATGAATTTTAAAGAATCTAAGCATAAGCCAACCAAGATCCTATGAGATAAGTCGTAACAAGGAGATTTTGGTGTTTAGGTGTCTGCATCAAAAAAACAAATAGCTGGGGAGGTCAACACACACAATTACCATGTCAGACACCGAATATGAAGCCCTTCTTTTCCTTGACAACTAATTCTACCCATCTTAATAGGCTTTTTTTTTTTTACAAAAGATAAATTGTTATTCGCCTCTAATTGGATTTTGAGAACAGCCTTTAAAATCCTGCACATTCAAATTCAGCTTACTTCCCAATTGAAAATTACATTGCTAATTATTCAAGTACCACAACTGACAGGCAGCATAGCAAAAGTTCCCTGCCACAGAGCCCTATAATTGTTGCAGGAATAATTCAAATACATTAATTCAGAGTTGCACTAAATAGCTTACATTATTTGTAATTGTAACCAATTTTATAAGTTCTTCACACACCAATTTTGATGTATATTTCACAACACAAGTACTGACTGGCTCTTACATGTTCTTCCCTGTGCTTGGCTTGGATTTCCCTCTCCATCTGCATACAGAGCTATAACATTTATTGAGTAAGCAGTGTCAGGAGTCAAGCGCTCCAGAATCACATCACGAGTGTTGCCTGGCACCACAATCTAAAACAGAAACAAAAAGGACCTATATAAATAAATTTTCAGCTTATACCATCTCTTTTTAGAAAACAATTTGAATGAAATACAGAAAAATTGGAAACATGACCATGCTGCACACTGTCCAAGAAAAATAACACAAATTTAAAATAAACATGCAATATTGATAAAAATTCAACTGTGGGTGAAAAAAAGTAAAGAGCTCTCATTCTGCAAATACAATTGTTATTTTTTACATTTTACACTACAATAGTTCAGAAAAAATAGGAGAAACAATCATAAATAGAAACCAAAAAAGTAAATTCTGTCACAGTTTACTGCATATAAAAAACACAAAAGTCCTTACAATTCTTTACATAAAAACATGTACATCTACGTGTACAATATGGGTGTAGATTTTGCATGAGTACATTCATGGTTGAAACTTTAAAACTGCACTTATTTCTATAGAAATCCAAGAGTTCTTACTTCACACCTGGAGGGCATTTTTTCACCCATATCCAGACTTTGCTGCTTACCAACCCCCACTAAACAATAATGATGTGGGGTAAGCAGATGGCTTCATGGCAAAATCACACAAACCTGGCATCTAGTTTCATAATTACAAAATTCCTAATAAATATTTGTTGTCTCTGACTCTCTTAAAAAAAATATAATTTAACTCATCTTTACCTGCAATATGATAAAGGATACTCAATCCTCAATGCAGAGTTTTAAATGGGAGAATCTTAATTTTTATTTCTTTATTTTACCAAACTAAGCCTTTATTAACAATGGACTAGACTCCTATAAACACTGCTCTCAGCAGAGACTCTCATGGGCAGACAGTTGGCCTGAATTAACTATTATTTTTTACACTTATTGAAGGAAGCAATATTCGCTACACACATTTGACTAATAGTATAAAAGCAAAATTACTTACAGATTCTGATGGCCTTGGGCCAGACAGTGGAGCATAATTAATTCTATATTGCTGTACTGGACCTGGAGCAGGTTCCCAGCGGACGTTCATGCTGTTTGGTGTGGGGTTGTAAACATGAATGTTTCTTGGTGTTCCTCTTTCCACTAGATCAAGGATAATTTAAAATAAGTTTTATGAAGTTGCTAGTGTAAGTTCTATTTCTACATGAATTTACAACAGTGCTCAAAAGAAGCTGAAAAGCACTTCAGCCCCAGATAAACACATTACTTATGTTAGCCCAACATTTATAAAGCTACGAATCTTCATGTTCAGTCTTTCCAAACTTCCATCCCAGGCAGCAAAGTACGTGTTTGTACTGCAAATTGAAACCATGATCATAACACTTTGTTATCCTATTCTTGATCAGATATATATGAAAAATTACCACAAACTACACATTTTAGGTCAAGTTGACATTCATAGCTCAAACTTCCTGGAAAATTTTAAGTCCATAGTATGGACATTAGCATGGATTAACACCAACATTCACTGTTCACAAGTATTTCTACTAGCACTACAATTAAAATTTGACTATTCTGTGAAGTAAACACGAAGTGTGCTGTACACCTTTGGAGCTGAGCTTGCCTGAGTTAAGCAGACTGAAGCCTCCACACAAATAAGCAAACAGAGTAAGTTACAAAGCTGCAAAAATAACCAAGCAAGTAAACAATATAAAATCAATTTCTAATGATCTGAGGCCGTTGATAAAAAAATCATAACATTTTTTTGCAAAGGACTATTTTCCTTACAAGTGCGTCCAGTGTCAGAGGTACGTCCACCATCCCCCTCTGGGAAAACTGGAACCACAGTTACAGTGTAAGGTGTGTTGGGTTCAAGAGTCCTCAGGATGACATAGTTTGTATTTCCTGGTACTGTGGTCTACAAATTTAAAAAGAAAGGAAGAATCAAGAAACTTATAAAAACATGAAAAAAAAAACAAAACAAAAACAAACAAACAAGAAAAGTTTAAGCTTTTTTATTTCTCACTTACTCCCTACCATATCTCATTTCCAGACTGAATGTGATAAAAACTTTAGAAAAGGTGAAGCTTAAAAAATCATGGTTTGTGGTATCTTCTGGAACTGCCTTTCAAGAAGGTTCTGTCTCAGACATAATACAAATGAATCCTATGTTCTCCTATATAATCCCTTATAGCTCTCTCCACTTTTGGGTCCAGATCCTGCTGTAGTGAAATGAAGTGTAATGAAAGTAGCAGAATCTGCAGTGACCTCTTTAACGACTACTATTTAGCAGCTCAGAGGCATTAAAACATCACTTTCTAAGTCAAGGAAAAAAAACATTACATAACTCTACAATATGCTAATGACAAGAAGTAATGAGCAGCTCATGTTAGGAAATAAAACTCCACAGCATTTAAGAATATTTGTCATCAGAAACACTTTGCTTGCTATTGAAACAATGGCATTCATGTATGATTCATTTCATGCACACATTAAATTGCACTGATGTAGAAAAAGAAGAACAACTACGAAATAATATTTCCCAGCCTGTGGCAAGGGTTTCCTATTTTCAGGATTTTTTTGGCTCTTTAGTAATTAAGTAATTTCAGGAGATTAGAAAGTGGATTTTTCTGCTTTCCCAAATACCATTGAAGCCTACAGTCACATGACTTCTTAGCAGTAAAAATGGGTAGAAATGAAGTCTGCTAACTTGTTAACCTTTTATACACCTGAAGTCAGCTTTACATTCACATACTGTGCTCTAGGGATAAAGAAAAAAATTATGCTTGATATTAAATCTCATGCTAAGAACTAAGCACTGATGGTCTACTATATGAAATCAAACATCTGTAATACATATGAGAGGAACTTTCTTGGAGGTGCTGTGCATTTTCTCCAGGGTGGCTATGAACAGAAAAAAAGCCAGTTCATAGACAAACAAGACCTACTTAATTCAGCAGCATTTCTCTCACCAGCACCATGAGCTGTAATTTATCTGAGATGGTTAGTGAGATCCACATGAAGAATTTACCATTTCTTCTGCACCTCCAGCTGTAGGTCTATAGAACACTTTGTACTGGCGAGGACTTCCTTCTGCATGATCCCATCGAACATTCAGAGTACTGGTGGTTGGGTCATAAACTAGCAAGTTCTTCACAGTGGTGAGAGGTTCTGAAACAGATCGATAAGATGTCAGAAATATAGAACCCTATTCTCTCCTTTTTGCTGCCAGATCACACCTCTATAATGTACCCTCAGAAAATTTTTAAAATATGTTTAATAGCTCAGGTTAAATCTTATTTATCTTCATCAATTAGAACATATCAGACCTATCCAACACCACAAACAATGCTAGTTAGAAAAATTAATTTCTGGACACTATTTTGGAATTATGCAATGAGTTCATTAGGATTTTTTTCTTTATTTCTCACCAAACCCATTGCTGTATCTGATTTTCCATTGCAAGCTCACAATTAAAGTAAATGCAACTGAATTAATAATTTTATAGTTATAGAACTAATTATATTGACATGGGTTTTATACCTGGAGTGTCTCTGATAGCAAATCACTCAGTGATTTCTACAGCAGAATCAAAATAATGCATCAATAAAAAATTATGGAGTCCTAAAGAGCACAGTATGAAGGTCAGCCTCTCAACTGAAGGTGCTTAAAAGCATGCATATTTGAGAGTAACATGCCTTCAGATGCTTTAAGGTGCTTGCTACATTATGGCATAAAACAATTAAACAAATTAAAATGAGGAAGAAGTTCCATAGTAAGGTCAGGGTTTTTCTCAGCTGTAAAGACTAGACATCCAGCCAAAGGCAGTGGTCCAGGGTTTCTCTACAGTCAGTAGACTGACAGGTGCTCTTACTTCAGAGACTTGAAAGACATAACAGGACAAATGACAAATGTAGATGGGATTAATTTCACCATAAGGAAGTTTTCTCAGCTCTTCTGAAAAGCAATACATCGATATTGTTTTGAACCTAATAAGAAGACCTGAAGAAATTACTTACTGGTTCTGCCTCGCCCTGTCATTCGTCCCCCCTCACCGTCTGCATACATGGATGACACAGTAATAGCATATGGTGTGTCAGGCTGCAGCTTCTGTATCACCACACTGTTCTGTCGCCCTCCAACAGTAGTCTGCAGCAAAACAAAATGAAAATATTAAAATTCTTTTTATACTGTCTCTTTTGTGATTACTGCTACAGTAAAGAACGAAAGCATTTGATGCAGAGTGGAAAACACTGTGATGTATCAAATGCTGTAATTTTCTTGTGACTGACACTGACAGTAGACATTGAACAGTAGTAATATTTAGTACATATTGGTTTTAGCAAGTTCAGGCACAAAGCCACTATTCTTTAAAATCTCCAAACTTGCATATGACCACAATTGTATATGAACTCCCAGTTCTGTACCAGCACAAATTATATTGCAACTCCTATCATTCTTTATACTTTTAAGACTATCTGCACATTTTCAAAGCCTATTCAGCTAACGTGTTCAGCATAATGCTTCAAATCATCTGCTGATGAAGAACTGATAATGAGCAAGCATTTGCACATCTTCACATTTCATAGCAGTAGATTATTTTAATTTACATGCCAACTATTTTAACTTACAATCAAAGGGGGTTTTTGTACTCAAGTGTACAAAGCTTCTTTCAAAACACAAATGCTTTTATCATCCCATCATGGCTGCCTTTACATTTTAGTATCTGATTGCCTTTCAAAACCTGATCCTAAATGATCATGATGGTCTCTGCAGTTCTCTGTGCAGTTTTTGCAGAACTTTTTTACTGTCTTCAAATAACCTGTGATTCCTCTTGGAGTTGAGGCCATTAAAAGTCAGGCAGGGCAATAAAAACCCTCCAGAAATTGTATTTTAAATACTTTGATGGGGACTGTTCTACTGCCTACCCAGCATCTACAGTTTAATAAAATATCAGAGAGTAACAAGAAATTATGATCATGGGACTGCAAGTCATTTGCAAATAGACATTAAATGCCGTGAACAGAGTATGAGGGTTCTGTGTGCTCTCCTTAAACAGAGGTGTTTGCTCTGTCACTGCTTGACTCTATGCAGTAGCAAGCAACTAAGTCTATTAACCATATTCTTTGCAGATTTCAAGAGAATAATCAGAATTCCCTTTTACTCCACTGCCAACAATGAATTACAGATATTAATTAAATTAATTATTGCCTTTCCTTATTCCTCTAGTGATTTCTCACTAAGTTTGGGTTCAACTGCTCAATAGACATTTCAATTACCTCAACCCAAATGCATGTTGTTCAGAAGAGAGTTAAAATGAGTGTGTAAATATCCAACTGATTCTAAAGTAAATATTCCTAGATATACTTCTGAACATGTGTGATCTCTGATTACAGGAACAAGCTAAATGAATGTGGCTCTCATCTGAGATTGCTCCTCTGACTCATTTGACTGTAACCACAACAGCCTCCCACTACAGAACAGGGCATTTTTAAGTAGCACACACTTCTGATAAACAGCCTGACTGAATTACCATTCCCAGGCTGCATTGCATAAGCCGCCAGTAGCCAAAAGACTGACTACACAAGGAAAGCTTGCTGATCGTAAAGTAATGTCTCTCCATAGCATTACAGCTTCTCATCATAGTAAAAGAGTCTAAAATACCTTAAATAGTTCATTAGCACATGTTTTGCATGGATTTCTCTTTGCAACTGCTACCTCTGTGTGGTTATTCTTATCCTAGAGTGGTGGAAGACAGTCTCAACTGTTCCCAGCATGTTCCATGGCAAAGTCTTCTGATAGCATGGGAACCACACTATTGAAAACTATGGAGAACTCTGGACTATGAAAGTAGTCATGGTAGTTCATATTATTGATTGTTCTGACACCTGTGATCTCTGTGATTTGTAGCCTTAGATGCTGACTGGCTTATTCTTCAACATACTTTATTTTAGTTTTATCCATGGATAAACAGTTGGAGCTTATGAACTCAAAGATCTTTTCCACCTAAATGAGTCTATGATTATGTGATTTTTGAGAAAACAGGATGCATCCAAAGTTACTGCTGCTCAATTAAGAGTATTCTAACTTGGATTTGAAAGGGGAGAAAAAAACAGGTGGTAGTATATACTTATTCACTACAAATATAAATCTTCACGTGAAAGGTGATTAATATATACAGTGTTGTGCTTTGAAAAGAAATTATTCTTATGGACTACTTTGCAGAAGGTTGCATTTAAGGTTGAATAACTTTAGCACTTCAAAATGCGTTACCGTCTGTTCAGGGCCATCCCCACTGATAGGCTGGTAAATGATCCTGTATCTCTGCACCCGACCACTGGCAGGATCCCATTTGACAGTCAAACTGTGTGAAGTAGCATTGTACACCTGAAGGTTTCGTGGGCCACTCTTTGGGGCTGAGAAGCATAATAAAGAAAATAATAAATATGTAGTTCATCAAAGAGCAGAGACAAACACTTCATTCTTACTTTTAGGGCTGCATGAATGCCTGATCAAGAGCAGAATATATTAAGTACAGGGGACCATAAACTGTAATGTTTGTAAAATAATAAACATGTGGTAATCTAGTGTTTAGTATTCTTCCAAATACACAATAATATTTATTAAATGATCTCAGCTTTTTAATGTCAACATTTGTCACAGTTTAGAAAAAGAGAGCTATGAGTTTCCTTCAATAAAATGGTACCTGGAAATTCAGATTCTTACCTTGTGTAGTGATAGGTACCAAGGGTACTAGGAAAAAAGTAGAAAGAATTTTCAGAATTCTTGTATGTGTATGCCTTCTGTTTCAATAACTATGAATAACAACATGCAGAATCCCTTTATTTACTTACATGTTCGTTCACTGCCAATGAGCTCTTCACTTTCTGATTCATCAGGATAGATGGCAGTAACTGAGACATCATATAATGTATCTGGATTCAAATTTTCAAAGACCAAACTATTCTCATCCCCATTTAAGATAGTCTTGTGAAGAAATTTACAAAAAAAAAAAAAAAAAAGGAAAACATAAATAAACAAAACCAAAAGATACAAATTAAACAGGCAAATAGAGAGTGGGATATAACTAACTTTTTACTCAGTATCACTGAACATGGCTGTAAGTATGTGTCTTACACCTTCTCACTGAGTTTCCAACTTATAGGGCATTTATCAATTACATTTCTGAGCTTTAAAATACACCCTCTGAGAGGCTGCCTGCAAAAGCATAAGGTGGCTGTCTACTCTTACCTCTTGTTTTTCCCCTCTTCCATAGGGGCCCCACGTTATTCTATATAGAGAGACATCTGGAGCTCCATGATCCCAAGTACCTCTGAAACTATTTGTGGTTATATCTGTGATTCTGAGATTGACGGGTGCTGGCACAGACTCTATAATGAGAAAAGGAAAAATATTCCACAAAATGTAACTACAAAATAAATACAGTTAAACAAAGGAATTACTCAGACAAATAATTTAGAAGATTATGTAGAAGAGTCATCTCTCAGATATCATGCTTCTAATGACTACAATCAAATGATGTAGTATATAACCCAGTCCATTTACACTAAGCAAATCATCCTTCATAAAGTCACATCATTAGGTCATTATCTGATAAAACAGACCTCAGCAGAGGTCACAACTCACATGCCTACCCAAAACAACTCAAGTTCTGCCTGTTACATTTAGGAGTTATATGGAGTGAATATGAACTCCCAAAGACACAGGTCAAGCTCCTGTATAAGTTTCTCTCAAATCTTAAAATTCTTTATATAAGCCAAATAAGTCACCACTTATTTAGAAAGAATTCACTGAGGTTAACTGTAGGTTGAGGAGGGAAAATATTATAGCCACTGGGAAGAAATATGTAAATAGGTAGAACCAGAGAATTAAACTAGAAATAATTTATTTGGCAGACTTTTCCTCTTCTTTTCTTACACACACATTCACCACAAATACAAAGCAAAGACTAGCACAACAGCAAGCAGCAAATCTCACATTTTTAAATACATCACATTACTAAATGAAAAATTCAAAAGAAAAAATGAGAGAGGATATTAATGGGTCTTTTCTTCTTTTTCACACCAGATGGAGGGGCAGTGAAAAGGTAAAATTATTCTTTTCTATTGTAGCCTTTCTGATTAACTATATTCTTAAATCCTAAACCTTGATCAGAATGAGAACTTCCTTGATAGCTGCTTTCTTCTTTCAGTCTGTCACATTGCTTATATGGAGATCAGCTCTTACAGCTTGCGCAGCCCCATTTCCTTGTCTCTAGTTGCTGAGGTTATTCAAATGTGCCTTTATGATTCTCTAAAAGTAAAGGCTGCTTTAGAATTCCATGATGAAAAAACTGTCTTGGATCAGAGACAGGATTGTGTCTCTCTAATCTTCTAGTATACAGCCCAGCTTCTTATTCACTTGCCTAGATTCCTGGGAAGACTTGCTAAACCTTTCCTCTGTCCTCATACTTTCTTACCAATTCTACACCTACACTTCTCCTTCAGTCTTTAAATAGAAATTGTTTTACTTCAGTGGCTCTTCACCTCTCTGCAGACCTCAATATCAGTGTTTGCTGCAGTAAGACACAACTCATCTAAGATTTCTGTGGTTTATTATATTGCAAATAATACTACAAGTCCAAATTATTTCTCAGATTAAATTAGAGCTCCGCCTAAGCTTGATAACATATTGCAGCATACACCACTTAAATCAAACATAAGGCAAAAAAACTCACAAGAATGATTATTAGGAAAACTTACGAGTGACAGCTTCCGCATTTGTTGGTATGGATTCTCCTTCATCATATACCGCAACAACTTTTACATTGTACAGTGTTCGGGAGGAAAGGTCAGAGAGAGTAATGCTGGTTTTGAGTCTGTCAAGTTCCACCTACGAATAAAAATAGTGACTTAAAGGATTGTAAATTGCTCTATTTCTTATGCTGCATTTGGTCTAATGGCAGAAATTCCTGCACTGAAAAACAAAGAAGCATTCTGCACTAAGTTTTGCCATTTGCCCTTAAACTTACACCTGAATATCGAGTGTACTCTACTAACTCCTCTGTAAAATATATTATATCAGATACATGTAGTACTTGTGGATTGTTCACTGCTTCATTCCTTTGGAAACAAGGATGCACACTGAACCTTTGAAAAATTATAGCTCCTTTAAAAGACAAATTTATTTCTCCAAGAGGTTTATGCCTAGCAGCACATTCAAGGAAAGCTTGTACTTAACTAAAAGAAGACATCTCTTACAATACCCACACATGTTTTGTCAGTAGTCAAAGGGGCTAATATACCTTTATTCCACTATCCTGTCCTCTTAATTGTGAGCTGTTCTTAGACCTTGGCAATATGATATTTAAGCAGAGCATAGAAATGTCTACTTAGCAAAACACATGAAAACTCTCCAGTCAGTTTAAGGATTTTTCCTCTCTGGAGGAGGAGGAAAAAGGGAGCTCCCAAGAAATCTATCTTGTGCTCAATCAGTTTCCAAGAAATCAATACCCTTTCCTGACTGCAATCACTATGAACTGATGTTCTTTACTCTCCCTGGTGGGTTATAATACTACATTTACTATTATTTTAGTAATCTAACTTCTCAAAATAAAATTTTCCTAGTACTTTAAAAATTTTACCTCCTTTACATCAGCCTCATCAGCTATTTTATATCTTAGGATGTATTTTCGAACTTTTCCTGGGGCAGGATCCCAAACGACATTCATGGTGCTGTGAGTAACATCCTGAATTTTTAAACCTCTGGGTCCAGGCAAAGGTACTGTAAAAATAGTGATAGTAGTAAGTGAATGCTATTCATAGCAGAGATACAGGCCTCTCACAGATGGAAGTGAATTCTCTTCATGTCTTTCAGTGAAAGTCTTTTCAGTGAATGAAGGCAATCACTTTCTGACAAGTTCATTGTCCAGGGTATTAGATGAGAGAGTTCAGAAGATTAATTTTCCAGCAATGAGCAAAATAGCTATAAACTGTGGTGGTTTCACCTTTTAACTTATGAGCACAATATTTCCAGAAGTATCAGGGATTAAGACCATAACTTTTGGTGACAATAGCCACTTCTCATCTATGGTTAACGGTTTAAAATTTTTAAGGACATAAAAGTAGCTATGCTGCATGCATCTAGACCAGAAGCCTCCCTCTGCCAATAGAAAATGTTTAAGGAAAGGTATAAAAATGGGAGCCTTTTTAGATATATTTTCTTCTTGATATAGCATGTTTCTTTAGTATTTTCTATGCTTAAGAGGATGTCTGAATTCGAGAACAAGGTTTCTAAATTAATACATGCAAAATCAAAACCTTTTAAAAACACTGTGATCTCAAGATTTCCCTCATTATTCAAGATAAAAATTATATTGTTCCCCTTTTAGTAGCTGGACTCTTGTCACTGAAATTGCCTTTGAGGTCTTTGGGAACTGTATGAGTGTTAGAAAATGCATAAAATATGATTAAGATGGTCTTCTAAATGAAACAGATAGTAGAAAAACTGTTGAATGAAATATAATTAAAATTAGGTGTTCCTGAAGCAATAACAAAGCAAAAATCAAGATGTCCATACATGTCACTTCCTGTGTGGTGAGTGGGTCACTCTTCATATCACCAAACAATACGTAAGCTGTTAAAGTGTACTCGGTGTTGGGGATGAGATCTACCAGCTGCACCTCATTCACTGATGGTCCCACACGCATCTGCACATGAAAAATAACACATCATGTTTAAAAACTGAAGAAAGCAATGACAGAAAAGCAAGCAATGATTTAACTTCAAGGGAATTTTGTTTGTGAGATTCACAGTATATTTACAGCTTCCTGACTGATGTAATTGTGTATAATATCCCAGTAAGTTCACTGCACTTCAAGAACATGCCAGTCTTTTGACCATTATGATAGTCTAACAGTTTTTCTTAATTTATTTTTGGTAAAGCACTAGTAGCAAAGACAAATTCTCTTACCTCTTTCTCTGTGGCTGGGACTGTAGCATTCACAGGTTCATATGTTAACAAATAACCAGTAGCTCCATTGAGAGGTTCCCATCTCACTCGCATATAAGTTGATCCAATGTCATAAACATTCAAGTTTCTAACTGAAGAGATTGGCACTGTCAAACAAAAAATACATATTAATTTATTTCTTTCAGCTTCTTAATATTTTATATCACAGGTCATACCACTGAGAATATTGCACATGGGTATTAGGGCAGGTTATGGGTAGTAGAGAGGTGATCTGCAAACCGTGGTATTTAAAATCTTAGTTTAAGAATGAGGTAATGGTCCTACCATTTTGAATGTGGCTACAAATTTTCTACATACACAGCTAAAACTCTTATAAATCTGCACTGGAACATTTAAATCTTGTAAAAAACAATATTAACTCACTTGAAAATTCTAATATTAAACAATATGACTGACTTGGGATCTGTACAAGGAGGATTTTTAAAATTTCTTTTTGTTTTCTATATTTCTATTATTAAATAAATGAAGAGTTTCCATGAAACCGTATCAAAAAGTAACACAGACTTCATAAAAATTATACACACATTTTTGACAAGCCTAATACAAAATGAAGAAGTGAAATAAACAGCAAACATTCAATATTATTGAAGAGGCAGGTCACCCTATGTTGCATACAGCATAAATATACCTGAAATCAATCATGTAGACAGCTCATAGGAGAAATATACCTGAGTTATAACTCAGAGAAGTGGCACAATTATGTTGAATTAGCTTTTGCTAATTAGAAATAATTCTGTCTGGTAATAGCAGGAATTAATTACCTAGCATAAAAATGAAGGAGTATACACTTGTTTATGATCAGATTTCAGGAACTTATAAACCCTGTCTTGTAATTTGTGTCTGTTGTTCTAGTTTCATACAGCCATTCTTTATGAGCCTAGAAGAAAGCTGGGACAAATATTTTCTACCACATTGCAGTTACACTTTGCTGACGTCTCCCAGACAACAAGGTCTGAACAACCAGAGTAACAAAATATAGTTTGGTAATTCAAATTAAATATTTTACTTTTACTAAGCAGAAAATCCATAGTGCTAAAAGTTCTACTGGACAGTTCCCCAGGTGCCAAACTGGCTGTTGACATGTTATTCGAGACCCATTTCTAACTTACAAGTTGTTTCTCTGCCGATCAGAGGTTCACTGCTTTCGTCTTCCACCACAGAAAACACATTAACCACATATTCTGTTTCAGGTTGCAGATCTTTCAGAACTGTTGTTCTTTCCATCCTACTTACATAAAACTGCAAGAGAAGCAATGTTAATCACTATAAGACAAATATGTTTGTAATCTTATCTCTAAGAAAAGCAATCATTCATTGTGAAACTGCAGAAATCAATGACAAGGAGATAAGTCAGGTCCTTTGCAAAGCAAGCTGTAAAGAAATCTCAGACAGACATTTGTTTCGAATTGAGCTGGATCTGCTTAGCATCACTTTCAGTGCATTCTGATTTCATGCATGGTTTACACTTCTATATCACTAAAGAACATAAAGAAAAGACCAGTGAAAAAAGGGCCACTTTAGGAAAAATTTCAAAATCCAGGGTGATCGAGATAGTTACAGCACAAGGCATTAGCAACACCTTGAAGAACAGAAATGCCAGGAAGTAGTCAAATTGTAAAGTCAGTGTGCACTGGAATGACAACTCAAAGTTCAATCAAAGGCCAAATCTTGAACTCTCCATGAGCCATATATGATTTAAGATTTAAAAGGTACAATCAGAGATGGGAAATTCAGACCTAGGTATGCAGAGGCACTAACTACATTCTTCTAAACACTTCATTTTCCTAAATACTACTATTTTTGGTTAAAGAGAGTAATGACCAATTCAGATTTCCTAGCACCAAAAGTTGCCAGCCACTGGCTCTCTGTTTAGAGAAGAAATAACCACAAGATAAGTTTGATCCTATGCAATAAACAGTTTGGAGTAATATAGCGTTAATCTAAGCACTTACAACCTCTATACCCCACTGTCTTCTTTTCTACAAAGAAGAAAATGCTTTAAAATTACAGGGGGCCTACCCATTAGTATGGTCAGAAAATTTCTGGAACAGACTAATATAACTAATTCCACTAATATATGACAGTGGAATCTGAAAATAAAGGAGCTACTAGAAATGAAAGACAACTAGTTATAAGAAATATATTTCAGTTCTGGATTCATGATATTAAAACAACCAAAGTAATATACATGCTCCTATTTTTGTGTATCATTTACCAAAGTATGATACTCTTGACCTTAGAAGCATTTTTAAGTTACTGTTATATCCTACTTAGCACAAATTCAGAATGATATTACTATGATGTAGAAGTCCAGGGTTATACTGGACAATGTCAAAGATGAACATACAATACTAACCTGTTTAGGGCTACCTCCAGAGGTAGGATAATATTCAACTCTGTATCTATCAACACTCTCAGGAGGTGGGGTCCATCTCAGTCTGAAAGAACGAGGTGTCACTTCTGAAATAACTAAATTTGAAGGAGGCGGCAAATCACCTGCAAGAGGGAAGCAAATTAAAAAGATATTAATTTTTCTTACCAGAAGGGGTAAAAAAAACATTTCATGTAGTTGCTTATATTTATTTTTCCTCAGGAGTTCTTAAAACAACTGCATTAAGAGATAGTTCACCTTTACACACTCAAGACTAAACAAGTCCCCTGTAATTCCTATTCCACCTTCAACACCAGTGTTTCACTGCAGAACCATCAGCTAACATTAATGTTTTTCCATGCTCAGCTTTGCTTTTGGGCTGTCAGACATTACTACTTGAAAAGAGCAGGGCTGCTAAAATTCTCCTTATTGGATGAGTATCATCAAAAAACATGCTGCAATGAATAAAAAGCTGACACACTAAGACAGACACTTCACGATTCTGGGGAGAAAAAGAAGGCACATGGAGCAACGTCATGCTGCGTTAGTTACAACACAGTCACTGCTGGAAGGAAAGGAAGAACCCCTGCAGGGTAGTCCAGGTGGTCTGCACAACTTCCTCACATCAGCAGCTGAAAAAACAGCCCACGGCTAACACAGTGTTCCCAGTAAGCAATAAAAAGGAATTAGCAGTGCAAGCATGTACATGGAAAAGGAATGAAATAGACTGAAAATGTGATGTACCTGGACCTTTCACACTGTTACACAGATTTGTGGTTACATTATCGACAATGGTTGCCAGCAAGGAGAAATCTCCAACATTGTAAGCATGGATGTCATCTGGATCCGTTGCAATCTGCTTCAATTCATTTTCATCTGCATTTTTAATACCTTACAAGAGAAAAAAGTAAAATCGGTTAGAAATTATGGCCATGAAGCACAATAACATGCAATTAAGTCCCTAAACACATTCTCTGAATAACCTTTTACGTACTTATGTATGTGGCCACTTCTCTGCGTGTTTAGCAGATGAACAGGAGGAGATTGCTGCAGGCCATCCCTTCATAGACTACTTACCAATTGCATAGAGCTCCACTCCCTCATCTCTGAGTTTTCTGGAAGGGGTGACTACATCATCTTGTGATTTGCCATCAGTGATGAGAACACCAATTTTGCGAGCTCTGGGCCTTAAGCCAGCAGCCGGTTTGAAGTTGTTTCTTAAGATGAAATCCAAAGCCATTCCTAGCATGACACAAAGAAAGTAACCATCACTGTAAACTATTTTCATATAGTAGTCACAGCAAAAGAAATTAGTGCATCCTAGTGACTTCACTCTGACAACATAGTTCCACAGTTTCTTTCCTTCTAGAAGGATTTTGAATCTAGTTGCAGCCCATCATCTAGACTTCTCAGCAACTGATACTATTCAGTGCTCTCTTACCTGTTGGCAGCACCCTCCTGATTTCCACTACCCTTCCTTCTGGCTCCTGGCTGTCTTCATTCCAACCCTGACACGGAACTGACCTTTCTTCTTCTCATAGGCTTAACAGCAACACAAGCTCTTCATCACCCAAAATCTCTTCTAACACATTTCTCCTGAGTTTATAAGCCTGTGCTGGGCCTGGTCTTTTCCAACCATACTGAGCTGAGCTGTTAAGTCCCTTTCCTCACAGACACATTTGAGTTCACTGAACAATATCAGGGTCAGCTACTAGAATCCCTTTCACTGGAGCTTAAGTAAAATCCTGGCACTGTGACATACCTGTTAGAGTATTGCCTCCTTTGTATGGTAAATTTGCTACAGCCTCTAACAAAGACTGTTTGGTTCGGTAAGCATTGAGATTCCATTCTGTCCTGGGATCACCACTATACTGTGCAAGACCTGGGAAAAAAGTATTCATTTACTCAGTTATTATATGTCTTTGTGGCAGGTATGCTCCATTTTCCCTCCAGCATATGAGAACTTACCAATCTGTACTTTGTCAGGACCAATATCAAAAACTTCAACAATACGGGCAATGAAATTCCTGATGGTTTTAAAATTTGGCCGCCCGATACTCCAAGAGCCATCCACCAGCAGCACAATATCAGCTTCTGCTCTGGTTCTACATTCTAAACCTGCCGTGTCAACCAGAAAAATATAGCCTTAGCATGATGGCTTTCTTTCCCCATCCTTTTAGATGACATATGTCATGAGTTAGCTTCCAAAATAACTCTGGTTTTATTCACTGGCACTCCGTCAAGTATGACCTATTTGAGAGCATTATTCACACTAGTCAGTGGTTCCATGGCAAAAGCTGTCTAAATTCCTTCATGTATGTTTCCTTTTAAAAATAAGCCTTTGCAAATGTCAAGGCCAGTGTTCCCTATTGTCATGTCATTGTCTGTTTTGGTCTTTAAAGATGGCTGATAACTTGATTTCAGAAGTTTTGTACAAGACTACTAAATGAACCACTGATATGGCAGTAAGTACTATTAGATTATACAATTTTATGGTATTTTAGTCTGTCACATATAGCTAAACTACTGATTAATTTTCAACCATGTAATAGTGGGATTAATAGCATATATTATAATCACCTTCAAATAAATAGCTTTCCTCAATTTTCAGGGGGAAAAGACATAATAATACATATGGTATAAAAGTTTGCATGTATAGAAAAGAAAGAGCACAATCCAGAGAAGACACACAAGCATAAACGCAGGTCAAGAAATACAGAGGGAACAAGAATAAACATTCATATAAAGCTGCAATGTTCTAAAAAGGTAGGCAGTTATTTCAGATATCTTCAGTTTACAAATTACAAAATAAAATATGCATCATACTGTTTTCATCACAAGGAAAATCACAAAATATGTATACAAAACAGAAAGACACAATAATTTTATCCACAGCCATTTGAAAAAATAAAAATAAAATTAAAAAAGCCCAAATCCTTTCTCTCTGTTTTCCTGTAGATTTTGTTACCAGCTGCAAATTTTCTGGCTTCCTGCCATCAGAGCTTCTGGTCTTTATATGGAAGAAATCCCATTGAGAAAAATCATCCACACTCATCACAGTTGAAAGAAATTGTGATTTCATATATGTTCCACAGAATTGATCCAACACTGTAGACTCATGAATATAACTATTCCATGTACCTGGGGGTTAAAAGCATGATCCTCTTCTGCACAGAAAATATAGATCTAGTCTTTAGTCAGGACAATAGAATCAGTTGAGAGTACGGTTTAAGTCAAACCATGTTAGTTAAAAAAATTGCATGCATAACTTTAATATGGAAGTTAAAGTTAACTTTATGTACAATATAAAAGTTAATCTATTTTGACTTCTATGTTTCTTCCAACATATTATAGTCCCTCACATGGAAAATTCTAGTAAATGTGCCAGATCTAGGGTGATTTTTTCCCCCCATTAATAAATAATTTACTATTACATTTACAGTCCAAGATATAAATTCATTTTTCACATTAACCATGACTCAAATTCATGCATTAATAAAACTAATCAGCTTAAAGAGTATAACACTGACGACAGAAATGAGAGCTGCTATAATGAAAAATAACACACCACTCTTGGAGCAATTTTTTGTTGCCAGGCTTATTAAAGCTTTAGTCTAATGTCACTGACGCCCTGTTTTAGGTTTTTTTTTTTTTCCAGTTTTACCCTCTAGTATTAGACAGAGGGAACACCAATGAATTAAAAAGTTTCTAAAAATATTTCAATAAATTTATATACAAGATGAGATTTTAAACAGCCCAGTGTGGGCTAAGCAAAAACAATACAGTCAGCTGTCAGAAACTTTTTTCTTTATTTAACTCTGAAAGGACTTTGCAGTTAGGTTCTTTCTCCTCACAAAATTCTCTCTGATGGTTATGCAAGCATTGAAATGGCAGAGGACAAAAGGCTTTACTTATTCATGTATACTTGGCTATTCAGAAGTAGACCTGCTTTTTTATGCTTTCCATGAAGGACTGAGTGCTGAAACCACACCAAAGTGAGATAAAATCATAACATTCACAGAAACCTTGAAAGAAAGGTTTACTAGCTACAAAGGGAGAAACTCCCAGATAGATACCGGAGAGCACTCTGCAATTGCCTTTGAGAAAAAAGTCTCTTCCTACTACAGGAGAAAAAAAAAAAGACTAAACAATGACTATGTTGAATATAAACTTAAATAATATAGATCAACACTAGGACACTCCCAGCTATCAGATCTTTGTCCATTATATCATCTTAGTCTTAAAAGTAAGAGTCACCATACAAGGACAAGGAAAGGGCCAGCAATCTGCTTAAAATTCCTTGTTCTACTCCTGTGAAGACCCCTGTAGATGAGCCATGATCTCTGTTCAAGAATTTGACCTTATGTGATTTAACACAGATGTGGACAGATGGAAAATGCAATGCAGATGGCTTTGAATAATCAGCAAAACACAGGTTGCCTGTGTTATCATCTTTATAAGATCATCTGAAGGGTGCAGAGGACTAGAACTGTGAATTGGGGCATACTTTGTGGTCATTTCAGACCAGGGTTTATGTCATCAGGGAAGGGAATATGATGAATCCTGTAAAAAAGTATGTATGTGCTTTAAAAAACAAAAAGGAAATGTAGTAAACTTTTGATCTTTTTTTTTTTTAATCAAAATACAAGACTGCCTTTTCTTCAATTCTGTCATGTTTACCTCTAGATAAAAATGGCTCCGTAGTAGTATCTGAAAGGGTGGTCATCTCTTGTCCAACCAGAGGGTTGCTCTCTCCTCCTTCAAACATCCCAAAAACATTTACCTTATAGGTAGTTCCTGCCCTGAAATAGTCAAAGAAGTGCATTTTAACTAAAGTTATTTGGCTAGTTAAATGCTAAACACTTCACCTATTAAATTCTCACAGGAAAGAAATACCTCATGGAAAAGAAGGTGCTAAAACATGAAGCCCAAATACTGGCTCTTTCACAAGATATTGATGTTTCAACAATTTAAAAGCTGATGTTACAGTCTATACTTAAATTTATAGCCTTCCTCATTCAAGTTATTTAATTTTGTGAAGAGAAATTGTCCAGGCAGCCAGAGATCAGGTTAGGAAAGCTGATAAAACTAAATAAGGCCACGGACATCAAGGGCAACAAGACAAGTTTCTATGGTACATCACTGATAAAATAAAACTACAGAAAAAAATGGGCTCCCTCCAGAACAAAATAGGAGACCTGGTTACCCAGGATATGGAGAAAATTCACTGGAAAGTGCTCCAGCTATACAGCTGGAAGGTCGCAGAGGGCAAATGCAGGGACTGGGAGTGAAGCCTGGGCTGCATCACAAGAAGTGTCCAGCAGGTCAAGGGAGGTGATTCTCACCCTCTACTCTGCTCATTTGAGACTCCACCTGAAGTACAGCATCCAGCTCTACAGCCACCAATATAAGAAGGGGTTGGACCTTTTGTAATGAGTCCAGAGGAAGATCAAAATGATGATCAGAGGGATGGAATACTTATCCTGTGAAGACAGGCTGAGGGTTGGGGTTGTTCAGCCTAGAGAAGAGAAGGGTCTGGGGAAACCTTATGGTAGACTTCCAGCACCTAAAGGGAGCCAAAAGAAAGCTGGAGAGGCACTTCTGACAGGGACATGTAGTGACAGGACAGAGAGTAATGGCCTTAATCTGAGAGTAGATTTAGATCAGAAGCTCTTTGTTGTGAGGGTGGTGTGATACTTGAACAGGGTGCTCAGAGAAGTTGTGGATGTCCCATCCCAGGGCATCAAGGCCAGGTTAGATGGGGCTTTGAGCAACCTGATCTACTGGAAGGTGCCCATGGCAACAAAGTTGGAACTAGATGATCTTTAAGGTCCCTTTTATCCCAAACCATTCCATGACTGCATTATTCTTTGACTTAATGATCCTATTTTAATTATATTTAGTATACTTGCCTAACAGATTTTGACTTGGTGTGAAGCCTGCTTTAAAAATCCAAGCCTCTGAGAAAAGGAATCAAGAGCTAAACTTTTAATCTTTTGAGAAATATGAGACAAGAAATTTTTGAGAAGAAACTTTAGAAATCCCAAATATCCTTCAGTGTTCCATTATCTTTCTCATATGTGAAATACATAATACAGCTCCAGCCTATATCTTTCCTTCTTCAGTTCCTGTGAGAACACCACAAATGATGTAAATAGATAATCTTAGAAACCTTCCAGGTACCTTTCATAGATGGCATAACAAGATTTTCATTGCTAATTGACAAAATTACTTGCTTAACTTACAGAACATTTTGCCAGGCATTACAATACCAGATCATGATTAAACAAAAGCCTAGGCTAAAGTTATTTAAAGGAAACAAAACAAAACAAAACATGAGGGAATAACCATACCTAAGCTCCTCCAATACCACTGTGCTGTCGTACGGCCCCACTATTAATTCTCCAAGACTCCCATCATCTTCAGTAGGGTGGAAAGTTACTTTGTACCCCTTCACTCTCCCTGGGGCTGGCTCCCAGGTTACTCGGAAACTTGACATAGTTGAATCAGAAGTTCTCAGATTTCGAGGTGGCTTAAAGGGAGAGGCTGAAAGGGTGGGAACAAAAGAGTTTAGATCAGCTCCACACATGGAAAAAATCAACAAGTATGCTTTTAATATGCAAATCCAGTATTAGTGACAGTCCTAAACTCTTTGTTCCTTTCTTTAGACACAGAGATAAGTATTAAGAGATGAAAGATGAGATTCCTGTAACTTAATTTTAGCTATCTAACCAATAGGTACATAGTCTAAGTCTATTGTTGAGGCTCCCTCTGCAGTCCATGGACTGAGGGATAAATTGCCTGGCAGCTAAAGCAACTTCACCAACCACAGGTGGGGCAGTGTGTCAAAAAACAATTCTTCTGAGGAGTGCCAGCCAAACAGCTTGAGGTTTTTAGGTCAAGAGCAACTTCCTCAGAAGACTAACAGCTTCCCACTGCAGGGCAGTACTCACAGACAGAACAAGCTGCTGCTAGCTTCTGTGATTTGTGCAACTTTTGTTTGTGCACCATTCTAAAGTGCAGTCATGGAAAATAACCTCAAAATTCCAAAAAATGGAATTAGAGTAAACAAAAAGTTACCACTATAGCTTTGGCATGACAGACAGGAAAAAAAGAAAGAGTTTGCCTGTCCCCATGCCTATGCAATTGTCTAGCTATAGCTGAAAGATGATAAATGCCCTCAAGTAGATACACTCCCATTCACAAGGAAAGCTACAGATTTTCTGCCTCATATCTCATCTTACTCCCTGAATTATCATGACAGCTTCAACTAAAAAGATGACTCAGGCTTCACTTACTTCCAAAGAATGTTTACCACCATAGTTATTTAGACTGAAAGCAGAGGCATATCTGTATCAAGATGAAAGAGTTCAAAAATCAAAAGCAGATGGATGATCTAAAATTTATCTCAGTATAATTTTCAGCATTAAAAGACTTAAAAAATTAAAAATTGGTTAAGAGCTGATCAAGTTTTTATGACTCCTTTATATCAACCACATTTTAGGTTAAGAAGAAACCTTTCTTCAGTAACTGAGGTGTTAATATCTCCACTGTTAGGATACCTTTTTCTTACTTCATTATAACATATACAGAACTTCATTCAATGTAACATATATTCGGAAAACAGAGAATGGCATGAACTATTTACAGAGTACCTCAGTAAATGGCACTAGTGCCACACAGGCCAAAACATCCTGAAAAAGATTCTCTTTTGGTAATAGCTTTCCATCTATGGAAGCAGAAAACTGACACTAAATCTGATTGATCTGAACATCTAGAGAACATTTCCTTACAAAATGTAAGACCAGCATCACATTCATACTAAAGGTATGAATGTAGAGTAGAAAATGAGTTTTGCTTTTACCACAAAAATGCCTTCACTGAGACTTAAATGTTTTAGGGTTTCAATTTCTGAGGGAGAAGACAGCCTGTCCAAAAGACTAGGAATTCAGACTTCCACAGATGAATCTTCAAAATCATCTACTCTCCCTTTTTAGTACCTTGGGTTTTCCACAGAAAATATGGTGACCAGAGAAGACAAACCTAAGTAATAGGATGCTGGGTAGCTATTTAATCAATACCCACAAGCAAAAGGCAAATTATCCAACAGCTGACAACATTTGATTAAGTAGTCTGTCTTTCTCACAAAACACCTTGTTTGAACTTCTGATGACAGCATTTCAAAACAATTCTAGTATTTTCAAACAGATTTTATACCATACTTACACCTTTTAATATCAACAGCAAAAACCTGTGCTCAGGCTATGCCACAGTGAAATTTCTAACAAATCAAACTCTCTTCTCAACTTCTAACATTTTCTTCAATTTGCCTGTCAATTCATGATCTTGGCAGACTCCACCATGCTTTCCATGTTCCCTGATTATTAATTCTAAGCACAAAACTTTCATTATGAAATCCTGTACAACCTTGTGTGGTACCTACCTGTTGTTCCTTCTCCTTTTCTTGATTTCCCATGTCCAAAATCATAAATTGGAACAACAGTTATGTCATACGTAGTTCGGGGTTTCAGTCGCTTTAGCACTATGCTGGTAGCAGGACCATTTACTCTTCCAGACATTTGCCTTCCTCCACTGCGTGGTTTGTAGTTCACACGATAAGACAAGACTTTCCCAGGCGAAGGCTGCCATGTAACTCTCATTGTGTTTTCTGTCTCGTTGTCTACTGTCACAGTCCTGGCATTTGGTGACACTTTTCAGTGTAAAAATATGGATACATTTTTACTTTATCATATACAGATATATTCAAATGCATGACTACAAAATTAGTTCTGCTGTACTGAAAAATAAAATTGCCCTTTTTAAAATTCCAGTCTTTGATTGTGGGGAAGACACAGGGGAATCTCACAGGCCATTGTTAATTATTTTTTATTTTGAATGGACTAAACAAACAGAAGTGTGGATTTAACTACTGAGATGAAAAAGGGGGAAGTATAAATTACATGATGACACAGCATAATTGGGAGTTTCATTTAGTCATCTTTTTGGTAATCCATTAAATAATGGATTCAGCACTCTCAAATGAAAGTGATAAATTATAAAGTCGTTGACTTTCATGAACACAATGTCCTATAGAGTTCTGACTTTCTAAGTTTTGACTTTACAGGTCTGATAAGGTATTGGTGAATACCTAAACAGCTGGCTGTTGAACCCGATGCAAACTGTCCTTCAAATAGAAGTGAGTGACTTTCCAAATGCTTGGAAAATCACTCATCACAACATAGCATATGTGCTGAAATAAGCCCATGAACTAATAAAGCATTTTCTCGACAAATTGCAGCATTCAGCTTCTAAGAGATATTTTCCAGACTGTACAAATGGTATAAATAATCCCAAGTGAACAGACAGGTATGCAATGCTGGCTATCAGCCAAAATAAGCCATCCAGGTTTTGGCAAAGCTGAACCTTCTTGACATGGTGGAATCAGTCAGTATTTCATCACACAGTAAGGTAGGTTTTGTAGGAACTGACAATTTCTAATTGCGTGTATACCAGAAAGATATATTAATTTCAGGCTATTAGCCCCAGGTCTGGGCCTATTGATAGGCCTAATAGCAGGTTCTCTCAGTCAGCACACAGAGAGAGTCAGTATAAACGATATGGCTAGGCTGCCTACCTGATCTGGAAAAGCTAGAACAGCCAGTGCTGCTGTGCTGGAATAAAGAAGGAAGCTGTGGGACAGCAGTCTGCTTTGACTCTGAGGAGTCAGCTCTTACTAACAGCAGCAGTCACTACTCTTGCAAAACCTTAAGAACAATTGCACTGGGTCAAGGACAAAGGTTAAAGTAGTTCAGCAGCCTGTCTCCAACAGTAGTCAAAACAGATGCTTAGGACAGAGCACAAGAACACATAAACACACACGATGCTTCCCCAGAGCCCTCCCTCAGGCTTTGCCTTCACATGGCCGCTTTAGGCAAACAACAGAAATGTCAAGCCTCATCCAGGACATCCCTTCATTCATTCTGACCCCTTTAATTGCCAGTTCTTTCTATGAAGAAACAAGTCATCCCTGGTCTCTGTTTTTTCACTTTGCCTACACTGCAGGAGAGGCTTGAGCAAAACAACAACAAAAAAAAAACAAAACAAAAAACCCACCAAAAAACAGCAAAAAAAAAAAAATCCAAAACCAAAAAACAAACAAACAAACAAAAAAAACCCCAGCAGAATGTTACAAATGGTGGTAATGTACTACACTTACCATCAGTAAACGCCTCTCCTTCTACTGGGTCTCCTTCTCCGCTGCTGTAGTCTGCATATACTGAAACCCTGTATTTAGTCTCTGGCTCCAAGCCTTCTATCACAGCATCCACTGTATTTCCAGGGACTCTCTTCTCTCCCATGGTATCTTCATAAAGTGATTTCCATACTATCCTGTAATAGTTAACTGTTCCTGGAGCTGGTGTCCATGATAACCCAACTGTAGTGTCAGTTATGTCTGTGGTAATCAAATTACGCGGTGAGCCACGTTCTGCAAGAAAGAAAACAGCATATTGTCTCTTATATGCAAATAGCAAAAGTTAGCAAAGCACAAATGTAAAAGTCAAATGATCTTAAGAGCTAAACCGAACTTCTCCCTTCAATATTGTTTTCTGTAAAATACAATGGTAGTCCCAAGAGAAAATAGATGAAGGTTTCAACAAAGTGTTTAAAGCTAACTTTAGACTATGAATGATCCTATCCTTACCATGTAATATACTTAGCAGTAATGCTTTAGAATATGCAAAATGAAAATGGCAGTATTCAAAGACCTGGAATGAAGCCAGTGCTTAAATGTGATGCAGCTCACTTAGTTAAATTTTTACTCTCAAAATAATATTTTATTTCATTCACTCATTTTTATTGTTATGTATGTAACTTTTTTCCTAGGGTTAAATAATGGAAACTTTTCACAGAATCACAGAATCACAGTATCACAGAATCACAGTATCACAGAATCTGTTGAGTTGGAAGGGACTGAGAAGGATCACCAACTATCCACCCTGCACAGCACCATCCCCAGGAGTCACATCATGCTCCTGAGAGAATTGTCCACACACTTCTCAAACTCCATGAGGCTGGTGCTGTGACCACTGCCCTGAGGAGCCTGTTCCAGTGCCCAGCCACCCTCTGGGTAAAGAATCTTTTCCTAATATCCAACCTAAACCTCCCCTGACACAACTTGAGGCGATTCCCTCGGTCCTGCCACTGGTCACCACAGAAAAGAGATCAGTGTCTGCTCCTGTCTTCCCTCTCATAATCAACATTTCATCAACCAGCACCCTCAGTGGGTCCCTTTCCCTGGCACTGCTTTCCAGCATCTCATTCCCTGTTCTGTCCATAAATCCTGGATAGCCCCATTCCAAGTGCAGAATCCAGCACTTTCCTTTATTGAACTTCATAAGGTTGGTGATTACCCAGGCCTCTAATCAGTCAGAGTCCTTTCTAAGACCACCTTGTTATTTATTAGTACTAGTATCTTCCAGAGTCCCTGATTTACCTGATTATCTATTTCATTTTACGTTCATAACTAATTTGCAATGTGTTTACATCATCCCACACTTACTGTAGAAAACATTCTCCATCTTTCCTCCCTGTACTTTGTTTCAGCCAGCTTGGAACAAAGGAAGCAGCTCATCAGTCTGTGAAATCCAGTTGTCAGACGGATATGTGAGTCTCACCTAACACATCAGAGTAATTCCTCTGCTTAAAAGAGAAGCTCATTGGTCTAAAGTGGTGCAGTGAAAGGAGTGCCTCTGTTTAATGTTTAATGTACATTTATAACATATGTTCAATTTTCCTGTTGCAATGGCTTGCTTCTGATGGCAGGAAAGGAGCATTGACTGGTAGATTTAGTGCAGCAGTCTCACAGTAGCAAAATCTGCAAAAGGGCTCTATGAAACCTAATCCACATAGACAAAGAAGTACTCAATTCTTTGGTGTGCATTCTCTGTGAGATTCTCTCTTCTGAGAGACTCTTGCTTAGCAAGAGGACTTAAACACTTGGGGTGGCCTTGTGGCATCACAGCTAAGTTTTACCTTCACTGATAAAAATATATCCTAATACTAATCCATAGCAGCCCCAGGACCAGAATCAAAATTCTTTGAACACAAAGGAATTCAATACTTATCCGATTTCCACTACTTAGTCTCATTGCAAGAACAGACCTCAGTACATTCAGAAGCCTGAAGCATTTTCAGGCTAAGGCAACAAGTTGCTCAAAGTCATATACTGAGTTTTCACTTTTCATATTCTTCTTTTACTTCCATCACAATCTGCAACATTTCCAATCCCACTGGAGCAGAAAAGATTGTCTGTAGAAGGTTTTGTTTTAGAAGCATCAATTAATCCCTTTTAGCTTAATGGTGAACAGAAATTAATGTCAACCTATCAAAGATTCACCAGCTACACAGAATACAGAATCAAAGAGTACCATAACAATCACAAAGATGACTCTCAAATACAGCTAACGGAACATGTGTTGTAGGGGGGGCTCTGATTTTAATTCAGTCTTAGGGATATTCCATCATGTTTTTCTAGACACAGTTCTTTTTCCATTCTAACTCTGCATCAGTTCTTAAAATTGTACCCTTCAAACTGATTTTTAGCCTCACAATATAAATTACCACAATTTATGGCATCTTCTCTTCAAAGAAAGTTTAAGATACAGAGGGCTTGGTAAAGTTCACTTATAATTTCACAACAGCGATTACATATACTTAAAAAGTTATAGTGAAAAGGCCCGATTCAGCTCATGCTTCATGAAGTCTCACCAAATTCAGTGACTGCATTAAATGAAAGCCAGGGCAGAATCTTAACTCCAAATAACAATTTTCCTGGAAGCCTGAAAAAAAGATTTGCCTTCAAAAGTAAATTACACCAATTTTTCTGTCTGCTCTTAAGCTCCTACTCTCAAATCTTGGCTTTTTCATACAATAAAAAAAAATATTAAGGCAATCCAAATGGAAAAAATATGGAAAACCTAACTTGATAGAATGCACAGATGTCTCACAATAAAAACCTTTCTTTCCATATTTTAATGTAATATAAATATACAAGTTACTTTATTTTGGCTACTTTAAAACATGTCTCTGCCACAACATGATTTCAGTATTCAAGTATCTGCTACCACAGCACAATTTTTTGCAAGTCTACTCTTGGATACTACAGCTAATGATATATGTTGGAAATACAGCAAAAATAACTTCTTATTTAAAATCCGTATTGATTAAGTCATTATTGAGGTCATTAAATAACAGAGGAAAATAATTTGTTTGGAATGGATTATAATGAACAGCAGTTACTGTAATATGCTGGTTCTGAAAGAAATATTCTTTGGAACTAAATGTCTTTTTTATAAGGCAAGGTAAAAGAGGGAAAAGGAACTGGGATTTCTACCAAACCACTAGAACTAAATGGAAAATTTCTACTTCAAATAGTTGGAAACTGCTGACAAGACAACTTACCTACTAAAGGGAAATTAGACTTTTTATATGTTACACTGCAACTGAGAACATTTCTTTAACAGAACAGGCTAACTTGATTTGCACCTCACGTGTGAGGTGGAAGTTCACTCATAGCTTTTTTCTGCTCCACTTGATCTGCCACAGTGTTTTTTTTTTTAATTTATTATTAGCAGAACAGCTATGTTTAAGATGCAGTCCAACTCTAAGTCTTAAACTGTTAGGATTCCATTAAATATTATCAAAGCTGCTACACTCAGAGTCAAGAAACACATTTATGCTCCACGATAACACTGGTATAATGTGATCACTAATATACAACGAGACTTATGAAATATTCTTCCCTTGGATTAAAATAAAATACCTGGGTAACTTGGTTATATTTCATGTACACACAAAAATCTACAACTGTAACACCTGAGCACTCACTTTTTTTCTTTGGCCAATGTGTTCAGAAATGCTTGTTAGACATCTACTTCTTGTCTGCTTGTTTAAACAGGATGGTTAAGAAGCATGGAGAGACAATGCACATCATAAGAAAGAAAAGTGTTGGCTGGCTAGCAAAAGATTCCTGCTTTTCCTTGACTGGAAATGGAAGCTAGTATATGTTCATCACTTCATACAGCCCCCAAGACAGCAAACAAGGATGGAGTTGGTTCTTTTAAATTATTCCCTAACAGGCATGATGTGATGCTCTGGAGGATCAAACCAGCTAGTGTAAGCACAGCTGTAAACCATGGTGAGTACATACACAGGAAAACAAAGTGCATGCATGGACAGGTCAAACCCTTGCCTGGGAGAGCAAGACAGGCAGCAGCTTCAGACCATCAGATTCACTTTGGCAATTTTTAGCTCAGAGCACTTTTCACTGCCTACAGTACCCTGTACATCTCTACCACTGCTTAGAGCAGACACACTTTCAAAAAATCTCCTGGTAACTTTCAGTCAGGTGCTTTTATACCCTGTTCTGGACTTCTGAAATGTCCAGTTTCCATATTAAGTTTTTCCACTGTAGTGTGCCAGAGACACAATGTGATATTAAAGCAGTTTCCCTCTGTCCACTTGGCTCACTTCCTGTAGCTCTCCAGCAATGACTGTTGTTATTGAACACAAGACTGAATCAGCTAAAACTAAAATGTTGACATTCATAAAAATCAAATGTCCTTATTCAAATGGCCTTTCCCCTTAGAGACATTTACACAACTCCAGCTGATCTCAGTGGGAGATGCAATTTGGGCCCAAATTTTAAACAGCTTTCTGTACATGTTTTTAAAACCAGGTTTCAAAATCAATCTGCAGTGGTAAATTTTGTGCAGGGCCACGTTTCATTTAAGTTAAACATAGGACTTCTGTAAGCCAGCCTCCTGAAATGTCAGAATCAACTAGATAAGCCTTCAATTGCAGAGGCATAGACCAAAATGTTCTGGCCTGAGTCCTGCCTTGTTTACAATGGGCAAAAGTCAGGAGTATCCGATTATGTCATCAGGCTAGATTGCCACAGCCAAGGATCCAAGTGCATGCATCAGATGAGTGGATAGAAGGATCACTTCAGTGTTACTCTAATGGTCAAACTCTTCTCAGCACTGGAGGAAACAGTCACTTAGGTGGGCTGATATCCCTCCCTCCAAGACATAAAGTGGTTAGCAACCAGCCCTCAGGCAAGTGGAGAGGGGATTTGGCCATGGTGCAGGGGAAAGCCAAAGACTTGCTACACAGAGGCATCCTCACATGACCCCATTAGAGCACATTTCTTCTCTTTTGCAGAAAGGCAAGGAGATGCCAACCAGGAGAGTTCTAATCCAAAACAGAGGAAGTTTAGCCAGAGCACTCGTGAATCCCTGATCTAGGATAATGCCAACAGGTGTTCACATTCAGTGTCTTTAATATTCTGTCTTTTCCAAAAGTTATTCAGTTAACACTGTGTAGAAATATCTTCTTAGTATTCACTCAACCTTCCCCCATTGTTTTTTTTTCTGATACATATTTCATTTCCTTGATAAAACAAAGATAATTTCCCTCAGATTATCAAGTCAATTTCAAAGGTCACACTCAAAAATCTTGGAATGCATAATTTTAAAAATGCATGATACAGCATTTAACCTCCTGAGACACTGAGTCCTTGTTTCTGCCAGGATGGAAGCAGCGCTCCGGCATCTGACCATTACGTAAAGTCCCTGCAATATGCTAAAAACCTCATTGTAAGGAAATGTCACTTGAATTTGTACTATTCTGCCTGTAGGAGGTCATTCATTTCTAAAGCATTCTTATGTTACTACAGAAACAGCAAAAAAAGGAATCATTTATTTACCAAAGTAATGCTATCCATTTTCTGACCAATAAAGACCCGCTTCCAAAATTCCCAAACCTAAACTATAAGAACCATATACAACAGAAAATCATTTTACACTGAAAATCACCCAGTTGTGACAACTATTTTTCACATATTGTTTTAGTGCAGCCTAATTCTCACAACACAAATAGCTACTCCTCAAACAGGATGGAAGTTTTGGGCCCTATAGCACTGAAACAAAAATTCTCTTTCTAAAGCAGAAGACATAATGACATAATTATCTCTCAAATTCATTTATACTTTCCCGAATATAATACAATATGTCTCTTTTCACTTATTCTAAAAAGCACAAAGATAAGAAACAAAATGGGCTGACACCTCTGCTAATGGAGACCTCATACAGTGTGTCTAGCCTAGGATCTTCACTAAGTGGAAATCCTTGAAAATTTCTCAGTGCAAGCAAGATGGAAATCTGATCACTGAATATTTTTCTGGAAAAAAAAAATGAACCAGTCTTTTTTCCAAATTTCTCTGAAATTTGTATTTAGAAGTGTAATGACTTCCCTGATTACAGTCAGTTACTCAAGTATTCTTAAACTTTTCTGAAAACCATACAGCTGCCAGCAAAAGGACGCATAAACCAGATCTTCAGTTTTCAAGCTTTTCAGACATTTGTCAGGATTAAGCATTTCTGTATTGATTGCTTAATCTAGCAATGAATTTGTTACTCTTTAAAACAACTGCAAATTATGAAAGTTAATCTGTTTAGCAGCTAATGTACAGTATGTTCTTTTCATCTGACAGTATGCATTTGGGCAGAAAATCAAATTCTTGCCAGACTCAAAACCACTTCTCTTATTAAAAAATAGATTAGAAAAACAGTAGCTCTCACAAACTGCTCACTGTCTGCTGCATTTAGACTCACCGCCTTCACCATGTTTCTCATTGTATTTTATTTCTGCTGTATAGATCATATATCTGCAAGTAAAGATCATATGATCCCAAGAAATACTGAAAGCCAAATGGGTTGTTTGGAGTGTTTGGAGATAAGAGAAAGACTTTTCCCTAAGACATTCCATGGGTGTTTCTTGCTTGTTCTTCAATCTGTATTACATAACGTCAAATATAACCATCAGTGCAAATTTGTTTAGTTTCCCCAGCTGTCACAAGTCCTGTTCCACCCCAAGGCAAATGGCAGCCTTCACTGATTTAATTTTCTTTAGCAGTTTCAACAACTTTGTGTGAGCTGAGGGGAATCATAGCCAAAAAAGTATGTCTGAGGAAAATTTTTCCATGGCACCTTTATAGAAGTGCTCCAACCAAAGCTGCCCAGTGATGGATTGCCATGCACTTTTGAAAGTGAGAGAAAAGAAGTGGAGAGTTTTCTACAGTGCATATTTTGCACATGCAGTTATGTTTAAAGCAGTATGAAATATAAAGCTCCAGAATTTTCACCTCTGGATGGTACTTCATAACTGCAGACAAAATCAACCAATGACTGAAAGAGGTCATATAAAAGATGAGAATACTGTAAATTTCCTAAAATCTGGATTACTGAAGAAGGAAAGCATACTCCATCAACAAAGGGGCAAATACATTGTTTCCCTTTTCCTGCTCCAAAAACACCGAAAAAGAAAAAAAAAAAAGAAGGAATAAATCCATTCTCTCTGAATAACAATTACCAGGTAATGGAACAGCACTCTCAGAAATGAGTCATTTTCTGATTACTCATTTGCTAAACTCTCTACACTGTGTTGTCTGTGAACAGTTCATAAAATGCTGATCCTCTGGCATGTGTTTATCTTTGGGCTGGACCAGAGAGCTATGCAAACAGTTTATAAAAGAGATTATCTACAGTTACTTGAGGGAATATTTGCCCTCTCTGTTTTATGCAGAGAAACAATAAGGGCAAGCATACGCTTAGCAAAAAGAAAAACACAAGGAGAAACTGAGATTACCCAGATGGTAAATGAAATCAAGTACACAGAATGGTTTCTGGTTTTCTGTGAATTGATTTTCTTGTGAATCCTGAAACAAACCACTTCAAAACACTGCAAAACTACCATGCAGAGCAAAGCAGAGGAACAGGGGGCAAATTGTGACTGCTCCAAAATATTTTGGAGATAACAAACATAACTGAAGGGCCTTCAATGAATGACTGGGTAGAGAAGTCCATGCAGATCAGGTTAGAGCAGCCTAAAACTTTCTCAGTTTTTTTCTTCTCTGCTGAAGGATACCCTTGTCTGAGAGTAACTGCCCATGTGAGTTCTACTACTACATGCAGAACAAAATAAATCATTACTAAAAGCAGGAAGAATGTTTGTCTATATCCTTAATCACAGGAGACCATTTAGTAATTCAGAAAAATTTCATAAACATCTGATAGTTTGATTTTTCATTTCCTGCCACTTGACTATAAGATAGTTGGCAAAGGTACTGTATCCAGCTCCTCTTTTCTCACTTTCCTATTAGTGCTGAAATGTTCTCTACACCCAAACTGATTCCTCAATCCCATGAATTAGCAACCATCCCAGTTTGAAAGGCAATCTCCAGCCTAGCTCCTGATATGAGAAGCAACTATGGCACCACTGACTGAATAGATTTGGTGAGAATTCATATGGTGAAGACATCAAGTAAGCCTCATAGGGATTCCTGATACAGAAAAATACTTAAGTGCTCGGTCTTTCTGGGTTGTTGGCAATGAAAAACACACACCACACTATTTTGTTTCTCAGACACTATGGCTCATGGAAAAACTAACTGAAATACTAAACACTTTTTTATGCTTCCTTTCACAGTTTTTTTGTCAGTACTGTTGATAAGTTTATTTCTCCAGAAGTTAAGACCTGTCCTATTTCCAGCCTCATTCAGACAAGTTATTTCAGCTACTCATTAGTCAAGTATTCACTTCACTGACCTGTTTAACTTTTCATCCCGGTCCAACTATATTTATTTTAGCCTCACAGCCAGCATAACATCTCTTTTCATGTAAATTTGTATACTGAGCTTTGAGATTTGAATGTTACCTTTCAGTTCCTAAATTGCAACCCTTTTATTCATAATTGTCCGGGTTTCTTTAAAGGTTTTGTTATTTTATCCTTCACTGTGGTAAGATAGGGCCATACACTGAAATACTGTCTTATATGCTGCAACAAGTATTCTGAAAACCTTTCATTCTGTTAGTCAGAAAGTCTTTTAAAATACCTACAACTATGTTCAAAGAGTCCTGGCCTAATTCAAGTACTTTTATTGCCCCATGAAACTGAAGATATGCTGATTACTGAAATACACAGTAGATATTTCATGAGGAAATATCATGAATTAGGTCTTTGCTGTCATGCAAAAAGAAATTTGTATTCTGTTCTTTCCCTTTGATCACCCAGTAAGGACTGGTATCTCTACAGTGCTCTTAATAACATTTTATCTTACCAAGAAAATTTAAGAGACAGTTTTAATATGAAGAGTAATGTTTTCTGAACAGCATTTTGATAGGATTTTCAAATCTAGCTGAATCTTCAAAGAATTTACTACTTGAGTCATAAAGCTATACATGTCAAAATGGTAAGTAATTTTTAATTTTGTTTCCTCCCAGCTGAAGAACTGAATAAAAAGTCGTTCAGTTGAGTGATAGGATTCTCCTTTGTTCATATTTATCCCAAGACAAAATCTGTCACTGATTTTTTTATATAATGTTATAATCCAGTTGCTTGGGGAAAGATTTCTTATAGAAATGCTTCTGTGACCTTTTAAGTCCAACACCCGTTTTAAACTTCATCTGGTTGCATATAAGCCCATTCCTAAGATAGAGGCAAATATTCTTTTAAATTATTTGGCTCTTTAATGTTGAGAATGTTTTTCTTATTATTAACAATTTAGCAATGCAGAAAGTCCAAATAAGAATCAGACTCCTGGAGTAGGACACAGGACAGGGAGCACTGAAAGGATAAGAGAGTCTGTATCTGAGACTGAATTCTGTTTTTCTGATGATTTTGTCTTTTGGATTCTACTGTATTTCATTCACTGCTCTCTCTAGGATGTGTTTTAACTGGAGCTCTAGGTAGTACCCTGAAAGATTTTTCTTTTGCTCAAGTTTTATGATAGGATAAAAAGCTAAGCTTACTTTATGAATTTGAAACACATTTGATGTATCCACAGCTCCATGTTAATAAAGGAGCTCTCCTAAGTTTACTGCAAGTTAACTCAATGAAAATGTTCCCACCAAATGTAAACAGCTAACTTGGTCAAATCTTTACTAAAATTTGAGCTATGTCCCTAAGGAAGTGAACCATTCAGTCTGCTTGACAGTGAGACAGAGACCTCTCAAGATTTGCAAAGGAAGACTGAGGCATTCCTCTGTGCACTGATAGCACAGAGGAGAATGCAGGGCTGTCAGTTTCCTATGTCTACTTGGGATCTAGTCTGGTTTTGTTCTGAAGGTGAAATTTGTCTTCCTGGATGGTCAATGGCTCATGTCCTGGATGTCAGTGGAAAGAATGAAGGTGACGCTTGCCCAATATATTCTGCAGTATTGTGAACCTGCTGGGGTGTGGAGGTGAATTCAAACTCTCCCACACAGCACAAAATCTACATTTTCGCCCTCCCCTCCAAAAAATGTTAGACTCAGAAAGTGGCAGCACCACCCCCAAGATGTTCATTACATCCCTATTATGTCTGGCATTTCTGGAGAGTATGAGTAGAATATTGATACTTGAGCTCCTTTACTTGGATCTCAGCAATGTTCTGGGCAGGAGACAAGCTCCTTTCTCCTACAAGAGGAGCCTTTTGGACCTTGCCTGGGTAGTGAAAGCAAGGGAGCTAGGAAACTCTCAGCATGAATTGCAAGGTGCCTGGTTCTCTGACAGCTGCATCCATCAGAGTAATCAGGTCTCAGGCAGTGGGACAGACAGGCAGCTGGTGTCTAGAGCTCGCACTTACTCCTTGTATAGTCAGTGGACAGAGAAATGCTCATTTGAAGGAAAAATGAGATTTCCAATGGAGTATCTGCCTACTGGAAGTATTTGCCTTTCTTCATCAGTCACAGAGGAATCTTATAGAGCCCATGCTGCAAATGGCAGTGTTCAAGTGCCTAAATTTTTGCAGGAAGAATTCTGTTCAGGTGGATTGTTGAAACTGATTTTTAAATTATTTTATTTTACATTTTCCTATTTAAAATAGGTTTTCTGGATTGTTTACTAGCCTATGTCATAAGCAAAAAGTTAAAGTGGTGGAGAAACTGAGAATCAAGTATATTCCTACTGTAACTTGATTAGCATCAATGGACAAGCCTGAATTCCACATAATTCATCCATAAGTTGTTTTCAAGTGTGGTGCCTACACAGCTGCAGTGCAGTGTCAGCAGTGCATCCCTGGCCAGCAGAGCAGAGTCACACTTCCTTTCAAGGCCTACGAGGCAGCTTTCCCTATCCTCTGACAATCTACAGATCACAATGAGAATGCTCACAGAGAATTAGTCAGGGATATTATCTGCTCAATGTCAGAGAAAGAACAGCCTTTCCTCCTTATAAGAAAGCCTTTGGGTCTGATTTATGCATGCAGCACTCTGTTTATGCTCAGCTCCCGGTTCTTTGTTAGAAGCAGGATTTGACTTCATATGCCTAAGACTACTTGTTGTTTCTCTCATGCAAAAATGGCCCCTGAATATCTTTCCATCTCAGTGCTGTAGAAATGCTGCAGATTTTCAAATGGATGAGATACTTTAACCCCATTAATTAATTCTGTTACATTAAGATCAATACGACACTGAAACTGCTTGGAAGATGATAGTTATGAGACAAAATATTTAATGGAGGCTGATGTGGAAATACAGTCAGTTGTGGTTGGTGCTCCTGGCAACAGCTTTTTCAAGAGACAGTCTCCTCCACAACCAGTGATTTAACCCACTGTTTTTTCTTTGAGGACAAAGGTTTGGAAAGTCCATGTAAAGCAGGAGAGTGTCTTTATGCCTATTTTTTATTTAGATATTTACTTCTACAGAAAACATGGGAAGACACTTTAAGATACCATAAACATTGGTCAGATATTGAATAAATAAAAACAGAAACAAAAAATAATTACCTTCAAGTGTTTCTCCCTCTCCAGAAAGGGCATCTCCTGCTCCAGAGGCATATAAGGCAGACACAGTCAGTGCATACCTAGTGGCTTGGTCCAAGCCTTTCAGCACTTTAGAGGTAGTGTCACCTTTCACAGTCACTTCCTTAGTTTCACCTCCTGCAACTGGAGTGTATGTTATAAAGTACTGCTGCACTTTCCCAGGAGCAGCATCCCAAGACAGCTTCATTGTTGATGTTGTAGCATCAGAAACTCTCAGATTCCTTGGATTTCCACGGACTGCACATGTTAAAAGATGTTAAAAAAAAAGTTTAAGCAAGCTTATTTTCTTGGTTTATCTTTTAGGTTACCACTACACAGCATTTTATGCTAAAAAGTAATTCCTGAATAGGCTGTACCAACAGCTTACCTGTACTATAATCAGGACTGTACAATCCCATCCCCACCCTCCTAAGACAAGAATGCACAATAAAGTCTAGGTTTTTTTTCTTTTCCTGTTAAAGCAGGCTCAAATCCTGGAGCGCTTACACATACTAGCACCTCTAGATATGCTCAGATTCAACAAAGAGCCATGTTGAAGTCACTGTCTTCAGAATCAAGTCAAAGACGACAAATGAAATGTGAAAATAATATGTTTTGGTTTCCTAAAGAGTTTTTTTTGATGATAACTTCCATGGGTCAGTGAAACATCGACAAGGATCAAGACAGTCATACTGTCTGTACTCTCTAGATTTTGTTTAATAAGGCATGATACATGTTAAAGGATTGTGCATTTTCACATACATTAAATCTATAGTGATAACTTGAGAAAATCAAATGTTTCATTAATTTCTTGCTAAACATTCAGCACAAAGTGGAAATAGAGTCTGAATTTACTCAAAATGTATATAAGGTATATAATTTATATCATTGACAATATGAAGAATCATGGGGACAGTTAATTAAACATACAAGTAGATAATTCACCCAAGTTATCTTGCCATATCAGGTTCAAGATACTGTATTTTAGAATTAATATTGCAATTTTGATAAATTCTATAGTCTTAAGTTATTTCTCAGCTAGGCTTGGGTGATATTATAACTCTGTTCTTCTAGGATAATACATATGGACTATGTGGTTTATTCTCCTTTCAATATGCATACATCAACATGCAGCAACTTTTTCTCATGCTTACTATGAGTGAGTGCACAGCATTGATCATGTACCTTCATCAGTTTTTGCATATCCATTCAATGAATTCCCAGGCCCAGACTGATACTCAGGAACAACAGACACTTCATATCTTGTATCTTGGATCAAATTCTGCAAAGTAGTTGACCTATCATTTGCTGAGACAGTCACTTGTCTCCTTTCTCCTCCAGTAAGTGGTCTATAAACAAGCCTGTACCGTAGGACATTTCCTGGAGCTGGAGTCCAGCCAACAACAAAGCTATCAGTAGTTTCATCTGTTATCCTTAAGTTTCGAGGAGCACCTTTAACTACAAAAAATATACACATATAAGTTGTAAATATTTGCCTTTAGTGAAGAAGTATCTGAAGCAAAACCATGCCAACCATTCTGTTAGCTCATCCAGTTTACCAAAACTGCTTATATTGCCCTCCCATTGCTTTAGAGTACACACATCTTTAGTAATTTCTGAAGATTTAGAGTCATAGTTACATTCAGCAGTGGAACAAAGTTGTCCCCAAAAGTACATTCATCCCAGTTTATACAACTGCTTCTGAAACTTAAGACAGTCTGACTGTGTTTAGTGGTAACAGTAGGGCTGAACTGTGTTAAGGGATATTTGGGCATAGTGAGGAAACTTCTTAACACAACAAATGGTCTAAGTTTCCTTGCTCTGGCCATTTGCTTCTGCACCCCTTCCATTTACAGGTGGAAAATGTCAGTTGTCAGATACACCTGGCTACACACAGGCAGCTATCTTGTTTGCAAGAATAAACAAGGAATAAACAGCAAAGAACCTCCACCAAACCAATTCCATTTCTTTGAATTTTTCAAACAAAAAATATAATCACTGCAATATGAATAGCATCTAATGTTTAAAAAGGTTTCTGAATTTAATCTCTAACTCAAAGAAATAGTTTATCATCCTAGAAACTAAATAAAATCTGTGGTGAATTCTTTAACCTAGTCTGCTTCTTGACAAAAAATACAGCATTTCAGATTAACTCAGTGGACACACCAAACAAGACTTGAGTCTTCCAACAGACATAAAGATCTACTGTACTGCACGCTGCCTAGCAGTACATAGCATTATCACTTAGGGAAAGAAGTTCTGACTTTTTGTTGTTTGCTATCTATATTCCCTAAGTATTGTTCTTCAGAGTTGAGCGGAGTAATTAATAATCCCAGTTTAAAAATGGAAACTCGTTTTTTATTAATCAGAAACACAATACTCAACTTCAAATCCTTTAAAAGCCTGAAACCAAAGTTAATTGCCAAGAAAGCCATCTGGCTCAAACTGTTAGCTAGATCTGCATGGAGAGATGCTAATGTTTATGTGGCTGCAGAAGAACTCTATCTTCTGAGACGTGCTGGGATATCATCAGATCACAATGTTAATAATTATTTAAGGTAGTATCAGTTACAAATGGGAAGAGAGATTATTTTTGCTAAAGCTTTTCCTTCTCCTGTCTCTTAGGCACACAAGCCACGTGTTCTATCAGCCAAGAATTTGTCTGTTTTCCTAAGGGAAAATTATGTGTGGCCAAAATATTCTGACTGGTACAGTAATGGAAATGTGCACACTGACAGTGAAACCTGTATCTTCCAAACTTAACATCCAAACTAAGCTATTTTATAAGTGTTTATTTCTATCAGTCTTAAGAGGAAAGAGCAATTAACAAATCTTCATGCTGTTTCTTTTGCTCCCTTGGAACCATTTATGTCACCAAAGGTCACAAATGACAGCATGGAATAAAGAAAAAGAGTAGATCAATATTTTTAAAAGCATGATTTAGAGTAGACTGGGTGTTCTTCTACTGGAATAGAAAATCAAATCTACTGTCATGCTACTCTTTTCAATCAGGAGAAAAGCATCATGGCAACTCTACCAAGAAAAAATAAAGCGACCATGCTTAAATTTACAGCCATTTATCACATAAAACACATACTGACATCAAAGGAAGCTTTGAATCACTTATTGGATCAGACCAGTGAATTTCTGATTAGAAAAAAAACTAATCAAAACTCAAGCCCTTTAAAGCCTAGTATATATAAAACAAGATTTCTACTAGTGTTATATTAGATGACTTAGCAAATTGCATAGGCACACATTTGTCTTTAAATGTATTGAAGTCAACATGCATTCCTGCATCAGAGTCATAATTATTAAACAGATTATAAGAGAACCAAATAGTTCTGTTGGAAAGGATCTACAATTTTCATCTAGTCCTACTTGAGTCTATATTGACAATGATTCATGCCACAGAATTTAATATACTACTTCATCTGAATGTAGACCACTGCAGAGGAACACAGCATCCATCCAACCTTTAGGAAAATTAAAGTCCAATCTTAGCAACTTAATATTATTGGAATTTTAAATCTTTACTGAATGCATTGAGATACAACAATGTTTATTCTCATCCTGCATGGCAGTACAGCTTCCCAGACTTAGTTGGCTGCTCCTCATTTTCCCGTTCTCCAGCTAAGCAAATTCTTATTTGAACATATGACTCCCTTGTGTCTGAGAATAATGAGAATCCTACCTTCTAAGGTGGTCTCCTCTCCATCCAAGGGAGGGCCATCACCATCTTCATATTCAGAAATCACACTGACTGCATAAGTAGTTTCAGGTAGTAAGTTGGTGAGAACTGAGCTAGTACTTGAAGCTGGTACTGAAACAATGAATTCTTCTCCACCGACTGCTACTTTATATTTAATGAGATAGGACAAAACTTCAGATCCAGCTGGAGACCAGCTCACTTTGAAACTCTCTGATGTTATGTCAGAAAAGACCATGTTCTTTGCAGGTACATAAGCTGTATGGAAGTAAAAATGTGCATATGAGGCATACTTACTAGAATATGTTAAACACAAAATTTCTAATATAAATAAAAAAATGTTCCTCAATAATTTGATTTATTCTAATTCAACAGATATTTGGTTGCATTGGCACAATATCTGTTTCTATACTTGCTTATATCTATCAAATTTCAAGAAGACCATATCTAGGCTGCCTAAAATCATTCCATAGTAAGTAAAAGCACCAACTCAGTGATTTCTAGATCAAATGAAAACAGTCCATCTAAAAATATATATTTATGAAAACTAAATTTAGAATCTGATTATCAAATTGGGTTCCCTATTTTATATGTCCAACGAACAGCAGTAACATTATGTCCTCAATGGAAACTAAAAATTGTTGAGGTTTTTTTCAGATCTAGATTAGAAATAAGGCAAAATAAAAAGTATTTTTTCAGGAATGAAGTCAAAGGGGGAACAAGGAATTTGACACAAGGCACAAACACAAATCTGACATCCTGGGCTTGTTTTGCTTGGCCTAGTCAGCCTAACAGTGGGATCTTAAAACTGTTTGAGCCCTCTAAAACAAAAGCTGCTTTGCTGGTTTGTTCCTCAAAGCTATTCTGAAACAAAAGGCTTATTTTAAAAGAGAGTGGGGCTTTCAACACTGGGGACTCTTCAATGATAGTGTCCTACTAAGCATAGGAAGGGACACTGTAGGTGCACAACTAACCATAAGTAAATTTATCTGATCAAAAGTTGGCCATTTAGAAATCTTTTAAAGGTTAAATATTATCCATGCTGGCCTAATTTTGAAGCATGTGAAGACTTTCATGTGCTAGTTCACTTCAGTCTTTACAGTTAGAATCACTATCACCCAGCATCTGCAGTCTCAAGTTTTCTTGTCTAAGCCCATTTCAGAGTGCCACTAATTTTACCCTAAAAATTAATCAGATTGCCCTCTAGAATTGTTGGCATTTCTTCGTTGCCTTTGAACATCTAAAAAAAGTTTAGACTTGCCACCTCATTTTGTAGAGCTAAAAAAAGAAAGCTTTGGTAACTGTTTTACTCAAGACATTGAGTGCAAAAGCAGAGTGTAGCCACTAAGGTCATTGCAATAGACACACATTTTATTAGCTCTTTATATACCTACCAGGGCTGGGGGAGAAATATTTCTCCAATATTTTTTCATTTCCATTTATCCATTAATTTCACTTGTTGCTTTTCATATGTTTGAAAATGAGAAGCAAATCCCCAGTTATTAAAATTATCATTAAATTCTTTACGTAGCTATAAGCACAAAACATTGGTTCAGATCCTTTTTTCATTGCATTTCCTACATTCCTCAAAGCGATAGTAGTTACTTACATTTTCTCCTTATAGCAGCCAGTTCCTGCTCAATTCGTAGGCAGACAGACTGTGTAAGTTCAAATGATATTCTTTGAAAGGCATCAAAATCTTCCACTGTGTAAACATGGGTGTCTGCAGGAGGTGATGCTATTGCTTCCAACTCTGTACGCACTGCATCCTTCACACCAACTGCAAAAATTTCTACATCTGCATCCCTCAGCTTAATTGCAGGTTCTTTAAAAGCATCTGAAGATTTTCCATCAGTGATAAGAATCATGACTCTTGGCACATTTGGTCTTGATCCTTTGCTGGTAACAAATACCTTCTCTCTCACATATGTCATTGCTTTGCCTGTGTTGGTAGATCCACCTCTGTAGGGGAAGGTGTTAATAGCCTGAATTATGTCTTCCACTCTGTTGTATCTGTTCAAAGAAAACTCCATATGGGGATCTCTGCTGTACTGGACAAGACTTATCTGTACTTTTCGAGGTGATATCTCAAAGCTTTTAACTAACACTTCCAAAAAGGCTCTTACTTTTACAAAATTGGCGATACCAATGCTGTAGGAACCATCCACTAAAAATACAACATCAGCTTTTACATCCACACCACGTGAACATTCTGTGAAGAAAAAAAATAACCACTGTAAACAGATTTTCATTAGCAACATATCATATCTGTAGTTCATGTATCACACACAATTGCTTATAAAGAAAATAACTATGCTAAGCAAAGCTGTTTCTCAGAAATAATAAAGGTATAATATTAAAACAAGCATCAGAGGTTTCATCAATGAACTGCTAAAATTGGAAAATAAGGTGGCTCCAAACTCACCCACTTGAACTTTTACTGGTTGTGTTTTTTCCATTATTGTTATTGGCTCACTGGGGGTCAGTCCTTTCATTGCATAAACATTAATTTGATACTCTGTGTCAGGAGAGAGATCTTTAACATTCAGAGCAGTAGTCTGAGGACCCACACTCAGTACATGTTGTTTTCCCCCAGCTATCATTGGAATGAACTGCAGACGATAGCCGGTTATTTGGCTTGTGGATGGATCCCAAGTGATTCTAACAGACTTTGAGGAGACCTGGGTGGCCACCAGATTTGAAGGAGGCTCCACCACTGAAAGAAATCAAAAGCAAATTCAAAATATTAGTTACAACTATAAACGTATTTTCCTAGTAGTTTCCATTTTGAGAATAAGTTCAGCTATCTTTGCTGATCTTTATTAAAAATAATTTTTGGGATTTTTTTCTGTTAGCATAAATAGACAGAAATTAATTACAGGACAGTCCAAATGAGACATCAGTGAGGGGGGGAAATATGAACAATGCATTTATGGTCCCCCAAGTATAGCATAAGTTCCAGAAGTGCTGCCCAGCTCTAAAACTGTTTCAACCAAAAGTGAAAGCTACACTCCCAGGAACACAGTGGAAAGCATGAACAAATGTAGACTTGAGCAGAGTACTACAACAGCAGTCATCTCTACTGCCATTTTTGTCAAAGAATAACTAAGTTACTTAAAACCTTACAGGGCAAGAAAGCTGCAGTGATACAGCTTCATGTCTGTTTTCTCAGTTTTCTACAGTTTTCATGCTTTCATTCTTAATCTATTACATCTTCTGACCCTTCACCAAGCAGTTTTCTTCCCTTTAATACATTTTTCCATGGAAGTGATGCCTCTGTCCAAACTGACTCTGATAACTGCACATCACTGTGTTGCCTTTGAAACTACGGAATAATGGAGCTAATTCCAAATCTGCTACATCACATGTTTTGTTATCCTGCATTTAAAGACACAAAACTGAGACCAGCTTTCCACACTTGCTGAGTGAGGCAACAGATGAAACTCTAGAAATAAAGCAAAGGAAGTAGGGATAGCCTCTTCAGTAGACATTTTCATGAATTGAAGCTATAAATATTTTTTTATAAAGTGTCTCACCTTCTTCCCCACTAACCAGTTCACCTAGTTGTTCATCAACACCGGAGCACACTTGCAAGATAATTTCATTCTGTATATCCACAATTCCATCAAAATTAGCCACATTGAACACATGCTTCAGTGACGGCTGAGATGCAATTAGCTTGAGTTCCTTTGCATCTGCTGCTTTGATGCCTAGAAGTTGTGATAGACAAGGCTGTGTTAAGTAGCCATAAAATACAGACACCTGTGAATGTATTAATGAAGTATCAAAACATCTTTGAGTGAAGCTGAGTTTAAATTATTTCCGTCTTCCGTCATGATCAATAATCAAACTACAAAATAATAATTAACGAAATGAGGTGGCAGACTCAATTCTTAACCAGGGAAAATAATGTGGTGTAAGTCAAGAATGAGGCCAATATTGAAACTATGCTTTTCAATCGTATTAATCTGCATGCAGGAGCTACATAATTACCTCAAATTAACACAACTGGTGTATTCCATTCTGGAGGGCACAAATTACCTATTTCAAGGCATACACATGAAGAGAGGGGCATAACGAAATTATTCAACCATACAGTCTACAAAACTTATAAATCAACTTTTTATGGAAGTTAATCTCCCAATCACTAAAAACATCAACGTACCCAAGGAAAAAACTTCAACTCCTATGTCACGAAGCTGTCTTGCAGGAATTTCTACATCATCTTGAGCTTTTCCGTCAGTAATGACAATTGCTACTTTGGGAAAGCCTTTTCTTGCTCCAGCAGACTCAGTGAAGGTGTTTTGAACAAGGTAATCAATAGCTTCACCTAAAACCAACATCACAAGTTGTGTCTTTTTAGACTTGTATGAACGAGGACTTAAAGCAAATTTGAACTATGAAACAAAATGCTGAATAAACATGTATGTGGGAAATATGTACCTGTCATTGTGTTGCCACCTTTGTAAGGTATCCTTTTAATTGCATCAATAAGGTCACTTCTTCTAAAATACTGATTTAAATTGAATTCTGTTCTTGTATCTGAACTGTACTGAACAACTCCAACTCTCGTCTTTTCTTCCCCAATATCAAAAGCTGATACAAGGGCAACCATGAAGTCCAGAATATATCCAAAGTTATTTCTTCCTACACTCCATGAACCATCTACCAGGAAAACTAAATCTGTCATTGCACTTACGGAGCATCCTGGAACACAACAGGGAAAAAAGGAAAACCAACTCTATTAGCAAATGAGCAATAGCATTCTTGCAAATTAGTGAGAAATGTCTAATGGAAACTTAGTAGGTAAAAGCCAAAGCAAACAGTTGTTTAAAAGATTGATCTTATCTGGGATATCTTGCTTGGGGAAATATTACTCACATAAGTGAACATTCATATGAGTTTTCTAACAGTCATTATCAAAAAGGAACTGCTTCGAGACACCTCTCACGCTAATCCATAAGATCTGTTATGCCACAACTAGTGAAAACACCCATACAAAACTTTTTGCAATGATTTGATGTTACAGAAAAATTTTATTTTGTTACCACTTGAGCCTTGCATCTTTATTTCCCCATTGTAGCTGCACAGGTTCTTCTGCAAAGCCTTTTGTACACAGCACACCACCTTTTGTTAATAGGACCAACACACTCATGGACTTGCTCAGGTTAGATGCAAAAAATCCCCAGTTTCAGTACCAACTTTGCACCTTAATCTTTCAATGCAGCTTATAAATTCCTTTTATCCCAGTACCTTCACAAGTTTTCTTAACTCTGCCCAAATTTACAAATTAACTTCTTTGGTAGGTAACACAGAAGCACAGTTTAACTTTGTGAGCTAGACCACAGATAAGATAAATGTCAGGTAAGTTGAAAAGCAAAGCACCTTACTTTGTAATTGAGCCTCAATCATCTTCTCCTCTGGTATCCCTGGGCCACCTGTCTGAACTACACAAAGCACAACGTAGACAGAATGAATGGGGGAAATAGGGTTAAATTTTTCAACATCAAAGAAAAGCACATAAGGAATTAGAAACGCATCTGACAAGCCTCAGAATACAAAAACATAAATGCAGGTTCTGGATATACCACCTATACTTACAGGTTTGACAACATAGTATTCAGGGTGTCACAAAATATAGAAAATGTAAATATCTAAGAATCCTCTGTATTTGTACATCTTGTACAGTCATTGCCTGAAAATAAACTGCAACATGTCTTGAAGAAATACCAGTACTTCCCCTCTCTAACACCTAGTGGAATTGATAATTTTCCCATGGTTCTTTGTGAAGTCTGAGACATGATACAAACTGTGTCATAGAAAAGTCTGCTGTCCATTTTTATTTAGTTAAATTTATTTTATGCTTCTTAAATTATTAATATAAGTTATTAAAGCTTAAATTCCATATTTTAGTGTGCAGTTAGGCATAGTGTGTCACATTTTATTATTATTGGATGAATATAGTTTGCTTTCTCAAGCAGGATGCCAGTCCAGTTCATTTGTTACTGAGGTCAATGATTCCCTTCCCCTTGAATTCAGAAGATGCAATTTCTAGGAAGTAGGTATAGCGCAAAAAATCTAATGGCCTCCTGCCAAGAACTCTGTAGAGGTTGACAGACACTATATCCATGTTAGTATCCTTTGATTTCTTGCAAATTTCTCTGCTTCTACTAGGACTAATGGAAAAAGGCTGCTCAGACAGCTCCATCGAAGGAGAGGTTAGGTATGTGGCAATTTTGTTGGAGAACTGGATCAAAGCTAAGTTTTGTGAATGACCACTCAGTTATCTTAATTGGCTTTCTAATGGTACTGCAGCTACTTACTTGTCAGCTGGCCAAAAACGGGTAGACTCTCCTCTCTGTCATCATATGAAGCTATTGATACAACATACTCTACATCAGGTATAAGATCTGATATGACAGTTTGGGTAGTGCTAGGTGAAAGAGTAAATTCTTTAGTAGGTCCATCTGCAATAAATATATAAAACACTCAATGCAGCCTTAAAATACAATAATATTGATAAACTGATTGTAAAACAAAATGCAACAGGCAATAATCTATCTCAAACCCAATGATAATTTTAGAATGATACACTTCCTGTTTTCATTAAGTATAAATATTGAAACATGAAACTTTAGGCTAATGTGCTTTTTATAATAGTGAATAAAATTGCTGAAGTGTTTAATAAATTCCAGGAAATTTTAAACTTTAAATGTGCATACAAAATGTACTATCATCTAAAAAATCATGTCCTGTTCTGATTCAATATCACTTTTACATTGATTATTTCTCAAAGTGAAATGAATAATGGCTGTCTTACACAGCATAAGACAATTCTTGAACTTTAAGGTGAAAGTATAGAAAAGGAGCAGTGATGATTCTACCTTCTTTTTGTGCCTTGCAAAGCAAAGGCATCCAAAACTTGTTACTTGCAGTCCCAAAATGGTAAAACACTATGGCAAGAATAGCTCTAACTTGGAAGAATCATTGTTTTTCCTGTATGTCCTTTGCTGCTACCCAGGCTTGATCACAAACTTACAAAAGATTTTAACGGCTACTCTCGAACCTAAGTTAGATATAGGTGAAAATAAACTCAACGTTTCAAAACATGTAATCCCATTAAAAATTTTGACAGAACTCACCATTTGTTGGAACCACAGTTATTCTGTAACCCACTATTGCATCTGGTGGCCTTTTCCAGGACATTTGAACATTATGTTCATCTATAATTGTAAAATTCAAGTCTGATGGTGGGTTAACTGCAAAAGATTTATACCAGGTAGATGTTTAAAAGCTTGAACAAGTTTTGGCAAATGAATAAATAAAACAGTGTTGAGCAAAGCTTACTAAAATTGTCTTTGCATAAATTTGTTTCCAACAAATATAAAAGTATATTGTTGGAAAAAGAGTAAAATAAAAGCTGACAAAATATGACAAAACATCAAAGAGTATATGCATTACAGAGGACAGCACAGAACATATGTTTCTTGAGTTGCCAAGACATTCAAGAATGGCCAGCAAAATCAAGCACAATAGAAAACACATTTGGATACATGTACAATGAGTTCACAGATAATCACCACATATGCAAATAGTTCACATAACAATTAAAGGAAATTTTTTTACATGCTGGGTGCAATCCGTACAAGCATGCCAAATCACAACCTGCTTACAATATCATGAGATCATTTAAGATGTGGAGAACACAGTACTCTTCTTAATTAGACATCAAAGAATTGATCAGCTTTTTTAATATAGTCTCTGCATATGATATTTCTTATCAATTTCACTGAATCTAGAAACTTGGCAGAGAAAAGAAACAATTTAAAGAATACAGGAAAAGATTGGGGGTTTAATGTTCAGTAAAACAATTTTTGTTAGGGTCTAGATATGAATATACATGCAAATTGTATATCAGCAATAATGATACACTGATGTATCATTATATTACAAAATATGGAGAACTCCACCTCTTTGTTCCTAAAAGCCACTAAAGTGACATACTTTGCATATAGCAACAAAGGATTCAGGAACTAAGGGAATAATAGATGGCATTAGCAATTGTTGCAATTTGCCAAAATATTCGAGCTTATGTGAAGTTCTCAAAAATAAAATTCTACCTGTTTACACCAGATTTCTGTTCAATTTCAAAGGTGTAAACTATTGTTTTCATGTTCCCTTTGCAGCAGGTGTACCCATACTAATAGTGGCATTTTAACATAAAATGCCAGTATGGTTCCAAACAACACAATGGTTAATTATGAAAAGACAACATCAAAATATATTTAAGGACATTTATTTTACAGAATTTATAGAAAACAGCAAAGAGGGCACCAGTGAACTGAACAAATGACTGCAAATAAAACTTGTAGGAGCTGATGACAGAAGTAACTGAATAGTACAGAAAGAAATAGTTTACATACGCTAATTTGCAGCATCATGCATATGTAAATGAAATGTTGATTATTGGTTTTTTAGCTTCCCACAATGGACAAAGCCTCCATGTACAAGGTTCATTACACAAAGACGTTTCATAAATATTTTATAATGATATTCTCTTTGTAAAATTGTCATGCTTATTCATGCAGTATTTTACTGACTCACTGTCAGTGCATGGTAGGTGTATTAAATATTATTGTTTAAATAGGTCTACAAAGTAAGATTAGATCCAGCCATACTTTCCTTAACTACTAGTGAGAGAGTTTTGCAGGCATTTTTAAAAGACAGATCTTCTGTTTCATAGAAGATCTCCATTATATGTCAGATTTCATATCAGATTTGAATATAATTTTAAAAGCAGATAAAGTAGTAAATGCTAGAATGTTTAATTATGAAAAGACACTGTCCAATTACAAAAAGTAAAACTGAGCTAAAAATATGGCATATTTTTTCCTTTTAATTTTCTGTAATTTCCAACCATAGGATAATATGGCTTTATAATATTGATACTATAGATAACACTAGTGCTGAAGTAAATGTTATTTTTCCTGTTGTCCATACACAGGCAGTGAGATTAGACAACTAACCTGCATGCACAGTTTATTCGTCATTCAGTTTATGAGTATCACAATGCTAGAGATGGCAGGGTAGTTACTTAGTATCAAAATCATGCAACACGTGTTAATAGTAAAATACATTTAGATGATAAGAATATCATTATAAAATATTGTTTCAGTAGCAATGGCTCAGGACAAATTTAATGCAAAGGCAGAGGCAACTGACCTGAGCATGCTTTCAAAAAAAATTTAGTACATGGAAAAAGTAGCACCACCAACCTTGCAAGTAAAGTGGCATGTTGCAGCAGAGACTTTAGGCTTTAACTGCTGAAGGGCAGCAGCAGCCCAACTTGTTGATATCCAAATGACCGGATTCCAGATAAACTGAAAAAGCTGACTGTGAGGAGAAGTCTTGAGTATTTTAAAGGATTTTATTCCATTTTATGAAAATTCGGACGTGGATCTGACGTTTTCTGACGTGGCAGGTAACAAGATTAATGCATTGACACATGAGTGATGTATCCATTCATCCAGGTGATCATAGAACAATGGCATTGCAGGGGAACTTGAAAGTCCCCTTGTCCATCCCACAGTCAAGACAAGATTGGCCACCCTGTGTCACTCCTAACATGTTTACTCAGATCATTCTTAAAGACCTCTGCTATTGTCAAGACTGACAGCTTCCCAAAGAAATTACTCCAAAACCTACTGCCTTTATTATCATAGTTATTTCTGAGACCTAATCCCTGTCTTCATTGGATTTACTTTAAATCCATTCATTCTCAGCCTATGGCCAGCTTATCAAACTCAAGCACTGAATACTTCTCCCATAGAAATCCAAAAAGGAATGTTGCTTGAGTGAAAGAAAAAGCTGTTTGGATCCAATGTCATCAAAATGCCTTCCAGATGGCCTGTGAGCTTTTGATACTCAAACAGAATCTCCAAAACATCCATGGACCTTCACAGGGGTCAGATTTCACCCAAGTGAAACCAGCTGTGGGGTGAAGACCAAACCATGGTCATATGACTGAGAGTAGTAAGCTGATCTGAAGTACAGAAAAATGTTTAGATGATAAAAACCTTATTGTGATAATAAAATAGGGCAACTGTTACTCCATCTCATCAAAATTCTTCTTCCAGAAGGGAATTCACCAGTGGAAAAAGAATACATTTGCAATATTGAATCAAAGCAGAGTTCTAGGAAAAAAATGCCCCTTGTTGTAGTAGGAGTTTGCCCCTTTACAGGGACAAACCTTAAAACTTCATTCAACAAAATCTTATGTGTGAGTGCAGCTTAACTCCAACAAGCAGTCTTGATGTTAGGCTACTTGCAGCAGTGAAGTTGCACCTATTCTTAGTGCAGTGACACTGCTGATCCTGCATCCATCAAAATTCATGCCAAACCTCTCACTGACTTGTCAAGGTAGAGGATCATGGCCATAATGTGTCTTGGTGTTGTCGTAGTGCCTTCATATAGTGATCCAACTGTTGATGCACACAAATGCATGGTTCCCCTACAGGTTTCCAGAGTATAAAAAACATATCCTGCTGTACAACAATCATGTTTCCCCAGTATTAACTTTGACCACTCTTAGAACTGTGTTATGATAATTTCATTAACTGGATCTTCTATATTATGCACAAAAAAAAAAAAAAAAAAAAAAAAAAAAGACATAATATACTTAAAGCATTGCCAGTTCTTGTGTTATATGCACATGTAATAAGAGTATTGTTTCTGAAACAAAACAAAACAAAGAAAAAAAGAGTAAAGCATCTTTCTCAGGCTATGCAGGTCTTATATGTCTTATATTAGCTTGTATTACTTCACAGGTAATATAAAAATTTTACAGCTTTTTGCAGATATACAATGTGACTGCTAGAGGAACCCAATTAACACCTTAACAAGACAGAAATAAAATATAACTGGAATATCAAGTAATTTATATCTAGAACCAGATTTAAAAGTGATCGAAGTTGGAAGTAGCTGCCATCCACAAACCCTAAGTGAAACATACTTTGTGATTCCATCACTGGAAAGGACACACTATAATTAGCAGGTCAAATAATGTGTTAGCCCATGTTAAAATAACATACAGTCTCGCAAAAGCTGAAGAGTAAGCTAAGCTGTACCATCCCAGCAATAAGGCCTGCTGAGGCTGGAAGGTGCCAAAACTCTTAGTTTACTATTTTTTTCAGAAATGGCATGAATTTTGTACAACTAAATCATGACCCCAGTTACTCTTCTCTGAAGTCTGCATTTTCAATGTGACTGGGAGAAAGAATGACCTACAGCCTAGAAATGTAGTAAAGAGAAGCTTCTCAAAAGAGCAGCTTCTCAGACTTGCTAAATATTCACTGCCAATCACAACACAGAAACATTTCCAGCCGTATCTTTGCGTTTTTAAAATTTTATATATGTATATGACATTTCTTCAAAATAGAAGATGCATAGCTCAAAATGTGATTTGAAAAAATTAATTTAAATCTATTTACAAATAAAGACATATGTATCTCAACATAACACATATGCACACATTATATGCATGAATATTTACCAAATTTTACATGTTTGTGCATATATATGCACATGTATGTGTGTATATATAATTACACATGCATTGCATATTTTGCTTCTAACTAGCAGAAGAAAAAACAGGGATGTATAGTCATCCTCATGTATATACAAGTTTCAATTTCACATGTCAATCTATACGACTCTCTATTTAGGAACTTTGAAATCAATAGCTCCTTTCTCAAAAGATATTGCCATGAAAAGATAATAAAATAATGGTCTACCAACCAGTTTCAAAACTTCAAAAGTTTCAGCTATCTCAGATCACCTCTAAATAATTCAATCAATGAAAATTAATGTACTCAACACAGCTTTATTACAAGCCAAAAATTCTAATCCTCTGCAACTGCTGTGCTGCAATTATTTGTCACTTACTATACTGAGTGTCCTGGTAACAGATTTTTCACCAGACAACCTTTTTATGCACAACACAAAGGTTTCACACTTGATCAGTGATGCCCTCCTTGCTTACCTCCAGCCTAGAAAACAGACTTTTCTACTTCTGAACCAATTTCTGAAAAATGGAAAAGTCAACACCTTCAGAAGCTCAGTTAGGTTACACAAAACCAATGATTTCCTCATTTCTTTCCTGTGCTTTGAAAATCCGTCCCTATTAAGAAACATGACATGCTACAGAAGCCATGACAACATCACAGCAGTAACTTGAAGTTATAATTAATAGATTCTTTGCATGCCAATATACTTGACTTAACTATGACTAAAATAAGAGCCCTTGGCTCTTTGTGATCACAGATCAAAAAAATACTGTAACAGAAAGAAATTCTGACATGTGGACAGACATGGAATGCACTGGAGTATTGCTGTGCTGGACTAAAAAGGCACAAAACAAAGTATAAAATATAGAATCACACACAAGGAGTTTAAGCTGGGAGAGAGATATCAGAAGGATTGCAAAATAACACAAGAAGAGTTACACTGTAAAAGAAAAGAGCAAAAATGCTGAGCATGAAAACAGATTTGCTTCCTTGACCACGGTAAACAAATAACTTCCCCAGTGAAATGGCATGAATATATTTAGACTCTATGTGGGTTTTACCCCCTCTACTCCTACAGTGACTAAAAACTCCTGTTCTGTACCTCTGTAGAAAAGCTCTAAGATCATTACTGTAGGTCACTGCCTTGCCAAGAGCAGCAGAGCACAGCCACAGCTCTCACGAAGGACTACAGAGCAGCTGTGATGCTGATGAAGAATCAGTTTCATACTGGAAAATTCAGGAATCTGTGGACAGCAGCATCAGATAAACAGACTACTCCCAGAGGACACTGAAAAATGAAAGCTGAAGGATGGCAGAAAATAAAACTAAGCTTTTTCTTTCCTCTGCTCTCACCCCATCTTTCTACCTCATATCAAGAATCTTCATTATATTAAATATCCCTCTCCCTTATTCTTCTCTCACTTTTTAATCCCATAAAGTGCCTAACCACACCTTTGAGCTGAAAGAAAATACAAAATGCATGTCCTGTGAATGCCACACAGAGAGTCAAAAAGAACCAAGAAAAGAGACACAGGACTGACTGACTGACTGGTGGGTGAGGATAGCTTTGCCACAAAGAGAACTGAAATTAGGAAAAATAAGACCAAATGTTCACAGGAGAAAGTCAGTTCAGCAGACAGGACTAAACTTGCAATGACACCAGAATAAAGTAAATAAGTAAGTAAATAATTTGCTAAAGTAAATGAGATGCAATTTACAAAATTATGCAAACTTGCAGCACAAAATTTAAACAGTGCAAAAGAATGACCCATATAGTGTACACAAAAACTCCACTGTAAAAATCTCTACAAAAGCAGTTCCCACCACAGCAAGTCCTAAGGTACTCCTAGTTTTGAACTTTCATTTTCAGCACCACTATTTCTCACTCCATTTTCAGCACCACAATTTTTCACCTCACACTTCCATGCCCTTACTTCAGAACTCTGGAGCTAGGAGAATTTTCTCATATAAATTAGGTTTTTTCTTTATCAAACATTTCTGAATGCAAAGTAATATAAGCTCTGTCCAAGAGCCCTCTACAACTCTCAAGATCAGGCTTTATTCAGTCTTTTGCTTGGCAATAATGCATCCTCCAATATCTAATCAAAGTGATCCAGCTATGTGTCAAGATTTCCTGTTATAACTGTGCTGCTCCAAATACATTTTTGTATCTTTCTTTAACAGCACTGAAGCTATGACTGGTTTAGTCTACACCATAGCTAAATAAAACACCATCACCTGCGTTCTGAAACAACATACTCCATACATGTAATTCATAGGGCAGGACAACAGCAATATTACTCCAGCTCCAAGTGAGCTCCCTTCTAAGATGGTGAAGAATGCACAAACACATCCACTCCCTTCCTCCATCAAAACTGTACACTTTGCTTTCTCTGGCACAGCAGTCCTGAGTTTCAAATGTAACTCTGAAATGACTTCAAATGACCTTTTTCGGTTCCTTTGCCAACAGCAACGCAGCACAAGAGGAAAGCAGATTCTCTCCTAGGGCGACCAGATGTTGCACTACTGGCAAAAATGCCATATTTTCCAGAAAGCCAGTGTACTTTACATCTACATGCTCCAAGCAGGCACTACTGCTTGGGGGGCAGACACTGTGGAAGCATCTCTAACACCCCATGCTTTTAGAAGAGATCAGCCAAGGTGACCAGGTCCAGACAAGGGAGCTTGTGGCAGGCCATGATCAGGGAATTTGTTTCAGTTCAAGACAGAAAGAGAAGGAAGGCAAAAAAAAATGAATTTTCAGTTGCTGGCTTCTGGGTTTTTTTTTCCAGTAAATCCAGGGGAGCTCACACCTAGGATGGAGTCAGGTCCCGGAGGTCAGATCAAGTCATTTCAGTGCAGGATGTACAGCCTTTTTATTTCCCCCAGCAGCCACTGCTGCCAGAAATGCCATAACTGTGACCAAAAAGCCAAGCAGCTCACACTGAAGGCACAGGACACAGCTGCTGTTAATCCACTGGGGAGCAAATGCCGGGCCAGGCCATTTTGAGCCAGTGAAGACGGGTCTCCCCACATCTTCAGCTGGAGGCAGGATGCTGCCAGGGCTGACAGAGACCTCAGCCTCCAGAGAGACTGTGCCGAGGGCTGAGGAGGAGCAGGAGAAGGAAAGCCTTTTTGGAGGTGACAGTACCACATGCATGCCAGGGCCTCGGAGCCCTGGCTGCCACAGCAAGGCGAGCCCAGCCTTCCCTTCAGCCGTGCCCATGCCGCGTGTCACGGCACTGGCAGCATCTCCCCAGGGGTGTTCCCCAGGCCAGACCCACCACAGAGGTTGGGGCGTCCATGAGGGAGGGTCCGGCCACCCCGAGGCTCAGCCGGGGGTCGCCCCGCCGAGCAGGGGAGGCCGATGCACCGGCAGGCCGGGGGGACAGACGCGAGGGTCCGGCTGGACAAAACACACAGGCGCAGAGAGCCAGACTCTGTTGGAGCATTTTATTTCAAAGTTGCAGGTTGGTGAGTAGCAGGTTTTCCGTTTCCTCTCTCAACATTACCAAAAGAGGCCAGAGACCAGCCCTTCTCGGTCCACCCTGGGGGCAGAGCCATGGCCCCAGCGGCAATGGGCTCCTCGGGGCGCTGTGCCCGGTGGCCACAGCAGCTGACCCACGTCCTGTCTGTGGGGTGGTGTGGACAGCACACCAGAGGGACAGAGAGAGGGAGCTACGGTCCGGCTCACTAGCCGGGAGAAACAGAACACAGAAGGAGCTGGGCAAGGAAGGAGAGGCGTTTCTCTGAAGGAGAGAAAGAAAGAAGGTGAAGTATTCACACTCATAAACAGAGAGGGAGACAGTAGCTCAAGGCGGATTGGGAGATTTGCTGGACAGTAGGGCACCGGGGCAAGAGGGCAGGGAGGAGAAGGTTACCTTCAGCCTCGATGGAGGAGAGGAGGGTGGCTGCACACAGAGCAGCGACTGCCGAACACAGCGCTGTCTTCATTTCTGCCCTTTCAGATCACAACAACATGAATGAATCTGCAATGATGGGGAAGGGAGGAAAGGGGAGAAACGAGAAGGAAATGATACATGTGGATTAAAGGATTGCGTGGGTGTATTCATGAAACATAAAAAAGACAAACCACGGATTTCACTTTGTTCCCTTATCCCAGCCCCCACCCACGGGACCAGGTTGAAACCTCTAGACTTGAAAGCTGTCCAAGACGACGAAAAATCTGTATGACTAACTGGAGAGTCTCGTCTCACAATAATGTGCCTTTTGTTGCTGAACCCTTTCCAACCATAGTAAGCACATGAAGGTTTAACTTAGTTAGGGTTAATTTGATCGGGGAAGCGCAGTGAGGATCTGTGCCTCCGCACAGGCAGGAGCCAGAAGGGAGCTCCATGACTTCATCGCTGAATGTGATGATAGCTAATTCAGAGGTCATTCCTGCCTTGGATCAACTAAATGTCTCTTTCAGCTGGGGATTTTAATCGGCTCCTTTTTCATAACTGTTGAACCACTTAGTTAGCTTTGTTTTACTGGTCTCAAGGCAATTTGGAAACTGTAATAAAACTTTTTTGAGGGGTTCTGCCTACAAATGTGCTATTCTTCATTTCTTGAAAGTCTGAAATAGGTTATACAGAAGTGTGTGTAACACACATCTGCAATTTGACACGTCTGTCTAGCCATGATGTTTCAACATCTGATAATTCATTTACACGTCCTGAGAGAAAATATATTTAAAACACACTATGTAAAGCTGATAGGCATAAGAGTCTCACAACCACTGCAGGTTGTCTAGCAAAATAAGTGGGATTAGGGCAAGTTAGTGGTTCTTAATTGCAAGCAGCCATACCTGCATAACTATATGCTCTAGGTCATGTAAAATTACTGCCAATTACTCCAGCAAAACTTCCAAATTATTTTCTTGTCCAAGTACAGTCCAATATGAACCTACACATGCATTTAAGTGTTTCTGTAGTTTCAGATTTTCTATCTCAAGAAGTAGGGGATAAAGTCATAAATGCATCATATATCATCATTAGGCTCGGGGAAAGTGAATTCCAAAAGCAATTAGGCAACAGATTTTATCAGGAAGGTGCCAAGAGCAAAACAAAAGAAAAATACATAAATCATTAGTCCGCAGAAACATCTGAAAGAGAAAACAATATTCTTCCACTATCTAAAGAACTACCCAGCAAGGCACATTTGGTGGGAAGATGCGATGGAGATCCAGGAATTTCCCAGTTACTGACACTGAGCTTAACAGGATTCATTTGAGCAGCTGTATATACTTGCCTTAGCCAAATGCCTTTACTGTGCATGAAAATACCAAAAGCTCAGCGAAAATCTAAGCAAAGGTTTCAGTCTAATGGCAGTTCAGTGGCTAAACAGAAGAGTGATATTGACCATAATGACACTAAAACAAGGAAGGCCAAGATTCGTATTAAAATGCTCTGAAAGCTCCAAAATCCTATCACTGCTCTGCGTGGGAAACGGCTGCCCCTGGGCAGATCTACAGCATCCTGCAGTGAGTTAAAGGATCTCCTAAATTCAACGCAAAAGGATATTTTGTCCTGATAATCTCGTGCGAGCTTTGACTGCCATCTTTTGATCGTTTTGAAAAGCAATGGAAATTAATCATCGTCTCACAAAGGCATCTAGGAATTCTCCACTGCTGCTGGTCTACCGTTCCTGACACGCGTTTTTGTTTCATGAAATACACCACTTCAGCCAAAGCATTCATTTGCTAACCTAGAAATACTGTTTCCTCCTCGAGAATTTAGGTGTGTGAAAGAAAGCCTGGAAGTAGCAGAGAACATCTCCTGGCTCAGCAGGGACACAACAGACTTCGTGTCAGGACTAAAGATTTTCTCATTGATCTTTAGAGACCACTTTAAAAAAGTCAAACCCGAGCTTTCATAGTGCCAGTCCTATCCCCTGCTAATTCAACCTATAAAAGCTAAGCCAAAGCATTTCTAAACCACACACAGTGCACGACATTTACCACTTTCAAGAAGAAAAAAATAACGTAAACCGAAAATAAAAAAAAAAAAAAACCTCAGGAAAAGCCCACTACCCATCAAAGATATAAAAAACTGGAAGCAGGAGAAAACATCACCGGCAGCTGCACACACAAGGGAGGGAAGCGAGAGCTCCTGCCAAAGCCGCAGCGGTAGCGTGCCTGCAGGCGCCCTGGGCGCTGACAGCGGGCTCCGCCTGGAGCCTCCGGCCGCCAGAGCCTCGTCTCCGGGACACCACCGCTCCTGCCGCATTTCTGCCCAGGCACCCGTCCGCGGGCAGCGCTCGGGGCCAGCATCCCGCCGGGCTGCCCCGTGCCTTCGCCCGGGCTGACAGCCAGCAGCCCCGGGGCGCTCTGCCCCGCACCTCTCCTCCCGCCCGGCCGCACGCCTGCAGCCGGCTCCGACATGCCCGACGCGCGCACACACGCTCCTGCCTTAATCCCGTGTCAGCTTCCAGCCCGGCGCTGCTACCCCAGCCTAAGTGCACTGCGAGGGGCTGCGTGCGTGGTGCGGACAGAGCGAGACACGGGGGTCGGCGCGGGGCGGGCAGGCGACCTCGCTCCTGCCGGGCACACACACACAGACCTTCCGGGGTGGCCGCAGGGTGCTGGGGTCGGTAACGGGACAGCTCCTCCGGCGATGACTTCGGCGGTGCCCGCAGCGGCGGGAGCCGCAGCCGTCGGACCTGGATAAAGGGAGGAGGATAAAGGATGAAGCTCCGGGGGCACCTTGTGGAGGGAGCAGCAAGTAGCAGCAGCGGCGAAGTAGGAGCAGCAGCAGCAGCGGCAACAGTGAGCGCAGAGGAGGCGTCTCGATTACTGTAGCTCCCGATGCGAGGGGTCTGTCTGGGAAGACTTGCCTTCTCCAAGTGGGAAGAGCCTCTTCTCAATCTGCTACTTAATAGAGGGCTGTTCCCAACTCTCAATTTACCCTCGTAAGCGGTTACGAAACTTCAGGGAAGGTGGACTGCTGCCACCGGGTGATATATGCGCTGCTGTGCTCCAGCAAGGAAGGGGATCCACTTCTGGAAACTGGCGCATACCTCCGCGCATTCCTGCGGCATGAGACGGGAGCCGCGGCGGCAGCGCGCCCAGAGGCAGGGGCCCGGCCCGCCGCCCCCTCCCTCCCTCCCCTAGGCTTCCCAAACGGGGAGGACATGGGAGGGCAGTGGAAAAACTGAGTCTCCGGGCAGGCTTCGAGGGACGGCGGCGCAGAGGGTGTCCCCAAGCGGGAGTTTCCACCGCAGCCCCCGTCGCCCCTGCGGAGGACCCGAGGCTGGGCTGATCCTCAGCACAGTCTTGCAGAGAAGTGTGGGCACTCCCTATGGCTCGGCCGGGAGCCTTGAGGGCAAAGGTGATATAATCATTGTGGCACAGTTCAGGTGTGTCTGGCCTCAACGCTATGCAGCCATACATACATTAAACATACATTAAAAATACATTAAATACACAGTGCCCCCGACAGCCTTCCGCCACATGGGTGTTTTACTTGGAGCACAAAGCGCCGCGGGAGCCGGGAGCAGCCTGCTGCGAGGCGGATCCGGCTGCCCGGGCCGAGGGACGGGGCGCACCGCCGCACCGACCCTCCCTAGGACCCCGCGGAAAATCCGCGCCCGTAAGCCATGTCTGAAATTCTGTGTCTTCCTAAGAAACTTCACCTTCCACAATGAGATAATCCACGAGGGTCTCCCATCACTCTCTCTCGGGAGCCTGTCCGTGTCACCGGACATGTCCCGGCCTCTGCAGCGCCCCGTGCCAGAGAGTGACACGGCGGAATGCCCAGGCCCTTCTCTGCCCGCGAGCTCAGACAGAGCATCCCAGGGGCCCCACGCCCGCAGCGGAGATGCTTCCAAACCCGTAGGGAATGGCATCCCCGGTATCGCTCGCGGATGAGACTCCTCCGGGACCCCTCCGGGCTAAAACAGGGGTTGTCACCGTCCCCTCGGAGCGAGCGCGCAAACTCGGAACGCGGAACAGAGACGGGCGAGGAGCAGGGATAAACAGGGAGGGGGGAAAGCTGCGGGTTTCTCCCGGCCGCAGCCCAGCTCGTCCCGGAGCCCCAGCGCCACCAGGGCCATACGTGGTGCCGGAGCGCCCCCCGGTGGCGGCGCCGGGCAGGAGCAGGTCCGACAGCCCGACCGTCCGTCTGTCCGTCTGCCGACGCTGCCGCTGGGCCCCCGGGGACACCGCGGTGGGGACGAGAGGGCAACCAGGGCCGGGAAGGGCGGAGAGAGGGAGAGATGGGGCCATGCCTCAGCGCAGAGCTTGGGACCCCCGCTCGCAGCGGCCGGGGCCGCACTGGGTCCCTTTCGGCTCCGTGCACGACGTGACTGGCAGAGTCATCGGGGGGTTCCAGCCGGGTGGAAGTGACCGATAGCAGAGATTAATATTTTATCAGAGAACCGCTCCCAGGCACTTTTCCGCAGGACTCGGAGATCAAGGACCTGTCGGCAGGAGGACTTGTGTCTCCTGAGCTTCATTTCTGTAACAGACCTGTCATCTACACAAGAACCCAAATGCTGAAAAGAAGTGATAAGCAGAAGACATGCGCTGACATTTCCAGACACTTTGGAAGTGAGTCAGCTCCTCTTTGGGACACGGCACAGTTTCAGCTGTCTGGTATTGATAGAATGCACTTCCCAAAAGCAACATCTCCTCTGCTGATAAAACTCTTGACCTATTAAACCCCCTTGCCCAGCTGTTGAATTAGATTTTCTCTTTTGGCATCATTTTGGCATGGGGAACTGGATTTCTTCTTATCCAGATCTGATATGGAAAAGCAATATTTATAAAATATAATACATTTTTAAAAATTTAGTTCCCTGAATGAACTCACCAAGGACACAGGTATAAACATGGGGTGGAAAATAGTTTCAGAAGAATGGACATCAGGGATTACAATGAAATATCCTCCCACAGGAAGGGAATTAATGCAAATGAGGTATTTTTATCCCTTGTGCACTACAGCGGTATTTTTTTACAATATACTGTGGATTTTTTTCATCATAAGATAACCAAGATTTTATGTTAATAGTTAAACGCAATTAATGCAAAAAATGAGGCTGGAAGAAAATATGCATTATTCTGAACAAAAGTTAAATCACTCAGAAATATTGTTTTTAAATGTTTATATAATTTGGTGTAAAGCTACAAGTGGATTTACATTAGTGGAGACTTTTGAAAGCAAGAGGTCTCTCAGGTCTGCAAGAACCTCACACACCCTCCCTCTCAGACCTAGATGCTGCCAAGGAGAGTATTTGCCCTTCCTGTCAGCTGACCAGCTTTGCTTAATTTCTTTGTGCAAAATAAGATTCAGAGCTGGCAAGAGCAAACAGATTGACTCCAAGGGCAGCAGGATTTTGTTCTTATCCTTAACTCCTTATTCTAACTCTTCTAACCATGAATCTCCTAACATCATTTATGTGCAAAATACACCAACAAATTGCATTTAGAGTGTGTGCTTCCATGTATCACAGTAATTAAATGGGTTGTTTTTCATCAGCACAGTTGCTATGTACATTCATAGTCTGAGTACATAGTATGTGATGCAGAAGGCATTTCTGAAATGCATAAACATTTACTAACATTCTCCTGTCTGCTTGCTTCTTACACAAGTGTTAAACACATTAAGACCATTGCACTCCATCCCCACAATTTTCTTTGCTATCTAATCTGAACACATTGAAACGGTGACAGATTTAAATACAAAAATCAACACTTAAATTCATATTTATACTTTTAATAAAACTGTCCATTTCTGGTATAGGTATGTAATAGTAATATTGCAGGTAACCAGGAATTTCTTAGAAATTTTGAAATGGTTTTGGATCTAGAGTAATTCAGGCAACTTTGTCTTTCTCACACCTCTTTTTTATTTGTTACCTCAAACTGCATTGCCAGGGCAGAATAATACAGGACATTCTGTATTTCAGCACTGTAAACCTTGAATATCATTTCCATGTGGCTATCACACTAGATTTGGCCTCTGTGTTGTCCTGACAGTTGGTTGCATCTGCTTTACATATGAATATGGTAAATGTGTTATTCATATGTATATATGGATTATATGCATTTATTTATTATTATATGTTTTGCACAGAGGAATAATAATAAAATAAAAGTGTCAGCTCTTTGAACATCAAACAGTATATAGATTAAGTGTTGTTATACAAACAAAATTGTGCTGCTGCCAGTGACTTGCAGCCAGTACAGTACATCTGCCCAGGAAATACTTTGCTGGTCAGTCTATCACTGCATCTATCATTACAGTGCCTCTAAATTAAATACTGTCTTTGTACAGTCATTTAAGAGGCCCATTCGGACAGACTTTCCAGTATATTTTTTATTCCCCATTAAATCAGTCATAAGACTAATATTGCACAGGATTATATCTGCACTCATAAAATGCAGAAGGACAAGACATACTAAACCGCTTCCACCAGGCTCTTCCTTCTATGAGAGATTTCCAGTCAATGGCAGGAGAAAAACTTAGTCTGGTGTTTGTTTATTTGGATAAGTTCGTTTCAGATTTGGTATTCAGAGAGCAGAACTAGTCTGACCTCGCATAATGAAGACTGGCTTCTTATATTAGCAGTGTTCAGACAGGACTGCTGCTATCTGAAATCTGCTCATTCAGTGGAACAACTACAGAAGCAGCATCTCTGGAAAGTGTGACAGCCATGAAATAATTATCTGCCTTATCAGGTATGTTTTCTTTAGCAACTATTTATTTCTCTAATTTGTGTAACTGTTTTTTCCCATCATGTAATGTTCTGAAAGTTACTTATTGTGGCTCCAGATAAGTAGAACTGGAAAAGTAAATAAATATTTCAAAAGCAGAGTTATAAATAGAAAGAAGCTGGTATTTAGCGGAGTTTGGGAGTCTGAGAAAGTCCAGTTAATTTGTAGGTAGTAATTTTAAAAAATATATATATAGATCTTTAATACTAAAATTGGAAAAAATAGATGCAATGATCTTATAGTCCCATATATATATATACGAACACACATTATATTGTAACATTTCTAAATAAAGTTGCTTTCTTTCAAATAAGCTGTTATTTCATGACAGAGTCCTGATCTATTCAGGAAGCATTACTTTATGAAACCAGTACAAATCTTGCTTGATTAAAGAAGACAATAAAATAAATTAACTCGGGACAGTGACTCTGTATATTTTTCAGGTATCACTGTATGTTTTAATGTAATTGTTCCTGTCACAGCAATGGACTAGCCACAAAGAACTGTGAATGCAGATCTCTTCATGTAGCTGAGGGTTCCTTGGTGAAAGAATGATGACTTACCGAGAAAACCCATAATTCTGAAAAATCAAAATATTTTTAGAAATCACTAGCCACTAGCTGCTACTTGCTGAATATTATAGTACAGTGCTCACCGAGTACCTAATTGGATTCAACATCTGCTGAAGGGTTAATAGCCATGGGTTTCTCTATATTTGGTATATTTCAACTATTGCAAAGTAATTTCTTCCTATGAAGAAGTTCTCCAAATTTACTGGCAAAAAAATTCTGAAAAGGCACAGTGCCAAGCTCTGAATAGGAACATTTTGCTAATTCTTCTTAGTACTTCTACATATTAAAAAAAATCAGTATACATTGGGACAGCAGGGTCTGTGTAGGTGGTAAGCAGTCTTATGGAGAAGATAAGCTTGTGTCTGAATGGGCAAAGTATTCAAAGCTGTTGAAGGTTCAGGTTGCATTAGCTAATGAGTGACCTGATCCTTTTGTTGCAGACAGTGGAATAATTAATGATGGGGGGAATTTTAAGACCTTTGTCATTCGGCCAGCTGTTGATGCTGGCCTTCTCTCCCCCACAAACACAAAAAGCATTGAGGATGTCGTGATTCCTCTGACGGAAAAACAGGTTGGAGGAAAGCTGTCAAGGGGGAATAATCAGCTGCTGCTGCACTCTATCCCAATACGTATCTTTCCAAGAAGGTTTAGAGGATGTAAAGGTCAGCCCCAAATCCTCAGTTCAGCAGGAAAAACATTCAAAACTCTAAGCATTCTGACAAGTGAATCTGATGCAAATGCACAGAACCATAGTAAATGAGGCTGGAAAAGATCCCTAGAGGCCATTTAGTTCATGACCTGCTATTTCAAGTACCCCAGGACTTCAAAGAGAAATTCTCCATACCATAGTTAGTACTAACAGCATACTTTGGGGAGCTGTTTTGTAGCAGCTGACAATAGATAATAACTTGTTTTAGGTGACTTGCAAGTTGTCCAGAATATGACTATGAGCACAGCTGTCAGAAATAAAAAATACGACTACACGAGAAGAGCTTGTATCTTTGGATCAGAGAATCATCAAACGGTATGGGTTGGAAAGGACCTTAAGAATCATCAAGTTTCAACCCTTTTGACTCCACAAAAATAACCTTGGTTTATTGTGAAAAATTGCTTGCTTAACTGGCATGTCTGCAAACTCTCAGACAGAGAGCAAAGAAGCCAGACTGGGAGAATCCTTCTTGTATGTGACTGTCAGAGGTGCAGATCCCACCAATCTTGCTAAAACCCCTTTTGCTGTTTCAGTATGTCTGTATACAATAGTCACGTGATTTTTTTTACCATTTCCAAACTTCATGGGAAATGGACTCCATGGTCATCACCATCCCTGCTCCCCACTCCCCCCAGCTTCTCAATCTCATATTCAAACTGGCAGGCTATAGCATTCATAACAGCTTTTTCCTCTGCAAAAATAGAGCGCCAGGGACAAAACTTGGGCTGCAACAGGCCTAAGGAGCTGGATAGCCTAAATTATATGTACTTTACTAGGACCTATCATCTGGGGCTCTCATCTGCATGTCACCTATCACAGATATTGATGGATACTTGAAAACTTTGAGGGTTTGTGAAAAAAGTCAGGCAAGAGTTTAACTCACAGGCATTAAAAGCACAGCCTAGGTATCATTTGTCACAACATTTATGAACTCCTCATGAGCCAGCTTTGAAAAAGAAACCTGTTTCTTTTGCAAAAGTCATCATTGGCAAGTGACTAAGAAGGAAAATGCATGAACCAAAACAATGCAGATCTAAATCAGTATTTCTTAATGCAGCCTTGTGTCTGCTGCTTCCCAATGTGTTGAATACAGACAGTTCCAAATACCAGAACACAAGATTTATTTGGATTATAAATAGATGTTGCCCTGTGCTTCAGTATCAGAAGCACTCTGTTGTGTAAATAGAAAACTGTTGGCTTTTGTTTCTACTTTTAAAGGTTACTTGAAAGCTTCCATGTACTCTTTGCTGACAGCCTTTTTCACCTGTTGGAGTTGAGTCTCTCTCCTGGGTATCAACACCTCTACAGCCTGCTGAGAGGCTTCACTTGAAGCTGTTAAAATGTCTCCTCTCATATGCCCTTTCCTCCGATCTCTTGGATGCTCTCCAGCTGGCCTTGCTACTCTGTTAGCTTTTAGTCAGCCCAGTTTAGTGAATGTCTTGGGTTTGGCATTGTCTTGATTTCTGCATGTATTTTTTAGCTGAAGAAATGTGTTTGCTACTAGTTCCAATTTGTTTATCAAAAATTAAAAAAAATAAACTAATTAATTTGTCTGCTTAGGATTTTAAAACAAATAGGCTTTTGGTAAATCTGACCTGTTGCTCCTTTACCCTCTGCCCAGTGCCCTTTGAAATGTAATTAGGGGATTTCCTTTTTAAGGCACATCATAATATGGGGCTTTACTACATCATGATCTTCTTCCACAGTTAAGAACAGTTGCTGCAAGATGAGGTCCCTTTATGCCAGGAGTAGCTGTTGGGACCTTGTTTTCTATTAAAAGCTCCAGTGTCTGTTTCTCTAACCTGCAGAGTGGTTGAGAGGACAGACAGGAGACGTGCACTCCTTGACAGATGCCCCACCTCTGTAGCTTTGTTCTTTTGGGACATTGGCTGTGCCCACTGCTTTTTCCTACATGGCCACCTCAGGTGGCATTTGGCTCTGGGTTATGGCACATTAGGTGCCTGCATATGAGCCCAGCATCTAAACTTCTGTGGTGGATGATGAAGACCTGAGTTACTGAACTCAGCAGTGCCTGAGCAGTTTGGCCACCCACCACCCATGGGGTTTAGATCTGTTGTTGTCACAGTGGGCTCTAGAGCCATCTGAGTGCTCTGCAGCATCAGAGATCTCTTGTGGAGCTGTCAGCTACAGACAAGGACCCACATATGCTGACACATCTCAAACTGTTCTGGACCACCCAGGAGGCAGAGGCATGCCCTCTGTGCAGTTGAGGCACTGGATCAAGCACTTTTACTTGTCATCTCTGGTACTTTAGCCAGTGAAGTCTTCTGCTGGTGCAAAGCTCTGTAGTCTGCTCATGTAAATATCTATTTACCAGGAACCAGAATAAGATCAGTAAATCGGCCTGGAGCTAATCAAAAGATGTGGTTTTCAGGTCCTACTCATCTGTTTTTCTGGTTTTGGGTCTCAGACCCAAACAGAGAGGTACAGATTGAGACAGATATTCCTGCTTAACTCTGTAAAACACATCATATACAGAATTCCCATAGTGTTGAGGTCTATCCTGCACCACACCCATTTTGCTACTTTCTTTCAGAAACTGCATTTACATCCCACAATTAATTAAACTGGGGAAACCAAAAGTTTCTTTTCCCAGAAATCTGCTCATAAATTTGAGCACTATTTCCAGAAATAATAACATCTTTTCTTGTTGTAAGACATTTTTTCTATTTTATTATTTTACTAGAAGAGAATTTCTTGGTATTGCTTTGCTGAAAAATCAAGCTATTTATGTAAATGTCAGAGTATGGATTTAGCAGTCTACGTTTACGTACTTCTTTCTGAAAATCTCAGCCAAAGGGAGGTGGGCTGATATCCTGTGCACTGCATTGCAGCTCTGGGGCACAGTGATCCCAGTGCAATGCTCCACACAGAGGACTTATTAGCACACCACACTATATTTAGCAAAATGTGCCCACTGCTCCTAAGAGATGACTGAATAAACCTTGATAACACAGTTGGCCTGACTCCTGTGGGACTTGTAACTGCCCACTGAGCAATAGAGATCATTATAATGTTTTAATTATATAATTCCCTTTTGCATAGTGCTGTGATAGATAAGATTGTGTGTCAGCCTTTCCATTATAAACTTCAGGGCCCAGAACATTAGTCATCCAGAGTAAGTGCTCATGTTGAGATGAAACAATGTAGAACCATTTTTATATTACATAAACATATATAACTCAATTATTATTATGAACACGTTAGTAACTTAAAGGTCCTGATAGAATCACAAGCTTCTCTTTGGAACCCTGTAGGAACAGAAGCCACTCAGTTATTTGGAGAAAACTGTCTCAATATCTGCAATAAAGTCTAACAGCACTGAATCTCCCTCTCTCTCTTTATTCCCAAAAGCATCTACGAATATCTATGAATCATGGACAGTCACAATGATGAGGATGATACCATAAGATTCGCATAGAAACTCTTACAGGAATCTTAATCTGTAATAAGGAACATTTTGGAAAGATCATGTACTTCGGATCCTGCACAGCCCAGATTTCTTGGCTAAAAGGGACAACTTCCATGGAAAAAATAAGACAGCCATCTAAAAGTATTTAATTTTTTTCTGCTGTTTCCGATATTGTTAAAACTGGACTATGTCTCTTTGGGCCTGAAAAGTCCTCTACAAAATGTTTAACTCAATTAGTACATTTTAAGTATCTCCAGTGAGCATCTTACTGTTCCTTTCAAGGAAAACATTCTCCTGCTGCTCCTGGTGAAATCACAAAGAACTGTATCTCTAGGTGAGCTTCACAGGCAACCTCAAGAGAGCTATTCCACAATATATCTCTAAGATAAAGGATACCATTGTATTAGATTGACTTATCACAAGACACTCTACTTCTCTCTTATTTTACAACTCTTTTAGCAGTCAAACATGTAGTTCACAGAGGAAAGTTCTTATGCTGAAATATGCTTTTAAAGCAATACTGTGATCCTGTTCATTTATACTTAGCTTGCAACAATTCCCTTTAGGAAACTTTAACTTAGAAAGCTTTAAAACTCCAAGCCTCCTGTGGTCTTTCTTATTGTAACTCCCTCCATGTTCTGATATACATAAAGCTTAAATATTACTGAATCTTACCTCATCATCACTTTCCAACTTATTTCCATGCCCACCAGACAGCAGAGACCCAACAAGGCAAGGGACAGACATTTTCATGAATGAAAATACTAAAGTGGGTTAATATAATAATAAAATAATAAAATACCATAGAGGCAGAAGGAAGATTACAAGATTGCACCTTATAAACCAGACTGAAGAGACAAGAGATCCTTATGTTTCAGAAAGTTTAGACTTGTGGATTGGGAACTCAAAGAAAGAAACACATAAGCAAAGGACAAATTCATCTCTCTTTGGCAGTTTTCTCTAGGAATCAGCAGACTATATGCTATGGGAGTGAATGTTTTGAGAACTTAGTGAGCTATATACAGACACTGGTTTGCTCTGAGGATCTAAGCTCAGAACTGACTGACTAGGGACTCAGTGGGATAACCCCTTCCTTCAAGTACCTCTCAAACCCCCTGAGAATGAATTTGGCTTGTCACAGCATTAATAAACAGGAATCCCAGCCAATGACCACCTTTGATGAGGATACATATTTCTGAGGAAATAGGTACAAGTGTGCTTTTAGCTTTAGATCTGTTTTGGGGGAGGCTGTGATCAGTTCGTCTAATAGAAAACCTGTGGATAAAAAGATATTCTTCAAGAATACTGAGGCAAGACTGAGTTAGAAGACTTGGATATAGGCTGGACTTAATGATCTCAAAAGTCTTTTCCAGCCTAGTTAATTCTGTGATTCTGTAAATACCTACATTTAGAGAAACTACAGTTCAGCCAAGAGATTCTCCTCAGGTGGTGTTTCTGGATAAGCCTTTATTTTTACAGCAGAATTGACTTGAGTACTGAAAAAATAAGAGGAAAGGCTCAGGCAGGTCAGATTAGAGAAGGTAGTGTTATTGCTAAAAGGAACTTCTTAAAAAAATAATCATACAAGCATGCACATGAAAAGATACATTAATTCTGACTTACTCATCCCCTAAATACCTTATTTAGGGTCAAGTCAGGTTGATCAGATTGATTTTGCCTCTGAAAGTCTGATTCACCCTAGCAACTGTGAAGGTTAACCTCCAGCTCTGATATTTAAAAGAATTGAGAAAGAATGGGAGAGTAAGGAACAGTAGTACAGTATGAAAAAAAAGCCAAAAATACCCCAACATTCATCATGCTTTCTCATAGTTTAGAACAGTGATAGCTAAGGTGAGCAACATTAGAAAAGTGGTATTTTTACTCTGGTATCTGGAAAAAGAAAAAAAAAGTACAATGAACATCCTATACTTAGAGATATTCCTGGGTTTGTTTTTTTTTTACTTCTGAGAGTTTCTGAACGTTTTCATGGTGTCTTTTAGGAAGTCAATGCTGTGTTATTGTGGTATCATTAGTACTCAGACTTTTACTGGGGAAATTTTTGTTTGTGTCAAGCTAATTGGATTTTTACATGTATTCAGCAGCCAACAAAATGTAGCCCAGGGCACCATTCTAGGAGTTGATTTTCTGAGCTACCTTCCAAATGGAGAAAGTAAAACATGGTCTGTACATCTGGAGTCTCGGAAAGGATTGTGGACCTGGAACTGCAGTACTGAGGATTTAATTTTATGGTTAGTCTGATCATTATTTGAATATTAATGTCTCTTACAGTAGCAAGAAGAATTTTTTGTTTTTCATTTTGACACAGCTGGCACACTTCTAAGCTGAGGGTGTTAACTGCTAGAAGCCCATGACTTCATATCAGTGACCATTTTATTCCTTTATAGTTACAACATTTTTCACATTAGCAAGGAGTAATGGAAGTTGCTTATTTTATTTTCTGCTACTCATATAATACCCATAGGGAGGTTGAAGCTAAGATCTTCAGATATTTCAGCAATAGAGAAGATACATAGCTCTCTTTTTGTATTTTCCTAGAGATAGTACAGGCAATACAGGCACCCAGTTTACCTCTCGCAGTTTGTGATGTGTTTGAGCCTGCAATAAAATACATGTATAGACTGCACAGCAGATGGGAAGTTTCCTGCTAGTGCGGTAAAGCAGTCCCATAAAAAGGTGCTGAGCAGCTGACCGTGGGTTTTGTTTGGTTTCCTCCTGCTCCTGCAGCAGCAGAGCTCCCGGAGTGCTGGCAGCCCCGCGGATCGCGGACGCCTCCCTGTGAGCCCTGGCAATGCCATCGCTCTCCCTCCTGCTCCAGCTGCACGCTCCAGGGACTTGTCTCGGGGTTACTGGACCCAACTCTGCCAGAACAAGTTTTTGCCATTTGATATTCATTTAAATAACATTTCAAGGCTCCGACTATAAACAGTGATTGCTCTGTAGGATGAAGGATTTTCCTAGCTTGCATTTTACCCCCTGTTCTCTTCCACCAGGGCTGCTACCAGCCCCACAGCTCACAGCCTGCTGTGGATCCCAGGATGTTGGACTCTGAGACACAGCTCAGTGCAAAAACAAGAACAGCTGCATAGTCTGCTTTGGTTGTACACACAAACATGCATTTACTGCCTAGCTCATCACAGGATTTCTATAATTTGGAGTATTTGAACAACTACTCTTTTCAAAGTTCTTCATAATCCCTGTGGGAAGGAAAAGATGAGGGTTTTTAAAACATGTTGATCTTTCCTTATGCTGCCTTCCAGATGCCCATCACTTGGTCCACATCTTGAGGGCAACCCTATCATGTGATGGCAGCAGAAGCTTTATCAGCATTGCACAGAGCAGTGATTGCTTCAGATTCTGCGTAGTATAGTTCACTGTGCCATGAGGTTCCTCTTCTTAGTAGGCATCAATGTTCATCCCCACTTCCCAAATCTTTTTCCAACAAATCCATCCAGGTATTTCTTATTAGTTTAGTCATGCAGTTGGCCAAAGCCACCTGTGCAGAGAAGCTACCACTGAGGGGTATTCCCCCAGTCACCTTTTCTTAAAGAGTTTTAGTTCTACTAGAGAGAGTCCTGAGTACACTTGTTTTTCTCGTCCAGTTTGCCTCAAGTTTAACAAGCATACTCTGGTTCTCAAGGATAGCAACAAAAAATTGGAAACAAACTTAATCCACAAGAGGCTTAAAATAGCACTATAGTGGGAGGCCAGATTTTTGAGCTTGTTTTCACATTTTGAAAATCCCACTGTTTCCTTGAGAAGAGAAACAAAAGGATTACTTTGATGAAACTAGGGATTTTTAGAAGCCCTATTTGTTACAGTCAATACCAGACTTTGGGCATAATAACCTGCAAGAAACAACCTGACAGGAAAGTTTAAAAGGCACAAATTCTGTTAAGAATGTAAAACTGAGTTAGGGATGCACAGCTTCGTGTTTCCATTATGATTTTTCCCAATAATTGCAATAATCAAGCTAATAAGAGCCATCACAGTACCTTAAAAGTGATGCTTATGCCCTGTGTTGTCCTTCCAACAGAGACATGGGGTGAAGTCCCCCACGAGGCCCAGGGCTGGTGAATGTGAGGTTGCTTCTGTCTGTCTACAGACTCATCCACTCAGTCCTCCTGGTTGAGTGGCCAGCAACAGACTCCAACCACAATGTCACCTGTCCCTGGCCCCCGCTTTAATCCTGACCCAAAAGCTCCCCATCAATTCCTCCATATATCCTGGCCGGTCACTGACACAGAGAGTAGCACCTCCTCTTCCCTTGCCAGTCCTTCCATCCCAGCACTCCAGCTGTAGGAGCCACCACCCATCACTTCTCTGTGATGCCACTGAGGCCTGCAGGTACGAGCATGTCTCTAACTCCTCCTGTTCATTCCCTAGGCTGCGTGCATTCCCACAGAGGCACTGTTGTGTCCCTGATGAGACAGACTTCCTGTCTGGAATGTCTGTGAGTCCTTTGTGCTGCTCTGCAGGTGCTCCTGCTGACCTGTGACCCCTTTCCTGGCTCTGGACATCTATGGCTGGCACTGACATCAAACTGAGATGAGGAGTGGAATGGACTGAGCCTCTTCTCTGCCGGCAACCTTAGTAAAGCCCCTTGGCAACCCTACGACCAAAAATGCTCACACACATAAATGATGATACAGCCCAGACACTCACACCACATAAAAACTGCTTTATTGATTGCAGTTTACATGTTACAATCAACATATGATTCCAATCATTAGGCCAGCTGCTTATAATAAGCTGCCACCACAGTTACATGGGAACTGGACAAAGAGATGTTAGTTGCTGAGGCATCCTCAAATGGAATCAGTTTGGCTTCTTGGGCATTGAAGAGACAAGCAGATAATAAACAGCATACATTGTTCCTGAATTAAGAGACAGAAAAGATATTTTCAGATTAGCATACAGAATTCCTTTCAAGTCGGTTTTCCAGTTTGTTCCAGAAGAAATACTGACAATAAGCATCTGCAATTCACATAAAATACATTCCCACAGCCACGTCTCAAATTTTTTTGGTAATTCCTATTTTAGAGAAAAAAAAATACATTTCCATAGGCTGCACAAAAAGAAAGACACAGAAAAAAAAAAGTGGGGAGAGGCATGTCTGTGAAACCTACACAATCAAGAAGTAAATGTTACTCATTCTTAAAGCAGCTGAACTGAAAATCCGTTTGATCAATACATTTAAATTAGAGGCCATTGCAAAATTAGGTAACAAGCAACATAAAGGTTAAATATATCCAATATTATGAACCTTGGTTATAATTCTGCTAGTTTTCACAGCACATGAAAACTCAATACACTGAGTATCACCTATCACTAAGAGGAGTCAGGCTAGTGTGAAAACTGGTTCATATACGTGCTATAATTACATTTTACTCCTTTGCAGAATAGATGAAGTAGTTCTGTTTTTCTCTAACACCATACAGGAAAGCTGAAGGAGTATTCAGACCACAGTACTTAGTCTGGGAAAAAGCCATATGAAAATCTAAACCTGGAAAAAGCACAAATGAATACACAGTATGTCCGAATGTGGTTTCTTCTTCTCTACATAAACTTTGCATGTTATAAAGAACAGACTGAAGACACTGCGTAATTATTTTACAGAGCAAACACCATCTGTGTTGGACACTGTACCAAAGAAAGAATATTTTAATGCTAGTGCACTGGAAATTGTACCAAAGCATAAATATTTCAGTATTAGCCTTACCAAGCATTGTGAGACCCGCAGTGGTTCTGTACAACAGAGAATCTTTTGCTCCGCCTTTAAGATGCACTGGGAGGCCATTATCCTCCTAATGGAAACAAGTGACAAAAATAAACTATTTATATGCAGTTCTGCAATATTGTGTTACTATAACAACAATTACCCAGCGGAAGAATTACTACCCCACATTATCTTTCTGACTCCCAAAAGACATTGAACCTTATTTAGACCCCACTCTGTCTTGAAAGCTTTCATTCTGGTATCAGGTGATGACTCACTAGGGGAGTACAATAAACCATGTGCACAGTTCATAACTGAAGCAGTGACTGGCAGATGCCTGAACACTTCTGACACCAGCCAGACCCCTCGGGTGCACGGGATGTGATTACCATCCCTAGAAACCGCCCATCCATCTCCAGTATAATCAATCCCTGCTACAGGGAGCAACAGGGGTAGGAGTCTGTATTGTCATTTGGTGGCATACAGGAAATTGTTTTGCTCCACCCAAAGTAAAACTAAGCACCAGATCCACGTGATCTTTACCCCTGTCAGTAAGATCACACTGCTTTGGACTTCAAGCCAGCCTTCAGTGCTGGTGACCTGCAACCTACTCCAGCTTAACTTTCTGTCCCACAAGAAAGGAATGAAAGCAGGAAGAGATATGCCTAGAGATCTCTGCCAGCAGAAACTGAACCTCTGACCCCCTCCCATCACCTACATCATCCTCCCATTTCCTTCCCCTGGCTCACAATGAACTTAGTCAACTGTCTCAACAAGACTGGCTTTCTCTTTCAGGGAAAAGGACACTAAAACTACTTAAGTGGGGCTTCTAAAGTGGGTCCCTTTCACAGATCTGAAGGACAGTTTATCCTCAGTATGAAGCTACAGCTCCAGGTTGTGACTCACAGCTGGGATTACTCTCTTGAGTGTTCTCTGCTTTTACTACTTTGTTCAGAAGCCCTATCAGGAAAAGAGTAATTCAGAAATTATCTTTAAAGATCCAATAATTTCCAAGGAATGAATCCAATCACTTAAGACTTTTATAGTTTTCATAACAGAGAATAATACCACATCTTAATTAAAAATTATGGTGCTCATCTATGAGCTATAGAAAGAGATATAAGATTTCAGGTTTACTTTTTCACTGTATTTCTGTCTTCCACTCTTTTTCTCTATTTGATCTTTGGAAATACTCCCCCATATCAACTCATTTCAGAGTACCATGCCTAATACTTACAAGAAACTCTGGCACAAATCATTTAATGGGGTAAAAAAACCCTAAAGAGTAAGCAAGTTAAGTATGCATGTAAAAATACTCAACCTCTGCAGAAAAAAAACTGCTAATGGCAAACGCTCTAGTCACGCAACTGATTTTGAGAGCTCTCTTGGATGTAAAGGGGAGCCTGACCAGCTCTTTAGAAAAAAATCATGCAGTTACAGTCTAAAACCTTGTTAATCTACTAACATTACTCAACTCACTCATTACCTGAAAAAGCTTCTGACCCTCAGAAACCCTGTTTTCAAGCTGCCTGCGTGAAGCAGTGCTTATAGTTCTCTGGGAAACCTGGCGGAGAGCCTGAAATAAAAGATAAACAGTGTTTTAATAACAGTGACATTTTACAGCTCTGTCCACACTAGGTAGAAACTGCTTCTTTGAAAAGAAAGAAGTGAGACAGCAAAAAAAAGGCTTTTAAAAACAAACAAACTAACAAACACACAAAACTTCACCAAAACACGCTAATTTTGAATTCAGTAAAATTTTCAACAAACTTTGTAAAGGACTGCTTGACTAGCTACCTGAAAAGGAAAAACTCGGGAAAATTTCTTTCAGTAAGATACAACAGTTTTACAGATCTGCAGCATAACCTTCAGGTTCCCTTTCAGGGGAAAATCTTGGCCTCTTCCCCTTAGACCTCAGTTTTAGGCACCACTTTCTGTGTCAGGGACAATAAAAATATTACTGTACCTAGCAAAAGGGAGAATAATAATTTAAACAAGTGTGTTTGTGTCCTGTCACTGCTGCAGTTCACCTCCGAGCCACCAGCACAGGAGACAACCTTCACAGTGCTAAGGAGGCACATCCTGCCACACACACAGTTTAAATCACCCTGCTGTGTCCTGAGCTGGAATCTGTTCCTGTAGACTGATCATACAGGGTAGCCTACCAAAATCAATGACCTATATATACAATTCTTTAATCTGCCTTCGCTAAAATGCAAAGGCTCAAAAGCGCAGTAGCTCTAAGCTGCTAGCGGCCTCGGCCTCCTTCAAGCAACATTGACAACACATCGTTCCCACACAATTAACACCGCTAAAAACGCAGCCACGGGGCGAGCAAACATACAAGTGATGCTGTTCCAAGCAACGGGACAAGGCATCTCCTGTCCTTACCCACCCCAAATAAACATGCTATAAAATGTATCTCCTTAAAGACGAGCTAAGCATACCCGAGCCCCCTGACTCAATCTCATCCTCTCAAGTCCCTGAAGCTCAGCACTACGAGCAGCGAGCGGCCCCCTAAGACCTTGCGCCGACCCCCGCAGGTCGTTCCGCAGCGCCCGGCAGGGACGGCGGCCAGCGCGGCCGAGCCCCGCAGCCGGGCGGGCACCCTGAGCGAGCCCCACACACCGCCGGCGGCAGCGGGCCGCTCTCCCCGGGCCTCACCAGCACGTTCCGCCACATCGCGGCTCTTGGTCCTGTCACCTCCCGCCGGCAACAAGGGCAGCGGAAGGGGAAGCGGCTCCCCCGCCCACCGCGGGCGCACCACAGAGGGAGCGGTCCGGAGCGCCGCCGCGGAGCCCACAGCGCCCCCCGCCAGTCCTCCCGGCCCGGCCCGGCCTGGCTGCGGCGGCGCTGGGCTGGGGATGGGCCTGGGCCTGGGAGCCCGGGCTGGGACCCCAGCACCGGGATGGAGGAGCGGTGACCTCTCAGAAGACGCAGGGCCGGCAGCGGCTGAGGCACACCTAGAGCGTCTGTTTCCTCACGCCACACAGCCCTGGCGGGGAACCTGCTGCCATGACCTTCTGTGGTTGCCGGCTGCCTCCCTGCGCCTTCAGAGGGCGCTTTGGGAAATCCATGAAACGTCCCCCCGAGCTCCTACGTTCAGAATTTTAAATCTCCTTTCGTTGAAAAGTTTATTATCTACAGTGGGCGGGATGCGTGTCCTGGCAGAGCAGCGCCCTGGGCTGCGCCTGTTCGTACGGACTCGCTGGACATCTGCAGGGCCGCCACTTCAGGCCAGGACACCGAGCCAGGCAGAGCCTGGGTCCCACTCAGGCCAGGGGGTCTGGCACCCCTGGGTGGATGTGGCATCCCTTGTTGAGCCACCACACTCAGAAAACCCCAAACTACCCTTTGTAGTACCTGCCCACTGCGTCTGCGTGTGGAAAAAAACCCAAGCCCAACTTCAGCTTCGTGTTTCACGATGTATAATTACATAGAGTGAAGCAATGCGGGAAGTGTATGAAACACAAACCTGTTTGATTCTCAAAGACGAATCATTTGCCCTTCAAGAAACTACTCTGAGAAGTCTCTTATTTTTTCTGCATTGCAGATCTAACCCCGTAATTGCATCTTCTCATGCTTCAACCTTATGCTGAAATACAATGCTGTCGGGAATGCTCTTTCCTGGCTTTGCTGCAGTTTAAGTGCACTTGGTTTTTGGCATTACAGTGCTTTTGCACTGGTGCCAAACCTCATGATGAACAATGTGTGTCAAACAGGGCAAATCAGTGCTCAATTCAGTATGAAAATAACAAGGATCGTATCTCAAAGCACTACACTTCTCAATGCGAGGAGCTGTCCCAGAAAGAAACTAAAAATGCAATGATGAAGTATTTATAGGCATAGCCTTAGCTATGCAGAATATTAAAAACAGAATTTAGAAAGCACCATCATGGACAAATAGGTGCTTTAAGAAAGGAGGAAACTGGATGCATTATTTAACAAATGGTTTTCAAACATTCAAGCAGTGCTATCACAGAATAACACCTAAAAATACATTACTACCATTCCAAGACAGATTTCCATTCATTCCTCTTGCAATCCTACGAGTGTATACAGTATTTTACTCTGATATTCATACACTCAGTTGCATTGAGATACTGGCAAAAGGATCATAATTCACAGAGAAATTATTTTTCCTAATTTCTGCTGTGTGGGCTACTTTCTGGTATGTCTGAGTGTAAACTTTAGGGATAATTTCTGCAAAAATCAACTTAACAACAAGAAGGCCATACTTAAGGACTGGCATGTGAGTTACCGACCCATCAAAGCTACATGGTAACTGCTCAGAGCAAGCACAGCTGGTCTCTTCAGTGTTCACCAATTCGTGAGGAAATTAAAACTTGAGGGAATGAGAAATGGCAACTTGCTGCTTTAAGATGAAGATATTTAATGAGAAACACACGGTTTCTTCCTAACTGAACAGAGCAACTCCTGAATGTGTTGCACTGTATAACAAAACTGTTTATCAAAAGTCATTGTTGAACAGTTCTGTTTAAGCCAGAAAGCAGGCCTGTTAATCTAGTGTTTAAAAGCGTTTGTCACAAAAGCATTCTACCTCTTCAGCCCGTAATACAAGGGTATATAAATCCTGCTAGAGATATGACACATAAAATTAGGCCTCAGTAGGCAACCCTAGAGACAATCATATTTTCCTTTCTTCCAAGAATATCACAGCCCAGTCCTTCCATTTTCATAATAGAACTAATGAGGTTATTAATTACATTCTTCATCTCTAACACTAAGCAACTCACCATTGTATTTTGCAAAATTTGGGAACAGTACTCAGGTAAAAATTCAATTAAATTTGCACATAACTCTGGTATTCCCTTTGCTCAATTTTTTATTTTACATGATCTTTATCGAGAATCCAGTGAGAAAGATCTGCACATACTTCAATTTATACTTTTTTAAAAACTTCTTGAGCTTTCTTAATGGTTGACTTACTTTTATTCCTCTTTGTTTCATCCCTATCATAAAATGAGAGATAATCTTCCAACTTTCAGACTTTGTAGCAGCAGTTGATATACCTCAAATACAGTATCATTTTCAAGCAGAGTCTGAGGATGTTCAGAATGGGAGGCTTATGGGGAGGTACTTTCTTATTTGAGACTCAGGTCATGTAAAGACCAGCTAATTTTTATCAGGCCATTTCGTAATGGCCATCAGTCTTAAGTGAAACTGTCAAATAAGATTAGACTTCACATGTAGGCACAGAAGGCAATATTGAAGATTCTGTGAGCTAGAAGGGAAGGAATTTTTACATGAAAATACTCCTGGTGCTCTGAGGAAAAATTAATACTACAAAATAAAAAAACAAAATCCCAAAACTTTTCACAATTAGGCTTTCTGAAAATAAATCTCAGAGTCTATTTTTACACTGCCAGATGCAGTCTTTTCCATAAACTAGCTACATTGCTAGGAATAATGCAAGAATAAAATTCACTTAGATTTTCATTGTTTTTTCTTCTCCTTTGAAAGACAGCATTTTGGGCAGATTGTTCAATACAGACAAGCCTTTTATATGTGGAACATTTCGGGGTATTGGAGAGGTTTTATTTTAAGTTATTGAATTAAAAAACTTATGTAATACCAAGCGTAGATCACATTTTCAGGAAAGATCAGAAACCACTGTCTTGTCACAGGAACCCTGAAGATCAGATTACTCTGTGTTTATGCAATGTTTTCAGCAGCTGCATTCCAGTAACTTACTTCTTTTTTTCATTTACTGTAGGTGCCTGATTTAGACTTATGTCACTTTTTTCACTAATCAATCTCTTCAACTCAGTCTAACTGTTCTTTTCCCACTGCAAGTAAGGCATGTGAGAGAAGAGTGCAGTAACATATCCTGTGAATCCAACCCAACCAGCCTTTCTCACTGCTCCATTTGCAGATGGTTACTTGACCTACACTGTCATGGCCTTTCCTCCCTCAGAAATTTCTATTAAGAAAAGTCAAAACTTGCATCCTTCAAGGTTTGCTATTCATAATTAATCCCTGAAAGATTCCAAGGATCTCCATTGTTATCAACATGACATCCAGACGAATGAGCAAATGAGTGAAGGAAGAGTTTACAAATTTGACCAATATTTTAAACTCTTATAAGCATTTTAAGCTCCATGGGCACACTATCCCATGCATTATTTACTGCTAAAGGCTCTCAGAGAACCCACTTAACTGCAACAAACACCAGATGGCAATTCTCACCCTGGTGCACTTCACTGAGATTGAAGATACATTGGCAGCTATAGTCAGTAAAAAAAAAAGTAAGGCATTGAAAAATATTACAAGGTGAAGACGGAAAAATACTTCCTTTTTAATTTTAAGCACAGCCCAAAAAGCAGCCTTTCCCACTTGGAAAAAAACAGGAATTATGAATGACACAGAATATATCTGCATTTCAAGTGACAAAGTTTAAAAATCAAAACATTTTAACAACCACTAATTGTAAGACATCTCCTTGCTCATTTACTCTATCTTGAAAGCCAGTTTAACACGTTCTGCAAGTTTTTGAGGGTACATTACCCTTATTCTTACTCTAGCAACAGGAGCAACACTGTAAATAAAATCTTAAAAGGTACTATTTGAAAGCCGTGGCTGTACTATACAAATAAATTATTATATGGAGGTACACAGAGCTAGCACACTGGAAATGCTGCCTCATTCCAGTTTATCCTGACTTACATATTTCAACTCTTAGGCTACACAAGGTATTAAATAAAACCAGTCATGTGATTATGTGATAAATTAATAGTTTTCTTTAAAGTTGCCTGTAGATTAAGCAACTGGATCATGCATTTTTTAAATAAATATGCAATCCCAGAAATACAACTCATTTAAAAATGCATTTACACTAAATGATGTCTTTTCATCCAGATAAAAATAAATGTATGTTCAAGAACAAAACCAAATCTCTTACTAAATAGTTTGCAGAATTTATTAGGTCTCTTTTAATATACTCCATACTTTATCAAGCTAGTTGCATATAAAGTGATCTCCACCATATACATTACAGTTTCTGTGCATCATCTAAAAAAAAGTCACCAAAAAGTAGTATTTTACAGGTTGCAGTTAACTTTTAATTAACCTAAAGGTGAATCCTTATGTAATGTAAGACACTAAGCTGCACATTGTGTCTAACTGCAGTATTTAAATTATGTTTCACAGCAAGCTAAACCTGCATTTCAGGGAAAAATGTCACTGCCATCTGAACTTCTGAACTTCTATAGTTTACTTCATTAACATTGCAAAAAATTAATGTGGTGTTCACTCCAAATGAGGAAAAAGTATACAATTCCCTTAAAACAAAGCCTGCTCAGAATACATATGCTTTAAAAAAATTAGGAAACTCCTCCAAGTAAAAGGAATTCACCCCTATGTATGAATGGAAAAAAACTTTTTAAGTTCTTCATTAACACTTGGTGCTGCTCATAGAAAGCAAAACCAGCAAAAAGTCAATTAGTATTGGATATGACTTAAAGCAAAGAAAATTAGAAAAATATTACACCTGCAACAAACGTGTCCCAATTTAGATCAATCTGTTAAAGGGTCTCACACAGATAATTAACAAATAGGTTTTCTGGTATTTTCATAGAATGCTCGTTTACTGGCCAGGCACATATATTGTAAATATACAAAGAATCCAGAGTGCTGAAGTTTACAGAGAACTTAAAGGATTTAATATAACAGAGGTGGGTAGGACACAGGAAAAATATTTAACAACTTGTATAAATATATTAAAATCTCAGCAAGAAATGTAGGAGCCCATGCACACAAGACAGTAAATCGAAGAAAACATTTAAGACTTGACTTCTTCCAACAGCACTGACACCTGAATTCTGGAAAGTCAACAATTTAGAGCATCTTATAACCATCTTTCTCCACACAATCTAAAAATACTGAATCATACCGACATGACATAGCACATGAACAAGCAGCAGATGCATCAAGGGAACAGGAGCTATATGCATCATGTGGCCTGTCCAGTTAGAGGGAAACATCAGAAAAATTGTTTCTGACATAGGCTGAGATACAATCAATAGAGCTAATTGTATACCCGTCATTTTCAAGAGTTAATCCACAGAATGGGAAAGGGGAGCTTTAGGTAAAAATTATGCACCCAGTCTCAGAAATGACAGAAGCAGAGATTTGTCTTTCAAAAACTGGGTCCATTCTGGACTGGCCTTGATGCACATGCAGTACAGTTATTTTCAGAATGCAAGATTAATTGGGAATGTCTGCACTGGTGTTTCGATTGCCGTATTTGTGATGAATGAACAGCAACACCACTCCTAAGAAGAAGCATATGGACCCAACAGTAATGTAAGCAATTCCCAGGAAGGGATTTTTGCCTCCCATCCACGAGATGGTGCTCAGGATCATCCTTTTTCGTCCATCAAAACTGTGAACAGGATAATCTGAAAAACACTTAGGAAAACAAGAAGCAAGTATCCAAACCCAGCTTGAAGTGGGCACATGAAAATTTTGAGTCATTTCACTCAGGTTCCAAATACTAGCTGCTGCCTTTGGAACTGGAATTGCAAATATGAAACATTCAGCTGTTCTTTTTGGCTAAAACTAATCTGGGCATTGTCAGCAACTTCAAAACAAAAGCCATGTTAGGAGACACTAACCCTGAAGAGTAAAATGCATCGTTTTGTGGCTTTATGAAAGTAGGTTCAGTAAGTGAGGGAAATAAAAATTTTAGTCCTTGTGTCTATTTTACCACAGAATTTTTCTTTAGATTCATTCAGTTTTGCATGCACTCCCCACAGTTTTACAGCAAAGGGAACCATTGCAATAGCTATATAAGAAGTATCATTAAGTGCTTTTGAATTTTAAGAATTCAGTAACTATGACAACTGTCCTTCTCTAGTCTCTTGCATTTCTACCTAATATTTAGTTTCCCCAAAAAAGAATCAGAGACCTTCACCTGATCCACAGCTCTGTCATTTTTGTGACCTTCAGAGTCAGTCTGCCTTTCACTGCATAGTGTCATTTCACCTTGAAGTTACAGTTCTTAAATTCCTTGGCTATCAGCTACCTCTGTTCTTTCCTTTTTTCCTATGCTTTTCTCAACTCCTTAGCAGCACCCAACCAATCTGATTTCCCTGTCTCTATGAAGCTATTAATGCTATAAAACTAGCACGGAAGTAGATGGTAACAGTCTATCTAGGTCTCGTGCCAGTTTTCAACCACAGCTCAACACCATCTTTTTTAGAGATGGTAAGAAAAAAGGCTAGTTCAATCTGATAACTTGCCAATATATGCTTCTAAGCTCAGCTAAGGTCTCCTTTCAAAGGATACTGTATGCAATATCCAAAGAATATTTTCCAGCCTGTAAGGTAGGCTGAAAGTTATTCTTCCTTTCGATGAGACGATAGAGCTTGCGAAAGGTTGGCAGAGCAGCTGTGCGCATCCACACGATGAAGTCCTCGTTGATAAAGCCGTTGTTATCAGGCTCTGTGTCCAGCATATACACTGGCTTGGGCCAGTTCACAGGTTTTGTTGTGCCTACGATTAAACAAAAATAACAAAGTATTTCAAATACAGGACTGAGTAACACACTGGCTCATCAAAATCCATTCTAATATCCTGAAAAACCACATTAACTTCTAAACAGTATGAACGGACAGGCTGACTCACTACTATTGCAACACATTAGGCTGCTTAAGAACTTTCTATTTTGCAGTTTAAACTCTTTAAATTCTGTAAATAACATAATTCATGACAGCACTGTCTATTTGTTTAAACAATTCATATGGATGGGTAGGAAGTCATGTCTGAAAGCACTGCTTGGTGGGCAATTCTCCATTATGATGACAGATCCTCTGCTCACTTGGTAGAATTTGAGAACCATTTCCTGAACCATGAGCAAGTAATACTGTAAACATTATTTCAGATTATGTCCAAATGCTTTTGCTACTGCTATTGGAAATACAATTCCACATTGTATTAGCGTAAGGTATCTGCTTTTCCAAAGGTAGCCATCACACTGCCAACACATAATTTGGCTGTGACTAAGCCAGAAACCCACATCAGGTTAAGCCTGAAGTTATTACATACCTTGCATAAACACATATGCTCTTACAGCCCTAAGAAGACTTTTCAGACACAGTACCCAAAGGAAACTTTTATTTGCCGAACTGTATATAACCTAAACTATGAGACACATCAGTCACTTCTAATAACAAAAAAAAATCCGTTTTTTTAGAGAACAGCACAACCTAGCCATAGAAACATTTAAATGAAAATTCCATATGCAGAGTTTCATTTAGCAACTGCAGAATTTCTTTGTAAGTTAAATCCAAACATGATAGAACTTGTACTGGTCTTGACTGGAAAAAAATTTCTTTACAGCGGCTAATAAGGGATAGTGTTTTGGATTTGTGCTGGACACAGTGTTGATAAAGAGGGATGTTTCTGTTATTGCTAAACAGTATTTTCCAGCCTCTGCAGTTCCTCACCTCACCCCACCTGTGATGAGACTGGGAGACCAGGAGAGATTGGGAGGGGACACAGATGACCAGAGAGATATCCCATACCACAGAAAACGGCAGGTAGAGGTAGGCAGGGCCTACTTTGGCTCAGGGACTCGGATGGCAGTTGGCAATTCTTTTCTTTTGCATTACTTGTTTTTCTTGGGTTTTGTTTTCCTCTCTCCTTGCTGTGTTTTCGGTTTGATTGTTTGTTTTTAATTACTAAACAGTCTCAACCTATGTGCCTTCTCAGTTTCAGCCTCCCAGTTCTTCCATCCACTGAGCAAGGGCATGGTTAGTAAGACATTGTGTGATGCTTAATTGCTACGTGGGGTTAAACCCCAGCAGCATACATTACACATATTTTAGTATTCAGGTACAAAAAAAAAAAAAAAATTTAAAACTACAAAATTATTAAAGAAAAGGTAAAAACCAAACACTTCCATCAGAAACTTGCAGCTTTTATTACTTCAAGACAACCTTTCAAATAGCAGAGTACTCCTTAGCTTGGATTTCTTTAGAGAACATCCATTTAGCACATTCAGTAAAACGTCAGTGAGGCAAAACTCTGAAATCAAAATGTGTTTGAAGCATTTTGCCATTCTTAAAATGTCACTTTTTTTCTTTTTTTACCTTGGAAAAGTGCAGTTAAGTTGTTTCCATCTCCTGTGGGATTCCTGAACTTTACATTTTTATCTGTCCACCACGCAATGCCTTTTTTGATCAAAGGAATCCGAGTCCTTGTGTCATTATCAATTCGGAATAACTCCAGTGTATCTAAAGACAAAATCAAATTAGAAGACCAGCTGCAGAAACTTTCATTAGACAGATGATCTTGATAAGCACTGAAACAATTACCTCCAGGAGAAAACAAAACAAAAATAACCGGGCAAGGCATTTACTATCTGCCTGACACAATCACAAGCTGTTCTGTAAGAATCAGTGTATATGAGACAGCAGTTTATTATCCATATATGATATCTACATTTCTACATCACAGCAGCAGCAGATTCTCACAACAGGTATTTCCATCCTTTGTGTGCTGCAAGTTTAAATTAATTCTCCTGGCACTTCTGAAACACGTACAAGCAGTACACAGTATTTATTTTATTCTGAACAATGAAAGTATGTTAATTCAAAACAAAACAGCTCACAGCATCTTCATTCAGAACAATGTGCAATACAACAGAAAACATACACTAGATCACAGACCCCTATAAATGATAACTTTAAATTGTTACCATACCATTAAACATACTGTTGGCAATAGCTCCACAAGGAGCAATGGGTTTGTCCTCATTTGTGCGGTAAGGCTCACATTCCTTACTTGGATTCTGATAGTTAGAAAGAAAAAAGGCAAATGAGTCTGTGCTGGTTTATACAACTAACCTGCTTTTTACATGATCAATATGAATTATAATACTTTACAGTTATTTTCAGTAAACAAAATATAGATTCCTTATGGTTGCCTACTGTTATGCAAAAATTCTAGTACCTCAATATCATGAAACTAAATACTCTATGTGGTGATTCATGCAACAGTCAGAAAGTAGTTGCTCAATCACATCCAAGCATGAATACCTACAAGTAGTGAACTGTTGTCTCCATTTAGCTGGCTGTCATCCCGAGATTTCACATAACGACGGTGGTTTTGATAGAAGTTGGAGAGTCCGTAATACATGAATACATTGCTCTACAAAAAGCAAGATAGGGAAAAAGGGATTTTCATTCACACAAACCTGCAATTTTAAGCTCTTAAAACTCTTAGGTTTATAGCAATATTCATAAAGTAAGAACCTCAATCCTCTCTTCATACTGCATACATAGAAGTACTATCCTAACAAGGCTGAAGTCAAACAATATAAACGTGCCACCAACTATCAAAATTATATTCACCATATCTAATCCCAATACCTGTCCAATGTGGAACTCATAAGCCTCATTTGCCTCCAATCTGCCAGAAAGCACTGATCTGGTATTTCCAATTCCTGCTGAACTGAGATTTTTTTAAATCATGCAGGAATAGCTCATCTACTCTCCAGCTATGTAACACATAGGGTAACTCTTACTGTGTAAAACACAAGCATTCCACTTAATGTTGTTCGTTTTCAGATAAACAGAGGCATTAAGAAACATCTCATCTCTGCTGATGAAAAAGAAAACACAAAAAAAAAAATCCAAGTTCAGAGGAAAACTAAAAATAATGCTCTAAAATAGAGGAAAAAATCCTTAAGTGACAAAACTTTTATTTTCCATATGAAATAGATCATATAAACCATTCTGACTTCATCCTGCATACAGGGCAGCATACCTCAAATGAATGTTCCAGTGTGAAATTGATGGTGCATGTACAAGGGCTGTCCCAGGACACATTTAAGCATTTGTTGCAGGGACAAGATGGTTCTGTTCCCGTGTAGTCAATCTGTAACAGGAAAAACAGTCATTAATTTACAATGGAAGAGTTAAGAAAAAATATTATTAAGCCAAAGAGTTGTTGTGGCATTTATTTTGCAATCATATTTCAACATCAAGAGCACATTCAGGCCTATCTGACAATCTCAAGAATTCTCTTCCAACCATCATCATTCTGTGATTCTGTAAACCAGTTTTTGATTCTGACTATATGCTTGATTTCAGATGCAAGCAAATTTAACAATGAGGTGAAATTACTCCCAAAATAAAGCCAAACAAAACCAACAAGCACCACCGCCAGCCCCAACCCCACCCCAAACCAACCAACCAAAAAAACCACACCAAAACAAAACCAGCAGACACTCCAGACAACATGATGTTTCCAAACACGCACACTATGAAAAGCAGATTTCAGCTTTTGTATGTTTTTCCAGAGAGATTAAGCTTTTAAAAGTCTAGGTATTTAAAAAATAAAGATTTGCATTAGAAATCTTGCTTTGTTGACCATTTTTATCTACTTAATTAGAAAAAACAATTTAAAATCAATTAATGTCCAAAAATTTTCCTAAAACAGTAAAGATTAATACAGCAATATTATTTTGTCAGGAATGGTAAAATAATCAGTATATGGACAAGAAAGATGATCAGTATGAATCTGGCTTATACAGTATGCTCTGTCTTGAATATTGCAGCCCATAAAAACAATTTTTTTAAAATCTGTACATTCAGCCTTAGCAGTTACAAGCTCACCCTACAGTCCAAGCCAACTCAAGTAGCTTGACCACATCAGCTCTCTCTCATATGTAGCTCCACCAAGTGTGGCAGGAGAAAGCTTACATCTGCCTATAAAAGATGTATTTCTACACTTACCATGAATTACCGATTTTAGAATTTAGACTCAAATTGGCAAAATATATACCTCAATGCAAAAAAAAATAATTGTGCAGCAGCAGTAGCATTTAAACTACAACATCTATACAGTTATTTGAAAGGCTGCTGCAAGCGATTTGTCCTATTTATGTTTGTAGTAAAAGGCATAAATAAGAACAAGTGATTTATGATTGGTCCTAATACCCATGTTAAGGTTAGCTAAAACAAACACACAAGGTGTGTGCAGGAAAGAACTGAAGCCTATTTTCCTCAGCATCTTCTTCAGAGTCTTTTTTCCTATGATTTCTCCAGTATCTATTAAGCTGCAACCAGTTCCATCAGCAAGCACTTTTATTGATTGGCATTTGCTCTGCTGCCAGATTTCTGACAAAATCTACATGCTAATGAGCCTAGCTGAAACTAGAGAGCTTCAGAAGCTATTAGCTGGCAGAGAAGGAGATTGAGAGAGGATCACCATCTTTGTTCCTCAGCTGAGCAAGATATTAAGTTTATGCAGATCTAGAAATAGCACTGCTGCAGCAGCCATGACGAGCTCTGTTTAGCTACAGCAGACAGACCCCACTGCTGCTCTCAATGAACAATGCATCTCAAACTGAAGGCTAACTCGGGTGGGTGTGTTCTGCTGAAGTAAGCTGAAGCAAGCATTTATTTTAGAAAGAACTTGCCAGTGTGAGAAATTTTAGATCAAGAGTACACACTTAAAGACTAAGGCTGCAAAAGACCTAAAGACTCCACTTTTAAAAACGTAATTGACTAAGTTCTGTGGAGCATGAAATGAATTGAAGCAGAACCATGCTTTAATGCACTGTTATCAGCCTGCATGCTATCAAAGAGTTTTCCTGTACAGTAACTGCTAATACAAGTGGTTTTTTTCTGCATCAATATTTACAGATTACATTCACTAGCAAGCTTATTTAAAAGGATGAAGGCATCCATCTTCAACTCTTGACAAAGTAACACTTTGACTATGAGAGCTAAGGACTGACTATAGAGTCCACAGCAAGAATCTGCCTGACTGTTCTGTTCACGTGGAGTTGGTCAATATCTGAGAACCTGACACAGTAAGCCCTTCCAAAAAAATGCAGACTTAAGGACATTGGATATATGTAAGTTAGTCCACACCAATGGCCTTTCAGGCTGTTGATGTCTGCCAGCTGACATACACCTAGAGAAATAACATAACTACTGCATACACATATTCTCCAAATTATTTGTAATTTTGAAGACTTCATACTTTGTCATATATCTATCCTACTCTCCTTGACCATTTCTGTATAAAAGGCAATCCATAAATCTGGTCCTTTCTGCTGTTCCTCTTTGTAGGTTTTATTAATTTTTGTATAATTTCTGACATGGGACTACAGGAACTGCACACAAGTCTGAAGATGTAGGCAACAGTAATGCATTTAAGTTACTTTCAGTTCTCCATTCCTAGCCATGCCTTAAGTCCATCTGGCTTTTAATCTATCATTATGCATTTCATGTCAGCAGCCACAGCACAAAGATCTCTTTCCTACACACTTCATACTTTGTATATTCCTCATATTTTATCATAAATTAATATGTTCTGTCAATGCTTCTTATTCACTCTGTATATAATAAAATAAAATTTAAAAAAAACCCCAAAAAACAAAACAAACACAAAACAAATCTCCAGGAAATACAGAACTCTCTCACCCTTCAGTAACAGGCAAAAAGACTTTTACACAGCTGATTAATTTTCCACCCAAATGAACTATTTCCACAACAGACCCAAGATAAATGACTGATTATACGCTTTTGAAAAAATGAAAAAATGCTAGAGAAAACACAACAAAAACCCGATAATTCTAGTACACTTAAACTGTTGGAAATCTTCCACATTTGAATTCAAGACATCTTATAAAGGAAATCAATGGAAGAGGTACATTTTGTTGCTCAATCCTTGTACTTGTAGAACAGTGCAGTCCACAGAGACACTAATGGCCAGCATACCTTGTTTCAAGGTATGAAACCTTGAACCTAAATCTGTATTGCAGGGTCACAAATTATACATCCTATTAAATTCCAATACACTAAGTTTACAGGCACATAAAAACACATTTTAAGAGGCATGCTATTGTCTAGGAGGCAGGTATAAATAACCACCTGTGCTTCCTCCCCTGATTACATTTCTAAAAAAGCTTAGTCACTGCATGTAGCTTCTGGATGTCTTGTCTCCCACAGCTAAACTTACAGCTGTTTTTGAATAACTTTTGGAGGTTATAACAAAAGCCAGCATTCTAAGCTGGTATGTATGTCATCTAAGCATATATGTGATAGCAGTGTCTTAAACTGCATCCCTCAGTGGTGTTGAGAGTTGTGATTGGTAAAATGCTTCATTTGTGTTTTGTGGCTGCAACTATAAAAGTTTCTTTTATTTAAACTTGCTTTTTTCCAAAATTCAGCTGCCTTTAGGATGATAACCTCACTTGCAGAACATCACTGGATCAGCACTTCATAAAACATGTACGAGGATCGGGCAACAGAACACAAGTTTCCCCTTCTGACTTACCACAGACTCCAGAGTCCCTATGTCCTCACAACAGCCTAACAATCGGATTTTTGAGAATTTCAAAAGATGAAGGAGTAAATCCATACAACAAAACAAACAAATGAAACTCTTTCCAGTCTTGAGTATCTTGAAATCAGGGAGGATTGAAGGCCTGTGCCTGCCATACAAATGGTTACTGCTGCTGTATATACACAATCTAATTGTGTAGGGGAGCATCGGTCATACTCCCAGCTCACCTACAACTTTTGTGCCAAATGTCAGGTGGGAACAGCTGATTTTTGGGTTCTACTGGAACTTATCAGGAATATCTGGCTGAGCTGCTTAAGCAACAACAGTATATAAAAATCTTGTATATGCACACAGCAGCATTATAGGCACAAGAAGTTGCATGCATTTTTGGACTCATGAAACTGATGCATTTCTTGTTCCCAAAGATCAATGCCGATTCAGTCATAATGGAAAAAGGATATGTTTGTCCCATTATAACGATCTAAAACTTTGTACTTCTTTACTATTGAAATGGTTATTTTAAATGCAGTTGTCAACGAAAATCAGAGTTAGTAAGAATATTTTTTACTTTTCTCCATGGAGTGTTGAAAACATGCAATTGTATTTACCTTAAATATGCTAAAACACGACAATTTAAAAGTCTATGTGCCCATGTTCTCTGAAGCACTTGTGCCAATTTTCAGATGTTCAGCATAATCCCAACAGTTGATAAAAGAAGCAACTATTTTCTAAAAAATATGCTTACATACAAATAAGGATGCTGTAAAATACACTTCCACTTTTGGGTTTTTCCCTTCTGCTTTTCTCCTTGACAGTAACTGTGATCTTAACACAAAAGGGGGTAAAATTGGTTTCATTATAATCTTATTTGCATTTTAAGAGAAATATGGAAATACCATTCATTCCCTACCTCATGATTTCTTTAGCCAGTTGGGCTCCACTGACAACTTACTGCCACCAGGCAAGCTGTCTTAAACACTACTTGTTTGAAAGTGACAGCTTAGTCCAATAACTGGAATGATTTCATCCACAAAACTTCATGTTCTCCAATAAAACAACACAACAAACAACCACACACCTTCTTCCCTACAATCAGTCTCAGCCATATTAGCTCACCGAAACTCATAATAGCTGTCAATTGCTTCTCAAGGCTGTCCGTCCCTAAGCCCTGCGGGTCATTTCCTTACAACACAAACTGGTTCTGTTATCAAATCGATCCATCCGTGATATACAGTTCAGTTTTCACCTAACGCTCAGCAACTTTTCACTTTTCACAGCAGTAGCAGATGTAAATGACTCGACTTTTGTAAGAGTTAATTAGATAAAGTCATACTCTTTGATCCTTGTTTCCAAGTTTACTCAGGACACCCTGGTCTCCCATACAGCACCTGCAACATTAAATCGTCGCCGCAAGTAAGAATTACAGCAATACATTCACCACAGAGCTTTGTCCTGGAAATACAATTACTTTGGAACATTTGAAGATAAGTAACAGGCTATCCCACGGATGATGCGCATACTTTCTGTACTGAGGGAAAAAAACGTGCACTGGGCTGCGTCGATTAAATGCTGGCAGTAACTTCCCTGGAAGTTCCCTCGGGAGCACTAACAGAACAGAACTCACAGAAGGGCCACAGTCTGTACGGAGATGACTGTCAGCTCGGCGTCTGCTCAGGGTAATTAATGGGCGCTTTGCTCACGAGCACAGACGTTAGGCCGGATCGGAGCCGCCCGGGCCCCCGCCGCGTCCGGCAGGCCGGGAGGGGACCGGACCGCATATTCCCGGAGCCGCAGGCGGCCTCAGGGCAGGCCATCCCCGCTCGCCCGGCCCGGCCTCCCCGTGCCCCCAAAGCCCCGGCCCGGGCACGCCCGCCCCCGCACCTCGTACTCGCGGATGTTGTTGGAGGTGACGAAGATGCCGATGCCGATGGGGATGAAGATAAGGCCGATAATGAAGAAGGCCGGCAGCACCGTGCCCGCTGTCAAGATGGGCTGCCAAGCCGGCAGCCGCTGCTGCTTGAACGCGGTGTTGTCGGGCTTGCGGGTCTTCACGGCGCCCCCGCCGCCGCCGCCCACCGCGCCTCCGCCCGGCACCCCGACGCCGCCTGAGGGATGCCCGTCCGCCTCCTCCTTGGCGCTGTAGTTCACCGCCATGGCGCCGCCGCCGCCACCGCGCGACACGTGACCAGGGGCACCGCGCCTGCGCACTCGGCCGCGGCAGCTGCGGGAGGGGCACGGCGGGCGCGCGGGCGGTGACGCGGCATGGCCGCGCGCCCGCCCAAATCATGGAGTCGTGGAATGGCGGAAACGTCAGGGTTGGAACAGACGCGCAAGATCATCCAGTCCGAGCATCCACTCGGCACTGCCACTGGGAGCCCTAAACCACGTCACCCAGTGCCAGATCCAGTCGCCTCTTGAACACCTCCAGGGGTGGTGACTCTCCCACCTTCCCGGGAAACCTATTCCACTGCCTGACCGCCCTAGCAGTTGTGAAAAACGAGGTTCGCTTTCCTGGTAGATTTTAAAAGGTTTAATAAAAGACAATAAAAGATAAATAATAAAGCAAAAAGTTATGACGGCCGGGTGCTTGGCATTCAGCCAAGAGCACACCTGCTGTTTTGGAGACACCCCTTAAATTCATCAGCCCGTTGCATATTCATAAACCTGTCATACATTTTCAAACCTTTCTATAAACTGTTTTCCATATTCCAGGAACTGTTTTACACGGCCTCACTTTTTAAAGCATGCGTGTTTCTTGGCTGTGGTTTTTAATTTATTTTTCTCATCAGTCTTAATTTGGGCTGTGTTCTTCAATTTCTACAGACGGTCAGTGCTGGTAAGTGGTCTATCAATAGCAAGTGTTTTCACTGGGAGTTATCCAACCAAGCAGGTAGTTCACTTACTACAAAGACATTTCATCAGCCTGTGTTACTCCTAAAGAAAACTCTACCTTAAAAACCATTTCAACACCACACATATAGTATCCACCCTAATATTTGTGAAAAGCCGTAATACATATTTATAACACTGTGAATATTGTTTTGTTATATCTAGTTTGAATCTCGCCTGTCTCAGCTAAGGCCATTTCGTGCTGTCCTCACTGCAGGCACAGCAGAACAGACCCTCTACCCTCCCCTCCTCACCCCGGCCTTTCCTCAGGGAGTTGTAGAGAGAATAATGTCCCCCCCCAGAGCTTCCCTTTCTTCAGGCCAAGCACCCCCAGCTTCCTGAGCCGCTCCTCACAGGACATGTTCTATGAGCTATGGCAGGCTCTGCTCTGGTGCCCTTAGGACAGGGGTCCTGCCACTTCGTGCTCAGGGTTGGGGTGAGACCCAGACCCGCAGCCTTGTCACCCCCACTCAGTGCTCCAGGAGGGTCCCCCTGCCCTTCATCATCCCTGTTGGCATGAGGAGCAGTGCTGGCCCAAGGCAGCATCCATAGGGTCTAAAATGGAGAAGTGAGCTTCGGCTTCCTACCCTCATAAATAGGATCAGTGCCACTGTAGAGATGTGATAATGCACAAGAATATTGAGAGCTTCTCTGAATGGAGACGTGTGTGCCGACCAGCACTTTTGGGAGCTGTTCTGCTCTGTACTCCTGCTCTGCTGTCAGGAGGTGTGAGTGAATCAGTGCAGTGAATACAGGATCACAGAGTGGGTAAGGCTGGAAGGGACCACAGCGGATCATCTGGTCCAACCTCCCTGCTCAGGGTCACCCCAGAGCACAGGGCACAGGACTGCATCCAGAGGGTTTTTGAGTATCTCCAGTCAGGGAGACTCTACAGCCTCTCTGAGAAATCTGTTCTAGGGCTTAGTCACTCACACACTAAAGTTCTTCCTCATATTCAGGTGGAACTTCCTGTGCATCAGTTTCTGCCTGGTGCCTCTTGTTCTGCACCACTGAGAAGAGTCTTGCTCCCTCTGACTCCACACCCACCCTTTAGATACTTACACATATGGATGTTGTTGTTTTCCTGTAAGGAGCTAATCTGGCTGTACAGATTAGCTAATAATACTATTCAATCTAAATAGAATCACAGAATCAATTAGGCTGGGAAAGACCTCTGAGGTAATTGAGTCCAACCTTTGGCTGAGCACCACCATGGCACTACACCATGGCACTGGGTACCATTTACAGTCTTTTCTTAAACACCTCCAGGAACAGAGACTCTACCACTCCCCCAGGGCCAGCATGTTCTAGTGGTTAAAACCCCTTCTGTGGAGAAGCAGTCACCTTGTGGAACATGGTGTGGGAGTATGTACTTGTAGTCCAGAATACCTACTTTAGCAGGCATTGCTCAAGCTAATGCAACATTGAAAGTTCACGTTTCTCACTTTATTGGCACTTCTACATTAAAGTCTGTTTTGTGAGGACTCTCTAGTCCTTCATATGCAGTCACTCTAGAGTGCTGCCAAAATCCACATTCAGCAAGTATTTATGAATTTACTTGATTTCAAGAAAAAAAGTGATTAGAACTATGTAATTAAATAACTTTGTAAGTATGTAGTCCAAACTGAAGGCTTTTTAGCTGGCTCTGGAACAGTTTTTGTAAAATAAATGCCTTTTAGCTCTCTGGAGCACTGAGAGCATCAGTGAAGACCGCTGGGGGGAGCACATGACTTGTGCAAATGTTCGCTCTGGAGCCACAAAAGGCTTCTTTGACATAGACAGCATAGGAAATTCGGATATATATATAAGCATCTAAAATGTAAGTATTAATTCGGTGCCTAAATAATTATATAGGGTACAAAAGTTAATCATATTCCTTGTGGCATCTGTGCTAAAACTATATTTCATTCCTATTTTATCTTTTCCACTATCATGTGGACCCCAACTTTTGCTGCCATTCCCCCTAGACAACGGGCTCCTTGTCGATAGTACCACCCTTCTGTTATTATCTTCTGTTTGCAATTATTACCTTCAGCTATAGTGACTTTTATTCCCACAGCCTCACAGAGAATCCAGGGAGATGCAGCCTGGGATCCCAAAGGAACAAGACTGCTTGTAAACCTGTGGTGAGAGATGGCAAGAAATTTCTCTGGCAGCAGGATAACCAAGGGGCAATATTGGGAAGCTGGGACCTGATGCTCTCAGGTGTGAGAGGACTGGCAAAAGTGGGCATGTTAAAGTTGTCCAATTATGTTTCACAACAAGACAAAAAGAAAACTCACGGGCTGTGGAGTTTCTCTCTAGAAATCTAAGTATTTGGGATTTTTTCCATAGATTGAAACGTTATATTTTATCACTATAATTATACTACACGGGTCTTTCAGTAAGAGATCTAAGGGAAAAGTTCTTTCACTGGTTTTCTATTGTTTAAAAGCTACTGATAGCTATAGCCTCTACATTATCTTAGTGTGAAAGCACTTCCCAATTACCTCCTTTAAAATTACAGTACTTGTAGAAATTAATCACATCTTTAGTCTATATTAATGTATTTCTTCCTGAGTGTCCCCAAATACAGGTTAGTTATGTGGGCTAATGCACTTTTTTACATATTTGTCTTAGATTCACATTCAAGTTAGGTAATGTAAAAAATTGACCAGGAACATAAATGCAAGATGAAATCACCAGTCTCCTACTCCAAAGTGTTGCAGTTCATCAAAAATATTTTTAAATTATTTCAATACACCATGATTGTATGTATGCTTTAAACAAAGCTTTATTTTGGGAAGCTTAAAAACTTAATATAAGTGCAAAACCGTAAATGTTTCTGTATTTGTTTATGAATCATAGTCTTACACTCATACTGAATTAGTTTTATATTAAAATTTAGACAAGGAGAAATATGTTCCAACTTCGACTGGGACCTTTTAAATCTAGACTCAGTTTTGGAATAAGATTTTACTTGTGTCCTACTCATATTTAAAAGCTGAAGTTTATTTCAGGCATGTCACCGTCACTTTCAAATAGCCAGGAATTTCAGTCCAGCTGAGCTCAGTGTAGATCCTAACATAGATAAGTTTCAATTCCCAAGTAGTGTTTTGAAAACAGAAGATCTGGGTCGCTACAATGCTCATTCAGCTGCGCTGTAAACTGAAATGTGGCACACACTGAACTTTATTCACCTCAGCTGTATTGCTCTCTAAACGCTGGAATTCTTCTCAGCTTGCACTAAAGTGTGATCTACTGACACAGCTATGTTATTGGCATACATTGTCTGCTGTACAGAAAAAGCTCCACTCCTTAAAAAACATGGTGTACCAGCTAAGAATAAGTTACACTAACAAAATTACTCTTCTGCCAGGATAAACAGCACTTAATTTTCATTCCTCAGTATGGCTGTATTAGTAAACTCTTCACGATGGAGATCAACTCCAAGAAACTTCATACAGGTCCCAGAATATCCTGCTTCTCTAGAGTGTCAGCATTTGCTGCAGAACTCATATGTAAAAGGAAAAACAGCTGCCGTGGCTCCCATGAAGACCAAATTGACTACGGATCAGTGTGATATTCCAGCTTCAAAGATGGACCAACCTAACCATCCCAGTGGGATGCTGCATTAATGCTCTCTTTCTGGCATTTCACAGCACATCTCCTGCAAACAAACACAGTTTTCCTTCCCAAAAAATAGTAATTTCTCCCAGTAGCTTCTGCAGTTAAAAATCTGCAGTATTTTAAGTATGTGCCAATGATTTAGATTAAAAATCATTGGTTATGAAATGTAAAAGGAAAAAATGACCCTGCCTGGATTGCATGTAGCTTTACTTATCATTCATTCAAAAATCATCCTAAGTATAGGTGCCACAGGACTCTCTGGATGCTATTTGAGAAGCTACAGCCATCAGTGTAAAAGGTGACTTTCAGTGTGTGGCAGAGTGCCTGGTCTCTAGTCCAGGTGCTAACCCAGGACTAAAGATTCTGACAGTACCAGTCGAACATCTCTGCTGGTGCTGTGAAAGCATAAGGTTAGAAACAATTAAGTCATTAAGGGCTTGGTGATTGATCCATCTCTGTATCTTAACTTCTGAGCCTACAAGAAGGATGGAGAGATTCGCATGGGCATGTAGTGACAGGACAAGGAAGAATGGTTTCAAACTGACAGTAGATTTAGATTATTAGATACTGGGAAGAAATTCTTCACTGTGAGAGTGGTGAGACACTGGAACAAAATGCCCAGAGAAGCTGTTGAACAGCTTTCCTGTAAGTGTTCAAGGCCAGGTTGGATGGGGCTTTGAGAAACCTGATCTAGTGGAAGGTGTCCCTGCCCATAGCAGGGGGATTGGAACTACATGATCTTTAAGGGGCCTTCCAGCCCAAACCATTCTATGAATCAGTTTCACCCTGTACATCACTGGGACACTGTATGAGACACCAGTCAGAAAAAGGAACTTCCAAACACATATTCTGCCCCCATAAACAAATACATAGATGAGCCAACCTTAAGAAACTGGAGTTGAAATACAAACACCTGATTACATTTGCATAGTTGTGAAAATTTATTAGTTACAGTGTAAAGAAAATCAACTTTTTTGGTACAGGCAGAAGTAAAAACATACTTTATATAGAAAAAAATCACAGCTTTAAAAACTGACTGACATTGTTTAAAATGAGTAAATCTGGTTGTACTTCAAGGCATTGGACTTTAATATTTAATTTTATGCCAAACCATCACACAGTGCAAGAAATATTCTGCAATAAATTCCATACAGCAGTCTTCAGAGTATTTAGTCTCACAGAATCTCATGATGGCAAAAAAAATGTACTGAATACTTTTCCATTTAAACAGAAAACATTGCTGAAGTTACATTTTTCTTTCTTCACATACTCTCTATTACAAAAATATCAAATTGCAAATTTGACAGTGTATTCTACAAATAAATGTGTCATAAGCAACAGGAATTGCAACTTTGGCACAGCTACTTTACAAAGTGTATTATAAAAATAAATTATATAGCAAATATCAAACAAAATCAAGCATGTGCCTTAGGCTTTGCAATTAGAAGTGAAATTCAGCTGGCAGAAAGACTGCTGCTCTCTCTGTGATTAGATACTTTTAAAATACCAGCAAGGCCATTCATTTTTAAAGCTCTACCAAGAAAAAAAAAAATATATAAAACTTAATGGAAGCACTAATACTTCCACAAGTAATCAGTAGCACAAGTGACCCTGGTGTTGATGGCAGAGAGCTCCTACAGTGATCCATCCACAGGCATGGAGGGTGGTGCACAGAGTGCTCTAGCGGGCGGTAACTCATCTAGAGTTCACGCGTAACTGGTGAATGATGACACTCTCTAAAAGAAAAGAGAGCAAAACATTCGGGTTTATGAAGCTACAAACACATTGCAACTTACTTTAAAGAAGAACAATTACAATGGCAGTGCAAGGCGTTTTTCTAAAATAGTCTCACAAACTTACTCTCACGACACTGCTTGATCAATCTATCCTGGCTAATGGTACAAAGGGAAACTAAATTAGTACCTGTCAAGGGCTCAGAGGGCCTTGGCTTCCACTCCAGTGTCAAGACCATCATTTGGTCGTCCATAGGGAAAAAGGAATAATACAGGTGAATGGATTAAAGCAGAGGGACACCAAAGTTCCAGTTCCTCACCCAAACTAGGTAGAGAAAAACTTGGAGTTGGGTGTCTAGTATCTTGTCTAAGCAACTTCATCATAAATCTGGTGACAATTCATAAAAAAGGGATGAGGAAGAGGTATGGGGTCATTTAACGTTTTTTTTAAATTTAAACTTGGCTTAGAAACCTATGCTGTGTTTATTCAACAAGTCTTCTTGAATTTTGCTACTGACTTGAATGGGGATAAATTTCAGCCACAGCATGCAAAACTATGTGTTGGCATTTCTTTAAAAGTCTGGATTTAATTTTGCCCTGTATGTAGCATCAGAGATCCCTGACCCTGATTAATCCCTGGGCTCTGCTGAAGTACATATGGCGTGGTCTTCTGTTCTTCTACCTATATGTACAACTCTTACAGGCAACTTTTTTATTATAAGATTTTACCTGTCAATTAATATTTTTCTCTGAAAAGTGTATTTTATGCATTTCAAATAATGTAACTGTACCAATACTAATTAAAGCATAGTTATACATTTTCAGAAATATTAATCTTAATTGAAATTACTTTTGTTACCTTCCTTTCTGAATAGTCTTAAGATTTTTCAAAATTTACGTGACCCAAGAAATGACATTATTGATATAGTTTTTGCCTTTTACATTTTTATCGACTTCTGCCTTTATCCGCTTCCTAACTAATATTTGCAAGGTGTTTCATGAAGTTACACTAAAAGAAGAAAGAAAATTGAAAATATTTCCCATATACTCTTACTGCTAGAACTTTGCCACTAGATGGCAGATCCCAGTGCTGCTTTTCATACGTGGTGAAGCAGCAGCAGGGCTGAGGCAACGTCCAATAAAATACGTTAAGGCAAATGAAATAATAGAACTCCCCGAATTGAAAGTACTTATTTTCCATAAAATTTATCAATAACAAATGATTTTCAACAAGAAATGTACACCAGTTCTACCACACTTGAGTAATGAATGTGAAAGAACCACGAATTATTGTATGATTTTACCTTACAGCCAGTGCGGTTCTAACTTGAAGCTCTTGTGGAATATGATGTCAAAAGCTCATTTACAAATTATTTTCTTAATATTAAAAATATTATTTTTAGAAGAAAAATTATTTTCTTAGTATTCATAGTGCACCTTCAATAAGCAGTTTAGGCACAAAATTTTAAAAAACTGGGCAGCAGAAAAATATCACACTTCTTGTTAAGGCTCAGTCCCTGAATGAACAGCAAAACTACAGTCGGTGTCTGAATCAGACACCTTTCTCCCAAACAGTAATTGTGCAGAAAAGAGTAGAAGAAAAAATAATTAAAAATAAAATAAAATCATTTCCACTGATATTTATCTTTCATTCATTTCTTACACACCTAGAGAACACACACTCTAAGTTTGTCCCAGTTGTATTGTATTTGAAATGTTTATATATATATGAAAATATATATATATTACATACACACACAGACGTGTAGTTACTACAAGAGGTGTCTGAAATTAGAGTAGGATAGATTTTGTCAGAGTTCTTTTGGACCACCCTCTGTGGGAATATGATTATATTTGAAGGATATGATTAAATATATTTTTCAAGGGTTCTAGATGGGAATATTTCAAGGAGCTATATATTCACTTAAACAAAACAATTTATTTTAATGACAGAAAAAGAAAATGAATTTAATGTAAAACGGCTAATTCTGCTTTCAGTCCTACTGATGTAAAACAGAATTTCTCGAGAAAACAGATCAGGATACCAGTTCATATAATGAAGCACATCAAGTGGCATTTTAACATATAAAGTTTAATTTATCCTTACAATATATACAAGTATCACCAGATAATACAAAAATGAATGTACCACAGACAATGCACACCCAAGCAACAGAAGAGAATCATACATCAGCATTTCTCTTTTTAAAATCCCAAGGAGAGGTTTTTTTGTTTGGAGAACCATTCACACCTGAGTGTTTCATACCTGAGAGCTGACAGCTCTGCACCTGACAGTAGTTAACCCTGGTTACATTTTAAGGAAAAAAAAAAAAAAAGCCAAGGTAAGAGCAATGTGCAGGGAATAAGATTCAAAGTGAAGTTAATATCTATAATGAGAAATATTGCATATAATTTTGCCCAAGGGAGCTCAAGCAAAATTAAGAGAGGGCATAACTCACACTGACACAGGGGAGAAAACCATTCCCCTAAATGAAAACAAGTTCAAAAGATGAGCTCACAAAAACTCCTGCCAGCAAACTACGTGTTTCAAAGCAACTCAGTGAAATTGGCCACTGATGTGTGATGGGAACATATAATTGGTCTGAAAATTGTCTTGCCTGTTGCAGCTTATGCCAAGTACCTGAAACCCAGCAGGGACTGTAGCTTACTTTATTCAAAGACATGCTTTTCCACATCTGATCAGAATTACTGAGTATTCATGTAAATACTGAGCATATTTTATAATCTGTGTGGCATATTCCAAGCAGGGACATATGACTTGGCATCCTGTTGGCCCAGATCAGCATATTAATGTGGCTTTAGAGATTGCTCCCATAGTGGTAATTATTATGTGCTCTAAGTGGTTTGAGGTTTAAATATAGTGATGTGTACTCTATGGGCATATTACAAAGAGTCTCAAAGTGTTTGGTTTTTGAAAAATCACTCTAACAAGTGCAACAAAAGGAAAAAAGGTGAGCAAAGTAAATCAAAATCTCTGTTTTTCGTCTACCATTTGCTTAAGATGTTTAGTAATCTGAGAGAAATCCCCCCAGGCATTACAGCTGAAGCTCTGTGCTCCTTTTTCAGTTACACTTACTCAAATGTATTGATCTACTAATCACTACGTTAAGCAATACCCCTATGTAGCAGTAAGTCTGGTGATGGGATCTATTAAGGAACACAGTAGAAAACTTGTTAGGAACTAGATTTAAAATCAGAGAGATCATCTGGAGAACTAAGTGTGCACCTTCTCAGTCTATGTGTGCTGCTCATGAATGGGTTGGCATTTTCCCTGCTCTTCCACCTTACTGCTGGTGCTAAGCCATATGTTACTACTGCTGGGCTTGAGTTATCACAACTGGCCATGTCATCAGCCAAAACAGGGCTTGTCTCCAGCTGACATGAATATGACTAATAAGTACAAAGATTGGTCAGTCGTCTTTGTTCCCGACAAGGCATTCTAACTATCATTATGATTCTGAATGCATTATTTTGCTACTGAAATTGTTTCACTTCATCATTACAAAAAAGCCAAAATAAAACCCAAACAAAATGACTGAGAAAAAAGGTAAGAGAGAGAAAGCATGACGATGAGTGATCCCAGATGATCACTTAAGAAGGTTTCGTTTACACATTATAATCCAGTAATGTAGAACACAGAAAAGCCCTGTAAATAAAGCCCTAATATTTTCCTTTGGAATGATGTGTCAGAGTTTGATTCTTTGGTGCCTAGTAAAATCTGAGGTCTGAACAAAGCTTGTTGCTGTGGCATTTCTGACATCACTCTTGTGTTCATTCTTTGATGCTGTATGAAGGTGAGCTCATGCCCTACTCTTCCACACAGTGAGGCACGGCTAAGGTCTTGCTCCTCTTCTCTGCCGTCCTTTTCATTAAACTGGAAAAACTTATTCTGGAGACCCCTATTGCTTTGTCACGTTTGGATGAAATTGGTTGGTGTGTTCAGTGTTATTCATTAGGGAAGGAAAGATGGAAGGATGGATGAACACAGACACTTCATCTTATAAGCCTCCTTTTCAAAAGGGCCAGGCTCAAAGGCAGCCTTTGGAACGGGGACACAGATCTGGGGGGGGCTCCCTCCTAGTTCAATATCCCGACCCCTCAACCACTCTCTTGTTTCTGCTCAGTGAATACTGAAGCATTCCATGCAGAACAGCACAGCCTTTCCAGGAGGGAATGAGAATGCCACCTTCTTCCTCCTCAGCTGTCAGTGCCACTAGTGAACCTGCCTGCAGCTGATGTGGGTTTGAGTCTCCTCAGGTACTGTTGAGAAGGGGAACCTGCCTCCTACCTCTGAGAAAAGGTTTCAGTCAAAAGCTTTTGACAATAAGCAGCACAACCCCTGCTTTTGTGTAGTATTTGATCTACTAGAAGGCATTCATGATCCTACAGTCACTTTAAAACACCAGCTGGTTTCCTACGCCCTCCTTCTTTCTTTTTCTGGCCTGTGAGCCTGGTACTAAGTTATGTCAAAGCCAGTCTTTATGCTTTTTTTTTTTTCCAGATTCCTTTTAATTCAGATCAGTTCCCCAGTTGAGTTCAAACACTTGTGCCAGCTCAAAGGACAACCACATAGTCAGTGAGTACTTTCTTGGCTGGAGGTGACAAAGACAGGACTACATCTTTTCAGTCCAGTGTGGAGTTACAGCCTGACTTTAAGTGACCAGGAAATCGTGGCTTAACTTAAAAGCATCGGAGGAAATACACGAATACCTGCGTTAAGGGTCTCAGTGAGGTACAGAGGCTGCAGTGCTACATTTAAGTCATAATAGAAACACTGACTAGATAAGGGTTGTGGAAGAACATCAAGAAGATCTTCAGGATGCCTTTTGGGCTTAGGCACTGGTTTTAGATTTCGTTGTTTAAATTGCCTTTTGGAGCTGACCTACTGAATGGAGAATCTAAACACACTAAACATAACTGTCTTCAGATTCAGAGGAAATTTCAATGTAATACAAATATTTAGGCTTGAACTTTTAAGACTTCTGAACTATAGGCTTTCTTTTCTCTTCATCTTACCCTTCTACCTTTAGGAAACAAGAATATTAGGTCAATTAAAACAGAGGTCAAAAGTTTTGAGTGTAACTAAGTACCTGTTTTTAGCTAACAGTTTAACCAGCTGCCCAATTCTAGAAGTCTCTAGAATTCTGCTGCAGAGCAAAAGTCCGTTTTAGTTGCTCAGCCCCTGGGGAAAAATATCAGGATCGTGACCTCTCTGGAATTTCTAAAATCTCTCTCATCAAATCCTACTGACTCTACAGGAGCAACTCCTGGCCTGTGTCTGCAGTTCTGGCTCTAGCTGTGCCAGTTTGTGTGCCCTAGATTTCAGGTACTGTGAGGCTGGCTTGTTTCTTCAGGTGAATTAGCTTCTTAGAAGTCAAACAAAAACAAAATTTTCAATCACAGCCACACATAGAACACTGAGTATGGCGACAGTTAACTAAGTTTCTTTGACACAATGAAGGCTTAAGGCAGCTGTATCAAGCCACATTAGCTTGGGGATCATGTTTGCAGTATTACTTGACTGGTTTGACCTTACAACTTACTTCAGTAACAGTATTTAGAGTGAATATCCAGAAAAAAACCCTTTTTTCTATTTAAATATCTGTTAAAATGTCTGTGTTACAATAAAACCAGTAAGATCTCAGCAACAATTTGACTTACTGAGGCTTTTAAGTGATTAGAATTACTTGAGAGGATTTGATGTATTTCTGACATAGTAACTCACATGGCTTATGAATTCCAGTTTCCAAGTTTTATCTGAAGTACTGGGAATAGAAGTTATGAAAAAATGCTACTAATACTAATCCAATTTTTGAATGTCATAGGAACTAGAACCTTAAAATTAACAGACATTTTAGGTGCTACACATGTAAAAAAACCAAAACCAACTTTTTTTAATGTGGCAAAGAAAAAATGCCTTTCAGGTGAATAATAAAATGCCAGCTTTACAATGGGATAATTGTTATATCTGGATCTGAAATTCTAAAGCAATACAAAGCAGATGGAAAACTAAACATTGCTTGGATTGAATATAATTTTTTTAAGCTTTGGTGACAGAGTCTTCCATCCAATATCTTCTCCCAGGCCAAATTTCATATTTCGACCACTGGTGCATTTTCCTTTCTGTGAATTTTATTTATAATTTATTGGTGGTCTTCCCACCTTGCTTTCTGTTTTAAGCACTGGGCCCTTCACAGCTTGGTGAGGTGGTTGAAGCATTATACAACCTTAAACCCATCATTATACACCCTTAAACCCATCTGCTCAGCTTCATTTCTTTTGGTTGTGACTCTTCTGTAAAAATTGCTTAGTGGAAATGTGCTTTAATAACTCTACTGTTATTAAATAAACAATTATAACAATTGTCAACATCCACACTATTTCCATGCTGAAAAAATTCCTTAAAACATGCTTTAAAAATGCAAACACACAGATGAGGAAATCACAAAGAGGGGAGGGAAAATGATGAATCACCATGGTATTGTAAGGTGGTCTGCATTTTATGACAAAATATTTTAAACAACTGAAAACTGAGAGTAATTTCCTTACCAAACCCTCTCTCTTTCACTGTCTGTACCTGAGCTGTGCCTTTAGATAGCAATTCCTGCCACCAGCAGTCTGTGCTGACTTACCCTCTAGGACATAAAGATGCTTGGCAAGTAAGGTTTAAATGTTAGACCCCACCAGGAAAACTGAAACCTAGTCAGTCAATGGAATGAGTTGCCTCATAGCCTTCAGTGGTCTTTGGAGCAGGCACAAATGGATTGTATTGATTTTTGCCAGGTAGTGTTTCTCAAGCTTTTGCTGAAGACTAAACACCTTCTGGCTCACAAGCCTTTACCTGAGCCCTGAGCTCGCAGTATTCCAGTGTGTGTAAGTCAGGGACCTGGTTCTAAGTGTTGTCTACAAGTGTTAACTCTCTCTGGAAGAATTAAGTTCCTGCCAAACATTGTGCCACATCCCTATGCCCTTGAATTTAGTAACTATTTTGAGAAAGCAGCTCACCACTGAGAAATGGTGATTTTGATGGGAGGCTCCCAGAGAGAAGGCTACAAGGTCACATGGTGCCCATCCTTCTCTTCCCCCCCCACACAGGAGGGACTGGCTTTCATTAAACAAGACTTCAAGTGTGCATGGCAAGTCTTCTGGCATTGCTTCCCTAGGCCATGTGGCATTTCAATAATGTGATCAAGGCAGGAAGGAAAGCAGACCATGCAGCAGCAAAGGTGGAAAGTGATCCGTTAAGGTGGGAAACAATCTAGTAAGAGTGACCAAACTTCCTTTGATCTACTAAAAAGTGACCATGTCTATCATTAAGAATTCCTGAACTAGATTAATAACCTAGTGCAGTTACCCCATTCTCACTTCCTAGACTGAAAATCTTCCTGGCATAAAATTGCCTTTTTGACAGCTTTTTTTTTTTTTTTTTAAACTTGAGTAAGAAAACCAAAGCATTTTGTTATTTAAGTAGTCGGTGCACACACTTATTAGTTTGTTGTTAAGTGACAGCTGCAGGACTTCGTTAGTACAGGCAAACGTGAACAACTACACAGACAGGGGAGCTGACTTCCATGGCAGCAGTAAAACCTGCAGAACGTACCCCCTGAGCCACTGCCATCAGCCCTGACCCCCGCCCAGGGAGGCAGAGCTGCTGGCTGAAGATTTCTTCAGTTCTATTTTCATAGACTGAGTCTCAGCACGAGGCTCGAATTTTGTCACATTTCCTGCTCCTGCGGCTGCCACTACTGGCTTTCCTGCTTTCATACCTTTTGACACAGGAATGCGGGTGGGTGTAGGTCTCGGGGATGACCCATCCTGTCCTGTCTGCAAAACAAAGAGACAGAGAAAAATGCCATGAATTAGGAACTTCTTCTCATACATGCTCATCTTATACTTTTCTTTGGTTCTTCATTTACCTCTCAAACAACAATATCCCAAATCACACCTAATAGCAAAGTAATGTCAGCACTTGAAATCTGGCCATGGTACATATTCCTAGAGTAGAGCCAAAGGCACAGTTGGGATCAAATGAGTTTCCTAAAGCTGAAGTCCAGTGTTTTGAATCAAGATGTCATAAGGATGGGAATTTGTGCAAACCTCCCATTCTAGAGCATGACACAGTGCAGGATGCCCTTAGAGGCTAGTACAACAGATAGAACCCAGGGTAACTGCCAAATTTTAGGAGCTGGGACATGATCACTCAGCATTATAAATAAAATTGAATTTTACTTCCCAAAGTATGCTGAGGTCATGGCTGGGGCCACTTATTTCTGCACTGGGCAGAGCAGGGGGCTGGGAGAGATGAGTAAAGATATGGATTTCCTTTTCCAATGGTGTGGCAGGAGGGATGTGGGAAAGGGCTCTCCCCCTCCAAGCCCTAATCACGACTTGAGAAACTCTGGTGAGGGTGAAGCTGCTAACTCAGATTTCCAAGGATACTTCAAGACAGTGTGGACATGGTCATTTTACTATCTCTGTCAGCCTTCGGCCCTGGACAACAGCCTAGCAAGCACACTTAACCTCGAGTTTGAGTACTTCAGAATTAAAAAAACAAAGAACAGCCTAAGTGGTTGGCTTAGGGCTGGCAGACCCAACATGGCACCTGTGCCCTTCTGGAGCCCCAGCTGGAGACCAGGCCATAGCTGTGAAACTGAAATCAGCACATATGCTTAAGCAACCAAATCTCACTGTGTAAATGCACAAGGAGTACCTGGATAGGATAAAAATACTCAAAAAGGCCAATGGCTATTTTCTGTCTCTCTTGGCCAGATAATGGTGTGCATACTCTTCAAGGTCAAAACTGCAGCTACCCCATATTAACAATGGCTTAAAGAAAATATTCATAAACATGACAATTCTGAAAAGAAAATGGGCTTTATCTTCTGCCGTGTGCAATATAGACACAAATGAAAATGGTGACAACTCCAGTGACTTGGCTGAATTTCATATGTGACTGACATTTCTGTACAGAGTATTGATAAAGACTTTCACAAGAGAAAACAATTTTCCTAAGATCCTGGAAGCGTAGCTAGACCCACCTGCTAAGTGACTAAACTCTGCGACTTATGACATAAGCAAAATAAAACTAAACTGCTTAAATAGACTGGACTGGGAGCTCATATCAGCTGCAACATGAATTTGTACATTTACTTAAAAATGCTCCACAAATGTTTTTCAGCCAGAGGCATCAGAGCTTTCTGTCTGCATCCTGAGCATGCAAAGGAAAACCATCCCTTAATCTTCTAAGAACAGCTCAAAACCCCATGTGTACACTCAAAAAAAATCACAATTGGAAAACTTGAATGCTGTCTGCCTGACAGGAAGGAAGCCATTTTCAATAACTAAAAGCAACATTTACAATAGCAGTCTAAAGGCTAATATGGAACTCACATGTAGATGTCAAAACAAGTTAGGCCCATACAATTCTGTAGGGCAAAACATGCAAATGCATTCCATCAGCCTTGGAAAATATGTCAACATCCCAGGGAACCCAAATGACAAACATCTTGTACTCCCTGAAAGAGTTCCACAGTGTGTAAACATGAGGCAATCAAATGGAGTAGCTGGAATCTCAGGCATTTCTTCAGCTTTATTCACATGTAAATTATTAACTAAGGATTTGAGGGCTTTCAAGTTACTCATTTCAAGCCTAAATCACTCAAAAGCACTTTGAAAAGAACTCTAACTTGCTTTAAATTTCTTAGTTGCCTTCATTCCAGCATAGTAAAGTGTTGATTGCATGGAAGCTAATGCCTGCTTCCCAGGCAGCTGCAAAAGCATTTTGTGTTTGCCAAGCGAGATGGCACAAAGGTGCCTCCCCAGCCGGCTGTCCCCTTGGGCGCGGGAAGGGGCAGCAAGCACAGAACACAGCCAGGCTGCAGCTGTGGCAGAGAACCCACACAACTGCCTGTGTCTCCATTGTTTCTTCCAAGAACTCAAAGCCGTTCCTTCCAGCCCTGTTTGTCTATAGGCTGCTGTCTTCTGTTTGATCCAGGAATGTGGCTCCAGCCAGAAACCAACCCTTACACAGCTGGAATGCAGTGCCCGAGATGCGGCCCCATCTGGACACGGGGTGATGCAAGCTGGATCTGAGCTGGCAAGGAAAGACACGGTGCTGGAACAGGGACCCAGTGAGGTTACACAAGACATTACTGAGAGTGATGTGAACACAGGCAGCTGCTATGGTGCAGTCATAATCAGCTCTCACTGCAGACACAGGTGTATTAACCTGTGAAGTTGTAATAAAGTTGGGCAGTCCCGTTAAAGGGAGAAAAAGCAAAGTGAACATACAGAGAATGTAGCATATTTGAGTAGTTTATAACAGATCCTACTTGGGGCATTTTATTGACACACAAAGATAATGCTTTCATGCATTGGAATATTTTAATTACAAAAGTGCTTTTTCAGCATCTGTTTTCAATCTGATCAGGCCCCAGCTTGCCCTGGACAGAAATGGTTCTGTTCAGTGACCAGCAGACATCTTGAGCAACTTGAAAAGCCCTGGGCTTCTCAAGCAATATACACAGGGCTGGGTAGACAAGACAGATGACCCAAAGAGACCTAAAACTTCTGATAAAGCAGCTGGAAGGTAAATAGACTACTTGACATCACTGAAAATGGCGCTAAAATAAAATATGTTTAGATAACTTTATCCTGAAAGGATGGGACTTGAGATCTAGTCAGTATAGTCAGCAGAGCCAGTGGGCAATTCAGCTCACACAGAAGCCAGCCCTGTCTCAGCTGGATCACCCCCAGTCACCACAGAGCCAGCACACAGGCCTCGGGGCTGACATGGGGACTGATGACTACAGACTGACTCTGTTGCCCACACTGAGGCATCTCGTGCCATCTGAGGCGTCCCATCAGGTCTGTTATCCTTCCTTCCTATCCTCACTTGCCACAGGCACACAGCCAGCACCACAACACCTCTGCCTCCTGTACCTCCAGGAGCTCTAGCAGCAGCTTAGAGCACACATGGGACACCTAAGGAGGGCTACATTTAGATGCCCATCCCAAACTAAGTGCTGCCCGATTGCCAGTGGCCTCACAGCTGCATAAACACTTTTCCCGTTGGCTCTGGCAGCCCACAGCTCCTGCCATGGCCACAGGATGCTCGGCATCATGGTTGGTGCTGTGCCACCGGGCTGGCTCTGCTGCAGCCGGGATTCCCTCTGCTCCCTGCAGGTTTGCATGGCACTGGAGTCACTGGGTACCCTGGCAACATAAACAGCTGGCACTCAATGCCAGGCTGGCAGGAGGTGAGGAGCACAGGGATTAAGTGATTATAGCACTGATGCCCATCCAAAGAAGATCCACATTCACCAGCAATCCTATAACCAAATGTAAGGCCTAAATCAAACAGGATGTAGGCAGCACTGGTTTGGGTTTTTTCACAAGAATATCTGGGTTTATTCTATGGGATTTTTTCCGCAAATTGTATGAACTGTTCTGGGAACAGAAATTTGGGCCAATTTGCAAAGGGAAATTTGCTAAGGGAAGACTTACAAGCAGGCTCGTTTTGGTCTCTGTGGTCCATTTGCAATAAATAAATCACATCCTAGGTCTGCTAGATAGTCCGAGTACTTTACTGGGAGTGAATTTGACTCTAATCAAGCTAAGGAGGACTAAACACCATTTTTTCTGTTTCTGTGGGAACTATCCAAATCCACAGGCTGCCATAGAAAAGGCATTAATACATTGTACAAAGCATCTTGTGTGAGGAGAGTTAAGACAAAAATTAAAACCAGTCAGCTAAGAAAGCAGCTGTGTATCAGTTTGTCTTGTTCGATTTTATTAACTTAAACCCTCAAAACTGTATCTGTTGGTTTCGTCTAGGGTTACTGAGTACATGATCACAGCCTGGATTTTCTGACTAGGGGCAGTGAAATGTGTTTGTAAAGTTGTCATTTGCAAAACAGATGGTGAATACACTTTTTTTTTCCCAAGAGGCTGGGGAGGAAAAGACACATTTGAGCTTGTTCGAAGTTGCCTGCTCAGCTGACTAGGCACATTAAAATACAAAGGAAAGCATAAGATAAAGTAAATCTTATGGCTGAACTATTTTCCTTACATTCCAAACCAGGGGGATAAAGTGAAGAAAGAAGCCAGTTTTTAGCCAGAAAAAAACAAAACAAAAAAGTTTTGTCTGCCATGGTTCACTGCATCATCACAGTAGAGACAGACATCTAGTTAAAAATAAAAGTTTAAAAAAAAAATTTCCAGGCTTCTGAGAGACAAAGGGGTTTGTAAATTAATTCAAGACTTTAAAAAATGAACACTTGCCTCTAATATGTAAGGAAACACTGTACAATAAAGTATCTACAATACATTATATAGATGGGAAGAGATAGTGAGTGCATGTGCAATGCCAAACAGATCTGTGTGATGAATGCAAGTTTTCTTAATTCAGAAGCCTTAAATGGGAATGGCAGCTTCTCTCCAAAAGTGTGAAAGTGTATCTTAAATACACTTTGACATTTCAGCTTAGGAAGAGATGGCTGACGAGGCGTGTTGCAGGGGTCTGCTGACTCCGGAGCAGCACGGACAAATGAGTAGGGGATGACTATTCAGTATTTGTCAAGATACAAGAAAAAAGCTGTAACCAATGAAGGTATTGTACAAAAGGTATCAAACAAAAAAGCTTTTCCCAAAGCCCACAACTGAATTCACTGCCCCCTGATGTTGTGGAAACAACAGTGTAAATGAGTTCAAAAAGCAATTAAAAGAATAAATAGAAGAAAACTCTGCCACGGTCTATTAAAGACAAAGATGTGGCTACAGGCCCTGGTTCAGAGAGAAGTACCCACCTATTGCCAAAAGCTGGGAACAGACGCTGAGGCAAACATTACTGTGTGTTTACCCACTCAAAATAATCTTCCCCAAAGCATCTGTTGCAGACTCTGTCTAGCTAAGAAAGTTTTTGGACTAATAAAGTACTGCTGTTTTTCTGTTTTGGTTAAATTCTTCTTTCCCAGGGTATTTCCAAGTAAAGCAATAAAAATATATGTCCAATAATAAACTGAGGGAGGACTATCAATAAATACTGCCCATTATGGTTAAAGAGAGAGGTGAGAAATCTTTCAGTATGAAAAACAAACTGAGATACCACCATAGAAGCCCAAGGAGAAAGTAAAAAATTATGCTACAGGAAGCTCTATTGTAATACAGCACTTACAGAAGTTCAGAGGAACAGAAAGAGTTCTTCTATTCCCTGGCTAAAGAGGCTTGGAGCTGTAAACAATGATAACATGACTGCTTAATTATTCCTTTGAAGTTCAGTAATATAGCAGATACTAACTGAATTATACAGGCATCATGGGATTATATCAAAGAAACGCTAGCCTGCATAATTAGAGTCTAAAGACCTGCCAGCTGGGCCAAAGAAACATGAGGTATATTTTCAAAATTCAGAAATGGCACTCATCAAAAATAAAAATACAGTTTCCTGCTCATTCATCACCATCATTCTTTGTCCCTCTGTCTCTCACTTGTAATTTTACTGGGCTGCCATTATGAAAATAACTTTGAAGGGACTCCTCTGGAAGTTAACTGCTTTGGGAGTAATACCAAAAGTATACTAGCATCCAACACTGGTACAAAAATACATCAATTGGGCACATTCTGATTTTATGCTTAAGCTTGAGCCTGGAAGAAATGTAGGGAAGACAAGAGTTTCTCCTCACCCCTCCCATTTTCCCTGCTGGTGTCTCAGACTCGAGCTACGGTTTGTCCCTGCCACGAAGGCCACACCGTGAGACTACACTGCTTACCACTGATTGTGTTCCTCGTGTGGAGGATGTTGTAACAGGCGTGATGGTGATAGTACTTGTCACCTTGCTGGCTGCAGGTCGTGGGGACAGGCTGTTCCGAGGTGACCGAAGGACAGTACCAGTTACCACCTCCTTCTCTGCCGCGATGTTCACTGGTCGCACCGTTATCACGGGGCTCGCACCGTCAGGCGCGGCGGTGGGAGAACGCTTAAACTGGGAACCCAGGTGGATGTGGATTTTGTTGTCCTCTGTTGTAATAATGTTGGCGTTGGCATTGTACTTGCGGATTGGAGTCGGGACGGTTTGCTTTTCTGGCGTGACTTTGAAGACGGCCCTTCCCATGGTCATATCTTGTGACTGCGGAGAGACGGAGATTTCTGCCGGCGCGGCAGACGTCGATACCGTCATGATCTGAATTGGCGATGCAGGTCTGTCAGCGAAGGGTGCTCTCCCTCCCTCTGGGGACTTTTCCCTGGAGAATGTTGTTATGGTGACTGGAGACATGGAACGATCTGGGCCCATGGGACTTTCACTGCCTTTTCCTTTTTGTGGCATAACATTTGGAGAGGGAATGATGGTTATTCGTGGCTTCTGATTTCCCAAAGTAGGAATGACAGTGGTACTTGAAAAAAATTCCTCAGCGGATGGGCTGGTTATCTCCAAAGTTGCTGTACTGTTCTCATGGTCTGGTGTCACCCGGATATGAAGAGGTTGACCCTGCTTTGGTGAAAGGACAACCTCCCCAGGATGTGCTGGACTACTGTGGGTTCGAGCTCCTTTATCAGGAGTTGTCTGAGCCCCAGTTTCCCTCTTTTTCATCCATGGTATCCAGGATTTCCTCATAGCAAGCTCATTTGCTGCTGGAGGATATCTCTCAAGCACTGAAGAACGCTCCATGGGTTTTTTCAGACCTACCTGTCGCAGATTGCTCATGATATGATTCTCCTCCTGGAAGGATTTCCTTATAAACACTGCTGGAGTTTCTTCTTCTGCTGCTTCACTGCTAAGAGCATCTGTCTGCACGCCAGTGGATGTCACGGGAACATCAACCATTCTTCTCCCGTTCATGCTGGGCCTCAGAGCGCGGCTGTAACGCTTAGAAAGCTCCAGCTCTCTGGTCAGGTTCAAAACTTCCTGTCCCATGCTCTTGTTCTTGTTTTCCTCCTCCATAAACCTTTGCTGTAGAACTGAATAATCGACTTGGAGCTGAGAAAGCTGGTCTTCTTTGTTCATGAGCTCATGGATTTTTTCCTTCAGTGCTTGAACTTCTGCTTTCAAATCTCTGCTTTTGGCCTCTTCCAGACGAAACCTGTGCCTCAGCTCTGCCTCCTGGCTCACTACTTCACCTTTTTCTATTGCTTTCGTTTTGGCAATCTGAAGTTTCATCTCCTCCAACTGCTGAGAAAGAAAATTAGCTTTATCCTGCTCAGTCCTAAATTTCTGCTCTAGCTGATCATACTCATCTTCAGTCTTCATCAAATCTCCTTCAACCACTTCCAGTTGTTTGAGACGTTTTTTCAATCTTTCTATTTCAATGGTAAGTTCCTTAATCTTGTTGTCCTCATGACAAGCATGCTCTGCTCCTTTCCTAGTTCGACCTCTTGTAATTTCTCTTTCTACTTCCTCCATACCATCAATTCTTTTCTTTAACAGGTCAACTCTACAGCTTAATTCAGATGATTTTTCTTCTTCGCTTCTCAGTTTGCCAATTAACACATCCCTTTCCTTTGTCAAACTAGATACTTTTTCCTCCATTTCAGATTTCAGTTTCAAAAATTTCTTACTTTCTTCTATCAATTTCTCTGTTACATCCATAACTTTCCCTTGTTCAACTTTAAAATTCTTGTTTAGGCCCTCGACCTTTTTTTCCTCCTGTTTTATTTTTTCCATCATATTTTTTCGCTCATCAACCAACATTACAGTAAATGACTTCAGCTTTGTAAGGTCATCTTTTAAGCTTATTTCAGCCTTTTCCAACTTGCTTTCGGATGTCTCAAGGTCCTTCACTCGAGTCTTCACCACTTCCAACTCATTTATCAAATCCTTAGTCAAATTTTTTTCTTTCTCCAAGTTTAAGTGTAGCTGAGTGCATTCCGACTTACTTTTACTGAAAGCCTCTTCCAACTTCTCTAGTTCTGACATTCTTTTCTGCAGTTTTTCCACTTCAAGTTTCAACTCTTTGCTATGATGCTCTTCCTCTTGCAGTTTATTTTTCAGCTCTTTGCACTGGGATTCAGTTTTTGTGATCTCTTCATCTTTCCCCTCCATTTCAAGCACGCGCTTGCGGAGGTTTTCCACTTCTGCCATTAAGCTAGAGTTCCCACATTCCCCTTTCGCTATTTTATCTCTTAGTTCTTGAAGCTCCTCCTCAGCCTTTTGAAGATTTTTGTTAGTTTCTTCTAGCTCCTCTATTCTGCGAGTCAACCCCACTAGCTTGAGCCTTAGCTGTCTATTATGTGACTCTTGATTAGCCAGTTTAGCAGTCATCTCCTCATGTTCTTGACAAAATGACGATGTTTTGTGTTCAAGTTCTGCCTCTAATTTCATCAGTTTTTGTCCATCTTCTTTTGCTTTTGCACTAATAATTTTAAGCTTTTCTTCTTCTTCCTTTAGTTTTTGGGTTAAATCCTGTATTTTCTGGCTTTGTTGACCAAGTTGTTCAATATGCATTTGTCTTTCATCCACCAGCATGAGTGCAAACGATTTGAGCTTGACTAGTTCTTCTCTTAGTTTATTGATTCTCTTTGTATGCTCCTTCTCCTTCCGTGCTTGGTAGATCTTCTCCTGCTCAAGAAGTTTCTTCAACCTGAAAGAAGTTAGAAGAGATGCATTAGACTAATATATATATCTGTCTGTGTGTGCATCTCTCTATTTCCAAATTTTAGTTTCTTTTTTTTTAATTAATGGTAGCCTTCAAGAAATAACTACCTACTACAGATATACTCCCAAACCAAGTATTTGAATTACAAAAGTTAAATGAAAAATACATAAAATCATCTAGAAATCTGAAACACAGTAAAATTTTATGCGTGTGTAGATAACAAATACATCAAGTTTTAATTTCTTCTTAATTTATTTCTCTGTTATGATGTGGTTGGTAAAAGTATATAATATACCAACAGGACAGGCATTATCTACTCACTAATCCATTTGTATCAAATTTGTTTTACAAGGTAGATTCCTCTTAACATTTTGCATACAGAAAAGCATGTAAAGTAAGGTAAAAGATTAAACTAATTGCCATATGCAGCCACACATAAGCAGACCAATCCTGGTTACAAATAAACCAGCAGGACAGAAGTTTACAGTAGCACACAACTGATAATCATCTGGGCATTACAGGCATACCACATTAGCAGGAAGATTAATTTTCCAGCACAGCGACTATTATGTTAAATGGTTTCTTCCTCTACATTTCCATTTAGTAGATGTTGTGAACCACAAGGATCACACAAGTCAAACCTTTGGTTACAGCTGACCTCATCTGGAAAATTCTCTTCTCTGTATGGTCTCTATATTGTGTTTTCAGACAATATAAAAGCTCACATATATCCAAATTAGGTGTCTCCTCAGAAAGATAATAAAGACATTATCCAGCCTTACCCATGCAACATGGAGTAATGTAATTATTTTATACCTGTGATTTATATTCAGGATATGTTGACATCAACATAGGAAGCTCCTGCACATTTCTAAGCACAGATTTGTGATTATGGTGATCCTCAATTGACAAAGAGATACAGATAACACAAGGATGTATCCCTGACCAATCTAAGAGCCTTATTGTAAAAGCAGCAGTCTGACTTAGAAAGACACAGGTATGCATGCTGAATTTACTATGAAATAATATTTTTTCCAAACAGCTGTCACAGCACCTACAGTTCCCATATCCTCTGTCAAGACACAAGATAATTCAAATCCACTTGCTTTGCCTACCCTAAGCCTGAAGCTTTTCAGTTTCCTTTCTGTAACTGAGATGCACCTCCAGGTGGTAATAGCAGAGCAATTAATGCCTGGTAATTAACTTGCAGTAACTGGAACATCCATATCTCGGCAAAGATAAACTTTTACCAGTATTTTTATCTTACACGTTGGATGCAGATGATAGCAGATGGAGCACAGATATACATTCCTCTCTGCTACTCCAGCAATGAAGTGGTGCCAAGGGCCCCGGGGCACAATGTTATACACAAAGGATGTCTCCCAGAGCCCTGAACTCTACACTCCTAGCAAGACCCAGATAAACTCGGTACTCAGCAACTGTTAATGTTTCACTCCTTGCTCCTGGGGGACCAGAACCAAAAGGAACTGGAAAGAAAAGCTATAAGAAAAGAGAAGGAAGTCAGAAAGCAGAACACAGGATGCAGTAGGTAGGGAAGGAGAAGGCTGAAGAATGCATTTGAAAACAAGGCTCGGATAGGATGTGGGAGTAAGAGAATAGTAGGAACCAGCGATAGAGAGAAAAACAAACAAACATTGCAGCCAACCTTGCTGGGTCACAGATTATTCTCAAAAAAAAAGTCTCTTTAGTTGTGGCAGCTCTTTGGGAAGGACTGAAAAGGCATGCTGGTGGATGCCTCATTATTGGTCAAGTTAGAATGTCAAAAGGTAAAAAAAGACCCACTGTCACTCACAAAGCATGCACTTTTCACACTGAAGAAGGAACTTTATTAGCATGCAATATATCCCCTAGCTGCTCTATCACACTGCTTCATGCAAATGTTTCAGCCAAGACCTCTTCCTCATCTCCCTCAGGCTACATTTTTAAAGGAATAGTATGTGCCCTTCCACAAAAATACTGCTTGCCATGACAGAACAGTGTAGCCGAACCTGGTGGTGCTCTAAATGACTCATCTTCCAAAGCCACAAGCATAGAAGAATGTTTCCAGGCTCTCTTATCCCACAGGAAAATTTTAAGGTGATCCCTATATATTAAAAAACCCTACAAGACAGCTTTCTAAAAATAAATAAATAAAATTCTTGACACCCAAAAGCCTAAAGATGCTTAGAAAACTCTGTATGATTTGCAATTCCCAGGCCTGCACATGTGATTTTCACCCAGCAGTTGCACCTGGCAGTACACACCAGCCAGGCTGCTAAGCTGAGTACAAAATAATGCACTGGCCACACATGGCTCCAGGTGATTACCTGAGAGTCTACTGGGCAATATTGCCGAGAAAACCACTGAAAAAACCCGCAAATACCTGTTAAACTAAGACAAAAAATGCCAGTCATGAAGCTGAGCAAAGGAAGAAAGCATGTTAGCCCTGTCACAGCCTTGCAGGAGTGCTAGCAGAGGGGAACAACCAGCTTGGCCCCTCTGGGAAAAGAAAGCAACATTCAGCATTTCATTCTGCCTCAGCTTTAGCACAGGAAAACTACATGTCTTAGATATGACAAACTAACTTTCAGAGAAAATACTTGACAATACTTCTGGTTTTCATGTCTAGAACTACTTCTAATATCTGGCTCCATGGTGGGGGGATGGGAAGGCAGCACACAAATATGTGTGTTAATTGCTAAAGTAATTTAATAATCTATACTTTTTCAGTGTTACTTCTAGACACTAAAACAAAGCTGAGTCTAAGCTTGCTCCCGCTTTTCCATCTTTGTACATCTTTCATACCTCAGTGGCTAAACTGGAATTTCAGCAGGACTGCAAGGTGAGGTTGTCCCCTTTTGACCCTCCCAGCTGCTATCAGGCTTCTGATCTGACTGCTGCTGCTAATGTTTGCTAAGTAACACCAACCTACATGGGCTCCTATGCAACACTAAAAGCCCTTCAGACTCCCAGCACCTGGTCTTCAATGTGTTAGCCAGAGCAACTGCACTCTGGATTGTCAAGAGGCTGAAAGAACCTGCTTGATTCAGGATGAAAATCAAAACAAAACAAAACCTTTAATAATGAAATATTAGATACAGCCAAAATACTGACAATCTAACAATTTGATATCTACCAGCCCAGCCCCACATGTGGTGTCTTGGTTTGTGGTTTTTTTAGAAATGGGGATAAATGTTTGGATACAACTGGATAACCTGCATTCATTAGTAAGAGTCTCGGGGGTATGGCATCTAGACTGCAGTAGGGAAGCATGCAGATGTGATCCAGTTCTCTGCTGAGAGAGGGACCATACTGCCTGCCCCTCTGTGGGCAGCACTGCTGCAGTCTGTGTGGCACCTCTTTTCCCCACGAGTTACACAAGTACCATGTCAAAGCATGCAGCCCGAGTTAGTCCCTGAATACATGGTCTTTTGCTGCCATGGGGGTCCTGGTGGTCTCTCCCTTTCCTTACTATCTGTCCTCCCCATAGTATTTGAGGAACAGGTCCAGTACTCAAGACAGGCACGTTACCCCCTGCAGTAGTGTATAAATCAGCAGCAAACCCTTAAGTATGATGATTGTGTGCAAACTGCCTCAGTTAAAAACAAACATGCCAGGAGGATGCTGCTCTGATTTTGTTCTATAAAGAAAGATGCCTGACTGGCATGGTGCAGGATGCTGGAGTTCAGAAGCTACTGATGCAGCCTGACGTGGTCCCTGCTGCACAGGGAGCTGCCTCTCCTGGATCCCCACCAGCCTTAGCTGCTCACAGCCACACCAGGCAGTGCTAGGGCAGCAGGAGAGCTCTGCTGGCAGCTGTGCTGGGGAGGCAGGAGCCTGAAGACTTTCAACAACCAATCCCAGTTGCAGAGAAAGCAGACATCAGACTGGAGGAAGAGCAACTATGGAATTAGTTTTAACAACTTTCATGAATGGTGTGCTGGAAGTAGCCAGCAAAAAGAAATGTAGAAGTGGATGGGCAATAACCAGGCTCTCCCTCTCCTCCTTCCTTTAGGTTTGGTGCTGAAGTGTTTCACTGCACAGTCTTTCTGCTTCCTCTTCCCTCCTCAGAGCTATGAACTGACCAACAGAAGGGCAATGGGATGCTGATAGCTACAACTTTATTCCTCCAGAGATGTGGCTTCATTTCTTTCATCATGGCTCCCCTCAAAAAAACATTCACTTCTAAGTGCTTAAAACAGAGCATGCAAAAGCAAAAAGTCCCCTAAACATTTATTGAAATTTATACCACTGTGTGTATATCTTCCTTTCTGTTTATACTTCCATCAAGATGAGAAAACATCACAGGTACTCATACAACCTTTTCCACCTCTGGCATAAAAATGGGCACTCACCTATACAGGGATGTCCTGGGAAAGCAGGGCAAGCCAGAGGATGCCCTGAAAGGCCATTAGCTGCTCCCATAGTTTGCCTACACACCAACATTTCAGCACCACATTTCAGCTGTGTTGGCCTGTTTTAGCCCCCTGCTGTGAAAACAAACAATGCCAAGGTGTCTCCCAGTGTTTAATTAAGCATTCACAGGAGGAGCTAATGTGAAGGGCAATCTGGAGAAGTGGAGAGCTATTTCTCCTGCTATCAAAATGGCAGCAGGAGGAGCTAATGTGAAGGGCAATCTGGAGAAGTGGAGAGCTATTTCTCCTGCTATCAAAATGGCAGCAGGAGGAAGGGCAGTTAGAAGAAAGAGGATGGAAAGGAGACAAGCAGATAGGGTCTCTAGAGGACCTTATTAATTGAGTTCTTAGCCTAGAGATCCACAGTTTCTCATTGCTGCTCTAGCACAAAGCCCTGTGACTTACCACTCCTGCAGTACCTTATTTTGCCATTTACATTCCAAAAAGTCCGTTGCTATGGGGTGTGATGACTTCTATCCCATTTCACGGATGGCCAGTAAGTGGGGGTTAAGGCAAATGCATTGATGAGGACTTGGTCCTCTAAGGATCAGACGACTTAGGGCTGATGAAGGCTGCTTCCTCCTGAGGGGCCAACAGCATTTCTGTGTCCCTCACACACCAATCCCAAGGGAATTTCCACTGGGGAAAGCAAATGTCATCACAAACTCATCTTTCCACTTCAAACCCAAAGTTTGCTACTGTACATGCAGTTAGAGAGACTGGACAACTTCCTAGTGGTAGCCAGAAAGCTGCTGCCCATTAAGTGATGTGAGAGCCTGTAATCCCAGGACAATGAAAACCAGCAAGAGGTGGTTTAACTCAATAAAGGAGTTCCCTTTTTTTTTTTTTCCCTGTTTAATGTACAACAGCTGATTTTGAACATTATTTCTACAGCCGCTGGGAAATCCTCCACATGTCAGGACAATTTCCCAGTGCTTCCGTGTTTGAGGCCAGGCTGAGATACCCAAAAGGCTGAATTTTGCTAGTTCTGAGTATTTACAACTTCAGCTGAAGTAAAAGAGAGCCAAAAGATGGTAAGGCTCTCTAGGAAACAAAACAATCGGGCCTAAGACTTAAATTAGGCAATTAAGTCACACTTTCAAATCATCAGCTTCACTACTTCCCATATATTCATCTCAACTGGGGGAAGAAATATGTAAACGAGATCAGATCCCGTGGCAAGAAAAAGAATAAAGAACATCTGTGTTACTTTCTCCTTTCTATCCATTACATTTTAAAGGTAAGGAATGATAAAAATGTTTGAATGACCTTACTACAGAACTTTCCAACTTCTTGTTCAGTTTATCACAGGGTCAACTCTGAAGACAAATACAAGCTGGTTAAAAAAAGTCATTGGTTCTAGTAAACCTAAAGACAATTTTTTGTGGCTGTCTAATATACAAACTCAAAGTGTAAAAACGTGCACGTTCTTCATTGCTGAATTAACTTTTGGAAAGTGGTAGTATCAAACTATATAACAAGCAAATTAATATTCTTGCTACTTCTAAACTACATGATAGTTTCCAAAATACACTGAAAGAAATATTTTCTTCCTGAGAACACATTGTTTGTAATGTACAACAGTTTATCTTCTGTTTCTAACACTGATTTTGTAAAACTTAAAATCCACTTTGCTGAAATACTTTCAACGCAAATGAACTATCTTACTCCAACTGAACAGTGATCAAAGGCAGTATTTTGGAATAAGAACACTTATTAGATTCAGCGTCCCCCACCTTTCCAGAACACTGTTCACGTAAGAAAAACACCAAAGATCTTTAAGAACAAAACCCGACCGACATCCTTTCAGACTACAAAACAGTATCACCCACATTAATTGCGGAGGTTCAAGGAGGGGAAAGGGGATGCACAGAAAGCAGGTACACAGTATCTGAGGGCGAACCGGCGTTCAGCTGAGAGATGAGAATTGCCAAACCTGTCTGCGGGCTGCGGTTATCCTTCCCTGACCCCTCGCTGCGCCGCTCGGGAGGAGAAGCCGCACAGCACAGCGGCACCAGGTGCACCTTCCAAGGCTCCAGCCCAGCGCTGCAGCGGCCCGGGCCCCCAGCACTGCCCTGCTCCGTCCAGCCCGCCCGGAGCCGGGGTTCCGAGCATCCCCACACGCTCCGCTCCAGCCGCGCTCCGTCCCGCCCGCCCCCGCCTGTGCCCGGTGCGCTCACGGCACCAGCGCACTGCGCATGTACGCAGCAATTAACGCCGCTCAAATTAAAAAATGCAATTAAAAAAAAAAAATAAAAAGAAAGAAAGACTGAAAAAAGAAATTCCCTTACCTTACAACTAGACCTAATTTTTTTTCTTTTTTTTTAAGCTACCAGAACGGCGTCCGAACAGCGCAGTGCCGCGGCCGGGGGGAAGCGCGCTGGCCCCGCTGCCAGGTGAGGCTGCGCCCCGCGCTCTGCGCTCGCCCGGGCGGGCGGGGGAGGAGCCGCGGGCCGGCACCGGGGACGGCACCGGGGCAGGACCAGGACCAGGATCAGGACCAGAACCAGAACCGCCGGGGCTCCGGCTGAGCCGCCGCTCGCCGCTGCCAGCCCTTCCCTCTGCGCTGGGGTTTGTTACCGACAGCCCCTCCGGGCTCTTTGTAGCTACAGTTCATAGGTGAGCGATTAAGAACTAATAATCTGATCACAGAGAACCGCCGGGAGTTGCTTTTGCTTAACTGGAATGGGATGCACGAAGCGCTGCTTCCCAGTCCCAGCTGCCTATTCATTCCGCTGGCTCAACAAAAGTTCCTGTTGCTTTCCTCTTGTCTTCCCGGTGTTTGAAGTGGCAGTGCTGCTGTTGGTACGCGCTGGCTGATCTTAAGATCGGCTGATAAAGGCATGAATACATGAAGAAAATCCCCTGGGGATTTAGGATACGGGCGTGTTTGTTTTTGAAAATCCATGCATAGTAGCAAGCCTAACCGAGGCTGGTGAGGTCTGAAAAGCACCATTCTGCTAGCTCTCTGCTTTAAAGAAGTCCTAAAGCAGCCCTTTTGTTCCCAAAACAGCATAAAAGAATTTGGGGATTCTTTCTATTTCCCTAATGATTCTCTGGATTGCTCACAGTCACTTTTTCAGACTTTGTGACGGGAACTAGGAACTTCCCTTTCTTTTTTTACCTTTGCTTTCCTCTTCCTGTTCACCTTCCACTTTTCTTAGGAAGCTTTCAGTAGCCAAAGACACTGAAAGTATATAATTTCAAATGTTATTATCCTCTAAAAATGGACCGATGTGAGTTTACATTTTTCAGAAACTAATTACATGTTCTTTCATTATTTTTCCTTAGGACCTTCGTTCAGGTCTGGACAAAGCTTATTTGAAAAGCAGGTGCTTAGAGACTGATTTTATGCTTTTTATTCAAGACGTTATTTACCTTGCCCTCTTCAGACTCTGCTGAGAACAGAATTATTAATTTCTGAGTGGGAGGTAGAAGCACAAAGGGACCAAGGTTTTGCCTGGGACACCTGCTCTGGGGTACATTAGATGTAGGTTTCAGAGTGCAGCAGGGTGGGTGGTGCATGCAGATCACAATCCCTGTGATTTTGCCTGTGCCCAGGAATGGATGCTCCAGACTCCTGCACATGTAAGCCCAGATCCAATATGCTTTCCAAAACGAGAACCATTCTTAGAGTGAAAAACATCACAATCCATGTAAATTAGCTTCACATGACGTAACTGGCCCCACGTAGGAAATCCGTCACACCAACGCAACAGTGGAGTCACATTTTCCATGGAAATCTATATTAGTCTTAATCATTCTCTCCCATTTCATATTCCTTTACCTCATTTACTAAATACTTTCCAAAAGATGAAGCTGGGGGTCCTACAGAGAGACTGTTGCTTCCTGTGTGCAAAGCTGATGCATCTTGCTATGTTTCTGTTTTTCCAGTGTCAGAGGAAAGGTTTCTGTACAAAATATATTTAATTGTGCAATTACAAATGATGACGTGCATTGAGCCGACCAATGTTCTGCTTACTCTACTTACTGGCTCCTTTGCAATCCAACAATTGTTTGGTAGAACTAAATATTCTTTAAAAAGAGGAAATTGCATACACAATGGCAAACACTAAGATATTGGCCATTGAAATTTAAAGATGTGGCACTATACGGGCACTTTAAGAGATTGTCAGAAGAGTTTAGATCCATTGTATGGCCTGCATAAAAGTCTGCACTCTTAAGTTAACAAAATAATTTATAGCCATAGCAGGGTGTCAGCCTCGAGGCAGTTTGATACTAGAAAGGCATGGAGCACTTTGCAAGCAAGTTTCAAAACTATCTGCTGACAGATGGGTTTGGCTGTGATCAGCAGCCAGGAGCAAGGCTGTGTTCCACCGGCGCTGCTGGCTCTGCAGGAGGATATCTGGTCACACACCCCATCCCAGCTGGCTCCGGGCTTGGAGCTCGTTGCACAGCTCATCCCAGTCCCTCTGCACCCGCTGCTGAGTCCCAGGCTCTCCTCACCTCTCCACTCCATTTCTAACTCCCACTTCTCCCAAATCAACAACCCTTCTAGGTGTCCTCTCTATCTGCTTTGGCTGTTCTTTTGTCTATGTTGCCACGCTTGGGCCAGGCTGGAACTGCAAGCAGCACATCGTCCCTCATCTGTGTTTTCATGGTCTCAGCTCTGAGCAGGAAGTTCAGGGATGTCCAGAGGATGTTGGAGAAAGTGCAGGGTGGTAGTGGTGAGCCTAGACACCTGCACTAGTTGAGATGGGTCTGTACCACCATAAGATTTCACAGTTAGAGTGTTCTCCCATCGCCATTTCAACTATTCTGGGTACCCATCCCTACACCAGTGATATCCCTGTAGGGGATATCAGGTAGGATGTCACAGCTATGGTCAAGCAGGCCTTTAGTATTTACAGCTTTTCTTTCACTGCTTAGAAATCACATGATGTGTCTATATAAAAATATAAAGGTACTCCATATGTTGTTATTTCTCAAGAGTACCTTCAACTTTAAGTCATTTCAAAGGCTGGGAAAATTTAACTTCTTCATGATTTTTTTTGTTCACGCTTTCTTTGGGATGAAGTAGTTCAAGAAATGCATTCCTGAATAAGGCATCACTTGCAACATTGTGAGACCAGATAAGAAAAACAAAAAGAAATAAAAGTAGCAGAGGGAAATAGATAGGAATTCCCAAATTTCAACTCATGTCTGAAAGCCAGAAATTATACTTTGCATCTGTCACGATTGCCTACTACAGAGGAGAGTAACTGGAAAGCAAAAGATGGAATTGGTTTAAAAATTTAATGATGTGCTAATAGACTACACATTTCTTTGATAAGCTGCTCTCTTAAAAAAATTCCTAACTATGCACAGCAATAGATTCCTCTGTGGATCTTAGAGACTTGTAACAAATTATTGCCTGATTATAAAATTCTCTGTAAACAGAGCTTTGTAACCTTCCCAGCAGACTGCCCTGCTCTCAGTTGCCTCTTTACCTTCGGTGCAGAAACACATGTAACATTTATAGTGAAAGCAGAGAGCTTGCAACTCTCTCCAAGTTTTCAACAAAAAGCCAAAATATTTCTATTTGTGCAAAGCAAAGCTTTTCCTAAATTTGTGTTTACTTACATATATGAAAAGGTATACTGTGTGCTTGCCAGACTTTTTTAGTTTTTGTTCATAAAAGCTTCAAAGCAGTAAAAATCTTCTATCATTATTTTGTTTTTCTTTTCTTCCCTTCTCCTGGTTAAGTCAAACTCATCTGGTAAGTCAGACCTGACCTCCACTCTGCTTAGAGCTGTCTGCTCTGAGTGCAACAGATACAAATTGATTCAGTGGCATAGAAATAGAACAAGAAGATTTTGAATGTTTAGGGAGGGAAGAGGCTGATTTTAATTTGCTGCTGAAGATATAGTGAGCAAGGTGATCCATTGGGCCTTTTGGAAAGAGAGTAATAAATAATGAAGATAAATGCAGTAAATTCTTGAAACATGACTTTGTAGGAAAAGCCTGAGAAAAATACTTTAAGTTGGACTCTGTGCTGTTGTATCTCAGGCAATACACTTTATATGGCATACGTCATGCACATTAAAAAACTTCATTTGGTGAGCTGCCCTGACAACTGGCTTTGTTCACCTTTGTTCTTATTTAAAACAGGTTGTTCCATGCAGCTGTTAAAGAAACTGTGTGCGCACACACACGTTTGCACACAGGCTTTTTTATTACTCCTCAGATCTTTCAGAATAAGTCATGCTGCCTAGGGTTTAAATTATTTTTCTATTTATTACAGCATGAAAATCACCTTACACTGGGATCTGCTGCCTTTTGTAAAAGCATGATGCAAAAGTTTAAGAAAAGCATTTCTCGCTTTTTTCTTTTTTTTTCCTATTGCACTCTATCCCCTTCCTTTTGGTTTTCTGCTTTCTTAGCACTTGTGTGTATCCTTTTTCAACATCTCCAATACTGCTGGGATTCTTTTAAGTAAAAGTGATTACAGCTGAAGCTGGACCTGTCTATGTCACGGTTATTGTTTCATGATTTGGTCATATTTTGGGAATAAGCACCAGGAGTATCATAGAAGCCTTTTGTGGCCCTTCAACAAGAGTGTCCTGGGAGCGAAGGCAAAGGTGTCCAGGAGCTTAGACAAGTGCAATTGGCAGGATGCCACTTGCTGCCCTCTGTGCACCCACTGTTGTTAGTGCTGGCTGCTTCACTACCTGTGCTCTATCAGAGCACCTCACTCACTCTGCCTGCCTGCTCTGGGCTCCACCCTTGCTTTTCTAAATTGCTCTTTTGAGATGTAGGTGTTCATGGGGAAATATTAGGTGGAAGAGTGAGCTGGAGGCTTTAAAAGCAGGGAGAGCCATGCCTATTCTCAGTTTACCTAGAGAGAATTAGTCTTTTGGGAGTGTCTTGGTCTCTTTGCTCCAGCTGGGTCTAGGATGTAAAGTTAATCCTGACTTATTTTCTCCTTTCTGTTGCTTTTGTGCTGTTGGCCTAAACCTATCTCTTTGCTATTCCTCATTCTTTATGATCCAGATCTATCAGTTCAGTTCTTGCCCCATTGCTCTCACTCCTACTGACCTTTCCTGGACTTATTTTTCTTTTGTGCTTCTTCTCACTGACCCTTCCTTTAAGCAAGGTAACCCAGTGACTGACTGGGATTGAAAGGCACCTGAGTCCTACACCTAAAACTAAAGCTTGTCTACCTCACTGCTCCCCATTTGATACACCACTGGAATATAGAATTTGACAGAGTGAGTAAAAATAGTGGGCAGGAAAAATGAGAGAAAACAGAATCCAAAGAATTCCTGTTTCATTTTAACATCAAACAATACAAGTGATAGTGTGTCTGGAGTCACCACGAGAGGGTCATGAACATTGGAAAGTGTACCAAAAAAAAAAGAGAATAGTGACAAAGTTTAAAATCTGGATTTAGGAAATAGCATCATTAATATAACTGCACACACTGGGCTAGTCAAGCATAGAGAAGCTCGCACAGCTACAACAGCCATGCAGCTTGAGAGAAAGTAACATTCGAGTGGAGTCAGTATAAAAACTCATCCCTGTCAATGCAGGGTATCAGACTTTTTTAGAAAGACAGCCTTTGTGTGCACTTGTTCATATCATATTTGGCCACGTTGATCACAATGACATAAGAATAATACAATACACATGTATAAAAGCAGAGAAAAATAAATAATCTTATGAAGATTCCTTCTTGATTTTTAAATTACTTCCGGTGAGGGTCATAGTATCAATAATTTAGCAAATAATGAATCCTCAGAAAATTTTTCAAATGATGCAAAAGAGTTGCTAGCAGCTGCTTTTATGATCTAGAGAGGGACTGATAGATTTTAACAACATCAGCATTGAGTAATCCTGGCTGTCACACCACATCCTAATATGCCACGTCCCAACTCTCAGTCTGAAAGGCTGTGAAGGTATTTCCATTATTTTTCATGCCAGGACCCTCAGCTCTTGCCCTGAACACAAAGGAGTGCACGCTTGCCCACCACATCCATGCCACAGCCCCACCTTTGCTACTGCTTTTTCTTATATTCTGGAGGTGCAGCATAAATGGGCACCTCTCTCCTCAAAAAACAAAACAAAACACCACCCAAATAAACCCCAAAAACAAAACAAAAAAATACCCCACAACAACAAACCCATCATAATACTGAAAAACCACCAGATAAACACCCCTACACCTAAACAAAGCTTTTTGATTACTGCATAGCTATTTACTACAGCTCATGCAAGTCTAAAGTTTGCTGATTGCATTAGATTTGTGTCTATTGAGAGGCAATTAGAGAAGAGTCTGTCCCCACAGCTCCCCTCCCCAGCCAACACACAGGGCCTAGACTCACCCGAGGTTTGAGCCAGCTATTTTATCCTTTTACTTCTAGGTGCTTAGAGCAGAATCTGAAAAAGACTCCCATAAATATCTGGAATGCAACCAGTGAAGAATTTGAAAAGGAAAAGATAAAGAAAACAAATAAAAACTAAACAAAACCCACCCAAACCAAAAATACCCAACCAGTACATATATAAATATGAACGTTCACAGGCATCTGATTTTTGAGCAGATCTGTATTTTGGTTGCCCAGATTTGCTGTTGCACATCCTTGGTAGTCCCATCATCTTGCCTGACAACATCATTCTTCACCTGAGGTTGTTTGGGCCTTATGAAATACATGTCTTTAAAAGCAAGGGCTTTGTTCTGAGGACAGGCTGACCACAGCCATTGCACAAGAGCAGAAGCTGTCAGTGCTTCCATTCAAAGAAACATTTACTTGCACCAGCCCCTGTTCATCCTTTGCCACAAAAACAGCATGTGTGGTTTTATTTCTCTCCTCAGTCTGAAAAAATTGTAGTTTGCACTACCCCTTTCCAAGATCATGTCCTGACTGTAGCCTGTTGTGTATATGAATAGCAAAAAAATATAGGACAAGGAAAACTCAGGTTCTCAGATGGAGAGCAAGCAAGGAGAAACTGGACCAGTTTTATACATTTAGTGGGAATTAGAAGGTGCTGTGCTTGTCCTTGCCTTCAGATTTCTTTCTTCCATGTCTGTATTGCCCTCTGAATAACTGCAGGCCTTATGCAATCTGTCCTTGTTCTTCTCTAATCAGGTATTCAGTCAATAGCTGTTGACTTCCACTGAGCATTCTCATTTACAAATCACTATTATTTTTTAAAATCTTCTAGTGACATACTCATGTACAAGGAGGCAAAAGCTTATAGCGTCCTTGGTAGAATCAACAGGCAATACTGACCAAAAATAATTCAAAGCACAAAGGCATAATTTGGCTGTGGACATTATGTAAAAAATTATAGTCATTAAAACTGTTGCTATTATTATTGCTGTTATTATTGTTACTGTTTTTATTATTGCTATTATGGTTTATATTATTATTGTTCTTGTTGTTATTGGTATTACTATTGTTATTAGGATTACTACGATGAACCAAAATGAATATATAAGTTATATAAAAATATTACTTTACAGGAAATATGCATTGCTGACAAGTTAATTTTCTGGAGAGCAGACTCTCATGCAGAAGCTATAATTCCACCCAAGAAACTACTGTATGTAATACATTTATATATGCATGTATAGACTTCTACAGATACAAGCATACACACATTTCAGAATTCCTACTCTGGTTCTATTAATCCCGTTAATCAAGAAGAGCTCTACTGACTTCAAAGGAATTGCAACAATGCCAGCTTTATGCTCATAAACCCAGCATCAGGATTAATTATTTCCTGAGACCTGAAGAAGATGGCTGTGGAAAGCTTGGGTGTGCTAAGGGCGGGCACAAGGCGATGGTGCTTGCCACTGAAAGCCAAGTTGGACTGACAGCCCTTGTTCTGTCAGGTGAGGACACGAGGCAGTGAAACCAGGACAGACTCTCCTCTGTGGCAGGATGAGCTGTGCCCACATCACATGAGCTGTGCTCCAAGCTTTCCTTTCACTGGGACGGACACCACTCTGCCCCTGCTGTTCCTAGAAACCATGGTTGTACCCCAGGCAGTAATCTTCAAAATGAAAAAATGTTGAAAGCTGTGCATCATTTTAAATCAAGTTAAGTCATCTAGGAAAAGCCTGACATTTAAATGATGAAAGAGAATACGTCTATCCCTTTCTGATTCCTCTGAAAATGAACTTTTTCAATGGAATTGTACAGGAACTTTCATTCTATGATATATGCACTTGTCACCAAGAGATACTTTTTCAACTATGACATAATTGCTATCATCAGAAAAGCATTGCTGTCATTCTGCTATAATTTAGCCTCATTTTCTGCTCATTTCTTTATCTTTCCTCATTAGGGCATTACATATTCAGCTGCATTACTATTAATCATTCTCTAACATAAGCACTGCATAACAAATCTGTGTGAGTAATTGATTTTTCAGTTTCAGAGCTAAACCAGAAAATTTAAAAATATATTATAAAAAGCTTAATGTTTTTCTCTCATTCAAGTGAAAAGTGTTTCATGTGGATTTCAGTGAAACATTTGTTTGTTTCAGATCAGTAATTTCGTTTCTATTTTTGTCATTTTTAAGAATAGCAGGGAATAGAAAAGACTGTATCTTGGCCCATTTCACCAAACCAACAAGTGAAAATCCTCCCTTTTTCAGAAATAATCTGCCTGGACCAGTGAATCCCTCTCTCTGGGAAATTGAATACTCACACATTGACCTACAAGAAGATTTTAATCTCTTTGATGAAAAGAACCCAAAATTATGTAAGTGACTTGTAAAAATAGAACAATTTTTCCCAGGAAGAATGGGAACAGACACCCCAGGGAACCAGTGATGTGACCAGGGCCTCCTCTGAGAGGTGGATTCAGGTCCCAACAAGTTGACAGAAGGATTAAAAGTCTATCATGGTCCAGGTGAGTGGCATAATCACAGGGTAATTTGATATGCTTTTTTGACTAGCTAGTCTTGTGAATTAGGTCACCAGATTTTCTTTGTTGACATTAATAATAGTCTTACATCCAAAATGGTATGTCTTAATGAGTTTTTAAAAAGTTAGTTGCCACTAACTGTGGCAACACAATCTTATAATCAGGCACCTACTCAGGTACCTTCCAAATATGTAGTGAATTATACATTTTGCATTTCTCCGCCCTCACATTTGCACAGGCCTTGGCAAATCTCACAAGAACGTTTTGTCTGGATATTTGTACCCCCTGGGCTTTTTATTTCTGCCTTAAGATTTCTTCACATAGAAGCCTTAAAAAGAAATGAAGACTGAAAAATATAAAACTCACTATTTCTAATCTCCATTGCTGCTGGAGATACTTCAGGAATGAGAAGAGATGCACAACTTAGCACCCTTTTGGGGAAAGAAGGTGGAAAAAGTATTAGACCTGTTTAGGATTAGGAAAACTTACGTATAGGCTCACAAATTTAGAATAACCTCCCTAGTCAGATGATGTCTTGAGGTTCTTCATACAACTTATTGAAGTCATCAGACCATACAGAATAGGTCTTGGATATTAGTAGGGCATTAGGGCAGTAGGTCATATCCTTTGCCAATTGGACTGTGCATCTCTGCACAGGTAAATTTTCATTTAAACATAAAGCAAATATCCAGCATGTTCAAGCTTGAGTGCCTATTATCATATATTTATACTTGTAAATAAGTGGTATCTATTTAAATTTTTTAGAAATTCACTGAAACCTGGCATTTCAACTGAAACCTGTTTCTAATCTTTCTGAATGAGGAAGCAATTTTCCCTACATGACCCTGATTCAATTCTTGTTTTCTTTGCCTAAAAAAATGACAACTTAAAAAGATGGCCTCAGCAGAGCTGTGAACTGATATTTATTTCAGTAGTATAATAACTTTGAAACATGCCAAAGGCCTCTTAAATATTAAAATTGTTACCTATTGCACCCTGGACAGGGTTTGAATTTGTGAGTAGATTTTGAATGAAGTAATATTTTCCCCCTGTCTGACCCTGGGAGCAGTTGAATTGATTATTTTAGCAAGCAAACTTGCTAGGAATAATGAAGTACATATAGTTTTGTATAATAATTCTCTCTCAAGGGCTGTGAAGCTGATGCCTACTTAGAAAAAATTTTGGAAAAGTAGCTGAAACAACACATGATGCCATTTTAAATAATCCCAGAAGTGACTGAAAGACTGGACAGTTTTGAGGACTATCCAAGTGTAAAGAGATGGATTTGGATTAGTCCCAGCTCACATTGTGTAAGACTTGCAATACTTTCATATTGTTTCTCCACAGTCAGATGTAACTGTTTGTTCTCTCGTTTTCAAATTACCTTTGGAACCATTTTGTTGGAAGTTGGGACCAGATTCATTAGTTAAAACATAAACTTTGAGTCGTTGCTGCCTTGCAGTCGGCTAGAGCTGTAAAACAGGACGTGCAAAATGGATGACCTTCAGATTTACTTAACTGTGAAGAAATTTTATTTGTCATTGCCAGGTTTTTAAATTCATTTCTTTTACTAGACTACCTCAGAATTTCTGATCTGTGACCCTGTGAATATATTATTGAATATATACATTGATAGAAAATAACCAGATTTTCCAAACCATACCCATAGCATGTCAGCCTGAAAAGAACAAAAATGCATTGCTGCCCTTCTACATTATAATATTAAAAGTTTAGAGATGCAATTACTGGAAAGTAGACAGAGTGACTCAGTGCTCTAGAAAGGCCAGTAATGTGTGGTAAGATGAGTAACTGCTGTAGGAAATGGTGAAGTCCCATTCGGGTGACTTTTCCTTTTTTCTGGTCACAATTTGGAAACCAGGACACAGAAACAATCACCATATGAGAAAAAAAGCCAGAGTACAAATATGGCTAAAAATTATTGGGGGGGGGGGGGAAGATAGCAAAACTATTTCTGTAAAGTAACTTAATTTCCAGACTTTAGAGGAATCACCAACAGATTACAGTTACAGGCCAAAATTTGTGTTATATGTTTGGATTTTATACCTCACCCCAATATTTCCATATGGGCCTATTCTTACCACAGAATTTGGGTTATTTGAGAATTATGGTGATAAATCACAGAAATTTATTAGTCCTGAGCACTTCATATTTTTGGCTTGATTGTTCTCTAAACAAGTAATTGACTGATGGATACTCTGCCCTGCTGTCTTCTTGCCAGCTCCTTTATTTTACAGTCTTCATAAAAATCGAGGGAAAGCACAAACTGGAAAGGCAGCACACACAAAATCTCCAATCTGTATCAGACTCCAGTCTTTACACTTGCTTGGATCCATGAAATACAGAGAAACAAAAAGGCAAGCACTCCCCAATGAAAGGCTTGGTGCTGCCGTCTCGTGGGAAAAGGGAGAAGAGAAGCTTTGGTAATAAAAGCAGAAATGCAAAAACGGGAAAAAAGGGAGTTTGAAAACTTGTTAACATCAACACTCCCATTTTTGTTTCATGAGGGCTGTGTGCTTTATTGCTCACAGATCAGTTTCCTTTGCAGGTGATGTGGGCCCAGAATTACATCACCAGCAGAGCAGCCAAGAGCATCTCGGTGCCAGCATGACTGAAGTCGAGAGGAATGTATTATCACAGACCTCCGAGGGACTTGCCAGTGCATTCCTTGCTGGGGGTGCTGTGATGGGGGAGGCAAAGAGGAGACAATTTTACGTGAAGACTGAAAGGGAACTTTGTGGAGGAAAGAGCTGGGGTCACAGTCTTGCTGTCTCCTCTAGGCAGATCTAATTATGGCCATGTACTTCAAAAAGAAGGTTTAACTAAAACCAGATTTAGCAGGGCAATGCTTAGGAAGTACAGTTGAATTCTCAGCCTTGCCTTTGAGGAAAATGTGAAATGCTTCAGTGCACCAAGAACACTCGCAGTGGTTGTAATGAATAATTTGAAGCACTGAGGAAAGCAAGACCAATATTAAATCCTCATCACTTCAGTGAAGCCTTACAATAAAACATATCTATCCTTTAGCACAGACAACACTGGGATACTGGGTGTATATTCCCTGATCACTGTGTGGTGTGGTGACAGAGTCTCAGCAGTCTCAGGGTTCATGCTGGAAATGATCAAATTACCCACAAAGCAGTCACACGGATCCCCCATAACAGAGTTCCAACAAAGCCTTTCTGCCACATCATACCCTCTGTTCAGCAACCCACATCTCATCCATATAAAAGAAATTCCCTCCTCCTCCCATTTTTGCAGGCTTTCAGGCTATTTCTTGTATCCATCCTGTATGGCAGGACTGGCTCAGTTGTCCTCGCCTCAAGCCTCTCTCCGAACCATTAAAATCAATGGGAGCTTTCCAGTGCTTTTAATAGAAGCAAAATGTGCTGTCAACCAACAGGATTAAAAGAAGGGTACAAGAAAATTTTTTCAGAGATTAGCACCTCTAAAAATGTCAGCATTTTAAGCCTCATCTCCTAGGTTAATCAAAACATCGAAGAAATGCTGACACTACAAAGATCTCTACCCTTTTCCACCAGAAAAAAAAAGCCTTGCTGATAAGTTTATATTTGATAAACTACGGATTTCCCCCCCGACCCTGCCCCCAGTTCCCTAAAAAGGGAAGGCAAGAGGGCTGGGACTACACAGCACAGAGAACAGCCAAGTACCATTTCATGTTAAGCCTGCTTTACACAAGAATTTTTGGGGTCATGAAGTACCAATAGGTGGTTTAGCTGTGCCCAGCTCAGACCAAAGTCACGCCACCAGCTCCCTCCCCAAAGCACAGCTGAAGTTCATGAGGGTGCCTGTGCTGGGAAGACTAATTTTATCCCTGAGGCTGCTGATGCCTGGTCTGCTGCTCTCCAAGTGCCCACTGCAAGCCACAGCATTAATGCAGTTCAGACTAGATCCTTCATTCTCCACCTCTCAGACCAGAGACTCCTTACACCACCATTTATCATCCAGGTCTTTGAGGGGCCCTTCAGCTCTTCTCCGTATTCCTCAGCCTCCTCAGGCTGAGGCTCCAGGAAGTTGTCTGCTTCTGCATTCCCTGGAATTGGAGTTATCCAAGGATACCTTGATGTTAGAGGAACAGCAGCTGAGGTGGGCAATTGTTGAAAAGTGAAATTCGATTGCATAGAAAAATAGAAAATGCTGTCCATAACTTTCAAAGAACATTAGATTCTATTATAGCATACTATAGGGAAATTTGCAAAACACTTCAGCCACCATATCTGTAGAAGTACCTTCCACTAAAGTACCAGATTCCTTTCATCTCCACCTAGCAATGATCATCAATATTCTTTTCCAGCCTTTTCCACAGTCTTTCTTCAGGTCAGTTGCACTTGGTCTTGCAGAGCCAACACCGACAGCCTTCTCACCCCCACGCCCCCAGCTGTCTACCTTTGAATATCCCAGTGCACAATTTTCTCTTTTTTATTCTTTTCTAGCATCATTATTTTTGAGAGATCATGTTGTCCTGTTACTTCCTTCCTGTATGAGGCTGACCTAATAATTAGTCACTCATAGGAACTGTGTGCTTTCATATCATGTTGTTGTAGATGGATTAGAGATAATATATGAAAGTGCATGTAAAAAAATATTCCAAAGCAAATACATTAAGAGAGTGTTAGACATACATTAGAACTGAGGCATATTTCTTTCTTAAATAATTCCCTTTTTGCTTTGTTCAAACTTTCACAAGACGGCAAAAGCAGATGTGGCCTGTGAAAGTTGATATAGACAACAGTGGTTAGGAAAGATTGATAAAATACTGTGAGGAAAGAAATTGCTGAAATTATTTAGATCTAGTATAGAAATTATGACTTCTCTCATTGTAGCAGGCTGCTGTGAGATGGCCATCCTGCAGCACTGTTCTTCCTCTGGCTCACCCTGTCTCATTAACATTATAACTGTGAGTGCAGCAGAGTGGCTGACGGACAAAGTTCAGCTCTGTGTCCCTTTTCGTTTTCATGGAGACTACAAGTCTGTTCAGCTCTTAATAAAATAACCCTCAAAGTACCACAGTAAAATGGATTATACGTATAGTGGTACTTATAAAACAAGAATGCCTGTGCAGGACCTTAAAAATGCCTTTAGGCAGGTCAGTTCTCTGTCCTGATATGCAGTTTGAGTATGAGTTTCTTCTACTATGCTTTCATCTGTCGCAATTTAATTTTTCCACTTCAAACTCTTTCTTTTTGACAAAATCTATTGCCACGTTGTGGCTTTCCTAAGAAGTCATCCTATCACCCTCTTTTTCTTTGTGAATAGAGGCCTCAAACAATACTATGTCTAGCTTTTAATACCTGCAAAGACGTGGGTGCAACCTTGGTTTCATGTGCACTCAGAAAACAAAGGTAAGAAATCAAGATAATTTAAGATTTTATGCTTAATGAGTGTTTTCCAGCCCATCCTGATTTTGCTAATCTGCTCTGTAAGTGGTCTGAGAGGAAGAACCTGAAGAGGAAGGTACATGCATATTGGTTTTCTGTGTTTAGCTACATGTCTTGTTATCTCTGCTTGGTCACTACTATCTTGAAACAAATTAGTGTCATAGACAAACAAAGTGGATTAAATAGCAAACATCAGATTTCTGGTGTTACTCAAATCAAAAGGTCTTCAGCACTGCAGTTATTCCCCTGCAGCCACCAGTACAGAGACACTGGTGAATAAAGCCAGTGGATTTAGTTGCTCTTAAAGATCTGCTTTCAAGAGAAATTAAAATTCAAATTTTCCTTTTCTTATTGCTGTTTTTCCAAAAATTGTAGAATATAGAAATCTTGAAGTTTGAGAAAGCAGGAAGGGTAAGAGATAATGCCCACAGGTACGGGACATGATATCTTAGCAGTGGTAAGACAAAAAGCTCTTTGATCACTTCGTTAAATGAAGTAAATTCAACCCAGGTCGTAATAGTAAACTATTTAGTGGCCTTCCAAAACTGAGAGGGAATAATAAGAAGACAACAATTGTCAAATTAATGTGAATATTAAAATGTAAAGACAAATTTAAATGGTATTTTAATACCACTTTTGTAGCATTTTAGTGGCTGCATGTCCACACAAACATGGATATTCAGCATAGAGACAAAATGTCTTCTATGAGAATCAGATGGGAAGTTGCTCCTTACTTGAAAATACAACATCTTTTATTTTTTAAAACCTATTTATTTTTACATTTTTCATTTTCTACTGTGCGAATCAAGTTGCTAAGATGCAGAAGCATGTTTTTTGTTCTTTAAAGTTTGCCAATCAACCCAGGAAAGTAAAGACAGAAGAAAACCAAAACCTATTAAACCAGGAAGCATGGTCACTGTAGCTCATGTGCCACCTACTCAAAGCTGGCACTGAACTGAGTTCAGGAAATACACTAAACAGTTTCGCTCCTGGCTTTTTGCAAATGTCTGCCACAAGCCTGTGGTTTCCTCAAAAGCATTTCTTCTTTGAACTTAAGTATTTTTCTTAGAGCCTTTAAAAAAAAAACCAAAAAACAACACAACATGGATTGATTTCAAGTAGTTTGGTATTAGCACAAAAATTCATATTGAAAAACTGAAGCTGTTACTGAGTGCTCAGTCTTCAGCTAACGTAGGTGATCTTTCTTTTCTTAGAGAAACAGAGAACAAATTACTTTTCCAATAAGCAGGATAAACACTCAAAAAAAAGAAATGCAGGGTGTATGAGACTGTCAGATAAACACTGCAGATAGTCCACCACAGGCTGGGCGCATTTTGTAATGCATGATAATATTTTCTACCTCTTGCCTGAGGTATGCATCTTCAAAATATGAAAAAGAATGCAAATAGTCTGTGACTTTGCAAGCCTAAATGGCAAAGGGCATGGCAGAGTCCCACCACTTGTGTGCCAGTATCCTGATGTGTGTTGTGGTTTTCCTTACCCTGCCCTCCTGCTGTGGCAACAGTGCTCTGTCCTTCACAAAACTTAGCGCTTAGCTAAGCAAGCCAGTCCCAAACTTAGCCAACATAAATAACATCTGATCAAAAGCTACCTGGAGGTGAACCCAAAAAGGGGCATGACTAATTCAAAACAAATTTGTTTCTTAATTCAAGCTCACACTACAGGAACATTCAGTGGTATTCCTCCAGCTCCAGACTTGCACAGTAACGTACTTACAAATGACATGAGTGGACCAATATTTACAGATGTTTTACACATAAGTTTAGTGTAATTTAAACACAGAAAATCCCAGGCCATGTCACTGCTGAGGGGACAAGCAGTGGGGCACTGGGGGTAGTCTTTTACTCACCTCTCCCGCTCCTGTTCCAAGAGGTTGGTAAAGTCGTCGCTCTTGTTCATGTAATCTGTGTGCTTGTGTTTCTCATTTTCGAGCTCGTAAACGGTGCGGCGGTGGCACTTCTCTGCCAACAGGAGCTGCTCCAGCATGCGCCGGTACGTCTCCTTCTGCTTTTCTTCAAGTCTGTCCAGCTGGATTGTAGGAAAGCAGAACAGACTGTTTTCAAGGTCTCCTTGCTTACTTCATCTGATTTATTAACCAACAATGTTGTGTTTGGTAAATGCAAGTCCCGTAATTTTATGTCTTGGGTTTTACATAAAGCAGTGACTAGAAATAACTGCCCGTGAAAGTAATGATTTATTTGGATGACATATTAGCAATAAACATTTGCACAGTTTTCAGATACGCAAAGGACAGAACTTCACTTAGCTTTAGGGTAACAAATAATATTGTTGCAGTGCCGTATTTCCCCTGTGGTGAGGTGCTGTGCACACTTTCTTCATTTCGCGGGGAAAAAACTGTAGCTCAGAACTCAGAGCCTGGGAGTCTGAATTCACACACCTCTGTGGGGACTAGACACTTGCATGTGGAGCATAAGGTGTAATCTGAAGGCTTAAATTTGAGTTACACATCTTTAACACACCTGTAAATCTACTGAGATAAAAGATTCAGATTACTGAGACTGTCCAGATTATGTTTTACATTACTAATACAATTAATTGTAAGGCTTAGGAGTTTCTCCTTAGCCTGTTTTTTGAGAGAAATTCTCTTTATTTGTTCACAATCCTTTACCCTTTTTGTCTTCTGCATTTTCCTATTAATTTAGTATGCCAATTATTATTCAAACAAACAATAAAACCAGGGAGGTGTATCTAAAAAGTTGCCAGGGCACTCCAAATCCACCACAGCTATTCGTGTTACTCCTCTTGCTGTTTCTTGGGAGCAGATGACCAACTCCAGCCTTCTCCCTGCTGAAACAGCCCTCAGCCCTGGTACTTGTCTGGTTGCCTGCCCCTGGCACAGTGGCTGGCAGAGCCTGCTCTGCCCACCCCCAACCTTTACCCTGTGAGAATCTCATCTCCCTCAGCCCCAGCTGCCCTAGGCTGCTGTTGTTTCACAGGATATCTCAGCAAACTGTGGGAAATAAGAAAGCAAGAATGGTCTTTTGGAATTTGCTCTCCAAAAGCTTACCAGAGCAGTCAAAGTGAAAAAGCCTTTGCATTTTATAAAAGAGCCAGGTTGGATTCAGCTTTTCAGAGTAGATATTTTGCACTTAATTTTTCTATTTTATTTCAACATAAGCCTTGTGAATCTGCACATGACGAAGTTTTAAACTGACGTCCCTGTCAAATTATCAGCTTCTTTGGAAAAAAGCCTTGCTAGGCTCTCTTAACCTTATTTCAGAGTATTCTATGTATGCTCCCACATACTAAGGTTTGATTTCCTTATTTACTATCATCCCAAAAATTCCAGGAGACGCTTCCATGAGAATACACAGTACAAGATACCCCATGGTAGACACAACTCCTGATGAACAAATTAAATGTTCTAAGTGGATGAGCTATGAAGATTTAGACAGGCACTACAGTATGTCATATTGTACACTGTTGCATGCTCCTTCTCCATGACCTGGACTGTTATGAAACTATGAACAGGAGCAATGGCTGTTTATTTTGGCATTCATGCTAAATGCTCAGACACTCTCAGATCTACTCTGATTCTCAGATCTACTTGACATTCATTTATTGTTCAAATTTTAAAGTAAGTCTCCTTTAGGGGCTGAACTGACTTGCAGTCATAGAATTTAAGTGACGTAAAATGAATATGGATTTATGATCCCATAAATATGGTCAAAATCAATCTCCAAAGATATTCTTTTTTTAACTACCCTCATGACAGCGTTCTAGTTAGTATGCCAAGAAAATCAAAGAGTTGTTACGAGTGCTATGAGCAGTAAAGGTTCCAGCCTATCATTGAACGGAATTTAAAAGCTAGAAATTTAACACCCAAAGATTTTGGTCCTGCTTAACAGCACCAGCCCTAGGAAGCATACAACCTCTTTATGGTTTGTGTTCAAATCCAGTGACTTCATTTACAAATTATTCTGCATATGAGTTGAACAAGATTTTGTTTTCAGTGTACAAATTCTGTGTTATCCTCTTGCATGTTTTGCATACATCCAAAATATATGGCATCTCACTTCTGGTTAGGCTTCCCCCTGCACAGGCATAATGTTGTCAATCAATAAGTTGTTACCTCTGAAATTGGTTTCTCATAGACGTCTTCCCCTATAGATTTTTCTTGAGCAAGGATGGCATCCCTGTGTAGCACTCGAAGCACATTCTCTGGAGTTGCAGACCCATAATGAGCTTCTAAAACTTCAGGTTTGGTTTTCTCTGTCTTCAGCATGTGGATCACATCCTCCCTTGCCTGCAATAATGCAAATCACTACCATGCATCAGCCTATTAACCAACAGGGAACATGGGGAAAATAGGGGCATTTCATATGTACAGACTGCATACACAAAAATACAATAAATTAGAAAAATGACAGGCTGTCAAGGCAAATACAAAAATTTTGGGAGATACCAGATTAAACATGATCTGTCCAATACAAATATTGTACTTTAAGGGATGAATTATTCTGTTCTTGCATGACATTATATTTGAATGCTATGAATTCTTATCTGAGTTGCAGCTACAGCCAGGGAACATCATTATTGTTCATATACTGGATCTTAGTTGTTGCCCATGCTGTTCCTTGAAGGGATAAGGAAGTGAGTAGAAAAAGCAGCACAAGTGAGCTGAACTAATATTTCTCAGACAGCTACTTCCTAGTCACTCCCTAACTGAATTCGCAACTAAATACTCTTCAAGTAACTTTTAAAATAAATTTTTCTAGGTGTTTTTCTTTAAACAAATCCTAGACACGTTGCAGTCCCCAGCTAAGGAGACATGGAAAGTCTGAGCAAATCCTCCCAGCAGTGGAGGATAGCTGTGCTGCTGGAGCTGGGAGCAGGGATGCACCTGTGGCCGAGGGCAGCCTGGAGCTCCCTGCCCCAGGTGGAAGCTCCCAGTTTCAGGCACCATGAGCAAACATCTGGGCATGATGAGACAGCCCTGCAAGGCCACCTGGCTATGAATAAGGAGCATTTTAGGGCTATGCTATGGACAAACACTTAAGCCAGGACTCTGTTTCTAATGGTACTTGCCAACACCTGTAAAACCATCTGCAAAACGGGAGCAGGGCACCTGCTTGTCTTGCAAGGCATGTTTATGAGGCCATAATCCAGGGAGGGACTGTAAAACCTACAGGTTCTTGGTGGGCAAAGGGGAGCTCCTGGATTTCCCTAGAGCACATCTTTCCCACAGGTGCAAATGGATGGGGGAGCAGAAGAGTATGGGCATTTTTCTCTCGCCTGCCTTTCTGACAACACATGTCAGCTTGGGAAGTAAATTAAGTACTAAGGAAAGGTTCAGATATTTTAGGAAAAAATCCTTTACAAATCCTGCCCCTGTGTAAGCAATGACTGCTTAAAGATTTATGAGCTGACCAAACTCTTCACGCTTTTCCATGCCGTTCATAACAGCATTCAATTCATCCCTGTAGCAAATCTTAAATCTCTACCCAGAACCATAGAGGCACCACAGCTTAATGAAACCACCTGATTTTAAAATGGGCAAGAAAAATATTTTGGGAAATGGCAGAGACTCTTTAATTTTATAATGAACTTCAGGCAAAGATCATGCCATCTAATTAAGAACTAGCCCAATTACACTGTATAACATTTTGTAACCTTAAGTAAAATCTCTGCACTTGTCTGCAAGAGACAAAATGCAAATTGGAATGGTATTCATGTTTTTTCAAAATGAGACCGTGAAAGGTTCATCACTCATGGTTGTTACAACTAAGTGAATTATGTGAGCTAGTCCCAAAGAAAGGCAGAAGAGCATGTACACCTCACTACCTCACATCCTGAGACTGTGCCACTCTAAGTACAGGGAAAATGTTATTTTTGGCAAGTTCTAGACAGGTTTGCAAATGTATTACTTTTCTCTATCCCTGTAGAAATAACAGATGTCTTAGTGTCTTCATCGCCGTGAGGCCAATGCTTCTATATTGAAGAAAAAGCCTTTAAAAAGTCCAATAGGAAAGCATGGGAGTATGGAGGGATTTCTAAATATCCAGATTTTATGATCTGTTGTCTTAAGCCGTTTTAGGAAGAGGCAGTTTTGAGGCCATGCCTTCATCCTGTCCCAATGAACTAATTTGGTATCCTGCTGTGTGCCTCCCAGCAGGGGCTGTGTGCCACAGGCATGCTCAGGGACACATGCTCACTGTGCAAAGGGAGCACAGCACAGAGGGATGGGGATGAGGGAGCAGCTCCCTTCTACCCTCTGCACCGAGGGACACAGCCAATCATGTTGAAACGTCTTTTTGTTTGGATTCTGAGCACACAAAGCTTCAGGCCCCACACAGCCCATTCCTCAGGGACAGGCACACCTCAGACCCTAAGATATTTGGGAGGGGAGGAGGATGAGTTCCTTCTCTCACACTGTTGGGCCCAGGATGGCATAATTAAACACTGGCAGGGCTGAGCAGAGCAGACAGACAGCTCAGAATTGAGGGTTTAACATAGTGAATAGGCAGAGCAAAAAGCTGGACTCCAGTCCCTGCAATGGTTATTTGATACAGAAATAGCTGCTGGAGGCAGCTGGTCTGCCCAGCAAGTGCCCCAGCCCCTGTGCAGTTGTGCACTGCCTGACTTTCCTTCAGGCTTCATTAGTCTGTCATCATTCACAAATAAAATGGAGCAACTTTAGCACGAGGGAGTAGGAATAAGAGTCCTTGAAAAAGCTAAGGATGTCCCTGCTAACTAAGAAAGGCCTCTGGAGGTTTGGGTCCCCCAAAAGCCAGAGGGAGCCAAGCCAGGGGAGTAGATGATGCTGAATGGAGGAGCTGACATCCCTAGAAGGAAAATAGGTGCCCAAGCTCAGTTCAGAACTTTGAAGAAAAAAACCCATTAATTGCTTCATCTTTAAAGGGAAGCAGTGACACACCTAGCTCCAAAGGAGCAGATAGAACAGTCAGCACTGAACACCCCTTGCTGCAGCCCATGGGGAGGGTACCTAGCCCAGAATCAGGCTGGGTGGCACCATCCCCTGGGATACAGTCAGCTTCCCTCTCCTGTACCCCTTCTTGGGTACCCTGCACTCTGCTGGCCCTCTGGATTTTGATGGTGGTATTAGTGTGGCAAGCTGCCTTTTGCCTTTTCTGGGCTCAGCCGTTTCTCCTATCGTTATCTTTTCGAGGGTATTGGTTAATTCACCAAGTACTTTGTTTCAGTTGTGATAACAGTTTGTGAAAAACAAATAACAAAACAGACACACAGGTTGCTAGGAAGCATTGGACCAAAATGGGAACCTAAATCTAATAATAAACTGGAGACAAATTTGCTTTTATTTGGTCAGAAACAAGCTCCATCATAGAGAGATTCTGAAGGGCAGCTAACCTAGGTCAGAGAGACCTGCAGGCAATGTCCTAACCTTCCATCAGTCTCAAGGTTTGTGAATTCCAGTTAGTCTCTCTGAAACACCTTAGGATAATAGAGAGGGAAGGAGCTGAAACAGCATGCCTGTGCATCTCATGATTTCATGTTTCTCCGAATGACCAATTTTCCCCTGAAATGACTAGAAGAGAGGTCAGATAGAGGTGTTTTGTTCCAATGTATAGTGATCTGCAGGAAACAAACCATTTTCAGAAACCAAGTCAGAATAATCCTCCTTGCAGAGGAATGCTGGGGCTACTTCAAAATTCATACCTGTGAAGAGGCATGAAAGGCTAGAGTGGGGGACCCTAGCAAACAAGGGGGGACTTTGCTGGCAAGCTGTTTCTACTGATGGGCATCTACTGCTGGTGCCTCTCTTGTCCCAAAGCACAATGCTGTTTGGTGTAAGTTGTAAGCTGGAGACAAACACAAGGAAGATATTTCAAACTGCAAGTAAACTTGCATATGAATCCCAGAGAACAGTTTTTAGCTGTTTTGGTAGAAGGATCATGATGTTTGGCACAGGAAAATCATCTCTCAAGTCCTGTTTTTATTTTGTTTTGTTGGTGCCGTGATGAGAAAGAGCATCCCGGCTTGAGAAGACCACATATTGCAACAGCTTGTAACACAATAAAACTTATTTGCAGAAGTCCAGAAGACTGCAATTAGTCAGAGAAGCTCTTTAAAGTCAAAATACGGAATTTAAAAAATTTACTTTTATTGTGTTTCATTGCTTCAATTGTCTACAGAAAACTCCATGCTACCTTTCTATCTATACTGTTAAGATTGTGAGTTCTTGAAAATAAAGAGACTTTTCCATTAATGAAGTGCCCCAAGTACTTGATTCTCTAAGCAGTAGGAGCAATAAAGACAGATTAAAGATGTCCTAATTTAACTCCTTCAGTTGCTCCTGTGCAGAGAGGAACTGCAAACTTGAACTAAGTCTAAGCCTTGCTTTATGCTTACTGGAGGTGCCAAAATCTAAAGGCTGATGACCTCAGTTCTTGAGTACACCCATGGAGGGCCTGAGGTGCTGTGGAGCACTGCTGCCTCACAAAGTTTTGCCTGCTCTCCTTTCCCTCCCCTCTATTCCCCACTCATGAGTGCATTTACCAAAGAGGTGAGGTCTGTGTTACTACCTGGGAAATCCAAGACAGTGCTCCCCTTCTCTCATGAGTGCACCCTACTTGCCCAGATGGAAGGCTGACATGAGCCCACTCCTCACAGGGCTACCCTGAAACACTCACTTTTTGGCAGCATAAAGTAGAAGGACTTTCTTTTGCTCACCGACTTGAGCGGAGAAGGGGGCTGTGTTCCAAACCTCACTTTACTACGTGCCTAGTAAAATATTTAAAAGATATAGAAAGGATGTAAAGAGGTTCCTGCATAAAATTGAAACCATTTAGGAAACAATAGCATGACTCTGCTGCTTGTAAAACGGGTCTGGCAGCCTAGCAACCAGATTCTTGGTCAATGGAAAGACTGTTACACAAGCCGGGCGTTCAGACGCGCTCCTTCCTCATGCCCTGCCCTGCCAATTTACTACAGCCCTCTCTCCCCATTCCCACAGTCTTTGGCCTCTCCCATGAGCCTGCTGACAAAACTCAGCACCCACTAAACGGGGAATTTTTGCCACAGGCCATTTGTCACCTGGGAAATGGGACTGAACTGATCAAACTCGTTTCATATAAGGGATCTAGTAAATCGGGAAAAAATTCCGTTGTATTCAAGATGGGCTGAATGGAGTTGAAGTAATCACTGTCAGCTAGGAGTAAAACCCAACTCAAGATCATTTCCCAGTACATGTCCTAAACTCTTCTCCTGCTTTTTTTTCATAAGTAGTCTTCCTGCAAATTCATAGTTTGTCTCTCTCAAAATCAGTTACTGGTAACTGTTACCCTCATAGCTCCATGTTTGGAGGCATCTAATTACTTTACACCTACTTCAGAGAAATCTCAATATTCCAGTAAAATGACAACAATCCTCTTAATTAGATGAAAGAAGTTTTGAAAACTCAGGAGCAGGAGTAGCATTTACAAGAAATGCAATTATGTAACAAGTTGGCAATCTAATATTTCCAGCTTTTGATTATTTCTCTTCTGGTTATGAAGACACTTTATTATATCTACACAAGGAAGTGCTCTAAGTAGCAGATGTTTAATATTTATGAAGTTGTATTTTTCTTTCCAGTGATTAATGACAAAAAATAACTATGTAACCACAGACAGGAACCTTTACTTCTACTTGTGTTGTTGTTCCTTGCATTGCACACAGTTCGGGTTATTTATAGCACAACAGCTGCTCTGTTCAGCATCCGAAACTAGATAAGGTCACAGGTTATCCATGTAATGTTGGGGTCTTACCAGTCACTGATTTCCTAAATGCCAGTAGGCTTTACAAATATTTCACGTATAGTTAATAAACATCACACTCAAGGCATCCAGAGGGAGATCAGGAGAATGTTCTCACACTGCTTTCTTTGCTGTCCAGGACATGATGTGCTGCCATCAGGGCAGAAATAGCCTTTTTTCTGAAAAATTCCGTTAGAGACCTCAGAAAGTGGATATCCCTAGCTTGGTTAGTTGACTTTAATGAAAGAAAGCACCTTCAAGCAGGGGTACTCACATACCTGTATCTGAGTTTCCTAACACTAATCCACTAGTCCCTGTTTAAGACCAGAACTTCCCTTCTTTTTTACCTTAGGAGGAAACAAAAATAATTAAAAGGAAAGTGTACTTTCTTAATTTTGTCTCATAATACTATAAATATATTTATATATATCTACAGAACATAATAAAAACTACTCCTGACAGCTGGAATGACACTTGTTAAAGGCCTGATTTCTCACTCTAGCCCTTCATACTGTTACAATGATTGGGTAGCAATTTGCCTTCCAGAACAGCTATACTTATTGTAAAAAGCATGTTTCAAAGCACAAAAGTTTGATGCTCTATTGCATATGGCATCACACAAAGCTTTTTTTGCTAAAAACTCAATATTTTTTTTTTCTCCTATACCAGAAACCTGAAGTAGCCTTGTTTATATCACTCACTCAGTGATGCTAGCCATGCAAAAAGCTGGCTAATTACATAAAGTCATGGAGTCATAGAAGTCCTGAGTTGGAAGGGACCCACAGAGATCATCAAATCCAAATCCTGGCCCTGCACAGGACAGCCTGAGAATCACATCCTGTGCCTGAGAGCACTGTCCAAACGCTTCTTGAGCTCTGTCAGGCTTGGTGCTGTGATCACTTCCCTGGGAGCCTGTTCCAGTGCCCAGCCACCCTCTGGGAGCAGAATCTTTTTCTGTTATCCACCCTAAACCTCCCCTGACACAACTTCAGGCCATTCCCTTGGGTGCTGTCACTGTCCCCACAGAGCAGAGATCAGTGCCTGCCCCTCCTCTTCCCCTCCTGAGGATGTTGTAGATTGTGATGAGATCTCCCCTCAGTCTCCTCTAGACAAAATAAACCAAAGGATCTCAGCTGCTCTATGGTTTCCCTTCTAAACCCTTCACCATCTTCACAGCTGTCTTTTGGACGTGCTCTAATAGCTTTATATCTTTCTTATATTGTTGCACCAAAACTACACACTGGAGTCAAAGTAAGGCTGCACCAGCAACACGAATACATAGGTTTTACTTGCAAGGAAGACTTTATGTACAGCAAAGGTCTTTTTCTCACCTTTTATCTTAACTCACTTTCCTAATACTTGAAACTGTGGATTTCACTTGCATGAATTACTTTCAATTTTTCTGTATTCAAGTCTAGGTACATGATGCACTCTGGAGGTAAAGAGATCATTTCAGTGATGAAAAGTGACCATTGTTGATTGTTGATTTTGTACAAAGGGTAAGTGATACACCCAGAAATAAAAATGATCCCTCACCACCATGAGGATATTAAACAGAACTGTCCTGTCTTCTCCACACCATGCAGAACTTTCTGGCCTTGTTTGAAGCCTTTGGAGCTCTACACTGTATTTAATTTTATTGTGCACTATCTTTCAGTGATAATTCAGAAAGCTCTTCTAAAATCAATACTGGAGGAGAGGCACATGATAGACCAGCTCAGCCACTGCATAAATCTTCTGAAGTGGCTCCAGAAGAATTACATCAGAAATTAATTTGGCCTCTTATGCTTGAAAAAGCCCCTGCTAAAGATTGCAGAGCTGAGGAGAAGCAGCACTGAGCAATGTATTACTTCTTCCAGCAAGCTTTGAAACAGATCAAATGAGCACTAGAAGACATCTGTCTGTTATTTCCTGCCCACACAGCTTTGTTCTGCTTTATTGCCAGAGCGCTCCATGGATGATGTCACTTTTTTCTGAAGAAAACAGGCCACCAGAGCCTTTCACTGACATAATTAATTATCTGTAGTCTGGGCCACAGCCAGCAAAATTCCCATGGCAAGGCCCTGAGAAGTATTAACTCCCCACTGCTTGATGTTTTCAGAATTATTATGGGCTGGGATACCCTGTCTTGTCTTTTCACACTGAAAGAGTACTTTGCTCGATATTATCAAGCCATGGGGCAGTTACTGCAGAATGTAGAATTACAGTGTCATGATCCAGTCAGCACGGAGACACAAGGACAAGGGGTCACTGTCAAGTTATGTGCATGACTCTGCATGTTGGGATATGTTCTACATGCTCGAGCAATGCCTCACAATGGCTAAACTCAGGGTTTGGGATTTGCTGTATCCACTCACTGAGTTTTTGTCTCAGCCAACATTAACTGTATAATATTTTTCACATGGCCTGAAACCCAGCAGCAAGCAGAAACCACAGATTGATCCAACTAGCCATCAAGTGGCCATGTTCCTTTTGTAACCAGAACTTGTTTTGTGATCTGTTAGAAGCTCTTTAGGAGGAAAAAAATTACTAATGAAAGGGCAATAACAGGAGAAGCATTTGTTTTCCTCTTTCTTCTGTTATCATCTGGCCCTATTAGCAAGTCTGGACCAAGACACGAGAGACCCATGGATCATGGACCTCTTTCTCATGCTTCACACATTAAATTAACCCCACCATGCTCCAATTTCCATTCCATACAGGAAATAATATTTCTCATGAATGAGATTTAATTCCCAAGTATACAGAAGATCTAGATACACTGTGAATGCTACAAAAAACACGGCACTCTGACATCAATATAATGTTTTCTTATTAATTTTTCTTCATTTGTTATATTCTTTTATTTCCTCCAATTTCATGTTCTTCAATATCATCCAATTTGTTGAAGTCTATTAGAAACTAAAAAATATCTTCCTTATATGTGTAACTCATCTTGTCTAAATTGCACTTTGCAAGTGCTACATTGGCAGTATAAGGAACATAAGGATCTGAAATTGGGGGCTCTGACCTGAATTTCAGAGATGCACTTGAAGCTGCTGCTGTGAGTACCCTGTCTCCAAGAGGAACAAATCAGTCCAGGCATTTTTTTTCCACAGTGATCACGCTGCCTTCTGGCAGGAACAAGCACACAAGGAGCAGGATGGAGCAAGACAAGCTGGAGCCAGCAGGACTGTAACCACCAGCATGATGAAGTCAGAGGCAATCCTTCTGCCTCCTCTATGGAGACAGGAGCATGTGGGACACTAACAGACCTAAGTCTGTGTACATGTGTAATAAACTGTATACACAACTTTCTCTTGTCCAAGCATTTTGTTGGCTTCAGCAAGATGTTTTTGAGTACTCTGTGCTGCACAATGTGCATCCGAGTTACTGGTGGCTGATGAATGGGTCTGAACAGTGGGACTGCATTACAGCAAGCACTCACCAGCACAGCCACTTATTAGAATGGAGGAATTGTCAGAGGAAACGAGGGAAGTGGCCAGACTCCTAGTGTGAAGGAGCTAGAGAGGATGGGCAATGAAAGGTGCAGAGTGAGAGCTCCCAGCCATGCCCACAATGCCCTCAGTTATCTCCAAAATCCCCCTGATTCCCCCCAAAGTCTGTCCTTCCCTTTGCCCTCCCCAGGCTCCACTTGGGGACATCCTTTCCCCTCTCTATCCTCCCACTGCATTTCCAGGAATGACTCTGAAGCCTTTCAAAATGCTCTTTTACCTGAACTGCTGAGATTGCCCGAGCCAATACTGAAGAATTGTGGTTTCATTATGAAGCCACCTCAATATTTTTGTTTCTGACTTGTTTAAACTTGAAGGTGACAAACGTCTGAAAGTTACAATGCAAACTGTATTTGAGTTAGTTCAGTTCCACTCATTTTTCTGGCATGGAAGAGTTGATGCTACTTTTTTTGCAAAGAAAACCAGTAATTTCCAGGATATGAAAGACATCACTTGCAAAATCCAAACCCTTCCTGTTTCAGGAAAGGAGTTCCTTTCACCGTGCCTCCCTCAGCAGTGCATCATTTGGGGTGCCACATCTGCACAGCCCTTTGAAATGTCAGAGTTCACTTTATTTTGGACATCATGCAAACACTAAAGGCAGAATTTTGTAAGCTGTGGCAAGAAAAGGGATGTTCAGTAAGACCTGCAGTATTCTATGTGAAAATGTTACATTTCTCTCACTTTAGTCAACCAATAGGTGGAGCCTTCAACCCTAGAAACAAGACATTTCCTCAGCCATGTTATCACAATTATTATGAAAATACTTACATTTGCATTTATTAAAGCTTGTTTTGGATGAAAAATAATCTGTTTTGCTCTCAAGAGCTTACCAGAGCCTCAGCTAGAGGACAACAGAAAAAAACTTAATAAATACACACAACTGGGGCAGCAAAGTTAATAAAAACAGGTTTATCTACCACTGCAATGTTAAATTAACAACTGGTGACTCAGAGCTGGACAGCATTATGACACATAAGACATATGCTCATTGCAAGCTCTCCAAAGAATCCCAGATATTTTAAAGCCAGAGCGCTCATGCATTTAACATTGATTGCAAAATGATTGGCCATGTGCTCTCCCACAGAGTGAACCTTCTCTTAAGAATAATGAGAAAAGATACAAACTTCCTCATTACAGTTGCACTGAATATACAATTTCTAGTAAGTAAATGTAAAGAAAAATAAAAATAAAAATAAATAGTCAAATTATATCATTATTTAAAACTAATTTTTAAAAGTTTGCAAGAGAGGATCAGTTTGGAACAAGAGCAAAACTTAAAAAGCTGGTTTGGGGCAATTCTGTTCTGTTTTGAACAGAAGATCAAGAATTTTTGGAAAAAAAATTCCAAGCTGTTCATACTCTTCCTTCTACTCTGGAAAAGATGTTCAATACATCAGAGACACTTGCCAATTATTTCTCTCTCTTCTGATCCTTCAAGCCTAACTAACACAACAGATAGAGCTCTGTTAAGTACAGCTCAAGCATTAATAGAGAAGGATGTTAAAATGTCTTTGTGAAAGAGGTCTTCAGCCTACAGCTGTCCAGTGACAGTGATATTTTATTGAGGATCATTACTTTGAAAACCATATAATTATAAAGGGATTTTAGTACCAAAGAGATGGATGGCTGTCATTCCTATGGTTGGTAGAACCTCTGCCCTTTATTTCAGAGGGAGCAGGAAATTGCCTAAATAGCACAATTTAACTATATTTCAGTATACTGTCTTACCTTTATTTTTTTCTCTCTCTCACACAAAACAGCTGGATTCTGTTTTAAAATTTATTATTTTGGGACTTGCTAGACAAGTTCTTACCTCCTATGGTATGTTCTGCACTTTGCAGAGCAGCAAATGTAAACTACAGAAAACAAAGCATACTATTCTGGACAAAATTAATCTCTGGTTATAAATTATTCAATAAAAATAGAAGAGAGCATCTGTGGTCTGAAAGCTTGCTTTTTTTTTTTTTTTTGTGCTGCAAAAGCATTCTTCACCAGGAAAACACAAACAAACCAGGGGTCAGTAAGAGAGGGGAGAATTTTCTAACTCATGGTACTGATATGCCAGACATTTTTAGGGTTTGTTTTTGGCTTTTATTTTGCTAGATTGTGGATACCATCTTTCACTTCATTTTCTTGCCTTTTTTGTGCCCACTTTCCATGTCTCTAGCTTGGCTCCGTTTATCTCTGTTGTATTCCCCTTTTGCTTACACTCTTTTTCTTCTATTGTCCAGCCTCTTTCCCCTCATTCCATTCTGCTTAAGTCACCTCTCCCTCCTCACATTAACCCTATCTGCTCTTTTTCCCTGTAGCTCTGTACTTGCCAAAGTTTTTCCCTTGGGGAATTTGTATTTCATCTGTATGATAAGCTAATAAATCCTAAACTAATTCAATTCAATCAACCCGACTTCGCAGATACCCTACATGCACTTTTCTTTGGCTTTACCTATTTTTTCTGCCTTGGCTCATCTGCAGCTTGTTAATCTGTGCTATTTCACTAATGACCATTTGAAAACTTCTTCTCTTCACTGCTTTCTCTGGTGCCAAGGCAAATTGCCCCAGCTTTCTCTTCTGATTTCAGTTCCTGCACACAAAACACATCTGGTTTCTACCACCTATCTATCTCGTATTCCTCCCTTGAGCGTTGAGGCAGATCCATGCTTATTAATATTAATGCAAGAGTATTTAAAAAAGGCACTGAAGAAAAATATAGATGTTTGTACAGTTTTTTTAACTAAACAACTAGATGCCTTTGCCACTGTTGTTACATTCTCTTGGAAATCTCAGTACAAAAGCAGCTTGAGGCATTACATATTGCAGAAAGAGCAAAAAAGAGACAGAGAGAAAAGCATCACAACAACAGCCGCAGAGTCAAATTCTCTTGCTTATACTAGTCAGACTGACAGGTGATGGGAAGGTCAAGTAATGTCATGCCTTAAGAGAAAGGCAAATATGAAACCAAACGCACAAGGCACTAGGGAGCTCTCTCCTACAGCAAGCGCCATGTGCAGTTCCAGCTACAGACACCAAGAAAGGTGAAGCCAGGGTGTGACTGCTGCTGGTCACGGGGTGATGAAGACATGGAGAGCCTGTTTTGCCAGAGGAAACTGAAAGGATGTAGTGTGGCTAGCACGGCAAGAACAAAGGCTCAGAGGATGCAAGACTGCTGTCTACAAACACATCAGGCATTAAAGACAGGAGGGAGAGAGGTGGGCTTCCAAAGCAGGATCACTGTATATAGCAGAGTTGCATAAAGGTTTTGCTAGACATAATTAAAAAAGCTTTAGAAATTAAAAGGGAGAAATCAGCTAAACATTAAAGCTTTTCAGTTCTGGGACTATTTTCCAATAGAAATAGTAAACAACCCACCTAATCTTGAAGCACAGCTTACTAAGTTAACAACAAAGGTAAAATGGAGAGTTTGCCTAGAGAGATGCTGGGATTTGATATACAGTAGATCCTATGATTTTATCTCCAGAATTCTCAGGTCAGTCAATGCATCTGCAGTACAAAGACGAGGAAAGTGAGTTGGGAAGTAACAAAAAGGAAGAGTAATAAAAAAGGTCACAACTAGAGAAATAAAGAACGGAAGAAAAGGGAATAGGGAAATTTAGATCTTAGGAAAAAGAAGAGAATAGAGTGATTATAGAATAAAATTTATTATATAATATGTAGATCTACAAAAGGGAAAGTAGAAAGCAGAAAGATGGAAATAGTAAAGAATCTTCCTTTCCTTTACATTTACAAAGCATAGTTTTCTGCTAGAAAGACAAACAGAAAAATACTAAAATACCTTTGAAAATGTTAAAATGTAAAAAAATATATCACCTATACCCATGTGAGTTAATTGACTTTGTTAAGAGAGAGGATTTTCCTCATGGCAGGATGTACAGCCACTGATATCTAAGTGTTTCATAAGGACCTTACCAGAGAGAACAAAACACAGAGTCCTCTGCTAACCTTTCCCTGATCCACCCAGGTTGAGAAGAAAGTCTTGCAGCCCACCTGAAGGTGAGCTCCTCCTGTCTCTGTTGGATGAGATCTCCTTCCCCCAGGACTGTCTTGTTTCAGCCACCAGCAACCAGCCTCCCATACCTGCCCTTCAACAAGCTATTGCTCTGACACCTTGTGTAAGCATTCAAATTAACCACTAAATGCAGTCTTGAATACATGCTTATAAGGAAGGGACTTCTTTGACAGCAGAGTGATTTGGTCTTTCCCTTTGAATAAGGGATACTATATAAATAGGTTTACCTCTGAATAGCTGCTACACAGTGTTTCCCTTCAAATATCAAACTAAACCAAACCCAGTGTTACATTGGACCATTTGAAAGTCTGACGACTTGTCAGAAATTGTGTCTTGTGATTAATTAATATATCACTTATATATTACACATACTGTTTCTCAAGACATCACATTTCACATATTGCCCATCTGCACCCTCAGATCTGCAGCAGAGGAAATGTTCAGCTGACAACTTAATGTGTATTTCCTTTATATCCCATGGCTGCATGGCTTTGAGGAGCTCTGCTCCTCAGCACTGCCCAGGCTCTCAGGAAACATTTCCCTCAGCCCTAAAGCATGCAAGGGACCTCAACAGGAATGGGGGGGCTGAGATGCAGGGAATGAATGCCATGTTGGCACTGGAGAAATACAGTAAAGCATGGACTATAATAAAGGCTTCAAGTGGAAAAGTTGCTCCTTTTTAAATTGGTGTGAAATATAGGAAACTGTCTCCCAAGCTTAAATTGTCCTCCAGCAATAGGCACGAAATCTGGATTAAAAAATTATTTTTCTTGAAAAACCTAATGATTTGAAGTGAGATGCTGTCTTTATAAATATACTTTTATTATTGTGGGGCTTTTTCCCAAACATGCAATAAGAGTGAGTGAGTCGTAAACATGTAGGAATACTGCTCCTCATTTCCTTTTGGGCCCCCAATCAGGAAATGTTGAAAATCAGTGTTAGTATTGCTGAAGATTAATGGCTGCTGCTCAGAAACCATATAGAAAGGGAATATATTCCTGCCAGGACAAATACATATGCCATTGGACAAAAATCTGTGAAGCACAGATAGTATTATATCATTACTGTAAAGATCCACACTGCCTGTCTTGCTCTGTAATTAATAATATTCACATGTGGGTTTGACTGAAATCACTGTAAGAACCAGGCAAATTAATGCCATGCCTTCATGGTCTAATTTATTCTACTGGTATTTGAAGTTTGCTTTTCAAATCAGCTTTACAGTATTTAAAAATTAGATTTTTTTTTCCAGGTATAGGAAGCAATCCTTAATGGATTTTTTTGCCACTCTATGTTCAATATGGGTTTAAAGACCATATAATCTCTACTTTTTTATATGAGCAGTTAGATCTCACAAGAGAAAATACACTCCACTGAGCTAGAGTGCCATTAAAATAAATCCCTGTCATCAGTTCGTTTGCTTCCCACTCTCCTTCAAAGAGGCTGTACTTAAGAGCTCTCCTGCCATGTATATTGGGACACATTCTCATCACCACAGCTTCTGTAAACTTTTTTTCTCTTTTGTTTTCTTACAAAATAAGGCATAGGCTATGGTGACCTCAGATGTTTATGAAAAGCTTTCCTTCTCTATATTCAGTAAATGCACAGGGTCCAGCCAGGAAACATGAAGACAGGCAGAGCTGAGTCCAACTTGGTTCTAGAAGCTAAAGCACAAGCAAGCTACCCGAGGGTATTATAATTTAAAAAAACAATCAAGGTAAAAATAGGGACATAAACAACATTTCCAGGGCATCTCTCCATGGTTTTCTGGCACATTTGGCTTCAAAATGAAGACCTGGAGCATCAAGCTGTGAAGTGCTCAATATTGATACTGAGATCAGTGTAGTGTGGGTCTATGTTGTCAGATGATGTGAGTAGTGAACTAAACACATGATGCATGTGACTACATTACCAGTTTACCCTGCTAACCCCACAGTTGTCACAACCAGATTACCTCCCATGGCTTAGCTCACTGTTTGAGGGTTCCAAGGCAGTGTCACCCTGGTGGTATGGGCATAGGATACCCCCTGCTCATGGCTGAATAAACAATCATGATATTTTATCCCATTTTTTTATTCAGAAAACAATGCATCTCCCTACAGGTACAGCCTGATGTTATTCTCAGAACAAAATCTTCTTAACATATGCCTAGATAATGTTTGCTTTGCCAGTATTGAAATGGCTTTAAAGTAAACCCGCAGTGTGATTTGTCAGTCCAACAAAATGCCAGCCAGCCACCAGAGATGTCTGAACAGATCTGAAAATAAAAAGCCATGAAATGACTCAGTGCATTAGGTCACTGTGGCAGCTTGGAGGTAATACCAGAGTATTTACTTTGGCTGGAGTCTTCCTTGGCTCATCTTCACTTGTAGTGTTAAAGCCAGGCTCTCATCTCAAGCCAAAGTGCTGTAACTTGCCCACTTCAGAAATGGGTCACACAGGTACCAGGGAAATAACTAAAATGGGGAGTTTGACATGAAATTGAAAACCTCTGTAGATTAAAAATAATGACTCTCTTCCCTGCCTGGCTGCAAGGAGCAGAACAGATGCACTCTGCAGCTACCAGGGTGGTTGTCCCCATACCCTCCTATCATGCCCAGAAGCTTCAGCAGTGCCTAACATCTCTTTGGGGTCTGTATGTATGAAAACACCTCTGAAAGTATTGTCCAGGATCTATTCCCATAGGGATAATGAGAGCATGGGCAGTCCTTCAAAGGTTGTGTAACTACCCCACAAAGTAAAAGACTATGGTGAAGAACAGGAGAATTACTCAAACAGTCAAGACCACATTTATTGCCACACAGGAAACATTAGTGACTTCCTTTACCTCCCCTTCCCAGACCACAAAGGTGACTTCAGGGTAAATCTTTCTGAACGACACAAGCATGATACATTTCTACTGAGGTTTGGCTCTGTTCACTACATAAGCTTCATGCTAGCTCCATCTCTAAGGAAATACAAGGTTTTGAATAAAGTAAAATGAAGCACAATAAAAATGGTTACTTTTCTGTAATGATAATTTAATTTTCTCCTCTGCAAAATTGCGTTCGATAGATTTTTTCCTTTTTTTTTTTTTGCCCTGCAGTTTTCATTGTAAAATGACCATTCTCTGTTTTTGACATTTTTTTTTTTATTTTGAATGCATACTTCCTGTAACTTGAGAGTAGTTTCTGACAAGCTAGAGGTGAATTATGTGCAGAAAAAGTGATACTTAAAGATACTTAGTGAGATGGAATCTCAGAGTTGTGGTAATGGCGTCACATGTACCAAAGAAATTAACAGAACAATTGCTTCTTGTAATCAGATAAGATGGTAGCAAGTTCAACATTAAAGTAATAATGTTATGAATGTGGGTCTCAGGGGAAAAGTAAAGCCTTCTATGAAAAGCTAAATAGTAATGGTTAATTGGAATAAAGGGATTAAGACAAAATGTTTTCACACAGGTCAGTTGTATTTTTTTCTGCTTGTCCATAGGTTCAGTGAAAAAGGTCACTAAAGTATACCAAAATATATGAATTTGACAAGCAGTCCTACCACAAAAGGGGATAAGTTTTGAAAAGCCACAAGTCTTCATATTTTTTGAAATACCATCTTCCAACTTCTTATTTTGAAATTCTCTGAAGGCTCACACTACAGAGTGTTCAGTGATTTATTAGCATTAAAGAGAATCTCAAAACTGGACATTTGAGGACAAGTTAAGTGCAAAATCAGGCTGACTGCCATCAAGGACTTACTACTGGGCTGAATTAACGTGCAAACCAGGACAGCTGAGAAAGCTTTCAGGTAATCACTACTCCACGAATTAAAACTAATGGATCTTTGAAATGCAAGGAATGTGCAAAGCACTGGTCTCCAGAAATCAGACAGGACAGGCAGAGCTTTGGCTGAGCCCTCAGTAACGTGTAACTATGCTGAAGTTCCAGGGGACATCCTAAGTCCATTTTCAGTATTCCTGACTTGTATATTTGTCTCTTGATTATTTTCAATAATGATTGTAATTACATTCCCTATATTTATTTGTCTTTCCCTCTCCCTTCTTCCCACCCACGACTGAATCCTCTGTGGTTGTTTTCAGCCTCACCTGCAGATCCCCATTTGTTTCTCAGGTGTTTCTTCTCCAGGTGTTTATAATTTATTTTGCTTTGGTAGCTGCAGTGGTAAATAAAGCATCACTTAAAACTGTGACTGTTAAACACCAACTACCACTGCTCTCTCCTTGTGGTCCTTTGCCTTAAATATGCATGTTCCTGTTGGTTGAGCCCTGTGCTCTTTGGACAACCTAAAAATAGATAGGTACATAGAAAATATGGTTTAGAAGATGTTTAATTTACCTGCAATTCTCCTTCCATTATACTGAGTAGTTTTATCAAGTCTTCTTTAGAAAGCTCTATGGACTTCTTGTTCTTTCTCTCACTAGGACCAGGTGATTTTGAGTGCCGTTTGACAGTTGCTGAAACCATGACCTCATCTTCCTTCCGATGAGGTTTGTTCTTTTTCTTGGCATCCTCCTGAAGTTTTTCATTCTCTGCATGGCTGATGACAGGCTTGGAACTGGAGAAGTGCCCGTTAGACGAGCTTTCTCCACCTTGGTTTCGGGATCTCATCCCTGCCTAGAAAGAAACAAACATAAAGATGCATTTGTAAACAAAATTACTTACAAAAAAAAGAAAGGTACAGTGGAAATACTGCCTTTGGTAAGAACACAGTCTTCTAAAAACTGAAGAATACTTTCATACTCAAGAGACTGTGGTAGAAAGCTCGACCATTTCAACAACTCTGTGTGTGGCAGAAAAAAAGTCCTGAGGTAAGGTTAGCCATCTTTTTCAGCAAGCCAAATGCTGATATGAATTCAATGTATGGAACTTAAAAGTGATATGGTATAACATGTTCCAGTGTTTCCTTTTCTTCAGTTGACATTTTGATCGTTCATAATTTAACACTACAAAACAAAGCAGGTTGTCAAATAAATCTTATTTTAACATGTGGGAAACAGAAATGCAATTAAATTTTCGAAAAGCATATTGCTGGAGTATAAATTCTCTATGAGAAGAGAGTGCCAATGCATGACAAATGTCAGTCTGCTGTTTGTCTGAAATAATTCTCTCTAATTTCAGAGAATATTATTCTATGAAAAATAAATATTGCAAATTAATGCAGAGTAAATCAGGTGGCAAATACCACGCAGGATTGTTAGACAATAAGTTCCATAAAGGAAAGTCGAAAAGGAGTTTGAAAAATTAGCACAAAGGGTATGAAATCACTAACAGGTAAATGGGCAAGATCAACACAGTCTTTCCAGAAGATTCAGGGTTTCTCTAAAATGTCAGGTCATGGTTATTCAATGCACACATTTCTGTCTTCTTGAGCACCTACACTGAGTCTTAGACTACAACAAAAAAAGCTCCTCAGCTCTGTCACTTGACCTACTGTATTGCTAAATTTTAATAGCAATAAATCTAATGAAAAAGATTCCACTGCTTCCAAGTATTTCCTCTCATTTAAATTAATCTCTGGTGTTAGTCGGCAGTTTGTTCATTGTTCAAACAGATGCTTTTCAACATCAATAACATCAGACACTCTTCTGATAAGGAATTCAGAGCAGCAGTTCACTAATGATGGAGAAAAACCTAAAATATATTGACTAATCAGCTTTCCTAAATTACACTGCTCTGCAATGACTTGCCTACATATTTGACTCAGGCCAGCATTATAAATCTCTTGCCACAATTAGCCTTGCATTTTTGTAGTTTCACACTCAGCATGAAGATTGTCTTTTTATTATGGCTGGTTACTCATGTCTTCACTAATTCAGTGGAATTCATCCAGCGTAAATAGGGAGAGAATTAGACCCTATATTTTGAAGTGAAAGAGTTTCACAAAGAGATTCCTTGCATTGTAGGACTGCTCTTATCCAAACAATATGTGATACAGGTATACAATGGCCTTTAGCTTCCTGAATGCTTATGCAGGGTGTTTTTCATCAAACAGTTTGGATTAAATACATGAATTAGATTTTCTATAAACAGATCGCCATTATAAGCATGAACAATACCTGAGAAACTCAGGAAATCTTTTAGGCTTCAGATTTATAATGGAAAAATAAACATAGTACTATGTTTCCTCTCAGATAGGGCTTTTCAATTTGTTTAACTTTAATGGGTTTGAAACTTTCCAACCACGCTTCCTCTCAGGAGAGAGCACTTGGGATTCAATCTGTCTCTATTTTCTAAGTGTTTCCTTCTGAGTCCCTGTGGGTCACAGCCTCCAGCCACTTTCATCCCTAAACCAAACCTATTTTTTATGTCTTACAGCTTCATGGCTCCAGGGCATCCTACATGTTTTAAGAACAAATATTTGAAGCCTGTCTTGTATATGCTTTTCAGCAGAAAACAGATTATTATATTACAGTATATTCTGCTTAGTAACATGCCACATTAGGGATTTCTCTGCAGTAAGATGACTCAACTTATAGATCTGAAGGTGCACAATTAATGTTAAATTTAACTTATGGCTAGTTGAGGCACATCATCAACCTGAAACATTACATAATCAACCAGGTGCACTTAGCTGAGTATGTTAGACTTCAGGAAAGGTGTTGTGTCACCCAGTCACACCATAACTTAAGACAGCCACTTTGATCCATCTGTCCCTGGGAGCTGAGGTAACAATTCATAAAGCCATGTAAAGACTGAGCAGTTGACTACAGGCTTATCAACAACAGAGAAATTAGGAATGCATATTTCAAGTGTGCTTATGCTCAGTGTAAATCCATAGAGGCCCACAAGGACAAATGCAAAGTAATGTTTTTTTCAAAATTCATTAAAATGGCAACAGAGAAGCTTAACCAATTGACCTGGTGTTTCATATCATCTGGCTAATTAGCATATGATTGCTGTTAAAGGACATCGAACTTGACCTCTTTCAAAATTTCTTTTAAACTTGTAGATTTATTCTTCAGCAAGCCTTACCTGACAGTAAGTGTGGCAGACTGTCTGCCACACTCGGGGACCCTGCCCCTAACAGCCTTTCTTAGTGTGAAAGCTGCCAAAATCAGAGTAATGCTAACACCTACTCTGTCTTCGCCTATGAAGTTGATACTTTCTCAACACATTATCCAAATGTAAAGGTGTCATGTGCTGAAGCCAGAGATGCAGGTGACAGAAGCTTAAATGGTGACAGAAAGGGCCAAGGTTTTGCTATTCACACAGTAATTTCCAAGGAGTTTAAGGGCCAAAATCAACGGCATGATCCAGCTGTTGTGCGGTGCTCTAGGAATATAAAGCAGCTGTAAGGATGACTGAGCTTTAATTAGAGCAGCGTGAAGTAGCCAGAACATGCCAGTGATGTTGGCTGAAACACTGTGCTTTGGAAAGGAGTGCTCAGTATTATCATTTTGCATATCCATCTGCATTTCTGATGGCATCATGATAAAGAAAAGTTTCTGAGTATTTGCATGACATTATTCTTTCAGTATGCAAATATCCAAATCCCAAAACTTTGCTTATCTGTTGTTTCACCAGAGTTCCAAAACTGATTCTGGGGACACTGCCAGTCTAACACTGGTAACAAATGACCTCCTGCTGTCAGTCCTGATCACATCTCCATATCTTACAGCATTCCTGATCTGCTGAAGGGATTGTGTTCCCTGAAGAAATAGCTCATATGATTTATAACAATTTTAGCATTTAACTCTACTTTTTTTTTCCCCACTCCTTATCATATTGCATATTAAACTAGAAACCTTTCCTAATATTTTCCAGTCAAACAAGAAGACTTTATGTCATCAGTCACCTTGATTTTGACATTTATTGGCTACTCATTTCAATATGTGCTCACAGCATTGGTACTCAGCATGGGAACTCTTCAGCCCCTCCCCTGGTTCAATCATTTGTTAAGCTTTATGCACAAAGGACAAATGCTATGATTATTTACTTGAGCCTGTATTGTTGTTCTGGGCATGGATCCTTCCATTTTCACAAGTTAGAATCCACACAAGATTTTATGAAATAACCTTTATGTCAGTTATACTGACATCAGGAGGAAATCTGTGAGGAATTTGCTGAGTAGGATGTCAGGAGAGGACAGGCTGTATGCTATTCCAAGTCTTTCCCCTGCTGATGGCAATTTGTTCTCCCTAAAGCTCTTGAAATGGAAGATTAGATTAGGCTCTGTTACTGCTGCTAGTGCTGCTAGAATCAGATAATGCAAAGAGATTCTTTAAACTTAATGTAGCCCCTCTTGCCAATTGGACATGATGATTTTGGCTCTGTAGTCCTCTCCCTTAAAATAATTAAAATAATGTTATAATATACACACACACACACAAGTTGATTTAAAGCCATGATATGGTTGTTGCCATTGGCAATAAATTTGTAGTCTGGATCTCAGTTGCAGATCTAACTGATTAGAATATGACATGAAAGTGGGTGGGTTTCCGACAGGCTAACAAGGTATTGTAGGGACAGTGCAATTGGGTTAGCGAACCAAAACTGGAATTTGTTTGTCTAGTGTGGCTTTGGGAACTCTATCTTTCAGGGGCTCTGCTGTGCAGGAATTTGTAGTGGAACAAAGTGATGTGCAGAAGTGCCTGGTACACAGGGTTGATTGCAGAGAACTCAAGCACTGAGCAAGACAAATATCTGCCCGATGATTACAGATCAATATATAGCACTAGGAGTGAAAAATAATTTAAATATACTCAAACTGGAGACCAAAATATTAAACCTCCATCAGATCTGAAACAACCCACAAATTATGAGGAGAGTTAGAAAAATTTTTAAATAGTATCAGTCTGTATCTGAAAATAGCAGGTACTAATTAAAAAAAAATCAAAAACAAGAGAAAAGACAAGATAGAGAAGAAAAGACAAGAAGAAAGGAGAGGAGAGGAGAGGAGAGGAGAGGAGAGGAGAGGAGAGGAGAGGAGAGGAGAGGAGAGGAGAGGAGAGGAGAGGAGAGGAGAGGAGAGGAGAGGAGAGGAGAGGAGAGGAGAGGAGAGGAGAGGAGAGGAGAGGAGAGGAGAGGAGAGGAGAGGAGAGGAGAGGAGAGGAGAGGAGAGGAGAGGAGAGGAGAGGACACTTTCTCAAATGTCAGAAGGAGAGGAGGATGGGGGGGGGCATCAAATTGACCTTGTTGGCTTAGAAGTCCTCAGCAAAGACCACCCCACATTGGAATGGATGGCTTTACCCCCAAGGGATTGGGATAGCCACAAATAAGTTTACCTGGCTTCAGTTGAGTGACTTTCACAGGACAATCGTGTAGAGATACAACTGTTCATACCATCTCAGAGGCTGATTAAAATTAATAGTTTTCATATTGGTTATTCCAGGTCATTTTCCTTGACTCTGCAGATGTTCATTATTATTATTTTGTCCAGCTTGAAGAAATGAAAAGGAATCACATTCCCAAGAGGTTGTGATACCAGGTAGGACCAGGCAGGAGCTGTGGCTGCACTGAAAGAGCAATGCTGTGTGGTTGGACTCTAATGCTGTGTGAAGCAGACTCTGGATGTGACAGACTCTGTATCTGACTCTGGATTGTGTCAGACTCTGGATTGTGAATGAACTAGGTCAAGGGAAAGCAGACCTCATTCTTGGTTTTGCTTTTGCAGATGACTCCCATGTTTGTTTCCATCATGATGGCCAGAGGAGAGCGATAAACCTAATGACTAATACAATGAAGAACAGAAAAAATATCTGGCCTTAGTAATCCTGGAGTTTCCTGAATTTCTAAATTTTCAATCCTAAAGCAGTAATCCATTGTGCTGTCTAACCCCAGCCTCCTGTCCTCATATGCATCATGATTTGAGCAAAGAAGAAAAAGTCTTTGTTCCTTTTGACAGTGTTATACTTCGCCAATGTGCTTTTGTGAGAGCACGTTTGCTGCTTGCCCTTCTTGTTGGACTCTTGGCACGGAGCTATGGATACTCTTTGAATCAGGACAATTCTCTATTCAGTGAGCAGCTTGAATAACCAAACCACAGGGCTGCAATTCCTGTACAGACTAGGAGAGGACCTGTGGCTAGTCTAGCTATGTAAACCACCACTTCATCCTTCCACCTGGTCTGCTTGCTGCCCTGGGAAAGTGTTTGTCATACAGGTGTTAGGAGGAGCAGCATCCCAGTGCTTAGCCTCATGCACTGAAGAATAAATATTTGTTCCATCCTGTTGACACTGCTGCCATAGTGGGGTTTGCTGTTTGCAAGTAGTGTAGGAAAGTAGCAAAGTTATAGCAGGCATACTTGCCGAGGTACAGCATGAGAACCAGCAAAGCCTTTTTGCTTTATGAAAGACTTATTTTTTGCTTTTAAAATTGATCATTGTAACAGTGGTGCATAGTCACACATGGACTGTGTTCACCAAGGACTATATCAACAATAATTGCTTTGTTTGGGAAAAAAAAAAAAAAAAAGGAATAAGCATAAATGTTCTCTCAGGAAGAAAATAGATTTCTGAAAATTCCCTATCCAGGTGTCTTTCTAAAAAAATATAATCTACATGGAAGCAGAAAAGGATTTCACAAAATTAAAAGAGGAAACACAGTCACCACTAAGGCAGATTTATACCACTTTAACTCCATTTTCTTAATTCCAAGGTAAACTCTTCTCTAGCTAAATTATGGCACAGATTTACAAAGAATAGAGTTTATGCTGGTATAATTCCATTAATTTTGTCATTTTCAGGAAAACTTGTGGTTTCATCTGGAATACTTTTATGTGAGTAATGCATGCTGACCAACTAAGGAGTAACATAGACTTGTTTCACAAAGATTCATGTTTCCCAGGCTTCATCTGGAAAAACATCTTGGATGCATGAGGCATGAGGAATGATAAGCTATTAGATCATCATTGAGTCAAAAAAATAAACTTTTATATATCACCCTACCCATGTTTTGATTACTGTGCTTCCCAGCTGCCAGAAAGTACAAACAGCAGCCACAGAGGAGACAGTTGAAGTGGCTGACACCACTAGACAAACATGCCACAAGGTCTGACGAGGGCTGAGACATTTATTCTCTGGAGTGGCCATGTGGCTGAAAGGGACTATCCAGGTTCCAGGAGGGTGGCAGCAGTGGCAGAAGCCTGCAATGCAGCCTTTCTAGCCCATTTCAGCTGAGCTGGGAGACGTGGACAAATCATCCCTCTTCCCAGCCCACTGGGGTGTCCCATGCCTGCGAATGCCTCTAATTTGAAGGAAAATTAATCTTTGGAGGAAAGTAATGCTGCTGCTTTCTGGGGCTTTGCAGCCAGCTGATGAAGGCTGTCTGGAGACACAGCCACTCTCAGAGGCCTGGATTGAGCACTGTGCCCTATCATGGTTCCTCACATACTGTTTTACAGCTTTCTGCTCTTTTGAGCTAACCCATTTCAAATGAAACTATGAACTTCACATGAAGACAACACTAGCAGTGTCACCATTAGTTCCAGTCCAAACCTCCAAAGCATTTGTTTTATCACCTGACAGCCAGAACGTGCCTGGAAAATGGTGAGAGAGGTGATGCAGATTAGCTGGCCTACCAAAGATTTTTCACTCCTGCAGTTGGGAAATCTCTGGTGTTAGGTAAGCATTGGTCACTTCTTTTTGTTGGCAGCATAGAACCAAGCTGATAAGCCACAAGGTGGAATACACTGTGGACTTAGGAAGAACACTCTAGTATCTCTAGTAAGTGTTTTCTAAAGACCACAGCTCCTATAACAATGCACTGTCTCCTGACAAGAAGGCAGAAAACTTCTGAAAGCAGCAGTACACTGGAGCAGGTTGAAAATCATCACAGGCTTGTTTGCCTTGTTTGTGTCCTTACTATGACCAACCAAAATACCTAAAATAACACAGAGGACTATAGCACGGAAACTAAAGTAATTCATTGAGCCTTGCAAGCCTGCTTTAACCTAGGAATGAGCCATGAGGCAAATAGCAAATACAATTAGGAAATGAGGAAGCTCTTAGCTTTCTACAAAATAATACTTTTTATTTCAAAATTAACTTGTATTGTTAACAAGTATGAGATGAGACAAAAAAATTAATGTCCTAAAAGCAAACTCTAAGCTTTGGGTAGAGGTAACATTTTGCTGTCTCTTTCTGACCTGATGTGGATCTTGAATCTGTCTTCTTTTCAGTAGCCATAGTTTGCACAGCTCTGATTTTGCTGAAACCAGTAAACTATAGCTACATTTTACATGTGACTAATTTATCTTTCTTTTGTTTTAAAAAAATACAAAAAATAATCACAATGTAGATAGCCTTACAGATTTTACAGTGAAGCGAATAAATATTAAACAGAGGACCTGTATCTTCTACAAATATAGTCTCCAAGAGACAACAGTGTAAAAAAAAAGCCATCTGTAGCATCTCAAATTTCAACTGTCAACCAAAGCAGGGAGCAAGTTCCAAATCTCTGTCAGTGACTCCTTTGTAGGAAGTTTCAGTTGTTGATAGACACAGAGTACCAGCTTGCACATGAATGCCTTGTCATCTGGTGAGATGTGAATTTAACCCTCTCCATTAGACTGGGCTGCCTTCCACCTCTCAAAAGGTTCCTCCTCTGTGAAGTTTAATTGGTTTCAAAACAAGGAATTAAAAATAATCTCTGATACTAAACCTGCCCTTGGGTTTCACTATCAATTTTGGTGGTTTTACAATAATATTTTTCCCGTTGGGAAAAAACAAAAAAAGAATTCTCTGGCTACATGTATACTGGAGATTAACCATGCCCAGGACTCCTCTCTGTGAGGCCAGCTGTCCTGGAAAATACTTCAGGCTCTTAAGCCCTCTTAGCATCCATAACATGTTGGCTGCATCCACAGTGCCCACTGGGAATTGCTCCTCGCCCATGCTGACTCCTGAAACATGCTCTCAGTTGGGTTGGGAGGGTGTTAAGTGGCCTGGCCAGAAGTGTGCCAAGGACCACTCCAAGAGTTTTGCATGAGTACAGACATTCACCTTCCAGTATCTGTGCTTGTGCCCCGTCACTGTTTAATTTACAACCTTTCCTTTCCACAGCCTTTACAAACAAAGGAAACGGAAAACTAATCAGCCATGCTAAGGGAAAGTGCAACTCACCATAAATACACAGTCTGGAGAGAGAAAATAAGCAGTGGGTGGTGGGAAAACAGAAAAAAATCTGAATTTTTCAAGTTAGGTCAAGGCACGCAGAACTCTAGTACTTTTTCTAGAGGCATATTTTTAAGTTGCTACTGAGGGGTATTTTGGTGATAGAGAGGTTCAGCAGCAGTCAGGAAGGGACAGGGAAGCTGAAGCACAGAGAGAGGTTGTACGACATCCCTACTTCACACCAAGCTTATCCTGGCTTTTGCTGGGCTTGGTGGCACAAACTTTGAGCTTTTCTGCTTGGTGTCACTGATAAGGGGACCAGTACTGTGAGGCTCCAGAGTGGCCCTTGCATTATTCAAAGCCCTGGCCTTCACTTGTCATTACTGTTTGCAGAGGTAAAAGGAAAGGAGAGTCTTACTTCATTGCTGGCAGTGCCAGCCCAGTGACTGTCATCATTTCCCAGTAATCCTGCAGGCTTTCCACTGACTTCAGAGCTTGTGGCAAAGAAAGTAAAGAAGTAAATGTCAGCCTAAATGATTTAAATAATACCAGAGTCTCACGCTGACAGGGAGCAGCACAAAAACCTGCAGATACCTCACCTGGGCATTGAGAATGGCCTCAGCCACTTTAGTAGCTTTCATTTTTAGAAACTGTATTTGCATGCCTCTTCTAATGTCATGGTTTCAAAATCCCAAGACAACAATTTCTTCACTTGAAAAGAATGAAGTTAAAGAGTTATCCTGCATGTACAGGTTGAGCTGGCTTTGATGGGTTTTTTTAATAGCCTTTTAATGTTAATCTGCTTAAATCTTCACCTGGCTTTTTAATTCAGAACAAAAATTCAGGCTAAGCTGAAAATACAGCATAGTTACTTCGAGTAAGGAAGGGAAGTAGAAGGAAGAAGTAAATAAATATTTCTGCATGGGCTTGGTCTTGCATTAGCCCTACTAAAATTACCTGCTGCCAGATTCTTTAGTGCCTGTGACATCTTAAAATCTAATTTCAGCAGGGATAAAAAAAAGTTAAATGTGTTTGTCTAGTTGCAACTAGGCAAACACCCTACCTTTCTTAACTTCATTTAAAGGGTTTAATTTTCTTTATTTTCCACTAGAATAGAGAAAAACTTTCTCAGCCACTTTTCTTAGAAAGTAATTTCAGTTCAGAGCCATGGAAAGACATTAAAAAGAGATCCAACAAATGGAGTGGGTGTTTTACAAGCCTACGTGATGTTAAAGTTGTCTGCACTGGTATAAATTCGTACTGCTCAGCTTTAAGTATTCCACTTGTGTGACTTAGGTAGAAGTTTAGGTTTCATCCATAATCTACAATCTCTCTGAAATGGAGTCTGAGCTCTCTGTAGGCTGTTAGGACTTCAGGTCTGTCCTCCTGCTCAGTCATGCAGTTCCAGTGACCACTGCTAAAGCCCACCATGACTCCCATTTATCAGGGAAAGCAACCCCTGATTATCTTCTCATGGTGAAAGGTGCTGGGTGGAGGGTAGTGGTGTTCCAGTCTCCCTGTGAGAGGACATGGCTGGAGGTCTCAGTTTTGCCCCTCCTAATCTCTCTAAAGAGGTTGTGCCCTTAATTTGGGCACATCAGTGAACTGACTGATAAATTGGGGCTGGATCCAGAAATGCATCATCACAAAGGCCGCTTTTGCTGATGGGTGGGGTAGCAGGTATTTGGCACCTCGTTATCAGCATCTGACACAGTGCCACGCTTGGTGGCAAAAGTCAGGACATGACAGAGGCTGTGGGGCTGTACCTGCCCCTCACAGCCCTGCTGAACCAACCCTGCCAACTTGGTACTCATGGAGCCACAAACTGAGGAGCTTGTGCTGTTGGGATGGATTTTCCACAAGGCATCAGACCTCTGCCGCAGGCACACTTGTGCCTGAGAGGGGCAGGGAACGCAGTATTTCTAATAAGAACTGAAAAGAGTCCACAGGTGACCCTTCCTGAGCTCCCTAACTGGGAAATGAGCTCATGTGATACTCCAGCTACAACCTCTCATGCTAAATTCTTTTCTTGGGAGAAAGAGTGGGGAGAATTTGGCTGCAATTGTACAAAACAACTAATTTAAGAAAGAGCAATAAATATGGATCTACGTTAGCTTTCTTTTAGTTAGGGAAAGTGAAACTAGAAACTAATTTTTATTAATGAAAAATCTGAAAAAAATAATAAAATTTTCAAGTTCTTATTTCATATGAGGAGCTCTTTGGCAGAAAAGCAGTGGGGATCTCTTGCTAAAGGAATTGGTGGGATGTCTCTAAATATGAAGGCATCACTGGGTCTTGGAATACAAATTTAAAAGAGTGATTTGACATTTCACAATAATGCCAAAATTTTGGTCACCATCCAAAAAAAAAAAAAAAGGGAGAAAGGTGCATATACAGATGACATATTAGATGACATATTATTGTTAGATCAGGTAAGAAAGCAGCATAAAAGTACATTACTGGTTTTCTTTATTTAGTGAAAAGCTGTCTGACCTTGCAGTTATGTAGTGTCTCAGAATTCCTTATTTGTTTCCCTTAAGTATTTTTCATCTGCCTTCAAGGAAATTTAGGTGACTGAGAAATTACTTTGCCACCACTCCTGTGTGGTGGCAAAGACCTGGTGTTTTTGCTGCTGGCAGCTCTGTCATGTCTTGGCTCTGCTGGAATTAAGCTGGACCAAGCTGTAATTGGGAAAAGGAAGATTAGCCAGTTTTCCTCCTTTGAGGAAGCAAATCCACCTCTTGTCATATTAAAGGTGCTATACTTACTTATCTTAAGAAACAAGATTTTACATTTCACATTTCATTTACTGTTTTATTCCCAGTGAGAATAAACCTCACTCAAGTTTATTACATGCCTAGTGAGAGTGTCTAAGTGGGCTTTCACTATCACTGCTTGCTGTGGTGCTGTTCACTACAGAGACCACAGATAAGAGCTTTTCCTTATCTGCATTTGTCCACATGCAGACTGCATGAATTTCAGGGGTAAGAGAGTTTTTTCAGACCTGCCTGGATGAAAGTTAGAGGGCAGCTCTCCAGAGCATCCAATAGCCAACTGGTAAGCACAGCTGTCCCAAAAGAGCAAGCTCAAATTAGACAGCTGAGCCTCCACTGTATATATACTGAAAATATCTCCCAAGGCTTTCAGAAAAGTCAGAACAAAGTCCTCATGTTGAATAAATATTTCCTTACTTTTACTGATTAAGGATATTTTATACCTTTAAACTTGAAAGACTCTGCTAAATTAAATGGGATTTGAGGAATACATACACCCTATGCCTCTATATTAAATTGTACAACTCGTTTAATTAAAGTAAATTCAAAACCATGGTATCCTACTAAATCTTTTCAATTCACCCTGTGCAGCACCATTAACTAAAAAAAAAAAAAAAAAAAAAAGAAAAAAAACCACCCTGCTACGAAATGGCCAGAGAATTTAGAGAAACTCTGTACAGCTGGCAGATGGCCACTGGCTCAACCTAAGGTCGCTGTCACGCTTGCAAAAAATATCTTTATTCTGACTGTACTTACTGGCATTGTTTGTTTTTTTTTTACCATCAAGAAAAACCGAAAGCCTGCATGGAAAAGTGCTCAGCAGTACATCCCAGTGCTGTAGGATGACTTGGCTGCAGCACCAGATTTCCAGAATTCACCCGGCCATACCCTGTGGAAGCAGCAAACACCAAGGATTCAACAAACTTTGGATTTGTTGAAATAAGCACGCATGTCAAAGGCTAAGGATTGCAATCAAAGAGCTAGGAAAGCCTAGAAAATAAAACTGGTGGCAGGACTGGACACTCAGGGTTATGGTGCAAATGTCACAAAGTGGTTGGCGAGTCCCCTGTCCTCTGCTCAGCTAGGGTGAGACACAAGGTCTCACAAAGGATTTCTGCATGTAGCCAAACACCAAATACATGACATTGCTACTTTAGTAAGCAAGAGCAAGGCTGGGGAGTTCTGGGTAAATACTTGTCACTGACTGATCTCTTATACCTTGAAGCTGCATTTCTAGAAAGGAAAATAAAAACGAAAATTGTTCTTCTTGTATATTCAAAGAGGCTGAGAAGTGCCATTATATTAGTCTTTCTTAAACCTCGGAGAAACTTTTCCAAACGTCTATAAAGGCAAATATTAAATAAATGGCTTGGTGAAATAATGGAACAGTTGTTGGTCTTCAAAACACATGCATATTTTTAAAAGAAAGAAAAAAAATACCAGGAAGGGGAGTAAATTTTTTTGTTAATTGTTTTGAAATTCTTAACTAGAAACACATCATTACCAGTTTGTACTCACATCAACTTTATATCAGAGAAGAATAAAGTTTTGTTTGTGTAACATTTTTAGATAAAACAGTAACTATATAAATTTAAGAAAGCAAGTCATTTATGCCAAGTTAATGTCAATTAGCATTATGGATGACACTTTAAGGAGGATTACATGATGTATTGCAGGTTTGAAACAACTAAAAATAGAAAAGCTATACAAGCCATAAAAATTGCACAATGTACAACTTTCAGTTCCAGGAAGACTGTGTTTGCAGTCCTTGACTACAAATGGAATTGCTTTCTGACTGTTGGGATAGATCTTCTGGGGCCATAATTAATACAGACAATTCCCAGCTTTCGAAATGACTCAGACTTTTAAAAATATGGTATGATATTGGACTTAAAGTTGTGAAATTTTCATAAAATCATTTTTGTTTGCCTTTCAGTTTCTGAGCTGTGTTCACAGTTTCAAAGTATGTTCTAGCACCTTGAGGAACTTTAAAACTGGAAGTAAAGAATGCTGTATAACCAATGTGATACTAGCAACAGGGCTTTTAAAAGAGAGGAAAAATCCCATATGAATATTGTAAGACATCCTGGAACAGGATTCCAGAGTGCCTGCTGCAGAGTTCCTCATTACACTGAGTCCTTAACTCAGGACGCTTATTTTTAACTCATTATGCTAAAAAAATTCAGAGAAAATCATGTGCATTGACAATGTCCTTGGGAATCATCAACAGTCCCCGAGGGCTTTAACAACTCTGCAATTCAGATGAGCCTTTCAAAAACTCTTGGTTTTCATGTTCACATTTTCTTGTTTTGAAATAAGTGATTTTGGTTACCTCCTGGAGCTGACATCTGCAGAAAGCTCATGTATTGCTTTCCAGCCATGCTATTATTGCAACAGCATCTCCTGAATGTTATTTATTCAGGAGTGTGGCTCCAGCTGGGAGCTGTGTCAGCAGAGCAGTCATGGTGTGCAGTAATACCTGTGTCCAGGGATGCTCCCAGGGCAGGGGCTTGACTAGAGCCTACGTCCAGAGTGGGGAGGAGGGAGTCGAGGGTAGAGGTGTCCCTGTGCCATCGCTGCTGCTCCCACCTGAGGCTGACTGGGGTCCCTGCTGCTCCCTAGAGAAGAGATAAGGCTCAGGAGCCACATGCCAGGACAAAGAGAGAAGCAGCATGTTCTGCTTGCCTACCAGCCAGCCAGCAGGCCAGCTAGAAAGCACAGGCTTCCAGAATTAAAGTGGCTTGAAAATACTTATATTTTTATTTAAAGACTCCTGTTGACTTTATCCATGTGTTTCCAAAGCCATGACAGTGCACAGTGGCCTGAAGAATCCAGAATACTCGAGGTGAGGCATTTGCAGGTATGATACAGTACAGCAACTAGGTAGTGAAACCTCACACTCCTTTTGCCTCCAAAGAGCTGCTACCCCAAGTCACAGCTTTCTGCTGTAATTTGGCAATCAACACCAAGAAACCCCTCCAAGTCAAAAAAAGGAGCTGTAATGAGGGAAGGAAAAAGCTGGTGGGTGATGTGCTGGGTTCCTCACTGAGTAAAGTAGTTCTGCAGAATATGTGCAGAGCAATGGTACGACAAGGTGACATGACAGCAGAGTTTTAGTGACACTAAACTCAGCAGTGCAGCCTGCAGAGTCCTGCCTGCTCAGTGGCAACATGGGACTCCCGTGGCTGGCTCAGCTGGCCAACCTGCAGCCCAGCAAGGTGTGCAGACTGGTTTCTCCTACAGCCCACAAGCAAACAAAGGATGGTTGGGGGTTGGTGACAGCTCCAAATCCTGTGGAGGTATAGGAGACGTGCAGGGAACTTTGCTCTGGGAGAGCTGGAGGTGTTACTGGGGATCAGAGCCATTACATTGGACAAAGGCAGGGTCTCATGTTGATAAAAGCTCATCCATGCGTTTGATTAGGTTGCATAAACAAAGAGAATTGGGGATTCTCTGAATTCTGCCCTGACCCTCTTGACTGAGCAGCCGTGGTTATGGCATAAACAAAGTTTTGAAGGTCAAATTCACTCAGACACAGCTGGCATGGAAACACCAGAGCCAGTGGGTCTGGGCAATGCTGCATCCAGGCAGGCTCAGTAGCCCGACTGGAGGGGTCACAGAGATTCTGAGGGCTCTGAGACCATGGAGATCTTTCCTGGGCAAGGAAAACATGGTGTTCTGGGAAGCTGCCATCTTTTTAAATAAAACAGTAACAATTTTGTTCAACTCTGTAAAATGAGTGTTATTCAAATAATTTATGTAGTTCTAATAACAATATAGTCATATAAGGAACATTACCGTTCAAGGAACAAAGCAGGACTATTGCAGTATCTAAATCAGCAACAGTCAGAGCAGTGTATTACGTATTTGCCTATTATTTCTTAACAAACTGTATGTGAATTCTTGCAAAATAGTAAGTATCAACTTGGTATCTTTATTTGTATCTTTTTTCTTGCTCTTAATGGAAAGAACAAGATCTACTGGATTATGAACAATATAAGGAGAGAGACAGTAATGACATCTTAACCAGCAGTAATTGGTGCATACATATTAAAGAAAACTTAGCTTTACACAAAGGTTGTTTTACTGATAAGTATTTTCATTATTTAGAAAATTTACTTAGAGGACTTCCATCTTGAGCAGCTATTTCTTGGAAAAGATTGAGCAATTACCCATCTATTTATTTATTTATGAATAGCAGAAAACACTTCCTACATGTGCAAAAATTCAGGTTATCACACTCTTATACCCACAAGCCCTGAATCACAGTTCTTATGACAACTTAGAAGAAGCAGAATAGAGATAACTTGTATGAGGCACATGGGATTTACAGCAATTAATTCTTTGGCTTATGAAAGGTTTGTCCTTCAAAAAAAATCAGTGAAAGTTTTTCTCATTAATTCGAATGGGGAAGGATCAAGAATACTGTCTTTGAAAGTTAATATGCAACTATCTAGACCTAAAAAAAGAAAATTAGTCATATTTTTGCAATGAAGACCTGAATTTTCAGTGCAATTCACATAATGTAAGAAATAAAGAAGAGTTTGCTGTCAACAAGCACATGCTAGTTATTAAGATACAAAAAGGGTGGACCAAGGCTTAGTGGGTCAAATTCTGACCTTATTTGCCTTTACTCTTCTGAATTTAAAGATGTTATTATGGATTTACATCAGCCTAAATGAGAGTGAAGTCTGATGTTCTGTAAGCAAACAAAAGTGGCATCATTCATGATTTACAGAAACGTTGTTCACAGAAGACATTAGTTAAAAATAGGCCCTTAAGAGTACTTTCTTTCCACTATTTATTGTTTTAAAGTAATTTTACAAGTGTAGTAACTATACCTATGTCTTCCCAAGAAGAGACATCCTGGAACACAGATAGTACTTAAGTAATTTCCATGCTCTGATACTTGACCAAGCAGCAGGATAAGGTAGACACTTTAGAAAAGCTTTTTCTTCATTAAGCATTAAAATATCTGAAGATAATATTTGTGCCTGTAGATGCCTTTTTCATTTGAATTAAGTGAGCACACAGTAAATATAGTGATCAAAAGAAAGAGTCAAGGTGAATATCACTGTAGTAGTTAAAATATTCCCCATTATACAATAATGTGTTGTATTAAAAGCCCATGGGACTTTGCTGCTGAGTTGTATACAGCTGGTATTTCACTCACAGACACCACACAGGTGCATCAAAATACTCCTAAACCCCTGTTAGGCTAATGAAAGACAAAGCTTTGGTTGCAGACTTTTCCCTCATGAGCAGCTTAAACCTAGCAGGGCTGTGATAACATCACAACCCTTTGCACAGCAGGATGCTTCTTGGGCTGCCTTTTCCATCCCTGTTGTTGAGAGTTTTATCATGTGCACTAAACAGAATCATTTTTGTTTGTGACTCTCAGCAGAGTGATAATAAGCTATTGACTCTCTGTAGATTTGTTTTGGAGAAAGCCTCTCATCTCTCCTCATTCACACACACATGCTCCCTCTCCCCCAGTGAAGGATGGATCAGGAAACGAAATGTAGCAGAAAGCTGAAGTTTTCTTTGGCAGGTTTGCCAAGAAGTCCTAATGAAAGGGGTCAGTGAAAGTCCCCGTATTCCCATTGATCTACAAGCCACCATTCCCAGAACATTCAAAGGAAAAGCCAGGGAAAGCAAAGAACTCTCAAAGGTGCTTTTCACTCCAAGCTCCGAGCCCCAGCAACCACACTGGGGATAGTAAATCAAAGGGCAAGCCCTGGACAGACAATCTGGTGGGCTGCTGTGAAGGTCTGGCTGTGCACAGCTAGTCAGAATGGGACACAGAATGAAGCTGATTTTGTCGAGCACCCTACACTCCACAGCACCACTGGACAAGGCTTTGGGATGCAAGAAGGGGCACCTCCTTCCCATGACCCACAGGCCACCACGGGGACAGGAGGCATGTGACAGCTTCCACCATCAAATCAACCCTTTGACTATCACTCTTATCATCAGAAACGTTTGTTAGAATTACAGTTCCATTTAATTTATTTTCGGTGCCCCAAGAACCCAGGACTCCATATCAGTGCCCCTGGGGCCACCAGCCCTAGCCCCAGGATTGCCACAGCAGGGCTGGTCTCCAGCTCCACACAGCCCAGCCCAGCCCTGCCCTGCCCATACATGGAGGCCACCAAGCTGGGCACACAGCCCATCCTGGGGTCCTCCTATCTCCAGGAATGTGCCTGATGCCATCCCCAGCTGACTCCCTCAGGTCTCTGTTGCCCACTGGGATCCTCAGCCCTGACGTGTTTTTCCTTAATTGTCTACTAAACTGCTTGTATTCACGGTTGGGATTCCTCTTTGCTCTCGTTCAAGTATTTAAAAGCTTTTCATTTTCATTGATCTTCTTATGTGCATGTAATAGCTTAAAATTGTGCTTTCCTTTTCCTACAGTATATTACAAAAAGCTCTTTTTCCCTTCTGCCACAAGGCAGGAAAATGCTAAAAAGGAAATCGGCCTGTTTATTTCTGAGAAAAGGACTGCAGAAAAACAAATGCTCTCCCAGTATCTCTCCTTTACACTTACAGAGAAATCCTGTTCTCCGGTGATTCTGATTCCAAGCACTGGATGTCAGGCTCAGCATGACTGGAAAAAAATTTCTCTCTGAAGCTCCCCCTGAAACTTGATTAAACTATCAACTCAGTAAGCATTAGAAGTAAAACAGCCAAAAAAAGATTCCTGTTCCAGTCTTAACAGCTGGCAGACAGGAGTCTCCTGGAGTTTTCCAAGAAGCTATGGCACAAGAGACCTGAGGATACTGGATTTGACCAAACATCCTTATCTCTGTGGTCCTGGGAGGTGGTGGAATCATTTGTACCCACGTTCTCTTCTGCTTTCCATTGGCTCACACCAACAGGAGCATTCTGCAGGGGTAATTCCAGGGAACCAACCCTCCAAACCCTGTAACTGAAATTTCTTAAGGGCATCATGTGAATGCATTTGTGCCTTCCCCAGGAAAAGTTCATCACATATTATACGGTGTTCATAGGAATTTTCTCAGTCAATAATTGTCAAACATTGTCAAATAAACTTTCAAATTGCCAGATCCATTTCTCCAATGATTATTGTCACAAATCTAATGAACTGCATACAACAGTGGCTGAAGGTCTCAATCAAATAAAAATTTTCATTGATTTCCCAGCTTTTGATTGAAATCCTAAAACTTTTCATACTGCAATTTCAATCGATAACTAGAGGCTGAAAACCCACATTATTTCTAATGAAGATCCCCTCAGAAGATTAAAAACCTTTTCTCAACCTCCTAAATATTTGGCACAGCACTTCCTTGCAAGCCTGAAATTATTACTCTGTTTGCTATGGTTTCTTTTATTGTGCCATTATACAAGACTGTTGTACTTTGTCATTTGTAGCACATTACCTCAGACTTGTTCAGGTACAAAGATGGACTTCTGGGATGATCAGGGTAATGGAGAGCATATCACATGAACAGACAGAATAAAGAGCTTGGCTTGTTTAGCTTGGCAAAATGAAGGCTGTTAATGGATCCAGTTGCTGTGTATAAATATATCACAGAGGCAAACATCAGGGAGATGGGAGAGCCATTTCAATTAAATGAGTGTTGGCAATGGAACCCAATGCAATAGATTGGCCAGAATTTAACTTATGCTAGAAACCAAAAACAGGTTCTCACATGGGGCAATGAGATTTGGGAACAATTTTGCAGTGGGAGAAACAGCAGCAAAACTCCTAAATGCACTCACAGTGGAACTTGGTAAGTGTATGAAGGGGATTATAAACCATGATTCCTGCAATATTGTAACAATAAATTTGATGGCCCATTAGATCCTTTCCAGTCCTGTGTTCCCACATAAAGCTATAGTATATCATGCAGATTCTGTACACTTCAACCATGCATGCTTCAAAACAAGAGATACCAGCATACTTTATATGCTTCAAGCTATTTAATAACAAACCAAACCAAAACAACGTCTCTAACCAAACAGTTCAGTTTAGTAAGTGTATTTGTTCAACGTAGGGATAAAATTTAAATCATTTTCTCTCCCACAACAACATTAAATTCAATAGAACCAAAATATATTATAAAATAAGCAACTTTTTTATTCAGTTGTCCACCACCAAAATTCCTAAGATTATTGATAATTAGTTCTACTTGTCTTCTAGAACTGTTAAAGGTTTTTACAATTTTTTATAAAATATTTTATCCATGGATTTAAAACCTTTGCAGCTGAAGTTCAACTGTTATTTATGGTATTCTGCTCTAAGCTATAAATTAATTAAGGACAAGAACATTTTTGTGCTAATGCATTTTATGTTGGAGGGTATCCAAAAGATATAGCCAAGGGAACAGAATTATGATTGTTTCTAATTTATGTTGGTCATAGCATGGGTTGAACACATGAGAGGGAAGACTTTTTTTGAAAACAAAGTCGTCTGGTTTTGGAGATACTTCATTTTTTTCCATGCTTAAAAGGTTTCTTCTGCTGAGCTTGAAGTAAAAACCCATGAACTTCTACAAAGCAGAAAATTTCTTGAGTAAAGAAAAAAGTTTGTAAAAATCTACTTCCACCAAAAGCAGTAAAACAGTTACATAAAAATTAATCATTTATGAAAAGTTCTTCTTTCTAAATGCAAACCCACATACATGCACACAGAGAGCACCTGTGAATGGGACCAAACAATAGCCATGACAGTACTGCATTAATTTTCACTTTTCTGTAGCTCCTACTTGAAATTCTGATGAAAATACCAGTATGCTATCTTCATATAAAATACACTAGCTCAGTGAAGGCAAATTTTACTACTAATATGTCCCAACAATACTATAATATCGTATCTTATGGTAATTAATAATATCAAATTCTGATTCACTCTACTCTCAACTAAGTTGGCTTCATAAACCTAGACTGGGGTTTCCTGGTTTTATTAGCAGTTCACTGTCTTAGCTAGCATTAAAAATTAGTTTAAAATCTTTCTTGTGAGCATTGCTGAATTCAGCTCTCAAGATTCAGCATTAGATACTAAGGAAGAAAGGATGCAGAACAGGAAACGTGTCTCCATTGTCATCAGTTAATGGATGGCTTAGAACCTGAATTACTGACTTCTAAAGTCTTTACTTATCTTACATAGAAATTCTTCTCAAAACATTCAAAGTTTCTTAGTTTCTTACTTGAATCAAAGACAGTGAAAATCAATTTACCTATGTCTACATAACTGCATGCTTTTCTTCATTTAAATTTTTTTATCATATGCACATTCACTGGTATTGTGAAGGAACATCCACCCATCTGTCTTCTCTAGCCTCTTGTTATTCAACATCCTTCTTCCATACTTCTTTACACTTTTTTCTGTCAAGTAAACAATGACAGTTTCGCTTTTGACTCTGGCATTGCTGGCGATTTTCGTCATAGCCTCTGTTCCTATTCCCATGTATGCCAGGTTTGGCTGGGATAGAGGTAATCACAGTAGCTGGTATGGGGATGCATTTTGGGTTTGTGCTGCAAACAGGGCTGATAACACAGGGAGGTTTTCCTTACTGCTGAGCAGAACTTGGACAGAACCAAGTGTGGATACTGTGCTGCAAAGAGAGAGAAAGGACAGCAACAAACACGGACCTCTTTGGGGAAAAAAGGCCAACTTTATTGTATGGACAGCCCGTATTTAAAGTGTGTTACATGCAGCTAGGACAGGACAGTAGCTCATTGGACAATTGGGAAAAACATCCTTGGGACAGTACCTCAGGATGTATCCCACGGGAAAGACACCAGGTGTTAATCTTTATTATGAATTCCACACTGTTTTTCACCATGTTATCACCTTGGGAGACTTCCTCCCTAACTGAAGCTGCAGTCAGCTTGTCAGCTTGGGAATGGATCTGAGAGTCAGGAGAAATCCAGGCCTGAAAAGAATTTCCAAGCTGTAGTTCCCTAGCTCTCTAAATGTGTGTGTCCACAGCCAAGGTCTTTTCTGCTCCTCGCCCCATCCCACCAGGAAGGAGGCTGGGATGGGACACAGCCAGGACAGGAGAGGCCAACTGACTACAGGGGAATCCTATACCATATGGTGTCACATTCAGTATACAAAGCTGGGGAGGAAGAAGGAAAGGGGGGGCATTTGGTGTGATGGCGTTTGTCTTCTCAAGTGGCTGATACCCATGATGGTTCCTGCTTTCCTGGGGATGGCTGAACACCTGCCTGCCCATGGGATGAATTCCTGGTTTTGCTTTGCTTGCATGTGCAGCTTCCACTTTACCTGTTAAACTGTCTCTATTTCAACCCACAAATTTCCTCACTTTTACTCTTCTGATTCTCTCCCCAGTCCCACATGGGGGGAGAAATTGAGTGGCTGTGTGGGGCTGAGTTGCCAGTCAGGATTAAACCATGACACTGTTTTATATGATTGAGGATTTTATCAGGAGAAATATGCATTTTTCAACTTCCTGATTTGCCTCAGCAGTACACATGACACATATATATCAGAACAGTTGTGTTTCTTCCTTAAACTGCTACTTTTGTCTCAAGCAATATTAGTTCTTGATTTGAACAGAAACCATCCACATGCTTTGAACTCTTTCAGAAACAAACTGGTCATGAGTAATTGAAGACTGATCCATTTTTGGAAGACTGATATTCTGAAATATTTTCTCTTACAGGGAGAAAATATCCTTGCAAATTTTAAGAGAAAACTCAATCCATGTGCAAAAGAAAAAGTTATATACTGTCTGACACTAGATTCTGGATTTACACATTATTAATTCTCAGAAATTCTAATATAATCCTCATGGACCAATTATTTTGTTCATGTTTGGTTGTCAGAAAAGAGATAGCTTCACCAAGAAATCTCCAGTCCCTGTTGTGACTGGTCAAAGTATAGTAGAAACTCTGTAAGAACTGCTAGTTTCTGTGCTCCTCTGAAATATTAGTGAGAAATGGTGTAAGGATGCTCAGAAAGTGTATGGTACTAACTCTAGGTTTAGAACCCTGGTCAACAATTTAATGTGCTTTTTTTTTTCCATTTCCTGTGGAAGACAAATCAGTTCTCAAGGATCTCCCAGTATCAGATGATTTCTGTGCATCATAGCAGCCAGAGAGCATTTGACTTTGGTTTTCCTTGTTCATCCACAGCTCAGGGATGTGAGCTCTGCAGGGCTCTGGCACTGACTGCCTTCCATCCTGGTTGTGTCTGGGAAGAGAGCCAGAAAGGTGAGTGATGCTGACATCTTTCAAACCCACAGAGTTCTAGTAGAAAACTAGTCTATGCTCCTATCACGTTCTGCATCTGCTCTCTTTTGCTGATTATTGCTTTGCATGGGCTTTGAAGCAGTCTTCACCAACAAACAGAACAGGATGGTTCTTCACACACTGGGGATGGTTCTTCACATACCCAAGAGCAGAGCTACAGAACGCCTTCTCCACGAATGCAGAAGTAAACGTGACTTGGGAGGAGATGTTTTGGCAGAAATATTCACTTATGGTTGCTACCCAGATAAACCACATCAGGTTAGGGCAATCTCTTGAACTGAAAATAGATGGAGACAGAAAGAGTGCTCAAGGGAAGTTTCAAATGCTTGCCATGCACTTGCTTTCCCCTGCTGGCAGTTTCCAGCCGCTGGTTTGTGTGTTGGTTGGTTTGTTTTCTTGCCCAGAGGAGCACAAATGCAATCCCCAGCTGCCACTAATTATGCTGCAGAGTTCCTTGCAGCTGATTGAATTTCAGGGGTTTGCACAGAGAAGCCTTGAACCTCACTTTGGGAAAACGAGTGGTGGCTTACTACTAATTCAGTAAACTTCCCTCTCCATCTGATTGCTTATGACAAGACATGGAAGTAAAACTGAAGGACTTGATTCTCAGCTATTTTAAATCACTAAGGCTTGGCTGGTACCCTTGAAAGCATGCTCCTTTGTCCCACTGTAGGTCTGACATGAAAAACATGCTGTTATCTCAGCAAGCATGGTTTATTGAACTGCTTTGTTCAAATACAAAAGACTTCTTTTTTTTAGAAGCAAAACTGTAATCCGTACCCTGCAACAACAAAAGCCAACTGTATCCTGAGCTGAGGTTCACAAAAAAAATTATAATACCTCCTGGCAGGTATCTGGAGCTGACTTATGTTAGTCTTAAACCACAAAAATTTATTGCCATTACTAAGTGGTTCAAATGTGAAAGCTATTCTTGCAAGACAGTAACTAATGGGCCTACAAATAAGAACAGAGCAGCAGGGAACTGCAAAACGTTATCTCAAAAGTAGTTGCCTCACCCTTAAATGAAATCCAAAAGCAACTCTTCCCATGGACAGAAAAGAAGGGCAGAGCACATTGCTTGTTGCTGAGCATGTGAACAAATTGCATGCCATAGCTCAGATGTCACAGCACTTTTTCAATAACATTTTTAAGCTTTCGCTAATGCCTCAAGCACCTAAAATTAAAGGTGAAATATCTTGGATAGGAAGGATCTTAATCTTATGTATATTTAGATATTTATATTTACTGATGTAACAGTTGCTCCTCAGAAACTGTTCTGTTGAAATAGTGCCGGAGCTGCAAGCTTTTTAACAATGTATATCCAAATTTTTGTAAAGCCAAAAGGACTATTTAAGATAAAAGTACTGGAAACATCAATCATGTCTTCAGAGCTACAATTTAAAAGTGTATTGAGTTGCTTCTTAATTGCAGAACAATCTTATATCTGAAATCATTATGAATGTTCATGGTGCATGTCACAACTAAAATTCCATTTAAGCATATTTTTTTAATTATTTCTTCTTTCACTTAGCCATTTTGTTCCAGAATTCCTTTCTCATGGATGGGTTGGTAAAATATGCATCACTCAAAGCTCTGTAAAGAATGCAGCCTCTGCTCTGCTTTATGTCAGATTATTTCATCAGCTCCTGGAGAAGGATTTGAAAGGCATGTTGGCAGATGAAAGTCTCTGGGTTTGCTCTAAAACTGTGATTTTCAAATTTTAACAAAACACGCATTGAACACAGGGGGCTGAAAACTTATGGAAGAAAAGGGGTGATCATTTTTTACTTCACGCTATCATTTCAGGATGGAGTTGCCTCTGAGGTTCTGCTTCACTTACAGGAGTGAGCAGCTCCTGGGGCTCTAAGGCACCACCACAGTCCTTTCACAGGAGAGGAAGGCCAGAGAATTCATCTAGTCAAATTCCAACTTCAGTGCAAATTCCAATGCTCTGCTTCTGCATGGACCAGTGTAGAAGGCCCTGCAAGGCCTGATACCATAAGAGTTGTGTGCTCTATTCTGCTCTATCTGCTGAAGATAAGGGTTCAAAGTGGTTCTTTGAGTTTCCGGTTGGTTTGTTGGCTGTTTACAGTTTAGTTGTTAATGTATCAAGAAGTTTTGGGGTTTTTTTTCTGATGGAGCTTAGAATTGCTGTTTGAGTTTTTTGTGTTACTCGTTGAATAAAAAAAACCACATATGGTTAAAACCTCCAAAATTGCATATAGTTAAAATTAACTTTTTTTTACTGGCATTTTTTTTTTCTTGCTTACATGTTGTCTTTTGAAAAGCAGATAGTCCTGTGAAATCATGTGCCCAATTGTTCTTGTAGCTCTAAGCACTGTTTGTCCATAAGGAACTAAGAAGACCCAATGAGGTGTTATTAGCTTTGACTCATCTGACTGAAGCATCATCTGCTGTGCTCATTAATGAAGCTAGTTCAGGTGGAAACACTGATCCCTGAGCTTTATTAAAATTATCTGTGTTGTTTTCACTCATCTAACGAAAAGAGAAAAAGGAAAGTAGTGAAAAAAGATGCATACAGAGGATATATACTAAAATAATGCCTGAGGAAAAAACTCCAAAAATCAGTTTAAACATGCATTACAAAATTTTTTCCAATGCTAAAATTTTCCAGTGTTAGAAGTTCAAAATATGCTTGGAAAACAATCACTCTAACTGTAAGCTTAGAGAAGTCTGATTCAATAATAATTAAGTATAGCTTTATAAGAAATGTTTTATGTGATTGTTCAGATGATCCCAGGCACTTGTTATGCTCAGATGAGTATGACACGAGGATTACATCTAAACTAGGAGATTAAGCAGTGCCAGGGCTTGGTCGAAATTTTGGCAAGGACTAACCAGGGGCCTTCCTAGAATGTTTCAGGAGTTAGCCCTGCCTGGGGATTAGCCTAGCCGGAGTTTGGCAGCTGAACATAGTCAACCTGTTTTGAAGTCTACATTTAGTAATGCAGGTATGACCAGCCAGTGACAGCAGGACTGAGGGTCAGAGGACCAGCACTGGCATTGTTTTGTGCCCCCCACATATTTTTAACTGTTTCTGTGTGGCTTTCAAACTGTGAGAAGTGGAAACACAAATTGTTGCTTTACAGAGCTGCAGCAGAACTGCAAAGCCCTGGCTTTGGAGAGGAGGGCAAGCAAGTGAGAAACACTGAGACAGATGGCACAGTCAGATGGAATGGATTCCTGGGGGGGAGTGCAGCAGGGAGAAGAGGAACAGTGAGTATGATAAAAATATGGGAACAGCAGCTGCCGTAGCTGCTTCTTGTTCTACAAGAGTAAAGCAGGTTGAGCAAATTGCCTTAGGAGCCTGCCTGTGCCCAGACCCAAAGGGAAGAACTAAGAGGACAGCTTTGCAGGGAAGTGTGGTACCATGCAGATGGGTGGAGTTGGAGAGTTGCAGCTATTAGAGAGGGATTGGAGACTGAACTGAACACCTCCAAAGCTCACAGCTGGAAGACGAGCTGAGCTGGATGCTGGGACCCAGAGAGAAGTCCAGCTTGCTTGTCAGGCAATGGTGAATGCCAAACAGTGCAATGGCACAAATCTCACACCAGAGAAAGACACGAACTGAGATGATTCTGCTTCCAAATATGAATCAGCTGAAGATTGAGATAAATTCCTAATAAAAGCATATTTACACTGGCAAAATGTCAGTGTGATTGTTGACTGTTCTCTGACTTCTCAAAGGCAACAATTCCATCCTACAGCAAAGATGATGGCCAATATTTATTAGTGGCAAAGAAACCCTGACAGACAGGTACAAAGGTATCACAAAAGGGCTTGTCACTTGCTATTCCTCACCAGTGACCCTCCCTAGCAGCAAGAGCAATCATGCTATCCATGCATCTCCTGCCACCATGGCACAGGCTCTGCTGAGAAAGTATTGTTGAAACAGAAAAAACAAGGCCTTTAATCTCATTTTGTTCTGTGCTGTAAACTGAAGCACCAGATGAAGGAGTAACTGTGGGAAGTGTTACTTAACCCAGTAATTCTGAGGTGGAGGTGCTCTCTGGGAATGGCATGTGCCTAAGACATCTGCAGAAGGTGAGATATGAGGGACTGGGACAGCTTTCAGCATGTGTGGGCTCTTCTGAGAACTTAGTTACAAATCTCTACCAGGTATCTTTTCACAAGATATCCTTGGTGAAATGCTTTGGTCAGTGGCTCCTAGCCTGGCATAATTTTCACAGGAATGGCAAAAGTCAATTTGCTGCCACAGAGCAGTTTCCTGGCTGAATTTCAGTAGATCACTCTGGAACACGGAGACATTAAAGCTCTTCAGCAAAATGGTTATGGGATTGTTTTCACATGGGCAAACAAGAATTTTCTCTCAACTAATTCTTGGAAATGCTCAAAGCATTCTAGCTAAAACTTCCAAAAACAATTCAGACTCAGCCAGACATCCAGCCTGAACAACTGAAGTTTGGCAAAGCTGTAAACAATTGGGCTTCATACAAGACTAGATTTTTTAATGAGAAGTGTCAGGCAAACTTAGATAGGGCTTTGTTATCAGCTTACTCTGCAATATGTGTTCTCTTCTATATCCCAGCCTCACATTTCATTTGTAAATCAATTGTCATGCCTATTACAGTGTTTTGATATAGCATTTTGTATCTGCTCACATCTATACTTCCAATTTTCATCTATTGTGAATTACCAGTTGATTAGATATATTTTACCAATAGTAAAGCAAACCTTTAAACTAAGAGAAATCCATCAAATGCCACCATTAACAGAGTTTCAGGTTATTGTCTAGATAAGAGAAATTTGTCAGATGCATATAAAAGTATCTCATAGAATACCTTGATTTTTACCAGTTTTTTCTTGCCTTTAAAGAAGGACTTGCAAAGAAAATTTAAGAGAAAGCTACTGAAGAGACTCAAAATGTACCTAATGTTGATAAGACTGTTTATCAACAAATCCATTCCCTCACTTCTGTGTTCCAAAAGAAGTATTTTTAAAGATGATAAAAATAAAACCAGAGGTTTTATTAAATAAATTAATATTTTTTTGTTTGTAATCAAAACATCAGAAGGGGTGTCTGTTCTGACTTTTGCTATCTTTTCTATTGGTGGATTTTGTGGTTTCTTAGAGAACGCATGAAAAAAGGACATGATCATAATCTGTGAGCTGACTTACACAGCACATTCTCAGACATGCTCTAAGAAATTTCTCAATATTCCTTATTATTATTTCAGCCAAACTTGCTAAGTTTTTTTCTGTATTTGATCTGCAAGTGATGCCTGTTTTGGCAGCACTCAAAAAGTATGTAAAAATAATATAATGTCTGCAATTTGTGTTTTCCTGTCTGCAATTCTCTATGACAGCATTTTTAAGATGAACCAGTCTGACACTGCCAGACTTTTATGCAATGTCCTTGGGAATTTTGACCTATTAACAACAGCAGATTTTTAATGCAAGCTGTTTCAGACAGGCACATTTCCATAAAGAAAGTGTTTTGATTTGAGGGGTCACACAGATCAAATGCTGCTCGTCAGAGTTAGAAACCAGATGATTCCACTGAACTGCAGGACAGAATTGAGAAGTTTTGCCTTCTTTGAGAAACCTGTGGGAGGGGAGTTGCTCCAAAGAAGAGAAAATGAATCCAGTATAACACAACAGTACCTACACTAGGTTTTTCTTGAACTGTCAAAGACTACATAATCTAAGATCATCACCTGACACAGAAAACTGAGGTTCACTGCTTTCTTCATTGTATAGTGACACTGTATTATTTATTTGTATTGGTAGGTATGTTTTTCAGTGGTGGCTTTGTGCTTGCTTAGGTTCTCTCACTGCAGAAAAATGGGAAAATGAAGTTAATACCAATATTCTCCAGCCATAGAGCGGGTCCCATGGGCCCTAGAGAAGGGCTAGGATACCTTCACACTACCCCTAAAGGCTCAGGGATGTGCTTTTCTCAGCCCCTGGTGTTAGAGCTGTGCACCCATCCTGCTGCTTGCCTCTTGTGGATTCCTACCACAGGGGAACTGAAAGCAGAGCAGACTGATTAGAGCCTGCAGCTGAAATTATGCTGGGCAATTTCTTCTAGTTTCAACAATTCATTCTGCCTAAAAGAATGGGTTTGAGTACTCTGAAACAGATTTGGGTCAAATTCAGCATAAAGTTGAAAATAAACAAGAAATGAAATGGAATATATGAACTGCAGAAACAGATTCTTTTCCTATTTCTGATATTTTTTCCCACACTTTCTGACAAGAAGTCAGAGGTACTATGGGAGGGAAGTTGAACAATTTTAAGAAACTTATTTTTCTGCTTTCTTTTACCAAAAGTCCCAATTTTCTGTCAAATCCCAGTAGTGTCTTAAGTTCTTCCAATACAGAAACTGTTTGTCTGCAGGACTCAGGATATTTGAACAAAAATGTGCAAATTTTGGATCACAGGCAGTCAAGCAACTCTATCACTTTGCATGTAGCTTTGGGTCTTTCCAAGTGTTAGCTCTTGCTCCAGTGGATATTTAAATATTTCACACAAAGTTGACATTTTTTCTGCAAAGTGAAATGGCCAAAGTATTTTCCTAAAAGATGTTTTGATGTCTATACTGTAGTAAAAAGGTACTGTAACCTTTTCCTTTCTGGGTTGTTTTGGTTGTTTTTTTTTCACGGTTCCAAACTCCCACTTGTCTTCCTGTTCTTTAAATTTTGATAGATGAGCCCCATAAACAAAACAGTATTTTGAAGTCTAGTAAAATATTAAATCCAAACAAAAGCTAATGGATCTCACTGCAAATCCTAAAAAAAACCAAAACCACCAGAAAACATAGCAAAGAATTAATTTGTTTTTCTTTTTTAAATTCAGTCATCAATCAAAAAAGTAAAGATAAATCATATTTAATTTTCCTGAGAATTTCTCTGAAGGACTAACTGAGCAATGCCTCCTTCTCACTTTTCTTTGTCTCTCTCTCTCTTACATGTTGACTGCTTACCTGTCCTTCAGCTTCTTCTTTCTAACAGATAAAGATGTTCAAGGACAGAACTGGGAGCACTGTAAATGTTCTTGTTTTTCTCAGGGAGGAAAACAGTCCTATATTTGTGAAAAGTTCCTTTTGTGGGTGGATCACCAGAGTATTACTGAGTGCTTGATTATGACCTGAAAACTCCTGTGGACCAAGAAATCAAACCCTGTTTGCTAGGGAACCATACATTAAGATGGACAAAATAACTTTTATATTGTCTATGGTAACAAATACAACTAAAATAAAAATATAAGATGACAGCTAATGTAAAATGTAAAATATCAGTTGACACACTGCAGAGCAAAATTATTTTTATTCCCAGGCTCAGGTGCCTATTTCCTTAGGATGTGGGAGAAGGAATGAAGAGAAAGAAGAGGAGCTGTTGCTGCAGCATTCACAGATGAGAGATGGCTGATGTGCTTCCCCAGCACACGACCTGACTGCAGCCCTGTGCCTGCTGCTGCATTACAAGTCACCGGTGAATAATTGCACACTTGCAGAGTTGCACTGTGATGCAGGTAAAGCCACAGGGAAGGCAGCATTCTCAGCCTAAGGGAGCCTTGAGACACAGTTGATGTTGGGGTGAACCGAAATGTTATCTGTCAGCTGTAGCTGTCAGCAAAAATATTAGAGGAATAGCAGCTGCATCATGCCACAAGCAGGGGAGTGGAGCAGCCTTAGCTCCAAAATAGATCTTAGAGTCAAACAAGAGTTTTGTTTTCATGAACTCCAGTAATAGTCAAGGACCATTTATTTTCTAAGCTGCTTTGAGCCAATTGATAATGTTACTGCTTTAAAATGTTATAAACAAATATTTATATGCAAGTAAACATATGACACAAGTAAAGAAGAGCTATTTAGAATAGGACATATTGAAAGGTATGTTACTAAACCTTTAAAATGTAATTTTCCCTACTAATTGTTTTCTGCTTCTCTAGCTTTAAATTTGCCCTCACCATTTTATTCTGTAAGTTCTGGTACATCAATAAAACTGATATGTCAATAAAAAATCATAACTGTGTTTCTCAGCCGGAAGAAAATTTATTAACTTAATACAGCTTCTGTAGGATTTATTCTTCCTTTTCAGATAATTTAATTAGGAAGATACTAAGTTATCCTGAAAGTATTTATTAAAGAAAAGCATCTTACATTCTTCTTGGATTGTCATTAAAGAAAATAATAATAAGCAGTGGTCTCTTCAGGATCTTGAATTCTAAGACAAATGTAATAAAGTTTGTGGCAGTCTGTTATTGTTTACTGCTTGGAAAAACTTACGTAAAAGCAGAATATTGCTCCTGATTTTTGAGCTGCTGCTAATGAAGTACAACCAGACAGGGAGCAGTTGCCATGAGTCAGGAAATGTGGATGTTCCTGGACAGAGGCCAGTGGGGCTTAGACACACAGAGAGGAGATGTATATGCACCCTTTGGAGGAAATACACTAAGTTTTTTTTGAAGCATCTCGAGCTGCCTGATCCAAGAAGCAACCATATGACCACCTTGAAAGAGGTTATTACCTCTTGGTTTCTAAAGGCCCCTTGGTTTTACATCAGGAAAACAACAATGAAGTAGGCTGTCCAGGGGAGCTTCGAGATCAGATATTAGGTTCAGCCATGAGACAGTAGGTTCAAAACCCTGAGGGCTTAACTTTGTTCTTTCATTATGAAAAGAAGAAAAAAAAATCCCACAAAAAACTGCACCCTAAATTTAAGAAAGAAATAAACAACCCAACAACAGCAACAAAACACCAACCAACCAACAACTAACCAAAAAAAGTCTCCTGATGTAATACAATTTCCTGTGAGACTTTAAACAAACCTTTTGAACTCATATTCTGCGATACTATGAGTTTTTGCTAAGAGAATGGGTGTTACCACTGTACACATGGGGAGAAGTTCTGCTCTCCAGAATGACAAAGCATTTGCTGAAGTGCTGCTACATTTCAGTGCATAGTACCTATGCAACTTCCTTTCCTTTTTTGAGCATTCTAAATGTCATCACTATGGGTCACTATTTTCAAAGTAAAATTAGCTAGGATTATTTAAAATATGTAAATGATTTCTTTTCCTTTCCACACTTCTTTTTTGTACCTGAATATAACTGCCCCAGAAGGCTGATTTTTTTTTTCTCTTTTGATAGGTGTCTTTTTTTTCTTCCCTCAACCTCTCCTTGTGTCAACCCCTAAAAGGGGAGACCAGCTTTTACTCTTCTCCCAGCAGAGCAGGACATGCAGACTATTTTCCTGTGCTAGTAAACCCAGGATGTAGGTGGCTGGTTGGAGTTCCATATAGGAGAATAGTTTATAAGGATAGTGTAGAAGGCAATCTTTCCCAATCAATTACAGCTGCAGATTACTGAGGAGTGAAAACAGCCTTGCCTGCCCAGTGAGGCTGGGTGTTATAAGAGTGGGTTAGCTGGTCACAAGTTAAGTTGGAGCCCTGGAGTCTGCTGCAGTTTGGGATGGAGTCTGCTGACTGTGCTGTGAGGAGGTAAGGGATATGTGGTTGTGCAAGGGACAGACAAGGTAAGAAGATGTTGTGTAAGGGACAGACAGAGTTAGGAATCTGGGTAAGGGATAGGTTGGGGTTTAGCCAGTCATGCAGAGGGAAACTTGCAGAGAGGAGTCAGAGCTGTGTGGAGCTGCCTGTAAGAAAAGGAGTCAGAGTTGCCTGAAAGAAGGTATGAGAAGCTCTTAAAAAAGGACTGGTGCTGATGCCAGTCCATCTTGACATAATTACTACACTATCACATGTCACACATTTTTATTCAGGAGGAACCCTCACAATAAAGACCTGGGTTCCCTTTCATGAAATCCAAGGAAAGGTTATTTATTACCCCATTCTCTACCCAATCTGAGAGGCTCACAACTAAACTAAGAGATTATTTCCAGAGCTCTTGCTTTGACCTGGGCTGGTTTTGAGACCACCTGTGCAGCTGTCACTGCTGTTCCATCATGGCAGGGTCAGTGTGGCAGACTCATGCTGTCCTTGGCCAGGTTTCTACAGCTGTGGCCTCTTCTGAGCAGTGGCACACATGTAAGGGTGGCACTCTGCCCTGCTCTCAAATTCACCATCACTTCTGGATATTGGCATTGCCAACCACACAGATTCAAAACCTTGAGAAAATCTTTCATCCTTGTATTTCAGGACACTTTAAAGCATCATGGCACCAGATCATCTAGAGATCAGAGACTTCAACTTCCTTGTAGACATCAGAACTGTACCTTAAAATTTTCTCTAGTTTTAATTAAGGCTGAGTGTCCTGTAAAGGCAATTTAATTCCTTGGTAAGTCCTTATGAAAAAACCTAGTTGGCTGAGCTGCCACCATTGCTTTAACAAAGCAGGTATGACTGGAGACACTGGTTACCTGCTGAGTCTGCAAGAGACAGGCAGCACCATAGGATATTTCTGTTTTCCAGGTGCCCCCTCTCCCTCCCTCCCCACACCCCCATAGTGGCTCCAGAGCTGCCAAACTCCAGCTAATTTGGGCAGTCACGTTCAGCTCACTCCTTCTCTCAAAGGTTCTTTTTCCTTCAGGATTTTTTTTTCCCAGCAGTCTTCTCCTTGTACTAGAGAGTTTGTCCTGAGCCACTCCCAAAATAACAACAAGCTCACAAGCTGGCAACACCCTCTTTCCCCTGTGAATTACTTCTGGTACAACTCAACCTGAGAGAATGGTTTTGATTTTCCTGAAACATCTTAGTATTGACACTGGTTTCTATTCTGGCATAGTTTTATTCTTTAACCTTTCTGGTCACATCCCTGGTCCTCCTCTTTCCTTTTTTTTGCTGTGCTTTACCAGTATAGCTGATTTTTTGTGACCTGCAACTCAGGGCACAGCTAAGCTTCCCTCTGGGGAGCTCATCTAAAAATACATATTCTTGTCACGCAGACTAATTCAACTTCTATTCCTACTTCTCCCTGCAGAATCTGGTTTCCACAGATGGCTATTTAAGTCTTCTTATTCAAAGCTGTTGACGTGATGTTCAATACTGCAACATCTCAGAGTGTCAAAGTCACTACTGTGTTTATTCTTGTAACATTGCAGGTTGTTATTAAAAGTGGAAAAGTAACTTGCTGGGAGTCACCAATGTGAAAGTCAGCAATTTAACCAGCAGTAGTCCTCCCTGGTATGACAACTACCTCCTCACATTTTAAGGTTAACATTATTTTAAACAACAAAATTCAAACATTACAGGAATATTTTGGAGAGGGAACCTGAATTTAGCAAAGTTTTTCCAGTGAATAAGGAATCTGAGATGTCCTGCCACTTACAGCCTTGCAGTTCAATCACACTCTTGCAGTACGATTTAGACTTTGTTTACACAACTAGTGCTGGTGGTAACCAAATTAACCCTCCTTGTGTGCAATTGTGCTTGCCTTATTTCTAGACATTCACTGCTGTCCTGGAGGGATTTTTGGAGCTTACACCAACAGCCTGTAGAACTGTTCCCATTCTACTTATTCCTTAACAAAGTCTTACAAACTGTTGTGTTATGTTGAGAGTATTCACTGAACACTTCTGTAGATTATTCAGTTTATTTCTGTTTATTTTCCTAGGTTCCTTTTGTGCTAAGCTAAGGAGAAACTCATTACACTGTCTACAGCTCTCACATATTTCTCTAGCACTCCATTAGTTCTCAGAGACCTGCAGTGATAAAGGTTGTGTGGCTGGTAGTGATACTGAGCAGGGGCTAGAAACTTATATCACTGCAGGGAGTTTGTTTTCTTGGAATGAGGCAGCTGTGTCACTATCAGAGAGAGGGCTCTGAACAGTTCCTCCTGGGCCCCCAAGTACCACAGCAGTACAATCCTGTTGTGTAAGTCCTGTAAATTTTCATTTGCAAACAGATAGAATTCTGTACCAAAGATTCTTATATTGCACCCCCTCTATCTTTCTAATAAAAAGCTGTTCCAAAATAATTGGGGGTTTTAGAATATATTCTCTGAAAGCAAAGGAAAATCAATTTAGGTATTTTTTTTCCTCCAATCCACTAGCTACTTCTGAAACCTCTGCCCAAATGGATACAAGGCAGGATAGTTAAAGATGTTTACCTGGAAATTCATGGTTAAGAGGTTTAGAGTTTAAAACACTTTAAAACACTCAGCTTCCTGGCCTCTGCTACAGCCCTTCTTGTCTGTCCTAGCCTGTTCTGGTGTCTTCCAAAGCATGAACTCTTCTTCTTCTTAAATCTCACTACCTTTCTCATTAACTTAACCCCACTGAAGCTTATGGCAGCTTTTTTTATTAAAAAGGCTGCAAAGGTATATGACGAATGTGTGTGTGTCCAAGACATATCAGCTCCTCCAATTCCTCCCTGCAGCAAGTGCTGAATTTGCTCTAGACAAGTACAATGGGATCTGAGACCTCTGTACACCACCAGAAATGAGAATCCCCCTCCTTTTTCCCTCCATATGTACAGACAATAACATTCTAGTAAAAGTTCCAGTTTTAGGAACATTATTTATCTAAGGAGAAGGTTACCTGTCTCCAGTGGTTATTCTTAATAGGTATAAGAAATCCTATATGGAAAGGACTGACTGCCACATCCCTTTGAGTGCCACAAGGCCTCTGCTTTGTCCTTGTTCCATGCTATAATAGTCACTAACAGGTAAATTTAGATGTTTCCACAAGTTGGGCTTTTTAAAACTAGCCTAAGCTAGTCTCAGGTTAACTAGAACTCCACCTGGGAATCCTGTTTGCCATATATGCATCATGCTCTGCTCCTGATTAGGATACAATTGGAAAGAGATGTTCAGTGAGAAAAGGAAACTCAGCAGTGGAAACGGTCTCCAGAGCTTCCTTCCTCAAAAGCAGCATCTCTGTTATCCTTCTTTATATACTTATTTTCTTATCACTTGCATTCTCAATGCTAGCCTTGCACCTAATTGGACTACCTGGATAGAATATACTTAACATTTTTCAGAAAGTGCCAAAGACCTGGGATTTGTTACTATCAACCAAATCTTGAACCACCTTTTATTCAGTGTATTACGCATTTTGATACACTGATTACAATTTCTTGCAAAATATTCCATAGCCAGCCATGTCCAAAACTTTGTGATCCAAAGATCACAAAGATGAGAGACCTTAGAATATTTATAAATTAAAAATACTCGAAATACATGAAAATAAGCAAAGCCCTGAGCAACCTGAGCAGACTCTGGAGATGGTCCTGCTTTGAGGGAGACTGGGTGACTTCTGCCAGTTCCTTCCACCTGAATTATGGTTCTGTAAATAAGTGGCACCCCTCCTGCAGAGGATATGCTACTGTGACCGAGCCTTTTACAATTTGCACTCTGATGCCTTTTGTGCCTCAGATTCCAGCCTCTGTCTCATGCCACTTGAAGCAGCAGTGGTTCCCACAGTTCCCAGCTGCCTGAGAACATGAGGCTGCCCTGGCACTCAGGAGCCCTGCTGCCATGTGTGTCCCTCTGTGCACAGGGACATCTTGTTCTGCACTATGATTGACGTGCTTGAGGACATCCAGCATGGCATCATTCCCTTCCTGCCATCTCCTGCCCAGAGTCAAAAACTGGAATGTATCATTTTCTCTAAAGTGTTTTATCAGACTGAGGGACTGAAATCCTTATCTACTGGAATAAAATGTATGCTCCTTTTCGTTACAGAAGTCTTTGTTGAAAAATAGAAGGAGAAATAACACACTATAGAAGAACTACTGTAGCCTTTACCTAAAAGTTAGATCCAAGAGGCTTTGGAATACAGAGGGTGAGACAAGTGAGTTTTTTGGGATATGTCTGAATGACAGTCACAGGAATTGAATAACTTCAGCATGAGAAATATATGCTTAATTAAATTTTAGTCAGCTCAACTGTAAACCAGTCATCATTAACCACATGTTCTTTCCCACTCTTTTGTTTATGCCCTTGTTTATGGCCTTAAAAGGGTAATTTTTTTAACAATCTGGGTTATATATTTTAAAAGTAAGAATGTTATTTGAGACATATAACTAGATAGTGTGAGATTTTATGAATACCCTTTCTACTCCGTTCACCAATTTGAACTTGAGGATAAATTGTGTATTTTTTTTCAGTGTATATTTGTTGTCACAGTAACTGCAGTTCTCCCAATAAATGGAAATTGCATCGTTTCCTTAGCATTCAGGTTATTGCACTGAAATAGCACCATGAACTCACCATTACTTCTCCCTTCCTGTTGTCAAGTCCGATCCCATCTAGTTACAGGAGCAGGCACTAAAACAGGTTAGTTTAGATTTGTGCACATTAGAAAACTGAAGCAAGTCTGCTTAGCTGCATTACATCCTATGACTCATGCCTGTGTGGGAAAGACCTTATTTTCACAGAGATCTCTTAGATAAACAAGGCAAGTTGGCAGCAATTCGATCACACTGATGCAAGCAGTCTCTGCTTTCTGTTGCATTCATTTGTTTTATATTTTCTGAAAAATGCAAGCAGGCTGATAAACTCTAGTGAGAATTCTTCTTCCAAGGACACATGAGCTTTCATTTTCAATTACCTTGTTTTTTTAATAATAGGAGCAGCCTTAAAACCTTTCTAAAAAAAGCCCTATTCTGTTACTGCAATAAAATCAATTTTTTTCTCAGTTGGGTTTTTTTAAGTTTGTTAGCAAAGCTGTAGCTCTTGCTGTTGACAACCATAACACAGTTATGGTTAGTTAACAGTCAGTTAGATATCTCCCTCCCTCAAACATACAAGTGTCTAAATACTGTGGACTTCAGATAGAAAATGGATTTAGATTCCAAAATATCACTTCTACACATGCGCTGGAACAGACTTTTGAACAGCATAAATCACAAAACATTACGCTCTTTGTCACCATTTCCCCAGAAAGGAAAAGTGAAGACAGTAACCATTACTGTATTACAGAGATCTAAAAGTGTGTAAATCAAACTGGACAAATTTATTGCAAATTCATCGAGGTTTCTGCTCTTGTTTTGAAACCCCACCAATTTATATCAGAATGACTTTGGCCACATCTTAGATAATTAAGATTTTAATTGTCGCTTTATCAGCTCTGAAATGAAACTCACTTGGGCAAAGTGCAGCGATCTTTCGGATTCACACCCCCCTTTGCTCTGTCAGCACACAGCAAGCAGACGGGTTGTCCATTTAAGGGAAAAAGTACAAGCTCCAGCCTATTTCCCTGTGCTTTGGATGTGTTTGTCCCACTCCTTCAGCAAAGCATTCTGTTGTGCCAAAAAGCATTTCCTCCCTTGCAAAAGTCATGTGCGTGTGCACACGTGTACTCCCATTGCTGATGAAGGTTTAATTAAGTTTTTATTGTATTTTCTCTGTATTTGAGTGTGTAAAACATTGTGAAGGATGCCGCAATCTGTACAATCTTACAGATCACCTTCAGAGATACAATTTGCATGTTTTACTCGTGGAAAAGATTTAGAGAGATGGTCTAGACAAAACAGAATGAGAATCACAGGGCAAAGCCATCTTGAATTTAAAAAAAAAACAAAAACGCAGCTCTCCCAACTTAGGAAGAGTTTCTATTTGCATTCATATGAGTACTTCTTTTACTATGATGCTGAGAATAAAAAGTAATACAGAAAATACAGATTATCTGCAGAAGCAGGAGGAGTAGGTGCAATGACCCAAAATAAAAGGGAAAATCTAATCAAGTGTCTTGAAATGCAGGATTTTCACAAATACATGAGGCATCACACATTTTCTACGTGATCAGAGATTCCCACTGTCTCTCCTGAACAGGACACAGGCACAATTGTTTCTGCCCTTCACCTCAAAGCATAACTACAGGACTGTATTGCAAGTTTTAGTGTCACTAGCTTGGTACAAATACTGGCTACTAAGCAGAAAAACAGGTTAAAAAAATCTTAATATTTTATGAATTGATTGATTTTTCAGATATCCAAAATGAAGAAAAGCCTGTCGCCCTCAAATAATTACCAATATTCTGTATAAAATTAGGAAACAACTTTCTGTAGAAAACAATGAGAGAAAGGAAAGAGAAAAGGCTAAAAATGAAAACTACCACAATAAGATGATAAAGCTGAAAAGTTTAGACATTTGGGCTTCTTGTAAAGAAGTATTTAAACATTTCTCTACAATGGAATATCCTGATTTATCTTTCTAGCTTTCAGTTCTTATCCTAGGTTTTATATACTAAACATTTTTGGTGAAATAGGAAGTACGAATAGATATGGAGTTCCTTCACATTTGTAATGTTGTTTCATCTGGCTTCTTCACATATATTCACACTATTTCTCCAATTGTCATTTTAGATATGTAGAAGGACAAAACCCCTGCCCCAAATTCAGTTTATACGTTTAAATAACATGGCACCCTGCAATGACAGACCTTTGGAAAGGAAGGGAAGAAACAGGAAACTGGAGGAAAAGTAAAATATCTCTTAGAAAAAAAAAAAAATTGAACAGGAATAGAGATGATCTGTTTCATTAAATTATCTTGAGGGGACTGGGAATTTATCTGCTAATTCCTGAATACTAAAACCTGATCATATTAAATTCAAAGGAAACCTCACTGAATTCAGTGGCATAAACCTGACTTTTGACTGGCACAGCTCTGAGGCACATTCTTAATTTCTGCCTGGGTGTACCCGAACTGACTTAGATAAGATTACCAAAAGTCTTAAATTAAGCATGTGTGGAATCTCTGCCAACAGAAAGGTCCTGTGTCAGGAGGGCTTTCACTGATACACCTCTATCAGTAAGAAGCTTTTATTGTGGAAATGGCTGTAGTGGTTAAATTGTAACCCAGGGAAGCAAAACAGGGCATAGGAGCAAAACAGAGATTTCCTATATAGTGATGCTTAGGCTGCTTGCAGGAAGTACATCTGTTTCTTCAGGAATGCTACTTTGGCTGACACAGTTCTGTTAATATTAATGTTTACTCTTTCCATTTGTGTCAGGTGTGACAGTGAGCAGCATTATAGAAAACACAGATGTCATGAGGTCAACATCAAGCTCACTGAAGCCAGGAGCACAAAGGATGTACCAGTAAACACCAGAGGCAGAGGTCAACAGTCAACCAGATATGAACAGGAGGAGGTCAGGAAAATCAAGGCAAATGTAAGTAGGGACAGAACAGTGCTGAGCTTTGAAGATGGATTCCAAGTATTTGAATTTGGTGTTAAAAACAATCAGATCCTCTATAAAGAAATTGAATGACTGAGGTAATGAAAACACTCAGTTAAGATGGTGACTTTAGCTGGGGCTAGATCAGTTAAAATCATAACAAAATTAATATAACAATAATAATTCATAATAAGCATAACTAAGAAAATATTATAATAAAATCAAAAAAGCCGCTGACAGAGTCTGGAAATGGATTCAGATTGGAGGGAGTCTTTAGCACCATGAAAGACACCATTCATTCCACAGTTATGTAAATATAAACTAAATCAAAATTATGGATGAGGGGGAAAATTAATGGGTATCCTATGTCTACTTGTCTTCCACAAAAATCACTACAATGGAGTGCATCACCAAAATGACTTTTTGATTTGATATAAAATTGACCTTGGTTTCACTATAGTCATTAGAAGAACTGGCTATCTTTCAAATATGAAACTATCTGTTGAATAGCCACATTATATATTCCACAGATTTGATTGGAAAATCCCAGAGCCTCTTTGTGGACACCTGTTGAAAAAAGTAATTTTAGCCTCCTCCTCCATTTTGAAGTGGAAAGGAAGACAGATGTATGTAAAACCACAACTCCATGTGTTAGAGTTTGAAGTTACTATTAAGACTGTTCAAATGTCACTTCATTTGACAGTTATCAGGCTAATAATTTGGCTTTTGATTTTAAAAACTTTGCTAAAAGTAAATTGTACAAAAAAAGGGGAAGTTGTATAACCACGCATTACACTGAGCAACAACCAAAACCAAAAAAGGAGTCAATATTATCATAGCATTTTCACAGATTTTGCCATCCTTATATTTTCAGAAGGTCAAATTTGTCATTTCTCCACGGTTTAATTTGCCAGATATTTCATTAAAGAGAAGAAACAGTAATTTTGACTCTAATGTCAAGATGACAAAGACAGTACAAATCATATTGTCTCAGATTCATTTCTCACTCTGTAGCCTTCTTATTAAAAAATAACTTTCTCAGAATATGTCCTTATTAAAAAAAGTAGTTCCAAAGTTTCCTTTTGAGACTCAAATTTGGGATACCATAATGCTTTAGTAATTCCACAATAATGATTATCACATTAAATGATAGTTGCCAAAAAGTTTCTGTTTAGTGCTTTAGTGTGCCTCTTTCCAAGTAAATAAAATGCACACTGTGATACTTTTTGCTTTTAAGAATTTTCTTCCATCTTAATACTTATTTTATCATTTCACAGGCAGTTACATTCTCAGTCACCATGTACAAGTTGCTTCAGAGTATTTTAATTCCATCCAAACCATCCACTACTAAGATGTGGTATTGATGTCATTTATGCAGTATGCAGGGATGCAACTAGAATTATTTAGCTAAAGCAAGACATTCTCATCTCCCTGGGGCAGTCTCAGAGTCCACAACTAAGTGTCAAACACCACAGACAGTCAACACAGACTCAGTTAGTTCATTCCTTCTTTAGGACAAATATTTTTCATCTGAGACAATTCTACATAAATCTGTGAACAGGGTTTTATCACAGGGTAAGTGCATTCTTTAAATCTCTGCCTTCATAACTGAATTCATATTGCGTATGAACTTATAATCAGTGTGTCTCTTAGAAATTCATGCGTGCTAGATTTCATTTGTTTGCAGAAAACAGCTTTAAGAGAAGTGGCAGGGAGAAGTGGAATTCATTCTCCAATTGATCAAACAGCTTTTGTCAGTTAAAACAAAATAAATCACACTAAGCAGTTCCTCCCCTAAATTACACGACTACTATGGGGAAAAATGCATTTCCAACAACAAACAGGCTTCCATCCAGCTGTCAGGGTAAAACATCTGAGAGCTGGTTTCTCATTTGTTTTACTAAAAGAAACACACAATTTAACAACAATGACCCAGCTCAAGCACGCTTAGGTACAATGAACATAAGGTCAGTCTTTAGGACAATAGCATTTTGCTGCTAATCAAAGCAGCAGAGATTAATACTCATTCTATGTAAATAAGCACAAGAGAAAGAGCCAAGAGCAGTTGTCACAAAGGTAGCATGAAAGGCACCAAGTGTGTCCTAAAAGTTAGCAAGGAAACAAAAAGTACAAATGCGCTGGGCCACGAACTATTTGTTATTCCTGTTACTGAATGGCTGTTTCCTTTTATTTATCACACAGATTTTCACTGTTTGTAATAGCTGCTGGACTATCACCGGTCAGGGATGACATGTATTCTATTATTAAATGTTGATTTGTCTTCTGTCTGCATGTAAGCAGATATAAACAAGATACACGTCAAAATCTATGCACATTTTTTCATATTACTACTAGCTACTTCATTATGTTTGTTCTCAGAACTGCAAAAGTTATTTAAGCAATGCTTTTTTATCATGAAAACATTAAAAACCCCTCTAATACTTTTATTCCGGCTTTCATCTATTGACATTTCCAAATCATTAAGAAGATTGTTCATTAGACAATTAGACATTAGAAAAAAAAATATGACAGAGTGGTTAACTCAGTCTTACCTGTCAGCAGCACGGAATATATCCTTTACACTGCAAGATCACAGTAACCTGTCCCACAGCACTACCACAGGAGCAGAATGATCCAGCTCAGGAGAGAACAAATATAGAAACTTTTCCCACTTTCCTGGGTGTACCAGCAGTTGAAGTAATGAAGGAAACAAGGTAGAGAATAGAAGACCAGAGCTGCTTCTCACAGAAATCCCAGGCAGGAGAAGTAGGAGGTATACTCTGTCTGTGTCTCACCCAGACTTTTGTTTAAAAGTTTTTTCAACTGTTGCTAGGTGGTGTTAGGCTTTGGCAGTTTAGTTCTCAGATTGTATTTCCCCTCTTCTGGTCTCTTCACACAGTGTTACAGCAATGACTTTGTTGAGCTCAGCTCGCTTGTGCTATATTTAACCAGTGTTCTCAGCAAGTCAAGCCTGTCAACAGCTGAGAAGTTTGGAGCAGGCTTTGCTGAGTTCCTCAGCTGCTGAATTATCAGTGGATGTTGCACTGCACAGCCCAGCTACTACATTCACTGAAAGATTGTGGGGAAACTGTCAAACCCTTTTAAGGGCTTCCAGTGACTTCACAGGAGTAATTACTATTTAAAGCACTAAGTACAAGATGTGTGTTTAGGCATATATTTTAGACTGCTAGAGAAAGGATACTTGTTCACTGCAGATGAGTTCAATTATTTATACAGTGAGAATTTTCCTAAGACAAGTAGGAAGTTTATAATTTGAAAGGTATGCACTTCACTTGAGGAAAAATTACACGTGGGAAGAACTTTTTGCAGCATAATTTCTTACAGAGTTTAAATATACTAAGATGACATGGAGAAATTAATGAAAGGCTTAGGGTGGAAAGTTTTCACTGTGATATTTATTCCAAAGACAACCTTTTTCTCCCAGACCAAGAGCTTCCTGCAGTTATTCCTACGCTGTCTCTCACTGAAGAAAAGGAAAGCCACACAAATCACAATAGGTTTGATAGGAACACTTTACTCCAGGGATGTATGCATTTTGATGTATCCACACTTGCTTCTGGATCTAATTACTGCTCCTAATTCTAAGCCATAAGTCTCTTAATCAACAGACCAGCAGTAACACTGGACAGCTTTCAGCCCACAGATTGTCATGATATCAAGACTCAAAGATGTTGCAGATCTCAGACTCTGGAACAAGGTTCTACCATCTCATGGCAGAACAGCCTCTGTAAATGTCTCTGGCAAGGAAAATTCCCTACCCCAACAACTCTGTTCTCATCTGAGCAGTACTTCAGAGTTAAATGCAGAAAGAGCCTCCTTTGGAAAGCTTTTCTCTAGTGGTGATTTGTGGGATTGATCGAGGGTTGGGTGAAGAGGCAGGGAAGAAAGAAGAAAGAAAGGCGAAAAGAAAAAAAGTAAAATGATCCTAAAAACTTTGCTTGTTGATATCTATACATGAGGACAAATCAACCTTGCAGAGCAAGAAAAGATTCAAACAGGTCATAACAGTAGCCTGCAGTGATGCTGGGTCTCTGTGCAAGCAGGAGGAAGGGGAGTGAAAAGATATCCCACTGTGGCAATTTCAACATGCGGGAACATAATTGGCCACAAGGATATGAGACACCAGAGGTTGAGTACAAGCCCTTACAGGGGGCAGCTGTGGGATTAGCTGCAGCCTGATGCTTTAACCCTGTCTCTGGAATTACTTCTGCTTGATCTGTGTCATTATCTAAACAAGCAAGGAACAATGAAAACATATTTTCATTCCCAAGTTGCTCATAAAGAGAAAATGAAGTAAATATTAGGTATTATGTCAAGTAACTGATATTTAGATGCTGATGACATATTTATGAAACCCCCAAACACTTCCATCATGTCAAATATATTTTGTTTTGGAGACCAAGTAATAATCACTAATTTCCATTTGCATTTCAATATTTGACTTGGACAGAATAGTTCGTATGTATAAAAAATGGGAAAACTTCTGTTTTTCAGAAACTGTTATATGGAAAATTATTTTAGAGACACAAAATATATTGGCATAAAGTTTGCTGGTATATGCTTCCACTTTGAACTGAAGTAATATACAGATAACAACATTCTAAAAAGAATCTCCAACTTAGTTCCCTCATATAAAATTTAGGTGCTCCAACTAGATGAGTAACTTTTTGACTATTCTGGCTTTAACTTCTTTCTCAAAGTGCAGTATTAACAGTACGTTATTCATTCAAGTATAATAAATCAGGCAAACAAAACAATTAACTTGGCTTATAGATCTCAGAAAAAAACCCAACAACTCTCAACATTTCTCTCCCATTAGTTACTGGCACAATCACTGAGTGGAAAACAATACAACTTCTTAGGAGGCATTCTCTGCTGCCAGCCCTTGTGGGTGGGTTTCAACAGTGACCTGCTGGTGCAAGTCTGCTTATTCTTGTACACTTGCAAACTCAGTCCCCAGCTGTGCACCATAGATATAATCCTCTAACACCAGAGGGATTTCAGAAAAATAAATTAGGCAAAATAGAATAGATTAGGTTCTGCAAGTGAGTCAGACAAAATATAAAGACTGTATGGGAAAGGGTGTAATAAATCAGCAGTACTGGAAGTGTAGTTTTTAACTTTGTGCAGTATGAAAATAGTTCTCATCTAAGTTTTTTCCCTACTGAATGCTGGAAAAAAAATAATTATAAATAGACAGGTTGTGGAGGGTGGGGAATAAAAGGAAGAGCAAAACAATGAAAGGGACTTTTTAGTTTGGCATCCTACGTTAGGTCCTAATGTCAATAAAGAACATCATCCAAAGTCTTAGTGACATCCTCCAACTAAGTCTAAAAAGCATCTTCCTTATAATTTCTGATAATTATGTTACCTCTTAGTCAGGGAACCAAGATAGTGGGGTCCAAAGTAAATAATTCTAAGAAAATTTGTAATGGAAGGCAAATATTTCAGTATTACTTCAATCAAACCACCGAAGGTCAGAGCAATGCAAAAAAAGGGGAACAAAATATGGCACTAGAGAGAGAAAAAGAGCAGCAGCAGGACCTGTTGCCATTTTCAAAGATAATCACAAATCAAAGTTAATCACAAATACAGATGAGGGGCTGTCACTGTTCACACAATCATATTTCTTTGTACTTGCATTGCTAGAAAATGAAAGAAATTTTTTTATTATATGAGCTGTTTTAGAAAAATTCCAGGCTTGAGGCAGAAATTACTAGCAGAAAATCTATGGTTTTTATAGAGAAGATCAAAGCAGATATCTTCTTCAGACCTTACTGGTTTCTCTTGACCTTAAAATGTATGCCTGTAAATAAGATTTTTCTGGAACACATACAATAGTATTACTATGTAATTTTTATCTCAGCCATCCATCACTTTGGTATACAAGTATATCTCATTCTCTTAGTCCTACTACCTTTGTCCTTTTCAAATCTTTTACATCAGCCTTAATTGGACCAATATACTGGAAACAAACCTATCTGAATAGACTTAGAGTTTCTTAACTGTATATCCTGAAAGGCTCTAGTATGTGTATAATTCTGTGTGGACAGCCACTGTGAGTTCTTCATTAAGCTGCTCCTTAAAATGCATTGAAGTAAGTAATCAATATTTTCGTTTCTAACAAATTATTTTTCCATTTGCTTGAAAGGTAATGCATCACAGTTTTGTGATAATCTGCTTTCATACTTACTGCTCACTTCCATAAATATTATTTTAGACTATGCTACTGTTTTTATCTTTGTTTTGGTTTTACAGTATAACTTATGCTTCCTTACTGTTTGTTGGAAGGGAGGTTGTTGAATCATGTTTTGATTAATAAGGTCTTGGCTGCACCCCTCTAATCTGTATTTTGGGAGGAATAGGTATTGATTCTCTATATTTTCCAGATACTATTGTCACCTTATAAAAACTGATGCTGCTTTTTAGATGTTAGGTCTGCTATATTTTCATCTCAGCACCTGAATTTTGTAACCAAAGAAAGAAATGTATTTCTGCATTTGGTTCATAGATTCAGTTTAGTTGTCTATTTTATAATCCTGCCAAAAGATCCCCACCACAATCACAAACCTCCAGGAGAACTTGGAATGTTATAGTATTTTCTGCAATAATTTTGCATGCTTTATCAGAGAAATAAAACCAGGGTGTCTTTTATCTCAATTCTTCATATGCTGTCTTGACCTATATATTGTCTTCAATAAACATTTTTTTTCTTTTTTAAAAGTTGTAATCTTAATGAAAGAAACATTTAAAGGCATGCCCATTTCAGTTATTTTATATTTATTTTTCCATTGCACAAAGAAAAATATTTGCATCCCATAAGGTGTCTTCAAGTGAAGTGAGGTGCAGATCAAATATGGGGCAGTTAGATATACAGACACATCCAGAACATCAGATAGCCTATTGGACTTAGACTGTTTACAAAAAATGACAGAAAAAATAGTGATAACTTTAGAATCATGTTGGGACACTTCTGAATCCAAAGCCCCAGAACCTGGCTCTCACTACACTTGGGTCAAATGGAGACAGTAGGAAGCACCAGTCTGTAGGAAAGTGTCAAATCAGACCTCTGGAAATGGAGGAAATCATCTTATTAGTTTCATTGCCACACCCCAGAAGTGGTATGCAACTTGCTCAAAAACAAAGATAAAAATGAGCTGAAAATTGATTATTTGCTTTTAAGGCCAGAATAAACTATTTTCGTAATCTAATACAGCCTCCTACACAGGAAAGACTGTGGAATTTTCCTCATGCAAAACAGCAAGTTGCAGTGAATTAAAGCATATCTTTGAGAACGATTACATAAATCAAACATGGATAATTTGCCACAGCAATGTATAATGCAGTCCAAGAGTAAACTACACTTCCTTTTTCAAGCAATCCCAATCTTTACAATATATTTCCAGTTTGACTTGAGCTCCTAGACCATGATGGTTAGTCAGTGGCCTTCAAGCTCACTCAATTTGTTCAATTCTAAATAAGTTCCTGTGGTTATTAACAACTCTGAAGATGAAATCTCTTTACCAGGCCCCCTGTCCCATACAAATTAATAATTTTCAAGTTAAATGAGGCTCTCTGAGGTGAAACACAGCAGTGTTTGTAAATTAAGAACATTATACAGTAAACACGTAAACCAGAAGAAAAGTGTATTTTCTCCAAACAAAACAGATCATCTGAATTAATTGTTAAAGCTGTGCCAGCTAAGTGCTGGCTCCCCAGGGAGGGTAGCTCTGTCCTTGAAAACAGCATGGAGCAGTATTGGATGTCAAGCTCTGGTCTGCCATCCCCAAGAACACAGTGCCACCTATCTCTGCATCAGGGTTAACTCATCACAGGTGCTGGGAGAGGATGGGCACAGGGAGCTCCATTCTTTTCACCCAGTTCTGCACCATCCCTTGCTTCCTCGCTTGGTTTTCTGTGGGCTAGGGGGAGGATTCTTCCATTGCACATCCCCAGATTGCAGCTGTATTTCCTATAAGACACTGGCTTCTGTCATCCACTCAACGCCATTTACATGATTCTGATGCCTTGGGTTTTAGTTTTTATCTTTTTCAGAATCTCTACTGCTTAGTGTATAATTCTGAAACTTCATATTATGTAAGTTCTCTTCACAGGGTAGTTAGACAAAACAATCTCTTTCCAGCTAGAGAATCAAGGACAACTAGTAGCCAAAAAAGCATAAACAATGGTGAGGGAAAGGGGGCAAGCCAGGGGGCTGAGACTTCATAGCCTGGGGCTGTGGCTGGATAATTGACCCCAAGATGTAGATGAACCAAAACTTATAAAAGTATAAAAACTCCTGACTGGGATCCATCTTGGATTTGATTTGGGTGCAGCCCTGGCTGCACAGCCCAAAGTGTATCCTGTTAATAAATACCTATTTTATTCCTTTTGCTCTGTCTAGTCTCTGTTCCATGTCAGCCTTTCCAGGCAACAGTTTAGTACAAGTTCAGATTGTTTACATCCTACTGCAATTAAGACATTGTAAGCCACTCATATCATTAGTAACACTCATATCATTAGTGCTTCTCCAGATTTTACTGACAGGAGCCTAAACTCATTATTATCTTATCTTATCTGTGGATATGTAGGACTTGAACTGGTCTGGAGAAAGAAGTGGCTAAAACATATATAAGCACCCCAATAGTAAAATAGGTACCTGCCCAGTCCTCTCTCTAGGAATGACTAGGCTAGGAAGAAGTGGTCTTTCCCACTTTTGTCTTCCTGGAAGCCTTAGGACAAGATGCCCCAGAGATAAACCATAGATATATTCCAGATGTAAATAAAAGTCCAACTAATTTTTCATGGGAGGATGTTTCGAGTCCCATGATCAAACTGTACACAAACACCTCTCAGGCACAGTCACAGCATTGGAACAAATAATTTGTGTGCAACTGAGCAGGAGAACAAGAGGGAAGGGATAAGCACAAATCTGTGCTTCAGGAATATTTCTGCAAGGGGTCAGAAGCAGAGTTTTGAAATTCAAGATTTTAATCTCCATGAAGTATCAAACACATGCCATTTTCAATGCAAAGAAAAGAAGATATATGCAAACCAGCTCATTTGACATAATTTACATTTTCTGGTTTTACTTTCACAGACGTGGGGAAGAGGAATCTGCTTTCTACTTTCCATTATTTAAAATGTGGTAAACAATAATGAAGAGGGCTCAATTAAATTGGTGTTCCAGTAACTTGTGTATGAAAAGACATTGTTTGCCAGTGATAGACGTAAAGGACCTGTTTTTCAGCAGTGCTGTTTAGAACAGTTCCCTAAGCACAGAGTTTCCTGGGGAATGTTAGGAGAGATTAATTTTGGTTTTTTATTGGTGTTGAAAAGGCTGGCTAATATAGATAATAAAATATTAGTAGTAACAAGTGCAGGTGGAAATAGGAAATTTGGGGGGAAAGAAGGTTTTGTTGCTTTAGAGTCAGTTTTGCCCATACTAGCACAAAAACTTTCTGTATATTTTGGCACTAAAACTATAAAAATACTTTTGTTTTGGTTCGATTTTGGAAGAAGCAGAAGGATTTCTATTTTTAAATCATATCTGTTGGAAAACATCCTCTGTGAAAAAATCCCTAAATGCTACTCCTATTATTACCCGTAAGTCAGCAGTTGGAATTACAGAAAAAGTTTGAACTATAACATGTTTGGACTGAATATAAAATCTGCCACCTTCATTCTGACTATGAAGCACTATGCTGGAACGTCACCCATCATATGTGACTTACTCAAACCACACGTTCGCAGTGCCAAAGAGCAAACTAACAAATCTAAAGCCCCTTCTTTCGTATGTAGAGCCTATGCAACTGCTTAGGAAATCTATCGGAACCAAAACCTGCAATGAATGAATATCTGATAATCTCAGTACAGACTGGTGTCCAATACCTTTCTACTAACATAAATTACTTAGATTAAAACCCCTCTAAGTTAGAAGAAACTACCTGAGACCCCTTAGTCCTCGTAATTAGAATTCAATTTTTTAGAGAAACAAAAAATGGTGATAGGAGATAAGATGGGAATCCATAGGCAACAGGGAAATGTTTTACTGCACAATGCAGAAATCAAGAGAAGGGAGACAGAGGAAACTGAACCTACAATAGCAAGGACACTGCAGAAGGCTTCCTCATAAGGCATCTCTTCCTTAAAAAGGAAAGGGAAACAAACCAAGTACCTTAAACACTCCTCATCCTCCAAACTACTGCCTTTCAGGGTACAAGCAACCTCAACAGAACAAGGTACAGGTACTTATGAGTCAAAAGTAAACATCAATCACCACTGACAGCCATGTAAGCTTCCTTCTTTTTCATTACATGACAAATTTAAGCAGACCTATATTCAGTCAGTTCCTGAGGATCCCCACTTGCAGTAATCAAAAGCATAACAACACAAAGACTGCTGAGCAGAGAAGCCAGAAATAGGAAATTTGCAAGAAAATTATATCATACTATTCATGCTATTAGGTCACCTTTCTCTTTACAAATTAACGTATTACTTACAATGCATTTTTTTAAAACCTCTTTTTTTGCCAGATGTCACAGAGTCAGACAACAGTTGAGATTCAGAAGAACCTCTGGAGATCATCTCATCCAATTCTTCTGCTCAAACAAGGTGACCTAGAGCAGGCTGCCTAGCACCATGTCCAGACAGCTTCTGAGTATCTCCAAAGATGGAGTCGGCACAGTAAATGAACAGCACCTGACAGAGCAGATCTGACTTCCCTAAATCAGCCATGAATTAGGTATACACAGTCTGAGCTGCCTGGTTGTGCTTCCTGTGTAGTAAATCAACATAAGTCTTTGAGAGGAGATGACTGAACTCTCATTTTAGGACAGTAAAAGTAATCTGATAATAATCTAGTCTGCAGCACAATTCCACATTTTATATTTTTCTCAGAGTCATGATTTGGGTTTTTTCATTAATGTGTTTAGTAGTATTTCTCATGTGTTATTTTATGTAATGCATTTTTAAGAAGTAGATAAAATTTAGACTTCACAAGAAGGTGAAATAGCCAGATAATTCTTTGGGGTTTTTCCCAGAAACTTCAGAAGTTTAACTTCAGAAGCCAGAGTTTAACTACCTAAGAAAAGTCCAAAGGATCTCTTGAGCTCCACATTTCAATGATACTAGAAAACATGCAATTCAATTCATATTCAGAGCTGATGCACTTTATGCTACTTCTGTTGTATAATCCCTAGAATCCACAGTAAGTCTAGGATTTCTTTAACCAAAACCAGATCTCTTTTTGGCAAATATTACCCCCACATTCCTCCTTTACAGAATGTGGGAGGCCAAGATTTTTGAGTATTTTGTGCTTCCCTCCCACATATACAACGCTAAAAATTGAGGCTTACTTTATTTTGTCATGTTTTTCCCACAACTCTTTCATATTAAGCAGGTTTTCTTTCTCCCTGAGGTCTAAGTAAATCCTTCTAGAAACTCAAGAATACACTTAGGCATCTCAAACTATTCTTCTGTATATCTGTCAGGAGGATGGCCTCCAGATCACCCACTAAGTGCTTCTGCATTGCTTGCTTTTTATTAGTGCTGCATCTATGGTAGGTTGGGGTATAAAAAAATTTGCAGCAAATAACAAATCTCCAAGTCACCATAACTAAGACTCTTTTAGGGACAGTTTACCCTTCAGAAAACAACTTGAAAAAGAACCTGCTAGACTCCAGTCCATAGTGACATAGTTGGGAATTAAACGGAATAGAACAACATGATCATTTTAAGCTAAAACCAAGACAAATTAGTAAAACGTTTCAAAACAAGTAAAATAATTCATTCTCAACAGAGGGTAAAAAAGTACTGAAGCAAAACCTGAGCACCTGAAGAATATATTAATTATGCTGTAGTTGAAAGATATGGCTGGTTTGTCACATATTGCTGTAGTGCTCTAAAGACAGGAGAAAAAAAAAGCACAGAATTGCTTACTAGTCAGAGAAGGAGCAAAATTTGAAGCAGAAGGATTCTGTATCCTTTACTGTTAGTATGAATTGCAACTTCTCTATTAAGCAACAGGCTGACAAATAAGAGGAAAAAAGTTCTTCAAATACAGACAAATAAATAATCTAACCAGGAGAGAGAAGAAAACAGAAACATGTCCTGATGCAAACAAAAAAAGAAAGCAGTGAAAACGTGGGAAGGGCAGTTTAGTGCACCCAATATATTTTAGCAGGAGTGCAGAAGTTTCAATGATGAAGGCAATCTAAGAACCTAACTAGACATAAGCAACTGTTTTGTGCAATCAGTTTGGCTTACACTTCCAGCTGGCACACACTATGAAATGTAAGTCTCTTCAAATCCAAGATTAACAAAATCTTTTTATAGTAGTGTAAGTTTCAAACCTTTACCTGCATTGAGATTTAATTCTACCATTCATAAAGAAAATAGGAGGCATCACATAGAGCAAGAGGTGGCCACCAAGATAGAATTTGAGCTGCAAACGAGGGGATTTGTTATTATTTAATACATATATATAAAGATAACCTAACATAACAAAGCAATTCACCTTCAAACACTTAAATAAACTTCAACAATCATTAAAGCATGGATTATTGTAACGTTAGAAGAGAAATATGATGAGAAATAATAAAGTAAATTAGTAAGGGATTTTAACTAGTTTCCTGTACTGATAATAGAAGCCAGTTAACCATTACATTTTAGGAAGTAGCTGCCTGTGAACACTGATTACTATAAAGACCTTAGGTTTCCTCAGGCCTGAGAGAAAGATTTTAACTCAAGAAGCTAAAATGCATCTGAAGGCACCATTCATCTCTAACAGGCCAAAATATTGTATAAATATTTTGTCTTCAAAACATTTCTTTTCTGGAAGCCAGCAACAGAAAGGAATGGGCAGCCTGTCTCCATGTACAGTGAAGGTGAAGGGCAGCCAGAGTGCTTGCTTTCCATCTGATTTCACACATACAGCCATTGTATATCTTGCCACTCATGGGATCAGCCCAATCACGGTGCTCAAACTACAGAGGAAATATTCTCTACATTCCTTCAGGAATGTACATAAAAAAATAGAGGAAAAATACAGAAAATAACCATTTTGCATTTGCTCATCAGCGTTTTTGCGGTAGTTCTTAGGGATACTGGAGTGCACCAGGCAGCAGCACAGAGTCAGAGCAGTGGTAAGTGGGTACAGCAGCACATCACAAGTCCTTCACACCCTGGGAAAACCTAAAACTGATGGGACAAAGCAAAGTGGACAAACTCTGAACTTGAATGTAGTTTATAATCTATGCAACACTCCTGGGCAATCAGATTACGGATCTCAAATCATCAGGATGCCACAGATGAAACTGAGATGGATGTAGAATGAGATTTACATATCATATGAGAAGCTTTATTAGGATGGTAGGAAAGGATGCAGCTCTCCACCAGCTCCTCACTACACATTTTTCCTCTTGAACATAAGAGAGTTAGCAGTAGTTGTTTGTAGTAAACTAGAAAGGCAAGGCAAAGGATGGCCAGTTTGAAGTTACACAGACACAGCCTCCACTGTGCTGGCAAGGACATAGGCAAGATTATTCACACCTAGGAAAACACTGCATCCTAAAGAAAAAGGGATTCACTTCCCAGTGAAGAGCAGTATCCCCTTACTTTGAGATCTCTCTCCATCAAAACTAGTAAAACATTTATTTACAGAGGCACTGTGGGAAGAAGTTCTTCCAGTACTGTCTTCAGGCCATGTACAGAAGCTAGAGAAGCTAGAGAATACTACCTGACCAATTAATCACTCTTTTTTCTGTTCTCACTGATTACCTGGTTTTTTGTTTTTTGTTTTGTTTTTTTTTTTTTATTTAAACCCAGCTAGTGCATGTCCTTTTATTTTATCCTGGATTTTTTTCGGGGATACATGACAAGAATGTATGGAAAAATAGGTTACTCCACAAATACTATGATCGGTATTTGTGAGAGATTCCACAAATGACAAAATCTAGTAAAAAAATATGTGGTTCATATAAACTCCAAACCCATTTATAGAACTGAATATCAATATCTCTATTCTATGTAAATTTTCTTAGGTCCCAGATCTCACTTCAGGTTTATTCAATGAATAAATAAGTTCAAGAGAAGGCAGCAGAATAAGTTTGACACATTTTTAATAATACCTCAACAGCCTTGTCTTTACAAATTAGAATTTTATAAATATTATGAAATTTCCTTGTAACAACATAAGCACAAGCATAGCAAACTATATTTATGAAGAACAACTTCAGAAACAAAGACAAATTTTTGTCTTCTATATTGTTTGAATAAAATAAATATAGATGAGATGAAGCATATAGAATGAAAAGAAGGAGCACTGAAATGTTGCCCAGAAAGATGACTAATGAACAAGCCCCCCCAAATTCCTCTTCTTTGACTTCACCATGATCATGACATTAATTCCTGTGGAATGTAAACAGGTTTGTCTTCTGTTACCAGCTACCAACAAAATGAGGTCAGCTTTTGCAAAAAATGGAATCACAGAGATACACAGTCCCCTGAACTACCACAGCTTCTAAAGCTGCTGATTCTTTCTGTGGTACACCTCATATTAAAGCAGCAATGCACTATTTGTTAAAAAAAACAGCATAACACTTCCTTGGCTAACTTATGTATTTGTCTAACAGTTTAACAAACTTCATATTGCAACTTTTCAGTGTATTGTAATATGAAAATGTTGCTTAAACTATATCCCATAGCTCTGAGACTACTTCTTGAGGCTCATAGTAGTTACACAGAAATACTTAATTTTAACACTGTTCAGAAAAAGAAACTCCACAATTGCCCTTCATACAAGGAGTGTGTCTGTGAGAAATCTGATTATACTCTTGTCTAACAAAACTTCATGGGTCTGTTTGTGACTTTGGGCTTAGCCAATGAACTTTACATTAAATGGAAGGAAAACACAACCATAATGAGCTCAAGATAACTATATATTATAAGGTGTGTAGAGAGAATTTGAATAAAAAATTGTTAGATTCATTCTGAAAATAATTAAGCTCAAAATTACACATATTTTTGTATCTTTTGCTCATATGTTCTAATGAAAAATATTAAAAGCATACAGGATAGAAATTTTTTCCTGTAGTGATCCACTTACAGGTTTGACTAAGGCATTCACTAAAAAAGCTGCCCACAAACTTTCACAGCCTCTTGGATCTGGAAGAGACTGGTGCCACAAATTGAGGTTTTCCACCTTAACCAGATCTGAAGACCCTCCATTCCCTGCTGGCATCATTACCAACAGGAAATTTAATGAAAGTAAGAAATAAAAAATTTTTTATGAACTTTAACTAAAAACATGTTTAAACAAGACTCAGAGATAAGTGAAATTTGAATTTTTATAAAAAAATTATGAGAGAAAATAAAAAATTAAATTTGTTTAATTTACCAAGGTGAATCAGCAAAAGCTCTACACCTGTAGAGAAGTGGTCAGAACTGGGGACATTAGTGACAAAACGAGCCTTTGGGCTACAGGCAGTGTCTGCAGAACTGAAGCACTGAAAAAGTAGCTTCTCATGGATATTTTCTCTCATTACAAAGCCATCATAGCAAAGAGCAAACTGAATAGGCTTTGTCAAAAAAAGTCCCAGGGGCCGCAGAACTCTTGGTAGAGACACACTGAGGAGCAAATTTTGTATCTGAGACTGGATTTCAAGCACAGTAAAAGTTATGAATAATTGGTCCCAGGAGTTAGTCTCATTCTGAACACGGGAAACATTTGCAAAATTCCTAACTGGAAATGAGTGTTGAACATCATCAGACTTTGGAGTTATTCATCTCCAGGGTTTTAAGTGAAACCCATCTGTAGCAGTAAATCAAGATTGGATACAAATGGTGGCACTGCAGAAGAAACCTTAGATTGCATGACTGCATTGCACTCCCAATGCCTTTGTCATCTGTCCTCATTTTTAATATTATTAAATATCCCAGAGATCATTTTAAGTGTGTATGAACTGCTAGTCTGAATTAATAAACTAGCAGTTACTGGCATGCTGTTACAAAAACAACATGCAAATATATCTTATGTCCTGGATTTACCCTGATATCTTTAAAAGTTGTATGAGATGTTTTTATTACTATTATGACCAAAAATATTTGTTGCTGTGCACCCGATTTTCAGGTAACCTGTATGGGAGTAGTCTGCTCCTTTCTCATCCTCAATCATCCTTTCTCATCCTCAATGACTACAGGATGACATCTAGTGGTACTAGAAGGCTTCAGGCGTTGTTTACTTTGAACTTTGTACATTTTGTTTACTTTAAATAAATTTGTATTAAACGCACATTACGGTTTCCAGGATAGGGAATATATAGGAACTCCAATTCAAAATATGAAAACAGTACTTGAGAAAGAGAAAAAAAAAACAAAACAACATCAAATAAAATCAATACAAATCCCATTCATTTGTGTGCTCTCTACCTTCTTGAAGAAATGTATAATCTTTTGCCACAAAACTGTGAAACAGTGATAAAAATATCTTCCTAAAAATCAGAAATGAAATTATTTTTTCTAACTGTAATAAATTTACTAAATATCTTACTATCATGCACCTTACATATATGCATATGTGTGTATATAAGCATATATTGTCAAAAAATCTAAGTCAAACAACATAGCCTTTAACAACATCATAAATTACATCAGGTCTTCTTTCATACTATGTTTGATATGAGGTCAATATTTGAAAAGGTGTTAATAAGTAATAATTCTATTTTTCTACTGAATTAAGATTCAAAATTAATTTTCCAATATTGTAATTCTATAAATATTATAATATAAAACTGAATTTAAAAAAACACTTCCTTACCATTGCCTTTGTCACCGTTTTCCAAAAGTTTCTGGTCATTCTACTTTGTTACTAAAAGGAAAATCAAAGAGAAAAGATCAGATACACATCCTAAACGATATTTTAAAGTGCATAAGAAGTAAAAAGTTCATTCACATCCAGAAAGATTTTAAAGGGCACACTGAAAACACAGTGTGCTGAATGTTTGCCATCTGGTCTGTATCTCTGGTTAGACTCTAGAAAATGTCTTAAAGAGGACTTTGATTCTGTTTCAGTGTGGGATGTACTGTCCACAACAACATTATGCACATTTTTCCTTTACATAATGTCCTGGATACAATGAATGAGGTCAGTACACACCAGATATCCAAGTAGGAGTAATGGCAGCATGGAATAAATATTTGGCATAATAAATACATTTCTGTTTCACTCATTATCTATTACCATGGGGCTCTTAAAAATACAAGAAGTATACACAACAATTATGGAAATGCAAATGATACTGTTCTTAAGAAGAAAAAAGTTAAAGGCAACTTGACATTTGATCTTCTAAAAATAAAGCACAAATTTCAACAACAAGGCTTTGTAATGCCTTTCACTTGACCATAGAACAATCATCACTCTGTACTTCATCCCACATACATATGACCTGCAGACTGAGGAAAGAGATCTATGGCATTCACTCATTTGTACCAAATCCAGACATTTGAGGATGTGTATTTATACCTATGAAGATATATAATCCCATTTAAATAATTTGTGCTTGAATTTGTCATCAGAATTTAATGTCACATATTTTAATCAAATGCCATTTCCTTTGACAGTTTTTATCACTATAAATCTTGTCACTTTTTAAAACCACTTTAATCTATATATTTCACACATATACATATACATATACATATACATATACATATACATATACATATACATATACATGTACATGTACATGTACATGTACATGTACATGTACATTTACATATACATATACATATACATATACATATACATATACATATACATATACATATACATATACATATACATATACATATACATATGCATGTACATGTACATATACATATACATTTACATATACATATACATATACATGCACATGCACATGCACATGCACATGCATATACATACATAATGTGAAATTACCAGCTAGATTCTATTTCCTATACTTTCTCTTCCCTTAAACATCTGAGCTGACATTTTCTGCTTGTGATCTCGGTTTCAGGCTCAGGTTTTTATTTGTTTTGAGATGTTTTATCTCAGAAAAAAAATCTTGCCATCCTCTTGTAAAGATTAATTGCCACTCTGCTAAAAATAAGATTTTTTTTTTCCTTACATAGGAGACCTGATACTTCTGAAGATGGGTTGCTTTTACAGTGTAAAGCCACTATTTGTTATCAAACCATAACCTTCTGAATTATCTCATTTTGCACATGCTTAAGAGGAAAGTGCTTAAAACTGTACCTGCTGGTTGAGAATTCTGCAGATAGAAGTTTCTGTCTGCATAGACCAACCTCCATACTGAGGGAAGACAGAGTATTTTGGTGAAATTCATCCCTGAAGTACATTTAGATGTACTTTGATTCATCATCATCTCTGACTTATTTTCTTTTCAGAAAGCATCACTAGCAATAATTCTGTTACATGTGGTTAGAAGTAGAATTTCATGGAATTATTACTAGTTTTCTCTGGTACACAAAGAAAAATTTTGTTATTTTCTAGGTCAAAATTAGGGAGATCCTTTAACAGCTCGTTTGACTTAGACACTAGCATGTACTAAGTGTTTAAGGGCTTGAGTACAGACTTATCTTGACAAATTTGTAAGCTGGAGAACTATTTCTTTTTCAGTAATATGTAACATAGTGAAGTCTAATTGTAACATAAATAATTTTGGATGCTCTTATTTTGAATTCCATAACAAGTTTAAAAGAGACAACAAAGATATGGTTTTTTTTAAGAAATAGGTTTATTTCTGGAACTATATTTCTACTGGTTTAATTCATCTTCATAAATAAATTTTATTTTTAAAGGGTACTACATAGTGTTAACATATGATTACCAGAAACTGTGAGTTTGAAGCTTCGAAAACAAGATTTAATTAATCAAATCCTTCTCACTGGCTTCTTTGAGTTATAAAGGTATAAGAGTGGTGTTAGCTAATAATTTGCAGTGGTCGACTGAAAACTGTGTGAGTAGTGAGTAGAACAGAAAATCCATGACAATACATTGTTTAATTTTATCTCTTGCATTAAAAAGTTACAAATACAGTCCCCTAAAAAGAGCATTCATTTTGTGACTGAAATATTTAAATAAACCCCTTATCAGTGAGTATTGATAAGGAAATCAAACTGTAGACAGCAATGTATTTTAAGAATTCCCAGGAGATGAGTATGAACATTCTCACACAGTTGCTGACGGGTACTGCTGGCTGCCGGGGAAAAGGAGTCACAGAGTTCAGTGGCACTAATCTGCCCCCTTGTGCAGACTAGCAGAACTTGCTGGATTAATAAAATCTGGAGTCCTCCCACTAAAAAAAATTAATTAAGCGTTCAGTGGGTGAAACTCGAATCAAAGTTATCTGGCTATCTCAAAGCTTCTTCATGCTATTGTTAAAATTTAAAATACAGACTGATAAAAGTCACCAGAGCTATACCTCCTGATGCCTTATACCAATTTGGCTACTTTTATCCTAATACTGTGGTCTCTTGTGTAACAGAGTTTATTGATATGAGAGGGTAATTTACAAGATTTGCAAATTCTTCTGAAGAGTGAAATGTTCATACATACTTTCACGGTTAGTTTCACCTATTTTTAAGATAAATACTGTCAAGACTGGGGGCGTTTTGTTCTATCTTAATGGCACGTTCTGGACAAAAATAGCTTCATAAAAAAGAAATATTTTCAGCTGGAATTCATCTGCCTAAAACTATAGTTCTAAAAAGCATGATTCGAAAAGGTGACACAGTAATTTTTAAGGAGCTTTGCTCTTTTGTTATTGTACATATGTAGTTTAAAAAGACATGACTGTCTAACTATTGACATATTTAGGAGCTGTTCCTCAGGTCACTACTTAGAACAGTCTCTCAAAACCTTGAAGGGCCATTCTTCAGTTTCAACTTTACAAGAGAATGAAAAATCAAATGAATATAACCGTTTAATTTACTTTGTAAACTTCTTGTGGAATGACAGTCTTCCACTTTACTCTGAAGCACAGACAAGCAGACTATAAATTTTTATGTTTGCTTAAAATTTTGTATTTATATTCTTCAAATGCATAGGCCAGCATTATAAAACATTGCCATAACAACACATTTTCATGAGTTGAAAAATTTTCATTCCAGAGATAACAAAAGAGAGATGTCTTAAAAAAATTTATTAAAGGTGCTGCTTCTACAAGTAAAATGATATCTATATGAGGCAGAGTAAGAAAGAATTTAGTCTAAGTTCCCTGTTCTCAGAAGATAACAGTTAAGGGGAAATGTCATATAGCTGTTTCTGCAGTAAGTGATGAAGCTAATAAAAAAGGAGAATGATACTGTGGATGGATGATTACAGATGCAGATTGCATGAGGTATAGTTGTCACTTGAAATTCCTGAAGAGATTAACACATCATTTTAGTAAAAACCAAATCAGTGGAGATTTGGTAAAACCAAATCAGTCTTACTATACTCCAATGACTGTACATAATATCCTTTGCCCACTACAGGGCATTTTCTGATCTTAATTAGTCTGATTGCAACTTTAAAAATAGTTTGTTAGTTCCTTGCTACTCACATCAGTATAACATCAAATTTTGATTCTTCCTATCTAGAAAACTGGATGCTCTTTTCTTTAGAGTTGTGTATTGAATCAAATTCAAATTGAATAGCTTTAAATATTCTCCAATTCCAAGGCATCATTCTGCCTGTTCTATTTTACTTACATGCAATGATCTACCCTATTACACAGTCATAATCCTAATCAGGTGAGCAGCAGACTGTGCAACGGCTCTGCAAAAAAAAAAAACAGATGGAAGTGTCCTGCAGCTCTGCCTACATGGTTATTTTGGATGGGCCGCTCTGCCTATGTTCTGTGCTGATCAAGACACATGTGAGTGCCATAAATGCCATGCCATGCCAGGGCTAAGCAGGCTGCTCAGTGGCACAGTTATTTGGCCAAGCCAGGCCCTGGACTCAGGCACTCTCAGCTGGCTCAGAACACTTGTGGTGTAAGGTTAAATCAGCTTTCAGCACTGGCATAAAAAGACTGTCCTATCACAGCCTGACATTCAGGCATATTCTGAATATTAATCAGGGTCCAAAAGCCTTAGGAGACAACCTGTTGTAGAATTAATAGTACAGAAATATGGCAGAAAACAAACCCCCTTGCTTTCCAGATAGAAGATTGAAGGTGTCTGGGTGTAGCTAAGCTTAATTTATTATTATAACCAAGATTGCTGGTAACAGACTCACTAGATCTATAAACTATAAGTGTATTGTGCTCTGTACAAGTGCTCAAGGAATATACTCCCATACAGTCAGAGGTGCAAATTTTAACAAAGAGGTACCACTGCTTTGGGGAAGACAGAGGAGCAAGCCCACCAATTTGCCTGCAAGGTGATCGTATTTTCATCTTCTGGCATAGAGGATTTCAAATGTCAATTTACACTTTTGGGAGAAGTGGAGGTGAGACTGTAGTCAAATATCCTGTAACTGCCATCATAGATGGGAGGGGAAGACTATTTATATGTAAAATAGTTGCAAAAAGATGTGCTGTGAGTCTTGCCCAAGAGTGTATCTGTGACAAGTTAGTATCAGTCTCTCTTCCATTGCAGTCAATAAGGGTCATTAGACCTCAGCCTGATTACCTATCAACCCTTCAGAAAGCCATCATGCTCACAGTAATCCCTTCATATATCTCATTACATATTTCATGACAGTGCACTTCATTCTTACAGCTCCCAGAAAAATCAGTGAGTAAAGGAATAAAAATTTAATTTAATCTTGAGACAATTGCAGAGAGCACAGAAATCTAACATTATCCAGTATTTTCTTCTTTAAGAGTAGGGATTTATGTGTGATTCAGGAGCTCAGATAGCCAGGCTGTATTTTCTGCTAAGTCTGTCAGGATACAATCCATCTATTCAAATAGGGACTCCTACACTATAGAAATCAACATCTGAGCTAGACATCTAGATACCCTTTATAGTAAATTAAAAGAAACAGGAAATTTAAGGAAGCAATTAATCTCATTCTAAAGTAGACAGCTAAATATATCTCAAACGAGTCATACTTCAGAAGTGCTTATTTCTCTCCATTAAACATTAAATTCCATAATAGAATGACAGAGGTCCTGCTTAGATGTAGACTACAGTTCTGCATTCATCTAAAAACATGAAAGACAAACCCCATCAGTGTTTATGTTTCTTTAAGTGAGGGTAACTGTATTTCTTAATTTTTAGGAGAATTTTAAAGCAATAGATGCTGTGAATAGTTCAAACAATGACTGCTCAGGGGCCAGCTAGCTATAATAGACACTTATTTCTATAATGGAATTAATAGGAGAATTCTTACTTCTAAGGACAAATATTTTGAGATTACATCTATGTGAGATATTTTTTGCTTAATAATACTGGCTTCATCCACACATTTTACAAACATCAGTCAATATTACCTGTATTATTACATTACATTACATTATATTATGGCTTGCTAATGTCCTGCAGACAGTAGACCTGGAGTGTAAAAGCATCAAGAACATCATCAGGGCCTAAGACAGGCAAATGAAGACAATAAAGGTAACTATCTCTTTGCACTTACCCTTGGTGGTACATCTTCTTACAGGTACATATAAATTATGGGTAATGTAAAATACTCTTCGGTACAGTTTTTGTTTATAGGTTACTGATGTTTTATAGAAATTGAAATACTGCATTTGTTGTTTGCAACACTAGTTTCATACACATATCTCAACCTAAGTGTTGGGAGGCTAATATATTTATTTTTAATAATCTAAGTGCTGTGACCAATATGCTTACAAATATCCTACACAATGAATAATGGCAGGAAAATGTTGATGCTTATGAAGTTCATAACAACTAGCTTGAGCAAAATAAGCTGCCTAAAAAAAAAAAAAAAAAGGCCTGTGAGTTGTCAACTGAAAATAATACTTATGTTCACTAGATTTGCAAACTGCTCTCTTCAAGTAACATGGCAACCAGTAACAGTGTCTATATTTAACCACAGCAGTAACCCCAGGTTTCATTAGATGGTCGCAAACACATTTTTGCACTCAGCTGAGATCTTTCCATCTTTCCCCCCCCGCTTTACCATCAGCGAGGAGCAGTCAGAGCAGAGCAATGCCAGAGCCCTTCTTGGAGGGCTGGCCCCACTTTCCAGCATTTACAGGAGGGGAGGAAGGCAGTGCTGGGTCCACTCAGGGCTCTCGTGCCCCTCAAGCTGGCAAGCACCAAGGCAGCAGTTGGGGTGACATTAGGCAGCTGCCAGGTGTGGACATGACCTGGAGTTGCTCCAGAAAATCCCACCCGAAGGCTCTCCAAACAGGTGATTTTTGTAAGATATTTCCTGTCCTGTTTCAAAATCCACTTTTCTCCAGGCAGTTGCTATGGGCCTGTGAGTGACTGTGTGCGAAGAAATTAAAAAATATAACCAACCTAAAATATAACCAACCTAAGAAAACAACATTTTTGCTGTGGACCCTCAGGGCTACTGAGGTTCTTGTCCCAGGATACAGCCAGCTCACAAGCATGGCGTTCCTCACACGCCAGTAGAGGCAGATGGGGGGTGCTCTCCTTCCCAGTGAGGAGCTGCAGTCACTATTGTCTCACAAGAGGAAATAATAAATATGTTGTTGGCTGTGGACTTTGTCATGCAGGTTATCACTAAATGGAATGTTTTGAACTGTTTCAGCCAGGAGGACAAACTGGTTAGGAGGTCAAATATGCCTGTTGCTTTTGCATTTACCTAAGAGAATTTGCAAGACTGTACTTGCCAGTGTATATGAGGATTTAAATAACTTACCCTGCTCTTAGCATCAGATACCATTTCATCCTGCTCTTCGACATATAAGTCTTGACTTCTGCCAGCAGACACACACTTGTACACTTCAAACTTTCAAGTTTTTTCCTCATTATGTTTCTATTTATTGTGTTTTCATCTGAGCTATTTCCTCACTCTCTCTTACCAAACTGTGTGTAGATGAAAGCTTCTCATTCTGGGCATACAGATCCCTAGGATCTCATTCATTTGCTTTTTGGTCTGGGTGAAAAAAAATTTTAACTTTCTCTCACTACTATCTTCAATGAAGATTTTACAATTAAATGCACTAGTTCCAACAAAGTTTAATCCAGCAGAGCACAGTGGGATTACTGCTTTGGAACATTCCTGTGAGAAAGAGGATATTATTTGAATAGTTCCTCATTACTAAATCTATGGGGAACTATATTCAATATAGTTGAATAGTCTGAAATATTTAATATTTCAGACTGCTACCCACCTTTATTTGGACACATTGTCTCACTATTGCCTATCTATTATTACAGGAAAGCAGATACTTCAGAGATTTGCCAGTCATCTAATTGCTGAGTGTCAGATTTCTTCAGAGCTAACAGTGGTTAAATGCCAGCAGTATCCACCCACTTTGCTTCTAACAACCTTCAAAACATTAACCAGGTCTTCTCCGTAGGTCTTGTTTTTATAAGAAGCTGAATGTGGAAAGATGTATTTTGCAGCCCAAATGAGGAAAATGGACGACATTTCTCTCTTTCGTGTTGGTAGTGTTTTTCTCCTTTGTATTATCCTTGCTTTAAAATCCTCTCCAAATTAGCAGATTGCCATCTGGTTTGCCACAGTTTTATCAGTGCCACATAGAACACTTCCAATTCCAACATACATTTTAAGGGTGCAGAAAAATTACCAGAGATCTCAACTTTTCACCTTCATTTAGAGCCAACAAAAACTTAGGGTTTGACTACCTTTGAGCAGCAGTGCCTGACCCAGCATCCAGAGTAGAAATCAAAAGTCATGAGCTGAGTGCTGAGGAACCTTATCCAATGCCTGTAAAAATATATTTCTATATTCTCTGAGACAGACCAGTACCAAAAATGTCACAGTTGAATGTAAAGAGTGGAATCAATCTTAACTGTCTCTGCTGGTTCAAATACACACATAAACGAAGTTAAGTTCTTCCAACAGTCTTTATATATAAATCAGGTATTATTGTCTGCATCACTTCAATCCTACGTCAAATAAGGTAAAATTTGTCTTTCAGCAGCCAGTGTAAACCCTGAATAATGAAAGTACTGTTTTGTATCTGCTCAAAAGAGGTGGTCTGTGTTGTCCTATCTAATCCAGAGCATGTCTGTATTGTCAAGTGAATGTGCAATCATTGATTAGACATTGGTATCAGCGCAGTCTGGGGAGGATTCTGGATCTAACCCATAAGACACATTAGAAACTCAGAATTATCTGAAAATCACACTCCTTTTTATTTTGGACAACACACAGAGCTTTGATTTATCCTACTTGAAGCAACAAATTAGGCAAGGAAGGAATCTTGACTGTTTCTCTGGGCCTACTGTATAGTCAGTAGAGTAAGGCAGGCAGAGGGCACATCACATCTTAGAAGGACTGAATCATTGTTTGGAGACACTCTTCCACCTCCCTAAATTGTAGAGAAATTGTGAGGTGTACATATACCTTTGGCCCCATTTTTTAAGTGCTTACAGTTAAATGCAATTATTTCAGGCCCTGAAGTCTGCCCCTTTTGAATTCCCACATACTTCAGTGTAGCTGCCTACCCTGAAATGTAGTTACTTATAATTGACGAGGGTCCTTGTATTATTTTTCAAGAAATACCAACAATTTTCTTCCCATAATTATTTAGCCATTATACACAGGCAAATAGATAACTGGGAAACTAAAAGCATGCCAAAAATTCACTTGCAGGCAGGATTTATGTTAATGATGTTGTAACATGTTGCAGCTCACATAAATTTTTTTTCTAGTATTTACACATGTACAGTAGCTCTACAAGCCACAATGATATAACTTCCTTTGAAGACATAGAATTTGACAAAACCTTGTGCAGTTAACTCACCTATTAAACTAATGTTCTATTTATGGAATAATACAGCCCTTTCTCTAGCTATATGTGGTCATGTAAAAAAAAGACTCTATCACACAGACACAGGAGGAGACAGAATAAGGTTGCTATGGGAACCTTAGCTCTAAATGGTCTGGCTTTTGTTGGCTTAAAATCTCAAACATTGTGTTGCATTAATTATGTTTTGGTTGAGCTTCTTTGCACTGAGTATGAAATTTGTTTTGCATGCTGTTTCAGTCTTACATGTACATACGCAACATTTTTAAAAACAGAATTACATGTGTTAGCTAATATATAATAGAAGAACGTGTTTTATTACCAAACTGAGTCATGGCATTGAGGAAAATATTCTTAAGAAATAAGGGCAAGATTTTCTTTTTACTCATCTACAGACAGATAGATAACACCATACTCCATTACTGAATATGGATCATGGATCCTAACAAACTAATATAGCAGAAGCAGCATTGGGAGGGAACCACAACAAAAGGCAATAATGAGGTGGCAACTGGGGGACAAAAATGATTGGAGAAGTCTCTGTTGGAAGCATGTGAAGGATTTTGGTATGGAGAGATTAGGTGGAAAGAAGCTGAAAACAGAAACTGAATGAAAGTGTCAGAGGAAAGGATTTTGGGGAGACTGAGGAAAGGGCAGAATGAGCAATAACAGAAGTTGAAGGATTGCATTTAGTGCAGGAGTCACAGAAAATGGATAAAGAGATTCTGAAAACAAGGTTGACTCTGTCTGTTGAGGAGGGGAAAATGGTAGCTGACAGGTTATTGTAAAATAAACTAATTAGGATAGTACTATAACTCAACATACCCCAAAATTATGAAAATATTGTTGATCAGTCCTACAAACGAGAATAGATAGCATATATATTGTCCTAAGGCATCTTAAAATCTTCTGCTGTATGAAAACAGCAAAATTTCATGCATTCTACAAACTAGAAACATTTTACAACACGGAATTTCTTCACAGGACATTTCAAGTGTCATGAGGATGATTTCAATGACGATTTTCCTCTTGTAAAACTAGTTATGGGTCATGAATAAGATTTCATTTTCTTTTCTTTAAATTATATTATCTATTCTTAAGAAGATTGTATTTAGCTTGCTGAATTTTCCCTAGAATGATTACAGTCTTTATTCATCTTTATGGGTGGTACAGAGTCTGGAATTTTTATGATGAAAACTGATACAGCACTTTAAAACTTTCCTATGCTGAAAACCAATACATTTAATTTCTATACTACGAGGCAGCAAACAGGACAGATATTAATAATAGGTCAGTTCCACTTTAATGTACTCATCTGGTAACCATAATTTAAACAGCCTGGTAAAAGTTTCACATGGTTTTAGCTACCACAGACCCTAGGTCACAGTACATATATATTCAAACTGATGGAGACTGTTTAGTTTTTCTATCTTTATTTTGTTTGAAAATAAAGAAAATAGTGCTTGTGATCTAGATTATTTACATGCAAATTTATGGAGTTCCATGTGTTAAAGTAAGCAAATTTAATCACAAGTTACAGGATTTTCTCATAAAGAACTAGAGATTAATGTCTTCATAATATTAAAAGGAACATTATCTTTTTTCTGAGCACTAAACAATCTGAGTAATATGCTTACATATGTTCACAATATGCTTGCAATCTGATGTGGACCTAAGGCTCCCAGAAAAGACAAATAACCACTCAAGTGACTCTCAAGCATTTTTAGCATAAAATGGACAGTAACACCAAACACAGCATAAACCACTCCTGTAAAAGTCTGCAGGCATTCACATAACAGTCATGCTTGTAGTAGTTAAGTTCCCTGTAGCTTTTGATGAAACCAACAGCAGTACTACTGATATTTTAATGTGAATGATTGTTATTACAGGGGGCTCCAACAATCTGTGACAGGACTCACAGTGGTAGCAGCCATTCCCTGACCCCAGCTATGTCCCAGCTTCTTGGCCTCCGACTTTTAGCAGCTACATCTCCTTGAAGAAGAACATGCCCTAATGGTTCCCATTAGAAGTAACACACCAATGGCAACCAGATTAATCTTGTTTTTATACAGGCAGCTAATTATAAGGATTATACATGCCTGGAATGAATCAAAGACAGACACTTAATGACTGACATCATCATTTATCAAAGAGCATAAAGACTTGGAGAATTTTTAAAGTTAAAACAAATGCTTATGATAGGCCACTTTACAAATTGGTACAGCTTGTTAACAAATACCACAGATCTCACAAGTCATTGTGAGTTAGAACATGTCCTCCCAATGAGATGTCAGTATAACTGATAAGATACAGTAACTTTGATAAGATACAGTATAACTTTGGGCACACAAGGTAACTCTTAATTTCTTTAACCTCCACCATCTCAGGGCTCATATTGCTTACATCAATCAAGGTTCTCTACAGACTGCATCAGGGCCACACTCTACACCACGAATATTTCTCGTATCATATTTCGTATGATTTATACAGGGGTTAATTGAGTTACAATTCTGGAGAAAACTTCATCTTGTCTGAGCCTTTCAAGCACACCTTCTGGCATTTGACAGCGCATGTATAACAGTATTTCATGTGGACTGCTGTTAGGATATAACTTCATTAAAAAATGTAAATGACATCTTCAAAAATAGCAGTGGACACTCACATCCTTCTAACAGAAGGAAATAATGCCTCAGAAGGCCATTCTCATCCTGAGGAAAAACACTGAGAAGATCAAAGCACTGGACTTCTACACAGATGTGAATGTCTTCTTACAAATCTCTGGGACTTGTATTCCAGTCTCCTGAGAATCAGTGAAAAGCTCTGATGTCATGCTACAGCTCTATCCATCTTCACTGGAATAGCTGGCACGCAGGACCAATAGGGAGAGAAAGCAGGTGATACTGACTCCAGTAAGATGTTAAAACATTATGTATGATTTCTTAAAACGGAACCAGGAAATAGGCTAGAAAAATACATTTTCCGTGTGCTTCCCTAACAGTCTGAGAGAGGCACCTGATGCTACACAGGCAGGTTTTTCCTAGCTGTAATTCTATTAATTTCACTGCCAGACCACAAGTACTGCAAACACCTAACAAGGGGTTAAGGACAGGATTAGAATTAAAAGAAATTGCTTAAAGAAGCAAGATGACATGCAGCAAAGAAATTTATAAAATGGAGAAATGAAATTAAGCAATACAAATTGAGATACAGCTGCTAGGAACATTATAGAAAACGATGGAGGATTTATACTGGATTACAGATTGGCAATGATCTGTAGTTTCGTTGAAAAATATTTTAGGATATATTGAAGGAATTGTAGTATGTCAGAAGTAGAAGACAGACATTCTGCTCTATTCAGTTTTGGAGAAAGCTACATCAGTACTGCATTCTGTTTTGAATGCCCCACCTTTAAATACAGATAAGTTAAAGAGACTCCAGGGATATTGAAAATAATAGATGAAAGAAGACTGAAGGACCTGTAGAAAAATCTGAGATACACAACAGTATCTACAATCTCACAGTGTAGGGAGGTTACTAAAAAGTGCTCAGTGAATTCTGACTGAAGAAGAAGAAACCTATTTCTAGAAAATATTGTTTAGATTAATATGGACACCTTCCACTCCTCCCATTCTAGCATACTATCTGTGGAGTCTGAAGATCAGTCTTAAACTGAGACTTCTAAGGACATATACTAGTGACATTTTAAGTCAAAACCCTAGGCAGAGGGATGAATGAAATCATCCCTTTACCTCTTTCAAATCCTGTATTATGTGGATTCTATTATTTGCAGTATGGTTATTGCTATGTATGCTTTACCTGGCTCCAATTCCCAGATGAGACAGCCAGTACAGTACTTAACCAGTACAGTGCACTGACAGGAGGACATCCATCTCCACAGCCCAGATCTCTGGTCTCCTATGTACATTAGGAAAGAGATTTCAGAAGTTCTGATTAGAAGAGGAATTTGCAAGGAACAAACTTGGCGTCTTTGCCAGCATGAGCAGTAGGAGAGTAAGTCATCCAAATTTAGACCAGGGAGGATGCTGTGATTTTTTTTACCTCTGCGTTCATTATGACTGCTACAACCTCATGGGTCATGTTCATAGGTACAGAAAGTTGACCTTTTTCTTTGCTTTGAGATGTATTTTTGCTTGTACATATACTGGTTAATATTTGCCATTTTATGAGCCCTTGGTTTAGTTTATTTTTAGAAACATGATTCCAATACATACAAAAGTTTTTCATTTGAAATATGTAACACCTTCTAAAAGATTGCCTTAATTGCTTTGAAGCACAAGTATTCTTAAAGCTCTAGACTCATTGAATGAAACAGGCAGGGCGACAGTGATCCTCCTCTAAGAGGTGTGAGCCTGCTGAAAGAGTCTCAATTAGATATTTTCTATTTATTATATTTGTTTGTTTAAATAAATCATCTCTAGTAACAAACTTCTTAAAGCTAATGGTTATTGGCAAAGAGTTTCCAAGGATATCTGCTACAAAACAGTTTCTCTTCCTAATGGTGAGACAATTTTAAAGGAAGGCCATCTGCAAGTTCTGCTAGCTGGCATTTAAAAACCTGTATTTCTCTCCACGTCCAATTGTGAGAATGACTTCTGTATAACTTCATACAAAAGAAGTTTCAGTATCTATTAAATGTGTTTAAACATACTTTGGAAGTTGACTTAAGACATATTTCCCATTGATTTGAAAAGCAAGAGATTAGAGAGACAGGATGTGACCCTGTGCATAAATTCATAGTATGTTTAGTATGCTGGATGGTTTTGGATGCCTGACATGCCTTAAGTAACAGTCTGAGTCTTGCTGTGCTTTTATTATTTATGCTTAACTTCTATTGTAGTAAAGATTTCTATTTTATTTTCCTCATTATGTAGTCTTTGATTTTAGCATTTTGTGTGGTAGATATATTTTTAAGTTTTTTTTGTTAGTAGATGAAAGATTATTGTGGTTATGCCATACCATTTATGATGACAAATGAAACATTTTCTATTTTTCCTCCTTTAAATCAGTGAGAACCCCTGCTCCTATCAGTAAAATAATAAAAGAGTTATACTGAAAGACAAAGAAAAAATTTATGCTGTTGCCTAATCTTAAAGTTGAAACACAATCAATAAATGCATTTCATCAGTCTGCAAGCAAAACCATATTTCCTTTAGACCATCACCACAAAAATACTAGAAAGAAATAAAAGTTTATTTCAGATTAACAACACTGTTACTACAGGAAACTTAGAGAAAATACGATAAAATAAGTTAGACATTTTGAATATAGACTTGAAAGTAGAGTCTATGTATCTTAAATCTAATGTATTTTTCTTGAGCCTTTTATATGCTCCCCTTTTCACACTTAGAAAACTACCAACATTTTAGTCTTTTTGTAGTGAAAGATCAATCTTTGCCTCAAAGATTTAATGTACATTTACCGTATGTACATCACTAGGAAATAATTAAAATACATAAGATTATCCCCTATTTTTCCAATGGAATATTTTATATTTTATTTATAACTGGGTATTTCTTCTATGGCATCATTTCAAGTATGTATTTGAAATAATGCTCCTTCAAAATGTTTTATTTTTCATCATTCATATTCATCATTTCAGCATTTTCATAATATTTTTCTACTTAAGAGATGTAAATGATGGACTGTGCAACAAATTCTCTAATTTTTTTTCTCTATAAAAATGACCTCCCAAATGTAGCCCAGTCCTGCAAAAAGAAAGTTTTATTTCCAAAAGTAATATCTAATGCTATGTTGCAGATGACAATGTTGACATATCCCTCAATCACTCTTTTATACCTATAAACTCACTTTGATGTTTAATTAGTCGTTATGTTTTTTAGCCCAACACAGTTGCTTTGTCTCACTGTCCAGTAGGAGAACTTGCAGATCTAAAGCAAAACTGCTTCTCTTTGAATAGTTCTAATGCAGTAATAACCAAATGCAAAAGATACTTAAATGAATAATGACTATTTTAAATTTCAAAATATTTATAACAGTAGCAGAAAACCTAAAAGGTATTTGTTGATTATGGTTACTTTCCAACAGCACAATGTTGAGTTTTGAGGTAAGTTGATCAGATTCAAAAAAACAGGTCTCCTTCAAGGAAGGCCCAATGATCTTAAGCAGTTCTTAGTTATTCACTACCTACTTGACAATCTATCTTTGATACCACAGTTAAACAAAAAACCTTTTTCATATCCTAATGTATCACTCTAAGTCCCAGCACATAGACTAATAGTAGTCTTCCCTTTGGGAACATTCCTGAAGAGCTACCTACAGTATGCCAGCTATCTTGGAATAATATGAGAAAACCCCTAAAATTAAAGCAATAACTCTAATAACAAGAAAAAGATATTGCAGTGCAAGAAAGAAATCTGATTTTGCTTGGAAAATGCAAAGGAAAAAAACTAGGCAGCAGATCATGAGGACAGCAACAAAACAGTTACTTTTTTAAAACTGAGAACACAGACTGCATTTCATCAATATGTTCAAGAAACAGTTCTAAGAACAACAATGGAAAACAGTGAAAATTATCTTCACCCCAGAACACTTACTTCCTGAAAGATGGGAATGGTTAAATAAAAGTTATGTATAGTCTACAGAGCAGGTTCATGGATTGTAAATAACAAAAAAATATTCAAGGTGTCTATAAATTCCCTTAAATCTCTACATGCAATGTATATACCAGTACAGAAAACTAAGTAATATACAATATTACTTAACAACAGAAGCTGCAAAACTGCAATCCAAATTCCATTTTATTCCTTAAGTAAGTACTAGTGTTTCTAGGGAATTGCTACCCCCATTTTCTTGGCTAACCTTACAAAAACATAGAGGAAACAAGAAGTAGCTGGAAAGAATCAGAAATACAAAGGAAAAAAATACATTTTAGTTTCTGTAAAGTAATTTTCACTACTGAATCACCTAAGCCACATTCACTAATAATAACTTTTCATTGTGGGAAGAAAAGGAAAAGATAGATTTCTAAGGTGAGACAAAAATTCTCCATCACTGCCTAATGCAGTAATCAGCTTTCCACCCTACACAGAGCTGTGCCAAGAGAGCTGTGCACAGGTGAGTGTTTGTAAATTCTGGATCTTACACTGTTCTGTGATTGTCAACCACCCATTGTAGGACTGGTCAACTTCTAGGGGATGTTAAAGCCCAGGATGCAATGACCTGATGCATGTCATCCCTGAGCTCCTGTTCTGCGAACACAACTGATTTTTTCCTTTAGAGAGAAAGAAAACTCACTAAATTCTGCAAGATTTCCCTCTGCAGGAAGGAGAATACTAATTTTCTCTTTCTCATTGTTCATTCTGTTACTTCCTATACATGAAAAAAATCCTCTAGTTCCAAGAAAAATTAAGAGGATCTGAAAAGATTTTGTAAGACTTGAGTGCTCTCAGTATTGCATTCCCTCACAAATACTTCCCAAGTGAAAAAACAAACTTAAGGCTGAGAATAGACTACTAATAAAAGTTTAATTAATAAGAGGTTTGACTACATTCTCCCTCTTACATCCGTAAAGAGCTTCAAAATAAAAGAAAAAAGAACAGTGCGATGAGATGCAATTTTGGGCAGCTCTTTTCTATTAAAAAATACATGTTAAATTATCAATCAAAAAGCCCAAAACCAACCATTTATTGACTGATTGACTGATACCTTATTCCCTTATCCTTTCTACTTTAAAAGGGTATTCTAATCTATACCGTACCTCAGTTCACTAAAACTCTGAAACTGTATTTGATACCTTGATCAGTTAAGTCCACTACTGTGCATCCAACATTTATTCAAATAATTCATAATCATAACTCATAATCCTTAGTTTTCAAAAAAATGTGTAGAATTGTGTAGACCTGAATCAGTCTAGTCTCAACTATCAATACGAATTTGTTTTTGTGGATTAATGCTGTAACCTCGGCAGTAAACCCTCTAACTAGACAATGCCCCTCTGAAATACAATAGGGTATTTTTGAAAATTCGATTCTAAATTTCTTTTTGTTTTTAACTATTAGGTCTCTATGGAACATATGATTTTCTGGTTTCCCTATAATTAGGTGGGACCAATTTCTCCTAATTGTTTCCTGTTAATCTCATTACTAATGAAAGGATATTTTGTGAACTCTCTTTCAGGAAGCCTTTTTTTTCTAAGAAGATTTTGAAGACTGAGATTTGTAGATTTGCCAGTAGTGTTACAGCTCTTGGGATTCTTTCTAAGTACTTGCTAGTCCTGGTGGTGGGATGTAGCACTTGGGGAGTAGTCTGACAACTCCTTTTGTCTTCCAGGCCACTTTTTGCCTTTCAATAACATAAAACATGAGCACTCTCAAAAATATTTTAAACATGCTAGGTGCATTCAGGAACAAAAATAACAAATTTAGAAGATTTAAATGAAAACAACAATTTTCCTCTTTGTAGCCTTTAATCCTCATATGCACTAGGGGCTTTAATTTAGGACTTCAGTCTACAGACTCTTATTTTTGGAAGCTCACTTTTCAGGGATTAGAAACCAGGCACCTTAGACATTAGAATTCCCCAAATCTGCAGTAAAGTGGAGGCAAGGGGGAGTCAGTAGAATCCCGGATTAAAGAACCTGTCAAAGAAAGGAGTATCTGGTTTTCCGTAGCTATGGATTGTCATAAAGTATCTTCTGTTTTTTAAAGAATTTTAGTTTTAAAGAATGGATGTATTTCGGCTTCACGGGAAAGCTTTTTAAAACGTGAAATCATACATGCCAGAAGTCAAATGTACCTGAGGCCATGACTTGCAATTTCACTTTAGTTGGCGTGGCAACGCTGTACATTTTGCAAAACTCAACCTTTGGATTTGAATATGATCATGATCATGCCACAGAAGATTTTAAGTTTAATGGGAATCTTTGAATCTTGCGAAGACCTTTTCCCCGGGCTTGAGCGAGGTGAGAGGCCCAGCGCTCCGCCATGGACTCCAGCACTCCTCTAACTTCATTCATTTTACCCGAGCCACCTCCTCGTCTCCCGACAGCCGCTGCCTCCAGGCTGATGGAGGAGGGAGCGGGAGAGCCCGAGGCACTGCGGGGCGCAGCGCTGCTGCGGCCATTTTATCGTCCCGGGGCCGGGAGCGCCGGCGGCCCCCGCGGCGGGCGAGCCGCAGGTCGGGCAGGCCAGCGCCGTTCCCGGAGCAGAGGGGCGGCGGCGCGGCGCGCTCCTGCCCTCGCCCTTCCGCACTCCCGGGGCCGCGTGCGGCGCAGTCCCGGCCCGGCCCGCCTGCCCCGACCGGCGCCAACGGGCCCGGCTGCAGCCGCTCGGGGGTGCCGGCGGCGGGCGCGCTGAGGGAGGAGCGGGCGATCTGTCGCCGCTTCCTCCTGCGTGGGGGCCGGAAGGCAGCGCGGCCCGGCAGCGGGAGAGGGCCGGGCCTCGGCGGTAGTGCTGCCGTTGCGGGTCAGCCACCCAGCCTTCCGCAGTGGGGGCGGGCAGGCCGGGGGAAGGGCCGGGCCCCGCCGCCGCGCTGGGCGATGGAGTGAGGGAGCGCTGCGCGGCAGCGGGAAGATGGCCGGTGGCGGCGGCGGCGGCGGTTGCAGAGACAGCTTGTTTCTGGAAGGTGCGTGCAGGGCTGCGAGGAGAGAAATGTGGCCCGCCAGCTGCGTTTCCCTTCTGGCGAGCAGTAAAGGGGCACGGCACAAACTGGGGAATGGGGGAGGCGGGCGTGTGAGTTCATATGGGGTGGGGGTTATGGGTCCCCTTTGGGTGCGACGACAATGAGAGGTGGCTTCGTGTGGGGGAAGGGTGGCTGCCGTGGTTAGGTCTGGTGAAAAGAGACCTGCTTTTGAGGGAGGGCGCAGGGAAGGCGATTTGGTTCATTTTTGTTTTTTCCTTCTTTCTTTCTTTTACTGTTCCGAGGCGTTGGGAGTGCGATGTTGCTTTCCTTTGTCGGGGCAGCGCCGAGAGCAGCCCGGGCTCGGTGCGGCGGCAGGACTGAGTCGTGGCGCGGCGGGCGGTGGGGCTGGGGGCGCCGGGCAGGGTTAGCGCTGGGTGAGAGGGGAGGCCGGCGCTGCGCTGCGCTGCCCTCAGTCCGCTCCCAGGCCCCGGCCTAGCCCGTATTCTTTGGCCCCACCATAAAAATGAGTCTTCGCCCGCTCTTGAAAGGCTCTTGTAAAGGTTTGGGACTGAGTTGGGAGAGGGGTAATGCTTATAATTATGATACGAAGGGTATGATGAATCTTAGTACCTGCATTTGAAAGAAACCTTTTGCGTTTGTAAACCCCTGATTTTTTTTTTTTTTTAATCTATTTTGGTGTCTTGAGGGTTTTGTGTTTTGGGGGTTTTTTTTGTCGCTATGAAGCTTTTAATTATAATGCAAAAATCCTCCTGAAATCGGAATATTTTTAACAGTTAGGTCTTTGCAGTTTCATTGATACATCAAAAAATTTACTACTGTAGTCTTGCAAAATTGCTGTAAGCACATGTCCTGATGGCATAGACCAGTAGTCTGGTAAATTCTGCCAAATTACCATGATGATGACAAAGAAAAATTAATGAAATTAAATACTCCTCATACGCAGAGTTTTTCAAGTCAGGAATAAGTTTAGCATTGGAGATTTGCAGTGCTTGTATTGCACAGAAAATAACCTCTTGCAGATTTTCTCTTGCTGCAGGATGTAGGATATTGGCTTTTTATTACAAGATATTCTGGAGTAGATGTACTGTGGGAACAAAATACTGCTTGTTGTTTTGAATAATTAATCTAGAATTGTAATGTTCAGAAACTCTGGTTAATAACAGTTGCCATGTTACCTCCCTTACACTTTTAAAGGATTTGGTGGTGAAATGCAATCACTCCATTTTTTCCCTGAAGCCTCTGCAGACTATAGTGAGGTTTGTGCAGAGCAGACAGCTAAAAGTGTCAAGGTGATGACTAGTCACTGTCTTCTGTGTGCACTTTGAGTACTTGCTAGCTGGACAGGTGGCTTAGAGAAGATTGATTTCATATGCAATCCAATATCCACACTTTTTTTGCTTACAAATTCTCTTTCCAACAGCAGGAGCAACACAACACTGGATAGCATCTCCATTTGAAGCTTCAGTGTTCCACGATGGGTGAACTGAGTTGTCAGCTGGTTTTGTGTTTCCCCATTGTTTGGGGACACATTCATTTTAGGACTGATGATGTGATAGAAACCCTAAGAGTGCAGCCACATGTGAAGAAAATCTAGTGTAGATGGTGGTGACAAAAAATTTATGGGGGTGGCCCAGGTCCAAGTGGGACAGTCTTGGGCAGATTTAGAAAGATCTGGTGATTTGAAGCAAAGGGAAAAGGTTTTCAGATGTTATTTGATAGGTACTTATTAGAGATATTTATAGAGAAAGTACAGGCATAGAATATCTATAAATACGTATATGTACGTGAGTTTCTTGGCAAACTGCAGTCTGGAAAGGTAGCATATTAGATCAACCTAATGATACTAGAAGCACCGTTAGCCAAAGGCCAGACGAGCAGGAGAGTGCCAGATTTGTGAAACAGGTGTAATGGGGGCACAAAAGGGGATGAAAGTGTGCAGAGTAGGAAATATGTCAAGTTCTATTGCTGGATGATGGTTATTTATACATGAGCCTGGAGCTATATCTATAACATATATGAGTGTGTATATTTCATGGAGTCCTTTGAAGGCTGTGTAAACAACAACCAATAATTGTTTACTCAATGTTTTCAGAAGGGGCAGGACTCCTCTGACCATCCCTGCCTTAAGTGTGCACAATAGAAGAAGTCTGGGCGAAATGGATGCTAGCTCTATCACCAGTTAAACTCAGTCTAAGGGACACTGTACCTGTTAAATATGTACCTTCATATATGTGTGTGTATACATACATGTACACAGACATTTTTGGTGTTACTCTGCTTATGTTGACTATCAGTTAGACTTAAGATAAATATACAGCTAAGTGAAATAACTAACATTATGACAGTTCAGAATTTTGGTTTTGATTCCACATGTCCAATATGATACTGCTTTTCTTCCATTTAGTGTAACAGATGTTACTGTGAAGAAATATGTCTGTCATTCTACTGTAAAAGTACTTCCCCTTAATATTTTTATTATTTTATTCTCCAGTAAAAACAAAATGGAAGGGTATTCCTTGAATGATTGATTTGTTGCCTTTCCGGTAATATCATTCTTGAACATGGTGATTCATACCAGTACATGTTTTTTGTCCAGTTCTGTGTATCTGGTGTGCATAACTTTTTATGCTGTATTATATAGACTGTGTAATGGAAATGTGAAAAAGATCCCTAGGACTGTAATGAACTCTTTTTAAAAAAGTTGCATTTACTATCATTCTGAAGCAGTGATAATAGTTGATCACATATATGTGGATATACAAGGCCTGCATGATTACTTCACCTGAAGTGTCAAGACTGTTACAAGAGTGGAAAAGTACTCTATTTTTGTTATTTGATCTAGATGCAAGTGAAATCAGTAAAACTCTTCTTAATTTGCATTTTTACAATTGTGTTTCAAAGTTATGGGGTGAATATGCAGAAATTCGCCGTAACAAAGTATTTCTCTTACATGGGAATTCTTTCCTGATGTGGAGGAGGAGAAGTTTAGTGATTAGAAATTCTTGTCTGCAGCAGTTCCAGTGTTTTTTAATTGATAGTCACATTTAAAATATCAAGAATGGTAGGCAAATTCATTTGGATTTAAGGTAGGCGGCATGTTAAACGTGTGGGAATGGAGACTACTGTTGATCATCACCTTGAAATGAGAAAAATTGTGGGAACTCTTGTTTTCTTCCTCCTTCACTATTACTGAATTGCAAGGAAATTGTAATTTCTCTTTTCCAACATGAAATTCAAAATTTATGTATGTTTATGCAGTTGGTAATAGGTGAACTTGAAAATATTTTCCAGAAGAATGGAGAAATGTATTATTCTTTCCTATTTTCTTGTTTCAGTCTCCTGGTGATTACAGTAGTGATGCCGAGAACCAATACTGAATTTTCTTTTTGAAGATCTCCTTTCTAAGGGATGTTACCAATTTCTAGCTTCATAGCTGCTGAGATATTTCAGTGCAGTCTTGGCAGGAATTTTCTCAATTTTCATTCCTATTTCTTGGCTACAGGTTTCTTAATAACAGCAAAGAAAACTGTGGTCTACCTGTTAGCAGCAGTAGTATAAACTTCACCATTGTCTGCTAGAGGACTCCAGAAGTCAGCTTTGTTCTTTCAGTTCACATGTAAAGAATTGTCTTCACCAGAGCAAGAGTTGTAGACTTATGTATTTTCTTAAAAGTACATGAGATTCTGGGGTGGTACAGAAACATGCAGCTTTTGTGTATTAGTGTAGAGTTACAGACCTACCTTTTGAAGTGTTGGTCAGTCTCTCCTCTCTTTTTTTGTTTACGTTTTTAATCATACTGAGAAATCTCTGACTGGAATAATGCAAATTAGGAGGGTAGAGTGGAGTTTGTATTCAGGTAGAACATTTCTACCTGCCAGACCTCTACCTGCAAGACTCTTCTCTTTATTTTTCTCTTAACAGTGAAATTTAATTCTTAATTGTTGTAATCATCTCTAATCAGTCTCTGGTGCTTTGTTTGGGATCTAATGGAGATTGTGACTAGCTTGAAAATGTGTGGAAGAGTTGTTTCAGGTATCATTGATCTTCTATATCTCTCTGAACTCATTTTTTATCCTGTAGAATTCTTCTCTGGTTTGCATCTGTCCCATCAGTGTCCAGAGAAGTTCTGTTTCTTCTGTTATTCTTGAGAGTTGTGGTTTTTTGTTTGTTTTTTTTGTTTGTTTTTTTAATGAGAAAGTGTGAAGTTTGTGACTTCCATGGCTTGTTTATATATCCCAGTCCTTTGACCCATTCAGAATTTTTTTTCCAGCCCCACATATGTATCTTCTTGGACTTGAAGAATGTTCAGCTGTCCTGTCCAGTGGTTTTAAGAATAAGAAACCTTCTGACTTGACTTACAGGTTATTTTCTATGAATGGAACTCACTTGTTGAGAGCTATTTCTCAACAAAGTCAAATTGAAAGCATTTTTATACATGCCAGACTAACTTGGGTGATAGGTGGCATGAAGTATTAAGAAAGACAGGGTGCTTCTTAAAGTATGTAGAAAGATGCTAAAAAAAAAATTTTATTCAGCTATTATTGCTCTATAACATATGTTGCAATATGCTTGGGAGCACATTCTAAGGTGAGAGCCTGTGCTCCAGTCCTCTACTACGCATCACCTTCTTAATTTTGAGACAGGATTCTGGGACCACAGGCTTGTCCTGAGTTTTCTGAAATGTAAAGCATCTGTGCACAATTTTCTGGTTTTCATTGTGGAGGCATTTATTATTTGATATTTTTCCTAAGTAACTGCTGCTCTATTAAGTTTTTGCAAAGTTGGACATAGAAGCTTCTGGTGTAAGAGTAACTGTCTTGTTTGGGATGCCTCATCCACTATTTTCTGGCTCTTGGATTTGGTAGTTAAGTGCTACTCTTTCCTCAGAAAAAGTACTCAATTTTTAGTGTGTTTTAGTGGCAAAAAATAGTTAAATGAGAATGTTCCTAAAAGAGATCCTTACACTCTTCTTTATGTAAGTATAAATAAAAAAGTCATAGTAATAACAAAAGTAGTAACATTAATATGTGGTTGGATAGCAAACATTGAACCAGCAGTTAGCTGATGTCACGCTTGTACAGATATGAGCCTGTTTAGATATTTCAGTCTTTTCCTTCTTGTTTTATGTACAAGGATAAAATCAAATGGATTATTTATTTTAATGGTTTCAACAGCAGCTTTGGCTTTTATTACTGTTGTTTCTGGAAGACTGTACATGGATTTTGGTGGAGGCAAAAGACTGAGACTTAACCTAGTCTATAGTTTTAGATTTGTCTTGTAATTGAGAGGCATCAAGGTATTTTGTGTTGTAGCAGATCCTATAATGTGAGACTTAACCACCAAACTTGCCACTTTAAAATATTTCCTTGTAAGAATATGAAAGATTTTTGAGTCACCTCATAATTTTGCTTCCTTCCTTCCTTCCCAGTAATCACCTAGTTCCAACCCCCCTGCCATAGGCAGGAACCCCTTCCACTAGACCAGATTGCTCAAGGCCCCATCTAATCTGGCCTTGAACACTTCCAGAATTGGTGTGTCTGGAGCCTTCTTGGACAGCCTTTGCAAGTGCCTTAGCACCCTTAGTGTCCTTGGCTAGTGCTTTGTTGCAAGTAACAAACATAACTTTCATTTTTTCAAAACTTAAACCCTTTTATTTACAGAGGTGTAAAGATCTTACAGGTAAAAATACAGAAATTTCATGAAGCTTGCTCGCTCCATTAAGCAGAGGAGTCAAAATTAGTGTCCCTGAAGCAAAGGTTTCAGCGTTGCCTGAGCATGGTTCAGTTTGCTGCTCACTGGTGTTAGTTCCTTCAGTGGCTGAGCAGTCAGGGGTCGGGGCAGCGAGAGGGCTTGGGGCACAGAACAGCACACGCCTTCCTCTGTGTGTGTTGAAACGACAGGAATGGAAGAGTGTGCAGGATAGCTCAAGATGCTGCAGGAGGCTAAGAAACCAAATTAAAATGGAACTGTTGTGGTGGAGGATTCTGTGGAGATACCAGGAAGAAATCTGGGTTTGGGAAAAAAGGACAAATGTAATTCTCCTTAACTTGGCTGTTCTAACAGGTATTTGCATTGGGGGTGAGGGGAGCACATTTGTTAAGTTCCTTTCTTTTGGCCCATGTTTTGGCACTTACTTGGTTTCACTTTGGAGGTTTTTTTAAGGTCGCAATATTTTTACATAGGTTAAAATCTGTCTAATGCTCTGTACTTACTTTCTGTGAAGAAAATTAATGCATTAATAAAATATTACTGTTCTTATGACATAGAATTAAATTTGTTGGCAGCTTTATCTTACACATTTGATTTTTAAAACGTGTTTCTGACTTCCTGTTTCTATGTTCAGCAGCCCTAGCATGCCTAATATTTTCAGGTTAAGCTGACCTTAAGCTGTAATTAAGTGAAAATTGGTGTCTGATTGTCACGTTAGTGGGTGCGACTCCATTTTGGAAGCAGAGCTGCATGTAGTCTCCACCACCCGGGAGACTTAACCACTTTCTTGCCAAAGAGATTGAACTTGCTGTGTTCTGTCTTGCCAGGTTGGCACTTTGCCAGACTTCTGTTGAATTTGCTCACTGAAGGGTAACTGGTAGATGCAGGGCAATGGCTCGGATGGGGGAGAGCATACAGCCTCTCTACATGTGAGAAGAATAGGACATTTCCTGTTGCATCTCTGCCTGGTGATCTGTTGAATCGGGCTAAGGTGTAATATGCAGCTTCAACTTTGCAATAGGTACTTTAGTGTAAGAGCAGCTTTATTTTGCTGAAGGAAACACAATTATTTCAAATAGCAGGTTATCTTCTGTGAAGAGCAAGGTTATGGTGAAAGCTAGAAACTGGAGGGAGTAAATTAACAGGCTGTGATTATTTCTTCCCAGGTTGGTCAGCAGGCCTTTAAAAAGTTTTTGTTAACAGACACAGGCTGTAAGAACTGCATGAGGCAAGGAAATGTTTCTGCATGTGTGTCCCAGTAATTCCTATGAAAGAAGAATTTGGAGTGAAAGACTTTGAGTATGTTTCTCTGAGTGATTGTAGATAAAAAGCAATGATGATTCAAAACTCTGTGTTAAGCTCTCCTGGCTTTTTGTTTGTTTTCAGGCCATATGAGCTGGCACAGTCTCTCTGCTCATATCTCCCTGAGATTTTATTTGTTTGTTTATTTTTATTGTAGACTTGCCACGACAATGTTTTAGAAATGAAAAATACCAATAATATTCTGCTGGTGTGGTAAAACATAGTACTATATGACATGATTAATAATATGTAATCTTAGAAATGTCTGTAAGAAACAGCTGCAAAATATTTATTTTATGAGTACGTTTTTATTCAATGTCACACAATTGTTTCATTTGTACTAAAATTTATTCTACTGATGTATTTTTATTAATGTCATAGGATATAATGTTGTATTTGTTTGACATGTCCAATTTTTATGGCTCATTTAGCAAAATATGAATATCCTGCTGATGACAGAATTTAATACGACAGTCTAACAGAAAGATTATTCAGGAGCCCATTAGATGAGAATTTGAACTATGCAGTAGATGTTAGGTTTCGTATTTACAATTGCCTTTGTAATTTCTGAGGCTTGCTTCTAAGAACATTTAATAGAGTTTGCTGTAATTTTATTTATACTAAAGCTTACTGCTTAGGAGACAATTTAAGGATCCTTTACAATTGGGAGTAAACTTTCAAAAGTGAACTTCAGGACTACTCTGGCCCTGGTTATTGTGATGGCATATACCTGGCCCTGGGACAGTAAAATTTCAGTGGAAATCTAATAGTTCTGCCATAAGGCAAATATGTTACAGCTAAATCTTTCCTTGATAAATACAACAAAAAGCTATCTGTCATTGATAAACTAAAAAGTTAATTGTCTTGTAGCAAAGCCTATGTTAGGTGGAAAAGGCACTGCTCATTAGGTGGAAGAAAGACTCTGTGCCCTATGATAGAAAGAACTTCTGGGTCAAGATAAGCAGTAGCTTCGTGTTTGGATAGAAGCAGCTGAAACCGGTTACAGCATGGTCACTTAACAAGTTCGATGTTTTGCTTTAGCTGTCTTTTGAATGCTGTTTCTTGAAAAGTAGTTTTATAACTAGGTTCAATTAGCAAGCTGGCATTTTATTAAAAATTAGTTGATTGATAGGATTTTTTCATTTTTGTTGCTTTTATGAGTAATTACTGGAAAACATTTGTTTTTCATGGGATGTTAAAGCGATTTTTTAGCTTTTTTAAAAATAAAAGCGTGCTTGGTGGATGTTAGTATACTGTGACATAGTTAGTATTTGTCAGTGTTCCTTAAATTCATTGCTATTAGGTCTGGAGAATTTTGGTACTTAGCTTATAAAGATTTCAGTGCTCTTAATGCATTACTGTAGTTGCATTATTCACACCTTGCTGCGTTGCTGATTGCTAATTGCAGAGGGAGTTAAAGTATATAGTGTATCTAGTGTGAGCAGAAGGCTGTTGCCTATACTCGTGTTGCATTTCTCTTTTTTTTTAAGAGACGTAATGTGTATAGATCTTAAGTGTATGTGGATTTGCAGAGTCCTAGGGAGACGCTGTGTATAGGGCCATACACAAGGAATTGTGCCTGCAGTTGGCAGCACAGCCAGGCCCACTGTTGGGTGCTGTCCCTCCCAGAGACAGTGTGCTCCAGCTGTGCTGCACTCAACGCTGCCACTTCACTGCTTTCATGGCAGGTCGGCTGAAGGAACTCAGTTGACAGGAAGCTCATCCTCGGCGTGGGGAGAAGTGTTGGTGGAGCTAGTCTATTCCTTTTCAGCCATATCAGAAATCCAGCTCAGCTGACTGCTGCCTTGTATGGGTATGAAAGCTTGCCAGTGTCTCTAAGAATTGGAGAAAACTCCAGGTATTTAGCCTTTACAGAAGGGCAAATGCAAATATTTTTCTTGCCACGTAGTTTAACTAACTCTTTCATCATCCTTCCCTACTGAAGTTTTTTCTGAAATGTGTTTTTTTTATGTGACCAAATTTTTGAGGTTTTTTTAATTGAGGTTGTTGAGCATTTTCTTTATATGTTTCTTTGCTGTCCATTTCATGTGAATTTTGAACAATTGACAGCATCAAAGAGGTGTCTTGCTCTTTTTTTTTCTGCTTTAATTACGTGTAGAGTTTCTTCTTATGGAAGAAGCATTTCTTGTAGAAGTGCTTAGGGCTAAGCTGGATGGGGCTCTGAGCAACCTGGTCTAGTTGGATGTCTCCCCCCTGGTCATGGCAGCAGGGCTGGAAAGAGATGGTCTTTAAGGTTTCTCCCAACTGAAACCATTCTATGAGTCTGTGATTCTTCTGTCCTGCTTATGCAAATTAATGTCTTGCAGAGATTGTGGAACCTTTCTGGACTTCTAATTTCTGTATGTTTTTATAAAGGGGATAGTATCTATCTGACATCATCTATGAAACTTTACAGAATAAAACCAGAAGTATTAAATAGTACAAATTCTTTATCTTCTTCTTCCTCTTTGGTATGTAAATACAGTGCTTTATTTCAACCTGGTGTTCCAATTACTGCAGCAAATGTGGAAACCTTCTCGAAGTGTCAGTTGCCTAATTTCCAGGTAGTTTGGTTAGGTTATTAATCTTACTGTCTGTAACTGCCTTTCAGCACTTTATAAAAATAGATCACTGTTTGTTTAGTGTTGCTGTATTCTCAGTTGCACAAGCTTAGATTTTATATGAAGATGGATCCCATGGTGCATAATGAAGTGTGCAAATCACATGCATGATATACTATACAGTTTCCTGCTGTGTTTTGCTCATCTTCTAAAACTATTCCAGTGTTCAGAGTTTGAGATCATATGTGATTAATGTCATGTACTGATTTGCCACAGAAATTGTATTCTGGAATTCGTGTTAAACTGTCATCTTCCTTGAAATGGCTTGTTAGCTTTATATATTTTTTCACATTTTGAGAGTGAATTGGCAGTAACCTCACCTTTTATCCTCTATTTTTATCTATAAAATAGGAAGATACCTCTGTTAGACTTAACTTTCCTACAAAAGCAACAAAACTTTCTTCCTAATTTTTGAATTTTTGGTATGTCTCCAGTCTAGCAATAGAGGTCTTACGTAAGTAAATAACTCATAATACTAGAGATAAAAAAATTACTTTTTTGTTTCTCCTTTTTTTCCCTGTTTATTGTTGGTTTCTGCTTTTGATGTTTTTCAAATTATTTTACTTGTGTGAAAAGTTTGAGTGGGAGTCATACTTACTCAGAGAGGGAAAAGAAGAAAAGTGACTGAGGTACTCTTTCTTGGAAGTTTTTGTGATGGGGGTGAGGTAGCTTTAGGGGATCTTTGTACCTATGAATAGTCACTGGTTTTACTTGACAGCTGGTTGGATTCAGATGGGTTGGAATATCCTGTTCAAGCCAAACCCAGTTAGAGCAGGTTGCTTAGGGATTTGTCCAGTCTCTATTGCCTCTCAGGTCAGTGTGGTCCACTCTTGAGCACACACATGGCAAAAATGAGTTCTGTCTTTTGCAGACTAGCCTGTAGCTCACCAGATCATCCTTGTTGCCCTTCTTGAAGGGCAGTGATGTTTTTCCAGTCCTTGGGTACAACTGGCTTAAGTGTTCCTTAATCACATCTTCATTGATAATAGGTGATACTGTGTTCCCACAGATTCTGCTGGTAGAGTTGAGGAGCTGTGAGGTCAGAATACAGGACTTAATGAAATCTGGGATGACAAAAAAAGAGATCAAGTTCTTAGGTTTTTTTTCCCTATGTCTTTTGTCACTAGGTTTCTGTGTCATTGAGCAGAAAATGAAGATGAAGAAGTATTAGTTGTCCATTGTGTGGTTATCACTGCTGTCTTACCAGAAAAACTTTCAAAGGCATCACAAAGAAAATGTTTAACATCCTTCAAAGCTCTGTCCTTTTATCATCCTCTGTTACTCCTTGTTAATGCTTTAAAAATGTTAAACAGTTCAGCTAATGATCAAACTTATGCAGTTCTGTGTTCTTCAGTCCTGTTATCAGTGCAATATCCTGCAATGTAAGCAGCTCAGTGTACATGCAAGCCCTGAATAAAAAACAGTCATTTGCCAGAATATGCAGATGATTCCATCTTTGAAGTACAGAACTTCCATAAATGCTTTTGCTTTTCAGGAGCATGAACACTCTTGTCCAGGAATGAATGCTCTATATTTATTGGTTTTCTGTGGACATCAAGTTCTTGGGAGAGTGTGGGTGTTTTTGTCAGCCACTTGAGAAACTGAATTAATTTCACGTGCAAAGGAATGTCTGTGCTTGATATCCATTACACTGGTATCATAGAACTTCACTATTGAACTCTCTGCTTCACATAATATCTCAGCTACTATCAGGTTATGATTACTACCTGTTACTGGAGGTGCTTTTGGCTGGGTTTTTTACCTCTGCAGCTAATTTAGGGAGTGGAAAGTTAAGCATATTTTAAGCACTAGATCTTTAAATCTATACCTATAAATGTAGATTAGGCTTAAATTCCATGGAAATTTCCTTGGTATCCATAGTACTTATAATAGTTTCAGTTCCTGGATGGACCTTACCTCTGCTGTGCTGTCACAGCTGCACTGTGTTAGTGTGGTTGAACAGGTGGAGGGAGCTGACAGGGTTGAAAAATAACTTTCCCCCTCCCCTGCTCCTCGAGGGGTTCTTTTCAGAATTAGTTTTCTTCCCCAGCTTTTCTGTCAGTGCTGACATATGCAGGTTGCAGGACAGGAGCAAGAATCTGCAAGAATCTTAGGAAGGATGAGGGGGCTGTAAAACTGTTCGTGTAGTGCTGCTTCAGAATGTGAAAATACAACCTCAGTGTGGTTACACAGTTTATATAGTAAGAGCTGATGGTATCAAAGTTGGAAGATAAAATGCTGTTTTGCATAGAAGCCTGTCTGGAAGAATAATGAAGCAATGGGGAAAGTAAACCAAAAAATATTTCTGTGTCAGAGTTTTATGAGTACTTGTATCCTCCTAACAATATATCTGATGACTCTAAATGAGCAACAGATTAGAAAGCTTAGAAGCATTCTTTTTCATTTATTTAAATATGAGTCTGGATGAAGGCAATGATTCTGAGTACATTTAAATTAATTTACATTTTCTGTGTGAGCACTGCAGTATCTGAGAAGTTGGTTGCAGTTGTGATGGTGTAAGCATTTGTAAGAGAGGCTTGCAGTGTTTCTTTACCAGCAGCTGGGGAAAAAGAATGTAAACTTCAAGACTTCCTGAAAAAAGCATCTGGGTCCTGAAACAAACCTTTGTTTGATCTAGATTGTGTGTTTAGGACGGTTCTTGTACACAAAGAAATAGATGAGATCTCAGCAGATGAAAGACTTAGAGAAGTTTCTATGTTTGCAATAGAAACCTTGAAGTCTCTGCTGTTGTACTCCAGGAGGTGGTAGGGAGTTATTCTAGTAAACTGGTGATACATATGAAAAGGTACTTTCCTAGAAAAGTCGCTCTTTGTGTGTGTGGACAGTAAATGCATCTGGCTTCTTTGGTGAGTTGATCTTAGAGAATCATGAAATGGTTAGGTGTGAAAGTGATCTTAAAGAGCATCTAGTTCCAGCACCCTTTCTGCAGACAGGGATACCATTCACTAGATCAGGTTGCTCAGGGCCCCATCCAGCGTGGCCTTGAACTCTTTCAGGGGTAGGGCATCCACAGCCTCTCTGGGCAACCTGTGCCAGTGCCAAACCTGCCCTCTTTCAGTTTTAAAACCATTGCCCCTTGTCCATATAAAAACCTCTCTCCTTTTAATAAGACTCTTCAGGTACTACAGGACTACAGTAAGGTCTTTTTAAAGCCTTCTCCATACTGAACAATTGCAGCTCTCTTAGCCTGTCTTTGTAGGAGAGATCCTCTCACCTTCTGATCATCTTTGTGGTCCTCCTCTGGACCCACTCCAACAGATCCATGTCTTTCTTGTCTTGAGGACCTTAGAGCAGGACGCAGCACTCCAGCTGGGGTCTCATGAGAGCAGAGTCATCTCCCTCAGCTTACTGGCTCCTCAGCTTTTTAGGCAGTCCAGGATACAATTGGCCTTCTGGGCTACCAGTGAGCACTGTTGGCTCATATCCAGCTTTTCATCCATGAGAACACCCAAGTATTCTCCAGAGCGCTTATCTGAGTGACTTCTTCTCCCAGTCTGTACTCCTGTCTGGGATTGCCCCAACTCAGGTGCAGCACCTTGCTCTTGGACTTGTTGAATTTCAAGGGAACTTCTCAATTTTGTCCAGATCCCCCTGGATGGCACCATGTCCTTCCACTGTGGCAGCTGCACCACTCAGCTAGGTGTCATCTACCAGCTTTGCTGAGGATGCACTCAATCTCACTATGTCATTGATGAAGACATGTGAGAGCACCAGAAACAAGAGTCAGGAGAGACCTGAGGACATGGCTCATCACCACCTACCACTTGGACATACAGACATTGGCTAGCTATATCCATCCAGCCAGTTCCTTACCCACTAAATAGTCCATCCATGTATTTCCAATTTGGAGATACGGTCGTCATGTGGAACCATATTAAAGGCCTTACAGAACCGGAGGTAGATGGCATCTGTCAGTCTTTCCATATCAACCGTTGCTGTCATTCCATCATAGAAGGCCACCAGATTGGTCAGGCATAATTTGCCCTTAGTTAAGCTATGCTGACTGCCTTGGGTCACCTTCTTGCTTGTATGTGCCTTAGCCTGTCTTCTAGAAGGATCTGCACCAAGATATTCACAGGCACAGAGGTGAGGCCCTCCAATCCCCTGCATCTCCCCAAAATCTACCACATCGTGGTACCAAATGCTACCAAAATCATGCCACACAAACCCCATACAGCATCACATACAAAACAATAGAGCAATAGGGATGTTTTTCTAGTGAGTTGTAGTATAAATTAATATGGAATGATTTGCCTTAAAGCATGAGGTACAAGACATGCAAAAAAACAAGTCTTCCAAGATTATCTTTTGCTGGACGCTTTACTAAATACTGTGTATGCCACTTCTCATTTAGTGTTTTAGACAGAATTTTAAAGGATTCTTTCTTTTCTTTTTTTGCAACTGCAAAATTTTGCTCTTATTTCACGGATATTCACTATGAACTTTTTTTCCTTCCATTTAGGAATTGCTTAGTGGCATTGTTGAATGACAGTAACTACTGCTGAAGGAATTTACAGAACAGTGTCCACACACAGTAATTTAGAGGTGTTGATCTGCTTTGTGACATTCTCCTACAGGCATATTTTGCTTTCTAATCCAAAATGTGATAATTGTATTTTACACAAAAAGACTGTATGGGGATTTTTAAAAGTCTGGCTTCAGAGTGTGGTTAATAATGACATAAACATCCTAATAAAACACACTATTTTTTCAGGAATTTTTTTAATTGGCTAGTTAGAGATTACACGTAACTGTTGTCTAAAAAACAGTAGTTGTTTAAAAAAGCAGTGAAATGTGTCAGCTACACCTGTGTAACTTGTCTAGTTAAATTCCAGGTACTTGATTGGGCTTAGAACTGATAGCTCTCTTGGTGTAAGAGCACCAAAGGGAATTAATAGTGGGAGTTAAAATGAGAGTGAAATCTGCTCCAGCATGCTATCTGTCTTGGACAGAGGTACAGTGACTACTTTCTCTTGACACAACACCTTAGGGTTAGCTCTGTTTTTTTGAGTATTTTCACCTCTGGGTGTGGATGTGCTGTGCTGATTAAAGAGACCTTGAATAGTGCACATAGTGAAAATTGCATCATAGGGGTTCCAAATTTAAATCTTAGTACAAAAGAATCAGCAGCTTAGCCCGTGTAACAGATTACTTGTTATGCCCTTAAAAAAATAAAAAATCCTGTATGGAATCAGATACCAAGTGGCAGTTCAGATCAAGTAACTCAGGTGAACACTCCAGCTAACATGATGGTATACTTCTAGATTTACATTTTTGTTAGGACCAAGAGTGCTGTAGAGAGTGAAAATTGATCCAAAGTTGAATGAGCAGAACTGGGATAAGACATTTAAGACATTTTCCATGGATGGCTACACTGATCAGTAGCAGTGGATGGACTGTCCAATACAGAAATGCTTAATTAGAAAAAGAAAATACTAAGAAACTTTTTGAACAAGAAAAGAAGCAGCTGGAGTGTAAAATACTTCTAGCCTGCTTGGGAGTTATTTAAAGGTATAGGAGGCTTACAGCATGCATGCTACTTGTTTAAGTAAATTTCAAAAGGCTCTCCAAATGCTGGCCTGGCTAAACATCAGAGTAAGATACAATATCTGAAATAAAACATCATAGTTCTTGAATCAGATCTTTTATCTCAGTAATGAAAATAGAGAATAATAAAAAAGCTGGTGGATTTAACCAGTAATTATAATGAGGTGGGGCAACAATTGATTAGTAACTCCCAACAGGCACAAAAATTATTAAGTATTTCTTCAAACTCAGCAGGAAAGTTTAAGGAGTGGCTGGAGGATCAACCCAGACAACCCAGTTGTAAAAGGTGGCTTTGGAGTATATAAGGTCATAGCTGAATAATGGAATTGCTTGCACTCACTTTGGCAACACTTAGAGAACTCTTCATGCCAGAATGTTTCTTAATAAGGAATATGACAGCATGTACGACTCAAAATGAAGCATCAGTGGAAGAAATTGCAATACATTGAGCAAACTGTGAACAAGGCAGCATGATCAAATGGCATTCATCCAAGTGTTGTAAGAGGAGCTGGGGGATAAAGGAGCTAATGACTGCAAGTGTGTTGCTTGTGGTTAGCATCATATTTCTGCTACAGGTAAGGAAGGTAGCTAGCATATCAGCAGCAATTTAAAAAGGCAGCGGAGGTATTTGAGGAAATTTACATCAGTGAGTTTTGTGACCATGAAACCTGAATTCATGGAAATAATAATGGAGACCAGAACTGATTTCGTTGTTCCCTCTGTAAATTCATTTATCAGACGCTTTGGGAGAGGCTAAATTACCTCTGAATAAAATGGAAAATTTTGTAAGAAACAATGGGGAAGAGTTAGAAAGAGAGGGCAAAAAAAGTTTGTTTTGTTAATAGGAGTAGCTAATTTAATTGCACAAGGATCTATAACATTGGTGCACAGATATAAGAAAAAGGGTATGCTATCTGGGTGACCAAGTTTGTAGATATTTGAACTATACTTGGGCTAGTATAATGGCTAGCTATTTAAAGAAAGTTACAAATGCTCAGGTTTAGAGTTACATGGGTTGAAATCATACACGAAATTCCATGTAGCTAAATGTCAAGTAATCTAAGTGAATGAAAAGTAAAAAAAAGAGCATTTTTGTAGGTAACGATTGGCTCTGAAGTGCTTCTTAACCCATGATGAGTGAAAGATGTAATTATCTAGTACCTAAAGATCAATGAAGTTCTCCTTAGCAGTGAAAATAGCAAATCCAGTGTAAAGATTTACTAGGAAAGGAGCAAAGAACAGAAACAACATTCTGCTTTTGTAGAATTTCATGGGGTGTGTGTATCTTCCATATTCCTCTTAGTGTGTGTATCCTCATCTCAGAAGGGGTACAGTAGACTGGAGGAGGTTCAAAGAGATGATAGCATCAAGAGGGATTTAAAGGCATGAAACAGCTTTCATGGGAGGAAGAATTAAGCAGACTCAGTTTTTTGCTTGTTCTGTCTGGCAAGGGAAGATCATGAAAGAACACAGGAATCTATGCAATCATGAGGGAATAGGGAAGAGTTACTTATTACTGTCTTTGAGTACTAAGAGCAAAAGGTGCCAGATTGAATCAGAATCAACAAAAGGAGATACTCCTATAATTAAGCTGAGGTACTTTGTGCTGAAAGATGCTGTTGATTCTATAAAGCAGGCTTGATTAAAAAGCAAGCAGGGAGAATAGAAAGGTAGGAAGAACTGTTAAACACCGATGGCTCAGGAAGTCTGCAGTAGATGTGAGTAGTTGGAAGGAGAGGTTGAATATGCAATAAATATTTCTGTGGACATTGTTTATACTTTATCCTAGACACACGTTGTTGGTTGTGATTTTCTTTTCTATCACAGTACAGCAGTTTCATTAATTATTTCTAAATGCATTTCCAACAGTGTAGTAAGCAAAAACACACTTAAACCAAAATCAAAGCAGAATTGTCATACAGAATTTGTGAGAGACAGTTCTTAATTGCAGTATTTAGGGCCCAGGGGGAACAGTGCCTTGCTTTAATGCGTACTGTCTCCATGCTTTGGAACACCTTCACTTAAGAATACCCCACGCCATGATATTATATGAAAATCTCCATCACGGTGGATGTTGTAGTAGAGAGATCTGCAATTTTATATAGTATGACAGAAAGTTTTTACTTAGTTGATGCTAACGGTTGATGAAATTTCAATTTGCATTATATGTTAATTCAGGTCAGATGTTGAATTAAAAATCCAGCATATTATGTTGAAATTGTACTTGGGACAGTTCAGAACTGTTGCTTTTATATGGAAAAATTCAATATATGTTTGGTTATTAGTCATGTAAATAATACATTTTAGGGCTTTCTATTTGTGGCATACAGTTCATATCAGAGAAACTACCCTTAACTTTATAGGTATCAGTAAAACAGTTGAAAACAGTTGTTACACAACCTTAGGTTATCATTTTTAATATCTTGCTAACTTACTGATAATAAGATGTTGACAGATACTTTTATTTATTTAGGGAAATAATAATCACCACTGCATTGATGGACTTCCTGACCAAATGATAGCTGAACATTGTCATCAATACAATAAATACTGGGGGAAAATACATGCATCTGGTTTACTCCTCTAGTTTATGTTGATTAATAACTCAGCTTGAAATCAAGACTTATCTTAACTTGTTCTCATTTCAGCTTTGGATAGATCACAGTCCAAGAGAGATGGAGGTTTTAAAAGTAATTGGAGCTTTGATCATGCAGAAGAAAGTGAAGGAGATGCAGAGAAAGAGTAAGGATGCTTTTATCTAGGCTATTGAAAGTATAAATGTGTATTTATAATTAAATACTGATTTTTTGTAGTTTATGAATAAGAAACAATATATAATATCTTAAACTTCCAGTGATTAAAAAATATTTCAAATAAGTGATTATTTTAAATAGTATTGCCAAATAGCAGTTCATTATAATGTAAGCTTTATTGTGAAGATGGGGCTTACACAGGGCACAGTACATTTCACAGGGGCTGCAGTTGTCTTTGGAGCTTCTGTGTAAATCTAAGGAATACAGACAAGCAGAATGTGAGCATACAGAATAAGGAAGTTGATGATAAGTAGGGTATCCAATCCTATTCAGCTTTTCCTTTAATAATGATGCTACTCAGTAGTGGAGAGTTAAAGTACTTCAGTACCTTTAGGCCTTCATCAAGTTAAACAGAGCCTAAAGATTCTAGATTTTTCTTCTTTTGTGTTTATTTCCCTGAATAGAGTTAAGGCTGGGTTTTTTCCTTATGATTTAATCCTTTACTTGTTGTGTTTGGATTTTGGCTAAAACTTAAGTCCTGTGTGTGTAGTTTGAATGCATACTTTGTCCTTGTGACATTTTATTGTTACTAATATGTTTTCTCGATATTAATGACTAATGAATTTCTAAAAGAACAAGTGTTATGCACAAAGAATTCATGTCAGTTTATTTGTTATTTGTAGATATTCGAAGAGTAGAACTTGCAAATCAAAAAGGTATGCTGTGATTCTCTAGTAAGAAGTCACTGAATCCTGTGATTAAGTAGAAAAAAAATTAATATATGGATTTGTATCATCTATTATTCTGGCAGATACTATGCGCTGGAAGGCAGGTAGGAAAGTAGACATAACCACATAGGCTGCAACAGCAGGCTATGCTGTAATCTTAATAAAACATGAGAAAAATATGAAGTTTTACTAATTAAAAAATGAGTGCAGGAGTTCATTAACGTGTGAGGTAAGCATTAAGAGCTCTTGTCAAAACAGAGCTGTATGGGAAGTTAAAAGCACTTTTTAAAGGGTTCACAAACTAAGGGCATTTTAATTTTATAAAATTAAGGTCGTGTTGTTCCTTTACATCCATTTGAATTGCACATAAATGTGTTTTAAGTATGAGGGCAGTACATACCGTACAGTTACTATTTCCATTTTAGTTGCCTTCAGAAATAAGTCACATTTGAAAACATAGCAGCTTTTTTTCTATTAGTAATTTACTGCTGTTTTCCATCAGTCTCCAGCTGATGTTGACTAAGAGCACAGAATGAAAAATGTATAGAGTAATGATGCAAAAAAAAAAAAAAGCTAGAAAAATTGTTATGAAACATAATCTTTATGTAATTGTATCTGATTTTAAGATTGTATGTCTGGGTGATTTTTCATTCCTTTAAAATATTCTCTACAACAAGCAGTTTTCTCATAGCTGGAATTGAATTTTTATTGCCTACTTAGATCATTTTTGATTTGCTTTTATATCTGTGAATTATGCAGAATCTTATTCTGAAGTATAGATAGAAGAGTAGTTGAAAATTGATTTAAACCAGAGATCTTCTCTTCTTTACTTACCCATTCTCTGATACCATTTGAGGCAATTTCTTATTCCCTCCAAACAGCCACAGGTTTTAAGCTGCCCATGTATTTACTTTTGGTAACACCTGGGTTTGTTTATCTTAAAGACATAGCAAGCTTTTAGCATTTTGAAATTATTTTTGTTTTTTGCTTTTCTGATGCATTTTTATTTCATATAGCAAAACATTGACAGAAGGGAATTGTTAGAAAACAAATAACAGTGAATGTTCCTTCTTTTTTTTTCTAAATTTCCTTTATCCTTAGTAGAACATTTCAAAGATTAGCAGCTTTAATTCATACAATTGTTCCAGCATAAAGCTTTGTGTCCCTCCCAGTAATTTGAGCGTATTGTGCAGTAAGTAGGTATTTGCTATGGTGTGCTGATACTGACTACTACGATGTTTGGCTCTTATATCGTTTCTTTGTGGAGAGAGCTGTGAGTCTGAAGCAAGCAGCTGCATGCATCTCGTGCTGGTTGTGGACACGCTGGTATTAACAGTCCCCGATTTTATCACAGCTTTTTGCCCTCTTAATGGTAGACACACTATAGGTTTGTTTTGAACTAGCCTAAGAATAACATCTCAGCACTTAAAAGAGTGGCTGTATTCTTGTATTACCCCATAAGACCTGTGCTAATGATGTTGGTCAGCACTGGATGACTGCTTGGATGATGTTTTCTTCAGTGAGATGAACACAAAGTATGTCTTAATGACCTCCTACCACAGCAATTTTTAGAATAGGTAGAATATTTTAAAAGAAGGATGTCATTAAACTTGGGAAGTAGGTGAGGTGAGTCATAATGGTTAAGATACCAAGTAATGAACACAAAAAGACTAAAGAATATTTGTAAACTAAAGAAAGTTTGGAAAAATAATGATCACCCAACACTATATAAATTTAAATTGATGCTAGAGTTGATACTCTGCATGGAACAAGAGTTATAGAAATTAAGAATGGAAATTAACAAGTATCTTACCCAAAAGAAAACGCCTACAGGTAATACTCAGTCCACTTGAAAGAGTAGAAATAACATTTTGGTGTTCTAAAAAATTTGGTCTACTCAAGATGGCAGCAAGTGGTGTCAGACTTTCCTTGCTTCGTAATTGGAGATCATAAGAGATCTACCTTTACGTAGAACAATAGAAAAAAGGATAAGTTGGTCAGCTGAGCATACTGAAAGCTGTGTAGTCCACTGCAGAATAAATGGTGGAAATTATCTTGTGTAGTGGAAGATATGAAAGGATGGCAGATCTAAGCAAACAAGGCTATAATAATATATTCAAGTGATTCCTGAAATTAAGATGTTCTAAGCTTCTTTCTGGTGTTACAGATGATTGTCTTGAAGTGTCTTGGATAATTTATATTTACTTCCTTTATAATATCTGTGTAAATGTTTTTGAAGTGTGTCAATATGCTCCACAGTGGTTTTGTAAATGGATGGGCCCAGATTTCTCTTGGCTGTCATACTGTTTTCTAAATAGTCTAGACTTCTGCCTTCCACTGAGATAACAGTATCAAAAACAAGGAATACAAATAATGGGTCAAATTTATTTGCACTACAGTGTCTTTACTTAACTACCATTTTCTTTCAAAAAGCTTTATTTTTTGCCCCTCCATTTAGGGGAATAAACCCCTTTTTTCCACGTATTGACAAATAGAAAGGCATTGTACTGTGTTATATATTTACATTTTTTCCACTGCTCATAAAATTTGTATTACTTTTTCAAAAACCCCTGCCATAGTTAGATAGATGTTTTATACTTCTTTTGTGAGCCTCTTAGTAGGGCACTGTAGCCTTTAAATTGAGGAAAACTTTTAAAATTAAGGCTATTTTTAATGGAATAGCACTGTAAATGAGTTAATAATACTTATTGGGCTTCTGATAGTGTGACTTCTTTAGTGTGCTACCTACCACTATGTAATTAAAAACAAAGAATGTACACAGTGTGCTGTGAGGGCAAATACGTCAGTTTGCTGGGTTTATATGTAATAGTTTTCAGAAAGAAATTCCAGTTATGTTTGTAATGTGACTGGATCCGTTGGTAGTTGATAGAAAAGCGCTTGCAGCTTATTAGAGTGTAACCTCAATGATCAGCAGAGGTTTAAAGTTTGGGTTGCTTGTAGGTAGGTAGTAATGAAAACACAGCCTGTTAATCTCAGCTGTCTAACTAACTATTACATAGTTCTTAATGTTTTAAAACATCAAACAAATGGCAAGTGATTAGAGGCAAATAAACAGAATTTTTTGTTTTCTTGTTCAGTGCCTAAATTTGAATGTGTAATTATGAGCTCCCCTTAACTCTTGTTTAGGTAAACTACTTCTAATTTGTTCACCTTAATATTAGTTAAGACTTACCATTAATTTGTTATAAAATTTTAAGGAATGTATTGAAAAGTTAGAAATTTTTGTTCCAGTGTGAAAATAACCAGGAAACCCATGGTTCCCTGGTTAAAAGAGAATGTGGAGACATCCTCCCAGCAAGACAGCTGAGTTTAAATGAGATGTTAAAAATGTTTCTGACTGGTATGTTGGGGGAGTGGTACATGTTTATTTTGGGTTGGTTTTGGTTTTTTCCTGCCTGTATAAATTGCATCATTGAAGCAGGCAGCAGGAAGCATGTGATACATGAGCAAATAGACATTGCTCGGTTGCTATGTATTCTGCTCTCTGAAAAAACAACCTTTCTGGTTCTGATGCATATGCTTTGCATTCCTCAAGATCTAAAAGTATTGGTTCATTTAAAACTATTAATTTGCTAATATTACTCTAGTCATGTTGTGTGATAAGAGTTACTCTTGTTCATTTTGATTTAAGCCTTGGCTCAGTGTTTTGATCATTTGCAATGTGTTAACCTTCTCTTACCTCCCCCCTCAATTGCCCTTTGTTGAAATGGTTGCAGTATTAGCATGTTGAAATCCTAAAAGTATTGCCACGGTACAAAGGTGTTTTGAAAATAGTCATCATTTTTGTATGAACTGAAGCTAAAGAACATTTCTAGAGGTGAAATGATCTGACTAGGGCAGCACCATAGGTGGTAAGTACTGTAGGTTGCTGCTCATGTCTGTGCTGCAGGGTTTTGTTTATTTTTTACGATGTGGAAAATTTCTGGAATTGTTAAACTCTGTCTGCTGATGAATGTTTGAGAAGGTTCCATGAGCCTTCCTTGAAAGGATGATTTGTTCTGAAAGAGAATTTTAAAAAAATGTTGCAGGATGTAAAAATTTTAATAACCACGTGTAGTCTGTACAGAAGTACAACTGTATTCTTTTGCCTGTTTGAAATTAGTGATGGATCTACTACACTGTTTGTTTTACCATTGAGCACCTAGAATTGTGGTGCTCTGTAAATGAAAGGAAAATACAACAGTGCCACTGGCTGTATATTCACATTTACATCATTCTTCCCATTTCAAAATCAGCTGTGTGCACAGTCTTACCTCCTGAAGTTTCAAATTCTGTAGATCTCACCCAACATTTTTATTTTATTTCCTCTAGGGATATTTGTATTGCATAAGATGAAAGAATAAATTGTAACATGAAGGGAAATACTGTGCATGGAAAAAGTTGTTAGGAACTTGAGGGATTAGTTCATTTATATATGACAAGCTAAAGTCACTGTACTTATTGCAAGCCAGCATGTCAAACTGACGCGGCAAGGAAATGTTTGTTTCTCTCGTGTAGCTCTTCCCTGTTAATACCTGGCATAACTACTCCTATTTTAAGGAATTTCTGCCTGAATGATCTTGATTAAAACTTTTCAAACCATGTGGTTACAAGTTGCTAAAAGTTGTATTGTCTTGTTATAGCCAACATAGGATTGATGAGAAGGGATTGTCTGCAGATTGCTTCTCTTGGAAGCAAGAATATGTTAGACTAATCTAGCTGCTGTCAGTATGAAATGTGTTATTGGGGTTTCAATTTAAATACTTAAGATTACTTGAGGATAACTGCCTATTACTGAAAATAGTGTTTTAGAGTATCATGGAGTGGCTTTCATTCTTTTTGTATTCTTCCCCATTCTAACAGTTGGAGATTACAGATACTGAAAGTGCTAAAGAAGCACATTTTAAGAAGCAGTAGAACCAAACTGACTATGTTCTTTTTTATGAAGACATACTTTAGTAATAATTGCTGTGGGGTAAAATGTAGTTATATTAAGTTCTTCTCCAAAAGCACTATGAAGTTTGCGGTTTTAAACTACACATTTGAACGCTGATAGGCATAAAAAAAGATCATGTTTTATAGGTTAATGAAGTTTTGGACTCAATTTATGTGGAGAGTATAGAATCTTTTAAAGTGTCAGTAATACTGTTGTAACCATATTGAAGGTTCAGTAGCAATGACTATTTTGAATTAATCCTTTTAGTTTTGCTTTCTGCAAAATAATTTGATGTACACTCTGAGTTCAGGTTCATATTATGCATCTGATCATTCTGTTGCTCATTTCATGTTCCTTTTGTTTTATGAATATTTATACAGTGTGTATATGATTCATTAAAATGTAGAGGAAAGGGGGGGGGAAAGCCTTTTGCATTCAAAATGTTTTGTGAGTGCTCTGTTGGATTACAATGTATGTGCTTTTCTCTCCCACACCTGTCTAGCGAGGCAAATCTGCTCAGTTTAGATGACAGTGATGGACCTTTCAGTCCCAGTGAAGAAAAAAAGGTAAATAATTGGTTTCTCTTATGGTGAAAATGTATCTTTAAAGCTTTTTAGGTTCTTGAACCGTACTACATAGCCATATGCGCAGTATAAAGAAATGAAAGTTTCTGTTGTGTTTTAGAAATACATGCTCAAGCTGTTTATCTGCCTACCCTTCAAGTTTTTGTTCCCCTCTTGATCTCTGTCTGAAAAATATGAACAAGAATAACTAATTCTAAGTTCAGACAATTATCATAAATACTGTACTAAGTATAAAATATATATTGTATTTGGTTTAGTAAGAAATCGTAGTATGGGTGTATATTTTCCATGAAATTTGGTATAAAAGCAGTTTGAGAATGAAGCCAAAGTAATATTTATATTAATATTTTGCATTCGTTTTCTTCTTCTAACTTCTAAACAAGTATACAATTAACATATGTGAATTGTGTTGTGATAGTCAATTCGTTGTCGACCTGGAACTATCGGCAGCAGCAGCGATGCCATAAAAGCATATGCAAGACGAGGCAAAGCTGGAGGTTTCAAACTTTTTAAAGGGAATGCAATCGGCCTCAACATGATGGGAAATAGCAAGAAACTGAGGTAATACATTTAATTTGTGTTTCCATGGTCATTGATACAAATCAGTGTACGATAAACAGAACTTCTAGTCCACATACATTGCATACTGTGCATTTTAAGGAGCTGTACTGTACTGTGCTTCTGTGTAAAGAGGGAAACCTAGATTATTAGGGTCTTTACTAATCTGGTGTCAAACATTTTGTAAGAGGAAAGTACCAGAAGACTCTTAAAATGGATTTAGAGTATTCACTGGCATATTTGTTAGTACCTTACTCATGTTGCCTGCATGTGTTATTGTTCCCTCTATACAGTGATAGCAAGTAGGAAAATACTTTTTGCATCCCCATCCAGATTCGCTTTTTTCTGTGACCGTAAATTGCCAAGGTTAACTCAGGATAAACTCTGGCTTTGTTACTACAAGATTGATTTTGGATTCATGGACTTTTTTTTAAAGGATTCAGCAAATAGCCATACTTGTATAGGATAGCTTGAGACTGTCACTTGCGTTTAGAGCTGACAGGAACAGTTTTTAAGCATTCAGTGTTGTACTTGCTTGTTACTACTGTCCTTAGCTTGTAAGAGATTGATTTCTTTATTTAGTATATAGTAAAAAGTGTTATATTTACCGAACTTTCTCAGGGAGTGTTTCATATTGCTAAAGTGCACTCAGTTTGGTAACCTTTGCAGGAAGGAAAAGTTCGTAAGATACCCAGCTAAAGATGGGCCAGTCATCAAATATCTAATATATATGTAGCTCTATAAGGGATGTCCTTGTCTTCATTTTTGGTGGTTTATCACCAGCTGGAAATTAAACTCCAAATAAGCCACTTCCCTTCTTGCCTCCTCGTAAGAGAGGGACAAAGGCAGAGACTGAAAGTAAACAGCAGTGGAGTAAAAAATGCACACTGACAGCAGCAATATTAATAACAAAAGCATACAAAAATAAAGGAGAGTGCTTTATGCACAAAGGGTGTTTGCCACTATGACTTAGTTCCGTATGGCCAGTGGGAGAAAGACAAGGTGGTGGGCACTCCTCACAGGTGGCTCTCCCCATCCCCCAGCCGAGACGATGGAAAACAATGAGAGACAAAAGCCTGGAAGTGAGATCATCTATGTTGTACTGCACCGCTCCTTCACTGCACCAGGCTTGGGTTCAGGCTCAGTTCTGCTGCTGCTTTGGACCACTCTGCTGGGCTCAGTTCCACACGGCTCTGCTGCTTGTTCAGAGCCATTTCCCAGAGCCGTGTTTGCCACTTTTCAGAACCACATCCTGCAGTCACATCTCGGAGGAGTGGGAAGGTGTGGTGAGTGGCAGCAGCAGAGGATGGGGTGTGCAGGGCTGCTCTCAGCAACTCAGCCCAGATGGAGAGAGGGAGACAAAAATGGCACGCTTCTGGGGATATGGTCCTTGTTCTTCTCCCTGACACCACAACACCCAGCCATGATTTGAGAGGTACAGAATAATAATGTAGCCGTGTCCACAATGTAGCCCCAAGCTCTGGCCCCTCTCTGCAATCAGGACATGGCTCTTGTGTGCTGTAAGCACTGTTAGTGGAACCATTTTACCATAGTCACTTGAAGAAAAAAAATCCTTAAATTCTGTGTGATATATATTCTTTCCTGCTATTCTGGTCTTTGAGCCTGATGTATTAAGATAAACTACTGGAGTGTTACGTGAAAATTCAAAAAGTTTTTTTTAAAATAAAATGTATTTATTGGTGAGAGAGGTTTTTTGTTAGAGGCTATTTTTATATTTACACAAATTGGCATGGTACTTCATTGTCCTTGATTATCTATGCAAATAATGTTTTGTCTTCAGATTTTTTTTTTTTGTATGCACAACAGATTTGTAAGATAATATCCACATTTCTGCCTTGCACATCTTCAAATTTACCAGTTCTTACAGAATCATCTTGGTCATTTCCATTCTTTGGGGTTCTGTTCTTGGACATAGACATAAAGTTAAAAGTAACAATTACAAGTCTGTCAGGGCTCCTTTGCTCTGTTTCATTATTGAAGAAACCTGTGTATCTACATTATACTTGTTCTTTGTTTCGAGTACACCTTTAAAATAAGATTCCTGTAATTCTCTAGTAGCTAGAATTTTCCTTTGTTGATGGAATTTGTAGTGAAATCCAGCTTTACTATGTTCTTTTTTTGTTAAAGCAGTCATACCTGACTGTACATGTATGTTTATACATATTATACAGATATGTTTTTATTAAGTTCCAGAAGTGTATGCAGGTTTTGTTCTAAGGTAAATAGTTAATGAGGTTTTTTTAGATGGTCTAAGCATGTAGTTCAGACATTCTGTTACCTGGATTGGAACTGCCTTCTGTTGACAAATAATACAGTATAAACCTAAGACCTAGTAGGATTTTTAAAATTAAATTAAAAGAGTAAAATCTTTTGCATGTAAGTGGGCACCCACCTCTTGTCTTGTACTGAGCTACATACTGATAATAAACTGTCATCAACGAAGGACTGTTGTGACTAATGGGCATGTATAGGCCACTGTGACTGCTTCTAACATACTGGTCACTGCATTTTGTGGTTATGCTCCAGGTGAATATCTCGATTTAATGACTTCATTGGGATATTGTTGTACCTTTTATATTGTGTATCCGTAAAGGTTTGGGGTCTAGTCACTTTACTGATGGTTGCTGGTTTGTTAACTTTGATATGCAGAATGGAAGGTGCTTAATAATTTCAATATTTAGACTCTTCAGCTGGAGAAGATTCTGAAAGTTGATAATACAGTTAAGATGCTAGATTAAGTACAAGAATATCAGATACTTGATACTCTTCATCTGTTCATGGTGATTTTTATGACAATGTCTTTTTTTCCATCTTATCTGTAGAATAGGGACTAAAAATTTCAGATAATTGGGTTTGACTCAAATGAGCATTATTATGGTAGAATAGTCCCTAAAATACAGAGAGTAAGAGATAGGAGGAAGGGATATGCAAGGACAATGAGAAGAAGTATTTCCTGTACTTGTCAGAGAAATTTAAATGAAGCAAAAGGCCATGATCTGTTACATGCTTAAGCAAATCCAGTATCAAAATCTTAACCTAATTAGTTTTGGTTGTATTTTTTTAATCACGAGGTCTTTAAATAGCTTTATCTTTGCTAGCTTTTAGTGACTTGTATTAAGGCCCTTTTAGGTTTTCTTTGATAATGTTTTGTAAAAAACGTTATTTGATGAACAGCAGAATTAATGTAGTTTGTAGTTGTGTGTTTTTAAAATGTTGTTCTTCCTTCTAGCTCCATCCATTTGCTCAGTGCAAGATTCCTTTTGTTTTGTCTCTTGAACATGTGGTGTTAAGAATTTAGTAGGATCAGCTGATAGCACGTGATAGTAAAACCTTGTTTTCGTCAGAGCCTAGGCTTCAAATCATTCTGTGGTTTCTGAGCTAACATTAATGAAACATTCATTGTTAAAATACTGTAAATTCTTTTTAGAGCATTTGTTCTTTCAAGGAGCTTTCTGACCATTACATCACTCTGCATTTAGTGTGTTATACTAATTTTCAAGAAATTGCGCTGAAACTTGCAAACTCAGATTTCAGTTCTGATGTGCCTGTTTTGCACCTCTCTAGGACTTTGATTGTATTTTCTGGTGTTTCTGTCTGTGTTGGGTGTGTTCCATTCAGAGAACAAGATTATAGAGCAGATTGTGTTTCACAGCTGTCCTAGTTGGAAACACGTCTGACACCATATGAACCATTTAAGTGTGCCATCCAGAACAGTCTGCTTTGACTCAAATCTGATCCCTGAGTAGTCTGCAATACTCTGTTCCAGCACCTACTGGAGTTTTCACTACGTGAGTGTGAGGCAAAAAGCAAAAGTGCTGCTTAACTGTTTTCTTCTGCTGTGGGGGCGCAAGACAGATCATGATAGTTTGGCAAAGGTCAGATCCAACACACACAATGGTTAAACAGGAGATACATAGGCATGCTTGCTCGTTTGAAGTCCTTAGGCCTTAAGCATTTGAGAAGGCATTCCTGCACTCTGCTTCTGTTTTTTTCCTAGTATCTTTTTCAAAGACATGAAATGGGAAGCCAAAGAGGATTTGAGACATTCTAAAGTATTTAGGGCAAGTAGCTGTCAACTTTTTATTTCTGAAGTGGCAAATTGGACAGAAGATTGACTGTAGATTGATCTGGATGATGACTGATCAGCTGGAGTTGCATAGCCTCGACTTAGAAGTGAGATGAGTGTGTTTACTTTCAGGAGGTGGGTGTTTGTATGGATGCTGTTAGTTTTTAGGATGTTGGACTGTTAACTCAGATGGTTTATGATGTTTTAAAATTTAATATTCTAGAAAAGAGAATTTAACCCTTTGGGTTTGTTAAATCTTGTTCTGTTATGTTCGTGGTTATGTTAGGGGCAGTCAGAAATGCTCTGAAAGCTTCTGATCTTGACTTATCTAGGGCTACCAAAAGGGTTTGTAACGCTGCACTGAAAATTAAAAAGCAAACTAACAATTTACTAATTTTCTTCTTTTGAGGGAATGTAAAGAAAGGATTAGGACTTGTTTGTCAGCTTTTTTTGAATTGTGGTACTTCGGTGTTTTTTTTATTGTAACTAACAGGACAAATGGCAAGATAATATTTCTGAGAAATATTATTATTCGGAATGCTTTTTCACATCATTTTCTCTAGTGGAATTAAAATTTCCAAGCAATTAAAAAAGCACAATTTAAACATTGTATTCCGAGCAATTTGAAAAGCACAATTTAAGCACCGTATTTCCGTAATTTGAAACAGTTTGCGTCATCAACATACTGTCTCTTAAAACTTCTGTGATTTTTGAACATTTCAGGCATAGTATTGTGTGATCTGTCACAGCAGCATGCAAGATAATTCTTAGGGTTTAATGATCTCTGAGGGAGCACTATATTATTGGTCTACTGTATCTTAATGTCAGCTTTTACTAGAGAGGGTAACAATAAGAAATCTTTTCTCCATAATTGCTGGTTTTACATAATAATGAGATAAAAGTCTAAAGGTAGCAGAGGAAGAAACCCAAGAAATGCTAAGATACACTGGTGAATAAGAGTCTTGTTGAGATACGAGTACCTGAGAATCTTTCATTTTTTCTTTTTGACATGTGTTGATTTTTTTTTAATTACAACTCATCTTGCATCCGCAAATTTGCTGTGTTTACTTTTTTTTTATGAGGGATATTCCTGAATTCAGTCTGTTCACATTATGCACATACAAGTCATATTAAAGAAGTTAATATTTTGCCTTAATAAAATGAGAGATGAAAGTATAAAATTAGTTATAAATGGTTACAAGTAATTAAAAAAGGCAGTTTCTTTTTGCAGTACAGGGTTGAGTAAAAAAATCTTTACCTTCCAGGAAAAAAATTGTGTATATTCTTATATGCCCATTTTACTATAAGGCTGAATGTTTTTATGCCTGTAAAAGGATCCTAACAACGTGTATTATTGGTTCAGAAATACTTTAATACTTGGTCTTGTGTGGCTGGTCCTGTAAAACTAGGACACCACATGTTTTACCTGAGACTGTACAAACTCACCAGAGTCTTTTCTTAAACATTTCTCTGTATGTTTGCAGTGAAAATGCTCAGAATATATCTGGTCCTGTTACTGTGGTACATGGCAGGCGCTTTCACCACGCACAAACAACCGTAGTAAAAACAGCAGCCCAAAGGTAAGACTAATTACATTTGTTTTTCCAGATGTTTCAATTGTAAAAATCCTCTCTGGTTTTGTATGTAATGGTTTTCCTTATGCTATGAAGTGTTTTAAGAAAACGTAAGTAAACACATGGGTGCTTTCTTGGTTATGAGCTTTGACCTTAATTACTAATGTTTCATAAAACCATTTAGTAATTACTAGAATATAATACTAGAATTTAGTAGTTTAGTCACAGCAACTCCGACTTGTGTAAGACCCATGTAAAAATTAAATTATAGATCTGAAGATTGTATATGGTCTGTAAATACAGTGTAAAACATATAAATTGGAACATCTAACAGCAGCAAGGTTTTGCATCTATGTAAATGATTTTTAGAAAGGGTGACTGGAAACTAGGGAATCTTACTGAACTATGCTGAATTGAACTTCATTGGTTTGAAACTAAAAACCTTGTCAAACTTCTGTAAGTTGCAGGGCTGGTTCTAGGTGTTTTTTACACCCAGTGTGTTTCACAAACATGTGAGATAGCAACTGTTTTAAGGAGTTTTCTTTCAAAGTTTATCCATTCAGAGCTCTTCTTGTTTATGAATTCTCTGGATTTCCACCATCCCTCATGAGAGCTTTATCCTATCTGCATTTTGTAGTTACTTCTTCTGCCACCTTTTTTCTTCTCTGTTTTTTAGTATAGATTTTTTAGGGTGGTGGGATCGTTCAGGCATTATCTTTTTTTTTTTCATCCTACTTCCCTCAGTTGGATTTGCTGACTTCAGAAAAAGAAAACCCATATACTATTGTGAATAAATGATGTGATCCAAACATGTATTAGAGTAATCTGGCATTGAATAAACAGACTGAAAAAGGAATTTTGCAGTCACAAAATAATAGACTCATAGAACAGTTTGGGCTGGAAGGGACTTCAAAGGCCAACTAGTCCAACCCCCTCCATGAGCAGGGTTATCTTCAACTAGATGAGGTTGCTCAGATCCCCATCCCACCTGACCCCTTTGCAGGGTTGGGGCAGCTACCACTTCTCCCAGCAGCCTGTTTCAGTGTTTCACTACCTCACTGTATAACACTTCTTTCTTCTGTCTAGACTGAATCCACCCTCTTTTACTTCTAAACCATTACCCCTTGTCCTATTGCAACAGGCCCTGCTAAACTGTTTGTCCCCATCTATCTTTTAGGCCACCTTCAAGTACTGAAGGCCACAATAAGGTTTCCCCTGAGCCTTCAATTCTCCAGGCTGAACAACCCCAACTCCTGCAGCCTTTCCTCACAGCAGAGTTGCTGTCTTATCCTGTCCTTGAGGACTTAGGCTGTTGCTTCTTTCTGTTTCCATCAGTACTATAGTCTGTAAATAGTATATAGGTGTATGTATATGGTATATAGGATGGACATTTCCTTCCCCTTAGTAATAGCAGATGCAGTAGTAGGTATCTCTCAATTCTTTACATTTATTGTCATCAGTGAGAGGCTGAGGACTAAAAAGGATTGGCAGGTTTTACCATGAGTTAAGCTGAAAGATGAGGTATATGTTATCACTGTAGTTTAGGTTGAATCAGCTGTGCTTTTTCTTGCATTAAGTCCTTTTTAGAGTATTTTTGTTCAGTGTTGCATTGAGGAAAATGTGGGGCATCTCTAAGCATTCACACTCTTACCTTTCTGGTGGGTTTTGTTTGTTTGTATGTATTTATGCTTGCTTTTGTTCATTTGTGAGGGTCTTTTTGGAGGAGTTGTTTATTTGTGGGGTGTTTTGTAATTCTGAAGGATAAAATTTTGATATACAGTATTAGTGAAAATGATTTGAAATAAACAAAATCATGCAAGACTGCTCTGAATGTTGACTTGATAGTACTTGTGTACTAGATTGAGCTTTGCTGTGAAATGGTTCTTCAGACAGCCAGTCAAAATGGATTCATCTTACCAAGTTCAGTGCCATAGGTTTCTTCAACCTGCTCCACAGATTTGTAATCTTCAGGGGAGGTTAGATTTGCCTGATTGCCTTTCTTGCCTGTGGGATTTACTTTTTTATAAGCCTACAATTTAATGTGAAGAAAAAGGTGTGACACGCAGAAAGAAAACTAATGCATAACAAAGGCAGCTGAATATTGTGTGAAGTAATGGGATAGTAGTCATCTTGAGTGTTCTAAATATGTTTTCTTTTAGGATTGTTATTGTAGTTCATTTACCTTAGCAACAGACAATTACCTCTTATGCTAGGAATATTTTTGGAATTTCAAAGGCAGGAAATAGACATAACAATTCCAAACAGTGTGTTTGTTACTGGAGGATATCAGAACCTGCATGATCTAATTGACTGAGGGTGAGCTTTACATAGGGACTTTGCAAATGTTTAATTCCAGTAGCTTCTGACTCAAGTGATGCTTTTTAAAAGCTTCTAAATATGTTTCTGAGTTAGTGGATTGAAAATTAATAAAATGTGGGTTCCTGACAGACTTTTTTTTTTCTTAATAAATAAAAGGAGAGAGATTTCAGGGCTACTTGATAATGAAAATACAGGTTTCTGAGTGAGAAGGCAATAGTCAGAAAAATGCCAACTAAAATAAGACTATTTAAAACTGACCATAATATGAAATTCCAGACCATATAAAGTAGGTGATATATTTTGGTCATGTATTTTACTTGTGTAGGATTTTTTTGATGCCCTTTTATGGCTGGTCTTTACTGACATTAGGCAATAATTGAGTTTAAAAGTAAATGCTGGTGGTGATTCCTCAGAAAGGACTATTTGCAGAAAATGTGAGTGGCAAACCAAAAATAAAGTTCTAGGTATATATCAAGACAGAAAAGCTGACAGCATGGAAATTGAGCTCTAAATTGTTGGGTCTTGTTTTCCTGTGCTAATTTGCAGGTGACACGAAGTTGTGTTCTGTTAACTTTTTGAATTTTTGGATTGTTTTATGGTGTGGTGATCAGAAATACACGGGGAAAATAATTTTATCTAAGCTAATACATTGTACTTAAATCAACGGTAGGTTCTTGAAAGGATAACCAAAAATTAAAACATTATTAAATGAGTTGGGCAGTTTTGGTCTCTGGCACTGACATTACAGATTCTGTTAATTGCACTCGGTTCTTTGGTGGGGATGGTGTCACATGGAACAAGCTGATGATGAGCTCAGTTATAATCTCTATCAAGTTGAATTTGTGTATGATTTGTACTGCATTTCTTATCTCCTGCAATTTTTTTTGCACATGCATGTTAATTTAAAGTCTATCTGAGTATCTGTTGCTCTCATATGCAAAGTGAAAGTTTCTAGCACTACAGAATTTGGTATTTCAAAATAATGTTATAAGTATTCATTTTTTTTCCAGGGGAATCTGGGGATTAAATTAAAATTTGTTCATGTCTGATGAACAGGTTTTCAGATACAGCTTGCCCTAGTGTTGTAGTTGGTTCACACTGTTTAGCTTCATTTAATGGGTGCATGGTTCTGTCTTATGCTATTGACTTACTGTTCTTCCAGACTTGGCATTGAAGTAGCATGTATGTACTGCATGTTTAACAAATCTTATGCATGAGCTGCATGAAGCAGTTGGTAGAGACAGTGATCAATCTAGAATTCTCGTCTCTTAATCTTCCTGAGGTACAAAAGCAAGAATTCCTTTAGATGCATTCTATTGGTGAGGAATTTTAAAATAAACACATAAGGCATCTAATGTAGTGACAGTGAATGGTATTGTGCATTCTGGAAATTTTTTTTCCTACGTTTAAATTTCCTTAGCATTAGGTATGTGTTCCTTAACAGGGTGACTCTTTGAAGCACCTGTAAACAAGCTACCTACATACAGTCCAAGTTACATATGAACTGTGCCAAGGATGCAAAGATACAGGATATGTCTGTATCCAGACATGGTTTGGATCTGACTGCATTGATAAACTGGGATGTGACCTGCACAAAAGCAGTGTTTATTGTCAGTAAAGCCTAGCTCCAGCTAGGAGCAATTCTTCTCCACCTTCACACAGCACTGGCTCGTTACTTCCCACCCCAGTTTTAAGTTGCCACGGTCACATTCAGTTTTTGCAGTCCTTTTACTCTCTTCCCAGAGCAATATGGAGATGGAAAGTACTTTTTTCATACTACACTCTGTAGGATTATCAGGACTACATTCTTACCTGCTTTGCTTCCACTCCTGCTGTTTTCTGAGTAACAAGATAATTAGTTTCTTCTATTCTTGTGAGTGTACTGTTTGTGAAAAGGAAAGGAGGATGAGTTTTTTATTACTGTGTAATATCATTACTCTATTTAGTTTGGCTGAAGTAAAACAGGAAACAATTTGAATTTGTTCTGTTTTAGAATACATTTAATGTAATGCATGTATGTTGGAAGTTTGTTAGGCTTTTGATGTTTGGGAGGAACAATCACATAGATTAAAAGCTTACAGCATTCCATACTGCAAATTTTGAAAAGACAGAAGACGTGTAGATGCAATTTTCAAGTTGTCTGTGTGCTAAGCTTAGTTAGATTTATTTTTGTATCGGTCTTGGTATACAAAGGATCAGAATTTTGTGAGCATCAGCTACATTCATTTCTATGTTAACTAATGTTAATGGAGGTGCTTGTAAAAGCAGTGGCCCTAGTTCCTAGGTTCTTTTTGGAGATTTTTGTTTTTGGCCTAAACCTCAGAAGGAGGTTTCCATTTAGGCTTCTCTAGCCTTTCCATGTGGTTTCTTAAATATTTAAGGACTGTTGCTGAAATTTGTTTCTCAATTTAAACACTTACATATTTTTTAATAGTTGGAAACAAGTTATTTTTTTTCTCTTTTGCATGGCTATCAGGGATTGTTTTAGCGGTTGACCTCTGTCTTAGAAGTCTTTTCCAACCTTAATGGTTCTGTGATTGGAAATGAGGATTGATAATAATTCATGTATTAGAACTCTGTTTACTGGCTTCTATATTGCAAGTGAATTGAGATGCCTAGGTTAAGTTCAGAGTTAATCACATTTTGCTCATTGAAAAAGAGTCAAGTCAGTGTATTTAGACTACTGACTGTTGCTATCTGTGAAGTAGTGTTTGTGCATTTTTAATTACTTTGACAAAAATGTGAAAAATTATAATTCATGTTTGAAATTTGGTTAGTGAAAGACAATGAAACAGTTACAATTTATATTTAATAACTTTTGCATTTAGTGATGTGCAACACATGTGGGGCTTTACATCTTATGTGTTTTTTTCTTTTTTCATATTTTAAGCAATCTGGACCGAAAGGAAAGGTAAGCTTACTGTTGATCAAATGAGCATGGCAATAAGCATTAAGAAAATTAACAGATTGAGTGCTGTATTAATGCTAGCTAAAGAATATTCAATCCAGTCAACCATATCTGCTCATATGTGATAGGGATTGATTGTTTTTAGTTTTGTTTTTATGGTTCACTTACTTGCTTTTATTGAAAAAGGACCTTTACATCCATCTCTAAGTAATGCTTTGTTACTGTGAATTTTGGGTAATTTTCCACCGGAAATTTATTTATATATCCAATGCAAAATTGCATAAACATTTTCTGGATTTTAAGAATTAAGTGCTAATTCTTTTTGTAGAGCTGTGAACTTTGTGTAATAGATTAGTTCTGAAGCATCTTAGTAAAATTATTCTGAAGCTCTTAGTAGGCTGTTTAACAGCTTTCACTCTATCATCTCAGCGTGGTTTGAATTGCATGAAAGGTTTTCATTGCATTACTGTGTATATTTTGTTCATGAAGTGTATATGTTAAAGCAGTTAACAGAAAATGTATAGCAAAACCTGACACACCGGGTTTTTATTGTTCATTTCAGGCTAATTTTTCACTTGTTTTGCATCTGGTGTACTGCTGTTAATATTTTGTTGGCAGTCTGAAATATCATACATTTATTTTTCTTCATATATAGCTTAAATGTATATGTTAGTGGAAATATTTTCTTGACGATAATTAACTCATTGAGTTTTTGTAAATATCCTGTCTGTGTAGGTGGCTCTTGGCAGTATGAGCTTGATACCAGGTTGAATTGTTTAAAAGTTATATATAATATTTAACTAATAATGATACAAATAGCACAAGTTCTTTGTGAATTCAGGATTTTCTAGATTTATTTCAAATTCAGAAAATCAAGCCTTTCTGTTTTACTGCCTTTAGTTACTTCTTAAAAGAAGTATCAAATAGATACTCATCGGCCAGTTAGTGTCACTGGATGGCATAGAAGAAAAGGTTTGAGTTCCATGCTGGTGTGATTTTAATTTTCTGATGGGGATACCTGCCGATTCTTCATCCAGTAGTACTGGATATGTTCCTTTTTCTTTGTCTGCTTTTTGCTGTTGTCCTAGCAGGGGAAGATTATGTAGGCAGGAGCTGCTAAATTTAGCTTTAATCATTACTGTCATGATAAGTGCAGCAGCAGCTCCTGACTTTCTGGGCCAAATGGGATTGCTGACCTGTGTTCTGAAAACCGTATTCCCTGTGCTGCTGCTTCTCTTTTCAGTCTTCAGTTTTTGTACTCTGCTCTTCCTCTAACATATGCTGAAGGTAAATCTCACCTCAGCAGCTTTGTGCTTCAATCTTATTGTACTTTACTGTCTTTTTGTGTAATGATGTAGCAACCAACAGCCTGCTTGCAGTGATAGATCTCCAAATAATGCATACAGAAGCAGAGGAAAGGCTGAATAAGGCAGCCTCTCAGAGAGCCAGGCTGTGCATTAAACACAGCTCTTGTGTAAGCCTGCACCTCAACAAAATTAGGAGTTAGTGCAGCCTTTTTGATGTGGCTTGTACCAAAATATAGGTAGCACTCCCTCCCAAATTCCCAGATCCAGATGTTTCTTCATGTTTATTTGCTTTCTGGTATAGACAGAAATTATGGGCCTGCCCGTTCCCCTCATTCCCTTCACCACATTTCTGGTTTTTATTTTCTTAGAGCAGGATTTTTAAGTGAAAATGTCACTTTTAGTCTATCGAGTTTCATAAAGGTCTGTCTACGAGGCCAGTGTGGAAATACTGATGTCCAATTCCATCAGCAAGAGACTATAGCAGTACTAATGAATGTTTGCTGAAAATACAAAATCAATGTCACCATTCTGTCTGGGCAAAACACGCTTACTTAAGAAGATTGTAGCATTTAGCAGTTAAAATAAAATATATCAAAATTTCATGATGCTGCACAGTCCAGACTGCCTCAGTATTTCAGTCCTATGTGTTGCAGAAAAAGCTTGATTTTTCATGTTCTTGTAATGAGTGTTTTGCTGTTTGATGCTTTACTACTTCCTGAGATTACTTTTTGTCAAATACTTGTCTACTTCCCTTGTACTTAAAGGTACTAAAAGTGCGTATAATGTAGGAGCTAAACAAGATGCCTAAAATTGTTTCACCTCTCAGCATTGTTTTTTTTAACTGTTACGTACAGTATAATGGTAATCTTGCATCTTGATCAGCTCAATTGTTTGATCCTTCAGTTATTCCCGTTGAAATGGAAGACTTAGTTAGGCCAGGGTTTAACAGGAAGAAGGCATTTTTTTAGAAGTGCTGTACGTTCTTAAATCTGTTCTAAGATTTATTTTTTTTCTGGATAGTGCTTTTAAAGGTTGATAAAATGTTTGATTTAAAAAACAGCCAGTTTCCCTTCTATTTCTGCACTCACACACAATTAAATGGCTCAGTATACCAAGTATTTTACTGGAGAAGGTATTAACGGATCTGCAGCTGTTCAGGCAGCAGCAAAGACTATCAGAAGGGCAACTTTGTTTTCTAGTCTGTAGAAATTTCATGGTGGTGTGCTCTCCCTTACTCTTTGTGGGTTTTTCAGGAAAGGAAAGTAGTAGAAGATGCCCACAGTTGCTGCCTTCTTGTGGAAGGGCTCTCACTGTCTCCAAGAAAGCATAACTTTTTAGGGTTTTTTGTTTGGTTGGTTTTTTTGTTTTTGTTTTTTGCTTTTTTTGCTTTTTTTCTTAAATTTAAAATTAAATAGCCTTTAAGTTGTTTGTCTTCACATTTCTTTCTAATTTAATGCAAGCTTGACCTTGCATTGTTAACCACACTAAAGTGTGTTGTGAAGCCTCAGTTGTCTTGGAGCTAGTTTTTGTGACTTGGGTTTGGGTGTTACTGGTTCTGGTTCATTGTGAGTGTATGAGTTCTACATTGTGGGAGAAGAAAGATACACTTTTTTTTTTTTTTGCTACCGCTTCTGTATTCTTGTGAGTGTTTGGCTGTTTAATAATTATAAATACGAGTCTATGCTGCTAACATAAAATTCAGACGGGGTAGATAATGCTACTGTCTTGTGACTTATTGTAAAAGGATTATTTAGCCTTACATGATAAATTACGACTTTCTCATCTTAATAAGATTAATCTATTTTGCATATTAAAAATGTAATACAAATGTATGATTCTTAGAAGAAAAATTTTAAAGTTAGACATGTCGAGAGACCTTAAATTGTCAACTAGATTTTAAAAGAAATTTTAGTACTCTAAATATGCCATATCATGTACTTTGTTTGCTTTCAGTTAAATGACAAATAGTTTCAATATTGTTTCTCTTAAATATCATTTAAGTGTTATATATTTTAGGCATCTTATTGAAAATAATTTTTCTAGAAGTAATTATGTTCAAAACAAGACACTGTTGTGAAATACTAGTGAAAGGTAATTATGACACAACAGCATGCACACCCTTACTGCAGTGTTTATATTTTTCAAATCTAGAATGATGTTACAAGGTTTTTTTACCCTTTAGAATGTCATGAACATTGGTTTTGATAGTACAGCTTCTCATGATGATGAGTTTGAGCTCTGCATTTTGTTTCCACTAATTCTGCCTTAGACTAATTCCACGTGATTTGAATTTTTAAGGAAATCTATCTAAAAAATTAATGTGTTTATTAATTTATGAATGAATATTCAAACCGAGTTTCCAATTTCGGTTCAGTTTTTGTGTGTGCAGGTATTAAAAATTTTTCTGAGGGAGCAGGATTGTTTCAGAAACACATTTGACACAATCAGTAACAGATAAATTACCTAATCTATCATCTGTGATATGTTTGCCAGCAGTCATGATAAAGTGCTGTGACATCTCTACATTCTGAGTAGCTGTGCTTGTTTCTCAATCCTTCTTTCTGCCAGAATTTTCTTTAAAGCTGCAGCCCATCAATACAGTCAAATGTGTTTGGTTTTAGGTAAGAAGTATCCCAAAGGGCATTGTAGATTAATCTTGTTCCAGAGATATTAGTTAATAATGTTACCTAGAAATGCAGAAAATTCAAAGGTTTTATAATTTGATGCATTTAGGAAATGCTGTGCTGAAAGAAATAAAATCTTATCCCTCAAGCTAAAGTCTAATTCAGCCATAGCCAAATTTTTGTCAGATGGGTCCTCAAAATTTAGCTGTTAGTGGAGATGTTACTGCCTGCAGCTGTTTGCTTTGCCCTCTTGATGTTGATTAATGTCCTTGTAATCAGAGGTAGCAGTATGGGACATGTGTGACCCATTTGCAGCCCAGTGCTTAGCTTTCCAATAAAGCCAGTTTCTGGTGAGTTTGTTGGTAAGGCTTCCTGTGTTTCAGATGTGTGCCATCCTCTATTTTGACAAGAATAGTAATCTGTAGCTGCAGGTCTGAGTAAGCACTGAGAAAGAAAAGTGCTACAAACAGTAGCCCACATGCACTGAGCTTCAGGAATCTTAATTTGCTATTAGTATGATTTGACACACGTGTGTAAAGAATCAAGTAATACTAACAAAAGACTTATTATCCAGTAATTTGTCTATATAACAATATTTTAAAAACAAGTATATAGGAACCATATCTGCTGTGTTATTCTTTCTGGGTTTTGGCCACAACAGCTCTTGACATCGGATCTCTTTCCTCTGTTTTCCATCTTTCCCTGTTTTTTAAGTAGTGGAACTTGTGGAATCTGCTTTAATATTAAAATAATAGTTGTTTCTGTTCTTGGCTTTTAAAAGTATCTGTCTTGGATTTCATGAATGAGGAGGAGGAGAAGATGCAGGCTTCAATATTTGGAAACTTGGGTCTAAAAGTGACAGACTCCAGAACTATTGATAATTATAGTGGAGATATAGATCAGAAACACTTCCATGACATTTACTATGGATGTTTCTATTGTTCTGGTAATACGTTTTTATATGTACAAATAGCATGTAATAGGAGAAGCTTATTTGTAACTTTCAGATGCATTTCAGGTTTGTTTTATTCATGTATAATTGTGACTATATTATAATGGTGTCTGTTAAAAGAACAACCATACGTCTAATTCATTTTCCAGGAAAGAATACCCACCTCAGCTTCAGAAAGTGGAGGCAGACCATATTAGGTTACCACGATCTCAAGGAGTAGGTAAGTTACATTTCTAGTTCTCATTTCTTCTAAGCAGAATAATTTTTTTAATACCTGATTTGAGTGGGTGTGTTGCCAAATCTTACATAACCTTTAGTATATCTACTTACAGCCTTAGATCATGTTATTTTAGTTTTGTACAAGTTCGTGCATGAAGGGACGGTTTTGCCCTTCTTGACAGATTCCTGCAACTAGTTGAGTCATGTAATAATTTTAAATTAGGCTTCAGTTACTTTAAAAGCAACAGAAATAGGGGAAACTTAGGATCATAAAACTGGAGATGGAACAGACCTCTGGAGTTAACTAGTCTGAGACCAAACCCTCAGATTGTTTGTGAATTACTGATGAGGAATTTCAGTAGCAGTGTAGAAGAAAAATGCAGTGTAGTAGCCAGCACTTGCTGTGAAGTGTATTCATACACTGAGGGAGTTAATAATTAAGAACCAGCATCAACTCTGCTCCTCAGCTGGAACATGCTCTTACATTGTTGTTAGGGAACGCTGATGGAGGTGTAGTAGAAAAAATATAGTTTGGTTTCAGGTGTGGAAATTGTGAAATCGGAAAAGAAAATACCCTGTGTTCTGTGAAGCTTTGTTAGTATAGATACAGTCTGTAAACCTGCTGTTCAGCTGCATAGTCACCTGCACTGGCAAATTGTTCTGCTGTGCCATTTTAGGTTAATGTTAAGTAGATCTTCAGCAGTACTACTCTAAAGTTAGTTAAATTAGGAAAAAACCCCACATATTGTTAATTCTTTTTTGAAAATGATCCATTCTTTAGTTTTGTGGTGTCTCCTCAGAGTGGGATGTTTGTGAGACCATCAGTATGTATATTGAAAAAGTCTTCATATCTATTAAAAAAAAAAATGCAGTCTTTAAAAAAGTTCCAATATGGAGACTGCAATTAAAGGACTATAAATAGCTCTTTTACATGAAAACAATTAAGGCACTCTTGTACAACACATTCTATTTCTTAAAATGCACAGCGAGATTTAAATCATGAGTTTCTGTGTTCCTATACTCTGACAGCATTTAAATAAATGTCCCAATATAAACCAGGATATGACAGTATAATTGACTACTACTGTGTCTTGTGCTGAATGAGTAAATCTGGTGGTTGACACTTGGCAGTGTTCCCAGGTGGCCGAGAAGGCCTGTGGCATCCTGGCCTATATCATCACTAGTGTGGCCAGCAGGACCAGGGCAGGGATTGTCCCCCTGTATTCAGCACTGGTGAAGGCCATGCCTCAAGTGCTGTGTCCTGTGTTGGGCCCCTCCATTTGGAAAGCACAGGAGTGTGTTCATAGAAGGGCAGTGGGGTTGGTGAAGAGTTTGGAGCACAAGTTTTATAATGAGCAGCTGAGGGAGCTGGGGGCATTTAGCCTGGAGAAAAGGAGACTCAGAGGAGACCTTATTGCTCTCTAGAGCTACCTGAAAGAAAACATGTAACCAGGTGAGGCCCATCTCTTCTTCCATATCTTAGGTGAGAGTTAAAAGTTGTCAGTGAGAGACCTTGCAATAGTATTACTAAAACTACATTTTTGAAGTTACTTTGGGGAATTTTTTTTTATTCATGCAACAGATCATGAGATATTTTAAACACTGTAGGTTTTTTGAGGTTTAAAAATCTGTTTATGTTTAGGTCAAGTTAGTGTATGTAAAGAAGTAATTATAACAGTATATGAGTGGACATTCCTTGTTAATGTTTTTGCATCTTTCCCCTCCTAGACAGTGTAATGGAGAATACAGATGACTCTGAATCGGAATCTGACATTAAGAGAAAGGTGCGACAGAAAAGTCATTGCAATTCATACCAATCTGACTTGAGTCTGTCTTCTGCTACAAAAAAATGCTTAACTCAGTCAAAGGTGGGTTGTATTTTAAAAATGTGTAAACTCTTGTTAAACTTTAAAAGTTGTTGCATGTTTTAAAAATAGACATTCTGGATTAGAACAGGTTGGTGTTTTGAAAATCCGTAGAGTTGGGAGGAAGACTTACATAATTTAAAAAAAGTTAAAGTCATAGAGATATTTAAGTGCTAATGTTGCTACTAGCTGTGAAATATTTCTTTTCTGATTTGAATAGACAGAAGCTGCACTAAAAAGAAAAAGAAGCTGTGATTTAATTGAATAGCTTACTGATAAACCAGAGATGGATAATTTT